>JADEZT010000003.1:4800947-6001184 GCA_016618095.1 Colletotrichum echinochloae | reverse complement strand
GCGCTGCCTGACTACGGCTTCAGTTGCGGGAACCCAAGCTGCCGCACCTTCAGAACCAAGTTCCATGTCGTATCTGATCGCATCTCGTTGAAAAACCACCGTCTTGTGCTCGGACGGACGGCGTTCGAAGAATGCCTCGCGCCGCATCTTCAAAGTTCAAACAAGGTAAAGCTGGAGTATACAGCAGCAGGATTTGTCGAGTTCACCGATTCCAGCACGTGGATAGACACATTCACGGCTTGCAGAGAATGCAGTCTCTGTCTTCCATGGACACCATCAATCGGACACTATGCGAGCTCCTTCATACCGAAGTTTGGGGCCAAGCTGACGCAAAGCGATATGAGAGCCCACAATCCACAAACATCGTTCTCACGCTTGGCGCCATACCTGCCTGATCTTGTGGGCGCTTCTCGTAGGGTTTGATTATGAGGCCTTGAACAAGCTGGAGAGGCAACATCTCTATGATTCAAGTTGTGTCTTCTCGCGTTCAGAGCGCCTTGGCTATGTGTGTTGGTGCTTGTGTTGCGGTTGTGACAAAAGGCATTGCCGAAGCGCCGGCGACGGCGCACACCATGGTCGCCTGTAGCGGTCATCTTTTTGATGCCTTGATTTCATTCCAAACCTTTCAGCAAGGCTGTCTGTTGTTCTTAATTGTTGGAGACCCGGCCAGAACCCAAACAACATGAACGCTGTTTGGAGAGCAACGTTTGCCCGTTGCCTGTTGGCCGGCCTCCTACATCTGCGGGGGGCCGCCCACGTTGAAGGTTTCTATGCTGCGGCCTGTTTACTGCCTGGGACCGTAATACCTCTGGAGTCCCCTTGTGGTGTTCAAGTATTTGTATCACGTCGTCCCCCAGCCTAGGACGCAGAACGCGGGCTCTTCGCCAGGGTCCAGATCTTTCTCCAGTCTACCACACCAGTCGCCATGGGTAATACCAACACTGCCACTGAGCCCACGGCTAGATCCGACGATGGTTCACACGTGGGCCAATCATCAGGTTTGTCGGAGGCAGTTGCCTCTCGAAAATTCTCGTCCCCAGAGCCGAATCTCCTCGACGACCAAGCGTTCGAGCGACCACAGAGTGTAATTCATCAGTATCTCACGGAGAACGTTGAGGAGTTCTCAAGGCTAAGCGCGCTGCGGAAAAAGGTAAGTAGAACTGATTTGATGGAGCCGTTAACCTCGCTGACATCCATGGATGCAGGGTTGGGAGAATCCAGCTGGTGACGCCTTCTTCCGCAAACAACGCCATCATGCAGACAACGCCGACGAGAAGACGCGCCGGGCGTTCTTCGGCATAATGATTGGCATTGCCCAGAATCTCCACAACTACACCAAGGCATTTGAGATCAAGACTCCAGGGTCGGGACGGCAGCGCATCCTCGACATGTGCATGGCCCCGGGCGGCTTTGTCTCAGTGGCCCTTGAGAAGAATCCCGACGCACATGCTCTGTGCTTCAGCCTGCCTGTATCTCTGGGCGGCCACGAGGTTCTTCTCCATCCCAACCCGAAGGTGGAGCTCAGATACGTGGACATTACGATGCTGGCAGAGGACATGGGCATCGTCGGGATCCCCGCCGACCACCCCGACTCCGACAACTTCGTCCCGCGCCAGCTCCAGTCGGACGACTTGTTCCACCTCGTATTCTGCGACGGCCAGGTCCTCCGAACACACGAGAAGTTCAGAGCCAGCTACCGCGAGCAAAGTGAGGCCCGCAGATTGTCCGCCACTCAACTCGCCCTCGGCCTCAAGCACCTCAGACCGAGTGGTACGATGATTATTCTGTTTCACAAGGCCGAGGCCTGGGCAACGGTCCTGCTGCTCCGCGAGTTCAGCAGGTTCTCGCATGTGTGTCTCTTCAAGCACGATAGGATTCACGCAAAGAGGTCGTCGTTCTACATGATTGCGCGCAACGTTCGGAGCCAGAGTTCTGAAGCACTGGCGGCGATCGAGTCGTGGAAGGAGATATGGAGGGCTGCCACGTTCGACCTGGAAGAGAAGCCGTCAGGACATTTGAGAGCGGAGGAGCCTGATCCGCATGACGTGATTGAAGACTTTGGAGATGACCTTGTGCGCTTGGGCACACAGGTATGGAAGATCCAGGCGGACGCCCTCGAGCAATCGAGCTTCATCAAAGACGGCAAGGCTTGAATCTCGGGCGGAGGAGTTGTCGCGTGTTTTGTGGAGGTTCCAGCCACAAGTGCTAGATTCACCTGCTAGATATCAAGATCTAAACATACCCAGTGTCTTCTATGCTGAAAAAGAAAGCCCAAAGTCTAGTATTGACGGGTACTCTCCTGGGGAATTTTATTCGACACAATCCTCTGAGATGTGAATAATGTGCCAAGCTAATTATAATGAACGGCAGGAGGCATCTTTAGAAGACCAGCATGATCTCCTGCCTACCTACCTTCAAGGGGGTCTCGGAACGGAGACTTTCAGAGTGGTCTGTAGAGATCGCAATGCCAAGATAGCCATATCCGCTTCTGAGCCAATACATGATTCGAGCTAGATCGTCATGCTCTCTCTGCGTGGTTTCTGTCCAATAGCACTCGCTTCCCAAGCCACCTGTTGCCCTGCAACTTGGCTTTGTCGACAGAGCCAGTGACTTACAGAATCAGGGTTAATAATACCAGACCTCTAGAGATTTCTCTAGTAATCAAGGTTGAGGTTTGCACCTATGGAGGCGGGTAAAGATCGGGAAGGAAATGGGAGAAAGGCCCAGGTCTTGCATCTCCTGTCGGATCACACGCCCTTCGGAAGTTTGACTAGCACCAACTCAACAGCATCATTTGTTATGACTAATGATTCCCGCGCGGGGAGAGAGTTTTGAGAAGAAAATGTGTATCTAGATATGGCGTAAGTATCTTCAGTCTGTTAAAGCGCGATCTATCAATAAATCTGAACTATAGAAACCGATGGGCACTTGATCCGATAACCACACGGAAAGATTGAGCCGTTGAGGTCCAAAGAAACTTGGACAATGATATACAGAAAATACGAACTCAAGGAAGTATGACATCGCCAGCGAAGAACAAGCAAAGATGATTACTTCGCCGCCGTGACAGCAAATGGGTTCGCTGTGAACGTCCTATTCGGGTCCGCCTTGGCCCTTGCTCTGCCGATTCTGCTGTACTTCTCTTCGTCCTCATAGTAATACCGCCAGACCTTCTCGTCGCCCAAGTTCCAATCCCCGTAAGAGCCCCACAGAAGGCGCTTGTCTTGCTTGCTGAAAGAGCTGGCGGGCCCATTCATAAGGGAGTCGTTCTCGGCCTGCCACGCCTGGGCGATCTGCCTCGACTCGTCATCGTCCCGGTGGAAACAGTCGAGGACCTGGACAACGGTACTGTCTCTCCAGCTGTATGAGGTTCCATTATCCTTGTTGAGGTCAAACAAGGAATAGTCCCCCCCGAAGCACTGGATCTGCACTGTAAGTTTGCATCTCTGATAGAGCTCAAACTCATCGTCGCCTTCCTGGCCCTCTATTGCTGACTTTGGGTTGTAGATGAGGTCAATACGGTCAACTACAGTCGGAACCCAGCCGTCCTTGACAAGATTTGTAGAGTTAGTCGCGTACGCCCGCTTCTCGTAGGGGAGGTCGAATTCGCGTTCCCTTGGAAAGATCCATTGACCGCTCATGTCGGCCATCTCCATGTCGAGATTCTCGTATTGAAGCGCGATTTCCTTGAAACTTTCGAACTTGCTGAACCATGCCTCGACGCTGGCATCATATCTGTCCGCCTTGCTGGTCGGGCACCATTGGGCATAAAGTATGATAACAGCGGGAACTTTGCCTTCGAGGAGTTTTGCAATGTCTTTCCCAGTCTGGTCGGTGATCAGCTTCTGCATCTCGTTCCATTGTTTGCTATCCTGTAGCCCTTTGAACATGGTCGCAATGGGGAAGTCTTGACTCTGGACGCTGACGCAGAGGTCGAAGCCGCGCGGTACGGAACGGTCGTCAGCCATCTCAGCGACAACATTAAGAAGCGAGTTGAGCAGCTCCTTCTTATAAGTCAAAGCACCCACTCATGGCCCACCCCTGCTTTTGGCCCACCTAAAAAATGATGCCATCACTACCACTACCCTCTATTCAATTAACTGTCAACTACCTCTTGAAGCCACGATAATACAGCTTTCGGCCTCACTGGGTATATCCGATGCGCTGGATTCATCTGTATCACTTTCAACCTCTCCAGCCTCCTGCTGAGCTCGCCGCACCTCTCTGATCGTCGCAAACTTCGTATTAGGATCCAGCGTAACAGCCTTCCTTTTCCTGCTAGCAGTATTGGCGACCTTGGCCTCCAGAAGCTCTATTTTTTGCTGGGCGGCAGCTAGGGCATATGACTGCTCTTGGAAGCCTTTTTTCACCTTTCTGAATAGCTGGCGTTGTGTGGCGATGTTTTGTTCCAGTTGGGTAAATATATGCAGCTGGTCTCCAAGGTCCTTCACCTTCCTTGGCGTCGACCACTTGACAGCAGATAGAGCAGACGCCCAATCCTCCATATATTCAGCATCTGGGAGCCCATTTCTACCTCCTTTGGACTTGTTGAGTGGTGTTGATGGGGCTGATGATGCTGATGATGCCGTCGGTAATAGAAGGGAGCTCATAAGTGGCTTTGCAACAGTAACAGGCCACAACCCAGTGTATTTCCAGCCACTCTTGATGTTACTGGCAGTCATCCCAGCCTGGTGAGCCCTTTGATAGCAGGAAATAAAGTTCCTTTTGCCTATAATGGTTGAATCGTTCTACTGTGAGAGGTAACCCAGCTCCTTGTGATAGGATGCCTTTATAGGTCCAAAGACTGCTTGATCCAGTGGCTGGAGGATATGGGAGGTATGTGGAGGTAAGAATAATAGATGGATGTTATTCTCATAGCATTTCTACATAAAGTCTGTCGTTGTATAGCTCCCATGCCTATCTAGGATAAGAAGCCTTGCCTTGCTAGTCTGGGGAGTAGTCTGGGGTAAGAAGACCCTCTATAATTACTTAATAGTAGTGGTATCAGTGGTCCATCTATTCTCTATTGCTGTAAACTCCCATCTATCATAAGGGCTAAGATCTAGAGGAAACCACTGCTGCTGGACTGTCTTGCCCTTATATATAACTAAGGGATGGATGTAAATACCCTCAGCAGATATATACTCGATAATAGACACCCATGCTCGTGAACTAGGCTGCTTTTTCCTTACTGAATTGGTTGCAGCCCTTCCCAGCACTAGCCCATTATCTCCCTTGCCCTCAAGGATGCCAGTCTCATCCATGTTATATCGGTTGGCTGGTTTAATGGCCTGGATGCGAGGCATCGCGAGATATTTGAACCAGTCCCTGATAACCTCAGTAGATGCTCCATTAACACGTCGAGAATCGATAGAGCGACTTCTCTGGACCTTAATAGAGGGGTTTCTTCGCAGGAAGGCATTCACCCATCGCTTGCCAATAGGCTGGTCATCACCCATTGCCTTGAGAATACGCTGGGCGAAATCCCTTAGCTGTTGATGGGTTGGTGGGAGCCCGAGGTCAGCCTGGATTTGCACCCAGCTGGCCAGCCTGGCCTCTTGGGCATGGGATAGTCGCTAGAGGTCCTCATAAGCAGCTAACCTTGGTTGGTGACCCTTGAGGCGATTCCGAAGGGTTGAACGTGGTACACCCCATCGCTTGGAGGCATCGCGAGCCGATATGCCGTTTGCGATATCCTTAAGTGCCCGATTGACCTCATTTTTGGTATACTGGACCATTGTATAACAAAGAAGGCATCCTGAAAAAATGAAGCGATTTGATGAAGGTTAGTAAAAGTGGTGATAGTTTGAAGTTGGAGGTTATCTAGAAAGAGGGTGGCTGGGAGGCATTTTTGGGTGGGCCAAAAGCAGGGGTGGGCCATGAGTGGGTGCTTTGACTTACAGCCAAAGAGCTTTGATGCCCTGTGGGTTTCTGGAGTTGTTGATGCCCGGGATGTCAGTGATGTAGCTCTGGGGCTTGTAGACCTCAAAGATGTAGTGGGTGATGATGCCGAAGTTGCCAGGACTACCGCCAAGGATGGCCCAGAAGAGCTCTGGGTCGCTTGCCTTGCTGATGTCTCGAATTTCCCCGTCGTGGGAGATCATGGTGATAGTTCTGATATGGTCGCCGAACAGTCCAAAGCTTCGGCCCAGCTGGCCATAACCTCCCGTTTGGCCATGTCCTCCAACGCCCACGTAGGCACACTGGCCGTGGGGTACGAAGAGTCTGTTGTGTTTGAGGTAAACGTTCAGCTCAACGAGTCGAATGCTAACCCCGACATAAACCAAAGCTCGATCATCAGCAATTGGGTTTACCGGTTGGATGACCATGAGATCCTTGTAGGTGTTCGATAAGTCAATCTGGATATTCTCGCCGGTGGTGGATGATGCACCACTGTACTGGTGACCGCCGCTCTTGACAGCGATAGAGACATTGTTTTTTCGGGCAAATTCTACCGCCCTGATCACATCGTTGTCATTTTTGGGCTTGACGATGAGGGCCGGGTCCATGCCTCTATCTTCCTGATAGGTTGAGCTTGCGTACTGCTGGTTGAAGAACGCGTAGTCTCGCTGCTCAAACTCATCGCCATCTCGGGAATATTGTAAACCTTCGAAGTCTTGGATGCGACCCATGGTGAAAAATGTTTGAATTCAACGTATAAAGATGATGATGTTGTTGGTTGATGGTCAGGCGGGAACTTGAGGTGGGCGATCAGGGGCTTTTTATGAGTCGATGATATACGGAGGGGCCCGTCCAAAGTCCTTTCCCAAAATGTCAAGATCAAGAGTGAAGGATCTCGGCCAATATACCTAAAATACACTCTTATCAGACTTACAAAACGTGTAGGAATGCCGTAGCCGTATGGGATTGATCTCACGGGGCCCCTTCAGGGGCAAGATGACAACCATGTGATCTAAGATGCACCTGTACTGACACTATTGACTGGGGGGTAGTATTTCCTTCGGCCTTGGTATTCTGGGCATGGACTATTGATAGGCTCCTCCGTATTCTTAGGTACTCTCAAACTCGTGCATATCTTACAGCATGAAGTCGCCGAATGCAGCCCTACTGTTCTCAATCTAACCGGTTCACTCGCCGCTGCGTTCTTGTTTAGGCATCACATGCTTCCCATCATTGGAATAGCAAGATTTGTATAGTCCATTTTGCAAGGTAATGGCCAGGAAGGTGACGGCTGCATGAGACATGGCATCCAAGCTGAAAAGCCTGGCGGACCACACGACTGCAACTGGCCTAGAGACTTCTATCCCGAGAATGCATTTCAGTGTGTTGTCTCCCGCGCTCCTCCGTATATATCACACGCAGGCGAGGCTGACAGACCTACATGGGGCAGGGTGAAGGCAAACACGATATTCTGCAACCTTTATGCCCGGAGGTCTATTCACGCATGGAACCGAAGATATCAACTGCGGGCTGTGTGCACAGGGGACTGTTACATGCGCCTAGATATCGAGATTGCAAGCAAAAAGGCAACGTGCATTCCAGGTTGACTAGCACAAAAGAGGCTACATAAGAGACGGGCCGATTTGCTGACGTGCGATTGAACATGCACGTGGATAAGCTGGCGCTCTCTTGATTCCAGACGCCCGATTACAGGCATACGTATGTAGCTTTTCACCTTCCACATATGTCCATGGGACAATGGGTGCGTGGCCTGTTCGGGCTACGAGTTTCTATCAGCCAGCCCCCCAGAAGGCCTTTCCGGGTGCGTCTGGAAAGACTTTGAGTGATGTTTGGTCAGGACCAGCACCCCCTTTTCACTTGGGTACTGTTCCATGCATACGAGCCTCTGGTTTCCTAGTTTTCGTCTTATCCAGAACTCGGCCACTGTTGACTGACGCTGGGACAGTCTGGAAACCTGTTTCTTGACCGAGACCGGCTAGACACCGTTCGCATGCCCCGAACAGGCAATTTACTCCGCCGACCGATTTCGTTGGCGGATTAAATCATGTACAAAGGCACCTTGACTTCCCACCATTCAACGCAGGAGTTGTAATAACTGACAACTCCCTACGCGAGCCCTGGAGAAGTTCATCTAGAGCCATCAACTACACACGGATGATTGCAAACAATCCTATCATTTCCCCTTCTAACAGATGATCGTAAGTTGGATCCAACAGGCTGGATTCTTCGCTGCATTTGCTTGGAAATCCTCATTCAGCTTTCCCTTCATAGCATTTCCTCCTCTTTTGGCGCCAGCTCCGAGAACCGCTCTCTCGCGTGTATTGTCCATCCATTCGCCGAGACTCAAGGTAGGCATTCATGTTGTGTGCAATCCACCATGGGCTAGAATGCTATTCACACCCAACTCATTCTTTTCAACATGCACGCTCCTCCTCGTGATGCTTTGACCCTCTACACTTGTCCTAACACGTAATAATCCTGATCCTCTGTCATCTTATGGTAGAAGCTCGCGATACTTGACCGATGACCAAGCTGCGAGGTAAGCGAGTGCGTATCTTGTAGCGGTAGTGTTTGAGACGCCTGGCGGGCCAATGGCTTGGCAACATCAGCCGGCGAAAGACGCCGCAGTGACGTTAAAGGACACTGTTTTGCCCATCCAAAAGACCGCTCGTCGTTGGCGGCTATTGGATGGCGGAGGTCAATTCTTTGCAATGCCCTTTTAACCTTGTCTTCAAAACGCCAGCCTTTTGGCTTCTTCGGTCTCCTTCACACCCCGCCGAAGGGCGGGCCAGTCCGACCCACCCTGCTCACGCACCTCATGACCAGCATCCCGAGTTTCCCACAGCCAACACTACAGAACAGGACTTATCACAGACTATCTACCTACCAGGCTGCAGGGCAAACAAAAGAGCAAGCAGCAAAGGACCACAGGGACTAAATAGCTACAGTCCCACCAACACACATTACAGTATACACAGACGGCTCTCAGCAGGCCCCCTCAGAGACCAGCTATGACTATGCTATCTTCCAAGGCAAAGAGCTTATGCATCAGGGCAGAAGGAGACTCCCTAATACAGAGGTTTACAATACTGTCAGGTTCCTAAAAGTAGTACCAGCTTCAGGGCCGGCGGGGCACTGGGTGGGGCCCAGGGGACACCGCGGAACGGAATAACGTTATGCCAAAGGGCACACAAAAGGGGTTTTCACAATAGCATCAAGGTTTAGAGAGGAGATAGATTAGAATAACAGTTACTAGTGACCCCTAACTGCCCTCCTACTAACTCCTTTACTTAGTACTATATAGCCTCTAATATATTCTAATCTCTCCCTATTTATAGGTATACTAACTATTAGAGTAGTAATAGTACTAGTATAATTAACCTAATCCCAATCTATTACCTAGTAGGGTAGCCTAGTAATATAGTAGCTTATGCTAGATACTAGTGGGACCATAGTAGAGAAGCAGCGCGCGACCAACCTCAATAGGTTAATAGAGGAGTAGCAAAGGGCCCTTCTTAATAATAAAGTAGCTAAGGTAAGAAAGAGGAAGATAATTAAATAGATTATAGCCCTTAGAAATGGGGAGTCTATTAATAATATATATATAGCTAGTAGAGGACCTATAGCTACCTAGCTAGAGCCTAAGTACTTATATACTAATACCCTTATTAAGTAGTTAGCCTCTATCTAATATAAGGGAGGTAACTAGAATAACCTTAAAGACTTCCTTTTTAAGTTATAAGGCTAATTCTCTATTACTAAGGAAGAATTTATAGCTAATAAGAGTAAAGTTTAGTTTATAGGGGCCTGCCTAGAGAGTAACTTATTATATAGCTAGAGGAGCTATATTAACCTCTAGTATAGTAGTAATATTAGCCTAATTACCTAGAAATAGATAGAGGCCTAGCTCTATAATAGTATTACTAATAATAATATATAGGCCTTTAGCATAGCTATAGAGCTAGATAAGATATAGTAGAAACCTAGGTAGATATACTAGTAATTTATTAACTAGTATAAAATAGTTAAGGTAGAGATTCTAGACCTCTAACTAGAGAGGCAGTAGGTAGTCTATATCTTAAACTAACTACTCCTAGACTTATAAAGCTATATTCTAGTATATAGGCTACTAGCTACTTATTAAGAGCTAAATAATGCAGTAAAGAGGGTAGAGATACTTATAAAGATATATACTAAGATAATAATAGAAGACTAGTAAAGGCTATAGGAGAGAAAGAATTAGTAGACTCTAGCTATTACCCCAGCGCTAGCATTAGCTACCCCCTTAGATAAATTAGAAAAGCAATAGTTAGTCTTAATACCTAGGGTAGCTACGCATATACCTACGCCTAAGCTATAGGTTAAGTAGGAATAAGGAGAGCATAGATAACTCCTAAGGTGCTTCTAGGGCTCTCCTATATACTTTAACTATAGCAAGCTAGGATATATATTAATAGAGTATATAGAGAAGAAGTACTATAAGTATAACTAGCTTTGTTATATAAGTAGGCGCTATGCACTAGTAGCCTAGCTAGTAGCTATAGGGGTTAATAGTATATAGATCCTCTAGAAAGAGGAATTGTATTACTACTTTAAGGTAGACTTTTATATTAGAGTAGCTAGTATATAGAGAAAAGGAAGGGTATTAATTAACCCTAGGGTAGATAAGAATGTTATATATTAGAGGATATTATATAAGGTGGTACTGCTAGAGGTTTATAGAAAGGGAGTAGGGTTACTAGAGATATAGAGAGGTAAGGTACCTAACTATAGGGTAGTAGTATTAGTAATAGAAGTAATAGATAATATAAAGGTAAGAAAGGTATAGTCCTATACCTACTAGGTAAGTAATATAGGTATATATAATACTATCCTAGGGATCCTCTAGAAGCAAAAGGTATAGCTAAATCTTAAGTAGGTAATAATTAGGTAGACTTACTTACTAGAGAAAGGCTACTTATAACTTATCTAAAGAAGAAAGGTATTAAAGAGGGTATATAGAGAGGTAGTAGTAATACTAGTATATAACCTATTAGTCTACTACTTATATATAGGGGGAGCTAAGGGGGCACTAGAGCTACTACCTCACGCAGTAGAGAGAGAAAAGGGGGAGGAGATAAAGAGATTAAAGCTACTAAAAGAATATTAAGAATAAGTATATATATTTAATATAAACCTAGTAGCTAAACAAGCTAGAGATAAAGGTTACTTCTATACTATTAACCTTAAGCTAGAGGTAGAACCGCTGTTTAGCTCTATCTACCCCCTTATAGAAAAGGAGTTAGAAGAGCTAAGGAAGTATATTAATAACATACTATATAAGGGGTAGATCTAGCCCTTATAGAGCCCTACAGGAGTACTAATCCTGCTTATACTAAAGAAAGAAGGTATGTTATACCTCTATATAGACTATTATAGCCTTAATAAGGTTATAATTAAGAACTATATACTATTACTACTAATTAGAGAGATCCTTAACTACTTAGGAGAGGTAAAGTATTTTACTAAGCTTAACCTTAAGGATATATACCACTAGGTAAGGATCTATACTAGTAATAAGTAGAAAATAGTATTCTAGATATAGTATAGGTACTTTAAGTACTATATTATGCCTTTTAAGCTAGGTAATACACTAGTAACTTTCTAAGTATATATAAACAATACCCTAGCTAGGCTAGTAAACATTACCTATATTATATATCTTAATAATATCTTAATCTTTACTAAAGATAAGGCTAGTTATATAAAGGTAGTAAAAGAGGTACTGCACTAGTTAGACACTACTAGCTTATATACTAACCTAGAGAAGTATATTTTCTATACTAAGATAATTAAGTTCCTAGGGTTTATAGTATCTCTAGAGGGTA
The DNA here is from genome assembly GCA_016618095.1 of Colletotrichum echinochloae. Classification (NCBI taxonomy): domain Eukaryota; kingdom Fungi; phylum Ascomycota; class Sordariomycetes; order Glomerellales; family Glomerellaceae; genus Colletotrichum; species Colletotrichum echinochloae. The sequence goes on along the minus strand of JADEZT010000003.1, from coordinate 5,989,395 downwards.
TTACTATAGAATAGAACTATATAGAGGTAATTACTTAGTAGCTACTCCCTACTACTATTAAAGATATATAAGTCTTTCTTAGGTTTATAGAGTTCTATTAGTGCTTTATTAAGAACTATTTTAAGGTATATACCCCCCTTATAGACTAACTAATAGCTAAGGTAATAGGAGAGAAGGTAATAACTAGAGAGGTAATTAAAGCCTTCTATAAGCTCTAAGTTATATTTACCTAAGCCCCTATCCTATAGCACTTTAACCCAGCACTACTAATATAAGTAAAGATAGATATATCAAACTTCATAATTAGAGCTATTCTATTATAGCTAGTAAAGAACTAATAGTACCCTATTACTTTCTTATCTAGGAAGCTAAAGGGTACTAAACTACAGTATAGTATACTAGAGGCTAAGCTACTTATAATCTAAGAGGCAGCTATACACTAGAGGCACTACCTCCTATATACCTAGAGTAGGATTATATTCTTAATAGACTACCTAGGGTACCGCTACCTCACTAGTAAGCCCTAGCTTAATAGTTAGTAAGCAAGGTTACTTTAGGACCTATCTCTCTTTAACTTTAAGATTAACTACTAGCTAGAAAAGAAAAATATAGCTAATAGGCTATTGCAGTAGCTAGACTATTAGCTCTTAGGTATAGAAGACTAAGAGGCATAGGGCGCGTTTCTAGAAAGCTTCCTAAGTAGGTTTACCTAGATGTTACGGCCAGATTCCTGACAGTGGGTTTTCTGCTAAAGTATAGCTGAGGCTGCGAGGGTAATTAACAGTAGTCGTCTAGATCCGTTGGCTTGCTGGTCTGTCGATCACTCGGTGATCAGTCGGGTGGTCGATGGGGTAGGGGTAGCTTGTATAGCTCAAGAGTTCACAAAGATAAGCAGGTGTCGGGAAAGTGAAAGTTAGCGAGGCTAAGTCACAAGTTGATTGCTGAAGAGCTATGGAAGGTAATCTATCTAAGTGGAATGAATGTCCTTATATCCTGTTGTCCTGATACTGGGACCGATATCCAGATGTCGGTCCTACAGGGGTGGACCGCCCTTGGCGCGTTGGTGATGATGATGATGATGTATTTAACGTCCAGAGTAAAAGGGACGTGCCGGGCAATGCCGACATGGTCTATGCTAATCTATACTATTCTACAGGCTACCGTCTTCACCTAACGTTCCTGATCAATGAATCGGGCAGATTTCGGAAAAGAAATTGGTTGCCTCCATCCATTCGCACAGAAGAGAGGCTCCCTGCGAAGTACCTAGCAGAAAATCTATGCTTGCCTTCGCCATATGTCGGCGGAGATGCCGCGGAGTAGCCTTACGGCCACGCTTGCAGAAGTAGAAGTGTACTGGGGTTTTGCGTCTTCCACAACTGCAGTCGAGCAGTGCATCCTAATGAGCAAACCTCTCGTGGTATGCTGCGAAGTCTCCATGATGCGATCTTGCCGCATATAGCCTTCCTAGCAAATGCCGAGGAAGGCGAAGTTCGGGGGGCTTGGGATGAGGACTTATCCCAAGGTCAGCATACTGCCGAGGGCAGATTGACGGCCATCTCCTAGCGAAAGCCTGGAGATCGGCTGCTCTAGACTCCCGCTTCAAGTGTGCCAATGTAGGCTGTGGTTGTGATTCTGGGATTTGTTTGCAGGCCTCCTTGGCAAGAGCGTCTGCTTCCTCGTTTCCTGCTATTCCCGTGTGTCCAGGGCACCACCAAATGTATACCCTGCCAGGCATCGCCCAGCTTGTCCGTCCTCTCTATGCCCAAGAGGCGGAGAGCTCACTAAAGGCCCTAAACCTAGCCTGGCTGCTTCCTGGGCTCCGGGTGACGAGCCTAGCTGCGACTGCGAGGTTATCGAGGCAGACGTGAACATTGTCTGCCATCCGCGCCGTGGGAGACCTCATGGCTTCCAGTAGGCCCCGAAAAGCGGCTTGCGCTTCTGCGTCAAAGACCTCCGTCTGATGACCGAGCGGCTCTGATCCTCGAAAGATCTGCCGTGTGGCCTGGTACCCAACCCAGCCTGCTCCGGCGGCGGTTCTGCTACCGTCCAACATCTGGGAGCCGTCGGTGTAGATAACAATGTCCCGCTTTGAGAATGTTCCCAATCTGTCTGTAAAGGCGATGGCCAGTTCTTCTTTGGTCTTCCTAGGTTCATAGCCGACCATGCTAAGGGCCGTGTGCCAGTCAGCTAGGCGCTCCCAAGGTGGTAGGTCTAGCAGGTCGATGTGTTCAGCATTTATATTGGTGAGGCTTGCCATTCGCCGCAGTCTTGAGTCCAGCCCGGGCCTGTCGCCGAGCCTCGTTCGGAGGGGGTGTCGTTCGTCAAGGCGATGGATCCTTACGGAGGCTTTGTGGAGCTTCGCGTCTAGCGTCACCTCTGCCGGGGGCAGGGCTGCTTCGCGCTGAAGGATCGATAGAGGCGTCGTTTTATATACGGGAAGTGCAGCTCTAACGGCTTTGGCTTGCGTGATGTCAAGTTGGCGGAGTAGACCGTTGACCCCGTTCGAGGCGATGTGCCCATTCCTGATCCGATTCCTGCCCGGCCACCATGCCTCTGATGCATAGTACTGGATGGGTAGTACGCAGGAGGTCATGGCGCGGCAAAGCAGGTGGGCCGGCGCGCCCCAGACGGTGTTCCCTAGTCCCCGTAGTCCGCTGATCACTTGGCAGGCTTTGGCGCAGAGGCCTTTCACATAGTTCTTGAATGTGAGTCTTCGGTCGAAGTGGACCCCAAGCCACCGTAGGGAGGCCCCTCGATTGACGGCCTGAACTGTGTGTTGCCTCCCGTCTAACAGTCTGACGGTGATTGGCGGGTTTCCATCTTTTGGTCTCTTGGTGAAGTGGATGAGCTCGGATTTATCTGTGTCGAAAGTAATTCCCTCTAACGTCCCCCATGCTTGGGCTTCTTCCCATTCTTTCGCTAGCAGGGCACAATTGTCCTCTAGTGACGTTGAGCTTGCCATGATGGCAATGTCGTCGGCATAGCCAAATCGAGATCGCACCCTGCCTGGATGAACAGTACCCAGCTTGAATAAGGGTTCAATATAAAGCATGAAGAGGATGGGAGAAACGGGCGAGCCCTGTGGTAGACCACACTCAAGGTCGAAGACGTCTCCCATCTCTCCGTCTAGCCTTATTCTTGCTCTTCTCCCAAGGACGAAACTCGAGACCCACTACACGAGGTTCTCCGGCCATCCTTGGCATCAGAGGCGTCAGATCAGCCTCCCTGGCAGCACAGCGTCAAAGGCCCCTTTGATGTCAAGCGTAAGCATAGAGGTAACAAGACCTCTTTGCCAGGCACACTTGATATTGTGGATGGCAGCGGCGATGAGGTTGCTACACGAGCGGAGGGGGAGGGCCCCGAACTGTTGGTCGTGCAGTACCCGGAACTTGACTGTGATCCAGGCAAGCCTTCTTGCGACAAGTCTCTCCAAGCCTTTTCTGAGTACAGACAACAGCGCGATTGGTCTATACGAGCGCGGGAGCGCCCTGTCTCTCTTGCCCGGCTTAGGCAGGATGACTAGGATAGCTTCTTTGAAACAGGTAGGATGCCAGCCCTCGCGTATGCATCCGCTGTAGAGCCAGAAGACGATGTCCTCAATAACGGGCCACGCTGTCTTAAGAACGGCGGTAGTGATTCCGTCGGACCCGGGAGTGGTGCTTCCCGCAGAGAAGATTGACGTTTGTACCTCGTCTTTTGTAACATGCGGGAAAGGAAGATTGGCCTCCAGGCGAGGTCCTGGGCTCTCTGCTGATATGTCCGTGGAGATGGCGGCATTTCTGAGGAGGACGCGGGCGAACAGATCCCGCTTCTCCTTCGGTTGTGATACGAGCATGGTTGGATTGCTCCCATCTCGGAGTGGAGGGGTCTGGAAGGATCCCTTGGCCTTATGCCACCCGACCATTTCAAATACGTCTTTGCCAGTAGAGGCTGCGCCGATCTTTCCTCTCCAGTACGTGTCCTTAGAGCGCCGCAGCTGATGGAGAAAGTCCTGTTTAAGAGCGTCCTCCTCGTTTCGCTCCCATTGACAATCTATTCCCAAAGCGCAGAGTCTTGCCACAGTTGCTCTCATGGTCGTGTAGGCTCGGTGTTTCTGCCTGCAGTTCTCGTCCCAGTATGGCCTCCCAGGTCCTCTGCCAAACGCGCGCCTAGTAGAGGCCGTAAGCGCTTCTCTGAGGCAATCTGTAAGCTGCTGTGCTAGCATGTCTAAAGCCTGTGGATCTCTTGCGTTGCTTGCAGTATGGCGCATGGGGTGTACGTTTCGCTTGAGGATGTCGAGGAAGAGCTTCTCGTCCATCGTGTCGAGCCGGAACCTCCCGGAGTTGGGTCGACCGGATCGGTTAGGGCCAAGGGGACCCGGGTCAGCAGGCTTTCGTGGTCTGACGTTGTGTGTAGGGATGTTTCTATACTGTTAGATGCCCCATAGAGGCTGCTGGACGCCCAGGCTAGGTCTAACGTGTTGCCGCCCTTATGTGTGGCTTCACCTATCGGCGACAGGAGGACAAGGCCGGCGGCTTCTGCCCATTCTACCAGGGCATCAGCGTCAGGGGAGCTGGTCGCCTCGGGTTGCCAGGTCCAATGATGGAGGTTGAAATCCCCCGCGACCAACACACATTCCTGGAGTCCGGGTTGCCAGGCTGTTATGATATCCCTAATCGCTTGGCCTGGTCGCAGCGAGCCACAAGGGGCGTTGTACACGTTGACGACTGTGAGGACTTTCCGCGTTCCCGCCAGGAGTTGTAGGAAGAGCAGGTCTGTGGATGGGCTGGGCAGTGGGCGTGTTTGTATGCCCCGTAGTCCCGTTCCTCTGCGGAGGTAAGTGAGCACCCTGGGTCTGTCTTCTACCCAGTTGTCCACTGGGGTGAAAATCTCGAAACCCGGGTGGCGTCTTGTGAGCCTTCTCTCTTCCGAGCGGATAGCGGGCTCTTGTAGTAGCAGTATGTTGACATGGGCCGCGTAGGCCAGATTCAGTGCCGTTTCGTGTGCGAGTGGTCGTCTGGCCACGTTCGCCTGCATGATCTGCAGGACTCTATGGGGCCGCATACTCCTGATGTCCTTCATTAGCTTGGTTGCAGTCCATCTCTTCTCCTCCTTCTCGGGATTGTTGGTGCGACTGCTGGGTCGCAAATCTCCACGATCTCTCTCCCTCGGCTCGGATGGCCCGTAGCTGTACCTTGTTCCTCCTCTGGACTACGCCCTTCACCACCTTTGGCTTGATAGGGCAAGTCACATCAAAGGCGGCATGGGGCCCGTTGCACGACGGACACTTAAAGGGGCAATCGCAGCCTTCGTGGCCTTCGGTGCCTCCACAAGGTGCCCGGTGTTGGTCGGCCGTGTGGGAAGGCGAACTGCATTTAAGGCATCTCTTCCTTCTGGTACACGTTCGTTTGTTGTGAAAACCGCCGCAGCGGTGGCATTGAGGAGACCTCTTCTCCTTCGGAAACTGCAGGTTCACGAAAACGCTGGCCCCCATCAAACGGAGGCGCCTTGGTAGTTGCCTCACGGCTTCCGCCTTGAACCAGGCTGTCACCGTGCCTAGCCTTTCGGCTTCATCTTTTCTGGAGAAGTATGCTTTCTCGGGCTTCAGTTTCGTCGTGGCCTGGATCTCTTCAAGGAGCTCCTCGGTCGTGATTTCCAGCTCAGTGTTGGTGAGCAGGCAGTGTCTGGTGTAAGGGACGTTTGCGATATAGGCCCGGATCCAGGTGTCGCGCTGCTCGACCGCCTGTGCCTGGAGAAGGGCAGCAATCTGTTCTCTGTTCTCCAGCAGGACTTTTGCACCATCTGCTGACGATGGTAAGAGTGCTAATCCTGTCTTGACATGGTCGATCCCCTTGAGGGCTTCTCGAGCTTGGGGACTTAGCCTTTCTCGAACGAAGATGTATATGTCGTAGGCTCTCTCGTTGCGGAGCGGGCTTTCAGGTGGCAGACGCGCGAAGATGCGTAGGTCTTTTGAGGCCGCCCGGTTAGCGGCTTGTTTTGCTGGCGTTGGTTCATGCAGTTTTCTGGTAAGCGGCTGGCTCGCCACCGTCGCGTAGGACCGAACTTGGGGCGGCTGGTTAGCATGCATGGACCCTGCTAGACCACGTTGGTGCCGGTCTGACCGCTGCTTCTCTTCCTGAAGCTCCTTCTCCAAGGATTCGATCTTCATCAAACAGTCTTTCAGGAACTGTTCTCTTTCGGCGTCCCGTCGTAGGAGATCCTGGACGAGGTTTGAGAGCTTGTTGATCTCGTCTTTAAGCTCCGCATTGTCTTGGTAGCTGACTTGCTCAACCACTCTGACCTTTGCGGTCGGTTTCCGGACACGTCCAGACCGTCGAGATGTACTGGCGTCCCCGTGAACCGTGATCGATGGCCCTGCGTCTAGAGAGACGGCCATGCTGGTGAGATTCAGCTCGCGTGGGCTGATGATGAGAAATGATAGTGCGGTGGGCCGGAGCCCTCTATGATCTTAACAATTACTAACAGTGGATACCTTGTGAAGAGAAAGTTCGCGAAAGTTTTTTTTTGGCGCGCGTCGGTCCTCGGTCATGGACCGCTTATCGTTTGTCGGTCCTTCTTATCTTCACGTGACCTTCCCTAGTTCTTCCGTTCCGGAGGAGTTATCCTGTGTGACGATGTTCCTTAAGTGCTGCGCCCTTCGCACCCTGCCTGGCAGGTGGGGCTGCATCGCCTGTAACTTGTCGGGTCGTAACACTAGAGGGTAGTAGTAATTATTAGCAATAGGTTAACAGAGGTATACCTATTACTACTAGAAGAACTTACTCTAAGCCTAGAGAAGGAATCTATAGCAGTATAGCAATCTAACAAGGCAATTACCTCTAAAGAGTAGCAAAAGCTAGAAGATAACTAGTTAGAAGGGGAGAATAGAGTCCTCAGGTATAAGGGTAAGGTAGTTATCCTAGAAGGGTATATACTAAGGATAAAGATTATAGTAGCATTCTATAATAAGCTAGCTAGAGAGTACCTAGGGGTAACCTATATACTTAAAAGGATTAGATAGATATTCTTCTAGAAATTAATAAAGAAGGGTGTAATAGAGTACGTTTAGATATATATAACTTATTAATAGATAAAGCTGCGCTACTACTTACCCTATAGAGAACTAGTACCCCTACTACTACCTAGCTAACTATAGAAATAGGTTACCCTAGATTTTATTACTAAGCTACCTAAGTTAAAAGGATTTACTAGAGAGAGCTATAATAGTATTCTAGTAATAGTAGACTAACTTATAAAGTATATACTATATATACCTATATAGGAGACTCTAATAGTAGACTAGTTAGTATCCCTCCTAGTTAAAAGGGTATTCTTATAATTTAGTATCTTAGTAGTAATAGTATCTAACTAAGGATCTCTCTTTACTAGCTATTTCTAGTTAATAGTATACTACCTACTAGCTATTAAGTAGAGGCTAAGTATAGCCTACTACCTATAGATAGATAGCTAGATAGAGTAATAAAACTAGAACGTTAAGTACTTCCTTTAGGCTTTCTATAGCTTAGAGTAAGATAATTAGGTAAAGTAGCTACTAATAGCTGAATTTGTCTATAATAGTACTTAGCATAGTGCGATCTAGATAGTACTAGTGGAGGCCCTGATAGGCTATGTGCTGTGTAATATAAATAATGCAAAGCTAGAAGAGGCCTTACTAATAGAGGTCCTATTAGCAAGAGACTAGGTATAGTAGCTATAGAGCTAGTAAGCTATAATCCTCTAGATACTAGAGATAGCTAATAAGAACTATAAGAGGTAGTATAATATAAAGCAATCTATAGTAGCGTTTAAGGTAGGAGAGAAGGTCTTACTATTAGTAAGGTTTATATAGTAAAAGTACCTTATAAAGAAGCTCTTAGATAAGTATCTAGAGCTATTTATAGTTATATAGGTAGTTAGTAAAGAAAAAGTATATAAGCTTAACTTAGGGATATAATATTATATCTATAATATATTCTTACTATTATAGTTAGAGAAGTTCTATAGCGTAGTAATAATGCTATAGGTAGTTTCTATTAAAAAGGAAGAGGAGGATATATACTAGGTAGAGAGAATAGTTATATATAAGAGCCCCTAGAGAAACCAATAGTATCTAATAAAGTAGTAAGGGTATAGAGAGAAGGAGAACTCTTAGAAACTATAGTAAAATATAGTAAAGGGATTGTAGTAAGATTATAAATAGGGGATTACTAAGGGCCTATTAGAGGGAAACTAAGTTAATAATTATATAACTATAAGGTAGCTAGATTTTATTATCCCTTTAGTACTAGGGCTAAGGAATAGAGAGGCTTAAGGGCTAGGTATTCTAAGCCTAGAAATAAGTAACTAACTAAATAAATAGTAAAGAGGTATTAGTAAGGTACTAGAGGGGTATATAGGGGGTGCTAGAGCCTACTAGTTAGACTTCTCCTTATTATTATTAGCAGTACCTTTTCTTAGATCTAATCTACTAGCCTAGGAGTTAATCTTACTAGTATACTAGAGGCTATTATTAGTACTATAAGAGAGCACTAGGGGGGTACTAGAGTAGAGAAAGGATATATAATATAGGTATAAGACTTAGTCTAGTTAGAGAAGAGAGTGCTCTAGGCTTTAATAGCCTTAGTCTACTTATAAAGTATAACAACCTAGTCCTAGGTAGTAGTAGTAGCAATCTTAGTACTCTTAGCTAGTAACTTAGCTTACTTAGCCTACTATTTTATAGTAGAGTAAGTACCCTTAAGGGTAAGGACCTTATACTAGTAGAGAAACCACTTCTCCTCCTCCTATACTACCTTATACTTAGTATTAGAGACTAATATATTAAAGGCCTTTATCTAAAGAACCTTTAGGCTTATAAGCTAGGCCTTCTTAATTTCCTCCTAGAAAGGGTTAGGCTAAGAGGTACTAGAGAAGCATAGAGGTATATATATACTTATAAGACAGTAGTAGAAGTAAGGGTTAGCCTTTTTATAGAGGTTTTTAAAAACTACCTTAAGGGTAAGAGCAGCAGTAGTAGTAGTATATAAGGCCTACTATAGGTTAGTAGTAAACTAATAGCTATAGAAGTAGTAATAGTAGGGGGGGGGATAAGCTTATAGAGATATAAGGCTTACTATACTAGCTAGTATAGTAGGAGTACTTATTACTAGTAGCTAGAATAGTTAGAATAGTAGAGAAGTAGTAGAGAGGTACTAAAGAGATAAATATATACTCTAGGTCTTAATATAGTAGAGAAGATAAGTAATAGTATCTTTTATATTAGGCTATTACTTTACTATAGCCTAAAGGTAGTAATAGTAAGAGACCTTATATATAATAGTAGAGCTAATAATACTAGAAGTATTAGAATAGGTGTTATTAGTAGGGGGGGCTACTGGGGGGGACTAGGGGGGGCACTAGAGCTACCTAAGATAGTAGAATCAGCAGAAGGCGTAGAGGATATAACAGCAGCAGCGGGGGAGCAGCTAGTACTAGTACTACTACTAGTATTACTATTACTAGTACTGTTATTACTACTGTAGCAGTAGAGGTATAATAAAAAATAAAAAAATAATAATAACATAAGAATATTATAAAGAAAAGAAAGAAAAGAAGGAAAATAGGTAAAAAGTAAAAAAGAGAAGGCAGGCCTAGCTATTCTACTAAGTAGCATATATATAAGTAAGTAGTAATAATAACTCTAGCTTATATAGAAATAACAATACCTCTAGAAGGAAAGGAAGGCAGGAGGCACTAGAGAGGCACTAGCACCCCTTTTACTACTATAAAGTATACCCTTACTATTACACTAAGAATAATATAACTTAGAGCTTAGCTACTAGAGAAATAAAGGCATAAGCAATAAAAGCTAACTATACTACTTTATAGATAATAGAATACTAAGCTATAAGAGAGAGAAGGGAGTAAGTAACTAAAGTAATACTATAGGTAGGCAAGGTACCTCTATAGTAGAGTAGGTAGCCCCTTACTAATAGTAGTAAGGGCCTAAGACTTATACCCTAAGTATAGAATAGCTAGGCTTAGTAAGGTACTAGAGAGGCTATTAGCTATACTAAGCTACTATAGAATAAGAGCAAGGCTAAGGATAGGCAGTTAGCTAGAGAGATAACTACCTATCTAGTAGTCTACTAAGCCTAGTAGAGTTTCTAGACTTTACTAAAGTATAAGTAGCGTTATAGGTAGGGTACTAGGGTACTAATAGAGAGGCTAACTAATTAACTACTAGGTCCTGAGGACAGGACCTCAGAGGGGGGGATCATATCAGGTTCCTAAAAGTAGTACTAGCTTCAGGGCTGGCGGGGCACTAGGTAGGGCCTGGGGGACACCGCGGAACGGAATAACATTATGCTGAAGGGTATATAAAAGGGGTTTTCACGATAGTATCAAGGTTTAGAGAGGAGATAGATTAGAATAACAGTTACTAGTAACCTCTAACTACCCTCTTACTGACTCTTTTACTTGGTACTATATAGCCTCTAATAAATACTAAGGCAGAGGGTACTAGGGCTGGGCTAAAGGCTGTACTATAATATAGATATAGAGAGATAGATAGTATTATAGTTTGCCTTAATAACTCAGTAGTAATATATAGCCTAGATAGATCCCTAGTAGTCTTATCCTAAGAAGCTTTTCTTAACTTTATCTAAATATCTACTATATATAGTAAAAAGGTTAATATTAGGTAGGTCCTAGGGTATATCAGTATCCTAAGTAATAAACTAGCTAACTAGCTAGTAAAAAAGGGGACTTAGATAAGCCTAGTTAATCTACTAATAAAACTACTAATATATAGCTATATTAAGTATAAGATTAGGGCTACTTAGTATAATACCTTCTCTTAATAGTAGCTTCTAAATAGACTAGATAGCTATAAGTAGCTTAATAATAATAATAAACTAAACCTTGGTATAATACTAAAACCTATAGATAAACTAACAAAGCTTAAATATAGTAAGCTATACAAGCTAATAGTAGTAAGAACTAATTATAATAACTTTATAGTATACTATAACTAGTTTAATTACTTAAATATAAATAGAAAGTATTTATATAGTAAGCTTAAGACCCCTTAGTACTTACTAAAGTACTATAAGATAAAATATACTAGTAAACTAGTACCCTAGTTTAATATAGAGAAAGATATTATTAAATAGGTTACTTTATAATTTAAAAACTTTATTAAATATATATAATATAATAACTACTTTATAAAGGTCTACTAGCCCTAAAGTAATAGTATCTATACCTATCTTATTACCCTAGCTACTATTATAGAAGAGTTACTAGTAGTAGTATAGCTCTATCATAGGCAGGGTTCTTAGACCCTCTATAAAACTTACTCTTATATCCTCTCTATAGAGATACTACCTATTACCTATAAGATAGAGGTAGTATAGTAGTATTAGATATACTATATACTAGTTACTTCTTAATATTACTCTCCTTACCTCTTTACTCTTTACTATTCTCTACTATTCCCTTTATCCTCCTCTTTATATAATAAGATAGGTATTATAGGATTACCCTAATTAATATAGATATACTATTAGTATTATATAACTAAATATACAGATAACCTTATATATAATATTATAGAAGTATAAAGGTCTACTGTATAGTACCTAGATACTAAAGAGCCTCTAAGTACTTAACAGCATAGTATAATCTAGTTAAAATCCTAGACACAGTAGTTACTTATAAGCAACGTATATAGGCAAGGCATAGTTATATAGCAGTAGTTTAGGGTCTAACGCTGTATATATAGTACATAGTAGTAGCTATTACCCCAGGCGCCCTTTGCCCTATACAGGGACGGCCCCGGCGTTAAATAAAACAACAACAACAACAAAATCACACCCCGCCGAAGAGCACTAGAGGCAAGCAGCTCAAGTAAACTCTGTTTCTCTGCTGGAAGTTACTGCCACCAAGAACACTAATTAATATATGGCTTTGAAGTGAGGCTTTGAAGACGCGCAGTGACGTGAAGAGCGTCTGTTTTTGCGGAACGCAAAGTGCGTGTATGCATGTATACTAAGCAGTCAGTTTCACGCGGTGTCAGCGATGGCTAGAAGGTAGATGGGTTGTGTGTTCCCTGCTATTATTGAGGTCCTTCTCATCCCGGCGACGCAATCTGCTCACTGCGACCTCCTCTGCCTTATCATCGATGAAGGCTTCCGCGCTTATGTTGATACGTATGGAGCTCTTTTGGAGAGCCGCTTGAGTTTGCAGGATTCTTATGAGTTCTGGCTGGTGCATCTGCCGGTGATTGAGCTGATCTAGAAGAAAGATGCGCTCGGATGTGCAGCAGGTCTGAACCCAATTATATTTAGTATGCTGCTAATAGTCTCTGAGCAGAATGAGGGGGGCATCCTTCAAACCATCGTAGGTCTTGAGAAAGTTCATTTAGGGGGTATTAGACTTCCAAACCGAGGCACATTGAGGAGAGCTCAAGGACGTGAGCGACGGAGTGATGTGTACGGACAGCTCGAAAGTATGCATACCGGTGAATCTTTCCAACGGTGGCCAACGAAGGTTTGCGGGCTTTGGCCTTGGTAGCTTAATCCAGTTATTACCCCTTCCTGAAGCAATCAGTCGTTTCAGCTTACCAATGTCACTTGAACGAATGCTGCCTGATGTTTATTACTGACAGATGACCAAGACGAACCTTTGAAGATGACACCGGCGAAAAGGGGTAACACCAAGGGCTGCTTCACAGAAACTTGAGCCGGCCGGACCAGAGCCCTGGCCGAGTCCTCTTCGCAGGAAGTGTGCAAGATGTTCCGCATGCGTGGTTCCCTCCCGTCTCCAGCTTGAGCCCCCTCTCCCTCCCCTAAGCGCTCGCCTCGCGACCTGATGCATCGGTCGGCGGGCCGTTGTCCGCTGCCTTCTCACCCGCTCCCCTGCGCTCTCGGACGCCGCTCCGCTCCGCTCCACAAACATGACGATGCTTCCGATTATGGATGGATACCACCGAGGAGGCGTGCCGTTTAGAACCCTCTCCCGTGGGGCAAGGAAGCTCCATGTCTTCTCTAACTCTGACAAAGGTGGGCCAGAGAGGTCGCGACTAAAGCCAGAACGACGTTTCGGCCCTCGTGCAGCACCAGTTCACAGTCTAAGCTTGTACGGAACAAAACACGCCAGCGTGTCGCGACGAGTCGTACGCAAGGGTGAGCCCGGCCGGCTTCGCCAATAACCACATGCCGTCACGCCGATGATTTCGAACTCTGTCGAGGTCGGAAGAAGGTTGCAGTTGTAAATCGCAAAAAAAGCACATGTATAGTTTCGGTAGACTGTGCTGGCTACTGGGCTGAAAAAGGCCGCGGAGGTCACGTCGCCAGGACGAGCCGCTCAAGACGCAGGGTCCTGAGCATAGTGCGAGTGGGCGAGCAGGCTCGCGACATGGTCGTGCCTCTCACCGTCGACCGGGCATCCCGGGCGGGTTGTTCGTTTATACGATGTACACCAAGTGGATACAAGCCGACGTCCGGGACGTTGACGATGTGCGACGGCGGCCTTGTTGACCCAGGCCGTGCCATGCCCTGGGTCGGCTCGTCCTCGCTGTAGGTCGTGTCAGAGGTCCTCTGCGATGCCAGATTCGGTCAGTCGGCGTCACCCAAATAGGTGCGAGGCCGAGATACTGCTCTCTACCGGCCGGAACGAGGGGGCCGACGTACTGTTCTCAGGAGAACAGGCCTGTGCCACCCAATGTCGGCGTGAGTGCGGCGTCTGTTGTCCGAGACGGGGGAGCAGGTGAGGCTTCCCTTTTTTTTTTTAACGACCATCATTTTGAAACATGTCACAAACCATGAAAACCAAAATAGTGCAGCAAGTCTGCTCCCTGTGCCTGCGCGGTCGTGTATACATACCTAGCCGTAACCCCGTTCTCGCTCGCCTATATGAAGCCCTGGGGGAGGGGATGTGCTCGACACTGTAGGCCACGACCTGCTTCGCGAACGCCACATCTGGTAGGTGTCGTCGCTGTTCCAGAGGTAGACGGGCTGTCCGGTAGTCGAGCCGGAGCCGATGCGGTCCCGGACGAAGCCGGTACTAGGGACTGCAACGCCACGCCGGCGTCCACAGGCGCCTAGTCGTGGGACAGTGTTGTCAGGCACCCCCATGGCGGCGGCGAGGAGGAAACCATTTCTCACCGTGCCAGGCCAGGTATGTATGTGTGTGTGCGCGTGTGCGTGTGTGACTGGCTCGGAAATAGAGAGAGAGGGGGGAGGTTCGCACTAGTGATTGGCAATTGCAGCTAAAGAACGCGGGGATCTTGGCTTCTTCTGTACTACCTAATACGGTTACTCAGTCCTGTAAGTCAGAACTCGGACTCGGTTCCTGGGGCCTGGGGGGGCTTGGCACGCAAGATGTACGATGATGCAGCGCCGTCAATCTCACCCCGGGTACGGCGGCCTCGAACTGTGTCATTTGCGAGCGGACAGGGGAACCCATTGGTGGACCTTTGAACGTGCGAGACAGGGATGAAGGGGAAGAAGGCCCGGAACCATGGAGGCCAGCGCCGTGGTGATTTCCAGTAGATTGGATCAGGGGCGGATGTCCATGAAGTAGCGGCCGAACCGTGGGAGGAGTCCTGATCTGCCCGCCCCCCCCCCCTCTTCTCTTTTTCTTTTCTTTTTTCTTTCTTTTCCGGCAACACGACCTACGGCGAGACCTCTATTCTGGTGGAGGGTGGCAGCAAAGGATGGCCACGTTGTTTAGGGCAATCAGCCACCCACCACCGTGCGATGCTAAGCTTTCCGCCCACCTCTTGGAAGCTTTGGAAGCAACGGCGCCGGTGCGGTTCGTCCCATAGACAAGGACGCACATCCCGTCTCTTAGGATGTTCAAGTAAGTAAGTTAGTTTTGCTGACAGAATCGCAAAGGTTTGCTACCCAGGGGGTGTGAGGGTTGCATTGAAAATTAAGCATGCCTCTTGTGCCAACCCCTCTCCTCCTTCATCTCCTCCTCGACGCTCCTCCTTGCTTCTTCTCTCGCTGCCTTTCTGCTTTTGTCAGAAGTACCGCGTAGACTATGAGACTATCCGTACCCATGTGTGCACGTGGATGACGTTGGGACTCTCCCAGTGCCGGCAGTGCAGTGCCGTTGACAGAAAAGGGGAAGAGGAGGGGGGCATCGCTTGTCTCGTCGCATTCCGCTCACCCCCCTCCCCCCCCCCAAGTGCCGTTCGAGTTGCATGATTTGGGGAATAATCACAGATCCATCCGCCCGTCCCACGAGAATCCCCGTCGGCTGTTGTCGTGGATAGAGCAAGTCACACCTCGCTCGCTTCTGTCGGACAGAGCAACGACAAAGAACGATTGGCGCGCGTGACGTATCATGATGTGTCGGACCGTCGGACGGGATCCGAACGTGGAGCCACGTCGTGATCAGTGTGCGGTGAGAACCAAACGCGCCGCCGTTCCAAGAAGATGACGGGGGGCCCTGCGCGGAGGCTGTGACGATCATGGATCCCGATGGACCCGTACCCGCGTCG
Source organism: Colletotrichum echinochloae (assembly GCA_016618095.1). Taxonomy (NCBI): domain Eukaryota; kingdom Fungi; phylum Ascomycota; class Sordariomycetes; order Glomerellales; family Glomerellaceae; genus Colletotrichum; species Colletotrichum echinochloae. Next base: position 5,973,926 of record JADEZT010000003.1, on the reverse strand, counting down.
GACGGTAATTCTTCCTTTGAAAGATATTTAGGCAATTCCGGGTACTGCCACTCTTGGGATAGTTGGGAAGTGATACATAGTATGGGTGGAATAGAAGCTACCAGAGATGATCGATCCGTTTCATCCAAGTTAATTCCACGAATGTGATCTGGACTCTCTCGCACTTTGTTGGCCACCCACACGGATGGAAGCCAGGTACCCATTCTAGTAGTATGTTGAATCATGCGAATCTCTCGTATCCTCTTGGCACATTGGACGAACGGGCCAGCCTACCATCGAACACGGCAAACCCCATAATTGCAACGCCAGGCTGCAAATAGATCTGTTTGCTCGAGTAAGAGACGTAGTTATAATATATAAGTCTTATATGTCACCCACCTGAACAAGCTTTTTCTAATCTTCACCCCTTCACCTTCAAGGCCTCTCTCTCTCTCTCTCTCTCACTCTCTCTTCCATCTCCACCCTCGACACACTCGTTCTTTGCACTTATACGGCACATATACAAAAGGGGAAAACAAAAACAAGGCCATCATGAAGACCGCAGGCCTCCTCTCGTCTGCGCTCATGCTGATGGCGTCGGTCGGCGAGGTGGCGGCGCAGTGCCAGCTCCAGACCACGTACAAGTGGACGTCGTCCGGCCCGCTGGCGCAGCCCAAGAACGGCTGGGTCGCGCTCAAGGACTTCACGGCGGCGCCGTACAACGGCAAGCACCTCGTGTACGCGACGACGCACGACTCGGGCACGTCGTACGGGTCCATGGCCTTCGGCCTCGTCTCGGACTTTTCGCAGCTCGGCGCCGTCAGCCAGACCAAGACGCCCTTCCTCGCCGTCGCGCCCACCCTCTTCTTCTTCCGCCCCAAGAACGTCTGGGTGCTCGCGTACCAGTGGGGGCCCACGGCCTTCTCGTACCGCACGACGACGGACCCGACCAACATCAACAGCTGGAGCGGCGCCCAGCCCCTCTTCACCGGCTCCATCTCGGGCTCCGGCACCGGGCCCATCGACCAGACCCTCATCGGCGACGGCAACAAGATGTACCTCTTCTTCGCCGGCGACAACGGCAAGATCTACCGCTCCGAGATGGCCCTCGGCAGCTTCCCCGGCAGCTTCGGCTCCTCGTCCCAGGTCATCATGAGCGACACCACCGCCAACCTGTTCGAGGCCGTCCAGGTCTACTCGCTCAAGGGCCTGAACAAGTACCTCATGATCGTCGAGGCCCAGGGCTCCGGCGGCCGCTACTTCCGCTCCTTCACCGCCACCAGCCTCGGCGGCACCTGGACCCCCAACGCCGCCACCGAGGCCAACCCCTTCGCCGGCAAGAAGAACAGCGGCGCCACCTGGACCAACGACATCAGCCACGGCGACCTCATCCGCGTCGACCCGGACCAGACCATGACCGTCGACCCGTGCAAGCTGCAGCTGCTGTACCAGGGCCGCGCCCCCAACTCCGGCGGCGACTACGACAAGCTGCCCTACCGCCCCGGCCTGCTCACCCTCTCCAACTAAAGAGTTCCCCCATCAAGGGCCGAGGGCAGAGGTCCGGCTGCGGCGTATATACTGCCGCTTTTTGCGAGGCTTGTTTTCTTCCCTTGCTGCCCTTTCTTTGCTGAGGCGTGTCTGCGGGAGCCAACTCGGGGGATCAGAACGATGGGTTCTGAAGAAAGGCCCGTCGTTCCCCCCTTCCCCCTTTTCTTTTTTCTGAACATTATTCGACACTGGCACATACTCTTCTCCTTCTTTTCATCGTGTATATATCCTTTTTTCCCCCATCATCTGGACATAGGAATCCGAGTCGGGAGAGGGCCTCATCAGCAGGTTCTTCCCCCCCTCCTTTACATATCCCACTTTCAACACTGTCATGTCGACTGTGTCTGCCGCCGCAGTACTCTTTGCATGTGAGGATTCGCCGTGATGTCAAAAGGTTTTGGAAAAAAAGGTGACGAAAGGCGTGCGACCCAAAACCCCTAGCGCGCGGCGGTCGTTCCGCGCGTTCGCACCGGTAATCCGAGCCCCCGTCTTGGATATATTGATCGACACCCCCTCCGTCCCCGTACTCTCTGGTTGGCTCGTGATGGTGCGGTTGACGGGGTGGCACATGCACACCTCTTCTCCGGACTTGTCGGAGTGGCTTGTCTGCCGTAAGTTCGCCCGCGTTTAGCCCAGCCACAGCAGACGCTGACCTGAACGGACGCGTCTTGCGGGAGTTTGATGCACTAGCAAACATGTCAGATAACGACGAGGCCCCGTCTCGCATACATGTTATGCGGGGTAAGAAACCTCGCGAGTCTCCGAGAAGTCGGAAAAGGAAAAAAAAAAAAAGAAAAAGAAAGGAAATGAAGGACTCGTCGCGGAATCCAGGCCAGAACAGCATCCCCCCTCCCCCAGGTCGCGTGGCAGACGTGTTCAATATCCGATGCAGACGTAGGCCACAGTCACCACCGCCCCTCAATGGTTCATGTACAAGGGTCGCGATACCGCGCCTCGGACAGCTGCTCTGTCTGGTCTCGCAAACTCTCGGTCTCACAGCGGCAGAAGGCGAAAGGGCGAGCGGACACTCACCGACGTCGCGAGACAAGGCCGACACCTTAAAAAACAGAATAATAATAGGAGAGGACCGGAACCTCGACACTACGGCGCGCCACAAGTCGCATGGTGTGCAGCGCGCTTGCGCGCTCCTCAGCGGCATCTCCCCACCCGAGTCCGAGAGGGTGCATGACGAAGGGATGAGGGGGTCCCTAGTCACCGAAAAGACGCCTCCAAGTCCAACCTCGTAGCCAAAGGCCGTGGGCCGCTAAACACGACCTGACCGGGCCTCCGTGCCTGGGGCCCGGGCGTATTGCGGCAGTCCGGTTGGGCCAGGCGCCACGCATCGCATGCAACGCAGCCGCAGAAGCGATGGGAGATTAATCCATCCCGACCCGAGAGTGAGTCCCCTGATCCAAACATCGGGCTGACTGACGCGACAATCCGGTCTCTCTTCTGTGCTGACAGGTCCGACTATAAACCCCCGTACAAGGACCCCCATCCCCCGTTCCCATCCCGAGTTTCTCCCGTCCTTCTTTCACAGACCAAGCATCCTCTTTCGCCCCGTCCCACGTAACTCGTCATATCAAAACCATCCCAGACATCATACATTATGGCTAGCCCCGCCGGAAACATCTCCTTCGAGGGTAGGTGGTCCACCCCCTGCGATATCGCCTCCCCGGCCTATGGAATGGAACGCTGACCGTGACTCTTTGCAGACTTCCTCGGCCTCGAGACCGCCATCTTCGAGTGGGCTGACAGCTACGACTCCAAGGACTGGGACCGTCTCCGGAAATGCATCGCCCCCGAGCTCCGCGTACGTGAAACCTCCTCCCCCTCCCCCTCGTCCAGGTGCATGCGGCACATGGAATATGAACGATCTCCATATTCTCCTCAAAGAAACAAGGTCTTCTGAACTGACCCCCGGCGCAGATCGACTACCGCTCCTTCCTCGACAAGATCTGGGAGGCCATGCCGGCCGAGGAGTTCATCGCCATGATCTCGGACAAGTCGGTCCTCGGCAACCCCCTCCTCAAGACGCAGCACTTCATCGGCGGCACCCGCTACGAGCGCGTGTCCGACACCGAGGTCATCGGCCACCACCAGCTGCGCGTGCCGCACCAGAAGTACACCGACGCCTCGCGCAAGCAGGTCGCCGTCAAGGGCCACGCCCACAGCTACAACAAGCACTGGTACCGCAAGGTCGACGGCGTCTGGAAGTTCGCCGGCCTCGCCCCCGAGATCCGCTGGTCCGAGTACGACTTTGACGCCGTCTTCGCCGACGGCCGCGACTCCTACGGCGCCGACGACGAGAAGGCCAGCGCCAAGGTCGTCGAGAAGGAGCTCCAGACCGCCGTCTCTCACTGAGTGTAGAATGAGGGGGGGGGGTGCATACCGACACTCGCGCTCACACTCACACACCCATGCGTATAGAAACGAGTGGGAAAATGGAGGGACCGACATTTTGCCCTCTGGCCACCCTTCCCCACCTGGTCATGGGAAAGGCGAACGGGGAAATGTAGTTTTATTGGGTAAATACTTGCTTGGTATCATGAGAGCAGACATGTGCATGAATAAATGAGAACCGCTACCACCTACCTACCATTCGTATGAGATGATTCCTATGGTGTCGCAACACCCTCACTTCGATTACAACTCATCCTTCAGTCGTAAAAAAAAACAGAAAAGAAGGTCCCATCACTACCGCGGCCACCCCTCTCAGCATGGCCCCCCCTCGCGGCGACGGGCGGCCACGAGCGCCGACCGGAGCTCCTCCTCAAACAGCCAGCAGGCGCGGCCGCGGGCGACCTCGGCGTCGAGCGCGCGGCTGAGCACCTCGGCGGTCCCGTGGAGGAGCATGGCGTTCACGGGGCACCGCTCGAAGCGGCAGCGCCTGCAGACGTGGCCCTTGACGGCCGTGTCGCCGCGGCAGAAGCAGGGGTACACGTCCTGGTGGATGCAGCGCCGGGCCTCGTCGTCGCCCTGCACGCCGAGGTTGGCACGGGTGGGGCTCGCGGGCCACGGCGAGCGCGTCGGGAGGGAGTCGACGTCGCGGAAGCGTGACGGGGCGGGGCCCGGGGGAGGCGAGGGGGCGGCGGCGGGGTCCCGGGGGGTCTGGGTGGCTGTGATGAGCGGGTGGTAGTCCGGCGTCGGCGGGACCTGGGAGGAGAGATCAGTAGTAGTAGGGTGGGAGGTGAGGGCGGTGCTTGGGGAGTTGGGCGGAGCTGAGCTGGCATTTTGGCCGGGGTTGGTGCGGTTGCTTCGCGAGGTAGACATGTCGTCGGGGGGCTTTCGGGATTCTGCAGGTCTGGCTAGAGGGGTTTTACCTGTGGGAAGACGAGATGGATGATTCCTGCGTGTGTGTGTGTGTGTGTGCGTCTTTACAGTTTTACGATGGTGGTGATGGTGATGATTGTGATTGCGACGATGATGAGGGCCGTATATTGGCATGGCTACCCAACGCTTATATACTGACTAGGTGGTGCGATCCGGATCTCCGGGCACTCAGCTGTTCGATTTCATGACATTGTTCGGTCTGGAGGTTGTAAACCGAGTATATATGCTTTCATTGTCCACACACAAAGCGTTGGCCTTCTGCTTGTGACGATGGTCCGTTTGTCCTCGGCGATTCCATCAAGACGTTTAAAAAAGGCTTTGTCGTTTCTTGCAGTGAAATAAACGGTTTTGTTTCGGAGCAGTGCGTGCATTCGGAACTTTACAGCTATTGGAGAATGTCGAGCAGATATATGTATGTATTGTTAACGTGTGTATCAATCACGTATGTATCAATCACGTATGTATCAATCACGTATGCATCAATCACACCCACTCGCAGAGCAAGATATATGCATCTCTGGTCGGGAATCACGTGCCCCACAGCGGAATTCGAAGTGCCCGAAAGTCCGATGGAGCTTGCTTGCTTGGGCCAATCACAACGAGGATGACATTGGGAGGGGCAGAAAGACACATACAGACGGTACCTACTTACCTCCCACCTACGCACCGAGTCCAAAAGCTTCGACGGGGATCGTGGAGAGCTCCGGACATGATGCACCACGCTTTTTACTTTGCTTTCTTTGAGGAATTTAACCAACACGATCGCTTCTCTCCCTCCTCGCTTCTTCCACCATCTCCTGTCACAGTCTAGCGGCAGCAGCGCTCTTGGATTGGACAAGAGACACACCAGCTGTCGATACCTCTAAAACACCATCCACCCGCCCGCTCGAAGCACCATCATCATGGACTACGTCGACAAGCGACTGCAGGAGGAAGCCGTGAAGCCTCGGGTCGGACCCAGGTAAGACACACACACACACCCTCTCTCTCTCTCCCTTCCTTTCCCATCCTTCCGGATCACTCCATCCCCCAATGGCCGCAGCCGCTAACGTCTTTCGCTCCCCTTCTCAGCCCCGACGCCTTCCTCACCCCCCTCAACATCCTCGTCCTCCTCATCCTCCTCTACACCATCTACGTCCTCCTCCGTCCGAGCCCGCCCCCGACGCTTCCCAAGGAGCCCCCCGCCACCGTCTTCCGCGTCTTCACCCCGCGCGCCCTGCTGCCCTACACCGGCGAGGGCGGCACGCCCGTCTACGTCGCCGTGCGCGGCCGCGTCTTCGATGTCACCGCCGGCCGCAACTTTTACGGCCCCGAAGGCCCCTACTCCAACTTCGCCGGCCGCGACGCCACCCGCGGCCTCGCCTGCGGCAGCTTCGGCGAGGACATGCTGACCGCCGACCTCGACGGCCCGCTCGACACCCTCGACGGCCTCGGCCCGGACGAGGAGGAGGCCCTGCGCGGCTGGGAGGAGACGTTCGAGAGCAAGTACATTGTCGTGGGCAGGCTCGTCGCCGCCGGCGAGGAGGACAAGTGAGGGTGGTGTGCTGGAGAAGAGGTTCCGGACATGTAAAAGAGGTTTTCCTTATTTTTATTTTTATTCCCTTTCTTCTTCGGGTTTAAAATGAAGACAGAAAAACAACAAGGCAGCAGGAATAGAAGCTGTCTAGAGGCAAACCTGTCGCATCGCGGCTTCACTTCACGTGGGACGGGCAGATGCGACCGTCGCGGTAAATGTAAACCCAGCCTTCCAAGGGTACATAGACACCGTGTCTATCCTTCTCGCTGACCATCTCTCTCTCTCTCTCTCTCTCTCTCTCTCTCTCTCTTTCGAGCAAACCCCGAGTATTGGTTTCGGGGGTAGCAACAAACAAAGGGCATTCAACCCCTTTGGATCACGACGTGACGTGACACCATGACCAAACAAACAGACAACGCAAACGCAGGCCTGTTGTATTCATGTGTCAATCTGAGAAAAGCGGATGCGAACCTGGCCGCACCCCGTCCATTCGAGGAGAGTGAAAGCAATCCCAGTGGTTTGTTTCTTTTGCAATTTTGTTCCCCCCCCAAAGCTACCGTCACCCGTATCGCGCTGCGCTATCCACACATGATATCGGCATGATGCAAGGGGGAGGGAGGGGAGATGCTCCAAGACGGCACCAGGCAGCGATATTTCGGCACGCCGCATCCGGGTGGCTTGACACGGAGATTTCGAGCCGTTTGTTTTTGTTGCTGCCTTGGAACCGACCCCGTCCTACAGAAGAGATGCTTCGTTCCCGCATGTGAGAGAGGGGAGAGCCCCGAGCATAGGGGAAAGGGGGGATGACATGGGATGGAGGAAATGGGGAATAGGGGTGTGCAGACGTCAAAACTTTGCTAATGTCGATGATGGATGCATGGTGATTTGGTAATTCCCCTTGGGGGGGAGGCATTGTGAGACAGTCGCTCTGTCGTGCATCTCGTTCTCTCTTACTCTCCCTCTCTCCCTCTCTCTGTCTCTCTCTCATCGCAACATCCGTTCTCAAGCTTCAATCTCACAGCGCAGGCTGCCTCAATGGGGTTTTTCGTGTCAAGTCTTCTCATCACTTCTCCCTCGAGAGTCCCGTGCTGGGCTTTGTTCCTCTCTCATTTCTTGCACGGATGGGCATTCAACTCCTGCAAGAATCTGGATGGCTGGCAGAACAACAATGTGGCTGATGATGTCGAGCGGGGGGGCTTGGGAAAGGACTAAATTTAAATTTAGGTCCCTTGGCTTGATTGTCGAATCCAAATCCGGCCATGGGTGCAGATCCCACGGCGCCTTGGATCTTGTCCCAAAGAAAGAGAGAGAGGAGGGAGAGAGAGAGATAGAGGCATACACACACACACACAAACACTGCTGAGATTACCATTCGTCCCTCGCTCCCTCAGCCAGTCACCTTGCACCAAACCTGTCTCACCGTCTCACAGCATCATCATTCAGGAATGGCGCAAGGGGAAGGAAAATAACCCACATGCCGTGCTGCTGCTTGTGGCTTACACACCCACACCCGCAGCTGCGGCGTGAGATTGAGATGCCATGCTCAGCCCTCAGCCTTGGGAGGAGGAGACGGAAAAGGAACAAGTCAAGCGAGATTGTGAAAGGAGAAAGCAACAGAGAGCACCAAGCGGAGGGGAAAGAAGCTCATCGATGGTCTGCATCACCGCCACCATCACCCCCCCCCTTTCTTGCTTCACTTCCGGCCTCGGCCTCAGCCTGAATCCGTCCAGTCGACGCTAGCGACGCCGGCCATTCCTTTTGCTCCCAGCTAAACCACCTCTCCCGTCATCGTTTGTCGCACTTTTTGCTCCTTAAGAGCCTCCGGTCGCAACCTCTCGCCTCCGGTCCATCTTCTCCTCTTGTCTTGTCTTGCTGCCTTGATGTTTTGGTTTCTCTCTTTAACACTAGCAACAACTTGAGCCTTGACGACAATCGGTCGATATCCCTGCCCTCAGACCCGAGTCTCTGGATAACAACTCGCCAGGACCGGCCCCTTTTCAGGACAAGACACCGACGACACACGACAGCAGTTGGTTGCAGACACTCATCTCACCTTGGATTCGATTGGGCGGCCCTGGAATCATTGCATGACGCCCCCCCACCACCAACAGCCCCCGGCGAGGACTCGACACACCTTGAGGTCCAACCCAACCCTCCCCTTTTCGACCACGCCGACTCTGCATCGCAGATCATGGCGCCCTCGCGGGATAGCACCCCGGCGCCCTCCGGCGCCCTCCGGTTCCTCGTCCTCCTCCTCGCCGCCGCCCCCGCCGCCCTCGCAAAGTACCAGAACAACTTCGACCTGTACCCGGCCGCCGCCCAGCCCTGCCTGTACGCCGCCTCCGACGCCAGCGGCTGCGACGGCGACACCGTCGCCGCCATGAACCGCTGCCTCTGCAGCGACGCCCGCGGCGGCTTCGTCTCCGCCACCGCCGCCTGCCTCGGCCGCGACGCCAGCGCCACCCTCCGCACCGTCTACCAGTCCATGAGAACCGCCTGCTCCGACTCCAGGACCCCCATCGCCCTGACCGAGGACCGCTTCCTCGCCCTCGGCGCCGCCGGCGCCACCGCCTCCTCCTGGGCCGTCACCCCGTCCGCCGCGCCCTCCGCCACCACCACCCGCGACGCCACCGTCACCGTCACCAACACCCCGACCTCCTCCTCCTCCTCCTCCTCCTCGTCGTCGTCGACCGCCGCGCCCGAGCAGGAGACGTCGTCCGGGCTCAGCACCGGCGCCAAGATCGGCATCGGCGTCGGCGCCGGCGTCGGCGTCGCCGCCCTCCTCGGCCTCGCCGCCTTCGTGTGGCGCCTCAAGAGGAGCCGCGACGCCCACGACGAGTCTCACCGGCCCATGCTAGGCGGCGGCGTCGTCGGCGGCCGGGACCCGCACCACGGCCCGTTTACCGAATACAGCCCTTCCGCCAGCGTCGGCGCCCACGAGTACATGAGCGAGAACAAGTCGCCGCCCGGGTGGATGCCCGCGTCCGAGATCACGCAGACCACGAGCCCCGGCGGCGGAGGCGCTCAGACCTGGGCGACCAACTCGCCGCAGCCGCCGTACGCGCAGCCCCAGCATCAGCATCAGCAGCAGCACGCTTGGGGCCATCACCCGCAGGCCGTCTACGCGCCCCCGCCGCCGCCGCCGCAGCAGCAGCAGCAGCAGGGCGCCGTGTTCGAGCTCGCCTCCATACCCGCGGCCTCGCCCCCGCAGACGTCCCAGCCTCACCCGCCCGACGCCGTGGAGATGCCGGCGACCGAGGTGCAGCCGCATCCGGCGAGATACCAGTACCCCTCACAAAGACAGTGAGGATGATGGATGATGGGGCGTGACAGGAGTCAACGGGTGTGTGTGTGTGTGTGTGTATAAAACACTTTTGATACCTTGGGCGGCATTATGCATGGACGGCGGGGGCTGGCGCTTTACGGATCCGGGCCAGGATATCCATAATTAGACAACGGGATACAGGGAAAAAGTGACTTTTTCTATTTGGGGATGATATAGCATTTGACCTCTTCATATTCATGACATTGAGCTTGGCCTCCTTTGCCACTGTAGCAGAGGGGCCCAGTGGAATGTATTTCCGGCATGTATGATAAACTACATAGATACAGTGATAGCTCGGAGCAGAGAAGCGAGCGTGACCATGTGCATCTCAATATCGAATATCGCCGTTGTGCATCCTAGAGCTACATGTATGTTCTCGACCTTTCGAAATTCCACGGTTCCATCGTACAGACGCCTCCAAAGTGCCGGATACCGAACCCTCGCACCAACCATCGCCGGGGGCCCTTCACTCCGGGCGCCAGTCGCAGAAGCACCAGCAGCCCGTGGTGTTCAGCTCGCAGTTGGTGTCGCGCTTGCTCCTGGTGAACCGGCCGCTGCCGTCGCACTTGTAGTTGTAGGGGGCGTAGTAGCAGTAGCGGCGGTCGATGGGGCAGGTGATGTCGCAGTCGCGGCGGCGGAGGGTGGCCGTCTCGGCGGGCGAGGTGACGCCGCTGCCTCCGTCGTCGTGGTGTTCGGGTTCTTCTTGCCGGGCGACGGCGGCGCCGGTGGTGACGAGGGCGGCGAGGCCGGCGAGGAGGACTGTCGTGTGTCTGTTTGTGAGACGAGTTTCCGGGCAAGTTTCTTTGGGGAGGTTGGGAGCAGGGTGGACTCACAAGTGGTCTTCATCGTCAAGGCTGAAGTGTCCCTCTTTTTGTTTTCCTCTTTCTGAATGGCAAAGTGACGGATGAGAATTATTTGAATCAAAGGCAAACGGTTTACTCGACCCGTGGACAGAAAGAGAAGGAAGACGCGAGAAAGAGGACGCGGCCTTTATCTTTGAGGCATCGAGGCAGGCACCTGGGCTTCACTCATCTGTTTGTCACACTCCCTTTTGACATCATGATGCTTCCTCCAAAGCCTTCGTTGCCGTGTAGGCAGCAGGACCGAGGGCTATGCCATATGACCCGCCACCGCCGCCTTACACGGCAAACATGATAAGCAGGCTCTGGGGAAGAAATGTTTGTGATTTGCTTTTTTTTGTTTTCTACACACTCGATATGCCGAGGGAGGTTTGTGTTACACCACCTTTCAAAGACCCCCCCCCCCCAGCATTTGCGCAGTTGTGGCTTAGGGTGATGGAGGGTCGGTGATGACGAAGAGAGTAGAGCGTCTGTCGTCGATGATCAACTTGCTTGCTCTGTCGCCAGTTTCGCAATAGATCGACCACAGTGATGCTGGTATCTGTTTGCTGATTGCCAATGTGGACATGTGTGAGCAGAAGCTTGGCACACTCGTCATGTTTGGAGACCTCCTGATGCAAGCCGTTTGGTACTTCTGGGCCATCAATATGTAGACAAGAAGCGCAAACCAGAGGAGCCCCGGAACCAGATATGAAGGATAATGGAAAGGTTCAATTAAATAAACCGTCTTGGACAGGTTCCCTTGCCAGACAGTGCCCCTTTTAAGAGTTACAGAGAGGTATGAGTACAGTAAATAGGTACATGTCGAAGAAAACAAACACGCTCCCACATGTTAATGCTTTGTCCGTAAGAAGAAAACAAAGGGGGGTAAAATAATAATAAAAGAATTAGTGACAAGAGAGGCGGCATCAGACCGACGCCCCCCGTCTCCGGCCTTTGCCTCCCGCGGCCCCCCCGGCGGCGGCCTGGCCGCGCAGCCATTCCGCCTCCTCGTCCAGGCGGTTGTAGTGCGTGTCGACAGTGTCCTTGTCGAGGTAGTTGAGGCGGTGGCCGCAGCGCGTCCACTTGACGTCGTGGGCCGTGGCCGAGTCGTCGCAGCACCCGCCCCAGCAGTCGCCGATGCGCTCGATGACGGGCTGGAACCGGGCCGCCTCGCTGCGCCGGCTGCGGTCGATGATGTTGAGCATGGACGGGATGGCCACCTCGTGGAACAGGTCGGCGCACCCAAAGACGTGCGACAGGAAGGCAAAGTCGCCGAAGAAGCGCCGCGGGATGTAGAATATGTCGGACCACCCGGCGCAGAACTCGCGCTCCTCCACCACGTAGCCGCGGTTCATGCGGAGCACCTCGCCGTTGGCCGCCACCGCCACCTCGTCGAGCTTGAGCGACCACCGCCACCAGTCGGCGTTGACCTGCGTGTCCGTCATGCACATGTACCGCGGGCCGTAGCCCGCCCCGCTGATCTGCCGCGTGTTGTGCGACGTCGGGAACCAGATGGACTCGCGGTTCGTGTCCGCCCACGCCATCGGGTCGATCCACGAGTCGAAGTGGAAGTACAGCAGGCCCTCGATCTCGGGCTGCGACTCGAGCACCAGCTCCATCGTCCGCGCCACCTGCATGTACACCGTCTCGTGGTGCGGGTACTGCGAGTGCGTGAGGTTGTGCCAGTCCTCGGGCTTGTCGTCCATCATGTCGGGCATCGACACGTGCACCGTGTGGAAGAAGGGCGCGTACTTCATCAGCAGCGGCACCCGCTCCGTCCGCTTCGAGTTCCACCGAATCATGGCCAGCGTGTTGCTGAACGGCGACGCCGTGAGGTTGCCCGGCCCGTTGCTGATCTTGTACGGCGCCGTCCGGTCCGTGAAGGGCCTGATGAGCCCCGCCGGCGGCGCGAGGCAGTGTCCCTCGGTGTCGTCCCGCATGTGGAGCCTATACTCGGGAGTGTGCGGGGGCTCGGCCACCGTCGCGTAGGGCACCATCCCCGCGCCGATGAGGCCGGCGATCCCCAAGAGGCCGACCTTCAGCTTCTGTTCGCCCCGGGAGGGTCAGTCTTCGTCTCGCCATTCACCCGAGCTTCCCGAGCGGGACGTACCTTTGATAAACGGGACCGCGGGGAGTCCGGCGCCCGGTACTTCACAGGAGATGCGACGTGGTCTGTGGCGGGTGCGGACTTGATGTATGCCAGGGTGGGGATGAGAATGAGGGCCGTGCCGGGGACGACGTAGCTGCTATACCGCGTCGAAGAGGCGAAGGTGAGGAGGAGAAGGACGGCCGTCATATTGTTGGTCAACCATCGGATCCCCCGATCGACTCCTAAACTACCAAGTCAGCCTCCCCACCAGCATCTGGGCCGTCGCGGCTGGAAGAGAAGGAAGAAAAAGGCAGGGATGTAAGAACAAAAGAGAAGTGAAAAACGAAGAAGAAAAAGATAAAAAAAAAAGGCAGAAAACCGACTTACTCTTGTACGCGTCGGTGCTCACCATGGCCACAGCGGTGCCCAGCAACACCACCGAGAGTGCTTTGCTGTCGTAGCCGTGGAGGAAACCGGGCTCGTACACGTTGTGGTACCGGACGAGGATGTGGACGAAGAGGTTGAGGACCGCCCCCATTGCGCCCAGCACGACGTTGGCGCCGTTGGCGCCGAGGTCGGTGCCCTTCAGCAGCCTCTCGCCGTAGATGTCGGACAGGGCGCTGAAGCTCGCCTGGGCCACGAGACCCGTGTACATGTGCAGCTGGTACGTCGACGCCCTCGTGCGGTGCTGCGGGAGATACTGGGACAGCACGAGGCCGGACGTCTGGGCATATATACATCTGGGTCAGCCGATGGGGTTCTGGGAAGCAAAAGTCGCGAGAGACATTCTGCTGCTCGGGAGCCCACCTGAATCAGAAAGGCCATCCACCAGATCTTGGACGCTCTCAGACCGAAGGCCGGCGCGGTGACGAGGGCGGCGGCGATGGCGATTCCGCTCTTGGTGAGATGGACGGTGCCGGGGTCGACCACCAGCAAGTTGACAAACAACTATACAGAGTCAGTCCGTTCATTCGACCATTCGGAATCCATTCCAAGTGCTGCTCCTCCCCCTCAACTCTGGTTTGTGCTCAAGAAGGAGAAAAGAAAAGGGGGGGGGATTCCCGTACCAGGTTGTTGCTCAGCATCTGCAGCAGAGCCACCCTCATGAAGGCGAAGCTGACGTCCGGCTCTCCCCACACGTGGCGCCAGAGCGCCCTGACGCTCCCCAACTGCGCGCCCGGCGACAGCTTCTCGGCGACGACGGCGAACCTGCCGGGCGACGGGTCGTCCCCGGTGCCCACGTCCGCCTCGGCTGCGGACGCGGTGTCGAGCGACGAGTACTCGGCGCCGACGCGCTTGCGCACCTCGCGCCTCAGCAGCAGCGCGGCGGCGGCGAAGCGTAGCGTCTCCGACACGACCAGGCTCGACGACGGCGAGAAGTTGAACTGCCCCCGCTCGCGTGCGTTCCAGAGGTTGACCACGGCGCCGGCCTGGAGCAGCACTAGTCCGAGAGCGGCGAGACACGGGACCAGACCGATGACGCCGGACCCGACCGCCGCCTGGGCGCGGCGGGCGAGGGACCGTGTTAGCGACATGGTGGCCGGTTGGTTGGGGAGGGGTGGAAAGGGAGGCCGAGGAGACGGGGGAAGTAAAGATGAATTGAAACGGCGGAAACTTGCGCGACGCGCGGCTTCGGCTTTATCCGTGGGGTTTCTCTCGTCTCGTTCTTTTTCGTCGTCGTCGTCGTCGTCGTCGTCTTCGTATCGTCGAATGGTCGCCGTGCTTGGCTATCACGGCGAAAAAGAATCACGAGCTCTCCCCGCGCGACGAGACGAGACGGGGGGTTTAAAAAAAAAGCGACTATTCCTGCCTTTTTTCTTTCCCCAAAACTCTTGACTTTGTTTGACGTCAGACTCGGGAAGAGGGAAACGAAACGGACGGCTGACCCTCGCACCGCCAGGGGAGGCGGAGCGGCGGGCGGGGATCGGCGGCGCTGACTTTTGGTGAGAGAAAGTATCCGTCGTCTTCTCCCAGTCTCTGAAAGCTGTTCGCACGGAACGGAATGGTAGCTTTCAGGGGGGATGGTGGGCGAGAGGCGTGAACCTTGGAAGCCAGAAACCAAGGACCAGGGATCGTCGGGAAGAGGGGGGAGGGACTCTCTCTCGGGATTATATAACCTTTTCAACCTCTTTTTGTTTTTCTTTTCATTCCAAGGGATTGTTCCGATTCAAACACATGGGAGCGGGGGTGTGTCTAGGACATGACCAGGAGCTTGACTGGGTAGATTCACGCACATTGGGCTACCCATCGAGTGAGCCGTCTTAAACGATATACGACCTTCCTACATAGTACACTGATGCTTGATTCCTGACTAGGGGGAGGGGGGGGGGGGGGTACTTGCAGGTGGGTATCCGTACAAGACCTGCTTGCGGATCCTTTTGGCGGCGGATTGATTGCCTGCGGCTCGTGGCCTATTCGTGTCATCCTAGTCCATCTCTTTTGCGTGTCAGTCAAAACGAGCGGGAGGGCCGGCCGGCAAGATGAACCCTACATACCTACAGCACAACAAGCCTGCCCGGTCACGATAGACTCCGTATCCGCACTCTGTGGTTCCCTATGCCAACTACGGTACGCAAAGGTGTCCATCCGGTGAGAGAAGATACGCTGGGATGGCATCCTGCATGTGCTTGATTGCCTGCAGCTTTTGCCCGATTACTTGGGCTGACGGCCGGCGCATTGACGATAAGGCTTATCACAAGCCAAGCCGCGCCTCGCATGCAACCGGGATGGATGCGGAAGAAGAGACCGTGGGCCGTATCCGACCCGTACTCTCACCAAACTCTCGGGTCGAGAGGGGACGAGAGTTTTGCCGTACCTTGGGCGCTGCATGCTTCTTCTCCCTCTCCTCCTCGCTATCCTGGGCACGGAGTCCTCCTTACAGGCTTACCCAAGGTAGGTAGGGAAAACCCTATTTGTATGCACAGTACGAGCGAGAGATTGAGAGGGTGGGACGAAGGGGGGGGGACACGTCTTCGGTCCAGGAATCAAGCTTTCATAACGAGTCGCAGAGGCTGTCACGGAATGGGCGCATTTGCAAGGACAGAGCCTGGACCCAGCTTACGCCAGGACATGACCCGCGTTTCCCTATTGGACCGTCTCGTGTCTTGTCACTCAGCATCCAGCGACCAGGGGGTGGGATTCTACCTGTATCTCCAATGTTACAGTACGTCCGCCTGAAGGCCCCCCCCTGCTTCCCACTCCAACACCATGTCGTAGTCGTGACGGCACGTAACGCTGGCCACAGGGCCGGTATTGGGTGCAGGGAAGAAATTGGGCGGAGGGAGGGAGGACTCGAAGAAAAAAGAACCTTTCGAGACATTCGCCTGGTGTGAGACGAAACAATGTCTAGACTATAAACCACCAGATTGAGCCGACGGCGGCAATGATGGTTCCTCTGCCACGTATCGAACAGACGGACGCTAATACTACTAGTAGGTAGTGTATCGGTAGAGGTAGATTGAAACAGGAAGCTCGACGGGCGCTGCTTGCTTGCTTGCTCGCTTCCCTTCGAGCGTCTCCCTCTTGACGGGGTCCCCCAGCTTGTCGCTCGCGTTACCAGACTCCACGAAGGAGTGTTTCAGAACGCATGGACCAGCCCAATAAGAAGCACGGCATGAGACACGCGCGCGCATGTCGCCAACTGATACCTACCATGGCTGCGTAAACAGCAAACGGCGGCGCCGGCGCGGCGAATCGGAGAAGCCCCTCCGGCCTTCGCCTCGGCTGACAGGGCTGCTTGCTAATTATAGCTTCCTCTTCCTACCATGCGGACTCGCAGCCATACCTACCTCTACGTAATAGTATGCTAACTAGGTAGGACGTGAGCGAAGAGCGGAGGGACCTGATGGAGGGACAGTTCCCGCGTGGCTTGTTCGCCAACGACACGCACCATCCCTTTCGAACACGTCATTTTCTGGCTCGGAACCCTTGCCGATGTTCGACGTCGACTCGTGGTCTTCGTCTTCCGACCAGATAACATCAAGGGCCCAACGCGTAATGGCATCTCCCCCCTCTGCGCTGCGCTAGTGCCAATCCTCCATCCATGGCTAGGTATGTTGACTTGCGTATCTTCATCGTCGTGCATCCAGCCACGCCATTGGCAACTCCTCCGCAATGCGTCGTCCCCTTGGCTTGCGGGGGTCATCCGTCCCCGCTGGCGTTTACGTCTGCGTTGTCTTGGCGCTCGTCGGGTCCGGATCCGTGGTTCTCAATATGTACCTTGACGATAACTCCGGGGAAAAAAGGAATTCGTCAACAGGGCAGTGGTGTCAAAGGCCTCCGGGGAAAGGACTCATATTTATGCATCACCAACATGGCCGGGAAATTCTCATCTTGAAACGACGGAGAATTGCCGTTTTTCTTTTTAAAGCTGAAGTTGGAGGATCGTGTTCGCTTAGAAAGGACATGATGCATACGTTATTTGGGAGTTCTCACAATGCCCAGCTTATTTGACCGACAACATGCAACACACGTTGGATATGGATGGTTGTGCCCCTCATGTGCGACTACTAGTCTCACGTCCATAACATGCATTCCGACGCCTCCGCAACCTGTGACATCTGACCTTAGTGGAAGAAAGCCTTGTCGAGAAAGCAGCATTCTCCCGAACTGGCACCCAAGAGAACATCTCAGTCATTCATCGATACTTTGTCTGGACTTCGCTAATAACATACTTGAAAACCAGTCCATTAGAAAACCTCTTACGTCGCTGTCATCACTAGGACAAACATCACATCAGCCTCAAAACAGCATATAAACGCATCATACCCGCGCATCTGTGCCTAATGCCCATCAAACTGTGAGCCGGACCCAAAAAGCCCCCCGTTCATGTCTTGGTACGGAGGTTTAGCCATAGACAGGTGACTTGGTAAGTCCTCCATACTGCTGCTACTCGGCACTAGTATGGGGGAAACGCAAACATCTGTCGACCGTTCGGAGCTATCTGGCGCGATGGCCAGTATGGGGGAAACGCAAACATCTGTCGACCGTTCGGAGCTATCTGGCGCGATGCCAGGGCTACAATATACTTCTGCAGCTGCTTGCATCTTTTCGAGATGCTTGAGATGCTTAAGGGTCCGTAAGTGCATGTACTTGAGGAAGGCATGAAGATCCAGATGGGCCATGGAGAGAGACGTACGTTTACAGCCTCGGCGGGACTTTCCGAGAATATAAATCTTGCCGGGTTTCGCGTGCCGGCTTTTCCTTGTGTAGCATATTCAGGCTCTCGCTTGCACCTTTTCAACAGATTCGTAACTTCAGTCGCGATCTGCCCACATCCTGATCTATTCTTGGGGTTGGGCTGCAACATCCCATGTTCAATAAAGTCCAGAAGCTCATGCAGCGGCTCCGTACATTTTTCGTGCGCGTGGAGTTTGACGATCCACTGAGGAATTGTCAGATGTTTCTCATTCTCTCTCGAATGCAGCGAACGTGCATCAACACCAAACGATACAGAAAACACCGGAAATGATGGACTTACACTGATGATAGAAGGCTTCACCTTTGCTTCACGATCTTGGGAAGGACCTGAGGGCTCACCGAGTACGAAAAACTTGTCTTGAGTGAGCGTAGCGTTTCCCTCGTCCCTGAGACGTAGATCTGTAAAGTCGTTTTGGGTCTTGGTATCTCCCAGGAGGAACCAAGAAACGAACTCGAGGAAAACACACCCTAAAGACCACACATCATAGCTCGGCGATATCGGTTTCCCAAGATCAAGTTCCGGCGGACTATATGTGCCAGAACAGCCAGTGATAGCATCTTGGGGCACCTTTGACCTCGAGTTCGTGGTGTTGAACCTCGTGAGCCCAAAGTCGGAAATCACCAAGAAGTCCTTCATGTTTTCATACTGTTGAAACCAAAGGATATTTTCGGGTTTGATATCTCCGTGTCTCCCCCAGTCTCTGAGCTTCTTGCCTTGCTTCAGATCGTCTAGCCTGTCTTTGATGTTCGGTTTGGGGATCAACATGCTAGTGTAGTGATGAATATGATGTAGGGCCCGCACTAGGCCTTTGCATTGCGTCAGGAACCAAACAACATGGTCCCAATCACCTGGCTCGAAGCTATGCGTTTTCTGCCAGAATTCTCGAAGGTTTCCGTCGGCCCAGGGAAAAACGAGAAAGTAGTGGTCGCCATATAAGTAGCTAAATTGAAGCTGGATTAAATGTCTTGGATCCGTGTCCGTGCCTCGTATCCCAATCTTTTCGAATAACTCTATCTCCTCGCGATATGCTGCCTCCGTGGCACTATGGATTTCCTTAACTGCGAAGTGTTTGCCGGCACCTTTGTGGACCTGGCCAACACCGTCAACGTTCGGGCCCAGATTGAATTGAACACAGATTAACACCTTACAGACCGGCTGTGATGCGCGTCATGAATCATGACTTTCCTCACACTGCCATAACCACCAACTTGAGGTTGATTGTATTCAAGAAAAGGAAGTGTAGGCCGATCTCTGAGGTTGTAAAAGTGAAGTTTGTCGTCAGGTAGTTCAAAGAAGGGAGTGCAGATCGTCTTCTGTCGAGCCTCAAAGTCTTCCAAATCGTTGAAAGACCAAAGCTTTAGGCAATCCAGAGGCTCTAGGTACTCCGTACTCTGGGAATCATCTGAAATGTCTGTCTTGCACCTCTTGCAAAGTTGCACAATGACTTCGAAGTTCTTGACTTTGGTTCTCTCGATTTTCAGAGGAAGATCGTCGTCTTTGATGCCACCCTGGATAAAATCATGAATGAGGGCTATCTTATCCATCAGTACCAGGATCGCGAAAATTTTGCGTCGTGAGGGCTGAAGTCGGTTTCCCAGAGCGTCTTGTTGGCCAAGAACGCTACTCGTCAAGCCATCAATTGCCGACTCATCGGGGCCAAACGTTCTTTCGAGGAGCTCGCGGAGTACATCTGGGCTGATAATTTTCCGTAGGTTTTCGTAGGGTTGGAAGTAGCGTTGGTCATGGGCTGATGAAATATACGAGCTTCTCATCCAGTTGGCGACCTTGTTGGCAGTGATTGGTGATTGCGGGTGGTCGGGTGTAGAGAATGCACGGTCCCGGTCTTCAACAGATGAGTACCCAGAATCAGAGGGTAGTTGAGGGGCGTTCCGGTTATGGACCTGCTTTCCCCAAACATATCTCACCCCTGTCTCTAGAGATGGGTTGCTGGGCGATGGGAACTGATTGTCGAGAACCGATGGCTGGCCCAACCTGGGTTGACCTTCTGCTTCTCCAAGAAGGGAAATCCGATTTCGAGACGGGAGATCTTCGGACTGAATCAAAGGATCCCTGCTGGATGCTAGAATTCTTGTGCCATCTGGAGCGTCAGGTCCTAACGAGAACTTGACCTGACGCTCTCTCCCTGAGGGTTTTCGACTGGGTGTTGGTGGCCGTTCCATTCTTGATCTTGGAAACCGTGCGCTTGAATGGGGATCTAGCTAGCCAAAACAGCAATATTGATGGGTAACCTAAGCTGGTAATGTATCTCGGCTTCTGTTCTGCATCCCCTTACTGTTATATAACAAAGTGGACCCTAGTTACAAAAGACTGGTCTGTTGATACACTTTCTAAACTCAGCCTACCGCCAAAACCTCATGATTTTGCATGGCAGAGGAGAGTGGCTCATGAGGCTTAGCTGGCCTCCTAGGGACAGATCTTCCTGTACTATCAGTAGCCCATATCCATCAAGATATCAGGCGCGCAACCTCTTTCTGACCATAGGATGTGGCTTAGCTCTTAACTGTCAGTCAGCCTCGCCAGTTTGTGAGCCTTATCTGAAGATGAACACAAGGCTGCGCAGTGGGTTTGCCCGAACTAGCCGCCTGGATGAGCTACCAGTACTGTGCATTGTGTGAAACAGTGTGCTAAATTAGATCAACATATAAGTCACGCATACCCTATCGGAAATCACTTCCTTCATGATAACATGAATTTTTTCTGTTTGTCTTCTGACCATATCAGCCGCAGCCTGATCCCCGTTGACCGAATAAGAAACGAAGGTGAAGGGGGTGGTCAGCATGTGCAGTTTGACTCCAGGCAGTAATGCACAAAGGCCGCCTCGCCGCCTGAGAATTTGAGCCGAGTTTTTCCACTTCGTAGCACACATGTCTCACCTTGTACTTCAAGCATACAAAGTCAATGGAAACAGCCGGACATTCCATGTTTGGACCCTCTGTTCGGCCAACCTTCTTCTTATCATTATCAGGGATATAGGCTTCAATCTCTTGTTTTTAGTGACCCGAAACGCGTAGGGATCAAATTTCATTTCAGCACACCAGTCACTGAGATGGTATCCGTCCAGAGTTCCACAAAAGAGATCAGCTCAGAGAATCTCGGCAGGAACAGCTTGGAAGACACCTTCGAGGTGCATTCAAACCTTGTGAGCTCGACGGATCTTTTGCGGATTCTCGAGAGTTGTCTGCAGGCCGATACTTTCACCGTGGAAATGCGGCATAGTGTTTACATTATTCGAGTGAATGCTTCAGGTGAAAACGAAGGAAAGCCATCACTTCAGGAATTGGCCAGCGGTATGTAATATTAGTCACGAAACCTGTCTTTCAAGCTCAACATCCGACTTAGATATTGAACATATCCCATAGGTTAACGCGGCCGTTTTGAGCCTCCTCGATGGTATCCCAAAGGCTTCTTGTCAACGTTTTCATCCTACGAAATGTCCAAGGAATAGGAGGTAACGGGTTACAATGACCCGCCAAGGACTGAAGCGGGCCAGGGCGACATACAGTTTGAAGTTATCTTAGTCTCTACGAAAGAAAGCAAGTTCGGAAAATTCGATTGTAACACGCAGGTGCATCAAGTATCCCAAGAAGCTATGCCAAACACAATTAAAAGGTATAAGGAGACCGATCACGGATCAAATGAGCCGGGCCTACGATACGACAACTTCGATGCCCGCATCCTCCGATATGTGCTCCAGCAGCAAATTGCCCACCCCGACCCTCCTGTACTGTTTCGTTCCTCCTGATGGAGCTGGTTTGATGACAAGAACGTAGTGTTCGGCAATTGCTGTCAGACTTGCCGATCTTTCTACCCCAAGGACAATGCAACGTAGATCTTCAACTGCTGTCCGTTCTTCTTTGTCAAACGTTATCCTGTTTTCCAGCTCTGCTGCCTTCAGTTTCAGCTTCCTCGCGGGGCCTCGTAGCATATGGCCAACAATGGAAATTCGGTCAGCCTTCCAGTGCTGTTTGAGTCCGCTTTCGCTGGTAAGTGGCGACTGAAGATGATCCTGCCAGTTGATTCGATCAAACGGCGCTTCCAGATAAGATATACGGCCGCTGTATGCCATCCAGGACCAAGAGGGTACGCATCTCCCTGGAGGGTCAGTGACCTGAACCAAAGCTGCTTTACTTCCCCTTTGCCAAAGGAGGCTCCTGTGTAAGTACCGTTCGAAGATTCCGAATCCACCTTTGGTTTTGAAGGTCTTTACTAGCCTTTCCTCAAGACCCTTGATGGCGATGGAGCGATCAGCCATATGAGTGAAGTCGAGCGCTGAGTAGGTCTGGTACAATCTCTGAAAAAGGAGGATTCTTTCTCCCTTGAAATAGCCAAGGGCCAAGTTTGGAAAGTCAGAATCTCCTAGGAAAGCAGCGTTGGGACTAGAACGGCAGATCAGCATGTTTCATACAGATTCAAGACTTGGTAGTAGCAGAGCCGGAAACCTACTTCACCAGTCTCATCAAGCTTTCGCAGTGGATACCGTTTCCACACTCCCAGTAGACTTGAGATGAAGTGAAGTGAAGGGTGCGACGGGCGAGCGCTCTCTCCTGCAGAACCCAGCCCCCCCCGTTTGTTCAGAGCAGATCTTTCAACGTCCTGGTGAAAGTCATCCATGAACTTGCAGATAAACACGGTCCCGCCTGACGCCGTTCTAATGGTGACGCGAGGTTGTTGCTCTCTTTCGGCTGGCAAAAAGCCCTCCGCTGATGATCTGGCAGAGCTGAAAACGTGCTCCATGGAGGCGGCTTCCCGTTCCCAATCAACAAGGTCATCTTGAATGATGCACAAAGAATCGATCCAAAGATAGCGAAAGCCTAGATCTCTGGTAACTTTGACGGCATCTTTGAAGGTCTTGGGTAGCTCCTCCAATTCGATGTGCTTTCTGAAATGATTGATGTTGTTTTTGAGGGTTTTGAAACACTGCCCGGTGCCCCAGCAGTGACTCAAAGCCGCATAACGTCCTGAGATTGCTTTCGTCCCATCACGAAGGCAGATCTGGGGTTTCTCCTGGGTTCCAACGTCAATAATGCGAGTAGGGAACTTGGCTTTGCACTCGAATTGGTGATCGTGTTCCTCTTCGCATACTCGTAGCCATTCCTTGAACAGCTTGGTTTGGAAGTCGCTGCTCGGTTGCGGGAGCTGGGCGTAACCCAGTTGCGCGTAAGGTGGAGCTAACTTATGGTTACCTAAAGATGGTCAATATCAGAATCCATCCCATGCTGATGAATCTGACAGCGTACTAGGGTCGGCATAGATCGAGAGTATAGTTGGGCCGTCAGGTTCTACTCTTATTGTCGATTCTATTCGATGGCATCTGAGAGTGTCCCTGTCGCCGAGACCAACGTCCTTCGCGGCTTGATAGAGTAGATTGCAAAGAGCACAGTCTTCGGATCTTGTGCGAAGCTCCGTCATCGGATGAGAGGTTGAGAAATTCATGTTCCCAATATTGGCCCACGTGTTAGCACATGCATGACACAATTCAGCATAGAGCTTTTGCGTTGAAGCCGCCTCATGTCGAGGGCTGTCGAGAAAACGTCGAGCAAAACCATTATCGCTTCGCGATTGCCACTCATCATTCAGCTTCCTAGCTTCCTACTCCGAATGATTAACTTGGATCAGTAAACGTTATAGATCGAAACAAAAGTGTCTACATACGGACTGTAAACCTTAGCAACATTCAGTGTCAATGTGCATTGACATTCGCTGACCATCTGGGACGAAAAGTCAGCCTCTTTTTGTTGTCTCACATAGCGCAACACCCGACTGCATAATAGTGGACAGAGGGTCACAACATTCTATTAATCGTTATCAGCCTCTAAAGCGTTTTCACGACAGGATTTGGTGACCAACATACTAAACGAGTCCCGATTAGCTCTTGTACCGGAATAATTGGATATTGTGCTAAAGACTAGACTCACTTCTCGCGCATGCGCCGACGTCAAAGGAACGTCGACATGGGGCTTTCCTGCGTCCAAGCTTCCAGTGCCAGGGGTTTTGAGGCTTGTTGGTTCCGGGACTGCAGCGGCTTCATTAGTGTCGTTTCATCGATTATTCGGCCAGGGAGTTAGACTCGTTAGGTTTCCGGTCAGAAGGTAGCGTTCTTCTTTACCCCCCTTCTTCCAGATTCTGTCCAGTTCGGAATAAACTTTTGAGACTTTTTCCCGCTTCTCCCAGGCTGGGACTAGCATCTTCTTATCAACCAATGTCAAACAATCCTTCAACGCACTTTCGGTCTTGGTGTTACCACTGTTGAGACAGTTGAACATGTCTTTGATCAACCTTTGCACTCGGCGGTGTTGCCGGTATTCGCCATCAGTTTCTTCCCAGAATTGCGTAGTGTTCTTAAAGAAAACTTTCAGCTCGCTCCGGCCATAGACCGTCCAGACTAGGAATTCGAGGAAAACACAACCAAGACACCACACGTCGAATACACGAGAGAGCTGGTTCTCTCTCCCCAGCTCAGGAAGCTCATATCGTTGACTACCTGTCTTTGCCTTGGTGATTGTCTTGCGTTGCCGGGTGTCGGCGTCGTGTATCTTAGCAAGGCCGACGTCGGCAATACGAAGGGTTCCTGGCCCTTCGCCTTCAGAGAACAAGAGGATGTTTGCAGGTTTCAGATCTGTATGGCGACAGTTCTTCTTGTGAAGTTCTTTGGTGGCTCCACAGAGCCCACGAAATTGGCGAAGAACCCATCTCATGAGTTCTCTGTCCGCTGCAGCCAGCTCGGCGTGCCTTTCCCAAAACTCTTCCAAGTTTCCGCCTTCAGCCCATGGAAACAAGAAACCTCGGAGCAGCTGGCCCTTGGTGTAGGCGGCCAACGGTTGGATCAAGTGATCGTGTTTCAACTCGTATATTATACGAAGAGATTTGGCCTCTTTGTCGTAATACTCCTGCTTACTGTGATGTATTTCTTTTGAAGCGATTCGCTTGCATGTGCCTTTGAGCCTCATCTAGACAAAGTTATCAGAAAAATTGGGTTGTTCTTTGCGAGAAGTGATGGATACCTGTAGATGGGCTTCATGAATCTTTACCTCAGAGACTGAGCCAGAGTAGCCCCCCTTTGATTGAAGACTTCTATGCAGGATCGGAAGTGGGCACTTCGGAGAGATGGTGTAATCGAACTTCTTAGCAGTGAATACCGGTACCATAAAAGCCCATTGTTTGGATTCGAAAACTTCGACATGGTCTGAAGACCACTGGTTGAAAGGTGGCCATATTTTGGCCTTCTGCCAACCCCCAACAAGTACATCAAACTTTACTGTCTGCATATTCCACCGGTGTTCAATCGGCAGGTGGTGATCGCAGAAGCGATGTTCACGCATCTAGTTGAGGTACTTCAAGTGACCACAATACACCAAAATTAAGAAAACCTTCTTGGCTGGGTTTGTCGGGTCGAGAACGTATTTGATAATATCGCTGATCGAGCCGCTAAGTGAAGAATCTTGTAGTTTGACTTCAAGGTAATGTTTGACTTTGTCTGGAGAAGCAAGTTCGCCGATTGCATTATTCGGAACGAAATAGTTTCCCTCGACATCTCTACAAAGCCGACCCCGTATCTGGTCTGCGAGATCTGTGGTATCTGTCGTCCCGGAGGAAGGCATTGCGGGACTCGTCGGTTTATTGAAGGATTCTCAACTGATAAGGGCGAATTTGGGGGCCAGGGGGTGGTGGCCCTGTGAGAATGGTTGACAAAGTAATTTGTCTCTCAGTGGTTATAGTATGCTGAGATAGAAAAGGCTATGTCGTCATCAAAAAGACCTCGGGCTACCAGGGAATCATAAGAGAGACAAGAGAGCTGCAGATTCACCAGAGGTCGACGAAAAGTACGCGACGACAGAAGCTTTTAACGAAGAGACCAGGCGGGAATATAGCCCGCCGGAGCGACATGTCAAGTGATCGCTTATCAGCGGGGGAAGGCAGACATCTCCTTATTTTGCAATGGGATGCTAACGTTAGCGGTCATCAAGCACGCCGCGCACCGCATGAGCCGACCTTCGATCGCCTTGTTCGAGGCAATTCTCAATCGGGTTTACCCGGAAGCGGCTAAGACTTCGCTTGGAGATTGCAGACAACTTTGCACTAATCGCACCAATGATGTATACAGCGGCATGTCTGATAGCCTCACCGACTTCACAATGGTGGGAGAGGTCGGCTTTCTGTTGGCTAGCCTGATTTGATTCGCATAGCCAGAAGTTTGCATGTAATAACAAAGGTGTGTCAGTCGGAGTTGGTATAGCAATCGTGCAGAAAGGGGGGGAGAGGTTTCAAGTAAAACGCTGCAGCGACACAACAGAAAATAGAAGGTGAAGTGGCGAAACGGCAATCTTCCCCCGAATGCTTATTCTGCAGGGCCAGATGTCCACCTGACTTGATCGCTCGTCCATCATGGTGGCATCACCGCATTCAAGCATATGAAATGGTGCATGTGCTCAGTCCATGAATACGCGAGCCAAGGCATCACAGGATCCGGAGACTATACAATTACCCATGACGAACCCAGTACCATAAAGGAGGACGATGACTGGCGATTCGGCCCCCCAATGGGCTCAGTGGCTTTTGGATGCGGGTATCCGAGGGATACCCGTCCCGCATCTGTCCGTTGATGGAATAATCGAAATCCATGTCTGGTTTGCGGAATCCCTCGATAAAGGGTGTATCCTGGGCTTTCAGATACTAGCAGCTTGTCAAAAGCAGGAATCTTGGACTGAATTCCGCTACTATATTCTTCGATTTCCGGAGTTAATAGTTGAGGCCATCCGTAATCTGATGGGAAAGAAGGGACATCTTGAGCCCTACGGCGACGCGCCCCAGTACACTCCGCTGAGCAGTTTTCTTCCTCGCGTTGTACTTCATCGTCTTGGGGCCAAAGTTATGAAGATAGGCGTGTCAGCAGCAGCCTGATTCTGTGTAACTCTCCAGGGAGTGTGTCAAAGCAAGCAGTCCAGACTAAAGTCTTTGCAGATGGTATATGGATAAAGCTATGAAAAAGTCATCGGCTTCTTCAAATCCTGATGCAAATTCAATCTCTAAAGTGTTGATACAACTACATACTTACAATAGCAATCATTCCACGACCCTCGTGAACAAAGAGGGAGAACAAGTGCACCAATAAGCCTTGCTGTATGAGGCATGAACTCCAATGTATTATAGATGGTACCTGGATTAGGTTCTTCAGTTCTCATTGTGTGCTGCTCCAAGGGCCCGGAATCCTCGATTAAGACTACGCTGGTTGTTGTGGATCGTTGTGTGAGGGAACTGGATGCATGCCAGCATGCCTCTGATCCTTTTACCGGAGGGATAAAAGTGTCTCTCTATGTTTCGGCTGGAAATCCGCCGTTGTGAACAACATACGCTGTTAAGGTAGGCAGCCTTTGAGGACACTGCCTTTGATCCAGATCCTCCGATTCAACCCCGTTCATGTTCCTTTTACCTTGAACGACAAAATTCTTTGCAAATGGAACATGGGCTAAGAGAGATAATCGAACCAGGCTGCATACCTTGGAACATGCCGCCTTTCAAAGACTAACGTGCCAACAATAGCTTGGTCTGCTTGCAGCATCATTGGCAGTGAAAGGGTTGTTGTTCTAGCCCCGGGGATTTCAGTCAGAGACACGATTACTCAAAAGTCCGAGTCGGCCGGTAGATATATCGTGCTCGGTTGGCCAGCCTCGAAAATATCTTTCGGCATCACTCTCAACTCACAACCAACAGAAACAGCATACCACATCCGTCTCTCTCTCTCTCTCTCTCTCTCCGATCGCATCGTCTAGCTTTTGCTACTCACACCGATCAACCAGATCCCACACCAGGACAACTCTCCCGTTCAGACTCCAGACCGGCCTTCGCCATGTGCAACTACGTCCTCAACGTAGTCAAGTGCCGCCAGTGCGGCCGCACCACTAGCCAGCACCAGTCCGACTTTGTCTACTGCCCTGCCTACCGCAATGGCATCCGCTGCCAGGTCATCGAGCGTGGCCGCAACACGCAGCTCATCTGCTGCTCCTACTGCCAGAATGCTTACTAGCTGGTCCCGGCTTTCAATGGTCACCGGCGTTTACGTGATGACAACATCACATACGTTCGACTCCGAGGACGAGCTGTTGACGACTCAAGAATAAAGACTGCATTGGGAAAACTCGGTGACAAAACCTGCTCGTTGGCATCTCTTTTTGTACTTGTATAAACCAGGGGGTTGAAAGTTCGTCGGGGTGTGTGCGGGTTGAAATCATTTTGATGCATATATACCAAGTGGCGCTGGCGCCTCCATAGAACCAGTTTGAAGCTATGCGCAACCTTCCGAGGGGTTTCCCATTAGGCCAAAACGTATAATTATCGTAGTCAGCTCAAGAGCACCGTTG
Organism: Colletotrichum echinochloae; assembly: GCA_016618095.1. Classification (NCBI taxonomy): domain Eukaryota; kingdom Fungi; phylum Ascomycota; class Sordariomycetes; order Glomerellales; family Glomerellaceae; genus Colletotrichum; species Colletotrichum echinochloae. Next base: position 5,945,718 of record JADEZT010000003.1, on the reverse strand, counting down.
TTGGTACGTTTCATCCTGATTTGTAGTTGGCCAACAGCCTCTATCAATATGTCTATGCATCGTCACGAAGCGCTGTAGATACCGCTCTCTGTTGTTGATCAAGCCTGGCGATATGACATGACTGCAATTGAGCGCATCTCAGCCCCTGGGGTGTACAGCCTGCCCCCCGCACACTCTCCTCTGCTGTGACGCTCGGAATCTGGCATTTCCCCCGCATGATCCAGGGCCCAGGGGTCCAGAACCGGACTGCAGGTTTGGGCCCTCAGTGGCGGGACCACTAGGCTAGATGAATGCTAGTATCCCGTTGCTCAAAGTACGGACAGGTGTACCGGGAGGAACCATGAGACTACGCCGTCTTCACATGTATTACCACTTTTGAGCGATGTCGGTTGTACCCAAGGGAATTCTGCGTGTCGCAAGAATGACAAGAACGGCAATGAAGGCGTGGGCGAGGCACCTTGGGCAGGAATTGGCATTCAGTGCGCGACGACGACGATGGCAACATCCGGGCTGAGCGTGACGGGCGGCGGTAGATTTCTGGCGAATCCACGTCCCTTCAATCTCCTCCACTTCTTGTATTGCCTACCTACTCGGCATGGGGTGTAGGAAAAGCTCTTGCACGATCAGACCAAGGCGGCGGATCCGAGACGCGTGGAAACCCCATCAGCGTCGGACAGCCACCTACAACAATGACAAAAAAAGAATTACTAAAGCGCATCGGACCCGGGATCGCAAATGCGCATTCGGATTGCTAGGAAGGCTGACAGTGTCCGAGCCAGCCGTCTGAAGAATTGGGGCCGCAGGACACGTAGCAAGCGCATGGAGGGCACTGTTAATCAGTGAGTCGTCATCAATGAACAGCCACAAATACTCTCCAAGAGGCCACACAGACTGCTGGCATGTGGCACGGGTTCCCTTCCGGCAACGAGCTCGCACCCGGGTCCTCGGACTCGTTCCTGGAGGTTGGGGGGGATGCGACGGGCGACGCTGGCATGGCAGCTGGGCCGTGACACGACGGCCTCGAAACCTTGTCGTCTCGATGGCGGAGGGATCTAGTAGTAGAGTTGCGGCACTAATACCTGCCGTCAGCCGAGAAGGAACAGCTGTCCGGTTCACAGAAGACGGGCCGAAGGCAGATCTCGGAGGGGAGAGAGAGAGGGGGGGAAGAGGGCGATCCGCGACTCGATGGGCCTGGATACATGCACGGTAGTTTAGCAAAACCAGTCGGGTGCAACCGGATTCAGACGATTGCATCAAATGATGACTGAATCTCAGAAGATCATCCGGACGAAAATCCTGGAGAAGATGTGCAATGACAGACAGAAACAGAGCTGGGTAGATAGATGCCTCGGGATAGACAGCATGAAGACGCACATGCATCGGGCGCTTCTGACGATGCTTCGCTTTACCAGTCCACCCCTCTCCCGAGGCAACATTATGCTACTCCAGTAAGTACCCTGCAGTTGCAGACGCTGCACGTCGCATAGCGGACGAGGGTCCAACAGGGGGGGGGGGCCGGGGTGCAGACTGACACGGGTACGCGCGGAGACAGCCGTGGTTTTGATTTCTTCAGAGGGGACCGTGTCTTGGACCCTTTTTTTTTCTTTCTTTTCTTCTCTTCTTTGCCTCTTACCATTCTTGTTTTACGATGCAGGATGATCGGGAGGGGAGGGGATGAAGAATATTAAGCACCGGCATCCCTTTCTCATATGTCCGTCCATCCATCCACACCTCGTTCGCCCTCGACTTATAGCCTACGCAGTAATAATACCCAACCCGCACACGACTCGCTTACGTTTCCTTAGCTGTTGGTTGCTCTGACGTCACTTTGGGTCTTGTAGCTACAGTTTTGTCGGAGCAGCGAGTACCGCGCGAGCTCGAATACGATCAAGAGGGGGGAAAAGGGAGAGTGACTTTTCCGAGAGAGAGAGAGAAAAACAAAAATAAAAAAACCCCCATTTCAAGCATCTCCCCTTTACGTATATCCGGCCGACAGCAGCCACAACGCCTAGCCTCTGTCTCCCAAAACACCGCGACGATCCCTCCCCGGATCACGAGGCATATATATATATACACATACACACACATCTTGATGGCTAGCGGTGGCTCAAGCTAAAACAGTCATGGCCCTCCCCCAAGCCGCGCCCCTGTCTGCCGAGCAGATCAAGGCCCTCTTCAACATCCTCACCCACCACGAGACCTACCACGAGATCGAAAAGTTCAAGAAGCCCGAGACCATCGCCAACTATGGCTACCCCTTCACCCAGAACCCCGGCGGCGTCGTCACCTACGCCCGCGAGCGCTCCGCCCCCCTGCTGCAGAACATCCTCACCAGGTTCATCCTGAAGCTGCCCGGCGTCTGCACCCTGGCCCCCGAGTTCTGGAGCGTCCGCGTCCAGGGCCTCATCGCCGGCCTCGCCGACGCCGGCCTGTCCGAGGCCTACGACAAGGGCGCCCTGGGCATCCGCAAGACCCTGGCCACCGCCTCCTCCGCCGTCATCGAGACCGTCGCCCGCGGCACCATCGGCGGCGCCCCCTGCAGCGACCCGGCCGCCCGGCCGCCCGCCTACGACCCCGCCAGCGCCCGCGACCTGGCCCGCGCCTGGGACGACGCCATGCACGACCTCGTCTACGGCGACCTCTGCGACAGCCTCCTCGATCACCTGGCCGAGACCGACGACTTTGACTCGCACTCCCACATGACGCGCACCGTCAACGAGTACATCATTCTCCAGTACGTCTCGATTCCTCTCTACCCCCCCCTCCCCCCCTCTTATGTCCCGTCATGGCCTTTGGTGCTAACAACCCCCCGTGTGCCCAGCCTGTCGAGTCTGGCCCACCAGGTCCTGATCGTCTCCCCCGAGGGCCAGTACCTGGTCAAGCTCCTGGAGCAGGTCCACAAGATGGTGCCCTACAACATGGTCCGGCAGACCCTCAAGGTGGGCAACGCCGCGACCATGATCGCCGGCATGATGAAGATCTTCCTCGCCAAGATCAGCGTCGGCTCCGTGTCCAACTGGTTCGGCATCACCAAGGACGCCGCCGACGGAATGAACCTTATGCAGAGGTTAGTCGCTCGACGTGCGTTGGTGCGTGCATGCATGCATACAACCCCCCGCGCGCCGTTGTGACACACACACACACAGACACACACATGCTCACACGCCATTGCCGCAGAATCATTTCCGTCATCCTCGGGTGGGACTGCGCAGAGTTCAAAAAGACCATCGACAGGATATCCAAGGCCAAGAACAGGCCGAGCAAGGGCGCCCTCGACGCCATCCGCGCGCACGTCGAGGCGCCCCGCCCGGCCCGCGAGGCCGTCCGCGCCGAGAGCCTGCGCCGCGGCATGTCCGTCGTCGCCGTCATCCTCGAGACCGCGGACCCCGTCCTCCTGTCCGACGCGAGCGGCGACGAGCACCGGCTGTGCCTCGAGTACTACGCCGCCCTCCTCGGCGCGCGCGACCGCGAGCAGATCATCGCCGTCCTCTGCAGGCAGAGCCCCGACCTCCTCACCCAGCTCGTCCGCGAGGCCGTCGCCGGCTTCGACCCCATGATCCGCGCCGTCCACGACAGGGTCGACCTCTCGGACCACCTCAGGGACGCCCAGACCTTCCTCGACCAGCTCATCGCCGTCAGCAAGCCCAGGAAGGGCAGGTCGAGGGACGACCCCGACGTCATGCCCACCGTCGAGGACTACGTCCAGCTCTGCAAGAAGAACAGGCACCTCCTGTACAAGTGGCTGCACGCCGTCAGCAAGAACTGCCCCGAGGTCACGGGCCAGTTCCGCGCCTGGGCAAAGGACTCGCTGCTGGCGTTCCGCAAGACCGGCAGAGGAGGCGGCGGCGGCGGCGGCGGCGAGGAGAGCGTCGAGGACCAGCTGAATGGCATCTTCAGCCGGGTCCCCGACGCCACAAGGGAGGCCCTGCTGCCCGTCATCGACGCGCAGGCCGCCTACCTGCGCGAGCTGGACGAGCTGTCGCTGGCCCGCATGCAGGCCATCCTCGACGGCGGCTCGTCCAGCATGGCCGGCCCAGGCGTCTACCTCGCCCGTTGGCAGTCCCTGATGGACGAGACCCTAATCACGCCCGAGAGCCCCGTCGGTCCCGTCCGCCAGGGCAGAGACGTCAAGGTGTCGCCGTCGTCGTTGTCGTCGCCGCAAGGCAAGCGCGCATCCGACTCGAGCGGCGCGAGCGACGTCGTCGCCGCCGTCCGCAAGATGAGCATCTCCTCGGTTCCCGAGGCCCCGAACGTCCAGCCCGTCATCAAAGCGCTGGCGCCCATGTTCCAGAAAAAGCTCGCAGCGGCATCCAGGGCCGACGGGGCGGCGCCGGCGGCGGCTGCGGCCAACGGCTTCGGAGACGGACACGGTGTGCCGTTTTGATTAGACGTCTCTCTTCTCTCTACTTTCATTCGTGGATGGCTATGAAAGAGTTTATGCAGCGCTGATACTTGTCTATCTTTTTCTTTTCTTCTTCTTTTTCGAAATCATCTGATGGGGCTCCTGAGAAACAACACAAGGGCGAGCTTAGACACTGAGGGGGGAGGGGGCATGACTGCGCATGATTGCATGAAGAACCCGACATATTTCTGTTCTGTTATTTTCTTGTTTTTCTTTTCTCTTTCCGTGAGGTTCAACACGACCGGTGTGGCGTCTTGGTGAACTTGGTTTCGGCGCAAGGTGGACGGTAGGCGGGAGTATTTTTACTTTCAAAGTATAGACATCGACAAACACCATGGCGGCAGTAAATGACCCCAATGGAAACGACGTGCCTTTTGCGACTCTGTGGCAAGGATATAGCCCTCAAGGGTATGAGCTAAAGCTGATGATCCAAGAGCCGTGACAAGGATGCACCCAAAGCCGATCCCGGCCTAACACACAGACTACCTAAGGTATGGCGGCGGTCGACCCGGGTGCCAACCATGGTTAGCTCCCCGGAAAAGGGCAGCCAAAGTTACTACGTGGCACATTGTCATGAAAGCGTTTTTCCTTCGGGGCTTCGTAGCTTTACTTGTACACTGGCATCGATGAAGCTCTATGATCCCCATACCAAAGTCTACTTGCATTTAGCAAGTCATCTAGTTGTCTAATCTACCAGTTTCCCATAGCTCTACCCCACAACGGATTCGATAGGGGGGGGGGCGAAATGCCATACAACGTCCGCACGTTTTTCTTTTCCACTTCCCTCCAATCACCTCGATATGTACGTTCCTATGCTTCGCTCCCGGTTTGCTTGCTGCCCCTGAATCGCCCCAGGATCTTGGAGCACTGTTTCGTGACCGTCGAGATCCCAAACGTCCACCCCTTGATCCGGACGGTGTAGACGAAGAAATAGACGAGGGCCCAGTTGACGACGGCAAAGCCAACCAAGATGCCGAAAGAGGGCCACTTGTCGGTGGAGTAGACGTTGAGCGTTCGCATGTACTCGCTGCCGTCTTTGTACGGACAGTAGCCGCAGTTGGATGTCGCCCCGGGGTTCTCCAAGTACCCTGCCCCGGCGACCTCGTTGACGAATCGCTCGGCGTACTGCCCGCAGGTTGACCCAGGCGGCGGGTTGAACCGCGCAAGCTCCACGGAGCTGCAACGAACCGCCGCTGGCGGGAGGACCGCGGAGAGAACTCCGCGGGTGAACCAAGTTGTCGGGTTTATGTAGTACATCCAGTACCTCCAGAAGACTGGGATAGAGTCGTACGGAACCAGAATACCGTTGAAGAGGGCCACCATTACGAAGAAGAAGGGAAGAATCTACCATGGAGTCCTGCAATCAGTAACTATTCATGACTCCCCATTACAACTGGCCACTTACGTTTGAGATCTTGGCGTAGGAAGGCCCAAAGGCCGAGATCCACTGTCCCCAGCTCGATTGGAAGAGGGACCAGACAAGGACCATCAAGTAGCTATAACCCGCGGCAGTCGTCGGGTAACCCACGGGGAAGAACCACAGGAGCCAGTAAATGGTGGCAGACACCATGGCCATGGGTACCTCGCAGACCACGTTGGCAGTGCAAAAGGCAACCCATCCATACGTGCGGCTCGGAAGCTCTCGGTCTTCCCAGAGGTCACGGTTCTGGAAGAACTTCAACACAACAGAGTTGACCACTGTTGGTGGGATAAAGCTGTCTTTGTCTCAGCAAGACGGTTTTCAAGGGCCGGCGAGGCCTTGTATCCAGGTCTACTCACAAGATAAGGATGATGGCGCTGAACATGCGATTCTGCATACTTGCAACGTCATTTCCGAGCATCCAGAACGTCTGTTGCTAGAGTTAGCTTTCGCATCACTTGACACGATCCGAAGAGGGATGCGACACTTACAAATCCGTTAAAGATACCGATAATGACATGGACAAACAGTCTGCTGTACATGTATTGGGGTTCCCGCCAGTGCTGGACGAACATTCTTTTCGTGAGAAGCAGTGACTGATATGCGGTAGACGCCGCAAAATCCGTCTGGGCCACCGAACTCGTCGCGGGCGGGCGTCTCTCGGCAGTAATCCGGTCAATCTCTGCGACAATGGCCCTGTGCTCGTCGGACCTGAGCCACTCGTCGCCCCAGTCGATGCGTTTTCCGTTCGACGACGCCGAAGCCGTTTCCAAGATAAACTCGGCCACGTTGCGACTCGGTGGGCAAGAGAAACCCCTTTGCGCAAAGTAGTCGATGACAACGGAGCCGTTCGTGCCAACTGGGCCAAAGTAGAAGGTTCTCCCGCCCGGGTTAAGGCCGAGAATCATGTCGAACTGCTCGATTAGGTCGGAAGAGGGTTGATGGATGGTGCATATAATTGCCTGGCCGGCGTCGCATAGCTTCCGGAGGAATCGGACAATGGAAAACGCAGACTGACTGTCGAGGCCACTGGTCGGTTCGTCCAAGAAGAGAAGCAGCCTAGGTTTGGCGGCTGATAAGGTCACAAGTCAGTTAATCTACACATTGCCGTGGTCATGTAAGCAGCTGGTGTACTCACCGAGCTCAACCCCAATAGTGACTCGCTTCCGTTGTTCGACGGTCAAGGAAGAGATGATGGCGTGCTGCAAGTCACCCAGTTCGAGCAAATGGATGATTCTGTCCACGTAGGCAATCTTTTCCTTGCGTGTAATCGAACTCTCTTGCCGGAGCAATGCAGAGAATTCGAGCGCTTCGCGAATAGTTGCGGTGCCCTCGTGGATGTCCCTTTGCTCACAAAAGCCAGTCCCTCTCTGGAACTCGGGTCCCAGGCTGGCTCCGTTGACCAGCATCTCGCCAGATACCACGCCAAAGTTCCGGTTCTGTCTCTGGGCAATAGTGTTGAGCAGAGTGGTCTTGCCGGCGCCGGAACTGCCCATAAGCGCAATCATTTTTCCGGGTTTGGCGTATCCACAAACTCGGTCAAGCAGCTGTCGTTCCCCGTTGCCGTAAGGAACCGTGTAGTTGATGTCCTTGAACGTGAAGACACTATGACCGTCCCCGATGGGCTCAAACGTTTCTTCAGCTGCCTCGGCCTTGTCGCTCTCTTCCTTCTTTGCTCCCACGTGCTTGGCGAAGATCAGAGACTGGGCTCCAGTGCTTTTGAACTTGACCGTCTCAACGGCTAAAACGGTGACAAGTAGGTAGAACACGGTAAAGGCAACCGTGATGCCGAAGTTGCGCCACAGATTCGCTCTCGAGCTGAGGGGCCGTCAGCTATGTGCGTTACAGGAAAGAACTTCAGCAAACCTACTACTGGTATGAAGCCTCCAGATAAGCTGGACCACTGACGGTTGTGCTGCCAAGTGTTGATCCGGGGAGAGAGCAGCCTTGGTAGTTGGGGTCCGAGCCTGGTCCACGCGGCACCAGTTGAGACTCACTGCACTGCATCTCACGGGCGAAGAACTCGTTGGTTTGTAACGCTTCGAAACCATAGGCGACAGGGTTGATATAGTAGATCCAGCCAAACCATATTGCGTCGCTGAGAAGAGCGGGTTTGGGGATGACATATCCTGTCAGGATGAACATAATGTTCAGGACTAAGCAGTTAGCAATCCGTCCTGTCTGGAGAGCAAGTCAACGACGTACCGACACCCACGAAGCGAACCGCATCATCTACTGTAGCCGAAAGTGACGAAAACATGCGGTACATGGTTGTGAGGCAGAAGGTTGCCGTATACACGAACAGTGTATAGATCCAAAACTTGGCTGCGTCAACATCGAACTGGGACAGAAAGTAAACGGGTATGCAGAACAGGAGAGTCATGATCAAAATCAGGGGGAAGTCCAAGAGCATCCTGGCAACCACGACTGCAGATGGTCTGTAAAAGGCAAATACTCTTTGCCTGTCGATTGTCGCACGCCCGGATATTGCAGGAAGAAGCTCCGCAAACTGGAGCCATCCGATGAAGGCGATGGAGAAGAAGACGATGCCACCGCGTGCGAAGACTGACGATGTGTCGTGGCCAGAGCCGTAGAAGAGTGACGAGACGATTAGGCTGTTGGCGACGATTATGACTAGTTTGGTGTAGAAGAAGCCGAGATCGCCCCAGAAAAGCCAGGCTTGACGCTTGGTGCAGGCGGCGACCTGCCTCAGGAATGATACGGTGTAAACGGAATCGCCAATGACGGTTTTGCTCTTGGCTGCATTGGGTGTTAGGAGTCGGACCAAGAGGATAGGTAAAGGGTTCCTCTTACAGTCTTTCACCGTGGCCTCGAAAACACGGTGCTTGTCGTTGTTTGCCGACCCACTTCCCCGTTCGTAGTCCTCGACATCCTCGAGTATGCGCTGGTAGTGCTCGCTGTTGCGGAAAGCCTGCTCGAGCTCCTCGGCCGTCTTGGGAGCCGCGTCCTCCCGACCAGGCTGGAAGTGTCGCGCGTTCTTGTCGGCAATAGAAGTCAGGAAATCGGCGGTGGTCCTGCGCGAGCGTTCATGTCAGCCGCCGCAACAGCCAAGATGGAAACGGGCCGTCACTCACTGTCGGGGGGGACACAAATAGCCCAAGTCTTCGAAATATCTCTTGGCCTCACCGGCCGGTCCTTGGAAAAGCATGCGGCCAGCGTCCATCACAAGGACCTTGTCCATCAACTCGTAGATCGATTCTCCTGCCTGATACAGCGTAACCAGCGTAGTGCGTCCGCTGACATCGGTGTACACGCGGAGGGATTTGGCGAAGCTCAAGGCCGTGCTGGCATCGAGGCCCCGAGTGGAGTTGTCCCAGCAGACGACCGATGCTCTTGTGGCCAGTGTCTCTGCTAAACTTACACGTTTCCGTTCTCCTCCAGAGACACCTGTCGAGGATTAGCTCTGCAGCTGGCAAGCGATGATGATGGACAAAGCACCCACCTCGAACATGTTCATCTCCGACCAAGGTATTCTTCGTGTGCTCAATGCCAAACATTTGAAGAAGAGAGTCCAGGATGGGCGGGATAGTCCATTGTTCCCGCTTGCGGGTCTTGGTTTTCAGGGCAAACCATAGAGTTTGCCATACGGTGAGGGATGGGAAATGGCGGTCGTCTTCTTCGCAGTGTACAACCTCGCCTCTGAAGCGTTGCAACTGGTCCTGGGCGGGAATGGCGCCGTAGTAGACTTGGCCGTCAACTCTGACATACTCATCTCGGTGGTTGGCGATGGCCTTGAGGAAGGTTGAACAGCCCGACCCCGGCCGACCCAACACCAGCATGATCTCGCCATGCCGCACCGTGCCCGTCATGTTCCTGATGAGCTGGACAGTCGGTTCCTTGTGGAGCTTGAGTGTGGGGAAGATGCCGGTGACGAAATGATACAAGTCGGGTCCGAAGGTGTTGAGCAAATCGCGGGGAAATGTGACGACCTGCTTGGTGGATGATTCGACGCCGCTGACCGTCAGGTCCTTGAAGGACACGCCGAGTCGTTTCGCGGGACCGCCGCTCGGGGTGCGCATGTCCATGATGCCCCTTCTGAGAAACTCGGGCAGGTCGAAGGAATTGTGGCCCGACAAGCTGGGGGCAACGGTAGAATCGCTCTCGCCGCCGGCATCGGCCTTGTCCTTTCTCGCCGGCCTCTGGTTGTGGGCGGTGGAGTGCTGTCTCTGGATCGTGCTAAGCTCCTTCTCGAGGCCATGAAACTCCTCAAGTGCAGCGTGAACTGAGATGTCGCCGGCGGCATTTTCGCCCCAGCGGCCATCTGATTCCGGCCTCGTTGCTCCGGCCATGGCGCTGTTTTTGCCGATGTTGGGCGAGTGAAGGGAATCAGGTTGTTATTGCGTGTTTCTTTCTTCCTCTTCCTCCTCCTCTTCTTCTTGTTCTTGTTGTTCTTTTTTCCCTTCCTTTTCCCTTGGTATTTTGGTGTTGATATTTCCGAGGTGGAAGGTGTGTTGTTCGATGGGAACCTACCCAGGTACCTAGGTATGTCGTAATATGTAAACGTTCAACGAAGCAGGAAGCAGCGAGCTGGGAGGAAGGAGAGCTCCTCCGTCGTTCACCAGGACCGGCAGGTGCACAACGCGGAGTTCCTGCCTCGGTAGGTAGGAAGGTAGGTACTGAGGTAGGGTACCTAAGTAGGTAGGTAGGCAGGTATGCCGGATCAGGTCCCCTTTGCCTCTCAAAGTTGAAAGCTAGGTATGAAGCAAACGATGAGAAGAATTGGTCGTCGTTCCGAGGGCACCGCGCTTGATTATTATGTCGAGTCCCTTCGGAGCTAAGGTCGGTAATCATCTACCCCAAGCTACCTAGGTACCTAGCTAGGTACACTACCTACCTACCTACCTACCTACCTAAGCTGGCTCCACTCGGCTTACACGCCGTCAACGTTCCATTAGGGTATCCGTCCCCGGCATGCCCTCCGTGGATGAGGCTTTGTAATTCGCGCCGGACTGTGTCTGCTCCACCCAAACGAACGAGGGCTCCGTGATGCAAGTTCTGCAGAATGCAAGGGAAAAAAAGGGACGCAGGAAGAGTTATTCATCTGCCTCCCAGTCCCCGGCGGAGCGAGCTTCGGTTCGACCTTGTCGAGTTGAAATTTTCCAAAACTCCGTGGCAGAGACGTATTAGTGCAAAGCATGACCAACTCTCAGAAGCTGCATATTAATTATGGGCCCGACGATCACCACACCTCCCGCGGCAGACACTAAGGCTGGAATGATGACATACAACCCGGCATTCTTATCGGCCAGCAGAGCTCGCATGTGCACCGCATCTGAGACAACCGGCATTATTAATCCTACCTCTGAGGTCCAAGCTTCTTCCCGCCCACCAGCTAGGGGTAGGTAGCAAAGCGGAATGCATATTCCTCGTCAGTCGCCAGTCTCGACCGCCGCTTCGCTTCTCTAGGTAGCGTGGCAATGCCGGCCAAGGTGTGACCTAACGAAGCACGACAAGGACTTTAGCATACCCCAGTCTTCACTGACTCGAGGAGACTCTCCATTCCATTTCACCAGGTATCAGAGGTACCTATCTCGGCCAATAGACCGACCGCATTCTGATCCGGCTCAAAAGACTCGGCCTTTGCTACCTACCTAGTGTAGTGTGTCATACTACCTACACTTCCTGCCATTGCCGCAACCAGTAGCCGGGCAGCCACTTATACTTTCCCCATAGCCAACCTAACTCCACGAGACTCAGCACGACAAGCAGATGAGGTTGCCATCTGAGGTGCTTCGACATCAAGTTGAGCTCACCCTCTGAGTCTACCGCCTCGATAAAACACACTCACACACACACACCCACACCCACAATCCAGAACATCTCCTGCGGTTCAAACCTGCCAGCCGCTGCAACTTGCTGACATGACCCACAACCCGGATCGGCGCTTGCTGGAATTGGAATGGGAAGTTCAAGTATCATGTCTCAGCGCGGCACGGGCATCCAATCCACCGCACCCCTACCCCGCTCAAGTCCGGCCAAGAGCATGTGCTGCATGCTTTGTCCCGCGCAAAACAATTCCCGCTGGCGGTGTGCAATTGAATCCGGCCTGGCCTGGTCTAGCCTGGTTGCAACGAGGAGACAAGGTAATACATTGTATCATCACAGCCACGGTCGATTGGCTTTACGCCCTCCCACTCAGATATCCCGGCCACCTGTTGGTATGGGCCAACGGGATTAACTGCAAGGTTAGATGTTTTCCTTTTTTTAGAGTTTTGTATTTTTTTTTTTTATCTTAGTTTCAATTTTAATTCTTCTTTCATGCGCCTATCCGTACCGTCTGAGGATACAGCAGCGTGGGCGGCACTTCTCGGGCTATGTGGCCAGTCCGGACTTAACCTGCCGTCAAGATGCAAAACTCCGGCTGGCCGGCCCCGCTTTTCCGCAAAACCCGGAGAACCCACGCCCCAGCGTGCGCCGGCACCCCTGCCTGAAGAAAGGGTCCGCCCCTATCGCTTACTTCTTCACCCACGCAATCGGCCTCGACGTGCAAGTCGATCGCCGTGCAGCACCCGGCACAACAGGTCTGGCCGACTCCAACTTCTCAGACGGAGGCGACCTGGGAACGCTGGGACGTTGTGGGCCGACCTAGGCACCGTGACATTTCAAGTCAAAACACGCCCAAGCCGCATCATCTCTCGGAGTGATTCATGTCGAGAAGCTCTTCCACGTCCCCTGGCACCTCGAATTCCTTCTCGGCCGGCACCAGCCCCATATCCATCAATTCTGCGTCACCCACGCCGGGACGCTCTTCCAGAACCCTCTTCAGTTCCCTGGCACGCGTCGTGACATCCTCGATACCGACAACCATGGCGAGGACCCACTGTCGACAGATGTCGGGGGGGATGCCGATCTGTATGCTGCGATGCCGCAGTCTCTCCAGGCGCACGTTCCGCTCGGGGTCCCATTGGATCCTCACACCGCCGCCGTCTCTGCCCTCGCCCCGACGGTGGGCCACGGCGCCCTTTCGGAGCAGGCCGACGAAGTCGCTGCGCCTCATCTTGAGCGCGAGGATGCGCTCCTGCCCCGCATCTTTGAACGAGTACCCCGCGCGATACAGCATCCAGGCCCAGCTTGGCTTGATCCACGTCATCCGGCCGAGTTGAAAGCTCGGCGACGCGTCGAGCCTCTGGGCCGCGACGGCTGCTGTCGCGATGGTCGAGTTATAGGCCTGGTAAACTGTGATTGTTTCCTCGTCGAAACATGCCCTGATTTGGTGGAAAGGGGTGCACGGTTCATGGCCCCTGTTGTCGTTTTGGCCCGACGCACCGGCAGACATGTTGAATCACCCCGGTGAAGTTCGTGAGGCATGCAGCCAAAGTAGGTGCGCTTATGCCCGGGACTGACGTGGCTTTTATGCGAGAGCCGGGTGGCGGCGCGGCGCTCCCCCCCTCTGACGACATCTCTCCGTGACCGCCTCACAAGCCTCCGTTCAAAGCGCCACGAAGCCACTGCGACAACTGGTGAGTCACGCCGATCCCTCCGCTATGCAACTTCCATCATGTAGTCGCAAATGCTCCGTAATAACAAAGCCCGAAACAAGGCGACTTCGTGGTCGTCTCACTGGGAGGTTTCACGTGTAGGAGCCGTCGTTCTGTTGAACACGCTTGCCAGCAGTCTCGTCTGAGGCCGAGTGAGCAACCTTGCCGTCAGCCTCTTCTACGAAAACGCGCGTTACCGTCTCGAGCTGAATGCCTCCAAGGCCAGAAATGTCCCGGCTTCGCATCGACGTTTGGCTCTCGCAGACATCACGGCGGTCTTTCAGGGCGGGCCCCGAGCGGCGGGAGGACTTTTGAAAGAGACCCGCCCATCTGGGAGTCCGGGAGTCCGTCGGCGGCCCGCCCTGGATCCATACTCGGTTGCCATACAGCTGGCTCGTCGGGACGGTCTTGGACGTCTCCGTTCCCGCGTTCTGCCCGTCGACGGGTGTGTCGGAAAGGATGCCGTCCCGGGTGGCGAAAAAGACCAGCACGTCGAGCCATCCGTTGGAGGAGATCATGACGCCGGCCAAGACAAGATACTCCGTCGAGAGCTTCACGCCGCCGCTGTTCATCATATGGCTCAGGGCCAGAGGCGCCGTGCACAAGAGGAAAATGAGAGGATACAGCAGGAGGGCGGGCTTTGGTATGTTGGTCTCGCCGTCCGTCCGCATCAACTCGGGAGGCAACGCCGCGAGACCGAGAATGTCGTCGGACAAAGCTTCCGTCGCGACACCCGAGGCCCTGTTTGTCCCGCTCGAGGCCTCGTCCCTCCGACGAGAGTGGACAAAGACCGAGACGAAAGATGCGGCGCCCGCGGTGATGAAGAGAACCATCCATGTAAAGTGTAGAATCACGCGCAGAAACTCGTACTCGTCGTTGATCCAGCACTATGACGACAGAGTCAGCAACCGGTCGTCGGCTCAGCTACGATTGACGGAAAACGTCTTTGTTTACCCAAGGTCCGTCGCGGGCGAAGAAGTCCCCGCCACCTGCGCCGTTTTTGGTGATGATGACGCCCAGAGCAGACGTGAGAAGCACAAAGAGCCATAGGAGAACGATGGCGCTGTAGAACGCCTTGCACCCGATCCTGATGCCTCTTACAACAGTCAGGTAGGCGTGGACCGCAATGGCTGCAATAGAGGCGGTCGAGGCCATGTCTCCCGTCGAGATGAACCATCCTTGCACCCAGCATGCCGGCGAATCGCCGGCGATGCCATCCTCCGCTAGCCATACGATGTCCAGGAAGAAGGCAAAGGATTGGAGTGTATCCGCCAGGAAGACGTTGAGGAGAAGGATGAAGAACTGATTTGGAACACGTCTTTGCTTTTGGATAGCACGTGCATCGTATTGCGCACCGGGTTCTCGGGGTGACCCAAACACGTTGTCGGTTTGCGTAGACGACTGCAACGGTCTTGGACTCGTTCTCGGAAAGCAGGGTGTTAGTCGGCCAATTAGATAGATAAGAAGCGCCAAAGATGTGATAAAGGAGAGACCAGAGAAGACGACCACGGCTTCGACGCCATGGCGGAAGTTGGGAGGTAGTGGAGAAAGAGTATCGTCATGGCTCTTCATAGCTGCAAAGATACCAAGATATATCACAAGACCAACTTCATGCCATACCTGCCGGCTTTGCCCGATAATCCAATGTCACTCCTACAACAGCAGATGGAAGTGATTTGGTGCGTTGCCAACTCGCCATGACACGTTGTGTCGGCTCGCCTCTTGTACTTGTATCATCGAGCAGCTACGCCAGTCAACTAGCCTGGTGTACGTATCCTCGGGTTGGGTCCTGGAGTCCGATGGGTGCAGAGCCTTGGCCCTGCAGGCTGGCGTCGAGAAATTCAGGGATGGGGCCTGTTTCAAAGGGCCCTCGTTTTGTGGCAGAGTTTCGATGTTGGCTACATTAGTACATAGTGAGGGTATTGTTGATCAGTTGACAGTAGTGTTCCATGACGGATGAGCACCCAAAATCACTCGGCGACCAAGGAACGATCCTTATAGGGTCTGTCCTCTGGGACCAAAACTGTCCGGTTGGTTCGGCGTTTGGCGGGCCAGTACCGCATGTTGGGTGGTCTGGCCTCCCCTGCCTGTCCCTCTGGACTCAGCCGCTAGCCGAAAAGGCAAAATAGTGATGCTACCGAGCTAAGGCACCGATCCAAGCACGGGGCTACATAGGTAATATCAAAAACTTCACATCTCGTTCGTCTGGGTTTAGTATCAGGGGCCAGATAAACCCCAGGTATTCTTCATAAAAAGAGGAATTCCGGGTCACTTGGGATGAGGTTTGTTAGCTCAGCGCGTCCTTCGCAAGAACAACGAGAGGTCTGGAACATCCGGGGAAACAAAATTGGGTTATAGAGTAGAACTAACCGCCAGCTCAACTCCCAAAGTGTAATCCCAGCGTGCTCTGAATGAAGAGAATGCCGCGTACCATAACGAAACCGTTAGTTATAGGCAGTAACTAACGCCTTTCGGGTGGCGCACCCCTAATTTTCGCATCTCTCAGTGTGGAAGTGACTTTTTTTCTTGAAAACCTTCCGATCGGGTACATCTTATTGATATCAACGGATAGGTGGTTAAGGTTCTACTAGGTGTTTCAACCTTACCAGGGGTCATCGTGCTTTCTGTGATGTTTATGGGAAGTGAAGTCATGCTGCTCAAGTCTCCAGCTGAGTTACTCATGTACCATTATGGCACAACAGCAGATGCTATAGGCTTTGAATCAGCACGTAGAAAACTGACTCTGTCGGTTTCAGGTAGAAACTGACGGGGTTCGTCTCCAATGACGGAAAACAATATCGAGTTGCATGTTGTGACAAGCTAGAGCGCACAGCAAGGCATCGGAATGTGACATGTGAAGTGCTTCAACCTAGATAAGAAAAGGAATTTGGTGGGCCAGGCCTATAGAAATACCAATCTAGTGCTCAGTCATGTGATAGATCACCTAAGTATCCCAACTCACAGAGCCTCAGTATCATGAAGCTCTTCGTGACACATGTGTTATCGGTGCATGTCTGTACACCCAGCAATCAACCAGGGCCATTATATAGTGGCTATAGTTGATATAGTCTGTATCTTAAGTAGTATCTGTTGTGGCAATGGGGAGCCTGGGAGGCACGTGGGAGGCACGTGGGTGATGTGTCGCGATAGCTTCATACATTACTCGCTCTTTGCATCCGACTCGCCACGTGCCTATTCACGTGTGCTACTGGCATTACTCGTGCAACCAGCCAATATATAGGACCATTCATTCTCACAGTCTCTCTTTATTAGGAACAAGCCACTTAGACCTCTATTCTCATATGCCCTACTGTGTGCTCTAACTTGTCACATGATGTTGGTGATCATGAGGCTCACTGTCCGGCAGGAAGTGAGATCCTCCCTCACTTCCTCCCCCAGCTGCTAGGTAACTGGAATAGTCTCTAGCAGACCTAGTCAACACAACCACGACTCACCACGTGTACCCATAACTGCAGTGAACGAGAAAATAAGGGTATCACAACCCGTGGTGACACACCAGCAAGATCAATCCCGAACTTATATAACTTAAGCAACCACGTTGCTAATCCCGAATCTCCTTCAAAACTCTCTGAAAGCGAGGGGTACCCCGAGAGACTGCAAGTTGTTAAACGCGAAGAGCGTCGCCAGGGTTCAAAAACACTTGCACACAGAGCGCTTACTCTCAAAGTGTTCACGAAGAGCTTCATGATTCATATCGACGGTCTGTGGATGGGAATAGTCAGGGGGCATATCACATGACAGAGCACCAGAACGGTATGACTATGAGCCTGGCCCATTAGATACCTTTTCCTAAACTCAAGCACGTTACGTACGAAAGAATATATCGGTAAGATATCATGTGGCATAAGGAGACTTACATATAGCCTTGTTTCCCGGAGATTTCGCGTCATTTTCGAACCGGCCGTTCTGGCACATTGTAATATGCCCTGTAAGGCCGCTGCGTTCGTCCATTTGGCCTAGACAACAGGTTTCAATCTGGGCCGCAAAGAGAATAGCTGCGGAAATGCCCAGCCCAGTAAACTGCATGTTCTGTCAGGACATTGCCTCTCCAAGGTCGCGACCTGCTGCCCGAGCCTCTACAACGTGCCCACGGGAGGGACTTGAAACGCGGGTTGACGTAGCAGGCTCGAAACAAGATGGAATACCGGCATTGGGGATCCCATCGAACAGGCAGATGCTTCGTAAAGGGGGTGCGGGAAACCCACCTTGCATCACGGTTTTCCAGGCCCATATTAAAGAAGCATATCGAACTGCCTCGTGCTCGGTGATCTATGCGGGTCGAAACACTTCGACCTTGGAGGCCGGGACCGCGCAACTTGGGCTTGGACCAATCCTCTAACCAGCTAGGCATTTGACCAGATGCTCGACTTGGCGAAGAATTTCCAATGAGGGATCACGAACGAGATTCCCAAAGGGCGCAACAAATTTCCACTTCAACTAGGGTGTTGAGTCATGATGCCCCTCTATAAGCGCAGGGCCAAAAGCTCATTAGTTATCCCCAAGTAATTGGTTGCTCGTGCTTTCGATATTCCATCCGAAATGTCAAGGCTTCGAGCCTGCCGGACCCCCTGCAATGCCACGAGGGCATCTCATGACAGCCCCCCCCCCAACGTCCACTCAACATCCCTCTCCGTGTCCGTGCTTTCGCCGCCTGTAGCCCGAGCGGTGAGCCCCATGGAGCCTACTCGCGTTTTAATATTACCTGAATGGCTTTTCTGTGAGACGCGATAAGGAGCTGAGACGACATGAATCAGGACGGCCGGTCAAAAGATTGTTACTGTCGATCAGAACCCGATCTCGGACTGCGGTCTCGCCGCTCGTTTGGCACAAACGAATACGGTCTCCGTCGCGTAGACTTCCCGCCTGAGAAGGACTTCGGAAAGGGTTCGGAGCTCTACTCCAAGCCGTTTGCACTGCATGTTTAATATGCCATGGCGACAGCCGTCTGTGCGCAGTGCTTCGGCGAACCAGTGATTCTGAAATCCGGACGTTGGTGATCCGATCGATTGCAGGTTTGGACCAAGATCTGCAAGATGGAGCACCGAATGGTTCCACTACTCATCACGGCACTGGCAGCTCAGTAGCTAGCTGCCTGGCCACGCTAGGAGTTGACAGTGGAGATATGAGGGAGTCAAGACCATTTGCTTTCGAGCAAGGTATGTAAGAAATTTGTCTGCTGCATAGCGGTTGATTACCTTTCCTTGCTTGTCATTACCTGGTTGGCTTCACGATCAGGTTTTCTATTGTGCTCCCACTTGAATTCCTTTTGATTTTTCCTTGGCTATTGTATCATCATTGCTCACACTTCACAACCTGTAGGGGGAAAGAGGACCTCGAAACCGCCCGGGGTTAGACCTACTCGAGCCACGATCTCATCCGACCAATGGCCGCTACTCGGATAATTTTCTTGCTCGCGTTCTTCTTCGGACTGGGTGCCGTAGCTCAAGCGGTAGATTCGACGGCCATACCGTCCTGTGGCGTGAGTGCGTTCCTGAAGGAATCAAGATACGGCACCAGCTGACGTCTCTAGGTCAAATGTCTCCTGCAGGAGGTTGATCAGTCGATCTGTTCTATTACGAACCAAACTTGCCTGTGCACTGATGAATTCTTCATTGGCCAAGTAAAAACATGCATTTTGGCAAGCTGCAAAGTAACGGAATTGCTGAGTAAGAGTCGACATGATGATATTGCCTGTTGATATCATGCTAATCACTCGTGGCTTATAGTTATGAAAAATGAGACGGACAGTGGCTGCGGAGTGCTCCGAGCCGAGTCCAGTAATGTAATGCAATATCTGCGAGCGGTCATGCTGGTCTTCCCAACTATCGCTCTCATCATACGGATCGCCAATAAATGGATCAAGATTACGTCTTGGGGCTGGGACGACACCACGATCATATGTGCATATGTACGACTCGCCCTATCCATCACATGCAACGTCTAATTATCCTGTGTAGGCTGTTTTCTTGGTCTATAGTCTAGTGGGGTATTTGTGTAAGCTACTCCATCGGAATCATGGTATTCCTGAATACTTACGCGCATCTCTGTAGCTGAACAGGCCGGCGCTGGAAAGGACATCTGGACCTTGAAACCTGAGCAGATTACCGAGGTTCTCCTGGTAAGTTCCGAGAGGCTCTCCCGACTACTGATCAAGATGTTAACCGGGACAAGACATTTTACATCTTGAGTATATGTTACATAATCTGCCTAGCCGCTACCAAGGCTTCGATGCTCTTTCTATATCTCCGCATCTTCCCAGACGCAAGGTTTAGAAAGGTCCTGTGGTATACTCAACTTTTTAACCTCATTATTTCCGTCGCGTTTACTACCACGTCAGTCTTCTCTTGTCGGCCGGTAAGCTACTTTTGGACCGGATGGACAGGGGAAGTGGAAGGCGGCTGCATAAGTGCAAATCCTGTCTCGGAAACACATGGTGGATTCATTGTTATACTGGATGCGTGGATGCTGCTACTGCCGCTGTCACAAATCTACAACCTTAACGTGAAATTCAGAGAGAAGTTGGGCATCTTGCTCATGTTCGGCATTGGAATATTGTAAGTAAAATCGGATCGTGCCTGGGTTGTTTCCCGTTGCTAACTGCGAGAAGCCTCACAGCAATCAGCGCTTACCGTCTCACCGTGCTTGAGGGTTTCGCAAGATCCTATAACGTTACAGGTTGGTTGGATTACACTTAGCTCTTTGCCATGTCCAGCTGGTACCGTTCTGATTGTTGAGCGCTAGCCGGCTCGTACCCGACCTATGTCTGGTCTACTGTCGAGCTCAGCGTAGGAATATTTGTAGCCTGCCTCCCAAGCAGCCGCGGAGTCTGGAGAACTCTGTCTCCAAAAGTCCTCGCAATGGCGCACGTCTCATCAAAACCGGCCAGATCGGCGGCTCAGGACACCGAGGACCCAAGACAACCCCCGAGTGCGAGATCTATCGGCCATGAGCGACGACGCCTCTTATCCACCGAGGAATCATCGATATCTGAGCTGGTAGGGGAGGATTCGAACAAGATTCCTATGCACACTCTGACCCAGTTTAGCCCTGTTGTTCCAGCACCTTCTCCGACTCCCATGTTGCCAAAGAATCCGATCAGACAGGCAATGGCGGATCGTATCAGGCAGTTCGGTATGCAGCTGAGATCGGAACCGAACGCGCATAGAGACGGGCAGCAAAAGTCATAGCTGTTAGCATTGATTAACTTTTGAACCTTCAATAACCCTACGGCCGTTTTTGCCGCAACCGGGCACTTGGTTGAGCGTGAGATGACTAAGAACGCCTAATACTGATCAATGTCTGTGACGATTCCAAGCTGAACAAGCCTGGCCGCATGAGAGTGTATGAGACAACATGGCTCTTCACAATGGGAATTTGATATCCCGTCGTGTTTTTTTTTGAGAGTTTATGACAAATCCATTCTGAGAATGGTATTCCCCTCCCGGGTTCCAGTGTTATGGGCTTCGTTTCCGTGGAGCGAGCGAGGTCGAGTCCAGTTAGTTAGCGAGCGCACTGGACGGAGACAGAGTACCAATCAGCTGTTAACAGAGACACTTTGATGCTACATGGAAACCCCCTGATGCTTGTTTCTCGGGCCGCTGTAGACACCCGGGGACGGCCGAGGCACTCGATGGCCCAAAAACCTTACTCAAGATACCTGCACAAGCATTAGCGCATTATTAGACATGAGAGCTACCTCCGCTTTATTTATTTATTTAACTTTTTTTTTTTTTTTTGCAATTTTTTGCGCGGGGACTTGGCATGGCGAGTGGTAGGTAGCAGTCAGTGTATGCCAACGCATACTATCCTACCTAAAGTGGGGGAGACCCGAGGTTCCAGCCGATGCCGAGCGGTTTTAGCGGGTCGATGATGACGAGAGACGCTTCACCATGTTGACAGTCGTAAGTTATTTGGACACCAAAAGACGGAGTGTGGCCCACGGCGTGTCTTAGCACTAGAATAAATAGGCAAATGTGCAACTGAAATATTCCAACGATTAAACCTATGTAACTCAGCCATCGTGAACTGCAAGTTTGTATGCGAGAAATATGGAAATTTGTACAGGCGGCTACGGCGGCAGACCATCCCTGAACTGCATGCATTGATTGGTCGGGCAAAAATAGGGCATCTTATCAGATGATCTAATCTGTCCACCCGACCAATTAGTCGGCTGTCCGGTCTTCGCCTGCTGACGGAGCACGATTCCCCCCCCTCGAGCCAGAGGTGGGATTTCAGGCATCCTTCAACTCGCTATTCCGAAATACGGAGACCCCTGATTTCCCCTTCCTCTCTTCATTCTTGCTCATCGCATAGGCCCCGAAATCTTCTCCCCCGATTCTTGGTTATGACGTCTGTATGTCGTTCCGAGTGTTTTCAACGCCGACCACACCTAACTGATGAAACCCCTGAGTAGGCGCAAACTGGGTGCATAGACGAACGAGACCGAAGAGAACTCAATCAGTCAGACGAATAATCAGGGTCACGGTCGCGCCAGCTCCAGGTGATCTTGGGCGCTGAGTGTCCAGACACGGGCACCTTGGCCGCCCGGACCGCAGGGAAACCTACGAGAGACTTATTCCGAGCCCGAATACACTTATCCGATAAACACGAGGGGCGTAGGGAATCGACACAACATGCCGACGTTGGGCGCGAAGCGCAGGGCTTCGGCCCCGAACACCGAGACATCGCCACTTCTCGATTTCGAGCCCGCATGCAACGCCGGAGCACCGAGCCGAAGCGACCACGCCACGACATCCCAGTCCCCGTCGTCCGGCGTCGCACAGCTCGATTCCGCCGCGGCGCAGATCAGCAACACGGAGCGCGTTTGGCTCTTTGTCGGCATTTTCCTCGTCGGCTACGCCTACGGCCTGGACAGCCAGGTCCGGTCGGCGTACCAAGCCTACGCCACCTCGAGCCTCAACCTGCATTCGTCTCATTCGACAATCAACCTCCTGCGCAGCGTCGTCGCCGTGGCCTCGCAGCCCACCGCCGCCAAGGTCGCCGACATTTACGGCCGCTTCGAGACCATTTCCGTCTCGATCCTGTTTTACGTCGTCGGGACGGCCCTGGAGGCCAGCGCAACGTCCGTAGAGCTATTGTGCGTCGGCGCCGTCCTGTACCAGATCGGATGGACCTGCATCGTTCTCCTTCTCGAGGTCCTCGTTGCCGACTTCACCTCGATGCGCTCTCGGGTAGTCTTCAGCTACATACCCGCTATCCCTTTCGTCTTCAACACGTGGATCAGTGGAAATGTGACGGCTGCTGTACTGCGCGTGATGTCGTGGAGGTGGGGTATTGGCATGTGGGCAATCATCCTACCCGTCTGCTCCATTCCGCTGCTCACGAGCCTATACTCCTTCGGTCGGCGGTCCCGAAAGATCGAGGCCCATTCCGAGTCCAAAAGAGCAGCGGTCGACCTGTTCCATCGACTGGATGCCATCGGTCTTGCCATTCTCGTCGCGGCCTTCTCCTTCACTTTGGCACCCCTTACTCTGGCTGGAGGTACCGCTAGCCATTGGAGATCCCCTGGGATAATCGGCCCCCTCGCTTTCGGTCTGGCATGCATTCCCACCTTCGTCTTCTGGGAGAGTCGTTATGCTCAAGCCCCCCTCATCCCCTTCCGCCTCCTCAAGGACCGCGGAGTCTGGTCGGCTTTGGCGGTGAGGAGCCTCCTCAACTTTGCGTGGTCGACCCAAGGAAATTATCTATTTACCGTGCTCATGGTGGCGTTTGATTTCTCCATCGACACGGCAACTCGCATCCTGTCCTTCTTTTCATTCTTTGGCGTTCTCAGCGGCGTTCTGGTCGGCATTGTCATCTTCAGGATCCGCAGACTCAAAGGCATCATCATAGCAGGCGCTTGCATTTTCACAGCATCATTCGGCATCCTCATCTTATACCCTGGAGGCGCCACTCCTGACTCCCAATCGGGTCTCATTGCCGCGCAGATAATCATGGGCTTGGCGGGCGGCTTGTTCGCGTACCCCACTCAGGCGTCTATCCAGGCATCTGCAGATCGCGAACACGTCGCTGTCGTCACAAGTCTCTACCTATCAATATTCAACGTCGGTAGTGCCTTGGGAAACTGCTTGTCAGGTGCGCTTTGGACACAGCTTCTCTTCCCGACGTTGCAACAGAACCTCTCGTTCCAGCCAAACGCGACCCTGGCCCAAGCCGTCTACAACTCACCATTCTCCACCATTGAGCATTATCCCGTCGGCGGAAGGATTCGAGACGCCATCATAGACAGCTATAAGGATATACAGAGGCTTCTGTGCATTGCTGGACTGTGTATATGTGTACCGATGATCGGTTTCGCATTTGCGTTGAGGGATCCTGAATTGTCCGAGGAACGAGTGCAGCCGGAGGCATCTACGGATTCCAGTAACTGAATGACGGGCGGCATTTCAAGCGAGTTCAGATTTATGCGCATTATCCAGTCAGTTAAACATACAAATGTAGCGAGTTCAATTCAAGCAAGACAATATGTGACTTTTGTCGTACGGCTCAATATGACTGTCGACTACAACTATCTGTGGTCTTTCACATATGATCGCCAAACCTCATAAGAACTCTTAGTCCTATCCTTCTTGAAATTCATTTGATCTTCTCCTAGCAGGGAACACCATTGCAGCAGAGCCCAACATCCGTGTCCGTACACCAACTGCCACCGCAACATGTGCCATCGCAGTGGCAGCGGGCTTCGATCTGCAAGTTCATTAGTCTTGATCGAGGGGGCAAGCCTTGCCTCAGAATGGTGGTCTGCGACTGTGCTTACGGGAGCTCCGACAGTATTCCGGTCCTCGCCGACAGCAACAGCGCTAACGCTGACGATGCTGGTAAGCAGCACGTAAAACAAAGTCGCGGCTTTCATATTGATGCCTTGTGCGGTCCGGCGTATTTCGAGTTGATTATGGAGGTCTTCGACGAAGTAGGCATTGGTACGGCAGCCTGTAGGACGCACTGGTTCAAAAGTTAACTGGTTACTACGCCTACCCCATAAGTCAGTAAAAGTAGGTTATACTATTGCTCTAAGGTATATATATATAATTAGGGTTTTAAATAAATATTTAGTTTAGAAAATATTTATATAAAAGCTTAGAATATTAAGTATTTAATAGCTAGTTAAATTAGTAGGTATATTGTTACGACCCAACAAGTTACAGGCGATAACAGCCCCACCGACCAGCGGGAAGCGCGGGCGGCACAGCCTTTGTATGGACAAAAGGATAGTCAGACGGATAACTCCCCCGGACACGGAAGAACTATGGTACAGGTCACGTGACGATTACATAAGGTGATCACTCTGCAGGATCCACCGAGCGATCACCAGTATCCACTGATCGATCACTGGAGTATGCAAAGTGATCAGGACCAATAGGATCAAAAGAATCACAACAAGGAGCATCACGACGGACTTGTATATAGGATGGACTTGGACGCACTCAAGGATAGACTCCCATAGCTCTTCAGCAATCAACTTGTGACTTAGCCTCGCTAACTTTCACTTTTCTGACACCTGCTTATCTTTGTGAACTCTTGAGCTATACAAGCTACCCCTACCCCATCGACCACCCGACTGATCACCGAGTGATCGACAGACCAGCAAGCCAACGGATCTAGACGACTACTGTTAATTACCCTCGCAGCCTCAGCTATACTTTAGCAGAAAACCCACTGTCAGGAATCTGGCCGTAACATATATACCTAATTTCTTACTAGAGTATAAATACTTTTTCCTTTACTTTTAAATTTCCCTTTCTTTTCTCTATATCTAACTTAAAGTATATAAGTTACTTCTAACTATATAGTTTCTATATAGTTTTATTTATTTTATTTTATCTTTTAATTATTCTTATTTTATAATAGTTTTTTTTAATATATTAATTAATTTAATATATATAATTTCTTATATACTTATATATTTGTCTAGGTATTTAGTATTACTTATATACTTCTAATTATATTTATTCTAATCTATATAATTTAATATGTATCTTTATATTCCCTCTCTTTTTTATATTTTTCTATATAGAACGTTTAGTATTATATATACCTCTATATATAATATCTAAGCTTATTTTAAGTAAGATTAGAGGTATATACCTTTTATAAGAAAATACTATTTTTACTACCTTACTTAATAATGCTATAGATATTATTATTACTATATTCTATCTTAAATATATATATATATCTTTATATATCTTATAGGCTTGTTAGGTTCCTAAAAGTAGTACTAGCTTCAGGGCTGGCGGGGCACTGGGTGGGGCCCAGGGGATACTGCAGAATAGAATAATATTATGCTAAAGGGTACATAAAAGGGGTTTTTATAATAGCATCAAGGTTTAGAGAGGAGATAGATTGGAATAACAGTTACCAGTAACCCCTAATTACCTCTTACTAACTCCTTTACTTAGTATTATATAGCCTCTAATATATTTTAATCTCTCTTTATTTATAGGTATACTAACTATTAAAATAGTAATAGTATTAGTATAATTAACCTAATCTTAATCTATTACCTAGTAAGGTAGCTTAGTAATATAGTAGCTTATATTAGATACTAGTAAGACTATAGTAAAGAAGTAATATATAACTAACCTTAATAGGTTAATAAAGAAGTAATTAAGAGCTCTTTTTAATAATAAAGTAACTAAGATAAGAAAGAGAAAGATAATTAAATAGATTATAACCTTTAGAAATAGAGAGTCTATTAATAATATATATATAGCTAGTAGAGAACCTATAGCTACCTAGCTAGAGCTTAAGTACCTATTTACTAATACCTTTATTAAGTAATTAGCTCTTATCTAATATAAGAGGGGTAACTAGAATAGCCTTAAAAACTTTCTTTTTAAGTTATAAAACTAATTCTCTATTACTAAAGAAGAATTTATAGCTAATAAGAGTAAAGTCTAGTTTATAGAAGCCTACCTAGAGAGTAATCTATTATATAGCTAAAGAAGCTATATTAACCTTTAGTATAGTAGTAATATTAGCTTAATTGCTTAGAAATAGATAAAGGCCTAGCTCTATAATAGTATTACTAATAATAATATATAAGCCTTTAGTATAGCTATAAAGCTAGATAAGATATAATAGAAACCTAAGTAAATATATTAGTAATTTATTAACTAGTATAAAATAGTTAAGGTAGAGATTTTAAACCTCTAACTAAAGAGATAGTAAGTAATCTATATCTTAAACTAACTACTCCTAAACTTATAAAGCTATATCATAGTATATAAATTACTAACTACTTATTAAGAGCTAAATCATATAATAAAGAAAGTAAAGATACTTATAAAGATATATACTAAGAAAATAATAGAAGACTAGTAAAAGCTATAAGAGAGAAGGAACTAGTAGACCCTAGCTATTATCCTAGTACTAGTATTAGCTACCCCCTTAGATAAATTAGAAAAGTAATAGTTAGTCTTAATACCTAGAGTAGCTATATATATACCTATACCTAAGCTATAGGTTAAGTAGAAATAAAAAGGGTATAGATAACCCCTAAGGTACTTCTAAGGCTCTTCTATATACTTTAACTATAGTAAGCTAGGATATATATTAATAGAGTATATAAAAGAGAAATACTATAAGTATAACTAGCCTTATTATATAGGTAGGTACTATATACTAGTAGCCTAGCTAGTAGCTATAGGGGTTAATAGTATATAGATCCCTTAGAAAGAAGAACTATATTACTACTTTAAGGTAGACTTCTATATTAAAGTAGTTAATATATAAAGAAAAGAAAGGGTATTAATTAACTCAAGAGTAAATAAGAATATTATATATGAGAGAATATTATATAAAGAGGTACTACTAGAGGTTTATAGAGAGAAATTAAGGTTACTAGAGATATAGAGAGGTAAGGTACCTAACTATAGAGTAATAGTATTAGTAATAACAGTTATAGATAATATAGAAGTAAGAGAGGTATAGTTCTATACCTACTAGGTAAGTAATATAAGTATATATAATACTATTCTAGAGATCCCCTAAAGGTAAAAGGTATAGCTAAATCTTAAGTAAGTAATAATTAAGTAGACTTGCTTACTAGAAAAAGGCTATCTATAACTTATCTAAAGAAAAAAGGTATTAAAGAAAATATAAAGAGAGGTAGTAATAATACTAGTATATAACCTATTAGTTTACTACCTATATATAAGAGAAGCTAAGGAGGTACTAGAGCTACTATCTTATATAAAAGGGAGAGAAAAGGGAGAGAAGATAAAGAGATTTAAGCTATTGAAAGAATATTAAGAATAAGTATATATATTTAATATAAACCTAGTAGCTAAACTAGCTAGGGATAAAGGTTACTTCTATACTATTAACCTTAAGCTAGAGATAGAACTACTATTTAGCCCTATCTACTCCCTTATAGAGAAGGAGTTAGAAGAGCTAAGGAAGTATATTAATAATACACTAGGTAAGGGGTAGATCTAGCCCTTATAGAGCTCTATAGGGGTACTAATCCTATTTATACTAAAAAGGGGGGGTAAGTTATACCTCTATATAGACTATTATAGCTTTAATAAGGTTATAGTTAAGAACTATATACTACTACTACTAATTAGAGAGATCCTTAACTACTTAAGAGAGGTAAAGTATTTTATTAAGCTTAAGCTTAAGGATATATACTACTAGGTAAGGATCTATACTAGTAATAAATAGAAAATAGTATTTTAGATATAGTATAAGTACTTTAAGTACTATATTATACCTTTTAAGCTAGTTAATATACTAATAACCTTCTAAGTATATATACATAATACCCTAGTTAGGCTAGTAAATATTATTTATATTATATACCTTAATAATATCTTAATCTTTACTAAGGATATGGCTAGTTATATAGAAGTAGCAAAAGAGGTACTATACTAGTTAGATACTACTAGCCTATATACTAACTTAAAGAAGTATATTTTCTATACTAAGATAATTAGGTTTCTAGGGTATGTAGTATCTCTAGAAAGTATTACTATAGAGTAACACTATATAAAGGTAATTACCTAGTAGTTACTCTCTACTAGTATTAAAGATATATAAGTTTTTCTTAGGTTTATAAAGTTCTATTAATACTTTATTAAGAATTACTCTAAGGTATATACCCCTCTTATAGACTAGCTAATAGCTAAGGTAGTAGGGGAGAAAGTAATAACTAGAGAGGTAATTAAAGCCTTTTACAAGCTCTAAGTTATATTTACCTAAGCCTCTATTCTATAATGCTTTAACCTAGTACTATTAATATAGGTAGAGATAGATATATTAAACTTTATAATTAGAACTATTCTATTATAGCTAGTAAAGAACTAGTAGTACTCTATTACCTTCTTATTTAAAAAGCTAAAGGGTACTAAACTATAGTATAGTATACTAGAGGCTAAGCTACTTATAATCTAAGAAGTAGCTATATACTAAAGATACTACCTCTTATATATCTAGAATAGGATTATATTCTTAATAAACTACCTAAGGTACTACTACCTTACTAATAAGCTCTAGCTTAATAGTTAGTAAGTAAGGTTACTTTAAGACCTATCTCTCTTTAACTTTAAGATTAATTACTAGTTAGAAAAGGAGAATATAGCTAATAAGCTATTATAATAGTTAGACTATTAGGTCTTAGGTATAGAAGACTAAGAGGTATAGGGTATATTCCTAGAAAGCTTCTTAAGTAGGTTTACCTAGAGAGTAGTAGTAATTATTAGTAATAGGTTAATAGAGGTATACTTATTACTACCAGAAGAACTTATTCTAAGCCTAGAGAAAAAAACTATAGTAGTATAGCAAGCTAATAAGGTAATTACCTCTAAGAAGTAGTAAAAGCTAGAAAATAACTAGTTAGAGAGAGAGAATAAGGTTCTTAAGTATAAGAATAAGGTAGTTATCTTAAAAAGGTATATACTAAGAATAAAGATTATAGTAGTATTTTATAATAAGCTAGCTAGAGGGTATTTAGAGGTAACTTATATACTTAAAAGGATTAGATAGATATTCTTTTAAAGATTAATAAAAAAGGATATAATAGAATATATTTAGATATATATAACTTATTAATAGATAAAGCTATATTACTACTTACTCTATAGAGAACTAGTACTCTTACTACTACCTAGCTAACTATAGGAATAGGTTACCTTAAATTTTATTACTAAGCTATCTAAGTTAAAAGGATTTACTAGAGAGAGCTATAATAGTATTCTAGTTATAATAGACTAACTTATAAAGTATATACTCTATATACCTATATAGGAGACCTTAATAGTAGATTAGTTAGTATCTCTCTTAATTAAAAAGGTATTCTTATAATTTAGCATTCTAGTAGTAATAGTATCTAACTAAGGATCTCTCTTTACTAGCTATTTCTAGTTAGTAGTATACTACCTACTAGCTATTAAGTAGAAGCTAAGTATAACTTACTATTTATAGATAGATAGCTAGATAGAGTAATAAAACTAGAATATTAGGTACTTTCTTTAGGCTTTTTATAGCCTAGAGTAAGATAATTAAATAAAGTAACTACTAATAGCTAAGTTTATCTATAATAGTACTTAGTATAGTATAACCTAGATAGTACTAGTAAAGGCTCTAATAAGCTATATACTATATAATATAAATAATATAAAGCTAAAAGAGGCTTTACTAATAGAGGTCCTATTAGTAAGAGACTAGGTATAATAGCTATAGAGCTAGTAGGCTATAATCCTCTAGATACTAGAGATAGCTAATAAGAACTATAAGAGGTAGTATAATATAAAGCAATCTATAATAGTATTTAAGGTAAGAGAGAAGGTCCTACTATTAGTAAGGTTTATATGGTAAAAGTACCTTATAAAGAAGCTCTTAAATAAGTATCTAAAGCTACTTATAGTTATATAAGTAGTTAGTAGAGAAAAAGTATATAAGCTTAACTTAGAGATATAATACTATATTTATAATATATTCTTATTATTATCGTTAGAGAAGTTTTATAAAATAGTAATAGAGCTATAGGTAGTCTCTATTAAGAAAGAAGAGAAAAATATATACTAGGTAGAGAGAATAGTTATATATAAGAGCCTCTAGAGAAACTAATAGTATCTAATAAAGTAATAAGAATATAGAGAGAAAGAGAACTCTTAAGAACTATAGTAAAATATAATAAAAAAACTATAGTAAGATTATAAATAGGGGATTACTAGAAGCCTATTAAAGAGAAAATAAGTTAATAATTATATAACTATAAGGTAGCTAGGTTTTATTATCTCTTTAGTGCTAGGGCTAGAGAGTAAAGAGGCTTAAGAGCTAGGTATTTTAAGCTTAGAGATAAGTAACTAATTAAATAAATAGTAAAGAGATATTAGTAGACTACTAGAGAGGTATATAGAGGGTACTAGGGTTTACTAATTAGACTTCTTCTTATTATTATTAGTAATACCTTTTTTAGGATTTAATCTACTAACTTAGAAATTAATCTTATTAGTATACTAGAAGCTATTATTAGTACTATAAGAGAGTACTAAGGGGGTACTAAAGTAAGAGAAGGATATATAATATAACTATAGGACTTAGTTTAATCTAAGAAAAAAGTACTCTAAATCTTAATAGCCTTAGTCTACTTATAAAATATAATAACCTAGTTTTAAGTAGTAATAGTAATAATCTTAGTACTTTTAGTTAATAACTTAGCTTACTTAGTTTACTATATTATAATAAAGTAAGTACTCTTAAGAGTAAGAACCTTATATTAGTAGAAAAGTTACTTCTCCTTCTCCTATACTACCTTATACTTAGTATTAGAGACTAATATATTAGAAACGTTTATCTAAAGGGCTTTTAAGCTTATAAGCTAGGCCTTCTTAATCTCCTTTTAGAAAGGGTTAGGCTAAGAGGTACTAGGGGAGTATAGAGGGTTATATATGCTTATAAGGTAGTAATAGAAGTAAGGGTTAGCTTCTTTATAGAGGTCCTTAAAAACTACCTTAAAAGTAAGGATAGTAGTAGTAATAGTATATAAGGCTTATTATAGGTTAGTAGTAGACTAATAGCTATAAAAGTAATAATAGTAAAGAGAGAGATAAGCTTATAGAGATATAAGACTTATTATACTAGCTAGTATAGTAAGAGTACTTATTACTAGTAGTTAGAATAATTAGAATAGTAAAGAGGTAGTAAAGAGGTACTAAAGAGATAAGTATATACTCTAGATCTTAATATAATAAAGAAGATAGATAATAGTATCTTTTATATTAAGCTATTACTTTATTATAGCTTAAAGGTAGTAATAATAAGAGACTTTATATATAATAGTAAGGTTAATAATATTAGAAGTATTAAAGTAGTTATTATTAATAAAGAGAGCTACTAGGGGGAGACTAGGGGGGGTACTAAAGCTACCTAGGATAGTAAGATTAATAGAGGGTATAGAAAATATAACAGTATTAATAAGAGAGTAGCTAGTACTAGTATTACTACTAGTATTACTATTACTAGTACTATTATTACTACTATAGTAATAGAAGTATAATAAAAAATATAAAAATAATAATAATATTAAGATATTATATAGAAAAAAAGAAAAAAAAGAAAAATAAGTAAAAAAGAAAAAAGAAAAGGTAGGCTTAGCTATTCTACTAAGTAATATATATATAAGTAAGTAATAATAATAACTCTAGCTTATAAAGAAATAATAATACCTTTAAAAGAAAAGAGATATAAGAGGTACTAAAGAGGTACTAATACCTCTTTTATTACTATAAATTATACCTTTATTATTATACTAAGAATAATATAACTTAGAGCTTAGCTACTAAAGAAATCAATATATAAGTAATAAAGGCTAATTATATTACTTTATAAATAATAAGATACTAAGCTATAAGAGAGAGAAGAAAGTAAGTAACTAAAGTAGTACTATAGGTAGGTAAGGTATCTCTATAGTAAAGTAAGTAGGCTCTTACTAATAGTAATAAGAGCTTAAGACTTAAGGCAAAGCACCTACTTTTCAGCACCCCCCACATTTCGGCATACCAAAAATGCCGCCCAGCCACCCATTTTCTCATGTATCCTCATACTTTAAAGCAACACAACATTTGCACTTTTTCTCCAAATAACCTCATTTCTGGCACAGTTGTTTACCTATACGTTATGGTCCAGTATACCGAAGATGAGATCAATCGGGCAATCGAGGCTGTTAGAAACGGTGCTAGCGTCAAAAAGGCAGCTTATGACTATGGCATCCCAAGGACTACTCTCCAGTATCGTCTCCGCGGCACCTAACCAAGGCCATCTGCTTTTTCTGACTTACAGAGGCTCTCTATTAGCTAGGAGGCTAGCCTAGTTAATTAGGTGACTGCACAGGCTGACCTTGGGCTGCTACCAACCCATTAATAACTAAAGGACTTTGCCTATCGCATCCTCCAAGCCATGGGGGATACCCAGCCTCTAGGTAAGAGGTGGATAGATAGCTTTATTTAAAGGAATCTATCTATTAAGGTCTAGAGAAGTCAATCCATTAATTCAAGGCATATTAATAGAGCATCTACTGAAGTTATTAGGGAATGGTTTAAGTATCTTATAATACCTTACGTTACTACTATTAAACTAGCTAACTGATATAACATGGATAAGACTAGTATCCTTAAGGGTAAGGGAGATAATAGGCTAGTACTAGGTAGGGTAGAGACAAAGTCTGTGAGAAAAAAGCAGCCTAGATTATAAGCCTAGGTATCTATTATTAAGTATATCTTAGCTAAGGGCAAAGTACTTTATCTACTAGTTATATATAAGAGCAAGACAATCTAATAGCAGTGGTTTCCTCTAAACCTTAGCCTATATAATAGATAGGAGTTTATAGTAATAGAGAGTAGTTAGACTACTGATGATACTGCTGTTGAGTAGCTAGAAAGGGTGTTTCTACCTCAGATAGCCTATCAGCCTTGTGAGGCAAGGCTGTTAATCCTAGATAGGCATGGGAGCTATATAATAATAGATTTTATGTAGTTATACTATATTAATAATATCTATCTGTTATTCTTGCTACCACGTACCTCCTATGTCCTCTAGCCACTGGATTAGTTAGTCTTTAGCCTAGTAAAGTTAGTCTATTACAAGGAGCTAGGATATCTTAGCCTCTAGAACAACTCTACTATTATAGGCAAAAGGAACTTTATTTCCTACTATTAGAAGGCTCATCAGGCTAGGCTGACAGCAAAGAACATCAAGAGTAGCTAGAAGTATACTAGGTTATAGCTAGTTACTATTGCAAAACCTCTAATAAGCTCCTATCTGCTACCAGAGTCTTCAGCCCTATTAACACTACTTAACAAGAGCATCAGAGGTATTCAGGGTATCTAGGATACCCAGGATATAGAGGGATAGGTATCTATTATATCTAGTGGGCAGTGGTCAATACCTAGGAAAAGGAGGGAGCTAGATAATCAACTGCGGTTATTTACCCAGCTAGATCAAACTATCGCCACATAACGCCAGCTCTTCAGAAAGGTGAAAAAAGGCTTCCAAGAGCAGGCCTTTAAGTTAGCTACCGCTGAGCACCAAATACAGCTTCTCCAGGCCAGAGTTGATAACTCTGCTGCTAGAAAGAGGAAGGCTGTTCAACTGGATCCAAATACGAAGTTCGCAACAATCAAAGAGGTGCGGCAGGCTCAAATCGAGGCTGGCGAGGTTATAGATGATACAGATGAATCCAGCGCCTCTGATTACCCTAGTGAGGCAGAAAGCTATATAGTGGTGGCAGCGATACCTAGTCAATAGTTAATTAATAAAGTAGTGGTTATTGTGATAGCTTCATTTCTAGCATGCCGAAATGTGGGGGGTGCCGAAAAGTGGGTGCTTTGCCTTATACCCTAAGTATAGAATAGCTAGGCTTAATAAGGTACTAGAGGGGCTATTAGCTATACTAAGCTACTATAGAATAAGAGTAAAGCTAAGGGTAGGTAGTTAACTAGAGAGATAACTATTTATTTAGTAATCTACTAAGCTTAGTAGAGTTCTTAGACTTTACTAAAGTATAAGTAGTATTATAAGTAAGGTACTAGAGTACTAATAGAGAGGCTAACTAATTAACTATTAGGTCCTAAGGATAGAACCTTAGAGAGAGGGGATTATATTAGGTTCTTAAAAGTAGTACTAGCTTTAGGGCTAGTAAGGTACTAGGTAGGGCCTGGGGGATACTATAGAATAGAATAATGTTATACTAAAGGGTATATAAAAGAGGTTTTTATAATAGTATTAAAGTTTAAAGAGGAAATAAATTAGAATAATAGTTACTAGTAACCTCTAACTACTCTCCTACTAACTCCTTTACTTAGTACTATATAGCCTCTAATATAACTCTCTATAAGTCTAAGATAGTTAAAGCTACTTATATAAAAATAAACTTTCTTATATAGATCTATAGGCTTAAGCCTAAGTATATATATTATATTAGTAATATATTTATTTTTATTATAGATAAGCTTAATTTTATTAGTTATAGTATATCTTTATATACTTTTTTATATTTTTTAATTTAATTTATTTATACTTATATAGAATTAAATAATTTAATTAATATTAAAATATATTTAAATAGTAATTCTAAAGGTCTAGCCTAGCTTGTAAATATCTATATATAATCTAGTTAATTTATATACTTTTAATTAGGTTTATATAGTTTTAAATAGAAAGGTTTAAGCTTAGATAGATCTATATAAGCTTTAAATGGATAGTATAAGGCTTTAGAAAAGGATATATACCTAAGTAATTGTTACGGCCAGATTCCTGACAGTGGGTTTTCTGCTAAAGTATAGCTGAGGCTGCGAGGGTAATTAACAGTAGTCGTCTAGATCCGTTGGCTTGCTGGTCTGTCGATCACTCGGTGATCAGTCGGGTGGTCGATGGGGTAGGGGTAGCTCGTATAGCTCAAGAGTTCACAAAGATAAGCAGGTGTCGGGAAAGTGAAAGTTAGCGAGGCTAAGTCACAAGTTGATTGCTGAAGAGCTATGGAAGGTAATCTATCTAAGTGGAATGAATGTCCTTATATCCTGTTGTCCTGATACTGGGACCGATATCCAGATGTCGGTCCTACAGGGGTGGACCGCCCTTGGCGCGTCGGTGATGATGATGATGATGATGATGTATTTAACGTCCAGAGTAAAAGGGACGTGCCGGGCAATGCCGACATGGTCTATGCTAATCTATACTATTCTACAGGCTACCGTCTTCACCTAACGTTCCTGATCAATGAATCGGGCAGATTTCGGAAAAGAAATTGGTTGCCTCCATCCATTCGCACAGAAGAGAGGCTCCCTGCGAAGTACCTAGCAGAAAATCTATGCTTGCCTTCGCCATATGTCGGCGGAGATGCCGCGGAGTAGCCTTACGGCCACGCTTGCAGAAGTAGAAGTGTACTGGGGTTTTGCGTCTTCCACAACTGCAGTCGAGCAGTGCATCCTGATGAGCAAACCTCTCGTGGTATGCTGCGAAGTCTCCATGATGCGATCTTGCCGCATATAGCCTTCCTAGCAAATGCCGAGGAAGGCGAAGTTCGGGGCTTGGGATGAGGACTTATCCCAAGGTCAGCATACTGCCGAGGGCAGATTGACGGCCATCTCCTAGCGAAAGCCTGGAGATCGGCTGCTCTAGACTCCCGCTTCAAGTGTGCCAATGTAGGCTGTGGTTGTGATTCTGGGATTTGTTTGCAGGCCTCCTTGGCAAGAGCGTCTGCTTCCTCGTTTCCTGCTATTCCCGTGTGTCCAGGGCACCACCAAATGTATACCCTGCCAGGCATCGTCCAGCTTGTCCGTCCTCTCTGTGCCCAAGAGGCGGAGAGCTCACTAAAGGCCCTAAACCTAGCCTGGCTGCTTCCTGGGCTCCGGGTGACGAGCCTGGCTGCGACTGCGAGGTTATCGAGGCAGACGTGAACATTGTCTGCCATCCGCGCCGTGGGAGACCTCATGGCTTCCAGTAGGCCCCGAAAAGCGGCTTGCGCTTCTGCGTCAAAGACCTCCGTCTGATGACCGAGCGGCTCTGATCCTCGAAAGATCTGCCGTGTGGCCTGGTACCCAACCCAGCCTGCTCCGGCGGCGGTTCTGCTACCGTCCAACATCTGGGAGCCGTCGGTGTAGATAACAATGTCCCGCTTTGAGAATGTTCCCA
This sequence comes from Colletotrichum echinochloae, assembly GCA_016618095.1. Lineage (NCBI taxonomy): Eukaryota > Fungi > Ascomycota > Sordariomycetes > Glomerellales > Glomerellaceae > Colletotrichum > Colletotrichum echinochloae. The sequence goes on along the minus strand of JADEZT010000003.1, from coordinate 5,909,222 downwards.
ATCTGTCTGTAAAGGCGATGGCCAGTTCTTCTTTGGTCTTCCTAGGTTCATAGCCGACCATGCTAAGGGCCGTGTGCCAGTCAGCTAGGCGCTCCCAAGGTGGTAGGTCTAGCGGGTCGATGTGTTCAGCATTTATATCGGTGAGGCTTGCCATTCGCCGCAGTCTTGAGTCCAGCCCGGGCCTGTCGCCGAGCCTCGTTCGGAGGGGGTGTCGTTCGTCAAGGCGATGGATCCTTACGGAGGCTTTGTAGAGCTTCGCGTCTAGCGTCACCTCTGCCGGGGGCAGGGCTGCTTCGCGCTGAAGGATCGATAGAGGCGTCGTTTTATATACGGGAAGTGCAGCTCTAACGGCTTTGGCTTGCGTGATGTCAAGTTGGCGGAGTAGACCGTTGACCCCGTTCGAGGCGATGTGCCCATTCCTGATCCGATTCCTGCCCGGCCACCATGCCTCTGATGCATAGTACTGGATGGGTAGTACGCAGGAGGTCATGGTGCGGCAAAGCAGGTGGGCCGGCGCGCCCCAGACGGTGTTCCCTAGTCCCCGTAGTCCGCTGATCACTTGGCAGGCTTTGGCGCAGAGGCCTTTCACATGGTTCTTGAATGTGAGTCTTCGGTCGAAGTGGACCCCAAGCCACCGTAGGGAGGCCCCTCGATTGACGGCCTGAACTGTGTGTTGCCTCCCGTCTAACAGTCTGACGGTGATTGGCGGGTTTCCATCTTTTGGTCTCTTGGTGAAGTGGATGAGCTCGGATTTATCTGTGTCGAAAGTAATTCCCTCTAACGTCCCCCATGCTTGGGCTTCTTCCCATTCTTTCGCTAGCAGGGCACAATTGTCCTCTAGTGACGTTGAGCTTGCCATGATGGCAATGTCGTCGGCATAGCCAAATCGAGATCGCACCCTGCCTGGATGAACAGTGCCCAGCTTGAATAAGGGTTCGATGTAAAGCATGAAGAGGATGGGAGACACGGGCGAGCCCTGTGGTAGACCACACTCAAGGTCGAAGACGTCTCCCATCTCTCCGTCTAGCCTTATTCTTGCTCTTCTCCCGAGGACGAAACTCGAGACCCACTGCACGAGGTTCTCCGGCCATCCTTGGCATCGGAGGCGTCGGATCAGCCTCCCTGGCAGCACAGCGTCAAAGGCCCCTTTGATGTCGAGCGTAAGCATAGAGGTGACAAGACCTCTTTGCCAGGCACACTCGATATCGTGGATGGCAGCGGCGATGAGGTCGCTACACGAGCGGAGGGGAGGGCCCCGAACTGTTGGTCGTGCAGTACCCGGAACTTGACTGTGATCCAGGCAAGCCTTCTTGCGACAAGTCTCTCCAAGCCTTTTCCGAGTACAGACAACAGCGCGATTGGTCTATACGAGCGCGGGAGCGCCCTGTCTCTCTTGCCCGGCTTAGGCAGGATGACTAGGATAGCTTCTTTGAAACAGGTAGGATGCCAGCCCTCGCGTATGCATCCGCTGTAGAGCCAGAAGACGGTGTCCTCGATAACGGGCCACGCTGTCTTAAGAACGGCGGTAGTGATTCCGTCGGACCCGGGAGTGGTGCTTCCCGCAGAGAAGATTGACGTTTGTACCTCGTCTTTGTAACATGCGGGAAAGGAAGATTGGCCTCCAGGCGAGGTCCTGGGCTCTCTGCTGATATGTCTGTGGAGATGGCGGCATTTCTGAGGAGGACGCGGGCGAACAGATCCCGCTTCTCCTTCGGTTGTGATACGAGCATGGTTGGATTGCTCCCATCTCGGAGTGGAGGGGTCTGGAAGGATCCCTTGGCCTTATGCCACCCGACCATTTCAAATACGTCTTTGCCAGTAGAGGCTGCGCCGATCTTTCCTCTCCAGTACGTGTCCTTAGAGCGCCGCAGCTGATGGAGAAAGTCCTGTTTAAGAGCGTCCTCCTCGTTTCGCTCCCATTGACAATCTATTCCCAAAGCGCAGAGTCTTGCCACAGTTGCTCTCATGGTCGTGTAGGCTCGGTGTTTCCGCCTGCAGTTCTCGTCCCAGTATGGCCTCCCAGGTCCTCTGCCAAACGCGCGCCTAGTAGAGGCCGTAAGCGCTTCTCTGAGGCAATCTGTAAGCTGCTGTGCTAGCATGTCTAAAGCCTGTGGATCTCTTGCGTTGCTTGCAGTATGGCGCATGGGGTGTACGTTTCGCTTGAGGATGTCGAGGAAGAGCTTCTCGTCCATCGTGTCGAGCCGGAACCTCCCGGAGTTGGGTCGACCGGATCGGTTAGGGCCAAGGGGACCCGGGTCAGCAGGCTTTCGTGGTCTGACGTTGTGTGTAGGGATGTTTCTATACTGTTAGATGCCCCATAGAGGCTGCCGGACGCCCAGGCTAGGTCTAACGTGTTGCCGCCCTTATGTGTGGCTTCACCTATCGGCGACAGGAGGACAAGGCCGGCGGCTTCTGCCCATTCTACCAGGGCATCAGCGTCAGGGGAGCTGGTCGCCTCGGGTTGCCAGGTCCAATGATGGAGGTTGAAATCCCCGCGACCAACACACATTCCTGGAGTCCGGGTTGCCAGGCTGTTATGATATCCCTAATCGCTTGGCCTGGTCGCAGCGAGCCACAAGGGGCGTTGTACACGTTGACGACTGTGAGGACTTTCCGCGTTCCCGCCAGGAGTTGTAGGAAGAGCAGGTCTGTGGATGGGCTGGGCAGTGGGCGTGTTTGTACGCCCCGTAGTCCCGTTCCTCTGCGGAGGTAAGTGAGCACCCTGGGTCTGTCTTCTACCCAGTTGTCCACTGGGGTGAAAATCTCGAAACCCGGGTGGCGTCTTGTGAGCCTTCTCTCTTCCGAGCGGATAGCGGGCTCTTGTAGTAGCAGTATGTCGACATGGGCCGCGTAGGCCAGATTCAGTGCCGTTTCATGTGCAAGTGGTCGTCTGGCCACGTTCGCCTGCATGATCTGCAGGACTCTATAGGGCCGCATACTCCTGATGTCCTTCATTAGCTTGGTTGCAGTCCATCTCTTCTCCTCCTTCTCGGGATTGTTGGTGCGACTGCTGGGTCGCAAATCTCCACGATCTCTCTCCCTCGGCTCGGATGGCCCGTAGCTGTGCCTTGTTCCTCCTCTGGACTACGCCCTTCACCACCTTTGGCTTGATAGGGCAAGTCACATCAAAGGCGGCATGGGGCCCGTTGCACGACGGACACTTAAAGGGGCAATCGCAGCCTTCGTGGCCTTCGGTGCCTCCACAAGGTGCCCGGTGTTGGTCGGCCGTGTGGGAAGGCGAACTGCATTTAAGGCATCTCTTCCTTCTGGTACACGTTCGTTCGTTGTGAAAACCGCCGCAGCGGTGGCATTGAGGAGACCTCTTCTCCTTCGGAAACTGCAGGTTCACGAAAACGCTGGCCCCCATCAAACGGAGGCGCCTTGGTAGTTGCCTCACGGCTTCCGCCTTGAACCAGGCTGTCACCGTGCCTAGCCTTTCGGCTTCATCTTTTCTGGAGAAGTATGCTTTCTCGGGCTTCAGTTTCGTCGTGGCCTGGATCTCTTCAAGGAGCTCCTCGGTCGTGATTTCCAGCTCAGTGTTGGTGAGCAGGCAGTGTCTGGTGTAAGGGACGTTTGCGATATAGGCCCGGATCCAGGTGTCGCGCTGCTCGACCGCCTGTGCCTGGAGAAGGGCAGCAATCTGTTCTCTGTTCTCCAGCAGGACTTTTGCACCATCTGCTGACGATGGTAAGAGTGCTAATCCTGTCTTGACATGGTCGATCCCCTTGAGGGCTTCTCGAGCTTGGGGACTTAGCCTTTCTCGAACGAAGATGTATATGTCGTAGGCTCTCTCGTTGCGGAGCGGGCTTTCAGGTGGCAGACGCGCGAAGATGCGTAGGTCTTTTGAGGCCGCCCGGTTAGCGGCTTGTTTTGCTGGCGTTGGTTCATGCAGTTTTCTGTTAAGCGGCTGGCTCGCCACCGTCGCGTAGGACCGAACTTGGGGCGGCTGGTTAGCATGCATGGACCCTGCTAGACCACGTTGGTGCCGGTCTGACCGCTGCTTCTCTTCCTGAAGCTCCTTCTCCAAGGATTCGATCTTCATCAAACAGTCTTTCAGGAACTGTTCTCTTTCGGCGTCCCGTCGTAGGAGATCCTGGACGAGGTTTGAGAGCTTGTTGATCTCGTCTTTAAGCTCCGCATTGTCTTGGTAGCTGACTTGCTCAACCACTCTGACCTTTGCGGTCGGTTTCCGGACACGTCCAGACCGTCGAGATGTACTGGCGTCCCCGTGAACCGTGATCGATGGCCCTGCGTCTAGAGAGACGGCCATGCTGGTGAGATTCAGCTCGCGTGGGCTGATGATGAGAAATGATAGTGCGGTGGGCCGGAGCCCTCTATGATCTTAACAATTACTAACAGTGGATACCTTGTGAAGAGAAAGTTCGCGAAAGTTTTTTTTTTTTTGTTGGCGCGTCGGTCCTCGGTCATGGACCGCTTATCGTTTGTCGGTCCTTCTTATCTTCACGTGACCTTCCCTAGTTCTTCCGTTCCGGAGGAGTTATCCTGTGTGACGATGTTCCTTAAGTGCTGCGCCCTTCGCACCCTGCCTGGCAGGTGGGGCTGCATCGCCTGTAACTTGTCGGGTCGTAACAGTAATATAGTATATACCTAACTGCTTTTTTATAATATAGTATAGAATTTAGAGGATTAATCTTAGTTTTTATAGACCTAGGTATCTTTATATATATCTATATAAGGGTTGTAGCTTACCTAGGTTTATATATTTTTAGGTTTTTAAGTACTTAATCTAATATTTCTATATATATTCTTACTACTTTATAACTATCTATATATATTATTAACTTTTAAGCTAAAATACTATAATATAGTTACTTATTATATAATCTTTTATAATATATAATATTTATTAAAGAAAAGTTAGTTAATAGGTAGTCTTATATTATAATTATTATATATCTTTTAGATTCTTATTAACTTTAAATCTCTTTTTTAACTTTTAAATAATACTTATACTTAATTAACTATTATTAAAAAATCTATATAAAGTTTTTAATTACTTTACTTTAATATATTCTTAAACTCTTTTTTAATAACTAACTTTCTAATTTAAATATTCTTACTTATTTATATATAAAGGGATTTTAAATATTATAATATAGCCTGTAAGATATTTAAAAATACTATTTATTATAGTAATATTAAATACCTAAATAACTCTAAGCTATATTTAATAATATAGTTTAATATCTCTTATTATTTAATAGTATAGTAAGTATTATTTAAGATCTTAACTATAAGTTTTTTTATATATTTATGTATTAATATAGCTATATAATTACTTAGAATATACTTTATAAAGTATATTATTAAGTTTTTCTTAAATATATATAAGAGTACTTATGAGAGCTTAGATATTAATAGAAGGGTTAGATTATACTAAGGCCTAACTTTATCTAACTAATTAATATTTATAATAAGCTTCTTTTATTTAGATTTAAGATATATACTACTATTAATATATACTCTTAGTATATTATATAGTTTTATATTAGATTCTCTTTATATATTACTTAATTAATATTTATTCAATATCTTTTTATTATTTTTAAATAGAAGTATATACCCTTTACTATTTACTTAGATTATAGTATAAAAGTAATACTTATTATAAGTAGGTATTAATATCTCTTATAGAAGTATATAAAATAGATACTATTATAACTAAATATTAAGGTTTCTATTACCTTTTATAATTATTAGATCTTTAATAAAAGTATTTATAATATTAAGATTAAAAGTTAGTAGAACTAGCTTTATTAGATTTAATCTATATAATTAAAGGTTAATATTATTCTTTATATATATCTATAAAATATTTACTAATAGTCTATATAAGTATTCTTCTATTAACTTCAATTCTTATACCTCTTCTCTTTAAATTCTTTTTCTAATTAGATTACCTTACTTTTTATTTATATACTACTATTTTAAAAGGATTTCTCTAACTTTATATACCTCTAGAATAATTATTATATTTATATATAAAAGAACTAACTTTATAATACTTTTAATTAACCTTAGTTACTTTTTTATCAACCCAACTTAATATCTATAACTAATTTTATATAATTAGTTAATCTCTTAAAAGTATAAAAAATACGCTTAATTTTAAATTAAAATTAAATAAATCTTAATTTATACCTACTTATATAGACAATATAGGTTTATAAGGATATTCTTAGCTCTATATAAAACTTCCTACCTATTATAGACTTTTATAGCTTAAAGTACATTTATATTAAAGTATATAACTTCCTATAATAATATCTAGAGATATATATTATCTTAAAGTTATCTCTAGAAGTTACTTTTTTAAAGAAATAAGGTAGTAAACTTAAATAGATAAAAGTATAGTTTATTATATTTAGAGTTAATATTTAATAAGTCTTTATAAATAGAATTAAAGTAATATAAGAAGATAAACTTTAAATAAATATAGATAATTCTATTCTAAATTACTACTATCTTCTTTTAATATAACTTATATACTATCTTATATATCTTTTTTTTATATTAGTCTATATACCTTCTCTTTAAACCTCTTATTTAATATTCTTTACTTTAAAATATATATACTTCTATAACTTTATTTATAAACATACTTCTAAAGCTTTAAGTATTAATTTTTACTCTATTTTAGTTTAAATACTACTTTTTAGCTTTAATTAGATTAAAGTTATATTAATCTAAATTAAAGTTTACTATTATAATTAAATATACTTAAATTATTACTTCTTTATAACTTAATGCTTAGAAATGAACACTTTAATTTATATCTCTAATATAAAAGTAATAGTAAAGCTATTTTTATTACTAAAAAGTAAAGTTTCTTATAGAAACATCTAGAGATTAAGTACTTTATATATAGTACTATAGAATTCTAAAATATCTATGAGGTTTTTTATATTAATTAAAATTACTTTTTACTTTTACTTAAGAAAGACTTTATCTAAAGTAAGCTTTATAATAAAATACTTTATTATATTAATATATAAAGTAAACTTTATAGTTATAAAAAACTATAACTTTTTATTAAACTTCTTTAAGTATTATATATAGGTATATATATAGAATATAAGACTATTAATATTAGTTTTATAGTATAAGGTAACCTAAAAACTAATATTAATTTATATAGTTAGGTCTTAAAGTAGTTTATTTTTTATCTATTTAATACTTATTTTATACTTCTTTAAGCCTTTAATAATAGCTAATAAAAGCTAGATAAATACTTTATATCTGAAATATATAAAGTAAATTTACTTAAGTTTATATTATTTTTAGGTAGTTATAATTAAACTAATATAAAGAGTTTTAGTAATTTAAAGGTATTTTTATTAATAAAGATAAGATTAATTATAAATAATTCTTAAAAGATAAATAAATTAAGAGAATAATATAAGTAAAAGTATTATTTATAGAGTAACTCTACTAAGAAATAGTTAAGGTTATCTCTTTTAGAATACTTAGTAACTATTTCACTAATATATATATAGGAAGTATATACTTCTATATAGGGTTATATAGGGATTTTCCCTAATCTTAAATCTCTATACTAAAGTTATATAGATTACTAATAGTATATAGATAAAGTATTATGTATTTATATTATTATATCTAACTTTATACCAGTGGTAGCCCTAGTATAGATAAGAAACCTAAATAGATAAGTTTTGACTTTTAAACCAGTATATCCTGCAGGCTGCCGTACATTGGGTAATTAAACAAGATCTGTAATTCATACCAAGCGACTGGGGGTTGTGGTCTTATATATACCCAGACCACGTGTGAAATATGGTTTGGCAGCTCTAGGCATACGTCTATAAAATGTCAGTCTTCTTTTTGGCCTGACATGTCGGCCTCTGTTTTTGACGCAAGCAGTTTCAAAAGCCAATCCTTTGCTCCTGCGCCAGAACAAAACTGGCAGGAACTAGGCGTATCAGTTGATCCTTCGCGAGCATCACTCTAGTAAGCACTGGGATAGAGGGATTCCTACAGGCTTGGCTCATTGTCAACGGCTAGCACACTAGGTCAAGATGCGGAAGCTGAGCATCCCGGCAGCTTAACGAAGGATCAGGTATCCCTGACCGAAATGGCGATTAAACATGGGAAACGAAAGGTTTGCTTATTTGATAGGCCCTTTGGGATTCCATGGGTTCTGAAAGATGGAAAATGTGGATAATTATGAATCGTTAAACAACACTGCTCCGTATCAAAATAATTAATTAAGCGTGCCAACCTCCTTCGTCTTGACATCCTTGAAAGGGGCCTCAATCAAACCATTCCTCGGCAGGAGCTTTGCGTCCTTCATTAGGGAGCAAGGAGAGGTATTCAAAATCTTTGTCACTCAACACCGACGCCCGCGCTCGCGCCCGCGCCCACAGAGTCCTCCCACCAACGCCGCACGCCCGCTCAAGCCAAATGAAGGATTCCAGAAGAGCCACGGTTCGAGACCAGTCCTTCAATCCAAGCATGCCGGCAAATTTATAGACACTGTCGGCGAAAGAGTCGTACGCCGATGTGCCAGCAGCCGCAATGCCTCCAATCATCGCGGCCCAAAGCAGAAGACCTGCATCTTCACCCGAGGCGTGTTCCGGATCCGAAAGAATGGCCCCGAGCTGGCGGGAAAGCTTCCGCAGCAGGCGCGGGTTTGGGAAAGGATATAAAACGCCGTAATTGAAGGCCAGCGCGGCCAGACGGCAAATCTCGGAAACCCCGGGTGGCAGCGACAAGAGCCGGTAGAGAACCAAGTTTCGATGGTGGATAAACTCGCTCGTTTCGGGGGTTAGGGGATGCTCGCGTCCAGAAAACGTATCGACAAACCTACAACACACTTTGATGTCAAGGATAATGTCCTTGAAGTGCGCATCAACATGAAAGGCATCCGCCTCGCTCGCGTCAGGTCGGATGGCGGCCAATTTGTCCAACAGTAAGCAGTAAGCTTCCTGCATCTCCATACCGGGCTTTTGCAATAACGCGCTAGCTCTCAACAGATCGCCGATCTGTAGATAATCAAGAATTCCGGGTAACTGATTACTCAACGAGGGGTTTCTGGCTCCCAAAAGATGCATCCACATAGCTGAGTGGGATGGCACGAAGTCAATTTGGCTCGTCCAGATTAGTCCGCCGAGAGATTTGACTGGTGTATCGAAGTCACCAGCATAGCGATCTTCCAGTGCCAACGATTGGAGGTACGGATTTAGATCGACGGCCATGGACATGATGGCGAATAGTACAGCATCAGAGATTGCGGTGATGCCAGTCGAGAGTTGCTGACGAACCGTGCGGGCGATGTGATTTTGAGCTTTCAAAAGAACTCGGCTATCCTCGATGGAACTAGCGACGAATCTGATGTTGGATGATCCTCCAGCTAAAACGGCATGGAAAACCAATGGATCCGACATGGCAGCACGGTAAAGTGCGGCATGAAGAGGCTCCTTGGTGGCCGTTTGGACGCCTAGAGTAGGTAACAGTTCGGCGACGGCTAACGTATACTGCTTAATAGCCTTCCTCCCTGGCTGGAATACTGCGAATGCTTACCAAACTGGAAGACTCTGAGGAAATGGGCATCCACCAGATCGGGGTGTGCTGCAAAGAAGGGACTAATTCCTCTCGGGAGTGATCCCGGCGCACAAATCACCTGCTGATTCCCCACTAGATGGCTACGGTGTACGGTAATTCCACCATTTTCCTCCCGAAGACCCTCATTCTCTTGCCGAGTCGCTAGGTTTGGCTCGTCGGTTCCGCGTGGCTGGACTCCTGCTGGCTTTGGCAAAATTGGTATGGGTACTGCTGCGTAGTTGGGACGACGAGCCGCGAGAGCCTGTCTGCTGGCTTCCCGCTGTGCAGCTTTCGCTTTCCCTGCAAGACATGCTATAGTTTCATCGTTTCACGAGCTGGGAACGAATGCAGCTGACTTACGACACAGTCTCTGATTTTCGCGGTTCTGGAGCCGCCTACGGAGCTTGGCGTCCGTAACGCCCTGCCACGTCTGCCTAGCCGATGAACGATCAAGCGGCATCCTATCACCCCATCAACCGACAGTGTCGGCAGGCCATGCAATCATTGAGATGGGGTACTTAGTATGACGTCGTTTGGGATGCTAGATGAGATCGCCCCTGCAGTGGTGTGCCTCCGCGAGACATAAATCGAAGGGGGCGGCCAAGATTGTGCGGTGTTCAAAGGTGCTCGCTTATATTTTTGAACCGAGAATGGTTCTCGCATGATAACATACAGGTGTCCGTATCTGCCTGGCTTATCCTACAGGCTGCAGGGGTCATTCCAAGCATAGAAACTCCTATTTGTAGCTTGGAACCCACTCTCAGAGCTGATAGCTTAGGCACCAATTGAGGGTTGTGATCACAGCTATATTATCAGCCAATCATTTCCGTTCGCTCACGTCGTTAATACACCCAACGCAGTCTCCGGGGGGTACGTACTCTTATATAGATGGATTCTGCATCTTACTTGCTTAGGAAAAGTTATGAAGGGCCGCTGGGCTACTGATGACTAGCAACCATCCCCTTGAATTATGCGCTTTATCTCTGGAGCAATAGGAAGTATCGACGACAAGCCTGAGAAGAAAAATAGGCACGTCGATGGCTGACAAAGCAAGGACTGGTATCACCTATAAGAAAGGAATGAACTATACCAAATGTAAAGATAGGAATCACAACTCCGAGCTGTGGGAGAAAATCTCAAAACACGGCTCAAATCCAAAGGAATCCTTCCGAATATCATTACGACTAGACAGTCTACCGAGGTGTGCAGTTGGACTACTACGTAGTTCTGCTGTAACGCGCCACTGCTGATACTCCATCGTGGCATGTATTATGTCTACCTAGACTAGATACACTAGAGTACCGTCGGCGATAAGGCCTGAAATGGAGTCACCTGCCGAGAAGGCGGTTCACGAGTTGGTGTGGCAGGGGGCGGGGGTGAAGGTAACTTTATCAAATAGTTCCCATTTTCCCCCGCACAAACCCCAAGTTAGAGACCTTGTGTGGGCTGAAATGAAGACCCATCACTATTGGTGACGATAAACGGTACGTTGAAGCTATTGGATGACAGGGTGGACCGTTCCCTTTGTGAGGATTTCGGCATCGGATGCAGACGATGGCTGTCTTTTGAACTATTCGACGCAAGCCCTACTTTCTCCTAGGCGGCCATCGTTTGTCTACCATCTTCGCCCTGAATCTCACGAATGCCACCATTTTCATTTCCTTCTTCGTAAGCCGCTCAAATGAAACATGTCTTGGATCCAAGCCCTGATGAGAAACGCCTAGGCCAACTCCCTCGAAGTAGGCTCTGGAAGGCATCAGTTGGGGATGCTTCATCTCCATTAGCCCTGCCTACGCCGGTGAGATCGTCCCTCTCGCCCTTCGGGGTGTCTGCACGGCTAGTTTGCAAATGAGCTGGTCCATTGGCGGCATCATTGTCGCCGGCACCACCCTTGGGTACAACAAGCGAGAAGATGAGTGGGCTTGGCGAGGACCTCTTGCCTTGCAATGGATCTTTCCTGTCAGGAATCCCCGTTCCTTTCTCTCTCATTCTCTTCGAACTCCATTGAAGGAGGAGCTGATGGTTCTGTCCCGCAGACTCCGCTCATGGTGCTCTTCTTCGCTCCCGAGTCTCCTTGGTGGCTTATCCGCCGTGGACGCAAAGAGGAGGCCCTTCACTCTGTCAAACGCCTGGGCCCTTACAACGCCACCGCGCAGCAGAATCAACAAAACTATGCCATGATTGAGCGAACTGTGGAGATTGAAGCCTAGTTGGGCGACAGCCCCTCCCTTCTCGACCTCTTCAAGGGCATCGATCTGAGGCGAACCATGATCACCTGCTTGATGTATACATCACAGAACTTTGCTGGTAATCTGATTGGCAACCAGGCAACTTTCTTCTTCGAGCGTGAGTAGCGCCCTGGTTCCAATGCCCCCGATATAGGTCAAACGGCTAACCCGCCTTCCCCAATCTCGGAAGCTGGAATGGGCCATGACCGTGCTTTCGATCTTACTCTGATCAGCTCGTTCGTTGCACTCCTTGGCAACGTTCTCTCTTGGCCTCTAACTGGCTGGTTCGGCCGTCGAACAATCTACCTCTGGGGCACGACTACCAACGTGGCGCTGCTCATGATTCTGGGCGTCTGTGCCTCCATCCGGGAGTCAACCACGACCAACTACGCCCAGGCCATTCTTGGTATCCTCATCTCCTTCGTTTTCTCCGGCGCTCTTGGTCCGATTTCTTACACCATTATTGCCGAGACGTCTGCTGTCAGACTTCGCGCTCTGAGTACCGGAGTTGGCCTTGCCGCCTACTACGTTGCGGAAATCCCCATGATCTTTTTGGCTTCGCAGATGCTAAACCCCACCGGATGGAATCTCGCGGGCAAGTGCGGTTACGTGTGGGGGGGCACCGCATGCGTCTGCTGGGTCATGGCCTATTTCTTTCTTCCCGAGCTCAAGCACCGATCTTACCGCGAGGCGGATATCCTGTTTGGCCGCAAAATTCCTGCGAGGAAGTTCAAGTCGATTGTCATCAAGGTGACGGACAATGAGTAATCTACGGTGGTAGATAGGGTATTGAAAGACACAAACAAGCCTTGCGAGTCTCTGAAATCAGATAAAGCAGACAATGAACCATTTCCTCCCGATGCAGGCATCCACTTCTCCAACTCTACGTTACACCTCCTCGTTGAACGGGAGTGCTCTGACAGTGGCTTCTCAAGGGGTGAAGTTCGGAAGGTGTTCCAACTCAAACACAGCAGCGAAACCTCTTGCGGTCGCTGAACCCAGATCTTAATGTTGAGTCTGCCCTCAGGAATGCCAACGGCCAGCGGGTGGAGAATGACGATGGCTAGAGCGCTCTACAAGGATGAGATGGAGTGACACGAGGGCTCTTCATCCCCAGGGGAAGTCATCGACACGCAAGAGTAACAGCATGACCATGCTGTCGACCCACAACTCTGGGTACTTAAGTAGGCCGGTTTCAGATCACCTGCGAGGGACGCTTGACCGACGGGCGAACCTCATCACTCATCTATTAGGGTGCAGTTCTGGTTCTCAGCTACTGTGTGAGTGGGTGTTGGGGGGTTGTAAATCGACTCTGTGATCCACGCCTCCAAGTTAGCCAAGCAACAGCAGCACCCAGGTCGTCAGCAGATCCTCAAGCTCGGCAAGACTTGCGCCGCCCGAGTCCTTTAGCGTCCAATTCTCTTGAGTCGCCCGCCAGATGATAGACGCGAACTTCCCTCTCTACAACATTTCGTACCCCATTCTTCACGAAAATACGTCCCGGGCAAAGAGTGCATGGAGCCGGGCTCTGGCAGCGGGGCAATGCCCTCGCCAGGCCGCGTCGTCTACCAGATGGCCTCGGTCATTTGGCATTGGCCATCTAACCGGGAGTCGAATCATCTGCAATCGGACTATTGATAGCGCTGCGATATCGAGTTCTATCGCCCCAGATGCCTGAATTCGACATAATTCTGACGGCTCAGGCTTTCTAATATGTGCAACAATCTGCAATAGAGGTACTGGGGTAACACGGGGCTCTGCTTTCAGCGGGCTGGTGTTCAGAATGGCGGACGCTGTGTATCGCGAATTCCCCTTGGCGAAAATTGCGGGTGTCAAGATCGAGTACCGAGTTGCCGAAACTTTGAAGCGAGACCTCGATCGCCGGCAAAAAGTTCTGACCGGCTATTTTGTCTTGGCCGGCTCTCCTCCTCTAGAGGGAGTTGAACCTATCACCTCCGCACTCTGTTCTGGCGCGGAAGCCAGCTGCAAGCACAGTTGCCTGCCGATAGAAGTGAAGGCCGAGGATAAGTGACTCGATGTCGCTATGCAAAGCATCCATAACATAATTAGCAGTGTTTCGCGCGGCTCCCCATAGCTCCCTGCACCAAGGCATCGTCCGGTATGCAACATGCTTCCTATGCCAAGCAACTCTAGTCCTCAAGGCTAACTATCTCACCAAGGTCACCCGAACGGAACGGTGTTGGGGTGGGTTGGCGTGGCAGCACTCGGTCTTCTCTAGATTCCACGCCTGCTTGAAAACTCTGGTGCCGAAGAGCAGATCGGCCAAAGCATGTTTGGTGATGCTCGACCGCGTTCACAGCCGGTTTGGGTATCTTCCGCAATCCAGCCACCCAGCCTGGTGCTAAGCATACCAAACCTACTCGCAGGTGACGCCACCACAGCCGGTGGTGATGACAGCATTACCGCCAATCAGCTCTGACAGAACCGACCATCAATCTACCGGGAGAAAACGAATGGGCCTTCCACGGCGAAAGTCAACCGAACCTCGGTGACGACATATATAGTTTGGGGGACATGTCATCTGGCCAAATTGTGCAGCCATGTCGATGAAATAATTCCCTTGTGAACGAAGACGACGGATGAGTACTCTCAAGTTATGTAATCCTAGCCAAATGAAATGGATTCGCCCATGGCTATGTAGTATCGGTACAGATGTAACCTTGATCTACATGCTCAAACGCCCTCAAAAAGCCTCACACAGCCTTTGGACGTAGCCAACCATTATATAAACCCCCTAAGCCATCACAAAGTCCACACAGCTCTCGTACGTTTGCTTCGCATTGGTGCCGAACCAGAACCACTGCAACACACATTCACCGCCCTGGACGCACTTGCCAGCCGGGAGGTTGGAAGGCATGGTGATGTCGAAGTCGGTGTTGTTCGCGGGCAGTTGCGCGAGTTTCTCGTCCGCATAGGAGTCGAAGACGATGAGCGGTTCGCCGATAACCTTGTTCGTGGCCGTGTCGACGATGGAGACGTTCATGGGGCCCTCGTGGGGAATAGGGATCTCGGCCTTCATGTTGACGAGCTGGCCCGGAGTGAAGGTCTGGACGTTGGCCTTGTTGTCCTCGAACTTTGCGCCACGGCAGAGGTTCACTTGGCCTTACGGGAGCGGAATGTCAGCCAAGGGGTCTTGAGGCCGCAGCAGAAGGCAAACTTACAAGTTGCGGGAGGGTCGACGAGATCCTCGAGCGGGATGGTAGGGTCTTGTGTGACGATCTGGACGTTTGCCTGCCCGCAGGCTGCAGCCATCGCCTTACCGGCCGGACGAGCGGCAGGTGAGACGACGTTGCCATGGGCAGAGACCATGACGGCGAGGAGGGCCGTTGCGGCAGTAATCGAGGAGCGCATCTTGAATTTGGTCGCTAGGACTGTAGACCGACTCGGGACAGTGGAATGGAGTGGGAAAGGATGGGCTGCTAAGAGAAGGGCCGTGTTGGATTTAGGCAACTGGAATAAACGAGTGACCGGCACAGAAGAATTGAAATGACGAGACGGGCTGGATGAAGATCGGATGGAAAAGAACATGAACCGTCCATGCGAGCGGCACCGGGACTACAAATATTGTGATTGAGCCACAGCACAATGGCCACTCCGGGCTCTTGAGAGAAACGGCATCCATGTAGTAGTGGGCAGTGACGATCACAGCTCCATGTCCACCGGACGCGGCCGAGGACACTAAGAACGGGAGCTAACGACACCAAACGAACCCTCTCCCTTACTCGCCTTGATTGATCTGGGGTTCCTCCAGGGAAGCCTGGGGGTAATCCCTGAGCGAAACCTCTGTTTCCCGAGACTCTCTAGGCACAGCGCAATACAAGCCTCGTGAGGTCCACGGGGATGAAACGTCGCAAGTTTTGTGCCGCTATGCTTCCGGCAGGGACGTATGTGTGTGGCCTTGGGCGCAATTTGCGAAACCTGCGACAAACCCTATTCCTACAGGCCAGAAACGAGAAGCACGCGCAGAGACGCAATGAGAAGAGCTAACGGCCCAGCACGTGGGTTAGAGTTCAGACGATGACCGAATTCGAACCTTTTGGCGATGAATCGCATCGATCGGTGATGGACCCGAGACACCGATACAGCGCCGCGCCGGCTGCATCGCCAAGCTGTCAGTTTGGGCGTTGACCCGTTGAGAATCGAATTGGCTAGGTTAAGGAAGAAAGAACCCAGCTTCCTGGACCACGCCCGTGGAACAAGACCCGTTCCCTACCCAACCTACTGGTACAATATTCTCGCCTTGGCACCGGGAGGCATTCTGACCGGTGCGACACAAGCCGGAGTCTTGGCTCTCTATTTTTCAGCATTGCCAAGCCGACAAACGTTGCCCGTGTACCACAATAGGGGGGCCGACGAGTCATACGCACGCCCATATTCAGCCAATTCTGGCTGGCAAAGCTACGTAAGAAGGCGATCACTCATATGCCAAACTAAGGCCGTCGGCCTCCATCGACTCCTGAGCATCAGCGTCGAGGCCGGAAGTTTGAAAGAAGGCCAGGTAACCAACCCCACTGAGATGGTCGCTGAAATACCCGCTGACGAGGCCAGCCTTCCCCTACTCAGTACTTCTACCAACTGTGAGGTCAGGTCGAGTCACAACCTTAATCTGAAGGCTCCGTGTGTGAACGTTACACGTAATATGTCTGGCGGAGCTAGAGATGGGGGGCAGGGGGCTATGAGTATGAAAAGAAGAAACTCAGGAAGCGAGCAGCAGCGCCCGCTCCGAGCCAATAAAACATCCCCCTTGGCGTCCATCCCATCGTAAAGAAGCTTATTCCCCTTTCCGCTCTTCGGCGGCGGCTAATGCCAATTCTCGGACTGGTTGGCGGGGTGGGTGTCTGTTTAGTGGAGGTTCAATGGCGACTAGGATATTTTCCCGGCATTGACGCACGGCGTGAGCCATCTCGCCATGTAACACCACCGGGAAAGCAGAGTACGGAATACTTTTTTCCCGCCTACACTGCCACCATATTCCTCATACACAGCTGGACCATGCGCCGCCTTACAATCGGGCATGCCGGAGCGGCAGGGTGAGCATATCGCTTGCGCATGAGAGAGAGATGGCGAGGCCGGAAGCCTCTTAGCTGGATAAGGTATGTGTTAACACCGGGGGCTGTGAAGTCGCAGTAGTCACAAATTCTGGAGCTGGGACTTGCTTGCATCATTTGTTGTTATTGTGCGCAAGAGGCTATTCTCAACGGGTGTATAAGGGGAAGGCCGGAAATAGAAAGAGGCTGGTCACATGATTAAATATTATTACGTTGACTCGGTCCAGCCCACCCATTCATGGCTCCGTGCTCCGAGAGTGCACCCAGGTATGTTCTTATCAATCAGTGATGTGAAGGTGTCGCTTCGCATCAAGAGCGGCTATGCAGCTGATTGGCCAGCCCAAGCCCGTCCATCTCACGAGATAAAGCACAGCAGGGCATTTGAAAGAGGGTAAAGATCCTTTAACTCCCTAAGAGCAGGGACTTGATATATAGGTTCGATAAGTCCATAACTGTTGCGGGTAATGAGTTTATTTCACGTAATACGGCACATGTCTGAGTTGATAGCATCAACTTGATGCCAAGTGTGAGTAATGCCAGATGCTATCATACCACATTTTCCGGAAACGCATCTAAAATTATTCTGTTCATTTCCTCCTCCATCGTGATGATCGATAAATTAACTAGCCGCATGAGCTACGATCTATCACTACCTCACAATAGCTTCATGTGACAAGCTAGAGCGCACAGCAAGGCGACGGAATATGGAATGTAAAATGCTTGAATCTAGGGAAAAGCATCTAGTGGGCCCGGCCTATATAAATACTATTCTGATGCTTTGATATGTGATATGTCACCTGACTATTCCCATCTATAGAGCCTCGATATCATGAAGCTCCTCGTGACACTTGGTCAATAATGGAAACGTGCAGGATAGACTGGGACCAAAGCGGCGCGGGGATCTGGATAGAGACACGAATGCTGTCAGGTTCCTAAAAGTAGTACTGGCTTCAGGGCCGGCGGGGCACCGGGTGGGGCCCGGGGGACACCGCGGAACGGAATAACATTATACTAAAGGGCACATAAAAGGGGTTTTCACAATAGTATTAAGGTTTAGAGAGGAGATAGATTAGAATAACAGTTACTAGTAACCCCTAACTACTATCCTACTAACTCCTTTACTTAGTACTATATAGCTTCTAATATATTTTAATCTCTCTTTATTTATAGGTATATTAATTATTAGAGTAGTAATAGTATTAGTATAATTAACTTAATTCTAATCTATTACTTAGTAAGGTAGCCTAGTAATATGGTAGCTTATACTAAATACTAATAGGACTATAGTAAAGAAGTAGTATATAACTAACCTTAATAGGTTAATAGAGAAGTAGCTAAAAACCCTTCTTAATAATAAAGTAACTAAGATAAGAAAGAGAAAGATAATTAAATAGATTATAGCCCTTAGAAATGAGAAGTCTATTAATAATATATATATAGCTAGTAGAGGACCTATAGCTACCTAGCTAGAGCTTAAGTACTTATATACTAATACCCTTATTAAGTAATTAGCCTCTATCTAATATAAGAGAGGTAACTAAAATAACCTTAAAGACTTTCTTTTTAAGTTATAAGACTAATTCTCTATTACTAAGGGAGAATTTATAACTAATAAAAGTAAAGTCTGGTTTATAAGGGCCTACTTAGAGGGTAACCTATTATATAGCTAGAGGAGCTATGTTAACCTTTAGTATAGTAGTAATATTAGCTTAATTACCTAGAAATAGATAGAGGCCTAGCTCTATAATAGTATTACTAATAATAATATATAGACCTTTAATATAGCTATAGAGCTAGATAAGATATAGTAGAAAACTAGGTAGATATACTAGTAATCTATTAACTAGTATAAAATAGTTAAGGTAGAGATTCTAAACCTCTAACTAAAGAGGTAGTAAGTAGTTTATATCTTAAACTAACTACTCTTAAACTTATAAAGCTATATCCTAATATATAAGCTACTAGCTACTTATTAAAAGCTAAATAATATAGTAAAGAGGGTAGAGATACTTATAAAGATATATATTAAGATAATAATAGAAGACTAGTAAAGGTTATAAGAGAGAAGGAACTAGTAGACCCTAGCTATTACCCTAGTACTAGTATTAGCTACCCCCTTAGATAAATTAGAAGGGTAATAGTTAGTCTTAATACCTAGAGTAGCTATATATATACCTATACCTAAGCTATAAGTTAAGTAGAAATAAGGAGAGTATAGATAACCCTTAAGGTACTTCTAGAGCTCTTCTATATACTTTAACTATAATAAGCTAGGATATATATTAATAGAGTATATAAAGGAGAAGTACTATAAGTATAACTAGCCTTATTATATAGGTAGGTATTATATACTAGTAGACTAGCTAGTAGCTATAGGGGTTAATAGTATATAGATCCCCTAAGGAGAGGAATTATATTACTACTTTAAGGTAGACTTCTATATTAAAGTAGCTAGTATATAGAGAAAAGGAAGGGTATTAATTAACCCTAGGGTAAACAAGAATATTATATATTAGAGAATATTATATAAGGAGGTATTACTAGAGGTTTATAGGGAGGGAGCAGAGTTACTAGAGATATAAGGAGGTAAGGTACCTAACTATAAAGCAGTAGTATTAATAATAGAAGTAATAGATAATATAGAGGTAAGAAAGATATAGTCTTATACCTACTAAGTAAGTAATATAGGTATATATAATTATTAGTAAGTAAGGTATTAGGTTTCTAGTAATAAATAAGAGGTCTTAAAAAGGATTAATTATATGTATTTAAGTATAACTATTAAGAGAGCTACTAGGTTAAACTAGTGGTAAAAGGGGCTCCTGCAAGTAGGCCCGCGGACAAGCTTAGACCAGTCTCACGTGACCGGTAGGATCGGAGTTAGTAGGTAACTCCAATAGATCCTGATGATAGGCTGGTATTGTAATACTAGTAACTCTTTATTTTAGCTAAATAGTAGCTAGCTAGCCTATAGTCTAAAAAGCTTAAAAATATAATAAAAGCTTAAATTACAAAGTATTTAACTTCTTACTACTAATATAATATCTATATATCTTATATATAAAACTTATTTATTTATTTATATCTTTATTTACTTAGTATTAATAAGCTTCTCTAGTACCTTATTTAGTAATAACTTTATAAAACTATTAGCTAGGTTATTTATACTATAGATCTATTATACTTTATAAATCTTATAGTATTTATATAACTACTAAAGAGCTATAATATTAATTATAAGTTACTTTTTCTTTATAGTACTAAGCTTTACTAAATACTTATATAGTAAGTATAAATTAGTATATATAGTTATAGAGATCTAAGAAACCTTAAGGTAGTTAGAGACTATTGCTAGCGTGGTCTTTATTATGTAGGCTATATTAGCTCTAGTAACTATTGTGTATATCTTAGAGGTAAGTATGCTATAAGTAACTCTTTTATACTTTATAAAGCTAAAATAGATAATATTACCTATAAGGTTAAAAGCAGTATCTCTACTAGTAGATAGGTACTCTTTATTATTACTAGACTATTAGTAAGTATAATAATAAAGCTAAGTTATAATATTAAATTACTATTATTTATAAAAGAGCTATTAGTAAATATAAAGAGTTTAGCACTAGTAAGATCTAGTGGTTAAAATCGCAGCCTGCGGTTAAGGTTATCTATCTACTACTTAACCCACTAGTTAAGGTCCTTGATTTTAGCTAGGCTAGGTAACTAGTACTAGGTAGTAATTAAATAGTTAAAGCATGCCTTAGGTTAGTAAATAGAGGTAATATATATGCCTTGGGTGTGCTGCTTGATGTACTGCTGCTTTGCGTTAGGTATACTGGGGTTAACTAATTATAGCTTCTTACCTTAGTCCTTTTGGTAAAGGGTTATCTTGCTATTGTTACCAAGGGTTAACACGCTGCTGTTAAAAGTA
Organism: Colletotrichum echinochloae; assembly: GCA_016618095.1. Taxonomy (NCBI): domain Eukaryota; kingdom Fungi; phylum Ascomycota; class Sordariomycetes; order Glomerellales; family Glomerellaceae; genus Colletotrichum; species Colletotrichum echinochloae. The sequence continues at coordinate 5,888,415 of JADEZT010000003.1, read as the reverse complement.
ATAGGCTTGTTGACTTTGAGAAATTGCTTTAGTTTGGCTGTAAAAGTGGCTTCTTTCAGCGCGCAGTTTTCACAGTTAGAGAACGATTTATCTATAAGGCTAATAGTATTGTCTGTTTGTATACCTATTATTACAAAATTGTTATTTTTAGGTACTAAAATAAGTAGGCAAGGGTTAAAAGTAGATAAATCTATCTAGAGGCTCTTTCTATAGTGGTTATTGTATATAGCTTACTAATAAGTGCCTGCCTTAGGTATGCTATAGAGTGGCTGTTTGACCTCTATAATTATATCTGTTATATAGAGATAGCAAATTTTAAGGGGAAGTTAGGTGAGGATAGTGCGTGCTAATTTGGTTGCTAACTGGGTATATGCTTGCGTTATATCATATAACTAGAGGACATAACCTTATTATAAAAGCAACAGTGCGATAGAGAGTATTACTTATTAGGCTATTTATTAGATAGTTAGTAACTAGGTTAAAATCATAGCTTTACTATTATCTATATAACCTTAGATAACTAGTTACAATTTTTTATAGGGTTACTTATTTTTACTCTTGACTTTGTATACTAACTATAACTTAAAAATCTATATACTACTGTGCTTTTTCTTATTATATTTAATAATAAAAAACATGCTATAGTCTATAAGTTCTTAGATTTTGCTAGTATCTAACTATTTAAATAGCTTACTAGGCGTGGTTATTATACCCTTCTTATATAGCTTAATTACTAGTATATAGTTAGTATCCTCTTTAGTAGTAAAAACGCAGTTAATTACAGGGACTATAGGTATAACTTCTATAGTAAAAATTTAAGCTAGATTCTTTCTTAGTTAGCCTAGGCCTCTTCTTACTAGTAGTAGTTATATAGTGACTATAATAGAGTTATATTTAATTAGAGTATTTGTAGGTACCTCTGCTATAGTAGTTACTAGTAGTCTAGGTTATATAGAATTAATAGGGTTCTCTACTCTAGAGGGGTTATACTATAGCTTAATAGTAGTAATAGAGAATTAATGCAGTCTCTATAAGGTCTTAATAGTACTACTAGTACTATTATTAGTAGTTAATTAGTAGGGTTCTTTCTAGCCTTTGTTCTAATAGTATACTCTAATAAGTAATTATAGAGAGAGAGCTATACTTGTTGTAGTATTGTTACGACCCAACAAGTTACAGGCGATAACAGCCCCACCGACCAGCGGGAAGCGCGGGCGGCACAGCCTTTGTATGGACAAAAGGATAGTCAGACGGATGACTCCCCCGGACACGGAAGAACTATGGTACAGGTCACGTGATGATTACATAAGGTGATCACTCTGCAGGATCCACCGAGCGATCACCAGTATCCACTGATCGATCACTGGAGTATGCAAAGTGATCAGGACCAACAGGATCAAAAGAATCACAACAAGGAGCATCACGACGGACTTGTATATAGGATGGACTTGGACGCACTCAAGGACAGACTCCCATAGCTCTTCAGCAATCAACTTGTGACTTAGCCTCGCTAACTTTCACTTTCCCGACACCTGCTTATCTTTGTGAACTCTTGAGCTATACGAGCTACCCCTACCCCATCGACCACCCGACTGGTCACCGAGTGATCGACAGACCAGCAAGCCAACGGATCTAGACGACTACTGTTAATTACCCTCGCAGCCTCAGCTATACTTTAGCAGAAAACCCACTGTCAGGAATCTGGCCGTAACAAGTATTAGGTCTGTTATATACTATAAGTACCTTATTAACCTACCTTTTTGTGTAGATGCTATAAATCGCCTTTATTACCTTTTATATAGCTTCTGTGTGCTATAGGGTTAAGGGTAATAGGGCTAAGTTATTATTAATACAAGAGTATATACTAAAGACTAATAGCATGGGGATAAGGCTATTAGGGCCTGTGGTATTATTAATTACTTTTATAGTAAGTTATAGGGTGACTTTAGGTTTAGCCTCTGACTCTATATAGACTATCTTATATACTTGGTATAGTGTTATGTGGTACTATTTAACCTTGCTAATACTATAATAGGCCTTAATAGGGACCTCTTTTACCTTAATAGATAGTGTATAGGCAGTACGCTTGAATTTAGCTACGTGAAAATTCAGCCCAGTGTCTGTAATAATCCAGTCTAGAGAGTTGAGATATATATTAATCTAGTATATCTATAGTACTTCCTATATATGCTCTATAGTAATAGAGTATAAAAATCGCACTATATTAAAGGAGGTTATACTATTAATAATATAGAGTACTAGTTTATTACTATCTAAGTATATTATGTTAATAAAGACCTTATAGTTAAAGTTATAGTTATTATAGAGGGTAAACTTAAACCTTTCTAGAGCTTTTGAATTTAGCTAGTAGTACTAGTAAAATTTGTTAATTTCTTTAATATTTAAGATTGCTATTATGTAGCTAGCTTGCTAGAGTACTTTATATAGCTAATAGACTGAGGGGTAACTAAATTAGTGATATATTTGCTATAGCTCTATATTAGTAAGATAGTATTATACTATACTACACTCTAGCTACTCTAAAAGTATCTATAAGTAGCCTTATTTATATACTACTAGTACTGTAGTTATACCCTTAATAAGTATATTAGTAAGGTTATTAAATTATCTACTATTAGAGTCTATATCTTTTAAGTATAAAAGAAATAGAGTACTAGAGGTTATTATATAGAAAGTGAGCTTACTAATAGGGGTAGGTATAGTAATAGCTCTAAGTAAATTAAATAAATTACTACTACTAAATTTAATACTTACTTTGTTAGTATAGCTTATATCTAGTAATAACTCTACTCTAAGGTACTTATAGAGGGCTATATACTATTAGTAGCCCGCAGTTAATACTTAGGCTGCCCTAGTATCTAGTATGATACCCTAGAAAGTTGTAGTAGAGTATTAATTATTAAGCATAAAGACTTTATCTAACCCTCATTCTTAGCTAGGGTCTTATACAAAAGGGTCTTCTTTTGTTAAAGTATGTAAAGTGGCTTGGTTATATAGTTACATATAGACCTTCTAGCTATTAATACTCTTTTTACTAAAAAATACTATGGATATAAAGAAAGTTATATCCTTAAAGAGCTCTTTACTATTATCTAGTATATACTTGTTATTAGTTATATCGCTAAGAGAGTTAGGCTCTTTGCCCTTATAGTTAAAAATGTATTGTTTAAATCTTTTGGCAAAGTAGCTCCTTTGGAGCTGCTTATAAGAGGCGTCTCTTTTCTCCTTTAAGTACGTTGTTAACTAACATCCTTCCTTATTATAGATAAAGCACTTTTTTGCTTAAAATGCACTGCTTTGCAAGCAGTCGTTTTAGGGCCTTAGACCATACCCTTGTTGCAGCGGGTAACTGCTGCGTTAGCTGTTGTAGTAGTAGTTAGTGAAGTACTGCTAGTCTAGCTTAGGTAGTCCTTCTATAAGGTACTATACATTTTACTTATATATTGCTACTATATTACTTACGCCGTTTCTTAACTATATATAAAGTATATTATAAGTTATAAGTAGATTAAGTAAGGTAGCTATATACTTAGGTATACCTTAGTAATAAGTAAGTAAAGTATTATAGTAGTTACTATTAGTAGGTATACCTTGCTATATTATAGCTCTAACTAGCTTTATAACTTTCTTAAGAAGCAAGTCTAGTACTTTAACTCTTGTTTTACTAGGTAATTTATAGGTAACTTACTTATAGCTAAGCCTTTATAACTCTATATTACACGCGCAGTAGACTTTATCCCCTTTAAATTATAATTTAATATTTACTATAAGTATATTAAAACTAATTAAATAGTTATAAAGGTTACTAGTATAATACTCCTATACGTTGCCTATAAGTATAAATAAGATAGTAGATCTGTAGTAGTTACTAGAGATACTAACCCTTACGCAGAGGTTATAAAAAATCAGAAGCTTTAAGTTAAGGGTCTTGTAGTTACTACTGCTATACTTTAACATTAAATTATCTAAATATAACTTAATAAGGTTAGTTAATCAATAAGCGGTTAGCTTATTAGTTAGGGGAGCAGTTATACTTAGTAACTGCCTCTTAACTATTGTAGTAGTTATAAGCAAACTTAGCATAAGAGAGACTTTATTAGTTTACCTTTTAAATAGAGGTTTAAATAATAGGTTACTATATAAGGTATGTTATTAATAATCTAACTTATTATATAACTTCTATAGAAAATCCATACTTTTATAGATATTATATACCTTATTAATTAATAGTAGAGGAGTAGCTCGCAGTATCTATTTAATATTTCTTATAAAGTCTAGGTTATTAAGGTAGTTATAAAAGACCTTATACTTAGTCTCTATTTTACTTATTATCTTATTATCCTACCTTAGGAAATACTTGTTATTAAGTAGCTTCTTTAACCTTATGCTAATAGTACTTTTAATAAGTTCTTTTATTACCTATATACTATAGCTAATAATAAAGTTATAAAAGGTAGTTATAACTACCCTTAAGGTAGTATTAAAGTCTATATTAAACTAATCCTTAAATTTATTATAGACTTGTTACTATAAATCTCTACTATAGTAGCCTTACTCCTTATAGGTAGTTAAGTAATATAGGATAATTATATCTAATAACTTAACATAGTTAGAAAGTAGGCTACCCTCTAAGATTTAATCTAAGTACTTAATACTCTAAATTAATAGGTTAATATACTTATAGTATCTATTAGATATAGATTTATAATATCTATATACTATACTAACTATACACTTACTTATAGTCTCTTTAGTAGCCTTAGGGGTATACTCTATAGCAGTTACTTCTTCTTATATTATTATAGTTACCCTCTATTAGCCTAACAACCTCTCAAACACAGGCGTTTTTTCTAGCAGGCTAGAAGGTATATATATATATTAAAGGGATTACTACTAGTAGTATAGGTAACTACTTAGTTAATAAGGTCTTACTTACTTTCTTTACTAAGGGCTTAGTAGTAGTGTTGCCTATTAATATAGGCCTTTCTCCTTTATACTAAACTTGTTGCTTGTTAAAAAGAGCTTTTTGCACAGTCTTGTGACTCTTATTACTTGTTAAAAAGAGTCTTTCTTATGCAGCACTTACTACTTATTAAAAAGAGCCTTCTTCGCGCGGGCTTCCTTAGTATTAGTTACTTAAGGGTAATTAGAGGTATGTTTTAAGTAAGAAAAGAGTATAAAAGAAGGTTAGAAAGAGAGAAGGAGTAAAGAAATTATAGAAGTTGGAGGAGGGAAAGGGGGTCTATTATACTCCTATAAGCCTATTAGACTATCTAGTTATTTAATAGCTTAGTAGAGTTACTTTTTAAGTAACTATAATAATAGTTATAAGTCTAAAGTTAAAGTAATAAAAAGGTAAAGTTAATAAGGTTATATTAAGTTAGTTAATAGTAAGTTATTAATAGTTATTTTAGTATATAAAGTATAGGACTTTATAGTCTTATAGTCTAATAATTTTTAGTAAAGATTATTATCTTATAGGTTATAGCTTCTTATAATATAATAAAGTTAACTTATATAAATCAAGCTTATATACTTATAGTACTCTTTATAAGAGTACTATAAGTCTACTATAATAATATTCTAAGCTAGTTATCTATATAAGAGAAAGTATAGAACTATCTTACTACTACTATAGAGTTTAGAGTAGTTCTATCTCTTCTTAAAAAACCTTACTAATCTATAGTATCTTTTAATAAGTAGTTACTATATTTAACTACTAATTAGTATTAATAAGTAAGATATTAGGTTTCTAGTAATAAATAAGAGGTCTTAAAAAGAATTAATTATATATGTTTAAGTATAACTATTGAGAGAGCTACTAGGTCAAGCTAGTAGTAAAAGAGGCTCCTGCAGGTAGGCCCGCGGACAAGCTCAGACCAGTCTTACATAACCAGTGGGATCAGAGTTAGCAGGTAACTCTAATAGATCCTAACGATAGACTAGTATTATAATAATAATACTATCCTAGAGATCCTCTATAGGTAAAAGGCATAGCTAAATCTTAAGTAAGTAATAATTAAGTAGACTTACTTACTAGAAAAAGGCTATCTATAACTTATCTAAAGAAAAAAGGTATTAAAGAAAATATAAAGAGAGGTAGTAATAATACTAGTATATAACCTATTAGTTTACTACCTATATATAAGAGAAGCTAAGGAGGTACTAGAGCTACTATCTTATATAAAAGGGAGAGAAAAGGGAGAGAAGATAAAGAGATTTAAGCTATTAAAAGAATATTAAGAATAAGTATATACATTTAATATAAACCTAGTAGCTAAAATAGCTAGGGATAAAGGTTACTTCTATACTATTAACCTTAAGCTAGAGATAGAACTACTATTTAGCCCTATCTACTCCCTTATAGAGAAGGAGTTAGAAGAGCTAAGGAAGTATATTAATAATACACTAGGTAAGGGGTAGATCTAGCCCTTATAGAGCTCTAGAGGGGTACTAATCCTATTTATACTAAAAAAGGGGGGTAAGTTATACCTCTATATAGACTATTATAGCTTTAATAAGGTTATAGTTAAGAACTATATACTACTACTACTAATTAGAGAGATCCTTAACTACTTAAGAGAGGTAAAGTATTTTATTAAGCTTAAGCTTAAGGATATATACTACTAGGTAAGGATCTATACTAGTAATAAGTAGAAAATAGTATTCTAGATATAGTATATATACTTTAAGTACTATATTATACCTTTTAAGCTAGTTAATATACTAATAACCTTCTAAGTATATATAAATAATACCCTAGTTAGGCTAGTAAATATTATTTATATTATATACCTTAATAATATCTTAATCTTTACTAAGGATATGGCTAGTTATATAGAAGTAGCAAAAGAGGTACTATACTAGTTAGATACTACTAGCCTATATACTAACTTAAAGAAGTATATTTTCTATACTAAAATAATTAGGTTTCTAGGGTTTGTAGTATCTCTAGAAAGTATTACTATAGAGTAACACTATATAAAGGTAATTACCTAGTAGTTACTCTCTACTAGTATTAAAGATATATAAGTTTTTCTTAGGTTTATAAAGTTCTATTAATACTTTATTAAGAATTACTCTAAGGTATATACCCCTCTTATAGACTAGCTAATAGCTAAGGTAGTAGGGGAGAAAGTAATAACTAGAGAGGTAATTAAAGCCTTTTACAAGCTCTAAGTTATATTTACCTAAGCCTCTATCCTATAATACTTTAACCTAGTACTACTAATATAAGTAGAGATAGATATATTAAACTTTATAATTAGAGCTATCTCATTATAGCTAGTAAAGAACTAGTAGTACTCTATTACCTTTTTATCTAAAAAGCTAAAGGGTACTAAACTATAGTATAGTATACTAGAGGCTAAGCTACTTATAATCTAAGAAGTAGCTATATACTAGAGGTACTACTTCTTATATACCTAGAGTAAGATTATATTCTTAATAGACTACCTAAGATACTACTACCTTATTAGTAAGCTCTAGCTTAATAGTTAGTAAGCAAGGTTACTTTAGGACCTATCTCTCTTTAACTTTAAGATTAATTACTAGTTAGAAAAAAAGAATATAGCTAATAAGCTATTATAGTAGCTAGACTATTAGCCCTTAGGTATAAAAGACTAAGAGGTATAGAGTATGTTTCTAGAAAGCTTCCTAAGTAGGTTTACCTAGAGGGTAGTAGTAATTATTAGTAGTAGGTTAATAGAGGTATACTTATTACTACTAGAAGAACTTACTCTAAGTCTAGAGAAGGAAACTATAGCAGTATAGCAAGCTAACAAGGCAATTACCTCTAAAGAGTAGCAAAAGCTAGAAGATAACTAGTTAGAAGGGGAGAATAGAGTCCTCAGGTATAAGGGTAAGGTAGTTATCCTAGAAGGGTATATACTAAGGATAAAGATTGTAGTAGCATTCTATAATAAGCTAGCTAGAGAGTACCTAGGGGTAACCTATATACTTAAAAGGATTAAATAAATATTCTTTTAGAGATTAATAAAGAAGGATATAATAAAGTATATTTAAATATATATAACTTATTAATAGATAAAGTTATACTACTACCTACCCTATAGAGAACTAGTACCCCTACTACTACCTAGCTAACTATAGGAATAGGTTACCTTAGATTTTATTATTAAGCTATCTAAGTTAAAAGAATTTATTAGAGAGAGCTATAATAGTATTCTAGTTATAATAGACTAACTTATAAAGTATATACTATATATACCTATATAAGAGATTCTAATAGTAGACTAGTTAGTATTCTTCTTAGTTAAAAGGCTATTCTTATAATTTAGTATTCTAGTAGCAATAGTATCTAACTAAGGATCTCTCTTTACTAGCTATTTCTAGTTAGTAGTATACTACCTACTAGCTATTAAGTAAAGACTAAGTATAGCCTAATACCTATAGATAGAGAGCTAGATAGAGTAATAAAACTAAAATATTAAGTACTTTCTTTAGGCTTTTTATAGCATAGAGTAAGATAATTAAGTAAAGTAGCTACTAATAGCTAAGTTTGTTTATAATAGTACTTAGTATAGTATAATCTAGATAGTACTAGTAGAGGCCCTAATAGGCTATATACTATGTAATACAAATAATATAAAGTTAGAAGGGGCCTTAGTAACAGAGGTCTTATTAGTAAGAGACTAGGTATAGTAGCTATAGAGCTAGTAGGCTACAATCCTCTAGATACTAGAGATAGCTAATAAGAACTATAAGAGGTAGTATAATATAAAGCAATCTATAGTAGTATTTAAGGTAGAAGAAAAGGTCTTACTATTAGTAAGGTTTATATAGTAAAAGTACTTTATAAAGAAGCTCTTAGATAAGTATCTAAAGCTATTTATAGTTATATAGGTAGTTAGTAAAGAAAAATTATATAAGCTTAACTTAGAGATATAATACTATATTTATAATATATTCTTACTATTATAGTTAGAGAAATTCTATAGGGTAGTAGTAAAGCTATAGGTAGTCCCTATTAAGAAGAAAGAAAAGGATATATACTAGGTAAAGAGAATAGTTATATATAAGGGCTTCTAGAGAAACTAATAATATCTAATAAAGTAGTAAGGGTATAGAGAGGAGGAGAACTCTTAAGAACTATAGTAAAATATAATAAAGAAACTATAGTAGAATTATAAATAGAGAATTACTAAAGGCCTACTAAAAGGGAACTAAGTTAATAATTATATAGCTATAAGGTAGCTAGGTTTTATTATCTCTTTAGTACTAGAGCTAGAGAGTAAAGAGGCCTAAGAACTAGGTATTTTAAGCTTAGAGATAAGTAACTAACTAAATAAATAGTAAAGAGGTATTAATAGAGTACTAGAGAAGTATATAAGAGGTACTAGGGCTTACTAATTAGACTTCTCTTTATTATTATTAGTAATACCTTTTCTAAGATCTAATCTACTAGCTTAAGAGTTAATCTTACTAGTATACTGGAGGCTATTATTAGTACTATAAGAAAGTTCTAAAAGAGTACTAAAGTAAAGAAAGAATATATAATATAGGTATAGGACTTAGTCTAGTTAGAGAAGAGAGTACTCTAGGCCTTAATAGCCTTAATTTACTTATAGAATATAATAACTTAGTCCTAGGTAGTAATAGTAGTAATCTTAGTACTCTTAGCTAATAACTTAGCTTACTTAGCCTACTATTTTATAGTAGAGTAAGTACCCTTAAGGGTAAGGACCTTATACTAGTAAGAGAGCTACTTCTCCTCTTCTTATACTACCTTATGCTTAGTATTAGAGACTAATATATTAGAAGCTTTTATCTAAAGGACCTTTAGGCTTATAAGCTAGGCTTTCTTAATCTTCTCCTAGAAAGGGTTAGGCTAAGGGGTACTGGAGGAGTATAAGGGTATATATATACTTATAAGGTAGTAATAGAAGTAGGGGTTAACCTCTTTATAGAGGTTTTTAAAAACTGCTTTAAGGGTAAGAGTAGTAGTAATAGTAATATACAAGGCTTACTATAGGTTAGTAGTAAACTAATAGCTATAGAAGTAGTAATAATAGAGAGGGAGATAAGTTTATAGAGATATAAGGCTTACTATACTAGCTAGTATAATAGGAGTACTTATTACTAGTAGCTAGAATAGTTAGGATAGTAGAGAGATAGTAAAGGGGTACTAAAGAGATAAGTATATACTCTAGGTCTTAATATAGTAAAAAAGATAGATAATAATATCTTTTATATTAACCTATTACTTTACTATAGCTTAAAGGTAGTAATAATAAGAAACCTTATATATAATAATAAGGTTAATAATACTAAAAGTATTAGAATAAGTATTATTAATAGAAGAGGCTATTAGAGGGGGACTAGGGAGAGTACTAGAGCTACTTAAGATAGTAGAATTAGTAGAGGGTATAGAAAATATAATAGTAATAATAGAGAAGTAGCTAGTACTAGTACTACTACTAGTATTACTATTACTAGTACTATTATTACTACTATAGTAATAAAAATGTAGTAAAAAATAAAAAAATAATAATAATATAAGAATATTATAAAGAAAAAAAGAAAAAGAAAGAAAATAAGTAAAAAGTAAAAAAAGAGAAGGTAGGCCTAGCTATTCTACTAGGTAGTATTTATATAAGTAAGTAATAATAATAACTCTAGCTTATAAAGAAATAATAATACCTTTAGAAAGAAAGAGAGGTAAGAGATACTAGAGAGGTATTAGTACCTCTTTTACTACTATAAAGCATACCCTTACTATTATACTAAGAATAATATAACTTAGAGCTTAGCTACTAGAGAAATAAAGGTATAAGTAATAAAAGCTAACTATATTACTTTATAAATAATAGAATACTAGGCTATAAAAGAAAGAAAGAAGTAAGTAACTAAAGTAATACTATAGGTAGGTAAGATACCTCTATAGTAGAGTAAGTAGTCCCTTACTAATAGTAATAAGAGCTTAAGACTTATACCATAAGTATAGGATAGCTAAGCTTAGTAAGGTACTAGAGAAGCTATTAGCTATACTAAGCTACTATAGAATAAGAATAAGGCTAAGAGTAAGTAATTAGCTAGAGAGATAATTACCTATTTAATAGTATACTAAGCCTAATAAAGTTTTTAGACTTTACTAAAGTATAAGTAATATTATAAGTAGAGTACTAAGGTACTAATAGAGGGGTTAACTAATTAACTACTAGGTCCTAAGGATAGAACCTTAGAGGGGAGGGATTATATTAGGTTTCTAAAAGTAGTACTAGCTTCAGAGCTAGCGGGGCACTAGGTAGGGCCTGGGGGACACCATAGAACGGAATAACATTATACCAAAGGGCATATAAAAGGGGTTTTCACAATAGCATCAAGGTTTAGAGAGGAGACAGATTGGAATAACAGTCACCAGTGACCCCTAACTGCCATCCCACTGACTCCTTTACTTAGTACTACACAGCCTCTGACAAACGCCTTCTGAGGCAACACAAGATGTCTCCTTCGACCAGCTCAAGAGTTGCCACGATCAGGATTAGGTTGTATCTATCGATGGGACACGAAGGGTCGATTGAAGACACCAAATTTCTAGATGAGAGCAAGCTTAAGAATGATCGACGGCGTTGCCGATCCCAGGGTTCTTATGTTTTCAAGATCGAAGATAAATTATAGAAGCGCTCTAGAAGCAATCAGGTGAAGTTAAGCAAGACAATGTTCAATGAAAAGTGCATTATGCTCTTCTCAACACCCGAAATCTCCACCCCTTTTATCTTTATAATATAACGGTTGAGAGTTCTAGACCACCATAGGCTTGCAGACCAATTCACCCGGTATATGGTATTACCACATTACGTTTAACCCTACGAAAGCACCTCTGACCCGTGCCGTATCTCAATGATCTAATTCGTCACGGACACCCAGTAAGTCAGAGCAACTGCCGACTCAGACCTCACTTCAACCATGGTGCGAATCACCCCGTGGCGCCTGTAAATCGGTGTGGCGCCTGTGCGCTGGTGAAGTCGGCCAGCCGAAGTGAAAGTCAGCAACGGCAGAAGCTCTGAAAATCACGATAAAAGGCCACAGGCCCTTCTAGGCCACTGTAAGCAGCCTCGACTAGTGGCAATCAACCGCATATCATCCATCCTTTTATCTAGTGCGTTTAAGGGTAGAGAAGAGTCGCACGTAGTACAACAATCAAACCTGTCCAATAACTTTGAACCGGCGTGCCGGAAGTGGCCCACTTGATCGAAGTTGTGGTGCTCACTGGTGAGGTTGGCAAGCCGAGGCGAAAGCCGTAAACAGCAGAAGCTGTAAAAGTCACGATGCGAGGCCATAGGCCCTCTGTTCCCCCTTATTTCTTCTAATCGGCGCACGCTTAGATGATAGTATGCCTAGGGGAAAACAGAAGAATCTACCGCATGAGGCCTGATCGTGCACCTCACCCCGTTCCAATTCTCGTCCTCGTTCTGATGAAACATACTTGAGAGAGCGAAGCATTCGGTGTCGGAGTTGGAATTTCTTGTTTCCAAGAAGTATCAGTTGCCAAGTGCCATAGTCAGCGTTCTTGCTACAATAAGGTTAGACAAAAGGGGGGGGGGAGTCAGCACCAGCTCTAGTGAACGGCGTGGTCTCCGATATCGAGTATGATCAGCCTGTAATCTGCGTGGGTGTTGTGTCTGTTGATCTGCAGATTAAATAGTTACATGAGGTCAAGTTAGGTGGGATTACATGTCACGACAACCTCATGACTGAAGGCTTACGCACATAAGCAACGGTTCCACGTACTGTTCAGCATGCGCTCTCCTCATTAGCCGGGTGATAACAGAAATTATCCTACGCACCAGTACGTATCCATTTCAGCATCTTTATCATGAGAGATGAGGCGTTGGTTACTGCCCGTAGGTAATCGCGTTGTTTTGATACGTGGCAAGCTTTCACTACATCTTCCTATGTCCTGCCGAGTGCTCTTAACTAGTGACATGAACTCTGGTGCTTTTCGACCTTGACTAGAAAGGTTCGCATCTTCTCATGGTTTGGTTCTCTCGGCTGATGCATCGAGAAGGAGTGCAGTATGTTGAATGTCAAGCAAGCTATAACGCTTTCCACCACGTCCGACCTGCTCTCAAGCGACCTGTTCTTGTGGCCGTAAAGTATTTTTGAAACAATGGTGTTCAAAAACATGTTATTTTCTGGCCCTCCTTGGCTTTGATCTTTCCACTTTATACTATGAATACATGTATCGATAGCACAGTTCGCCTTCCTCCGTATCCATTATATCGGCGACTGTCAAATCTTTGTCCAAGCCGGCCAGCGGAAGTGTATCAGTGAGACTGACGTTGCCGCGATCGCCCTCACCGCCGTAGTCATGCACTCGACTCTTCTTGTCTCGCATCTGCCAGAGCCACCAGATCCGGTCGAGCTGTGCGTGGTGGAGATAAAATATGGGATCTGGATGCATCGGTACGTTAGTCAGAGATGTTCGTCTCAAAGTGGTACGAAAACACGTGGCAGGATAGGGCATGTCGAGATGAGGTGGCGGAAAACGTACCGTTGGGTGCGGTGAAGACGGAAAAGTCGCCCCTGATACCCAGCGGGATGATGTCGTGGGGGCCCATCTCCAAGGCGAGGTAGAACTCTTCGTAGTTCGTCGCCGCCATGACCTTTGCCAGTGCCTCCGGGTTCATGTAGTGCGCGTACCAGTCCTCGTTGAACGACCTGGCAAGGCAATGAGGGTCATACGTGCTCCCGTACCATTGCGGCCTCAGATTCTTGAAGGGCAAGTCGGTGACGCAGTGGGCGCTCTGGTGCTCTGGCGCCTTTGGATCTCCATCACCACCGAAACCTAGCTTGCTGTCGAATATGGGTGAGTTGGTGATGTTGTCCCAATCAAGGCTCCAGTCCCAGAATCTGTGCGTCGGTTCCATCGGCCGTGCTCCAACAACCTGGCATGATCTACTGATCTACGGCAAGGGATGTTTGTTGCTTACGGGACTGCCCCTTTGTAACCACACGACTTCTGAAGATACTTCTCGTAGACGAAGATGAAGCGTCGGTGCCATGACAGGAAAGGTGCTTTCGTGTGAGCTACGCAGAGAGAGAGAGACGGAGAGAGAGAGAGAGAGTCAGCTTCGGTAGTAATGGCATCAGCAAAGCATATGATTTGTTGAGGACTCACTGCTGTGGGCGACGAGGTTATGGACCCAGGAAAAATCATTGTACAGCGATCCGTTCAGCCCCATTACAGACGGCGAGTCAATGAAGCACTGGAATGCATCAAGGTAGTCTTTCTTCTCCTGCCTCGAAAGGCTCCTCCATTCTCTTCTGAAGTATGGCTTCTCGCAACTTCCGGACGCATCAGGCGATGTCCCGGCGCGAGACAAGTCAGGCCTCCCGTGATAACCCGATGTGTATCCCAGAGAAAAAACCGCGGATAAACCAAGAAGGGCGGCGCAGACAAGCCCTGCGAATTTGGCATATCTTGACCATGGTCGTTGGGAAGTTACCCCAAGAAGCTTCTCATCAGCGAAGTTGGGGTCGCGGAAGACATCTGATGTCGGCAGATGGACATATTGTTGCTGCGAGGACGACGACTGTGCCAGAGGAAACATGGTTGCTTAGTAGCCAAAGCGGCGACTTCTCACCCTGCATTCACATAACATGGGATGCCAGATCCAAGAAAAGAGGTCAGTGGTAGTCGGATCAGCGCGTAGGGAACACGGATGCAGTGTATTGATTCCAAAAGACCAGTCAAGTAGTAGGACGGACGTCTGGATGACTGCTTCGTAACAGAAGCAGGAGGTCCCACGAGATTCCCCCCTATGTGTGTGCATGGCAATATCATTGGAAAGGACAGTACCCAGCTGTCAGCCCCCCACTACCATGCGAGCAGGGATTATAAGGCCAAGCCGCCGCAACCATACATGTTGGGTTAACAGGACCGACGACATGAGATGAACCCTAGCTTTTAGCGCCCTGGCTAAAGATGAAACCGCTGTAGGATCCCTTTTTAGCTCACTATAATCCAGACCGAGTTTCAAGCTCCTGTTCTGGGCGTGCCAAGTCACGAGGTAAGGTACCTATTGTGGCACACTGGCGAGCGTAGATGCAAAAAGTTCTGCATAGGGATTTCTTTTTCGTCTTGGCAGCTAATCCTCAGGAGTTGGCTTCTGGTAGTTGAGGCTCCTGCCGGTCTCAACTACAGAACTTTAGAAGCCACTTTTATGTCTGCAGGGATATCATGAGTCAAGAACGGTGAAGATGATCTAGTGATTGGGGGTTGGTGATTTTAGGAGTTGCATACCACAACCACCAGTCTTGTATCTCCCAAGATTGAGATCTGGAAGGGAATCTGCAGGTGCAGCCGCTTGGTGGCAGTTTCGGGTGAACGGCAATAGTAGTAAGCAACCGTTGGAATTCGGCGAGGTGTGCAAGATGCGTCTGCCCCCGGGTGACATCATTATAACATCCCTGAGACACGCTAATTAACATTCGACCAAGCTGCCCCGTTGGCATTCGCCCCACCCCCTGAGGGACCAAGGGACCATACATAGTAATCATTGTGAAAAAATAGACGAGATTTGACCCAGCTTCCTATTGCCTTGGCATGCGGCTACGAGCATTCGGAAGTGCTCGTGCTTGTTAGGCGAGTAACTGTTCGCGTTCCGCGGGGTCTCGTGCCGTAGCGAGGGTACAGACAGGCCTTGGTGGAATGCGAAGAAGGCGGAATTGCATCGACAAAGGTTCCGCCTCAGCTGTCCCGTCCCTCCCAGTGGATGACATACAGAGATTGATAATCATTTTCAGTCCGCCAGCCTCGATGGGTGTTGTCTCTCTCTCTCTCTCTGTGTGTGTGTGTGTGTGTACTTGGTGTTCGAGCCCGACTTAGACTCGAGATTGGGGGCGGATACGTAGCGGAACCCGGCTAGATCGGGCCTACGTGGGCATCAACAAAGTCATCGTCTTCACACGTAAATAAAGGCCATGCACGAATTCGAAGTTGCCCCTCTCGGTGCGACAAGACGGCCGGGCGGCTCTGCGTGCGGCAAACAATCCAGCAGCATCCAACGCGGCTTGGCGGCGCTTGTGTCGAATGACGGGGAGGTCTAGTGGAGCCATGCTGTTTATATGGCACGAGGCCAAGAGAGGAATATCCAACAAGCAACACTAGACGCGGGCATGGCATCTCAACACGGGCAAGCGTGTGTGGGCTTTATTTCTTTTTCGTGCCCTCACTGGGTCTGCCTGGTCAGAAAGCAGCTAATGCAGGGGGCTATGATTGTATAGGTGGGCCCGGCTGGATCCGATCAGGTTACTTTCTCTGTCTCTCTCTCTCTCTCTCTCTCATCCATCAATGTCGTCAACCCCTTACTACACGTTTACTATGCAGATCATTTAGCGGAATCCCACGCTCTAGGGTGTGCTCCTGGAGTCGCGATTTTCATATCACCTCACGTATTAAGTGATTTTCACGCAAGGTGACAGACAGTACGCCGCCCCCAGGCTCTACTAAGTGTACATACATACTTGGCGCGCCCAGTCGGCATCGACCCTGGGCTCACCGGTGCGTCCAAGTCGGACGCATACTTTATTGCAAACAAACGGAAACAACACAGGACGGGAGGGCGTCAAGCGCCAACAAGGCACTGTTACCGCCAGATGAGGTCTATGCAGCCCGCTTCTTCCAAACGGGGTCAATATCGAAGGCATCTTGGCAGCCTCCTTTAATCAGAAACGGCTATGCAGGGTGTGCAGCTTTTTTGTCGTGAACAGCCCCCGTTTGGGGCAATTCGAGACGTCGGCGGGCGGCCAGATCAGGTCGAATCCAGAAACGGCCTGCACACCACGCTCCAGAGTCCAATCAGACAAGTGTGGAGGCTCAGGGAGCAAGGTAGTCGTTCCGAAGATCTCGTACACTCGGAGGAGCAGCCCGAGAGTGGAAGCCCCCACCGCGCCCCCCGGGAAGTGCGTGTAAGCCGCCTCGAAAGCCAGGTCTCGTTGAATATATATAACATGTTCACGACGGCGCCAACATGTTCTGATCTCTCTTGCTTCTTCAGAGAACATCTCCAGTTACATTCACTTCCGCTGCATTTTCTTCAGCATTCACTCTCTTTTTCATTCATTCCAAACCTCTTTTTGCCAGTTACAAGTCCCAGAGACCTTCCTTAGCATCAAACTTCACAGCTAGCCTGCCTGCCGCCTTCGAGACCCATCTTCGCACAAAGCCACAGATCCAGTTTAGACAGCTGCTCATCCAACAAACAAGAAAAATGAAGGCCTCTGCTCTCCTTGTCGGTGCCGTCGCCCAGGTGGCCTCTGCCCACTACTTCTTCGACTCCACCTTTGTCAACGGTGCCCCCGGCCCATCCTTCAAGTACATCCGCGACTTCACCCGCCCGACCAAGTTCAACCCCATCAAGTTCTCGTCCAACCCTGCCGCCGACATCCGTGACGGATCCACCGTCGACGGCCCCGATATCGTGTGCAACCAGGGCGCCTTCAAGGCCGCCGGCAAGACCGAGGTCCTGAGCGTCGCCGCCGGTTCCGAGGTCAAGGTCAAGCTCGGCGTTGGCGCCAAGATGCAGCACCCCGGTCCTTCTCTGGTCTACATGTCCCGCGCCCCCGGTGACAACGTCAAGGCCTACGCCGGCGACGGAGACTGGTTCAAGGTCTACGAGGACGGCGTCTGCAACAAGGCCGCCGACTTCACCAAGAACGCCTGGTGCTCCTACGACAAGGACACCATGGCCGCCACCATCCCCAAGGACACTCCCAGCGGAGAGTACCTCATGCGCTTTGAGCACATCGGTGTCCACCGCTCCCACGTCAACCAGCCCGAGCACTACGTCTCTTGCGTCCAGGTCAAGGTCACCGGCGGTGGCAGCGGCACCCCCGGCCCCACCGTCAAGTTCCCCGGCGCCTACAAGGCCACCGACGCCTACGCCAAGTTCAGCATCTACGGCGGCTTCAAGGAGTTCCCCATGCCCGGCCCTGCCGTCTGGAAGAGCGGCGCCGGCGGTAGCTCTGCCGCCGGCAACCCTGTCGCTGCTGCCGACGAGGCCCCTGCCGCTCCCGCCCCGGCTGCTCCCGCTCCCGCTCCCGCCGCCCCCGCTGCTGGTGCCAACTGCGCCGGTCTCTGGGGACAGTGCGGTGGTAACGGCTTCAGGGGCGCCAGCTGCTGCTCTTCCGGCTCTTGCAAGGTCATCAACGAGTGGTACTCCCAGTGCGCCTAAGTGTGTCATGATGGAGACACTGGAGACTTCTATCACATGAGCTTTTTGCAGGCTGTCATCATCCATGATGGTTCGTGTGTATACCAAATTCCGAGGTTTGACGATGACGTTCGTCGTTGAAGCCTAGCATATATCTTTTTTTCTTCTTCTATACTGTAAATTACTATATCAGACTTCGCAAAAATGGCATTGGACCAGTTATGTTGGACATCATTCATAAAGACCCTCTTTGCACGGTGACATGGTTGTGACGATGGAAGTCAGCTCACGCATCCGCTTCTGATTCACTCTGAATGGGTTCTAGATTATGCATTAACCGTCCAAGACGTTCGAATTGTCGGCAGATCACGCATGCATTGATTACCTTTTTTTTTTCTTTTCCGTAGTATGGTTCTAGCAGAATCATTCTCGCCATTTGCAATAAGGCTCACCACATTCGCGATGGCGCAGTCACGTCAACCAGCAAGCAAGACATGACAGATCATCTGTATTTGTTTAATGTGCTGGACCGCGAACCGCTGGCTTGTTTCGTACCCAATTTCCGGTTTATCTTAAGACACTGTTAATATTGAGCAGCCGCCCTGCCCTCCCAAGGCCATCATCCACCTAGCAACCCTTCAGAGCCTAGATTCTTGTTAGTCGACCGCTCCTGCACAATTTGAGTTTTCACAAGTGCTTACATCCGCCTTGTTCAGCTCATTCTGCTTGATTCCACCAGCGAAGGCGGTCTCCAGCTGGCCAATGGCGTCCAAATCGCCCTTGTTCCCTTTGAGGCCCTCCGCCAGACTCAACTCCTTGGCTTGGGCTTCGGCCACCTGGTTCGCGCACAGTTAGCTTCCAGGCCTCCACCCACAAAGCATATGCCGGCCCATACCGTGTTCAAGCCTGCAGAGGCAGGATTGTTCGTACCCGCAATCTGCTGGTTGCTCTTGCGGATATCAATGCCCTTCTGGATGGTGGCGAGGAATTTCTGCTTGGCTTGGTCGAACTGGGCTGCGTTGACGTTGTCCGAGTTGACAATCTGCTTCACGGCGGCGACATCGGCCTGCTCCTGCTTCTGGGCCGCGATGTTCTGATCAATGCCGTCTGCCAGCTTCTTGGCGTTGGTGCAGTCAACGCCGGCCTCCGGCGAGGGCAGAGCAACAGCAAAGGTGAAAAGGAGGGAGAGAGAGAGGACGAGCTGTGTGTAGCGCATTTCGAATAGTAGCTCGACGGTTTTTGGTGACAGCTTTCAGAAAAGAGTGAGATTGGTTGAGGAGCCGTAAATGTAATGGAACTTGCTTGGAACGGAGGTAAATGTTGCCGAGAGAGTGAGCGCATCCAGAGGGTGGCATCAGGTGGGTTAAATACTCGTTGCCCGGCGGTTAATATGTTTGTATGTACAACGTCTTCAGGTAAGTTCCCCGCGCGCGTTGTCCTCTCAAACGTAATTGAGCAAGATACGCCTTATCATAAAGTACCTGAGGACCCTTGCAAAAGTTTCCAAAGAGACTCCGGCAAGGCCTTGCCGCCATGTCGTCGAGGATCGTTCCGCACCTGCATGGCGAGGCAAGTTCTAGACGTGTTGTGCACAACGGCCGCACGCCCTTCGCGACTGCAACTCCCTCCGTCTGATGCCGGGGGCCCGGGCAAGTTAAGCTTTCCATGTGGAGCCGATAAGGAAACGAGAAAAAGGTTGGTGTTTTGGCTCGATGTTTCTGTCCAGTGGCCAACTAAGGATCGACGCGCCTTGTGTTTCAATGCGTTCCGCTCCTAGGACTGGGGATCGATCTGGGGATGAATCATGCTCACAGACGCCATCCAAAAGCGTTTCCATCCGACGAGCCGAGGGAATTCTGAAGTGATGCCGACAGACTACAGCATACGGCACGCCCAGTCAAACCACACGAGCCAGTTCCCAGTGATCTGAACCCGGCTTTCTTCATCTAGCTGACCTCCCTCCTCCGTCTCAAGTATCAGGCCTATTTCTAATCTAGCTATTGCTCGCTTAGCCTTGGTAGCTTTTTACAACTCGATCGACCCTGCTTTGCATAAAGATTTACCTAGCTTCCTGGGGTCTGACTCGCTGAAATGGCGCGTCTCTCAAAAAGGTATTAGTAGTCCGCCTCGTAAGCCTGTTTCAATTGCATCTGGAAACCTCGAACCAATCGCTTCAGCACCCGTAACCAACCATAATACAACGTGTTTTTTTTTTGTACTTCACAGATTGGTGCAAGGCAGCCAAGCTTTCAATGTTATATTCGTCATCACTGGAATATTTCGCAAGGCTTGCTCGATCTAAGAGCACGAGGCAGAAACCGTCATGTTTGCTAGTTGCGGCGAGTGGAGAGTCGGTTATCTTTGAAGCAATATGATGAAGCCATGCTTCGTCTCACTCTAGCTATGCCAGCTAGCTTTCTTCTCCAAGCGTAATGTCTTGGCTGTGTTGCATGGCACGAGAAATTCAGTCAAGTTACCCATCGCACCCAGCGTAACCATCAAAACATGAAGTTTCGCCAAGTCTCACGTTCGTCGTCGCGGGGTAACCCCTACCACTGAGGACATCGGGCCACATGCCGACCCCGTCCTGTCAACCGGCCAGTCTAGCCGGCCTCCAGCCTTTTCCGTTTTTCCCAGTTTCCCCGTTGTGGTTGGCGAATTAGGCTTCGGGCCCAAAGACTCTGATGCTACGTTCCTCAAGCAAGGGTATCATCCTGAAAGCTTCAAACCCCACTGCAGGTACGAAACCTACTAAGCTTCTCCATCATCGGTGTTTGAAGCACGTTCGAGACCTACAATCACCGGACAATCATTTCACAGCGTGCCCTGCCCAGGGGCTTGAGGGGTAACTATAATCCCACAGCCACCTTACATGCTGAAGACTGACGACCAATCATTAATGCCATAATATGATCAGATTCGTCTTCCCATCACTACCGCTGGGATTCATTCGCATGATATTGATCCATCGCCCATCTCGGATTTCAACGTTACTCCGCTGAATCCACCGATTACTATGTTCTGGTTCATGCCGCTGGTAGGTATCGACGTGGTGAACTCGGTGCCTGAAAGCCTGCTGGACTGCGCAGGATTAACAGAAGGGTGTACCCGGCACTTGTAATTGCTAAAGTAATCATGTAGCAAGGCAGTCCCTCTTCAGGTCGCACAGGCACACGCAATGATACACTTTTGACAGACACGGAACACTTATAATTTCCTCTCTGTTCTACCAGCAGTAGCTTCCAATATCTCTCCACTTTACCCGGCCAGACCCTAATACGCATAACATCCGCCCTGCTATCGGAACGGACCGTGTCTGATACCTACCTAGTACAAGGCCCTTGGCGGTGTCAGGAAAAGCAGAACGAACGTTTTGGCCATGAACCAAACGAAGCTTAAAAAGGCCAAACAACTTATCATTTCCTATGCGACGCTTTCTCGGCAAGTCCAATCTCGGGTCGGCTCGGTCATCTTAACTCCACAACGGTTTGTCGGCAGTGTGGCAACCACAGATCACTTACGAATGTCTCGTATAACCTCAGACTACCAACCTTGAACCAAAGGAGTCATGTTTCAAAGTCCCGTAAGCTTTGGACGGACTCCGCAAGCTTACTCCCCAACAATCTTACAACTCGTTGGATTGATTACAGCGGACAGTCTAGCGCTTGTGATTTCTCGTCACCCAAAGCGAGCCTTAATTGCCGTGCTAAGTTAGGTGTAAATTTGTAATTGTTGGCAAGGCGTTAATACCAAGCACCAAACGAGCTATCATGTGCCTGCAACCCTCAGACTCTGTGTCTGCCGTCACTGAACAGTCTACCCGTCCACTATAATAGCACGTGCCTCATAGCGTACTCTCCTCTCAGACTAAATACCTGATGAAGAATTTGAGGGATGCGCAATTACATACGTGGTTTAAAATTCTTTACATGGGTCTGTGAGTCGGGACTGACTATTCAGAGATGTCTGTTAAGATCTTTATAGATTGGCCAGATCGTTCGTCGGATCAACGAGATTGACACAAGGTCGAGCTTCAGCTGAATGAGTCAATGACTCAATCCGAATCTGCTCTCTTCATTGTCTCGGTAGTCGAATGGAAGGAAATAAAATTGCCAGCGAAGACCAGAGTACTAAGATGAAAACACCACATTACTAGTGATCATTAAAGTCGTCATTACATCACAGCTTGAATTGTCGGGTCAATCGCTATGCTATCTATACAAGTATTTCCTAGTGAAGCACCTAAATCCTAAAGCAAGAACAACATCCTTGGAGTAACAAGCGCCCGGGTCATAGATATATTCTATAAACAAACTGGGGAGGCAGTTCTACACATTTACCACATGTACGCGCTCAATGAAGCAGCAAAGCAAGGTGGCTGTCCAGGTTGAGTACCACTATTTCCATTGAATACCGCCAAGTCATCGCGTGTAATATCTACTAGAACATGTGATATCAACATCCAGTTATGGGGTTAAACCGAACCCGTCTTATTAAGCATTTCGAGAGCCGAGAAGGCCGTTATAAACCGCAGTCGGGACAAATAGGAGCCCCCCGAGTACGTTATATCTTCCACAACTCTTAACGACACTCCGACATTGAATCGCAAAATATTCAAAGCGGCGAAGATGAACAGTGAGACGCCAACGACTATTGTGGAAGGGGTGACAGACGACAGGTAGCTCACTGACATGCAAGTGAAGTCCTTGTTAAAACTTGAATATAGGGAGTCGGTGAAAGGTGACAAATTTGAGTCCTATGGTGTCTCGTCGGCCTTTTCCAACCGCCTAGTCATTACCAGGTGATGTGGCCAATGACTCCGCCGAGATTTCCCTCGCCGTCAAGGAGGTTTCGTTTATAATCCAAGGAAACACCAATCTCAAGCGCTTTAGGGCGCTATCAGCCCCTGAGATTTCCCGTCCGCGAGTTAACGAATGGCTTCATTTTGGGTATGGTGGATCGGGTCAACCGAATGGGTAGATTTGTATCAGGCAGCTGCGTTGCTGTGCCGGTGGGAACATCGAGTCAACTGGCCAGGCCACTGCTTTTGCCAACGCATCAGGTAGCAAACCACAGGTATCTAAGCCCGGTCTCTCTCCTAGGCGTGTCTGCACCGTTCAACAGGTCCTCAATGAGACGGCCTTCGCCATACCATTGTTTCGCTCTGCATCTCGAAAGGCGATAGCCACGCCACTACTCAAGAAAGAAGAATGGCATATTGGATGTTTGATTCGGAGCAAAACTCATCACGCGAGATTCGATGTTGACGAGACGTATGGTAGAGCTGCCTGTAGAAAGGAGAGTCGTGCAGTGTCTTGGCTACCGAGATAGCTGTGACATTGGAGTGTAAGCTGAGAGAGGTTATGCTTTAGTCGCTGCCCGTAATCATCGATGCAATTCTTGTGACACAGTAGCAGTGACGTGGTAGCAGTGTCAAATGGATAGAAACATGAACAGGGTAATGTCTGAACGTATGCCGAGTAACCCGAGATGGCATGCATTTTGTCACTTGAATTAGGTAGACGGTAGTAGAGTGCCAGGTTAGTATGGTAGTACGGTTCAAGGTCACCATCGCAATTGGATGTTTCTATCCATTTCATTCATTTTTGAGTACCCGGTGACGGCGATTGCTTGTGCCACCTTCACCCGGTCCCCTTCATATTGTCCCGACTTTTGCAGCGCCGATGCGGGCACAGGCGATTCTTTGGCCGAGGCAAAGTCCAAGTCTATCAGACTGAGCTCCAATAAAACCGGTCCTAGCCAAAGGAGTCAGGCCTCTCCTACTTTCATAAGTTTTTGAGTAAGGCTGTTGCTGCCGAGTGTCCGGGCCTAACGGCAGGCGACGACAAGGGCAGTCGTGACATTCGTTTGAACATTGTGTCGACTCGTGTTGTTTACTAGTTCAGCGACATCAAGATATAGTCGGTTGGACTTGTTGGAATGTTGCGAGTCGTGGCTCTAGCTTGACTTGATTGACCGAGATGGCGTCGTCGCAAAGTGGCTATGCACTCACCGTCGAGTGGATACTTTGTGGTATTTCCAAAACTGCTTCCCGGAAGAATCTGGCGTAATACGCAAATGCTCAACTCGTTTCTTCACCTCCGTCATTAGTTCATGATTGCTGACAACGGAGCCCAAACAGAGCAAAAATATGAGAAACCATCGAGATTGGTAGACGGGTCAATTTCCAACTGCCTATTACCTTGGGCCTGAAACGGAAGAAGACGGGGGCAACATGATTTGTGAACGATGCTGTATGTGTGACCGCTGTCCACATGTCATTGACCAGACCAGTCGCTGTGCTGTGACTTACTATGGATCCGGTGCAATCCGCTAAGGATCGTCTTTTGTCTCGGCGCAGAGCCGGACCTCGGGCGAGCGGTCGTGTCACGTAACAAAACCACGCCGTTGGTTACGGGCAGCAACTTGACGCCTTATATCTCGTGACAGATTGAAGCGTGCCGAGATGGGTACTAAAAAAAAAAGAAAAAAAAGACGTCCAGAACGGTGTGTGTGTTGGCAGAAGGACGACAGGGATGGCCGTCAACCACGGCGGCCATGTGCAATAATCAGAACCTATCGCTGTTAAGCTTTCTCGTGACACAAGGAAACGCGTGGCCCAAGTGGAACAGGACAAGGTAGGTAGAACAGGTAGCCAATCCGGGTTTGGTGCCGTGCGTGGCTGGACAAGCCGGGCCCATGGCCAAGAAACGGTTCGCGGTTGTCGTGCGACTAGCGGAAGGGCTGATCTGGCAGGTCGGGGAACCATCTGGGCAAAGTCGCACCAAGACTGCAGGCAAGTTGCGGGGAAGCACACGGGATTCGGTGTCTTCGGGGTGGTGGAGATGCATCATGATGCTGACAGCGAGTCAGGGAGGGAGCGCACGGGTGTGGATAGTCTGGGGAAATGGTCGACGGAAGCGCTTTGTCAGACTGGGCTTGGTAGAGGTTGACGGCAGGATTCTGGTTGGACGGGTAGGAAGAGAAGGGGGCTGGTAATTCTGCAGCAGGGGGCAAGAAGAGACGGCGTACATATTTAACAATCAACAGGCAGGCGGCTTGATGAGGGAAGGGAGTCTGCAACTCGTTACTACGTACAGCCCGAGGTAGTATCCGAGAAGGCAGTAAAGTCGGCGGCGAGTCGTGAGGGTGCGTCGAAAGAAACAAGTGCTCCCCAGGCCCCCAGGCGTACCCAGGTAGAATCACAACGACGCTTGTTTGGCGGTTTCTGGTGCATGACGAACCTTTTTTTTGCTGGCCGCAAGTTTACAACCCCCCACTGCCCACGTCCTTAGCTCGCCAATCTCTTGTTGCAGAGATCCTGCGAGCGGTGCCGAGTTCATCCTAGTCCGCGCGACGAAGGATTACTTGGCTATTGGTGCAGCGTGCACGCTGCTCACAGGCAGTTTGCATACATACCTAGTGTACATACATACCTACTACCTAGCACATACTACTAGTACGTAGGTATCTACCGGTATCTATCCGGTGCAGCACTAGTCAGGGAGGCCCGTCTGCACGCCAAGTCGTCGTTGCCAAAGTGGAGTGCGAGTACCTGGGCCCAACTGGGGTACGTAGCTAAAACGAAGATAGCTTGGTGATCAATGCCTACACTAGTCGCTGCCTGACTGATGAGAGATGGGTGGCACGAGCGGACCGGAGAGGGTTGATGCCGGTCGACGTGCCAGGTCGAGAAATAGACAGTTCGATGTGCAGGTCAAACCAGAGAGCTTCACGAAAAGTCATAGCTATCAGGATCCCAAGCATGTATCAGTAAAGAGTGACAGGGTCCTGCTGTTGTGGCCCGAATGTCCGCTTGGCGTAGTTGCAGGGTCCTTTGTCGAGGCTCGAGAGGTTTTGGGGTGGCACCAGCATGGGCAGATGGCGGTGCCGACGTACATAGTATGAGGCCATGGTGGTCGATTGGTGGTCCCAGGTGGCCAGAGCGCGCATGCGATGGCAAGGGACGCTTGTCCATCCTCCTGATGGTGGTGGTCCGGACGGAACGCTGCATTGAGTTTGGATGTGGTTGACATGGTTGAGAGCAATCGTATGCGTGGTGAATCGGGGAAGTTTGTGGAAGAATGTCCGTTTCTGAGCGCTGAGGTGTGACAGAGGTACGTACACGAGACGCTCGTTCTGGCAGCTTGATGCTCCCCATTCCTCAATACGAGAAGCGCAAAATGATGAACAGACATGTCTTGTCGCAGACAAATTAGCTGAGCCAAGCAGATGTTTGTTTGTACCTACTGCACCTACGGTGTCGGTGGAATCCTCCTTATGGTGACGGGTGCAGGTGGCTGGCTCTGACGGTCTTCCCTTCCTAAGTCCATCCATCTCCCCTTCCTCAGCGTCGTTCTTTCCCCACTCTGGCGACCGGTTTGATTACCCCGCAAATCGTTCGATTGGGTGACGTCGACAAGCGGGGGTCTGGCTGGCTCAAGCGGCGCTACGAAGAACGCCAAGAAAGGATACGTATCGAAGCCCACCGGTATTGCCTAGGTAGGTATCTAACAAGGTGGCTTCGCTGGAAGCAACGCTGGAGGCATCTCGTCGGTGATTGGGCAATAAGTCTGTGTGCGCCTGTCTCGCTCAGAAGGGTGTGGACGCTGCCGTAGCCTCCGCGCCGCGCCAACCATCTCGGACTGGATGGAGAGAGCTGGGAGGTCTTGCCTCTTTGCGTGCCACTCCATTCCTGCCTTCTCCCCCACAGATTTAGTACTTGAATAGCTAAGAGGGTGACGGAGCAGGAAGGAACAGACAGACAAGTAGACAGACCAGCAGAGATTAGGAAGGTAGGTACCGAGAGGAAACGGCAGTCGTGAGCTGTGTCTGTCGCCTTCCACGTCTCGTAAGCCATCATCACACCGTCTCCTCTCCACCGGGCTACGAATACAATACATCAGCAACCCACCATTCCAAGGCACATCACAACAATAGCAGACGTGCTTTGCCGCTCCATCACCCACAATCGTTTCCCTGCTAAGCCTTGGGGTCCAATATTCAACCCTGAGCTCATCCTGCCATCTGCTTGTGCGTGCGTCTCAGCGGGTGTTTGTTCCGCCTCTGCTGTGCGCCAGAGACATCGGCGCTCTCAAACACACGCCGACCGGCCGACCGGCCGACACCACCTTTGCCTCTTCTCCACACCCACCCGCCATCCATCACTTGCCTATCCTGGGCTGAGCAGCTAGCAGCCAGCAGCCAGCAGCCAGCGCCCGACCCCGACCCCCCGACAAGCACCCTCCCAACCAAACAAAACACCGCAGGATACCAACCTACCCTACCTCTGCCAGCACGCCCAAACCCCTAGGCCTGTCAACCTCTGCTCTCCCCCCCTCGAAGCAAGCTCGACGTCACTCAACTTAGAGCTTCAACCCGCGCCTGTCTTGCCTACCTTGGCTAGGTACACGTGCTTTACTTTGCAACACTTGCTGCTCAAAGGCACGCTTCGTCCGTTGATCCCCTGGTACAAACGAGCACAAAGACGATCCAATCTCTCTTTCTGACTCCCACCAAGCCAGCAAACCCCTTGATCGACACTTTTGCACGGCACACTACAGAGGTACACTCGTCCCATCCCTGGCCCTCCTTGAGAGCGCAGCCCTTCCTAACCCGCCCGCCCTTGGTGCCACCCTAAACCAGAAGTCCGTCGGCCACTTTGATATATAACCGCCGTGTTCCACACCACCGTCGCCCATCGAACGATCCCCCGTTCGATCCCTCTTTCGATTCCTTCTCGACCTCGCCCCACACCAGACACACTCCGAAACACCAACTCGTGCTACCTAGGTACACATTGATAACCTCAACAATAACAACGACACCCCGACAAACAGCCGCATCCCAACCGACTACATATACCGCACCCTCCTTCCTTTCCACTCTTGCCCAACATGTCGACCGATAACTCAAACTCCAGCACCACACAGAACAACCAGAACGAAATGCATCGCCAGAGACGTGGTTCCGTCACCCAGCAGGCTATTGCTGGCCTTTTCAGGAGCAACTCTACTTCCAACGGAGCCGCCTTCCCCGGCACCGCCGACGCACAGAGACGGAGACTCTCCGTCTCCACCGGCCTCGGCCTCGCTGGCACTTCTCCCACCGCTGGCGGCCCCTTCAACTCTCTGAGGCGAGGAAGCCTGTCAACCAACTCGAATGATTCCATCGACGAGAACGCCATCGACGAGGAGGACATGCCCTCCAACGCCCGCACCGCACCCGCCACCCCCTTCACCCGCAGAATGAGCTTCGGAGCTCAGGCAATGCGCACCATGCGCACTGGCGGTGTAAGCCCCGGATCAAACGGTAAAATCCCACCCCCTGTTCCTGCTGCCCTCTTGCCCAGCACGCCTGCCGCCTCCTCCGACAAACGCAGCAGCACACCCGTGAATGCTACGCTGTCCAGCCATTCCTCCGTCGCTGCTGCTTTGTCGTCGGCCAGGCGTCACTCTGGCAGCGCTGCACAGGCAAGCACAATACACAAGCAAAGATCCTTTTCTGACATGTTCTCGCGCCCAGACCAAGGTTTCAATTGGTCCGAGCAGCTTAGATCTCGCGCGGAAAGCTCTGTTCAGGGCCCGCGACCTTCATTCTCGTTCGGCTCTGGTCTTTCATCTTCTCCTCCCCGCGGAATGAGCAACGCCGGCGCCCACGACCGCCAGAGGTCAATCTCCGACATGCCTGCTCCTCCCGCTCAAGCCGCCACTATGAAGCCCAAAGTCCCCGAGCGCCCGAAGCCCGATGCCTTCCAAGAGCGTATTCTGAAGGGCGACTTTTACATGGACTGAAAAAAGTTCACACGTCAGCAAAGCTACTACAACTGATGTCGACCGTTTATGCCATCGTAATCAGCATCGCACCGGGTGGTTGCGCATCACAAGCATGGGTTTCAACAGAAAACGAGAAACGGATCAACAAGCGTTTCACCAGTATCGAGCGTTCTTCGTCCTTGTCTGTTCGTCCTTTTTTTTTTATTCCCCCACCAGGAGGGGAATACTCCCTGTGTCGACTCGACCCCACGTGGCGTTCGGTCTGGTTCTGATAAGGTCTGGTTGCGGCTTCGTCTGGGGCGGGGAAAGCACCACACCACATGCACATGAGACGTCTGTCTCACATTTTTATCACGGAAGCGGAATGGAATTGCAATTTCACTAGGAGTCCACATACGGCATGGGGGATTGGGGGAGGACACCCGCAAATTGCATGACTTTGGGTTTCAAACTGAAATCGGTTCGGAAAAGACGATCTCATTCATCGTTTGCGGCACATCGCGGCGAATTTCTGATTGTGTCGGCACATTTGACATGATCATGGCTGGCGTACGGGAGGGAAGTGTCAATGAATCGTTGCATCGCTAGCCGTCAACCAGCAGCGAAAGCGCATGGGCTTGGAGGGTGGCGGCCATGGGGTCGGCAGTAGGAGAGACTGAAGTTTGCAAAACCTGGCTACGTCCTTATTAGATGCGAGCCATTGTACGCACATGGTTCAGAGCAACACGGAGTGTGTGCGAGAAAGTGTGTTTTTTTTAGCGTTGCGGCATATATATATATGCCCGGGTTGAGAGGTGGACGAACAGCTGGAGATGAACGCCGAACTCGGCTACCAAGAGAAACAAACACGCTCGGACCCGAATTGAAAAAAGTTTCGTGATCCTTGGCCAACAGCTTTTGTCTTGTACCAAACCGCCCAACGTGCAGTGAATAGCCCATGAAGGAGAAGGGTCCGAGGCGATATAAAGAAACGATAGGGGCGCCGGCTTGCTAGGTAGTCTCGGAACCTCGGGCCCTTTCCTCCCATAAGACTACGGTATGTCAGCGCGGGATTAAAATGGGCCTCCATTCCGGAAGCTCGGTATCTCACTCCCATTCGTCGCTGTAGGGATCGATGTCTCTCGCCAGCCGGAGGATTGAACCGAGGGGGGGGAAGCGACTATAGCAGCTACCTAGCTGTCGTTCTCGACACGTCCTACCATCGCCCCTTCGCGCGCACGAATGCTTCCTGAGTCTGGATGAGGTACTGTGACCGTCCCGCCCCATTCGAAGAGGGCAGGAGAGGATGATGATGCAGGCGGTGTTGATGAGACGGATGTTTTATCAACTGCAAGCTCCTTTTTCCCTGTCTTGTTCTTCATTCCCCCTTTCCCACAACCATCATCAGGTATCCCCCAACACACACACACACACACATAGTTTGTCCAGTCTAGGTCAATGGGCCGACAAACCAACAAGACAAGCATAGGGTTGCCTTCCGAGGCATCCTGCGGCCATAGAACATAACATAAAATATGGTTTTTTGTTTTGCGGGGACAAGCTTTCCTACATAGTACATATGCCCCTGTGCACAGTACGGTTAGAGGATGAAAGGGGAGGGGGGACGAGAAGAAGAGAGGTGGGGGGGGATAGGAGAGGAGAGGAGAGGTTTGAGATGTGAGATGTGAGGTGTGTGGAGAGAGAAAGAATGGCGATTCAGCCGCCTTTCTTTTGTTGCCCTCTCCCTCCCTCTCTCCCACGGTCCAAACCGGCCATCGTGGGTTTGAACCCATCTCCTCCCACTTCTTCCCCCTCCTCCTCCTCCTCCCCTCGTGACCCCAAGCGTTTCTAAACAGACCCTTGGTAGATGTCACAAAAGTAACTTTTTGGGGGAATGATGTTTACTTGTTTCCCTCGTCTTTTCCTTCGTACGTGTCACCGTGCTCATGACCCCCCTCTTGTTCTTTTTCTTTTTCTTTCCTCTTCTTGCAGGGGGGGAGGGGATGGGAAGGGTTTTGCGGATTGACCGGCACCCTTCTTTGTTTCCCTTCCTAAAAGGTTACGCATCGAAGGCGTGTCATGATATATCACGAGGGGGTGGGAGAGAAAGGTATCGGGGTTATCTGCAGTAACTGTTTCTCGACATGCACGCGTTTTTACGGCCAGTGAATTAGAGATGAGAGAGATTGGGATTGGAAAGCCAGCCCGTTCCACGAAAGCCGGCCGCGGTTATCCGGCGACTTCCAAGGCTCAATCAGCTAAGCGATGGTGGGGGAACCGAGAGCCAAGATGAACTCCCTCTAGGCGCGTCCGTGTTTCCTTCTTCTTTTTTCCTTTCCCGTCTCGCGAGGGATGGGCGTGCTCTCACATGGGAAACATGGGTGGCCCGGATGCGCCGGGCATCCCGTCAAAAATGTCTCCGAGCCCGCCCATGCCGCTGAGCCAGGGATCCTTCGCCACCACGAACCGCATCCCGTCGCCCAGGCTCCCCGGGCTCGCGCCGAAGCCCGAGGTGAACTCCTCGAGCGTCAATCCCTCGGTGAGACCCATGTCGAGGCCGAGGTCCTGGAAGTCCACCTGCCATGCCGGGTTTAACCAAGGCGCCACCGCTGTGTCGGGCATACCTGAGTCCGTGCCGGAGGAGGATTGATCCATGACGCCGCCAGACGCCGCATTCGGCCCGGATCCCGGTGCATTGAGCGGCGTGGGCGTCGCGGTGCTAGGGTCGTACCCAAAGGATTGTCTTGTCGACAACGCCGACGGGTTCCACAGGAGATTATTCGTCATATGGCCCGAGCGATCGTTTGTCGCGATCTCGGAAAGGAGGTGCAGCGGCGTATTGGCTGCGGGGTATTCTTGAATCGTAGGGGGTGCCGGTTGGTAGGCGCGTTGCTGCGGCTGCTGCTCTCCCGCGGGGTCCGATTCTGTAGACCGCGAAGCATGTGTACGAGTCGCAGTCTTCTCAGGACGAGGTGGTGTCGCCGTCGCCCCGGGCGCAGCTGTACCCCCGAGGGACGAATGAACCCCCTGAGCCGGCGCGCTCGCAGACAGTCCTTTGCTCTGTTTCAAGAACCAGCCTCTCAACATCACCAGCACGACCAGGAACTTAGCAGCGGGCCGGCTCCGATCGTCCGACGCCGCGGCACGGAACTTTTCGAGGAGGGCGTCGAGGTAGAACTCCACCTTCATGTTATCCTTGTCAATCACCCTGCCCAACTCGGATCCGGGTGCCGTGGCGGAGAAGTACATCTTGATAAGCACAACTACGGCGTACGCGACGCGAACGAAGTTGAAGACGGGCAGGCAGCGGACGCGGGCGACCTCCATCTCCAAGAAAGCCTCAAAGATACCGTCGATGGCGGACAAGCACGCCGAAAGAGCATTGATATGAGATGTTGTGAGTGTTAGGCTGGCCAGCATGCCGTCCCTGAGGCTCGTTGCGTCAAAGGGCGGGCGGATGTCGTCAGCTTGGGTATGCAGGGCAATCTCGTGCATGTAGAGAGAGAGAACGTGGAAGGCCATGCGGAGAGTTGCTTTTCTCCATGTTAGCCAGGGGAATCCATAACCATCAGCAGCAGCAGCAGCAGCAGCAGCAGAAGCAGGGCGGGCACCTTACATTGCATTTCCTCCTTGGGCACAGCCGAACTGTACTTTTCTAGATCCCTCTCCAGCATCCTCAGTGAATACTGCGTCCGTGAATCCGTAATATTCGGTACGACGTCCGGGTCGTCCCTGGAAAATTGAATGCCCACCTCCTCCGCAAGCCGGTGCGTCCACACGAGGTGGCAAAAGTACTTGTCCGTGGGCGCCGCGTCTGCTGACGTCTGCAGCACCTCCATCGACTCGGCCATGAAGGGCGTCCATTGCACCAGATTCGGCCGGCGCAGCGCCATTGAAGTGTTGGCTGCCAGGAAGTACGCCACCAGCCACGCGCGCCGACATTCGATGGACGTTGGGTCTGGCGGCGGCGCCCGCTTGAACGGGTGGTTCCGCGACTGATACGGAATCTGCATCTTCCTCCCGCCCATCCGCCGCCCCAGCCCGAGGTCGAGCGCCATGACGGCGCCGATGTGTACGAGCTGGTAGAACTTGAGCTCTTCAAAGTGCTCGGGCGGCCAGTACCAGATCACGGCGACCTGTAAAGCCTGCACGATCTCAAGGCTCTTCTCACCCGTGATGATGATCTTTTCGGCAAAGATTTGCATCAGCTCCTTGACCAGCCCGCGCTGCACATTGGGCGACTCGGACGACGCCACTGACATGATGGCCAGGAATAGCAATGGCTTCGCTGCCCGCGTTTCGTCGGCTGTCGTGCCTGCCGGAAACACCACCGCCGGCATGTGCGGCACCATTTGCGTGTTGTACCGCTCGAATAGCTCCGCCGCCTTCACGGCGCTGAGGATCCCACGCTCCACCACGTCGGCGTAGTCGCTTCCCATGTTGATTGGCGGTGCTGCTCTGCCCCCATTGTCGCCCTCGGCCATATCGCCCGGAATGTCTCCGCGGTCCGAGAGCTTCCTCTTCTGTCCGGCAGGGGGCCGTGGGATCGGGGTCTCGAACCGCCCTCTATCCCCTCCGGCTAGCTCTTGCGAGTCGAACCTGGGCGCTTCAGCGGTGCTCGTCTGCCAGTCCCTTGTTAACCCGTGATTTCCCCAGCCCGTCTTCTTATAGGGGTTTTCATCGCTCGCCACAGACGCGCCCGTGGATGCGATACCACCGCCGCCGCCCCCGCCGCCGCCGCCCCCGCCACCAACTGATGGAGCTACAGGGCTTCCGCGGGCTTGCAAACTCGCCGTCAAAGCATCGATTTTCTTCTCCAGCTCCGCGACCCTGCTGTCTGTCTTCTTTTGCCTCTTCCTGGTCGGCATAGTCACCACGCAGTTTCTCCCAGCCTTTTTGCACCGCTTACACGGGCCCTCGGCGTCATTCGGGTCCGGCTCGCATCGCACTTTAAGCCCACGGCACGCCTCGCAGGCGCGCGGTCTCTTGGGGTCGTCGGGATTCCCGCCGTGCGGATCGTCGTGGTTTGGTGTCTCGCCATTCGACCCGCCGCCGCCGTGGCCGGAGTGAGGCGTCCCGGGCGACTGGGGATGGGGCTGGTGCTGCTGGTGATGACCATAATGACCCTGCTGCTCCTGACCTCGTGCTTTGCGCCCCTCGTTGTCGTGCGTCGTAGTTGTTGTTTGAAGACTTCCGTCTGGGCCTCCACTTTCGAGACTCGTGGGATCTGCGCTTCGTAGTGCCGGGTCGAGCACTGTCGTGCTGTGGTCCATCGTAAGCGGTGCTGTGGGTTATTAATACCGGATGGTCGGTGACGGCGACAGAAAATACCGACGACTTTGGATCGGGGTGCTAAGGCACCGACGTAGATGCCGACACTTCCGACACCAGGTAGGTGCCCGCCCACGTATTAGTCAGCTTCGGGCCGTTGCGCAAGTCGCCACCATCACATCCTTGGTTCAATATGGGGGCGCAAGCTACGGCAGGATTTGCATCAAGTCATCTCTTCCCAAGCGTCTAGTTTCATTCGAGGGATACCGACTGGTTGAGAGTGATTTACTTGATTCATTATTCTTGAATGGAACTAACTATCCAAAGATGCCGTGTTACACCCACGCTCAATGCGAACCCGGAAAATCATAAGATCAAGCTGTGAGACGCAGTTGATTGCCTTCAACGCCGTGCTGGAAACCCATGATGAATCAGAGCACATGTGGACCGCAAAGGACTGCATTACGAGGTGGTAGCGCCTTGGGAAAGCCACACACACAAGTCCGTATGATACAGAAATTTGTGCCTCGTAATGTCCTCCGCCTCTCCCCCCTATTCCCGTATCCCTCGTCCCCCCCCCCCAAAGGGTAGCATCGTTTTCTGCGGTGGCAACCTCAGACCTGCTCATCTCGGCCGTCTTTTTCATAAACATAAACCGATGCGAAGAATTGCAACGATTGCAGGGGTAGCGATTGGTATTAAATGATATGTGGAGCGCTCGGCGCCGGTCCGGAATGGTGTTTGGTATGTTCGGGTATATTGACACGATCGTGTCGTCCATGGCCGTCGGGGCCTAAGATCGTGGGAGCAAAACTTGAAATAAAAGGTGCAAGGCATGGATGGTATCAACGCTGCGTGTGTAAAACGAGTGAGTTAAGTGTGAGGGGAAAATTTTGATCCCGAGGCGACGAGATTCAGTCAAGTGGCGAGATGTCCCCGACTTAGAATTGCGTCTCTTCTCGCAGTCGGCTCTTGGAGCTTTGAGGGTTCAGGCCAACCATGCTGCCCATGAAGACGGCACTTTCGCGTCTCTTTGGCTGATCGTACCCGGCAGTGCCCCCGTCATATCCGCGAGACGGCCCATGGTAACCATTGCTCTGGTATGATTGCTGCGGCATATACTGCGGCTCGTACGCCATCGGACGGTTGGTCGGGAAGTTTGGCGGGGGCGTGGGCGACGAACGAGCACTCTGCAGGTCTTGCAACAAAGGCGGAGGCGTGGCGGCGCTCGTCCTCTGCTGGCCCGACCTCGAATCCAGCAGCCTTTGGCGGTGGGGCGATTGGCTGGACCCAGCCGACGTGGAAGGACGCCCATGCTGCGACGGATCATACGCAGGTCGGTTGGGGAGCCCGTGATTCATGGACGGCAGGGAACCAGACCTCTCGCGACCCGACTCTGCTTCCGCGAAAGAAGACGGTAGCTCATACTCCTCAGGCTCCAACCCGAAGATGCCAAAGTAGTTCTGCAAAAGCAAGGCGAAGACGGGCGCCGGGATATTCAGCGTCGGCGAGAATACGATCCCCACGTTGCGGACCGTCATCTTGTTCATATCTGCGTTGTTGATGATCTTGATCAAGAAGGCGATCAGGTACTTCAGCAGGGTGGCGTTCGCTTGCGGTAGTCTCTGAACCAGCTCGGACAGGGCGGCGAGCTTTTCTTTCTGGCCCGACATCTCCGTCACTGCCATGAACTCCAGGTGCAGGTCACGAGTGAGGATGGTCGTTGGGAGTTCGCGGAGGTACAGTTTCAGTAACGAGGCGACGGCGTGGATGTCGTAGTAGGTCTCGTCGGTGACCAGGTTGACGTCTCCCTCGGTGTTGAATCGCTCACGAAGCTGCTTGATGACGACGTTGGAGCCGCTCAGCCGGAATATACCCTCTTCGAGGATCGCGTTCTTGGCATCCAGGTACTGAATGCAACGGTACACGACCGCCGGTAGCGGCACGCTTACATCGACAGGAGGGTTGAACCGGACCGCCTCGGCCAACGGCGCGCCAAAGGCCTGACGAACGGGTCCCTGGTAGCCACCCTGCGGGGGCGTCGACGACCCTCCTTCGCCGAACAACGACTCCTGGCCGTCGGACGAGGATCTCGTCTTGGGACCAAAGCCGAAGAAGCTGCGTTTCTTCATCTTCTTCTCCTCGTTGGCCGGGACGCCGAGTCCTCCGCCAGGCTTGTTGCCCCATTGAGCGGTGTCTGCAATGACTTGCATGTCCCGCGGGGCGGAGATCATCATAGAGGGCTGAGGAGGCACCGCCATCGCCTCGGGGAGGTGGTGGCTTTCTGGCATGTGCCCGGCTTGCCGAGGTCGTGCCGATCCGCCGTGGTGAGGGAGATCACCTTGGGACGTAGCGTCGTATCTAACCCCAATGAGGCTGTCGGACTCGGAAGGCTGGTGCTGGGAGGCGGTCTTTTTGTATCGCTGCTGCTTCTTCTTCTCGGCGCGTTCTGCTGCGCCCGAACTCTGACGATCTTGCACCTGTTGCCTCGCGGCGAGGCTCTCGTCGTCATCGGGGTCCTTGTAGTCGATCCATCTCAGCAAGGCGTCGACCCACTGGTCCCTTTCCTTGTCGTTCTCGGCGCAAAGAACGTGCTTCACGTGGCTGTTGGAGTCCTTCTTCTTGGGCTCCAGAATCAGGAAAGCGTGGCGGTATTGGTTATCCGTATCATCCGAGTTGGCTGACGGCTGAGGCGACTGGTTCTCGTTGCTCTGAGATTGTTTGCCGATTTGTGCACTGGGCAGTTTGATTGTACCGAGGTGGGCGCCTCCTGGGGTCTCGTAATACTTCAGATGAGGGCCGTCGAGGACGAAGAAGCGTGCCTTCCAGCCGCCAAAGTTCTTTCCTCTCTTGGTGAGATAGCCGGTTCTGAAAGGACGGCCGCCCGGTCCCGACTTGGCCTTGGCTTCGAGCATGCTCTCCATCGAGCCAGCGTCATCGGGGTTGGGGGGGAGGGTATGAGTCGACAGGTACCTGCAAAGCTCGAGAGCGCTCGGGGTGTCCAGGGGCGTGTCCAAGAGCTCCTCCAGGTAATGGTCCAGAGCGATCCGCCGGGCGTCAAGCTTGGCGGGTGCGTGTCCGCTAAACAGCGACCTCTCCGGTGTCTTTGCAGTGAACGACGAGCACTGTTTCAACCTCTGGTCCAGCTTGGCCAGCGACGCCGAGTCCTTCTCTACGCGCCAAAGCTCACCGGGCTCAGACCGCGAGAATATGGCAAGAGTAAAGACGGGGTCTTCCTCCAGCTGCGTCAGAGACATCAAGCTTGCTCGCGACGGCTTCATGCGTGATGAAGCCACCTGGACCCTGATTGTAGGGAGAACGTTGGGCGAGAGCAGCAGGTCGGGGTATTCGTCGGTGACGAACCCTTTAAAGATGCGGCCGCGTTCGGTCGGGCTTCCACGGCCCTTGTCGCTGGCCGAGTCCCACGCTTGCTTGACAACGTTTGGTGGTTGGGGGCCCTTGGCCTCCGTGGCCTCCGGTCCTGCTTGTAGGGAGTGGCCCGGAGGAAGAGGGATCGGCTGACGTGGTGGACGAGGCGACAAGGGCGCCGCAGGGAACGATGAGAGACTGGGTGCCGGGCTATCCGTCGACCCGAGGCCTGGTGGACGGGGGCTGGACGGCAAACCAGGGCTGGGGAGCGGAGCTTCGAGGTTGTCGACGCCGAGAGCGTTGCCGTCACGCTGCATCCGCTTCGGGGGGCTTGGGGGCAGTTCAGCGGGGACGTCCAGGTGGGCAAGTGTCGGGGTGCCATTTTGGCTCTTCTTGGACAAGCTCCGCCTTTCGGCCTCTTGCAAGGCCAATATTTCTCTGTCGTGGTCGTCCTCCTCGCGCGTCCTGCGTCGGCCGCGTCGCTCCGTCAGGATTTCGTTCACTTCCAAAAGCTCATCGAAGTCGGATTCGCTGTCTTCGTCATCGCGGCCAGGTTGGGTCTGGCCCTGGAGCTGTAGGGGAGCCGGTGGGGGCTTGCGCGGCGGCGGCGCAGGGAACTGCGAGAGACCCTCGTCTGCGTTGGACACGGCCTCGGCGACCACCGGTGGCTTTGGCGGAGGCATGCTTGGAGGTTGGCTTGGTAGGCTTCGGGATGGGGGAAGGCCCACGCTGATCGGGATATCCATCATGTCTTGGGCGTCGAGCTCCTTTCTGGCCGCCTCGGCGGCGTGTTCCTCTGCATCGTGATTGAAGCGGTCATAGGCATGCTCGTGGGCTTTTGGCATCTCGTGCGACGGGTCCAGGAAAGCACCCACGGCCGACGGGGGCCCGGCTGGTTGGTCTGCCGGGGGTGTGATTGGGTAGGGCGCCATAGCCATGTCTACGGGCGAGTGCTTCTGGCTGTCAGAGTCCAGAGTAGGAGAATCGGGTGCGACGACCGGGCGCTCCTTGGGGGCGCTGACATCGACCGTCGGGATTCCTTTGCTCATGGGCATTTTGAGAACTTTGCTGGCGGGTTTGGATCCGTCAGCTCCAGTGGTTTCTGATGTCGACATGACTTCTTTCAACTTCTTTCTGTACTTCTCCTTGTCCTTCAGCGCTCGCTCCAGGTCTTTGTTGAGACCTAGGATCATGGCCCTCTGCTTGTCAACCAGGCGCCATAGTTGCGCGTTTTGTTGTGACTGGGAGTGTTTTTCTTTCAAAAGGTATTGAATCACGGCCTCCGGACTGCCCGCCGTCTTGATCAGCGCTGCAATGTCTGTGGGGTCAGACTGGCTCCCAGAAGCGCCGCCCCCTTGGGACTGCGACTTTGTCGAGATGGCCGAGATGGCAGAGTCCATGGAAGAGTTGCGCGGGGCCCCTTTGCTAGGCTTGGCCCGCGCGGCAGTGGCCGAGCCCCCAGAGGAGGACATTGGAGATTGGGGCGGGCCTGCGAGAGGCCTCGAGATCAGAACAGGCTCGGAAGCGCTTCGATGGTCATTCGTCGGCAGCGGTGATATTCTCGGTCTACTGTGGCCATCAGTCAGCGGTGTCGCATTAGGCGGCGAAGCGGGAGGGGCAACGCCGGGTCTTGTCGAATCGGAAGGGAGCAACAGGGCGCACACATACCGCCGTGCGCTGCCTTCGGGGCCCGGTGAGCTAGACGAGTCGCTTTGATAGTGTGTCTGCGGTTCTCCCGGGGCATCTACCGGTGAGCGGAAACCGTCCGTGGGGGTCGTGATGATTTCTATAAGAGTTCGCGAGCGATGGGGGCTTGAAGTCCCGACGTGCGGAAAGAAGGATGATGACCGGGGTGAAAACGGACTCGTCGGGGAGCCAACGGCGATGGTCTCGTGGAGTGGACTGGGAGGTATCGGGCGCCAAGGGGATCTATAGGGCGGAGGAGGGCATCAGTCAACGTACTGCCGGGCCAAGTCGTGAGCCTAGTCCCACAACGAAGCAAGTGGGAGGAGGATAGGTAGAGGAGTTGGCGCAGGACGAAAGTCGAGAAAGGATCGCGGAGCGCCAAGACGAGATAGCACACGATATCCTCTCAGGCCGGGGACCGAGAGAGAAGAGTGTGTGGGTGAATGCTTGCTCGCTCGCTCGCTCGCTCTCTCTTGCTGGAGCGGGGAAAGTTGTCGTGGGCGTTGGGATAGTCGAGTGCGACTCTCAAATCTCTTTATTTCCCTTTCGCCTCTCTCTCTCTCTCTCCTCTCGTCTCCCTGGCGGTGGGCGTTGGGACAATCAAAGGTGGTCGGATCGAGGAAGAACAGAAGGGACAGCAGCGACAATGGCAGTAAAGAAAAAGCAAGATGCACAGCGACACAACCGAGTAAAAGCAGACAGACAGACAAACTGGGAAGGGAAGGGGGCAGCGAAGCAGAACAGAGCAAAGAGTGGGCCGTTTCTTCTTTGGTAAGCAATGCCGGTGGAGGCACTGTGGAACGTACCTTGGAGATGGAGTAAGTAGAGGGCTAATGGGACTGTGAGTAGCAGCGGCAGCAGTGCTTGTATCGGCCGTGTTGATGGCAATGCTTGCAGGATCGGATACCGGGATCAAGAGGCGTGGCGTGGGGCCATCTTTGGAAGAAGAGAAGGAGCGAGAGATGTCTGCGACGTGAAGCTGGTGAAGAGGGTGTTTTTGGTGAGGGAGGCGAGGATGGCGAGTAGTGACGGGAGCATCGACAGATCCGGCAAGACCTGAGGTGAAAGCAGCAGTCGAACCAGAAGCATCAGAATCTGACGTTGAGCCCTGGGCACTCTGAGTCTGGAGCGCGAGCTGCGACATGGTGGGCAATGCGACGGGAAG
This sequence comes from Colletotrichum echinochloae, assembly GCA_016618095.1. NCBI lineage: Eukaryota > Fungi > Ascomycota > Sordariomycetes > Glomerellales > Glomerellaceae > Colletotrichum > Colletotrichum echinochloae. Next base: position 5,847,970 of record JADEZT010000003.1, on the reverse strand, counting down.
ACAACTGGCCGGCGGGCCAACTGAAGGGGGGAGGGGGGGGTGAAGGGTGGTGGTGGGTGGGGGGGGAGTGTGCAGGGTCAGAGCTTAACGCAGGACAACCTCGCAGCGGTTTCGAGATGCCTGGATGACCCTGACTACCGTTGCATGTAATTAACCGGCCTCTTTCTTGCCTTGTGTATGTATATCCGTCGACCGTAGCGCCCGCTCTACGTAGTAGGTATGAAAAGCCCTTCTTCTCGGGAGCGAGCGAGCGAGCAAGCAAGCAAGGCGACAAGGGTCGAGAGGCGGCAAGCGGAGCAGGGGAACCAGGCGTAAGATGGGTAGCGGGCGGAGGGTGACGCTGAAGCGGGTACCCAGTCGGACAACAGCAACGGGATGGATGGATGGATGGATGGATGCGAGATTCGGGGGTGCAAGTGATACTGGATGGCGTCGTAATCGCGAGGCGTGCAGAGAGCGCAGAGAGCAGGGTGAGATGAGGGAAGAAGAGGTTGTATGTACTGTTGTGGGAACAGAGAGAGCCAGATCAGATCAGATGAATGGTGTCCCCCCCAATGACCTGAGGGAGGGGGAGGGAGCCTTTGGGTATGCTTTGTGGGAGGAATGCTCCAAGACGAGTGCCCGTTGTCTTGTATGCGGGCGTGGAGAGTTCGTGTTAACGGAGGGTCAAACGGCAAAGGGCACCAACCAGGCAATGGCAAGTCGGTTTTCAAGGAAAGGCAAGGTAGGTAGCCAACAGTAAGTAAGGTTGAAAGAGCAGCGCAGCACGAGGTTGGGGAGGAGAGGACGCGGCCGTTGGCGTAAGCAAAGTGTAGGTTTCCCGATGGGCAATGCAATGCAATGCGAAGATGGCCCAGGCCAGGGCAGACCAGACCAGAGTTGACCAACGGGCGAGAGAAGAGACAGACTTTGTTTGTTGATGAAGGGGACCCCTTATTTTCCGTCTTGGTTGTTTCTGGTAACGCGCGAAGGGAGGCTGATACTGGTCTGACAGTGACAATCAACAGGTGGCGCTGAGCGAGAGAGAGAGGCCTTGCCTTTAGTTAGGTACTCAGTTCAGTGCATTGATTCTACGACAGTAGTAAAAGTAGTGGCCCCGCGGCATTTGCTTCTTGATGCGTGCGTGAGTGGGGAGGGGGGGTCGCAGCATGAACAGGGAGGGGCTGAGGAGCAGGAAGCAGCAGGCACATATCCGTACATCTGAAGGTTAAACGCAGCAATGTACCGGGGAAGAGCTAATATGGGAGGTTGTGATGGCGTGGTCGTGGATGCAACTCAGTACAAGGTCCTGACCGGGAGGGTGGGGATGTACCTTTTCTCGTCTCCTGGCCCGCCGAGGTACTTCCAGTGGGCTCAGTGGATTCTGTGTTGCGTGGGAATGGAGGAGGTTCCCCTGGTGTGTGTGTGGGTGCGGCGGCACGATACCCTTGTTTTGTGAGTGTGCGCGAGTGAGAGAGATAGCAGTACCTAGCACTACAGGTAGTAGTAGTCGAGGGTTATATGCAGAAGGAGCAGAACCTGCACTCTTCCAGAGAGAGAGACACATACCATACACACTTGGTGGGATGAGTTGATTGGATTGACATTTGTCAAAAGTCGTCTCAGCATTGACCTTTCTCTTTTGCCTTTCTCCCCTCTTCTCTCTTCTCTTTCTCGCCACGGTTTGTCTCCCAACTCCTCCGGCCCGGATTGCCGTATCCCTACGACTAGACTTTGAGACGGACGGGGGAGTAAAAGGCTGACAAGCAACACTATCGAAAACACGACCGTCTATTGCCCAAACCTTGCCAGCGATGAAGGGACCGCACTGTTAACGAGGTGTTTATCTACGAACCCTATCATGTCAACCTCTTGGTTCTTTTCTTTTTTCTGGCTCGAGTACTACACTAGGAGCGGTCTTGCCCCAGAAGGGTGAGGGGAGAAACAACTTAATCTCCCTGAGGTCGGATGGTCGACCAAAAAGGATGTCGTCCCCTGACTGTTTGAGAAGCTGCCGCGGCGCCAGCAGCCATTGATTGGTCTTGTCGATGACGGTACCTAGTGACCCGAGTCGTGTTTCTGTAACTGTCCCGCGGATTTGTCAGAGATTGTACATGGCAAATACATCGGGCACAGGAGTAAAAACGTCTGAGGGCAGTTGCGTCGCTGTCGTCAAACAACGGCAGGAAAAGAGCTCGGCTGACTGAGCATCTCGGTTTCGTTCCTTCCACGTTGTTGTTGTTGTTGTTGTTGTTGCCTCGGCCACCGCCGCCGAAGAAGAAGGAAGGTACCTAGATAGGTACCACTTGCCTGGTACCTCGACGACATGCAGATGATTTGAGTCTTGCCGCATCACCGAAAACATGCTCGGGCTCGGAATCTCATCTCCTGTTTCCTCGTCATGCACCTCTCCAACAGCCACGTGCGCGAGCTGCTCGTCGACTCGAGTCGAAGCATGTTATCCCGCGCTCGGGAGATTCGCCATGCTAATCTTAATCTCGCCGCAGCGTTCCAGTGCCCCTACTGACTGACGTCTCTCGGAGCCGGCATCGTCACCCGCCGCCTCGCCTCCAAGTTGACCGGAATGTATCCAACTCCCTTCAAATGCTCGAAACCTTGCGGATACCGCGTGCCAAGCACCCAAGATGGCCTCGACGCCTTGTCAACCTACTGCCTCTACCTCTCCGTGTCCGCAAGTATCTAGGTATCACGGTATACGTACAGCTAATACTAGTAGCCCAATCCCCTCAACTGTCGGCACCCGACGCAAGCGACCTTCATAGCTACCTAGGTGCTCGTTATGACATGGCTGCGTTGCGTTGAAACAAATCTGCCCTTGAGAGTCTACCACGGTACAGTCACGCATACATGACTAACCCCCCCCCCCGCGGAATAAACGCCTGCCAACTGTCTACCAGGTTTTTTTTTTTTTCCTTTTTCAATCCGATGCGCAAACTTGTGAACCCGCGGGATTATGCCGTTTGTGCCTGTACACTACACTACACGTCCCTGTTCGAGCCAACCTCGGTTCGATTAACCTGTGAAATCCCCGCCGGACGAATCTGGTAACCCATCTTCTTTTTTTCCCCTCTCCTTCCTGGCATTTGAATGTGCCTCGGCGCCTGGTCTCCACCTCAAGCAAGTATCGTCAGGCTGCCCCTCTCTTAACGTCTTGTATGGCTGTTGATTACTTCTGTCGCCCGCCCGCACGCGCACACACACACACACACACACACCACACCCCAGATTCTTAATGCCACGACCCAATGCTTTAATTTAATTTCGGGGCTCAGGGGGGGAGACTTTGGCTCCTCTGCCCCGCTTCTCCCGGGATCGAAGCACGACAAATTGTGGGCTTTGGTCCTGGGAATCCTGGGATCGGTCTCAACCTCGACAAGTTCCTGCCAGAACATCGTCCCCTCCCCCCCCCTATGTCTCTCCCTCAGTCCACCGTCACATTTGGCATGCTGCTTACTGCGCGTCCACCGACGTGTAACTGCCCAACGGAAACAGGTAGCAACAACCCCCCCCCCCCCCTCCCTCGCCGCACCAGACGGTAGTGTCGCCGCTCCAGAGGATTGATGGATTGGATGGTTCGGCCAGCAGGTGGTTCAGACAGTGTGCCACGTCCCACGGCGTTGCACTCGTACACATTGCCCCCTCCCGTCCTCCTCTCTTTCCATTACCCCCCCGCCGTCCAGTTTTGGGAACGAATCCATATCAGCTGTTTTATTCTTCTCTTCCTTGTCGCTGCCTTGACCGGTTTAGCATTGTTATGTGCTGTGGTTGTGTGTTAATGTGTTATGCAGGAGGCGGCATCTCTTCTGCAGGTACCGACACATCACCCATCACGAGCAGGGGGAGTGTGCTGGACCAAGGGGTACAGAGAGAGCGACAACCTGGCCAGGTCTTTGCGGCCACCCTCCCTTTCCGCGACAACATGCCGCCTCCCGTCCTGGCTGTTGAATTAGTCTACCTATCCGTACCTAGTCTTGGTGCACAAACCTCTCGGGTGTGTCTGGCATGATGACATCTGCCTTCCCCAGAGCGATAACCGCCTTGGCGGGCCCCATAACAAGCAGCTCGTAGTGCCCTGTCTTCTTTTCTCGTGGCTCAGGCCTCGATGAGATGACACTCACTAATCGGCAGTTGGTTGGATCGCTGGCGCTCCTAGCAAGTCAACCAACCGTCCGCTCCGTCATGTCGCGAAGCATCCCCGCCGCCTCTTATCCAGACTTGCTTGCCTGCCTGCCTGCCTGCCTGCCTGCCTGCCTGCCTGCCTGCCTGCCTGCCTGCCTGCCTGCCTGCCTGCCTGCCTGCCTGCCTGCCTGCCTGCCTGCCTGCCTGCCTGCCTCTCTGTTCAAGTCCGAGGGGATGGGAAAGACGTCGGGATCGGATGAAACGGTGCAATGGTTCTCGTCGAACCGACTCGCCAGACTGTTACGCCTCACCGGCCGCCGCGTTCGCTACAAGATGGGATATCTCTCTCTCGCTCGGCCGTGCTGTGTCATCCTTTCGACTCCGACCCGAGCGCCTGGGGAAACAACGACGAAACCTTTGCGCCCGGGATCGTTCTTTACAGCCCCCCTCCTGTAAGACGGCGCTCCGATAGCTCGCGAGATTGTGCATGAACCATCCTTCCCCCCCCCCCCCCCGCACCGGATCCGGGAACCTTTCCTCGCCCAAGTCATGAGGTCATTTAGCGCACCCGGACACCCGAGGCGGTGGCTTGAGCCTCTTGCGAGCGCTGCTTGGCGGCACTTTGTTTGCTAAAGAGGCACAGAGGGTCGCTCACGAATCGGCAACATTGCGGCGCCGTTGAAGCTCAAGGCTCAGGACATGAGCAAGCCTCGCGCACTGTTGATGGCTATCCGTGGTGACTCTGTCGTCGCCGTCCGATTGCCAGGACAGTGGCACCTCAACCGTCTCCGCTCAGCTGGCGCGCCAAACCGGCTTTCAGCTGCTTATGGCGCCCGCGCGCGCGCGCCCGCGAGAGGGAGAGGGCATCTCATTGCCACACAGGCATCACCCTCAAAGCCATCTCGCTCTCCAGCCACAGACGGATCCCGTCCATCATAACACATCTCAACGTCATGTATCCGGTCAGAGCGCTGTCAAACGTCCTATCGCCAGGCAACCTCGCGTGGAGGGACGATCTAGTAAGATCAGGCCATGTGTGAGTCGCCAGCCCCGCTTGCAGCCGACGTTCCGAAGCAAGTCGACATGTGGTAGATGGTTTTTTGCATGACATGGTCCCTCTCTTCCGGCCCCCCTGAGCTCCGCGGGCGCAACGCAGCCGTTCTTTTCCCAATCCGAGAGTTGTTCCGGGCCCCAGTTTGTAACCCCCTGGCGCATCTATAAATCTCTATCCACCAACCAGAGATCACGTTTTACTCGGACAAATACTCAGTAGGGAATAACAGATGGCAACGAAAGGGGCGGGGGGGACGGCAGGGGATGGACAGTCAGTCCTCCTGGCCCAGAACAAGAAGCCAATTTAACCGTGCAGCAACGACTCACGGCGCTGCAGCTTTTCCCCAATTGGCGCCGTGGGCGTGTGAGTGTTCCCCCTCGACTCGCAGCCACCATATGGGTCTACCAGGAAGACCCCTCTCTGGCGTCGCTTTGTCCCGTAGCGCCTCGGCGGTCAATGTCCCCTGTATCATGGTGCTGGTGGATCTGGCAATTTCCATACACTTTTTGTCATGTGCATGAAAACCACAGACGGCCGCTCAAGGCGCCATACACACTCGCTGATATAACCTCTTAATAGAGTCGGCCTTGGATATGTACCTCAGTTACATCACACACAGGTAGCCAAAGAGGAAGCAATAAAGGGGTGGGGGAAATGGAGCTGGCATTGAGATCGACCTATCTGGCTCACCCACCCAGCCAGCGAGCGCCTCGAGACGGGAGAAATAACCGAGACAGCGAGAACCCTGACGACGGGGGAACATCATTGGCGGCCTGTGCCTGTCTCTCTGAAGCCAAGCGCTCTCAGATCGACAACCATGTCCAATCAGGCATCATGGAAAGGAAAAGGTACTTGGACCCTGAGAAGGACTCAGCTCCGCGTCCCTCCCCCCCGTTTGAGCCAAAGGAAATTGCAATAATTAACTCTCGCCGACGTGAACGGTTGATCGACTCGCCGCTCGCTCTGATACTGCGACGGGCGGCCACGACTTGGAGCCGTCCACCCTCGAACTCGGATCTGCGTATTTGGCGGTGCTTGAAGAGAACCTGGACAAGCCTCGGCAAGCTTCACTTCCGTGCCGTCCATCGTCGACGATAACAACGCCCGCGGCCGCCTCACTCGAGACTGCAGCTCAAGCCAAGCTGCAGCTTGTTTTTGTCATTAGGGGGGTCTGATGGCAGACAGACGCCTGTCTCGCTCATCTGGCAAACATCTAGCTGCATGCAAGTTGCTTTGACACTAGTTGGCCCGCCGAAGCACCACGGTGGCTTTGGCAGCCTCGAGCTATAGAAAAGAATATGAGAGAAAGAAAAAATGCGGAAAGACAGATGGCTCTTGAGGCACGGCGGGCCTGTCACTCGACCGCACTCGGACGGGGATCTGGGTAAGGCACATCCGTCCGATGTCGTTCCGTGTCATCCTGTGCCTCGTGCACGATGAGGTCAAACTGCGTGCAAGTATTTGGCATTCGACTAGTTTTCCCACCCGAGGTCGGTTTACACAAGCGCAGTCTCGAGCACCCGAAGTTCGTCTGGACCTTGACATCCACACCTTTGTGCTATTAGTCGGTACCTTGCGATGCCACGATGGAGCCCAAGCAGCCTTTGTGTGTCTGTGTGTTGGAGGATCTTACCAGCCATCGAAAGAAAGACGGGTATCACGGGACTTGAGACTGGTTCTATCGGGGGCTATAGGCATCCGCCGTCGAAAAAGGAGCCCTGTTCCGTGTGCGTGTAAGCCCGGGGGAATGCTCGTTCGACAGGGGCGACGTAGTTGGACACCTCCGGCCACATGGGCATCAAGTCCTGGCACCCAAGCACGTCTTAATTCACGAACAGGACGGGAGCGGATGCCGTCTTCGCAAAGTTCCAGCAACCTGCCGCGAGGCTGACCCTGTATTGCTGGCTGTCAGTCGAGAGTCCTGGCCGGATACAGGACAACCCTTGGACGGGTTGTTCGACTTCGTCGGCCCAGATGGAGTCACTGCCCTTCGTTCCCCCCTCATATGTGGTAACTAGTTTCAAGCCACCAGGTCCATCGACCAACCCAGGGTGGTTCCTGGCGCAATCCGTGACTCGGTAGATATCCTGATCCTCCATGTCTGGGGTCATTTTTAACTTGGGACGAAATCCCACCCCCAGGGACGGTCAGGCTCCCGCCTGCTATGCAGTTGGTCAACCCAACCCTGTTTCTGCAATTCGGGCTTTATCTCCGTACACCTGATCCAATATTGGGGGGGGGGGGGGGATTTCGGTATGGTATCTGCCCACCGACGCTGTGAAACACGAAATCCATCGCTCCCATGACCGCCGCCCGCAGTCAGCCTGAAGACTAACCGGCGTCGCGGACGTGTTTCAGATGCGCCATCAATCGAAGGGGAGGTCCCCGTTACAGAATCTCCCGCTTCACCACCACACACCGCTTCACCCTGACGAGCCATACCGAGTTGCCTCACGTGAGCCTGTGTTTCCCCCTTCCCCTTGTTCATGCGGCCCTTGTGTTTCTACCTCTTCGAGACACTTTTGCACGGGCAATGCAACACTTAATCGTCGAGCGCGTCGCGAGGTTGAGATGACGGGCTTGGCGGCCGGACAGACAGCCGGGTCCCGGCAACCACCTTTGCCGTCGGCGAGTCGTGTTGGGCCGAGGCTCAAGACATCCCCCGGACGCGGCCCCGTTTGTTCCCATCGGGCGTGGACGCTGTCGCCATCTGCCACGCTGCCGTGTGCCTGCGCTCGTGATGCATGCGCAGCGACCCGCCACCGCCCGATGGAGGTGCCATGATGGTCAAGAATGGCCCCCATCTGGCCATAACTGTGACAACTGGGACAACTGGAGACGATGATGATGGTGGTGAGGGAGGTGCTAGGGGGGTGGAGATGATAGTGGTGGCGGTGGTGGTTGTGGTGGGAGACTCGGAAACATATACTCGAATCGCGCGGGTCCACCACGGACTGCGCAGTTCAATTCCTCACTCAAAGAAATATGCCTTCCAGCACCTCTGTCCGGCAGCCGTCTTGATTCTTCTTTTCCACTCTAGAGAGCCGTAGCTGCTTCGCATTGGTCTGGGAGATTGGTACGTATGCCCCCCCCAAACCCAACTAGAGGACCACACCCACGTCCTCGCGTGCATCTCGCACTGCACCACATCTGCCAACCTTTGTCCATTCGGGGCCACGTCGTGACCTACTGAATCGCCACCGCGCCCAGCGACCATCCATGCTCATTGGATTCGTGATGGCTGACAGTGCTGTCTCGTGTACACCGTTCCGGGCACGTCATGCGACGCGGGGTAGCCAGCCGGGCCGTCCTCCGAAGACGCGAGAACGAGCGATGAAGTGGCCTTTCTGGGTCCTGTACTGGATGCCAGGCCCCGAGTCATCTAAACCCCTTGCCCCCCCCAACGACGATGTGCCTTTCCCCGAGTCCAGACCCGTTTGGGCTGCTTCGTCTTTATTCGTTCTCTGCCCCCCTGGACGCCTCCTCCCGAGTCGTTTATCATGGTGGTCCTAGCAGACAGCCCAGTGTGCCGCAGCTCCTCCGCAACCGTCGGCACGTCGCTAGTCGTGCGGGATCTGCAGAGCCCTTGGCCCCGGGCCAGACGACACGGCGGTGCCGTGCTCCCGACAAGTGGTGTCATTCCCCAATTGGCACCACGTTTGTTCGTATCGACTGTTGAGCTTGGGTGCCAGGTCATGGGAACCACGTATCCTCCTTTCGGAAAGAGCCCCCCTCCCCGGGACTCGGAGCCGCCGCTGCCGTATTCCGGAGCCCGGGTCCGGCAAGCGGTTTCCGCATCGTTCTCGGATGTTGCCATATTTGGCTCTCTGATACGTTTTTCACTCAATGTTTACGGCCTACATCCGAGGAGCGACGTCCCGGCAGTGACCAGCTGGCTTCATCTGCATACCTGCATCTCAAAGAACGGGTTGGGGGAGGCAAAACTGCTGCCAGTGCTTGCGGGTGGGTCAAGCGTGAGATCCTGTGTTTTCTAACTCAACCCGCTCGGCATACCTAATGGCGAAGGCATCGATATCTTATTTGAAATTTCAACCAAGGAACCGTGACTCTGAACGTTTTCACACTCACAAGCTCGGGTTACCGCGAAGCAGACAACACAGCACAGAAGCAATCTTCCATCAGTCTTCTTTCTTCCCCCGCGAGGCCGAGCGATACGGGAGAGAATGGCGAACCCACGACGAGCCGGCGTATGCGCGCAGTCCTGGAACGGGCCTTGGACCACGCGATGGGGTCGGCCTTCGCGGAGCCGACCTCGCCGGATCTCATGCGAAGGTCGGTGAGAGGGACCGTCGGGCCTCGTGGTCTACTTACTGCCTGATACCAAGCCGGTGTACGAGAAAGAGAGAGTGATCACCTTTGAAACATTCCCTCCACCGGGGTCAAGTCACGGTTACGCCTGTTGGGGAGGGGGTTCTAAATACGTCTCAGAGAAAATTGTGGGTTTCTTGGCTACGTTCGTGACAGCGGCCGGGCCAGCCGACGACGCCTCCGGCAGCCGATCGCCGAGCAGTACAGTCTGCGACGTGACACGGTTGGCTGTCAACTGGGGCCTGAAGGGTAAAAGGAAGGAAAAGAAAGCAAGAAAAAATAACCTGCCAAGATTTAAATATATCCTCGGATCTCGCCCAAGGGCCTGTCGCAGGCGCCAAGCCTCACGTCGCCGTCTTGACGAGACACGTCTGTGGGCGGTTGAATGTAACCCTCCCAGCGGGGCGGTTCTTTGTCGTCTCTCCTTGAGACGACTGGCTGCCTGCGGTCTTCGAAACCGAATCTATTTAAATACACACATACTTAGCAGTGCTTCTATTACTTCTACTACTACTATCTCCTGCTGCTCCTACTCGTGCTCAAGCCGTCTCGAGCCGACTGGCGTCGATTGGGCTTCTTTTTTTTTCGGTCTGCTTTGTCAAGTTGTAAAAATGAACCACTACCGACTCTTCTCGTTTGGCTTATTCGGAAGCAGGCCCGGGCTTGTCGCCTCGCTCACCGAGAGCCAGTGCCATATAGCTCCTGTCTCAAGGTCCCTTCTGTACCACGCGTATCGATTCGATGGGGCGGTTTATGTTCTGTAACGGATAACCGCTCAGCGAGGACTAGGAGAGGGGAAGGGGGTCCGTCAGACGTCATAGCTTCATAGGAAACAACTCAACAATAGATTTGGCGGAGCGTGTCCAAGAGAGAATGGAGGGGGCAGCTTTGTCCACGAGCGCTTGAAGCGGCGGTGACCTCTGCGGCTATACAATGTGAAGTGAGGTTACCCAGGCTTCAGAGACTGCCCTGCCCGCCCATAGGTATTTGAAGGGCGACCTGGAAAGGCGACAATACAAACCCGCGAGGCGGGTGGTCCAGGTGGCCATCTCTACTCGACATCTTCTTTCAGCACCCCTGACGGTTGTTGATGGTGGCTTCGGGCAGATAGATACATTGCACGGGTCCGGAAAAAGAGGAGGGTTTGGAAGGTAAAGCGGCCGTCAATTCTTCTGGTCATCATCAAAGGCTTTCTATCATCACACGTATATCCCGACATCGCCTACACAATCCGCTCGCTTTCTCGTAACTGAGTGAAAAAGGAGGAAAGATGAAAAAGAAGGTGGGGGGGGGAAGCCCCCGATCCCAGGCATGAAAAAGAAACCAGGCAAGAAACTCCCTCCGCAGCATTGTATACCGTCCCGTCGTATCAAAAGACCGTTAAGCGCCGTTGAGAGCAAAAAGTGTGACGAGAGCATCGCTGTGTATAATCCCAAAAGCAAAGTGCCACCAAACCATCCGCTCCGCAAGTTTCGTACAACAAAGAAAGAAAGAAACAAGGGCAAGGGATTAGGAGGAAGGCAGATGACGGGGCCCTCATCGGCGGTAGTTGTACTCCCTCTCCCTCCTCCGGTCCGAGATGGTGACGCGCATCCTCTCCTCCTCGGGCGGGGGCGGCGGGGCCGGCAGAATCCGCGGTGGGCTGTACCGCCTCCCTTCAACGTATCGGAACGTCTCGTACCGCGGCTCGACGGGGACGGGGACGGGGTAAGGGACCCTCACGGGCACAAGCTTCTCCCGCTCGACGTACACCTCGCGCACCTCCCTCTCGCGGTCACGGCTCCCGCGGCGCGAGTGGCTCCGGCTGCTGCGCGAGCTCTTGCTAGACTTGACCGATCTGACCGAGGGCTCGACGTCGACGGCGATGACCTCGATGGGCGGCGGCGGCGGCGGCGGCGGCGGCGGAGGGGTCGCGGCCTTGGGCGGCGGCGGTGGCGGAGGGCACGGCAGGGCCGGGGGCGGCGGAGGCGGAGGGGTCTCGGCCTTGGGCGGCGGCGGCGGCGGCTCGGCGACGACGGGCGGGGGAGGGGGAGGGGGCGTGCACTCGCGAGGCGGGGGCGGGATGAAGGTAGTCTTCTTGGTACGGACGGTAACGGAACCGTTGGTGGGCGGCTCGAGGTAGAGGCGCTTTTTGGCGCCGTGGTGGTGGTGGTGGTGGCGGTGGTGGTGGTGGTACTCGTAGTATTCTTTCGAGGAAGCTGGAGGAGCAGAGGGAGGTTAGTCTGAGATGAAGCGTGAACGTGACGCCGCGAGGTGACGTCAGGATTTGGAGCTCACTCGTACCCATTGTGGACGGCTGGATTCGTTCCAACAAGGACAGGGACAGCTGCGTACACGTATTGTGTGCTCTGTGTGAAGTTCTGAGTGCGCCGACTTGATGGCCTACACTTTACGCGAGGTTGGGAAGGGGGGTTTGGGTTTGTATATGTCGGTCAGAGAACTACGGGTTGTGCAGACCCTCCCAAGGATGGGATGAACCGCAGTGCGATGGGATGCGCTGCGCTGCGTTGCGCTGTACGACGCAACACGGTGCCGATGCGATGCGATGGGTGCACAGCCAAGCAAGTAAGAAAAGAAGAAAAGATGTAGTTTGCGGTTGTTCAGCGCGGAAACTCGCAGATCTGATGCGAGGATCGCGGAGGAGGGGAGGCGGCGATGATCACCTGCCGGTGGCGGGAACCAAAAAATAAGGGTTGTGGATGTTCGTTCGTTCTTCGGTGGTGGCGGTTGGGAACTTGGAAGGGTTCGGACGGAAGAACAAGGGCGAGAGGAAATAAAGGGAAACGATGGGCGGGGAGGGGGGGAGAGACAAGACGCTACCTATCCATTATATAAGTCACCAACCACCACCATAACATCACTAACGCGAGAGAAAGTGTCTGGGCCTAAACAGGGCGGGTTCGCGTCCAGGTGGAATCAAGGTCGGCCTGCCTCTCACCCACGGCGAACCACATCAATCGTACACCACACCCACATCGTCTAGCGCCCAGTCGGCAGCCCAAGAGGCGCCCAGTGAGGAGGTGACATCCAGGCAGCGGGCTGCCATGCATCTGAGGGGGTCCTGTCATACCTAGGTAGGTAGGTAGTGGATGGAGAAGAGACCCAGCAGAGAGAGAGAGGCTCAACCAAGACGCATCATCAAAAAAGAGAGGCCCCATCGAAGCTGCACGAAAGTGTGGACAGGAACGAGGCGGCGGTGCTGGGCGTAATGGAGAGAAAGATGCATATGCAGAGGAGCACTGCCCACTTGACTGGGGAAGGATTATTTACCAGGCTACACTAACAATAACTATTATGTAGTACATCGTATGCATCTATCTGAACGAAGCTGCTCCAACTCTAAACACCTAGAATGGAGTTCGACGCGAGCGAGGGGTATTAACGACAACGACAAACGACATTAACGGCTCCCCCGCCGCCATGAGAAGGATTAAGCCCGCCCGTTCCCCTTCCTCCCTTCCTACCATGTACCTATGCCTCTCTCTCTCTCTCTCTCTCTCTCTCTCACACACACACACACACACACACACACCAGTCACCACTGGCAGACTCCTTCGTATGGCCGACAAGGGTGGGCTATTGGGCAATTGAGACCTTATGACGCCAGTGCGCATGCCACGCCAAAAGCAGGATTCGAGCCCGTCGGCCGGGTTGCCCCTCCTCCGCCCTATTGGAGCCACACCTTTTTTCTGTGCCAGAGAACCGGCTGACATACCTGACACTCCGGCTCGGGCCAGTCATTCGCCCAAGAACCACCGCACTAGGTACAACGGGTCCTGCGCCCGCCCCGCCATCTGGCATGTGACGCCCTTGCTTCGACGCTGCCAACATCAGAAGAGGCTGAAAGCAAGGTTGTTGTCGTGATCGTCTTGTCTGCGCCAGTCTGCGGGTTTCCGTGCCCGTTGGGCCACGTCCGGTGGGGCAAGACTCGAGCTTGCACCGCAGACGCATGCATCCCTCCCTCGCAACTCAGACGGGTGGTTAACCAACCCCCCCTGATCGTGGGGTCGCAGGGCTGAGCTTGTCAGGTTGGGTGAGCTGGCATAGCTCCATCGTCGTCCCAGCCATCTCCCGAATCGACGTAGCTCGGTTCGGGTGCCGACATCGTCAGGCGAGAGGAGATAATGGAAACACTCTTGCCACTTTTAGTCCGACGAGGAGGGCTGGTTGGCCGGCCTCAATCTCCAATGGACGCCGTCCCATGTTGCCAAGACCATGAGCGACATCGATCCCCCCCATCTGTCCCATCGGAGATGGGCCCCCCTCTGGCACTTGTGCGTTGGGTGCGCCTAAAAAGCTTGTCGGACACCCATCGCGACTCTGCTGGCGGCCCAATCTTTGACTGCCCATGTGCTGCTTGCTTCTCCCTCTCGCTCAGTCCGAGTGCTGGACCAGTCCCGCCCCCGAGACTACTGGACCCTTGAACCAGGGGTCAGCCCTCCTTCGGGTGCCCCCGCGCTTCGTGGATTCGATCGATCCAAGGCGGTAATCATTCCCGGACCAGGGTCGTAAGTGCGTCGCGCAACTGCCGCGACACATGGCTACCCTCAGGCCCGCTAGGTTCGCCCTCTCAGGCGGACCCCCTTAGCCGCCTCGCGAAGCTCATGTTTGGCTAGAAGCGGCCGCCTCGTAGACGGCGTGGGGACCGGGGGAGCATCTCCGTTATCGCGTCATGATGCCGAGGCTTCTCGGAGACGCCCCTGTATGACGGGAACGTTGAATCGAGCGTATCGTCGCCTCGCACCTTCCGAATCATCCAGTTGCGAATGTGTCCCATCTCGCCCATCCACCAGAGGCCGAGCACGATCGTCAGGATGGTCACGGGTATGGCAGTTGCCCAATACAGCCACTGCCCGCCTTCCATGTCTCGGATGTCGCTAGAGTTCATTCCAAAGATGCTCGAAACGGCGCTCAGAGGAAGGAAGATTATTGTCACAATGGTGAAGGCGTAAATGGCCTGTTCCTGGCGGTCCTTCGTCACCGCCGCGTTGTTGAGGTTCTAGTCTCCCAGTTAGCGCGCCCATACCCCGGCTTCTGACCTCACGCGGTATCGACTCACCGTCTGTTCCAGAACTTCGACTTCTTCGCCGTACTCTCGAAAGTCCCTGTTACGCCGCTCCAGCAGCTGTGTGCACTCCGCCGCCAGGAGATCCCTGAAGCCAGCGGTGTCCGTGGGTGGGAGCTTGTAAACGTCGGACACCTCAGCCATGCGCTCCAGCGGCGTATCCATGTCGTCGTCGTCGTCGTCGTCGTGTCTGTTTCTGCCGAGCCCCAGGCGAGACCGCAGAGAAGTAGCGTCACGGCGGTTGGCCTGTTCACCAAACTGCGCCCGATACAGACGGTGCTGCTTCGTTGCTACGGGCAGAGCTTCTTGGCGAGACATCAGGATGGAGTTAAACACGTTGCTTTGCGCGTCTATCGTGCGGTTGATCACACTGATTTCTTGCCGCAGGAAGTTTATACGTTGCTGGTACGAGATATCCGACTGCCCGTTGGCAATCTCGTTTTCCTACCCGACTGTCAATACAGAATACAGTACCGAGCGGCCCGCTCAAACTCACCAAGGCTCTGAGATACTCTGAGTATGTATCTGTGATCCCCGCATACCTCCCGGACGTGTTGGCCAACAGGCCGTAGCTGATCAGTGAGACCACCTCGAGCGGGAGGACCGAAGACCTTTCCAGAAGGTTCAGATTCGACAGCCGTTCCATAATGTGCTTCATGCCGCTCTTCAGCAGCGAGTCGGCCACATCCAGATGGTCTTCCCACATGTTCGTTTCATGACTGGCGTAGATCAGGCCCATAACCAGATGAAGCCATGCACGGATTAAGTCCAGCGGCACATCGATCTGCGGCCGATCTGTTGGCTCGGCGTGGGAAAGAATGCTTTTGAACGCAATGACCGGAAGAGTAAGTTGACGCAATACTTTCCTTACCATGGGGGCATTCGTATGGACCGTATCGCCCCTCGTCCCGTCAAGGGTATTTGGATGAGCTTCACCGCCGGCAGCCTCAGGTGGGGAAATCTGTAAACTCCGTTAGCAATATTCCGACCAACACAAGAGAAGCTGCAAATACAGACGTTGACCAAGTTCATCACTGCGCCCCAGAATCTCTCTGTTGTTGGACCGTCGAACAACGGAGGGAGAAAGAACTTGAACAGGGAGTCGGCTGCGTTGAAAATATCAATGCGGTCCTCGTAATCCTGCTTCTTCCATGTGTTTGGCGCGGAATGCATGTCTGTCCCGAGCTGCTCGAGATATGAATATACCTCATTCCGCGTGGACGTTTCAGCTTCGAGGTAGAATCGCCTGTCAGGGCCGTTTGTTTCGGCTGTCAAAAACTCTTCCACTTCGGAAAGCTGCCTCTGGAGAACGATAAAGTTGGGCCCCTCCATTGGGCTCCGGTGGCTTGTCTCGGCCCAGCTGAACACATGGAACATATCATTAGTTTTGCCGGAGCGTCCGGGTGGGAAGCTCGTTCGGTTTCCAGATGTTGGCTTGAGTGGTTGCGGACCGGCACCAGACGACTGTCCGACGACGGTGTTGCCCTGGCCTTGGGTGATTGGTCTCAGAATACCGCTTGGCGGAAGTTGTGGTGGAGCGCTGGTTTGTATCAGCTATTCGTACTCGCGAAGAGATTCAATTCAACTCACCATGTTTCCATGCTGATAACCACGTTCCTGTGCGAAGCCCGGGCAAACTGGAGCACCTTCCACCATCGGGGCTCTGTCAACAGACGGCCGTTGAAGTGGAAGCGGACCGCCTTAGGCCAGAAATCGGAAAAATGAGCAATGAAGGCGAACCACGTCTGGCATTCTTCCAGTGGGAAAGACCATAATACCGACTCGCCGCATTGGACGAGTATGCGGCCACCCTCTGCGTTTGGCGCAAGTCCTTTCGCCGGCCCAGACGTCATCGCGATAGTGTCACCACGCAGACCATCCTCGTACATGGCGCCGCAGGTAATCAGTAGTGAGTTATCGAGAACGATGCACCACAGCTGTCTGATATGGAAGCACCAGTCCTTCTCTCCATTGCCGATTTGCCGCGTTGCCTGGAGCATGTCTCGCTCCTGGGAGTTACGTGTGAAGGCTGACTGGAGCAGCGTCTGGGGTGGATAGGCTCCTGGGTTACCCGTAGCCCGGATCCCCGAGTACTCTTCCAGGGAGAAGTAGGGGATGCATAGCCACGTCGCCGTCCGGTTACCAGACTGCAAGTTCTTTTCTTGGTCGCTCTGCCGGAGAGGAAGCTGGAGGTAGCCGGGCTCCATGTGCTTTACCGTCCTCTCCCTGGATGTGCGGACAGTCTTGGAGTAGTTGTTCCTCACATCGGAGAGCAGTTTCCGAATGTCGGTTTGCTCTTTCTCTGACAGTGCATTTGAAATCTCATTCTATATTGGAGTCAGCTTGAAGCGCTGCCGGCTTCGGCGTTTGTATTCCACACACCGTGAATTCGTCAAAGTTCATCATGTCTTGTTGTACGTGGCTGGGAAATCATCAGTAATGAGCAAGCCGCCGAGTCTGGTCTCAGACTTACAGCCATCTGAAGAGGGAGCGTCGTCTCCTATTTGCATCGTACACAATGTCCAACGCCGCAGAGTGCGCGCCGCCGAGAACACCCTCGCCCGTGTATCGAGACTGATAGACGTGAAACGCTTTGCTCGGCGGCGGCTCCTCGGCCCGCAGAGTGGAATCATCTGAAAAGGGCGTATCCAGATCGGACCCTTCATCAGTTCTAGACGAGTCTGTTCCCAAGCGTGCCGGATCGAAAGCGTAGACCTTGCCGGTTGTCTCCTCCAAGTCGACCCACTCGTCGCCCTCGTAACCCGGATCGCGAAACATCTGTTCAGGAAATACGGGAGTCATCGAAATCGCTTCGAGTGCGAAATCCTGTAGATGTGGCTCCTCCTCTTCGTTATCGACAAGTCCTGTTGCTGGCCCTTCCGGCGTGGGCTGCCGCGACCATTTCTGCTCGGCCACGACCGCCGCAGGAAATCCAGCGTTCTGCTGTGTCTGGGTCAAGTCTTCGTACACCACAGGAGCAGATAGGGGCGTCTTTGCCCGTCGCCGTGGAGCCAGGGGTTCCTGAGGTGAAGCAAAACGCACAATGGGCTGGATTGTCTTGGGACTCCTCCGGCGTCCCGGGGCTTTGGGCGGCGGCGTGGGCGGTACAGGGTCGTAAATGGGATCTGATTTTCGGAACTCCTCGATCAGTTGAACGAGGTGTGCCGTCTGGTTCTCTCTGGTATACTGGCTTCTGAGATTTTGGGCTGATGTTCGTGACAGGAAGAGGGACGGTCTCCGGCGGCGAGAAGGCTCTCTTAAAGGTTCGTATTGCGACATTGTGAGCGGTTGACACACTGAGACTGTGTTTTCACCTGCTGTTTTGCCTCTGGCGGTATAGTGTCGAGATGTTTCGAGTCGGTGTAAGTGTTATTATTCTTTCTTTTTTCGTCAAAGTCTTCGTCGAACTGAATCACTGGCGCTTTTTCGAACAGGGAGAAGAAAGCAGGCAGCATCGGCAGATTGTAATGTAAATGAACGAAGGCCTCAAGAGAGCGACGGCTCGTACTAACACTTGCACGAGTTAATAAATAACAACACATCTTTGACGGAAACCAGGTACATCCCTAGATAGGTAGGTAGGCAGGCAAGGCTTTCCCCATAATCAAGCCCGCCGAGGCCAGCCACCGGGAGATGCGCATTGAGGCAGGCAGGGGCCGACGACACCATGGCAACGCCCGCTAGCTGCTGAAGATGTTCAAGTCTGAGCGCTGTCCCTTTGTTTCCTCTTACAGGTACCTACCTAGGTAGGCCAGGAACGTTCGGCGTTGCTAAGTCCGTGGGCCTCGACCCCGCCATCTTCAGCGGCCGAACACGGGAGGCCCCAGCGGACAAACTACGCTAAAACCGATGGCCCCAACTGGGTTGCCGTTGCTACCGGCTTTTCTTGCGCAATCACTGACTGCATCTGCTGCATCCCTTCGACCTACACTACTACTACCTTAGCTACCTAGGTAGCATCACTGAGGACTATTCCACGTTCACGACTCGTCAAGTTTGAGCTCATGTTGGTGAGCGCAGATCTGTATCAATTGGTCTCTTGGATCCTCCAAAGACGAGAGAGGGTATCTGAAAGCTGACATACGAGCATCTGCAACAAACCGAGAGCCCTTGAACTCCATGCCTGCAAACCAGAGGTTGTCGTGAAATGTGGCCGTCTCAGAACCGAAAACCGAAAGTGTTTTCTTTCTCTGTGACCTCATACATCCACCCCTTTCAAGATTAGAGAAATCCCTCAGTCCGGATGCAAAGGACCTGAATACCGTCGTCCATCCTTATTACCCCTTTGCCAGTCCTGCAAGTCCAACATGGGATTCGATGGTTCGAGTAGCCCATGCCATTCACCCGTCCACCGTAAGACGAAAAGAAAAGGAAGGAAAGAGAGAGGCAGACCCAAGAATCAAAGAAGCTCGAGGCTCTTGTCCATCTGGGTCTCATGCATCAGTCCCGCGGGGCCGATACATGTGTAAGACTCTGATATAATAATAGCCTGAGCCGGATGTCCACCCGCCGATCCCTTTTAGACGAAACATGGAATCAAGTGGGAAGTTGTATCCCTGCAACAGCCGTCCGTAACAACAAAGGAAAGAAAGTAGAACAAGGTGCCGGGTGAGCTGTTGTGTAGCCGAGTCCTGGTCCGCTGGCCGTTCGCAAACGTCGAAAGCAAAGCGTTTTGCGAATGAAAGAGGTCCAGTTAGGACTCCAAAAGTCCAGAAACGTGTTCAATAGCGTTCGAGTCCACGGTCATCCAACGGGCCGGCCATCCAAAGTCTGATGTTCCGTCGCCAGAAATGCAAAGTCAAAGGCGGTAGCCAGAGTTGAATCCAGCCATGGTCAGACGACGAGTCATCTCGCCGACCGAAGCCTGAGAGTACGGCATGCCCGAGGTGCGGGAAGAAGAGCCAGAGCTGCTGGCATTCCGAGATCCGAAATGCTCATCTTCGGGCTTCTCCTCGACCCACTGCAAATCGTCGTCGAAGCAGCTGGGGAAGTCGGGCAAGAGTCCTTCGTGGTAGAAGCCCTCCATCTCCGAGCGCCACGGAAACGGAAGAGCCTCCCAAATCTTCTGTATGTTGTTGATGAATCCGTACTGGCGACGGAGGAACGGGAGGACAACGAGAGTGACCTTGGCCAGAGCGACCTTCATCTCGCGGACCTCGTCCGCAAACTCCTCCTCCGGGTTCTGCGTGTACAGGTGGATGTGCGCCATGCGCAGGGGTACCTCGAAGCTGGCCAGCTTCTTGGCGCTGTCGAACTTGTAGTAATAGAAGCGGCCACCCAGGGAAGCCCGAAGGGAATCGACCGCCATGAGGACATTGTCGATCTGATACCGCTTCAGGGACTTGACGTCGAGAAGCATGGCGGGACGGTAGAACATGACATTGTTCAGGATGTAAGTGCTGCTCCACATGTTGGTTTGGTCCGGTCGATGACCACCAAGTTCTGTCGAGTCGGGTTAGAGAATAGTCCAGGTCGAATAAGGTCCGCATCGACACTTACCGCCCATGTACACCCAGAAGATGATGACACTCATCATCGACGCGTCAAAGTCGTCAAGCACGAAGTGAGTGACGCCGACCTATGCCAATACGTGAGTCAAACCGATGAACATGACGAGTTGAGTACGGGATAGCGCAGTCAGTCTTACCTCGTTGGGTGGGGGAAGGTTCTGAGCTAGGTACGCCGACTCGGAGACTAGCACCTCGCGATGGGCCGAGACAACTTTTCCGTCGCCAAGGGCGATGGCACAATCATAGCTTTCCTTCGAATAGAACCAGCTGCGTCGTAACTGTTAGCGTAACCATGCCCCATGTAGATTGACCGCTCGTTCGTGGAAACTTGCTCAATGAGATGTTTTCTCTCAAAGCTGGGCCGACGTCTGCTCTCAAGGGAGGCCCGGAAGACTCTTCGGTGGTCGCCGTCTCCCTGAGTCGACTCGGCAACAGCAGCCGTCTCGGTCTGGAACGAAGCCTTGGGCGAGGTGCTACCGGCCTCCTCGCCGTTGGAGGTAAGTGCCACGTTCATGCCAGCCTTCTCGCTCTCATCGTGCTTCTCCTCGTGCTCCTCATTGCGCTTCTCGTCGTTCTCGTCTCTCGGCAGAGGGACTTCCGCAGCGATGGCCACGTTGTTCTCGGCCGAAGCCGAAGAGACAGACGCGACAAGCTCAAGTGAGGACGGGAGTCGAGCCTTTCTGGCGACTTCCTCCACAGCCATTCTGGCAGCTCTGCGGTCTTTCTTATGGCCGCCCATATCTTCGTCCTCGTTGTTGTTGGCTGAGGTTGCGGTTGCAGAAGTTGTGGTGAGCAAGAGACAAGTTGAAGATGTTGAGAGAGACTTACCCTTCTCTGAAATAGAAGGAGCTAGGGCACTTTCCCCATTGATCTCACCACATGAGCCGGGGACAGGTTCAGCGCAAGGGCTCTTAGCCTTCGAGGCGTGGGTGGCAGAAGACTCCTGCTCCTCTCTGTGCACGTCCTTGATCTTATCCTCAGTGAGCGAGGGGAAGTCAGCAGCTGTGAGAACGGGGAGCGGAGGTGCTGGTCGTGAAATCTGGACTTGGTGTGAGCCGTCGCCCGAGGTGTGATGGCGTGTGCTGCTAGGCGTGTGGTGCTTTGCAGCAATCTGAGCCCACGACAGAGAAGCCATGGTGAGTATCGTTGGTAGGATACACGGGTGAGAGGGAGCTGAAGGGCTGTTAACAGGAGGAGTGGTTGCGAAAGAATAAAATTACAGACTCGGTGATGCGTCAAGGAAAAAATGGCTGAATGAGAAATGGGGCACAGTGGTAAGAGACGCAGTTGTGTGAGATGTGAGCAAGGGAAGGGCTTTTGCGTGGGAATGTAGAGGTGTAAAGAAAGATGGCGTGCGGTTGAGAGAGTATGAGAAAGGTGATATCAAAAAAGGAAAAGGTTTGCTGAACCAGATGTGAAGTCGGTCAGTCTTTAGTGTGGCCGGTTTAGTAGTTGTTTGTAAGTATCTGATGTGTATTCATGTAAACAAGTGGTTTTGTCTCGTGTTGTGTATACTTCACCTCATCTGACTGAGCTACCATCCATCTACTTGTATGGATAAGGAAGGTGGAGAGTGCCTTCCTCAAAATTTCAAGCATCAGGTCAGATGATAGACAATATAAAAGTTGACGGCTTGGAGTGATGCCCTATCAGCATAACAAGATCATGTTCCTTATCAAGCTCTTTTGAGCCTCCTTGATGGGCGATGGCACATATTTCCAACCCCTCCCCCTCTCTTCTTGTTCCTATAAAGAGACACAGTTCTCTTACCCGACCGGAAGCCTTCCGGTTAGCTAGGGCAACACACAAAAGCAACAAATAAGAAGCGAACGGTTGGTGACTGTATTTCATTTGTCAAAGACCCGGGGCATCTCCGGTGGTTGGCTTATCCATCACAACCCAGAAGACTAGCCTGGAGTCTTTGTAAAGCTGGTTGTTATGGCGGATGTGTCCTTATTCAACCCGCAAAGACACAGGTATAGGGTTGAAGGAAAGAACAATGCTGTGTTACCACTTTGATCGTCTCAAAATCCTTTCATACAACATCATCCATCATTTGCATTTCCCTGTCAAACGTCAGGGCGTGCTCCCGCTACAAAAGCATTCCCGTATGACTTGGTCGAAGATTTTGCCTCGACGGGCCAACGTACGTGACACCTTGTTTCTTTCGTAAAGGGCAGTGGTGACCCCGGGTCTCCCAACAACTCCAGATGGCCGTGTTATCTTCTTGCGATCCGGCTTAGAAACGACGACAGCGATCCTCGGAATCCCGACGTCAACAAGGGGCCTTCCAAGAAACTCATAAAACATGTCGTTCTTCTGAAGCCCATCTTAGCCGCCAATCTTGACGGCGAACTTCATTCTATGAGCCAGTCAGTAATCTCATAGTTGTATTGATATCGTGTAGTTGAACCCCAACTCGCGGTTTCAACAATGCTGTAGAGGAATTCCGTGTCTATCAGGCCCTTGGGCATTCTTCTCGTTGAAAGCCTCTCGGAACTGCGCACTTTTCCATGCGGAAACTCGCCATTGTGGCGGCTTTCACGGCCTCCATCGTCTTCTGGATAGGCCTTGTTCGCATTAGTCGAATCTCACAGACGAATGCCCACAATACGGTTCGTACCAACGCCCTCGATCGCAGCGAGGGAATGGTTGGGGGTTTTACATGAGGGCTTAGAGGGAGCGCAGCAGCGGGATCATGTTCTTTGCGCCAGATGAGCACAGTGAGGCAGCCAATGGCGATGGACGATGAGTTGTGGAGAATGTACACATGGTTGCAATTTGGGATGAATCACCTCAAGTTTAAGGCATCTTCATCAGCAGCTTGACTGGGGCTGGAAGGGACGGAAGGGTGATGAGATGCATGTTTGGATCTGGAAACTACCTAAGCGAGATGTTCGAATTCGTTAAGTCAGGCGACCGTTATGTATTCCGGCTCGAACGAGCAGGAAACACGCCCGGCTCAACTCGAGCAATCGGTCGGGATCCGACAACATGTCGTCGGCTCAAGGGGCCGTCCGATCCAAGGCAAGCATGGATGTGGAGGTGTTCCCCTCACCTTGGTTTTATCCAGCAACGGGTCGTGTCACCTTCATAACGGCTCGTATCGGTCGAGCGTCTGTCTCGGCTCCGTTTGTCAGTGTATTTGTCCACGGCCACTGGTGTGTGTAGGTGGGCGCGCGGACAGTTGCATGCTGTTTCATCGAGCACAGCGCGACCAGTGACCAACGTGCGTAAAGATGGGTAAGGGTGCATTTCTAGATAGAGTGAGAAGGGTACGGGAAAGCAAATAAGTGACGGAGTGAGGTTGTCGGTTTCTTTTGATCCACCTCCCCGGACCAAGGTCAGTGGGCTTGTGTCTCTCAAAGCGGCTAGGCTCCCATGGGGCTACCGGTACTGGATTCGTTCGGTGTTTGCGTCCTCCTTGGGCGAGCGTGCTTGGCTCCTCAGGATAATACCTGAATGCCGTACTCCTAGACGGCGTGCTCATTTCTCGGACGTGACATGGCATGACACGCCCCGCCCCGCCTCACCTTTCCCAACGAGAAAGGGTCGCTTCTGGATGCCGGCATCCGTAAGCACCTTGGGTAAAGTACGAATACCTCACCTAGGTAGGTAAGCATAGGAGGTCTCGAAGTCAGTCAGTCCTCTTGTTGGTTGATGGGAGGGAGCTGCCTGAACCATGGTCACACAGTCTGGATCGCTCCTCGTCAGTAGACCCTTGGCTGACGGCCCTTGCTCCCGCTACAGCTGACAGGGGCTCCCAGAGCCTGTTTGCTCGCCAAACTCGGTAAGGGTAGGTACCCGCCACAGGCTTTGATTGATAGGGAGGTTTAGCTACGAGGCTGCATCTTTTTCTTTTTTTTTTCTCCCTTTCTCCTTCTATGTGGGAACCTTATATCGGTCATGATACTACTGAGTTAGTATTACCTACTCATTGTGTGTACCTGTGCGACCTTAAGAGGGACCGCCTGGACTATGTACCTCAGTAGGTACGCGGTACTTGCGGCATGGGGGGGAAGGAGGTCAGAACGGTAAGGGAGAGAGGGGCGACCGAGCCCATCCTTCCTTCCTCCCAACTGTCCGAACCGATCGACCACACAGCGCTATCTGCCCGCCGGTCTTGTCTCCATCCACCAGATGCCCTTGCCCCCCCCCAAACCCTGAGGTGGCGCCGGCTCTACGACATCTCTCCTACCTTCACCTCCCGATTTTGACTTCACCTCTCGTCTGCTGGAGCCTTCTGCCTTTGTCAGCCCAGACGGTGGAACATCCGCTTCCCGTCGCGCGATTACAGCCGGGCAGGCAGACGGTCCCATCACCCGCGCCCAATTGTTTTCTTGGACCTTCTTGCCTGGGTAACTACCTAGCTCACCAGCCAGCCAGGCACGTCGTTCCTATACCTACTTACCTAGGTACCTCTCATTGACTGGCCAGCGCCCCTCTCATCGCGTCGTGGGATTTAGGCTTGCCGGCCTTTGCTTGCTTGCTTGCTTGCCTGCTTGCTTGGCCTTGGCACCTCGGCATCTTCATCACCAAGGCTGCCCACGCAATCAAATGCTCGTGGCCGAACATCTTACACTATCGCATCTCATCATAATCTCATCGCCCCGGTAGCAATCTCACTCGCTCATCCATCTCATCATATGTTCCCCTTGCTCATTCTTATCAGACTACCTCATGGATGCCATCATGGCGGACACCTCACCCGCCGATCCGCTGGCTTCGGCCACTAGTGCCCTGATGAACTCAATCCAGGGTTACGTCCGCGCTGCCATCGCTGCCGAGATGACCAACGCCCCGCCTCAGTCCCAGTCGGCTCTCCAGACCCGTCTGGACTCCGTCATCCAGGAGAACACTGAGCTCAAAGAAAAGCTCAAGCAGATCGAGAGTAAGACCCCTTGTGCTGTTCGTTACCAGTGCATACGTCCCTGTTTTTTTCTTTTTTTTCTTTTTTTTCTTTTCTTTTCCAAATGATCATCCCCCCAAAGTGCTGACATCGCCCAAGCAGATGAGCGGGACACCATCAAGGCCGCTTTCTCGTCCTACATCGGCGTCCCCCTCCCCGAGTCCAAGCTGTCTCGTCACCTGCGTCCCAAGCCCCCCAAGTTCCCCCAGTTCAAGAACTTCCCTGTCGAGATCCGCATGAAGATCTGGAAGCTCGCCCTTCCCACTGGTCGCGTCTTCGACCTTTCCATGGGCGACGGCCACCTCTCTCGCGTCCTGCGCGCCACCGCCCCAAACCCCAACGGCGGTCCCAACCCAGCCGTCGCGATACGGCAGGCCTCGGGCCTTGCCGAGATGAGCGTCACCGCTCACAAGACGCCCAAGCTCCGCCTCGCCTGCAAGGAGGCCAACCGCGCTTTCCTCGAGGCCGGCGGCTTCGAGTTCGGTCTCTTTGGCGGTGCTTACAAGGGCCTCTGGTTCAACTACGCCGAGGACATCCTCTTTGTTCGCGAGGAGCCTCGCGCCTGGACCAACCTCGACATGTCGCGCATCGTCCGTGTCGCATTTCCCCACACGAGATTCATGAGCAAGGCCAACATCACCTCCAAGATGGACCTGATCCTTGACCACTTCATCTCCTGCAAGGAGGTCATCCTCATGCAGACCATGGAGTGGGATATCCGCTCCTGTCTGACGAGCCCTCGCCTCCCGGCCAAGCTGTTTCCCCTGGGAACAGAAGACCCTATTGGCGCGCACGACTACCCCAAGGAGCTGTCGAGTGAGATAGGAAACGTCGCGGCATGGGGCGACGTGAAGCGCGTCGTTGAGCAGATCGGCAGGGAGCACATCATCGAGGTGAAGCGCCTGAGGCCTGGTCGTGTTCCCAAATTCACCGGCATGGAAATGGTGCGAGCTCGCCCGAGCTACTTTGACTAGAATATTAACATGCACCAGCGTCGACGAGGTTTCAAACGTTCTTAGGCTTTTGGCTTGTAACATATCCAGGCAGACACTGGGAGTAGGGGCGTTGGGTTGGGCTTTTTTTCCTCGCAAGCTAGCATAGTAACATGTCACCAATTGTGGATAGGATTCATTGGCTCTCTTGCTTTTCTTCTCAACTGTTTCTGTCCTGGCAGGCAGCCAGCTGCTTGTCCTCGTGTGGTTTACTTCCCTCCCCTCTTTTCCGCCTTCACAGACAAGCATTATTAAGAGCAACCATTGAGCATTGGTATAACTCTTCGTGCCATGGTTGACATGAAACCACAGGAAACTGCTCCGTTGAGCGACCTTGGGTTGGAGGTTATCGCCGAGAATATCGAAAGCCACTGAAAAGGTCCGGACCCTTCGGGTTTATCTTGGTTTACGAGTTTGGGTGAGCGGGTTCATCATGGGGCGCCGGTCACAACCAGAGGGTTGTAGGGTGCCATGGCTTGATATATCAGTGATGATGGTACTGCTGTTGAACCTACCTGCCTTCAGAACTGTGACAGCTTCGCAGAGCCGCTGAACGATGGAGTGAGGGACTGATATGCCACAGCTCCAGTTGAGGTTGGCACATCCCAAATCAAAACACGGCGCAAATCTTTACACGAAGAACTGCCCTAGATATTTATTCTTCACACTCAGTCACTGCCTCTGAGGTCCACGAATCGCAAGATGATCGTGTGATTAATCTAAGCCAGTCCGTACTGATGTTCTTCCTTCCCTCCATATTACCCGGGTTCAGAGCACGTTGAGCATATGAGCCTTTCGGAAAACCTCAACCGCCTCAATCTCCACCGACTTTCCCAAGTTCTCCTTCTCCCAGAGCTCCTTAACAATAGCCTTGTGCTCTCTCCAAGTCAACTCCAGGCCCTGATCCCAGTCCTCGGGGTCAACTTTCTCCACAGCAACGATGTCGTCTTCGTTGCGAATCGATCGGAACACAGGGTATGTCTCGGTCAGCTGCTTTTGGGTAGGAGTGCCGACCGGGTAGTAGGCGACGATAACGCGGTCGCAGTTCAGATTTCCGGGGACACGCTCGCAGTGATGCTTGTTTAACGCGATCTCTTCGCTGATGCAAATGTTCTTGACATCGAAGAGATCAAGGTTGTTCGACTGATCGGAGGTGTGGAGGTAGACCGCATCCAGCTCGTCGTTGTACCAGATGCTACGCATTGTTCCAGGTCTCGAGTTGCTATAGTAACCAAAACAGAACGAGCCTTTCTTCATGCAGACCTGGTAAGCCTCTCTGCAGGCCCCTCTCATGGCCGGCGGGGCCCAGTATCGGTAGAACTGTACTGGTCGGGGGTCGTACATGATCCAATCGTTGTATGGCTTCGGTTCGTAGATTCGTCCAGAGGGTAGAGCCCTCTCCCAGATCATGAGACGGATTTCGATTGCCAGGTGACGAAATCGAGGGAAGGAAGTGGCCGGCATGTCGGGGTCTGCGATGAGATTCATTAGTAACCAGCCAAAACCATCGCGACGCAAAATGGAGGGGCTTGATCTCACCAGTCTTGACGGGATCAACGGACACTAAGACGCCGCGCAAGGCTTTCCAGAGCTTTTCCATTGCATTCACATGCTTCTGAACCGGCTGTTGGCGCTTCCATTCTCTACTACCTCGTTTGAAGTCATCACAAGGCTTTGGCGAGCGGGTATCGATGGGTTGTCTGGTTAGCGTGGGTAAACCACGGTGGTTGTTCTCTGATGAGGCTCCAAGATTTGAAATTTCCGACTTCAGGTGCTCCCTTTAACAGTTCAAGAGAACTAGGACATCTTATTCAGCGCTTCCCATTCCAGAAGAGAAACCTCAGTAGTGCTGCTGTTGGAGTGGCATGAGAGGGACGGAAAGGGAGCGGGCACAGGAGGGCGGGTGAAGGCATGAATTCGTCTGGCCAGAGGTTGGAGCTATCCGGTGTGAATTGATCTGCGTTATGTGAGCTAAAAGATTTCATGGACTGAATATTGGATGTGAAGTAGCTGTAAGGAGCACAAGGTCCTGCAATCTCAAAAGCTTCTCTCACTTCTAGGCTTTCCTTGTTTTAGTTTGAACGATCGTCTCATCTTTGAACTTATCTTTAGCTTAGGTATCTGAGATTAGCTACATGAGGGACTTGAGTTACTTCGCTGTTGAAGCGTTATTGCTTTGGGTATCAGCCAACGACCAACTCTTACAACTAGGCTCCTTGATTTGCCTGTACCTTCTGCTCAAATACTTCATGGATTAAGCGTGACCTACAAGTTCCTACCTGTCTGTTTTGCCCAGGGACTTCCTTTCAGTTCAAGAGGTGGTTGCGCGACTCAGGACTAGGTTGCAAATAGTACTCCTCCTTCTACCATGCCATGAGACCAGCTAGCGGCTAGTCCAGAGCTCAAAGTCAATTATACAGTACCTTATTTGGAACTAAAAATCTAATGCCCAATCCAGCCCTAGACGGAGAATAACCCAAAGTACCTGTTTCTCCATCTTGCTGGTGCGGACCAGCATCGAGTTTCCGCCTGTAAATACTTCGGCTTTCGATATCTCTGAATCAGAGATGATATGGTGACTACGGATCAGAGGATGATGGAAAATGACAATTTAGCGTTCAGAAGGAGCCAGGTTTTGAAGGTTACTTTGTGAACAAGCTGGATGTAAAGATGATTAGGCAGACAGAGTAAAACCACAAAGGCACATCATCTCCATTTATTGGTCGCCTTTTTCTCTTTCTCTCCATTCTTAGGTAATTACTCACTGCTGGCAGAGAAGATACGACGATATAGAAGCAAGAGTCTTTAGCAATGTAGCTAGGGTAAATGGGTTATTTAGTGTCAGATGACGTTCGCAGAAACGGGTTTTTAGATGGCCTGGTCCTACTATTGTAGTTCTAGGTTATGGTTACTGATTTGCTTGAGAACAACCGGTAATGACTGACCTTGTATTTACTTATCGAGTTGCTTATAGTGTCGATGGGGCAATTAATACTGAGCAGAGAGTGTCTGTACATATGGTCATTTGAATGGGCCTATTGCCTTTTACCGTGACTTCCAGAGCTTCTGCCGTCGGCGACTTTCGCTTCGGCCGGCCGACTTCACCAGCGAACAATCAAGGGGGGCACTTCTGGCACGTGATTTTCACAGTTATTAGATAGATTAAATTGCACTGCGGGCGAAGATTTACCTTTTTTTGACTCCTAACCAAACTAGATAACCTGCCCTTGGGCACACCGTACGCCGCCCAGAAAAACACTCTGGATTACAACATCCCATCTGCCGTCACCGCCGCTGTCCCTCGCACTTTCTTGCCGCTGTTAGACCTCCACATCGCCCCAGACCCAGCCCAACCATCATCACCCTGCCTCTACCATCAGCAAAATTACCTAAGTTAAGTTAAGCAGTATAGCTTCCCAGTGTAACTCACCTATCACTGCTAGCAGCCTAGCCCAGTGCCCTAAGGCATCTTCTCACTAGCTATAATAATATCCACAATAGCCTCTATTATATCTACTAAGAACTAGTATATACTCGGGTTATAAGTAAAGCTAATAACTATTTCTAAATTAATCCTATTAATCTCCTATTTAATTAAGGTTACTATATTACTTGCCTAGTGTCACGGCACTGGCCAGTGACGTGCTTACTGAAGCGTGGTTGGTTTCAAGGCTTACACCTTGGAATCCTGTATCCTTTTGCGTTAATGCCAGAGTGGTTAACCTGCGCGCCCGCCTAAGGACCACGGCAGTCTACCCGCCATGATACCTCCGTTGTAGGTGTAAACGAGGCAGCCGACCTGCACCTTGCCACCGACCCCGCCGTTATTACTTGGAACCTTCAAGCATCTGACTTTGAGGGTATCGGAAGCAAGAAAAACTAGGTTTACTCACACTTCAAGTAGTTATCGCACATCAGATCATGGCAATTGAGTGACGCGCTAACATGTCCAAGAGGCCGCCTGCCTGACTCTCTGATCCTATTCGTGACCAATTTCTGCAAGCCAGGGCTGTGGCTGATCGCCATCGCCGACGTACGGGCAACACGGGGTGATTCGCGCCATGGTTGATGTAAGGTCTATAGTAATTCAGCAGTGGTGGCAAGATAGCAGCAGCTGGGAACGGATATCCTCGCTCATATAAACCCATGCAGTATTCCCCAGCGAGAGAACCTTGCCCTGGCGGCTGGCAAAAAAAAAAGCGAGCTAGGACTACCAAATCCTTATTACAGTCCGTACTTTCTATCAATCACAACCCTACAAATAAGAGCTATCGCTAAAAGAGAAAAAGTCTAGACTATTTCCCAGTGAGTATTCATTATCTATGATACTTTTTTAATATTTCTAGTACATGTTTCAGGCGAGGAGCTAGACCTTGTTCTGACTGTGCTGTTAGGTGTTCGCTTTTTCCTGCAAGCCGCGTGCCTGAAAACGAGTTGTGGCTTTGTTGAAGAGGTGGCGTATATCCACTAGCCATATCTCATCTAACCAATCAATGACGGTGTGATTACCCGAGGTGCCGAGCCGACTTATTGCTCAAGACATGTGCGAGGTTTGCCGTGGCTCACTCTGTACTTTTCTCCATACACCGGTTGTAGGCCTACCCATCACTTCGAGATAGCACCTCGTTTTGGAGACCAATTCAAATCGACGGCAAGTGTTCGAGAGCGCATTCGCCTCTAGACTCTTGTTGCTAACGCCACAGTTTCAGGCCGAGTCTAACTGTTCCGATAACGGTCGGTAATTGATCCATACACCCGGCCCCAAGTGAACCTCTCCTATCCCAACATCCTCGGCCGCCACCCTCTTCTTTCCCTCCGTTCCTCGCGACGTAAACATTCACACAACCACGACGAGAGCGCTTACTGACACCTCAGAACAGTGCACACATCCACCATGACCTCATCAATGGCGTTGAGGAGGTTTGCTTCCAAGCCTGCTGTATGTTGTTTCACTGATCCTATTCATCCTTCGTGAATCGAATACGTCACTTGGAATTGCCTTGGAACAGCAGAGCTAACTCAGACTCAGTTCTCACAGGCGCGTGCATTCTCCACGACCAGACCTGCGGCGCGGGTCTTCGCGAACCGCCCTCTTCGCGCGAAGGAGGCCTCGCCCTACCTTTCCAGCAAGTACCCTGTCATCGACCACGAGTACGATGCCATCGTCGTCGGTGCCGGCGGTGCTGGTCTTCGTGCTGCCTTCGGTCTTGCCGAGGCTGGCTTCAATACCGCCTGTATTTCGAAGCTGTTCCCTACCAGAAGTCACACCGTCGCCGCTCAGGGTGGTATCAACGCTGCCCTTGGAAACATGCACGAGGACGACTGGAGATGGCACATGTACGATACTGTCAAGGGCTCGGATTGGCTCGGTGACCAAGATGCTATCCATTACATGACCCGTGAGGCGCCCGCCTCCATTGTCGAGCTCGAGAACTATGGATGCCCCTTCTCCCGAACCGAGGACGGGAAGATGTAAGTCAGAATCATGAGCCCGGTCGAAGTCACGTACGGACGCTGACATGTATCTTCTCTTCGTAGTTACCAGCGCGCTTTCGGTGGTCAGTCTCAGAAGTTTGGCAAGGGTGGCCAGGCGTACCGTTGCTGCGCTGCCGAGGACCGTACCGGCCACGCCCTTCTCCACACTCTCTACGGACAGTCTCTCCGCCACAACACCAACTACTTCATCGAGTTCTTTGCCCTTGACCTGATTATGCAGGACGGCGAGTGCCGCGGTGTCGTTGCATACAACCAGGAGGACGGCACCCTGCACCGCTTCCTTGCCAACCACACTGTTTTGGCTACTGGTGGTTACGGACGTGCCTACTTCAGCTGTACGTCCGCCCACACCTGCACTGGTGACGGCATGGCCATGGTCGCTCGCGCCGGTCTTCCCAACCAGGATCTTGAGTTCGTCCAGTTCCACCCTACAGGTATCTACGGTGCTGGCTGCTTGATTACCGAGGGTGCTCGTGGTGAGGGCGGTTACCTACTGAACTCCGAGGGTGAGCGCTTCATGGAGCGCTACGCCCCCACAGCCAAGGATCTTGCCTCTCGTGACGTCGTTTCCCGATCCATGACGATGGAGATCCGTGAGGGCCGTGGTGTTGGTGAGGACAAGGACCACATTTTCCTTCAACTTAGCCATCTGCCCGCCGAGGTCTTGCACGAGCGTCTGCCTGGTATTTCTGAGACTGCCGGTATTTTCGCCGGTGTCGACGTTCGCACTCAGCCTATCCCTGTCCTTCCCACTGTCCACTACAACATGGGTGGTATTCCTACGAGATACACCGGTGAGGTCATCACCGTTGACGAGTCCGGCAAAGACAAGGTTGTTCCCGGCCTGTTCGCCTGCGGTGAAGCCGCCTGCGTCTCCGTCCACGGTGCCAACCGTCTCGGTGCCAACTCCCTCCTTGACTTGGTCGTTTTCGGCCGTGCCGTCTCTCACACCATCCGCGATAACTTCACCCCCGGCACCAAGCACAAGCCTATTGCTGCCGATGCTGGTGCTGAGGCTATCGAGACTCTTGACAACGTGCGCACTCGCGAGGGCAGCAGAACCACCTCCGACGTTCGCCTGGCTATGCAGAAGGCTATGCAGACTGATGTCAGCGTTTTCAGAACACAGGAGTCTCTCGATGAGGGTGTCCGTAAGATGACCGAGATCGATGCCCAGTTCCCCGACGTCGCCATCAAGGACAAATCCATGATCTGGAACTCTGACCTTGTCGAGACTCTTGAGCTCCGCAACCTCCTGACCTGCGCGTAAGTTCCACACTATCTTTATTATTTGACACCAGAGATACTCATGTTGGCCAGATCTCAAACCGCCGTTTCCGCCGCTGCTCGCAAGGAATCTCGCGGTGCACACGCCCGCGAGGACTATCCCGACCGTGACGACGCCAACTGGATGAAACACACCTTGTCCTTCCAGAAGAACCCTCACGGCAAAGTCGACCTCGGCTACCGTGGCGTTATCGCCAACACTTTGGACGAGAACGAGTGCAAGGCCGTTCCTCCTTTCAAGCGTGTGTACTAAGTTGTTTAGACTAGATAGAGATCGGTGTCGAGCGTTCTCAGGAAACTGGGAATGTGTGAGAAGATGGACGGGAGCGGAGTGGGCGGTGGAAGGCATATCAGGGCAGTCATAATACCACGACGGACAATCTAGTTAATGATCGTGGGCAAGCCACGTGGTGGATATCGCGACCTACCCTTAGAAACTAGACTTCAGGGCTGGTGCATACACCGCAGGCTTTTGGGCTTTGGCCCTGGGGTTTAAAAACCGTGTAGAGTAGGATGAGAAATTCTTTTGTTCAAGACCATTCTGCTACAAATGTACGAAGTGATGTATTGGCGAAGCAAGCTAAGTGTAACATCTATTCTAGCCATGCCATACATAATATCTACATTGAAAGCCAAGGTCGACTCGCCGAAACACTATTATACGGTACACTGACGATGGACAACCCACCGCCGCCCCTTCTACACAAATAGCACTAGTGCATGGTGCGGGGTAGGTAAGCTCCTACTGTCCTGCGGCCTGCCAGAGGTTGGTCACCCAGGGTCCGTGCCTGCCTGCCTGCCTGCCTGCCTAGCATGCGTCGTCGCGGGGCAGCTTTCTCCTGGATTC
The DNA here is from genome assembly GCA_016618095.1 of Colletotrichum echinochloae. Taxonomy (NCBI): domain Eukaryota; kingdom Fungi; phylum Ascomycota; class Sordariomycetes; order Glomerellales; family Glomerellaceae; genus Colletotrichum; species Colletotrichum echinochloae. Next base: position 5,814,362 of record JADEZT010000003.1, on the reverse strand, counting down.
CATCATCACAACTATACACTTCCCTCACTCTTTCTGTCCTCCCCGCACAGACAACACACCGACTAGACGCTGCGATCTCCGGAACCGCAAAGATGTCTACGGTTCACATCAAATCGCCGACAGAGTTCCAGACACTCTTGTCGAGCTCCCGCATAGTCGTCGCCGATTGTAAGTACCACCCACCACCTTGGTCAACCGAAACCTCTACATCCCTGTCCCTTCCTTGCCCAGATGGCGCCAATGATACCACTGGGTACTCTTTCTGGCTGCAGTTTTGCTTTGGTTCAACTCCTCATCTACGACTACCTCGGCGCATCACTAGAATCACATTCTGCCCTTTATTTCAAACCTCAACGATTGGCCTGGCCTGCTGACAAATGTGTTTCTAGTCTACGCCGACTGGTGCGGTCCCTGCAAGGCCATTGCGCCCCTCTACGAGCAGCTCTCATCGTCGCTGTCCCGCAAGAATGTCGTCACCTTCGTCAAGATCGATGTCGAGTCCCAGAAGGAGATCGCCTCCGCCTACAACGTTACCTCTCTCCCCACCTTCATGATCTTCCGCGAAGGCAAGACGCTTGAGAAGGTCCAGGGAGCCGACCCCCGCAAGCTTCAGGAGGTGGTGAAGAAGTTGGCCAAGGAGGTTTCTGAGGGCGGCTCCGGATCTGGCGAGGCTTCTGGCAGCTCGAGCGGTGGGGCCTGGAGAGGCGCAGAGCTCCCTCGCGGCTACGGCGACATCACCGACCAGGTCGAGGCTAGAGGCTGTGAGCTGCTCAATGCCGATGAGGACTTTGGTCCTGTTCGTGTCCTCTTTGATACGTCGAAGCCCAGCGCGCTGGCCAAGAAGGAGGGTACGAAGGATTGGGTTGAGAGTGGCGCCGACGACCAGCTCCTGCTGTTCATGCCCTTCCAGTCCATGCTGAAGCTGCACACCCTCCAGGTATGACATACACATGGATACACTCGCCTTATGTGAAGGACGAAATCGCTAACAAAGACGGCGTGTAGCTCACCTCTCTTCCTCCTGCCGACGACGACGAGGCCCCGATGCGCCCTGGTACTATCCACCTCTACACGAACAAGCCACACAATCTCGACTTTAGCGAAGCCGATGATACCCCTCCCACGCAAGCCATCGAGCTTACCGAGAAGGACTGGAACGCTGACGGCACCGCCAATATTGGCCTGCGCTTCGTGAAGTTCCAGAACATCAACAGTCTGATCATCTACGTCACCAAGGGCGACGGCGACGGCGAGAAGGTCCGCCTCGACCGTGTGCGCCTCATTGGCGAGTCGGGCGAGAAGAGAGAGATGGGCAAGCTGGAGAAGATTGGCGACGAGGCCGGCGAGTAGAAGTTGACGGCACTCAAAATCTAATCGGCCGGCGGAAACGAAGAAGAAAAAAAACTATGCTCGTACGACGCAACGCTACGAGAATCATGATGAATAGAGCAATAGCCATAGATGTTGCCGGCCGTTAATAGGCTCAGTAAAACCGAACCAAAACCTTTGCAGCAAACGATGTTTTCTCTTACTTCCGTGACATACTATGCCTAACGTGACTTGGACACATTGCGAACGTCAAGTAGTCGGTCGAGGCTGGTTAACGGGTAGGGCCAACAACTCATCAGCATCACACTCAAGTTTGTATACGTGGTAGTCAGTCGCATTGCGCTCTCTGTCTATCCATCTATATTCAGACATGCAAGTTTTGAGTATGTCCGACCCGACGAACGCGATCCAACCCGCTGAGGGGCAGAAAGGATCAATGAAGGACAGGGCCGGCTGCAATTAAATTCGATCTGGGGCACGACTGACGCCATGAATTCACCGACTTAGGAATTCTAGCAACAGGGGAAACTGTAACGAGTCGTGCCAGCCGCACGAAGAAAAAAAAGAAGAAAAAAAAGAAGGCTTCGCAAAGACCGCGACGGAAATTTCATTTTTATATCACAGTACGGGGCGGCGCAGTGCACGGTTGTACAGAGTGGGTTCCCCAAAGAGCGCTAGGAGCATTCGGAGCAACATTATTTCCGAAGGACTGCTAGTACGTGTAGGTTGTTCCAGTTGCCGGGCCTGGTCAGTGCGCCTGAAGTGGCGCGTGGTCTCCACAATTCTGCACTCAGTGTGCGACGCAGGAGATATCGGACAGGAGCCAACTAGATGACGGGCCCCCGGTCACGATCCAAGGTCCAGCAAAACGCCGGCGAGCAACGAATGAAAAGACCCTCTTCTGCGTCTCCCTCGAGTCGGTGTATAGTGTTAAGTCGAGCTTTCCCTCACCGCTTACTAAGTGCGGGCATCGAGCAGAAGTTGCGCAGCTTATTAGCCTGGGCAATCCATATGCAACTTATAGTGCGACATGGGCCGGGAAAGACATATATCGACTAGGGCAGAATATATACCATGGATTTAATGTCGGTTACCCAAAAAGCCACCAAAGCGGTCTTGTCCGACGGCTCCGCGCGGGAGGGAGCTAATAGGACGCGGACAAGACGGGTGGGAGATTGGTTGTAAAGCAAACGCTGTCAAGTGCTCTGTGAGGGCCCCCTCCCTTATTGTTTGATTGACTTAACCTGGACTCACGATGATGAGCCACGGGGAGCGATGTTGCGTTTCAAAGAGACGCCAAGAGGCAACGCAATATGCTTAAACCAAACTGTATCGTCCACCCGACCCCAGGTGCCTCAAGCGAACGACTTGTAGTAACCCCCTTTCATGTCCCCGTATCCACGAAAGGCCGAGCTACACCGAGCCCCTCCCCCCCCTTAGTAGTCCGTCCGTCCGTCCGTCCTCCTCGGCGAGCTCCCCTTCCCATTGCCCCTCTTCCGGTGCCGCCACTTTTCCAACTCTCCCCCCCCTGTCCCATTTTGGCCAACGCCTGGGCGCCTTAGCCGCCCCTCTGTCGTCTCGTTGGAATGCTGCAGTCCAGCACCGTGCTATACGGTCGAAGGCTTCGAATGAAGACGGCACCTCCGTGGGGGGGTCCAGCTGCCGGCCGAACTACCCGTCAGCGATTACCAACTTATTAGATCACCAACTGCTACCATTTCGCCAGACGCTCCGTTGACCGCCAAGTCTAGCATGCCGCCACGTCTACACTACTACGTACTACGTATCGGTACGGTACTTCGTCCACGATGTCGCCCGTGGCCTGTACGATAAAACCAGTGGGTCGGCCCATCACTTGCCCCTCCAGCTTGGGTATATCTAGCCCAATACTGGGAAGCCCAGTTCATACCTAGGACCGCAGTGGTGCCTTTCTAAGAGGGTCCGCATATCGGGCGTGCATCTCCCGCTCTGACGCCGGCGCGCCACTAATTGCCGGTAGGACTACCAGATGTGGCAATCATGGCGCCCGATAGTCCAATGTTGCGGCGTACCAGCCGCGAGCATCCCACATTGCTTTTTGTTTCCGCCCACTAACGACACCGCAGGGACGGGTATATGACCGTCGCTTTTGCCTTAGTCTGCCCGAGGTGGCCCGAGGACTGACTGACAGCCATCCTATGATCGGGCTAGCCCCGGGTTTCACCAGTGGGATGAGAGGGAGTCACCGAGCAGCAGCAGCAGCTCACAAAAACAGCTTCCATCCCACTCTCCGTTCGAAGCAGGAGTCGGACGACATTCTCCATGCGTTTCACTTCCTTCCTTGACCTTCCCGAACAAGCTCCCACCTTCGCAGATACGGTTAGAAACATTGCTCGCTTTCCTCCGAGGAGACCCCCCGATTGGAGACCCTCCCGTTTATACTAATCAATCTGCGAACCCCTCCGGTCTCGTGGATAGACGCATCCCGGCTCAGTCCACGAAACAACACTCGTATCCTCATTTATGCGAGATCCCTCGGGCCGCTAGTCGAAACATTAGGTTCGGTGGATATCAGGATCCTATATTTCATCGCTAAACTCCCCGACGGGGACCGTTTCCCCCCCCCTTCTCTTCCTTGGTGTTCGACCGTTGTGCGGCAGCTCTCCGAGTGATCGGACTTCGATCACAAAAGTCCTCCCCCCTCCACACAGGTCACCCACCCTTAAAGGAGATCGCCAGTTGGGGTTTCCCACCGCAATCTTGTCTCTGAAGATCTCGCATGCAATGCAACCTAGATTTGAACCCCAGCCGTAACGTCAACAGCGAACAAGATGCCTTCGACCCTGTTCACGCCCTTACCGGTGGAGTTTTCAAGACCAGCAGTCACCACAGGCGAGGCATTCCCCATCATGAAGCTTCCGGTCGAATTACGGTTGATGATATGGGAGTATGCCCTGCCGACTTCGCGCGTGTACGAGGCAATGGACTCGCCGAATGCGAGCCAGAAGACTCCCGCGGCGGCCGGGCTCATGTTCGCCAACGTTCGAGATGAGCCTCCGCCCCCCCTGGGAGCGGTGTGCCATGAGACGAGGGTCTTTGTGTTGCAGCGCTACAGACCTCTTACACTCTCGGCTACCACCAAATACGTCGACCTCTCGCGTGATATCCTGTTGCTCGAGCCGTACTTGCTGGTCAAGCGTCTGCTCCGGGCACTGCAATTCTTCAGCCAGATCCCCCTCGTGCGGGATAACCTCAGTCGACTTGCTTTCGGCACGTCGTACGGGTTGTACACCGGCATCTGCCACCCCGTCCTGAGTTGGAAGGTCTCCAAATCGAACGTATCGATCTTGCTGGCCCGTCTATCCAAGTTCCCGCGGCTGCGAAGGCTCCTCTTCGTTGTCCATCAGGAGTTTCAGTTCGACTTTGACGTCCGACCACCATACACCGCGCATCAGATGGGCCAACCAGAGGCGCCGCGGCCACAGTTGGTGCACCAGGGATACCGCTTCAAGTTCGACATCGAGTCCCACCTCAACTACACTCAGCCTCGACACCCGCACTGCAACGACTTCATGTATTATCCGCTGCACGTCGACGAGGACAGGGACGACTGCTTCGACAAGGATGACCTGGAGAGCGAGGACGAGACTTGGCCGACGAACGATGATTGGAGGCGGTTCAGGAGGAGGTTTCAAAGATCCGTTCATCTTGTCGAGAGGGATTCGCCGGACGCTCCGCGACCAAAAGTCATGCCTACGCTGCAAGGGGCTAGTCTGCTCTGGCGGTATGGCAAGGCGCAGCGGTATTGATCTTTCTAATGCTTTGGCGGGGCTTACGGAGTTTGCAATTTCTTGTGCATCGCAATATACCCTCTATATATGTTGATTTAGTGTTTTATTCTCGATCCCACCGCGTCTCTCGGGCCCTCGCCTTCATGATTTGTTCCGCTGCAAAACGTCACATTTATCGATGTACCCGACTCACTCCTAAGCAGGTCACCCTGCAACAACCTGACGAACAGATCATCCTGCCCGCTATGTTCATTCACTCATCGTCAACCCATCGATTTCAGCGCGGCTTCATAACCAGCCAAATTGAGGTTTGCTACCATCAACAAGACCCAGACCCCGATTAGTCCAACAAGAAGCCACACCGCCAACTCGTCCATTCTTTCTGCTCTTTTCTCGACCGCCTCCATCCGGGGTTGGGTCGCCGAATCCACACACGCCACGCGCGGCTTGCCCGTGCCGCCACGCTGCCAAGGACTGCAGTCAACGCAGTGGTCCCACCTACTGTCGTCGTCATGTTTGAGGCCTCCCGAATGCCGTCCCGGGTCAAAGTCGGAGTCAGAGTCAGGATCACGGGGCGGGGCGACAGCCGTGCCGATGTCTGCCGGACATTGCACAGAATAGCCAGGGAACGGCGAGGGTAGCACGCGGGAATGACGAAGGCTGCCCAGATGCTTAGTATTCAGGGGTTCTCGATCCCTTGGGGGTCTCGTGCTCAGACGGGTGCCTTGGAGGCTATTGGCGAGCGAGCAGAACGTTCTGGCTGTGTCTTTCTTGGCGTTATAAAGGGGCGGGCGAGAGTGATTCGCGGCGGTGGTCTTTGGTTGGATAGAATCGAAGCACGGGTTACGCGGGTCCAAGATCTCGTCCGAATTGGTTCTGTCTGAGAGAGACAACCTTGCAAAGCCGTCAGATGGAGAGGTCATGTGAGGGCGATTCGTGTTCCAGGGGGCATACTTGGGGTCCCAGGTAATGGATCTCTTCAAAGCAGACTCTGAACTGTGCTTCTGTGCGAATGAAAGAGTCCAATCGACGACCTGATGGCTCTGAGGCTGTTGAACCTCAGCCCTGCTCACGAGGGTCTTGACCTGTTGGTTCTTGTGTTTGAAGGGACTGTTGCTCTCGTTGGTGTTGTCGTCGCCCGACCCATCATTGGCTTCGCTGACAGAAGAACTTGGGTAAGGAGAGCGTTTGCGCCAGTAGCGGGTCTGTTTCTCTGGGTCAATCACCATCCTGTATCCCGTTCCAAGCCTTATTGACGTCTCTCCTATTATTGGTCAACCCGAGTTGTGGATGAGAAGATGGGAGATTGGTGCTGAGGAGATTTCGCTGCTGAGTTGGCCTCAAGTCTATGTAAGTGTTGCGTATTGGGGGAAGTCGGAGGAGGGAAACCAATGCTGCCGAGCCATCATATCATGGCAAGGCCAGTCAGCCGGAGATAGTGTCCTGTCAGCCATCATGTTGCCGCGCGAACATGACGGACGAAGTTTCCGAGACCAAGCTTCCTGGCAAGTCTGGTTCAAAGCTTATCTCTGTTCGGGTTCTTTTTTTCTTTGGGGTGGGGTTACCGAAGCCTTCTGCTCAGATTGGAAACCTCAACGTTGCCATGGCTGAGTTGGCAGACAGAGTTAGCTTCGGACTGGGGACTGGTGGGAGAGGAGCACCCTGGGTGGCAACATGGAGTATACTCGGCACGCATGCGATGCTTCTACGATGATCAAGTTCGCACTCTCACCCTCTGTCGTTATGAAGGTTTAGCGAATGGGTGTGGGTTATCGAACTAATGCAACGAGCAGGATAGAGAGACGCGGGCGACTATTGAACGGAAAGCCATATACACGTAACATGGGCTTTCCAAAATGTAGGCCTCTATATAAGTATCGGTCACGGTATGGTTACAACTCCCAAGATGCTTTGCAGCCGCCTTGTGTCGCATCGCAACTCAGATCCAAATCCAAGTATTTGCATGTTCCTCCACACAAGCAATAAATGCCATTCAATGATATTCTTCAATCAACGCAGAATTCATCCCCAGTATGAACAACGAGTAGATCCTGCCAGAACGAGTCAAAGGGTCCCGGTGGAGGATGCTGGCTCAGCCGTCATGACAATGACATTGATCGGGGCGGTGGGACCAACACCGCCCTTGCATCGACATAATGCCAGGACACGATGCCGCCCTGGGCCACGTAAGGGCACCTAGGTTTCCGTGTAATGACGCAGCCCAGAGTTGTGCTGGGGCAGAGGGTATTTGCGTCTGGCTCGAGCTCATCGTCTGCCATCTCCTGCCGCGCTGTTTGGTCTGGCACAACGGCATCAATATGGCGGTAACTTAAGGGGGGAAAAAAGCCGCCAGGAAATTATCGTTATTAGCTCTCTATTTTGCCAATCTATCAGGATTGCGACTTCACCATGAAGATCTGGAAATGGGTTAGCCAAAGCTCTGGGGCTGCAATCAGTCATGTAGGTGATGCAGAACATACCGCGTTCAATGCCTTGTCGTCCATGGTCGCCATTCTCTTCTGCGCAATCCACCGCGATCTCACTGCGTGATGGCCTCTGAGCACTGGCGTTGAGGTGCCGCTGGCGGTCGGTGTTGATGTGCTGGGAGTTGATGTAGATGCCCGCGATGCCTCCTTCTTGGCACGCTTCTCTTCCTTTCGACGCCTCTTCTCCTCTTTCCTCGCAGCCTTCTCGGAATCGGTCTCGCCTTTGTGCTTCTTCTTGGTCTTGCCATCAAGCGATTCCTCGTCGCTGTCAGTCTCCTTCCTCTCCTTCTCTCTCTTGTCCTTCTTGTCCGTCTCGTTCTGGGTATCTTCAGAAGCATCCTCCTTGGAGGACCTTGATTTCCGCTTCTTGTCCTTCTTCTCACTCGTCGAAGTCTCGCCGGCAGCCTCAGCTTTTGACTTCTTGGCCGCCTTCTTCTCCTCCTTTCTCCGTTTCTTCTTGGCCTTCTCGTCCTCGGATGAAGACTCGTCATTACTCGACTCTTCGGCCTTGCGCTTCTTGGACTTTCCGCCCGATGATTCGCCAGAGGTGGGTACATCTTCCATGTTGACGACGTCTTTACCTTCCTCTTTGGGCTCGGCGGTGGGCTCATCCTTCACTTGGTCGCCGACAAGCCATCCTCCCCTAACGAACCGCATGGGACCAAACTTTGTATCGCAGTAGAGTGTGCCCTGCAGCGTCGCGCGGGCCTGGCGCTCCTTGTCGATGGAATCGCTCGATTTGCCATTCAACCGTCCCAGGAGATCAGAAAAGACGTCCATGCCCGTGACCCTGTCATCCCTGGCCTGTTTGAAGCCGAGACCGAGCATGTCATCCTTGAGGGCGACACGAATGAATGAGGCATTGGCGGCGGTATGGTGCACTGCGTGAGCAGCGTCTTTCGCACCGAGGTACTGTCCAGGCTCCCAGCCCTGGGATCGCAGGATCTTCTGGCCGAAGGAGTCGGTGTCCTTGGTCCATTTCGTGTTGTTGGGATCCTTGCCGATCTTGCGGCGACTGCATTAATAGTCAGCATCTTGGGGAGACTTGCTTGTCTTGGAGGAGTCGGGTCTTACGTCTTTGCCTGTGCCAGACCCATCGTTGTGGTTTGGCAAGTACAGACTCGTTGTGAAGGAAGACGGGAGTTTTCGCAATGCACGATAAGGGATGCAGGTCGGCGCCATTATCGCAGAAAAAATTTGGTGGGGTGCCGTGGCCATCCCTGCAATCTCTAATCTTTATCCGAGGAATTTCCGTTCACCGAAACTCACCGACCCGACCGAGGTCAGCGGGCATAGCATCACCACCACCATTATACCACATTCCAGCTCACATTATTCTTTGCGGGAAGAGGCAAAACCCCTCTTCAGGTGAGCTATGTGCGTATTTTTTCCATAGATTATAGAGGTATTCAACAGTATTTCAATCTGCAAAAGAGTTCACTCCCCCGGTGCCGAATGGGAGCTACATCTCTGGTGCACATGCTGGGATTCGGAATCGAACTCAGGAGGCCTGTCGTCGAGTAGGCAATGTTGTTTGTTGTAAACCAACTCACATTCAAACCACCCCGCCAAAGCACAGTTTGACCTGACCTCTCAAGCCCGAGAGGCGCCTTCTGTGTTGGTGGTAGTAACAGTTTACGATCCCTTATCAAGCAGTTGCCTTCATCTCAGGAATCCGGTAAAGGAAAGAGCGGGAGGGAGCCCAATTGAGCCCAGCACAGGCGCACCTTCCATGCCATCAACACTACCTACCCAGGTACCTAGGCAGGTACCTAGGTAGGTAGGTAATTGCCTCTCCCAAGAGCATAACATTAATAGCAGCGACATCAGCAGCGGCAGTAGGCCTACTTGAGTTTTGGACATATATTATCACACTGGCCAGACCTTCTTCGCGCTCTTGATAAGTCTCTCAATTACACAACCTTCGTTACCATTCCGGCGTGAGATACGTCCCACGTCTTCACACAGCTACCTTTTGAACCTTGGGCTGAATAGATATGAACGCAGAAGCAAGATCAAATTAAGACTTGGTTGGTTGGACACTATCTATGGTCAGTAAGAGAAGTGCAGACGCACGATATTCGACAGATATCCCAGCTTGGGTACCAGGCCAAGGACATGGAGATCGTGGGTTTGCAGAATAAATGGCAGCATCAGGCCCAAGCAGGACTAGCCGCATATACTTCGAATTATGATACCCATGGGTCAACACGCAGGGGGCACAAAGGGTACGGTTTGCGAGGTGATCGAAAGCGGTGCGGTCATGAAGGAGTCGTGATGGTTTTTCTATTCCCTAACGCCGTATTGTATGCTCGCTTCGTACTATTACAAAAAGTATTATCGTCGCATTGGTCTCGGCCAAGTTTGTTCGCCTGCCGTTTATACCGTGAAACCGAATCCCTTCATACATGCCCGGTACTGGTCGATGGTGGAAAGGCAATCCTTGGCTGGGTCGGCGGCATTAGAGAAGAGCATGCATTCGTCGCGCTTGGCCTTCTCTTCCTTGCATACACAGCAGGGCTGTACTCGAGATTGCATGTCAGCATTCTTTGCGTTCGCCAGGGGTTCATTGAGCTGGAGGTTGGTTCCAGAGGCTTTGCGCACCTTTGGCTTGGAGGCTTGTTGATCGGCAGTGGCCGGCGCAGCAGCCGGAGTGGCGATTGAGGCTGCGAACAGAGAATGTTAGCTATTGCGCGATCATGAGTCCGTTTCCCGGTTTCCCTACGCATAGCGGCAGCTGAAGAGGCCATTGTGAATGTGAAGCGAGTGTTGAGAAATGAGCTAAGTGGTTTGCGATCGGGGTTGAATCCAGGCTGCAGAAAGGGCTGTTATTTTTTTTTTTGCCCTCTGCGCTGACCTCACCGAAGCTGTCGCATTTGTCAGTCGCTCCAATCTCGGGAAGCTTCGGCCCCTTGGCCAATCACGCCTTCGATAAATCACGTGCACCCACGCTGGTCGTTGGTCCTGAAGCCTGGGTAGCCGATACCTAAATATAAATTCTCTTCAATTCTTGGATCCGATGGACTAATCCGGCACCATATGCTTCTATGCCACTCAAACCCCGAGCATCCCGATACCATGCCCTTGAGAGTCCGCGTTTCTGCCTCCATCTAAGTATCATCGAGAAAGCTGGCCGGAAGAGAGCGAGCCACTCGGTATGGGTCCCTCAGACTTGATCGGGTCTCGGACCGCGGCGACCCCAGGAGAACCGGAAAGTGGGGTATACCGAGATTCAATGCTGGGCTGTCGGTGACCAGGTACCCACGCACGAATTCCGTCGACGTCAGTTTGTCCGTTATACCCCTTCGCCCTTCGATGTCTAGATGAAGCAGCATGCACGAGTGTGCGCTTTGATATATGGCTTTAGGTCTGTCGACTTGAAAGACGAGGGCAAGCAGAATTGACCAGCAATAGACGTGGTTTGCAGCGGTTAATCCAGTAGTTAATGGAATGGGAATCCGAACATGTATGATCATTTAGAGTCACCAGGATCTATGTCATATGAAAGACAGTTAATTCTTTACCCGTGAAAGCCTCCGCTGAGACTGCTATGAACTGAGCCGGTAGAATGCCCTGCTGGGTTCACTATAAAAAGTCATTTAAATTTAATATGTGGTGGTACCATTGCATTTCGCGCCAAAGACGCCAAATGAAACTGGACGCGTCGTCGAAAAAGAAAGTTCAAGTGCCGCTAGGGGGCGCAATCCCTGGGAATCTAGTGGCTCAGACCCCTGTGAGCTCCAAAGTGCAGTGGGCCCCTGCAAGCTATCAACGCGCTCCTGCCTGCGAGACGCGACAGCTCTGCGATGAAATCACTACGAACCCTTTCCCCGACATCGCTTTTGACTCCCCTTCACCAAACAGCCCCAGCCAACGCCAGCCAGCTTTTTTGTCATGGCACCCAATTCGAAACCGGCCGAGAAGAAGCAGCAGTCCCTCACCAACTTTTTCCAACCCAAAACTGTCAATGGCCTTGCCGCCGCCTTCCAAAAGTCCCAGTCCGGGTTCCGAACGAGTCCGTCAGAGTCGCCAGAGGCTTCACGCAAGCGACCTTTAGTGGAAGATGCAGACAAGGTGAACAACGGTACAGAAAAGAACCCCAAGAGGGCAAAGGGGGGTAAGGGGCGTACGATAGATGCTGCGGACGAGGAGGAAGGCTCTGTCTTCGCGCCAGAAGCCAAACAGCCAGCTGCCGAGCCCAAGTCTAAAGCGTCTACGGCTGCCAGTAGGGCAGGGCGGTTCGCATACAGCCAGACCTCGGATGCAAATGTCGAGGAAGAGGAAGATGAAGATCCGTTCACGAAGAAACGCAAGGAGGAGCTGCACAATAAGTTCGTGAAGAAGTTGGGCCACCCAGACAGCATGCTTTGGCGGCGGCGGAGGGAAGACGACAACGAAGCTGCTGAGGGAGAGGAAGGCGAGGAGGACGACGAAGACGAGGCTCCTCCGGCTCCCAAGGCCAAGAAGGGCGGCGCAAGAGCGATCAAGAAGCTCACGCCAATGGAGCTCCAGTTCCTCGAAATCAAACGGAAGCATCTCGATACGGTCCTCATTGTCGAGGTCGGCTACAAGTTCCGCTTCTTTGGAGAGGACGCTCGCATTGCTGCAAAAGAGCTCAGTATTGTCTGCATTCCGGGCAAGTACCGCTACGATGAGCACCTTTCGGAGGCGCACTGGGACCGGTTCGCCTCGGCGAGCATCCCGGTACACCGGCTGCCCGTTCACGCCAAGCGTCTCGTCGCGGCCGGTCACAAGGTCGGCGTGGTCCGCCAGATCGAGACTGCTGCTCTCAAGAAGGCCGGCGACAACCGTAACGCACCGTTCATCCGCAAGTTGACCAACGTCTACACCAAAGGTACCTACATCGACGAGAACGGCGAGCTGGAAACCGGTGGCGACGGAGGTGCTCCGTCAGGGGGCTATCTGCTGTGTATTACCGAGACCCCGACAAAGGGGCAGGGTACGGATGAGAAGGTCGAGGTCGGCATAGTTGCCGTTCAACCGACGACGGGGGATATCATCTACGACACCTTTGAGGATGGCTTCATGCGAAGCGAGATCGAGACGCGGCTCCTTCACATCTCCCCTTGCGAGTTCGTCATCGTCGGCGACCTCACCAAGGGATCCGACAAGCTCGTACAACATCTCTCCGGAAGCAGCACAAACGTGTTTGGCGACCGCAGCCGTGTGGAGCGCCTCCCTCGCACCAAGACCATGGCCGCCGAGGCATACTCGCATGTCACGCACTTCTACGCAGACAAGCTACAGCAGACTCCGGACGCCGCTGCCTCGTCTCTCCTTGAGCGCATCCTCCACCTCCCTGAACCCGTCACTATTTGCCTTTCCGCAATGATTAACCATCTCAAGGAGTATGGCCTCGAACACGTCTTCGATCTGACCAAGAACTTCACCAGCTTCTCGGCACGCCAGCATATGCTTCTGAACGGAACAACACTCGAGGCCCTCGAGGTCTACCGCAATGCTACCGACCACTCCGAGCGTGGCTCTCTCTTCTGGGCCCTGGACAAGACGAACACCCGGTTCGGCCAGCGCCTGCTACGCAAATGGGTGGGCCGGCCGCTCCTCGACGTCTCCCGCCTCGAAGAACGCGTCGCTGCCGTTCAGGAGCTCGTTGACGAACAGTCCTCCGCCAAGGTTGACCGTTTAATAACCCTCCTGTCCGGTACTAAGACCGACCTCGAGCGCAGTCTGATCCGCATCTACTACGGCAAATGCACCCGTCCAGAGCTCTTCTCCGTCCTCCAAACACTCCAACGCATTGCCATGCAATACTCGACCGTCAAGTCGGCCGATGCCACAGGTTTTACCTCTTCGCTCATCTCCTCTGCCATCCTCTCCCTCCCCCAGATCCTCGACCTCGTCGTATCGTACCTCGACAAAATCAACCCCGAGGCCGCCAGGAGGGACGACAAGTACAACTTCTTCCGTGAGTCCGAACAGACCGAGGATATTGAAGACCACAAGATGGGCATCGTCGCCGTCGAGCAGTCCCTCGACGAACACCGTTCCGAGGCCGCCTCCTCCCTCTCGCGCAAGAAATCCGTCGACTACGTCACCGTGTCGGGCATAGAGTACCTCATCGAAGTCAACAACACAGACCTCAAATCTGTCCCCGCCTCCTGGATCAAGATCTCGGGCACCAAGAAGGTCTCCCGCTTCCACACACCCACCGTCGTCCGTCTCATCGCCGAACGTGACCAGCATCGCGAGGCCCTTGCCGCTGCCTGCGACGCCGCCTTCACCTCCCTCCTCCACGCCATTGCGGACGCCTATCAGCCTCTCCGCGACGCAGTCTCCTCCCTCGCCACCCTTGACTGCCTACTCTCCCTCTCCCGCGTCGCTGCTCTCCCCGGCTACATCAAACCGACCTTCCTCTCTACCCCGACCCAGCCCACAATCTCAATCACCCAAGGCCGCCACCCCATCGCCGAACATACTCTTTCGGATCCCTACATCCCCTTCACGACGAGCCTCTCCTCCCCGTCCCCGCTGGCGCACCTCATCACGGGCCCCAACATGGGCGGGAAGTCCTCCTTTGTCCGCGCCGTGGCCCTCCTCGTTCTCCTCGCCCAGATAGGCTCCTTCGTCCCCGCCGATGAGTTCTCTCTGACCCTCACTGACGCGATCCACGTCCGCATGGGTGCCCGCGACAACCTCGCCGCGGGCGAGTCCACCTTTATGGTCGAGGTCTCGGAGACAGCCCGCATCCTCCGCGCCGCCACCCCGCGCTCCCTGGTTGTCCTTGACGAGCTCGGCAGAGGCACCTCGACCCACGACGGCGCCGCCATCGCCCATGCCGTCCTCGACCACGTCGTCCGCGAGAACAGGTGCCTCACCCTCTTCATCACACATTACCAGAACCTCGCCCGCCTGGCCGATGGTATTGGCGAGGGCCTCGTCAAGAACGTTCACATGCGCTTCACAGCGACACGTAAAGCCGGGACCGAGGGGGGGGCTGGGAACGAGGGTGGCGAGGACGCGGGTGCCGACGAGGAAATCACCTTCCTGTATGAGGTCGGAGAGGGCGTTGCCCACAGGTCGTATGGATTGAATGTTGCGCGTCTGGCCCGGATACCCCGCAAAGTCATTGAAGCGGCCGCGCAAAAGTCGCGCGAGATGGAGCAAGACGTGGCAGTGCGAAGATTAAGGGGCACAGCCCGTCTCCTTGCTGAGGTGATGGAAAACCAGCCGGATCACCTTGACCATTTGATCTCGAACATAGAGCAACTCTAGCACCAGTTCACAAAAACAAAACAAAAGTAGGCTGAATTTCTTTTCTTCCACGAAGCCACGCCTCCTACATCTGATTGGCGTGATAAAGACCACGTATGAATGAAACTTTGCTATCTGTGTTTCTCCTCCATCCGAATCAAAATGTGCTGTTAGGTAAAGCCCTAGAGACTTGATGAAAGTTCGCTCTCAGTCCAGTGTCACCGCATATGAAAGGACGACAAACTCTGGTGCCTGGTATGTGGTTTCAAAGCCTGGCAGCGTGTGGCGCAATCCTCATAGGCCCTCGTCATTGGTTGTAACACGCGTCCTGGTGAGCCTATGCATGCTCTGCGCTTGAACCCAATGCCCGAAGAATTCGCATTGTTCTCATCCAGGATCCAGAGAGCAGCTGATGACTCGAGGATGCGAGCAAGGTTTGCCAGTGTACCCGAACAACTGCTTTTTGTTATAGTCCCCGAATACAAAGAAGACCAGCAGTAGACTTACCGAAAGAGAAGAAGAGCAAGATCAAAAGACCAAAAGAAAAGAAAAAGCCCATGAACCAGGAAGATAGTTTGATTCAGTAAGGGTCAGAGAGCAGATAATAATCGGCATGAATTTCTCATCATGGTGTTTACTGTTGCACATCCAGTCCATGAAAACTCGTTTGACGATTTCCCACTGCTCAGAGATCATCTCCGAATACATTTGCTCTGTTTCCCGGGTCAGCCTCGCCGGCAGTGAAGGCGAATTGGTGGGTGTAGTACACCGGCTGGGTCGCATTGTTATTGATGGGCATGAATCTCGAGTTTGCAGTGGGCGCGACCACCGGATATCCCCAAGCCGGCTGCTGGTAGAAGATCTCATGCTGGTTTTGGTAGCCATTGAATGGGATGCCTGTGGTGTTAGGGTCGACTACACTGAGCTGGTTCATCTGATTGTTGGAGCTGGCACTTCTGGCTCGGTTGACGTGGCTGTTGCCACCACCATAGACATAAGCATCTCCTGCCATCCTCTGTCCCTGCAATCCATGGTTATTTTCCTTTCCTCTGAACATTCGGTGCGTCAGCTGCTTCGCAGAGGGAGTGGGAGAAATCAAGTTCAGATTCGAGTTCGCGTTCATCGACCGGAGGGGGATACGACTGCGGACATCGAATCTGCAAAAGAGGGGTCATCAATATACCATTTCATCAAACTTTCCTAGGTCAAGGTTGAAAGACCTAGCTTCGTCCATCATCTCCTGAGAGAACTGTTGAGCTACGTTGGGGTCAGCGGTGGAGACACGAACGCGCGATTGAGCAAGACTTACGGGCAAGGAGTCCACGATTGGCATCGTGGAAGACGTCATGCTCTTCATGATTGGCGAAATGGCCAGGGTTCAAGTTGTTCAAGGACGATCCGATGCCAAACGGAGAATTGTCAAGGTCTTCGTCGAGCTCAATGTCGACGTCAGCGAGGCTAGCGGCGTCGCTTGTGACATCCAACTTCTCCGGTAGATCCTCGTTGTCTATGTCAGGCACCGCCACTTGTTGAGCGGCACGCTTCTGGTATCGCACAGCTGCGGTAGGAGATGCCTGTGAGGCAGGCTTTTCAATCGGCTCTGACTTGACAAGGATTTGAGAAGCTTCGTCGTCTTCCTCCTCAACATTACGGCTGCGTTTGTGACGGCGCTTCGACTTGGCGATCTGTTCAAGCATATCAGCACTTTTATGTCTGTTGCAAGGCTCCTCGGGCAAGGTGTTTGATGATAGCTTACCGGGGTTCCCTCAACTGACGGTGCGTCATAGACATCGCGGGTTCTCGCAATTTCCATGTCGAGATTTGCCACCAATTCGGTGGTAGTTATGGCCTGAGAAGACAGCTCCATCTGTTGAAGCACCGATGCATCCTTGCGCTGGTTCCTCTTCTTCTTCTGGTCAGGGGTTGCAGCATCGAAGATGCCCATACCCGGCCAGACGATTCCCTTCAGCCTTGCTGACTCGAGCTCATCTGGAGTCCAGTCAACGACATCCTCGTTTGGAGTCGAGACGGGACTGTTGTTCTGGTCCCCGTAGAATGTGATGGCCTGCTGTTCAAAGAGTCCACCGGTCGGGGGAGGTGTCCAGGAGGCGTCACTGCCCGGCTCGCGCTTTACAAGGAGGGGAAGATTCTTCTTCTTCTTGAGATTCTTTGTCAAGTAAGCATACAAGCATGACAAGGTTTTGATTTGGGAAAAATGACCTACCTGGGAGACTGACTGTCCGGGTCGCTTGCCCACGGTGGTGCCCCTCGACCTCTCATCTTTGACCTTCAGACGCTCTGCAAGCATGGCCTCAAGGCCATGCTCGTTGTACCAGCTTTCATACGTGGAGATGGCGTGGGCGGCAGAAAGGTCAGCGATAGCGCGGATTCTCACATCGTTGAAGGTCTGAAGGTGGCCCTTCGAGTTGAGATGTGTAAGAAGGTGAGAAACGTCCGAGAAGTGTGGGTTGGTGGGACAGACGACGCAGAGAAGCGGGATAGATGAGCTGACAGGAGACTTGGCCTCAGACACTTTCAGGCTGGCTGGCTTGGTAGCAGTCGACTTGCCACGGGCTTTGCTGGCCTTCAAGGTCTTGGGTGCCTGTGACTTCAACACCTGAGCCTTTGGCGCCTTGTTCGGAGTTTCGACGCTGGCCTCTTGGGCTGCGACGGCTGCCATGTTCTATTCAGTAGTTAGCAGCGAAACAACAGTGCTGGCATGCAAACGCCAATCGTCACTGACTGGCTGTCTTTCCATGGAGAAACCAGAACGAGTGGAACGGCGGACGGGCTTGTCTGCTCAGGTAACCAAAACACAAAACGAAGGGCAGGAAAATCCTTTTCCCAATGGTTATATTACAGGCAAAGAAGAACAGGAATCCGAGGCCCAGTAGACATGGGAAAGGCAGTAGCCAGCAATTGAGGCAAAGGAGTGCCCCTGAAGAGCTCGGTGCATGTGGGAGGTGACGATGGAACAGGCCTCTGGCAGTGATGGGAGGAGGAATGTCGTTATTGAAACATCCGACGAAAGAACGGGTATGCTGATGGGGGTAGGTGTTCTGGCCCAGAGAGTGACAGAGCTGGACGTAAAAGAGGGGAGGTACTCACGGCGGCTGCAGCAAGAGCTGCCTGACGTCTGGGCGCCATTTTCTGGTATGGCAGGAGGTGATGCTATCCATAGTAGCAGCAGGCCCTGTTCTCTCAGAAAGAACGCGGAAGGGACGATAATAGTCGAGTTCCAGATGCGGAAAGGAATAGGTATCGATGGGCCACTTGCTCGATGCTCTGACACTGGCCGTACCTGCCTGGAGTCACTATGTCAGTGCTTAGACTTGAAATTGAAGGGAGTCGTTATGATCACTCTTCTCCCCAAGGGATTGAAGAGTAGCGTGCAACTTTTGCCGCACAAGCAGCATGTCACCTGACAGGACGGGGTTGTTGCCGTTGTACACCCACACGCTAGAGCACCTCAGGTAAAGTAGGCAAGCCCCAAGCCCGAGGCGGCCTCTCAAACCCGGAAGAACAGCGGGAATTGACAACGGCTAAGGCTCTCCTCCCATAGAACACAGAATCTGGATCCGCCGTTAGGTAGAAGGACCAGCTTACCAAGTTCTTGAAAAGCCGAAATAAACTTCGGAGATCGGACGTTGGGTACGGCAGGCGCCACCGACAAGGATATGTTGTGCTCGCGAGATCTGATATGTGGTTGCCTCGTCAGCAAAGACATTACTCTCGACGAGTAAATGAAGGACTTGAAACTGACCGAATGAACTGGCTGAGGTCGGAAGATTTCTGTGTGAGGGCCCCCAGAATCACTTGCCCGTTTTCTCTTGCCCGTAGATCTTGTCACCAATCCAACTGATTTGAATGTTTCTGTAATCAGGAAGAAGTTAGCGTAAGCAGAAAAATGAAAAAAGAAGAAGAAGAAGAAGAAACACGGCCATGTAGCGATGAGTTAGAGGGGAAAGATCCTCGGATCTATATTTTGATGGAAATAGGGAAAAAAGAAAAAGAGATGTAGGAAAGCAGACGACACAGGCTAGGAGCCCTGGATCAGTCGGAGAATATGAATGGCAGGTGCTCCAGTAGCTCTCGCCATGCCTAGAACCATTAATATGATAAGATGGGGGATCCTGTGTCGAAGTGGCTTTCGATACTTTCAAGTAGCAGAGGTAGGGAGCACACAGAAGGCAAGCTGGCCCTTGTCACTTCAGGCCATGCTGACGACGCAATAAAAGTACAGCTAGGACTGTGCTGCGATGAAACTTATAACAGAAAAGGTCACACAAGAAGGTGATGATAGAGAGTAAGTACGGATAACTTTGGGAGGAATGAATATTGCGACGAGAAGAGGGATGCGACGAAAGATGCTTGTAGCAAGATGAAGGTTGTAATGACTTGGATGTTGTGAACAGGTAAAAATGCAATGAGAACAAGAACATGCCGTGACAGGTAACCTGGGCTAGACCGGACCCCTGGAGAATATGAGGAGTTGTGCATGAGAAGAATGCCACAGACGGATGATGAGTGGGCATAAGAGGTGGTAGTGGTGTTCAGGCATAGATGCCCACCCGTGATAGCCTCACTGAAGCTCCCCGTGCCCTTGTTCACCAAATCAAGGAACAACAGTCAATTTTGGCGATGTTAAAACAACCAAGAAAAATGCACGCAGATTTAGAAAGAAAGCACTGCTGCGGGTAGAATTTCATAGCTTGTGAGAGAAGAAAAATCAACACCCACAAGGTGACGAGGTGAAAGATGGTGTAACAATAAAGAAAGGAAAAACAAACATAGGAAGAAATCAGAACTGGGAATTGAGGGTGGAGAGACTTTGATGTAAATGAAATAAAACCAACAAATACCTAGTTCAAGGGTGGTCTGGGTGAAGGTTTTGTTAGCCAAGGTACCTGAGCACCTGTGATCTATTGTGACGATGTGCAATTGAACCTCACTGCTGAGGCACACGAGGATGTTGAATAACGCGGGTGTGAACTCTGGAGGGCTTCGCCAAACCCGAATGATGCCGACCTTTGAGATATAGAAGAGGAGGTAGTCTGAGAGACGCTGGTTTTGTCAAGTACTTGCGATACGGCGATTGGTGGGTGTTTTCGAAGCAGAAGCTTGGCAAGCTCAAGATCCACCACAGACTGTTCAGAGAAGATTGAGAGAGAGAAGTAGGGGTTGGAAGAGAAACAAGAGGGGTTGTCTCTTGTGACGGCTGGATGGAGAGGGGACGCGTGAAGGCCAATCGGTCGCCCGGTGAACGCGTAGAATCTGTGTTGGTGGAGGGGGCACAGCAAGATCGCGTCGACGCTAACCTATAAGGAGCGAAAGGCACGTGACGATGTATAAGAGTGCGTTGAACTGGGACAAGAGCGATAGGTGTGACGTATGAATACTGAATGGTGGTGGTGGTGGTGGTGGTGGTGTTGCGGTGCGATGGTGCGGTAGTGTATTGGAGGTCGTCGGGTGGAGCGTGCTGTCTTGGGACTCGTGGTAATTGATACCCTTGATCACAGTGTGTTCGTGCAACGAAGGAAATCGTCGTGAAGCAGCAAGTGTAAGACGAGACGAAGGACGAGACGAAGAGGTCGCGGTGGTTGCTCGAGGTAATGTTGAGTTTTTGAATGATAAACTCTCGCAGCGATCGAACAACAGGGCCTCAGTCGTGTCTATCTGCCCACTGAAGACGGAGAAGATGCCGCGAATTACCTGCAGCAACCTATAACATGGCTATCTTCCTGCCACTCACAGCATATCATCACGACAATGCAGGGGACTACTGAGGTATTCGACTCGATCCATGCTATGCCCAACGACGGGTTTGGTCTCGATTCTCGGACAGACTTATCGCTAGACAAGGATACACGTTAAGCATCAGAGAAGACAGAGGCTGACGGGGTCCAAGTAGTTCATCATCATTAAGAGTGTCCAGCCCGGTCTCTTATAGGGCCAGACACCACATTCATAGCGTTAGAAGTGTCTGTAGGCCAACGTTCATGGCAAATCGCAGAAGGTAGCCGCGCAGCCCATGACAGAAGCCAACACACTTGCTCTTCTCTTGCATTGTATCCTTGCTACCATGACGATTTGGAATAGCAGGTTATTAGATTGCAAGAGGCATATGTATCGTAATGTCGCCTGATCACGTTGCGCCGTGCGTCTCGTCGGAATTCCAAGTCGTCTGTCACAACACAAATCCCCTATGGCTTCCTCCCTAGCACCCTGTCGATCGTTGGCTTAGGCATGCAGTACACCGGGTCAACCGCTACCGTCCCCGGATACCCCAGCAGGCTCAGACCCGTCATGCCGAAGCACGTGTGCCACACATCGACCGTGTTGCCGGGCCGATCCGAGATGCCCCCTAGCTCCTGGTCCTGGCATTTGAGAATGAAGGTGATGAGCTTCTGTCTGTCAATCCAGTGCGTGCGCCCGATGATCTCCAGACTGCTCAGCACCCACCAGCTGTAGCACACGTCCTCGTCCTTCTCGGGCCGTCCGTTCAGTCCCCCGCCCGCGACCTGCCGCTCGCTGAGCCAGCGGCCGAGCTTGTCCGTCTCAACCAAGTCCAGCCGTCCCGCGATGGCGAGCGCCGCGACGCAAGTGAAGATCTGTCCGGAGTGCGACTCATCGCCAGGGCTCACGCCGTATCCGCCGTCAAAGTTGGTGCACGCAACGATGTGCCGTACGGCCCTGTCGACGTCGACGAGCGAAAGCAAACCCAGGAGAGACAGGGCGTTCAACGCGCCATAGAGGAACCGAGTATCCTCCTCGCCCCATTCGTCCCCTGCAAACGTGCCGCTTTCGCGGTTTTGAAGATCCGCGATGACTGCCACCGTTGTGTCAGTACTTTCCCGTGCCATACGAGCCTCGTCGATGCGGTTGATACTTACACTTGCCTACTTGCGCCTTCCCCTTGCCGCGTGACTCAAGCTCATCCAGGGCGTCGATCATGACCAGGATTTGTACAGCACTAACTGTATACAGCATATGAGCGTCGTGACCGGGCGCGGCCCCGAACCCTCCGCTCTCATGTTGACACGAGAGAACAAAGTCGATGGTCTCGGCGCGGGGAAGCGCTTCAGGGTGTCCGAGTAGATGGAGCGCGACCAAGCCCCAGTAGAGCCCGTTCAGGCGCAGATGCTCCGTCAGCCAGTAATCGTACTCATCCTTCCGCGTGTCCAGACTCTGAACGTATTTCACATGAGACGCTGTTGCCAGCTTGAGCTCGTCTGGCAGATTCTCGAATCGGGCTGACATGACATCCGCACCCGGTTTTCCTAACTTCAAAGATTGGACAGAGAATACTGAGTCGATCTTTTCGGAAAAGGCCAGAAACTAAAGGAATTCCATGTGAGGCAGTTATTGAAGAGTTGAGGTTGATCGCTTAGGTAAGATATGGTCTCTGATGGGTCCGGAACGGAAGGTTCCGCCGACAACCGGGCGGCCAGAATGGTTGCGCCGCAGCGGGCAGCTTACGAGCTGGCTGGCTGTTGATATCAAGTTATCGTCAAACCTCTTTCACCTCTCTCACTTTACCCCTCGATCCTCTGTGTTCATATCCACTACAGTAGGAGGAATACATGCCATGGTCAAGCTCTAAGCTTGGCCATGTTGCCACGCAGAAATGCGCCGTGTCTATTCCCAACGTCAGGCGTCACGCTTGAAATGAACAACTGGATCACAAACGCATTGTGGTGATGTCCTACGACGGCCTCACATCTCGCATCCGGGGTGTAGTCCGCCGCCGAGGCCCTTGTCCGGATGACTACCATGCCTCCGAGCTCGATTTTTTCGTCCGCCCCCATTGGGCGCCCCCAATGGGGAATA
Source organism: Colletotrichum echinochloae (assembly GCA_016618095.1). Taxonomy (NCBI): domain Eukaryota; kingdom Fungi; phylum Ascomycota; class Sordariomycetes; order Glomerellales; family Glomerellaceae; genus Colletotrichum; species Colletotrichum echinochloae. The sequence continues at coordinate 5,791,714 of JADEZT010000003.1, read as the reverse complement.
TGTTTCCGTGAAACGTCCATGGCCGTTTACGTCGGAGAGCGAGGAAGCGAGAAAAGCATACCTACCAGATTCCCAAGATCGACGACAAGGGTTCTATATCCTTATTCTTAAAGCACGACACCAAAGATTACGCAAATAACGCCGGCTACACAGATCATCAGTGTCCGGCGGATCGAAAAAACGTCAAGTGTGAGTTGCTTGCTAGAAAACCCGAGAGGGCAACGGCCGCCTGTAGACGGCGGTTGCAGGCTTGATCCCTACATGGTAGAACAGACTTGTAGATATCTCTGAGTAAACCATGACCACATCGAGCACTCTCTTTTTACAGTAAGATGGCGTGGACCATGAGGGTCTCGCCAAGACAAAAAAACAAAAAAAAAGTCACGTTGGCCCGAATCTGCGCAGCGCCGCAGCTGGGCTAACGGTATAAGGATGGATGCCTCCTCTGTGGTTTGTACAGCACGGATAAGCTTTTACATGCCACTTGGGACTGACCATAGGGCCCACCCAGTCTTGGAAAAGGGCAAGACAGAGAGCCACAGTGTCGTGCCGCCCATGTGCGCGTACCAATTTTCCCGGGTCTCTCCCGTCCCGGCACCGTTTGGGACGTGGATGACAGCGTCCATGTCCCATAACCTACACTACGATCCAGCCCATCCTGCGTGCCTGTCCACCACCGCGGGGCTTGGCCAGCGTTTGTCGAGGAAACACTACCGAGTTTCAGAGTCATCAGTCGTGTGCCTGAACTAATCCTTTTTCGCACTAGCCAACCCGCACGTCTAGCCTGGCCCTGTCAGAATCTCGACCCGTCCCATGGGCATGGACGAGATCGAGGGTGACACAGTAGCACAGGTGACATCCCCGGAGTGCTGTCAGGTAGTTGACGGGCCATTCTTGCTCTGCAGGCTCCCGGGAAATGGCTGTAGCCCACTGAATCGGATGTCTTGCCTCGGTGCTTGGGCACCTAGCGTCCGCACCGTAGCTTTGTAGTTGGCACAATGTGTGCCGAACTGGAACCCAATGGAAACGATACGTCGATGGTTGTCGATTATTCTTCCGAGACCACCGGCTTCTTGCGCTCCTATTCTTTCATGTTGCAGTGAATCCCCATGCAACAGCATTCGGCCAGTCGCATCCGATCGTTGCCGACAAACGGGGCGGTGATGCAGGTACGTTTTGGTGCAGCGGCGGCGAGGATTTCGCGCAGGCGATGCGACCTCTGTGCGTGAGTAGATAACTCGCAATGTACTTTCCTGCCTCCTTTTGCCGCGAGACTTTTGTGTTTTGTCGTAAAGTGGATGGCACCGAGGAAACGTTGCCGTCCACAGGATATCATACCGCGAGCGGCCGTGTCAATGTACGTCTGAGGCGATTTGAAGCTTTCCGAACCGTTCGGACCCGGCAATCCGTTAGTCATGGACACCGGCCCAACAGCGCGGGTTGCCTTGCCACGGAAAGCATACAGTCAAGAGATGAGAAACTTGGACGGCAACACGTCCTTGATATGTCTCCATCAAGATGGCAAGTAAATAATACCGGGTACACGAAAGTTCGGCAGAGTTACACTCATGCGCCATGACCCGTCGTCTCGTTCACACAGTAAACTCTGCCGAAGAAGCGATCCTGTGGCCCGAGTTTTTTATTATCTTATTATTATTTTATCTCCCTTTTTCTTTCAGTGCAGCGTGCTGGTGCAATCGTTATAGAAAGGCTTGGGCCTACAACCTGTAGCAGCCAAATGGAGGCGGCGGATGCTGTGTATCGGCCCATCGGGCGGCATCGTGTGCCGCTCCCTGCCGTCGGGCCAGTAGCCAGCCAATGGGCATGGTCGGATCACACCAGCAAGATGATTTGAGAAGGACTCAGGGGTGGTCAAGGTGAGTACTGAGACGGCTGGGCAAGTGTTGGTTGGATTCTGCAGGATGTTGTAGAGCCATGCAGAGGTGTAGGCATAATTAGTGTGGTGTGTAAGTGATGCGACTTGTCACATCATGCCAGATCTGTCCGTTCCCCCGTTTCCCGTCTCCGGCCTCCTTGTCTCGTCTTGCCAGCGTTCTGACCATGCTTCGTTCCCTTTAGACCGCCCCATTATTGATTTACTCAATTGTTCCGTCATGTCACAAGGCTACACGGTCTTTCCATGTCCATGTTGTACGGCGGTCGGGCACGGGGGCGCCGCTGTTAATGCATGTCCAAGCCATAGGTAGGGTCCACAGATGGATACAGTCTAGACAATCCTGTGTACGAATAGGTATTTAAGAAGAAGCAAGCATTGGCGGCTATAATGGCAATATCGATAGCGTGTCCGTACTCGGCACTGCGTGATTAGTTACCTACGGAACCAAAGGGGCCAAAGCACTGGGAGGGTCATGGATCGTGGGATGGGGTCTTGTGGGCAGTTGCAACCAGAGATCGCTCCCTGGCAGCCTGGCTATGTTCGCGTCTCCGGTGAGCCCAGTGAGTGGGTGGCTGACCTCAGAAACGTTTGTGTTTCAGAACTCTGCCTGGGAGTAGAAGCGTTGGCCTACCTACCTACCATGCGTTTTTGAAGGGCATTTTGTTCATGGTCATTCCGAGTTCCATCCCACCGAAGACGACCGCATGCTCCCAAACACGCGCTCGTCACAATCAAAGCGAGCTTTGCTCGGGTGGCTCAACGCGTGTCGCATGGCGAACCCGATTTTGCCGCTTCCGAATACGAGAGTGTATGGTCAAAGTGATGGAGAGTACTGACTTTTCTCTTGGGTGTCACTGGGCGCAGATATCCGTGCAGTCCAGCACAGACGCTCGAGTCCGAAGCAGACATCACCATTGATCAATGGTTTGGTCGCCATTTCTTTGGAGCCTCCGAGTTAGGAACCCTATGTGGTTGGCAGCACTCTCTTTCGGGCTTCGGGAGTGACCTGGTATGGCTCTCTCATTATAACTGTATCCGTAGACACGGCTGGCTTTCCAATAACTTGCCCAGCAGCGCCGGCGTCGATCCATTCGGCGACACTAGAAGACGTGTGGGAGGTTCCTGATCTGTGCACTCGCGACTGACGGATGGACAGGCGAGCCGTTGGCCCTGTCACTACGTAGTCGAGATTAGCCAGGTGAATCCTAACAGCTAGTCAGGCTGCAAGCAGCGGGAGCTGCTTGGATGCGTCGGCCGCTTGAGGCAACGGCGGGACGAAACACGGCGAATTAAGTAAGGAGGCGTATCCAAGAATGCAGCCGTCCCCATCAATCAAGAGCCGCTTTGGAACACCGACTAGCGAACGACGGCTTTGGTAAGCCAGGGAAGGCAGAAAGGAAGGGCATGTCAATTGTTAATTGCCTCAAGATTGAGCAACAATGCCGGTTGCGAACAAACCATTAGAGAGAAAAAAAAACAAAACTGGAGAGGAGGGAGAGGGACAATCAATAGCATGCAACAGAAGGTGGTAGCATAGTTGCAGGGCACGACATTATTTGAGAAAGACAGCAGCAGGCTTACTGAGTAGGTAAGCCTGGATGCCCCCGTATCTATCTTCATGTACCTGTAGCTGATACTATACCTGTACGCACCTAATACAGGTCCCTACCTACTTTGACTGGTGATTTGGTATGTATCTGATAAGTACCCAGACCTGCTAAAGCTTTTGGCCCGGTTTCTGGGTGAATTGACGCTGGCACGTCCAAGTTGGTATTTGCTCGCCCTCTCTGTCAGTTATCCTCTGCTCCCCCTATACTTTTCCTCCTGGCATACCTAGATGCCTGTCTGCCTGTCTACCTTGCCTACCTATGTAGGTAGGTAGGTACCTTCGCCAGGTCTTCTTCCAGGTTCAGATCCACACCGGGCAGGCCTGACAGGCATGGGCTTTTTGGCCGCCTGCCACAAGTTTGCAACCGTGCTGGTGGTGGTGGCGGCGGCAGTTCTAGTGCATCCTCCCTTCATCTTCCCCCTCTAGGTACTTACTCAAACAGCATCGCCCCCTGCGGTTGGCTCCACACGTCCACACACTCACACGCACACTCACACGCTCACACATACACTCTCACACATAACGCAACTCGAGGACGCAAGCGCTCTCCCCCTTGTATATGTACCTTATAGATCAGTTTCTTGGATATTGATTCTGGGTACAGACACGAGACACCACCAAACAGCGTCAGTTGCACTGTGCCACTGGCTCCCTTCCTACCTCGGCACCGATACCTAAGCATTCTTGGGTATCTTTTTTCTCCTTTCCCGTCGATTATCCCCCCTTTTTCGGCGCTGTTTCCCCATACTGTTGAAACAATTCAATACATCCCTCATATTAGGCCGTATGCAACCTCTTGTTGTTCGTATCCGTCCGCAGAACCAGACAATAGAGAATCATCTGGATCCAGTCAGGCTGGCCACTGCATCTTTGGGGTGTCTTTCGTGTGTATACGTCCAAAGCCCAATTGCACATACCTAGTTACATCAGCCTACCTCGTTTGTGCCTCCTCCCTCATCTTCACCCTCACTTTCACACACACACACACACACTCTCTCTCTCTCTCTCTCTCTCTCTCTCTCTCTCTCTCTCTCTCACCCATCTACCTTGCTTCCCTATCCTAGGTACCATCATCTTCATTCTACTCACTGGTCTGCCGTCTTTGCAAGGCAACCCTCCCCCCCTCATCTTTTGATTTTTGTTTCTTCAACACCCTCAGGCTATCATCCCATCTCTCGCTCACACTTTCGCATACGCCCGTAGCCCACACACCTTGAGAGACGTTGGGCGGCATCCTGCGCCCCTTTACCAGCGGTCGCAGGTTTCCCTAACCTGCCCTCATCCTTGGGCCATACCTCCCCCCTCCCCCTTCCCCTCTCCTCTCACTTCCTCTCCCCTCTCTATCTATATCCCCGACAGATGCTGGATCCGTCTATCCCAGTGCGCGCATCGAAACAGTCGGCCCTCCTGCGGCAGACGACGAATCAGGATAGGGACCGTTTCTGGAACTCTTTGCTCATCCCATCCCCACCTGTCCCATCCTCATCCAGATCCTGCCACTGACACCCACTGCCACTACCCTGTGTCTCTATTGTTTGCGCTGTTTTCCTCTGCTGCACAAGCCACTGCATACGGCCGACCGCATAACTAGCCAGCCAGCCGGGCATCACCACCGTCGTCCACCACCAACCTACCTACCTAGGTAGAGAGAGTACCAACTGTACCTCTCTCCCCCCCGAGGCTCATCTCGTCCACCTTACCCTGTCGAATTCATACGGTACGGATACACAAGCTGGGTTGACCTGGCCTTGCCGAAGAGCTCCTGTCTCTGCTTCTCCTCCCCATTACAGTCTACCCTACCACTACCTACGCCTGGTTCGTCGTGTCGCCGCCCTCTGATACCCTACTGTACTCTCTCTCTCTCTCTCTCTCTCTCTGCCCGGGTATTCATCCTTGACCGGGCCCCCTCCCTCCCCTCCCCCAAAAAAAAACTGCAGGTTCTCCTTAGCTGTCCGGAGGAGGCACATTAATTTCCTTGCCATGGGTCGCAAGCCTGCACCACAGCCGCTGACGCTGTCGGAATCCCATCCTGCCGCTGACCAGCCCGAACACATCGTTCCGCGCTCTGCTGAAACTCTCGCCTCCTCTGTTGTTCCTCCAAGCGCCGGCTCCAAATCGCTATCTTCTCCCAGATCTCCACGCTCTCCCTTTAGGTTCACTTCGAAAAGGCCCAGCGTCAGTGGCAAGCAATCTCTCCAGCTGACCGACGAACATCGAAACTTTGAAGACGACGACTTTCAACAGTACCAACCCATCTCCTCCGCTCTCCATCGCGCTTCCGAAGACACGCCCACTCGCCAACACCACCAACAGTATCCCATCAGCCCCCGTACGCACCGCCCCGACGAACCCCCCCGCAAGGCCTCCAAAAGCGGCGGATTCCTCTTCAATTTCTCAAAAACCTCCAAGTCGCCCCATTCCATTGCCTCGTCCCCTTCGCACTCGCCTTCACACCTTCCGCGCCAGAACCAGCAGCAAGCACCCACCCCCAACACTGACTCGAGAGGCCAAAGTATGTCGAGGGGTCCCGACAATGCTTCTATAGGCAGTGAACAACCCACCCAACCTTCAGGTACGAGCATAAGTTTCCTTGAGGCCGCAAGGTCCACTGCCTTTGCAAATGGAGGGCCCACTCCCTGATCCATCTCCCTTTTCGCCTCTCGTTAGACCACTTCAGATGTTGACCCGTATGCCATTTCGCCAGCAGAACCATCTTACGCCGAGCACGCCGTCCAAAAGCCCGCACCCACCCTGCTGTCCAGGTCCGACGTGTCTTTAGCCTCGGCCGCCGACTACGACCCTTCTCCCGCCCAACCCTCCTCTACGAAGAAGGCCAAGTCGAAGCCATTCGGTATCTTGAGCCGGAATAGGTCGCTTCACGACAAGGACGGCTCAAGCTCCAGGGATAAGCAACCCAGTCCCGTGGCCGTGTCGATTAACGAACCCGAGCCGTCGCATTCCTTGGCAGGCCGCAACTACTCCACCGGTACACCCCCCGCTGCATCCGACAGATCCCTCAAAGAGATGGTCAACTCTACCGGGCGGAATCGCTCGGAAGACCACGCGTCGCCTCGAGACATGGCCCACAAGGAAAATCAAAAGGAAAAAGATCTCTATCACCCGCGATCAAATTCCTCCTCGCAAAATGGTGGTTTTTTCGGAGGACTGAAGAGTGGAAGAGACATGATCAGCAATCGTCTGTTTGGCAAAAATGCTCGCAGCGGAAGCACGACGGAAAGGGAGCCAGTCATCGACGACGAGCATTATGTGCTGAAGACTATTAACCTACCTCTCGTTGAGCAGACGCGCCGCACACGGATTTCGAAGCGTTTGGAAGATTCAAGGGACAAGACCGAGTTTTGGATGCCTGCATTTCCATGGCGCGCGATCGACTATCTGAATTACAAGGGTTGCGATGTGGAAGGTCTTTATCGTGTGCCAGGAAGCGGACCCCAAATCAAAAAGTGGCAGAGACGGTTCGACGAAGGTTGGTACGGGTCCTCGTACAATTGCAGCACTTGACTAATAGCCCTGGTAGAGTACGACGTCAACCTTTTTGAGCAGCCTGACCTTTACGACATCAACATCATCGGCTCCATGCTCAAAGCATGGCTGCGAGAACTGCCGGACGAGCTTTTCCCCAAGGCAGCCCAGGAGCGCGTCGCAAGAGAATGCGCCGGCTACGAAACAGTGCCTCCACTCCTCGTCGAGGAGCTCTCGAACTTGTCGCCATTCAACTATTACCTCCTCTTTGCCATCACCTGCCATCTAAGCCTGCTCCTGGCGCACTCTGATAAGAACAAGATGGACTTTAGGAATTTATGCATCTGCTTCCAGCCATGCATGAAGATCGACGCATTCTGCTTTCGGTTCTTGGTTTGTGACTGGCGCGACTGCTGGAAGGGGTGTAAGAACGAGGCAAAGTTCATAGAGCAGGAGTACCAGCTGTTTGATCAACCGCCCCCGAAAGGCCTCTCGGAACCACGCAAGATATCCCGCGAGGCAACGGAGGAGCCGGGGCAGGAAGGGCTGGCTACTACGTTGGTAGAAGAGCGGGCGGGCTCCTCTTCCGAAAGCAGCAAGCAGTCAAGTGCCAGCACCGAACAACAAGCCAAGGACCGACGACCAAAAAAAAAGCCCCTGCAACTTTCCGAATCAAACGGTAGTGTCGCATCCAACTCGACAATCTCCACTGCGCTCACAATAGACAGCGCACGAGACATGCCCAGAGGCTCCAACGACTTGCGCCCCTTGTCACCCATAAAGCCCCTTTCACCACTTGGTTTCTAGACCCTAGCTTCGAGCGCTCTCCACAGTTACTTGCTTCCATCGGATACCCAGGCGGAACTCGTGTATATGGAAAACTGCAGCATCATCGACACATCATCACTGACGACATTACGCCATTGGCGACTCTCGTTCTATCCCGACCGTTTCCTGAACTTGGTGCCGTGAAATCACGGACTGGACTACCAAAGATCTCCCAGACAGGCAGACCTTGGGTGTCACAGGGCTAGGTTCCGCTTCGTTTGCAACAAACCGCATGATGCTATTTGGTATACCCCCAGGGCATCGAATCATCACAAAAACCGTCGATTCTACTCTTTGTAGGAAATTGCCTTGGCCGACTTGGCACCAACAAGCATATTCCTGGCTACCGGGACTACGGCGTGGCGGCTATCGCTCATGGTGGTTTCTCGGTTTGGGTACCTAATATTTCTATTTCCTTTGTGAAGTGCTGCGAATCTAGCGATGTTTTGGTCTTTAGTAGCATGGCAGGATAGGGCGACCCAGGAGCATTCACGAAATGCCGACAAAGGCGGGCAAGGGATAGGCCACACAGGTCACAAACAACTTGACCGCAGGGGCTGGGGAGATCTCTGTACAATACAGGAGGATTTTGTATGTAGGGCGAAGAAGGGGTGAGCGCGCGGCAATCGCCACGGCAAGCTCCCCCGTGCGAAATTGGACAGGAGACAAGCTGCACAGCAGAGCAACTGTTGCCCGTTTCGACGTTGGGTAGATGTCGCAGCCAGGAACTTTTGGCCCGCCAGACGATTTCATACGTTTTTGATATCCCCGACGCGCAACCCCCAGAGACTGGAAATGATTAACCGTGTAAACGCCGTTACCATGTGCCGAACCCAAAGCATAGGAAAAACCTTTCAAGCTATTCTTTACCGCTTCCTCGACTCGCGCTGGTTCTTTCTCATTTTCCTCTCGTTCCGCTTGATCCTCTCCTTCCGTTCCCGGCGCTTGTCGCCCTGAATGGTAGTTCCCTCCTTGCGGTTCATCTCCTCCTTTGGGTCGACCTCGACAAGCCAGTCGTCCTCGCCCTTCTTGTTCATGCCCTTGTAGCCCCACTTGGCACGCCACTCCTTGGTGTCCTCGTCGTAAACGAGGTTGCGGCGCTGCTCGCGGGTCTTGGGCTTGATGCCCCGCTTGGCGGCAAATCGCTCCCACTTGGTGGGCTCCTTGGGCTTCGGTACGGGCTTCTCGCGCGGGAGCTCCGTCGAAGGGGGAGGCAACGAAAGCAGGACGCCCTCAGGGGTGCTCTGGAGCGGGCAGGTCGTAAGAAGCTGGTTGATGAGAACCTGAGCGCCGTCACGGGCCGTGGCGGCAAGAGACTCCTCTATCGCCGAATTTTCGATCTTGAGGGGGTTGGGATCGTTGGCCATGAGCAGGCCAAGGTCGAAGGTGTAGGGCGTCGGCTTATTGACTGCGACGGGCAGCTTGGGGCGCGAGATAGGGAGCGCCATAGTGAACGATTCGCGTCGCAGACTTGAGGTTTTCACGATATCGTCTGTTATTGGCAGTCGTTCGGACGGGAACGGGAGAGAATGTGTGGTGGTGTTTTTTTCCTGTCGCAAAAAGGATGAGACTCTTTAGGTGGGGTATCCAGAACTTTTTCTTTGCCTAGGTAGGTAGGTAGGAAATTTTGGACTCCGGATGTCCCTGATAGCGATAAGAACCCGGATCAACTGCCACCGCAGTACCGACTGCGCGCAGCCAATCAGCGCTCCAATTGGTTCGAGCGTGGTGCCAGGGGGCGTGGCTTTAACGTCCCGAGAATTCGAACTTTTTGGTGAGCTCTCGGGACAGCACACTACACGACGACGACGACGACGACGACCCAGCTACCCAAGGGCGAGTCGACGAGCTGCCTCGGACGAAACGCGCAACAGACCCTCCAACGCGAATGGCCTCATAACAACAAGATTGTCTCGACCCCGATCAGCAAAGTCAATCCGGACTCGCCCTTCTCCCCCTTGCCGTAATCGCACATGATGGCTTCCGCCGCCAATTGTGCGCGGTGCCTCACCAGGCCCACGACGGCCGCAGTTGTAGCGCCCGGAACCCCCTCTCAGCGCATTGTGCCCATCATCACCTCGTACACCCCGTTCACTAGTGCCGCTGCCTTCTCGACCTCGTCTGCCGACTCGGCCGCTGTCCGCCGCGTGACCTACATCGGAAAGCACATCCGTCGCGGCAAAATCAACCAGAACGCACGCAAGAAGCGGGATAACGTCAGGGTCAAGAAGCCGGCTCCCGGCGAGCGAAAAGCCTTCCGCAAGCGCATCACGCTGAGCAACAACAACGCTCTAGCCGTCGAGGGTCTCCAGGATGTCGACAGGAAGACGCTAGTCGCGGCCGAAAACAGAGGCGCCATGGTTGGTTTGACAGACCAGCTGGTCGACCAACTCCGGACCCTCGAGGCCTTCAAGACGACCCAGAACTGGGGTCTGTTCCGGAGGCCGCATATGCTCGTTCGAGAGGAGACGGTGAAGCTTGCGAACAGGCTGGACAACGCTGTCGAGGAGAGACAGACGCTGAGGATTGTGTTGACGGGCGACAAGATTGTGGGGAAGAGCATGTTGCTGCTGCAGGGCATGGCTCACGCGCTGCTGAACAACTGGGTTGTTATCAACATCCCCGAAGGTATGCCTTATCCTCAAGCCTTTAAATTGGGACTCTCCGAAGTCATTAATACTTATGCTCCACAGCCCAAGACCTCACCAACGCCAATACGGACTACAGCCCTGTACCCAACACCAAACCAATCCAGTTCCACCAGCCGACCTACTGCTTCAACCTTCTCCAGCAGATCGTCAAGGCCAACGGTCACGTCCTGAAGCAGCACAAGATCTCCAAGGAGTACCCTGAGCTGCTCCACGTCCCCAAGGATGGTACCCTACTCGACATCGCCACGGCTGCCAAGGAGCCCGAGTTCGCCTGGCCCGCCTTCCAAGCTCTCTGGTACGAGCTCACCGCGGCCCCGGACGGCCCGCCCGTCTTCCTCGGCCTCGACGGTCTCTCCCACATCATGAAGATCTCGGCCTATCGCGACCCGTCCTTCAACCTCGTGCACTCGCACGATCTTACTCTCGTCCGCCTCTTCGTTGACGCACTCTCCGGCAAGACCCTGCTCGCCAACGGCGGTGCCGTCGTCGCCGCCACGAGCCGCAGCAACGCGCCCCGGTCCCCGTCTATGGACCTGGCCCTCGCCCAGTCCGCCGCTGTCGCCGCCAACTTGCACGTCCCCACCTCGGACCCCTACGCCAAGGGTTACGCCGACCGCGTTTACGAGGCCCTCCGCAGCGTCGAAGTCTTCCGCGTCAGCGGCATCAGCCGCGAAGAGGCCCGCTCCATCATGGAGTACTGGGCTGCGAGCGGCCTGATGCGCGCGCGCATCGATGAGGCCATCGTCGCGGAGAAGTGGACCGTCGCTGGCGGTGGTGTTCTAGGCGAGCTGGAGCGGGCGAGCTTGCTCAACTCGCGCATGTTGCAGTACTAGGGGAGACAGAGTTGCGGAGTCGGTCAAAAAGAAAAGAAAAAAATAGGAGGAGACGTGTGTGTGTATGTGCATACATGTACCAGTGTACCAAGATGCCGCCGTAGAAGGGGTAAAACTTTGTATTATAAAGTCATATCTAAGATGATGGGAATTTCCAAGCTATTGCATTGACCGATCGGTTCGCGATCCACGCAAAGATTACCCAGGGCTCATACGTCTTCTTCTTGGTGACTGGATTTCATTATTTTTTCTTTCATACGTCTGGACCAAGTCGTCTACTTCTTCGCACCCCGCGTCTCCTCTGTTCTTTAACCCATAGTGGTTCACCCAAACGCCAGAAATGCCCAAAGCTTCGGCTTGCAGATGCAAACCAAGTGAGAAAACAAGATTCTTTGCGATGACACTACGCAGCCTCCCCAACATGTCTCCCTGCAACAACCAATGCAAGTCACTACTCGTCCCTCTCTGCGCCGTTGGAAGTGATGAAGACAAGCCTCGTGCCATTCCCAGCTGTTTGCCAGACCTGTTCGGAAACTGGTTAGACTTCTTCTCCGTGGGTATCGAACAAGGGCGAGAAAACTTACATCAAGCTCGTTGTACTCTTCCAGGGCGGAAAGCCACTGGTCTTCAGTGAATCCCTTGGCAATCACACGCTCCTTGACCTTACGCAGACTGAGCTCCTCGTCATCGTCGTCGGCATCGTCGGCCCGGCAGGCACCACTGTCAGCGAGTGTCTTGACAAGGTTGTAAATCCTACTGCTGGCGTTGAGGCGCTGGCGACCATTGGCGCTTTGCTCAGCGGCCAGGCTCTCCTTGGAGGCCTCGACGAGACGGAGGGCCTCGTCGACATCGTCGTGGGTGACCTCGTTGCTAAAGCGCAGGCGAGCTAGAGCCTGGGCGAGACGAACAACGCCGAGAAGAGTACGTGGCGTAGTGTGGGTAAACTGCTCGCCCTTCTTCTCGGCGCGCTTCTGTTGACTGCGCATGCGGACGTACGTCTTGGAGATGTATTCAGAGACGGCTGCGGGGACGACGGGGCGGTAGGTGCGGGCCTGGGCGACGTAGGAGCGGACCTCGTGGGGAGAGAAGACAACCGAGTCGGTGCCGATGTCGGGGTGGCGCTGATGCATGTGTACGTAGGCGACGTGCTTTGCGAGCTGCGCGTCGGATTCGCGGGATGGAGTGTCGAGGAGTAAGAAGATTATATCGAAACGGGAGAGGAGGGCAGCGGGGAGATTGATGTTCTCGACAGGGGAGATGCGAGGGTTGTAGCGGCCGTAAATGGGGTTGGCAGCGGCAAGGATAGAAGTGCGGGCGTTGAGGGTCGTGGAGATGCCGGCTTTGGAAATGGAGATGGTCTGTTGCTCCATGACCTCATGAATGGCAGTACGGTCATTGTCGTCCATCTTGTCGAACTCGTCGATACAGCAGATACCATTGTCAGCAAGGACGAGCGCGCCACCCTCGAGAACCATCTCGTCGGTGACAGGATCACGCATGACCGCGGCGGTGAGACCGACACCACTGGAACCACGACCCGAAGTGTAGACACCACGAGGAGCGACCTTGGAGATATACTTGAGGAGCTGCGACTTGGCTACACCGGGGTCACCCATGAGGCAGATGTTGATGTCACCACGAATTTTCATGCCGTCCTTGACCTCCTTCGTCACACCACCAATGAGCAGAAGGAGCAAGGCCTTCTTCACGTCAAGATGGCCAAAAATTTCAGGAGCGATAGACTTAGCGAGGAGCTCGTACACCTGGCCAGACTGTCTGTATTGGTCGATGCGGCGCACCAGGGCGGGGTCGATAATCATCTCGGAGTAAGCCTTCTTGTGCTGAACGATGTAGTGTGCCTCGAGGTACGTGTCGGTGAGAAGGCCGGCCTTCATCGCCTTGAAACCAGTATAAGGTGTAGGAAGGAAAATTCCGGAAACATCGACGACGTCGCCGGGGTTCACCTTGCGGACAGAGGTACCGTAGCACAAGATGGTCAGAGTGCGGGGTATTTGGCCGATGGGGACCTGCTCGGCGAGTTCCTGGACCTTGACTTCCTGGAAGGGCAGGAACTTGGAGGCTCTGGAGGAAGGATGGAGTTGACCCTTGGCCTGGTTCTTCTTGCAGTCCTCGGAAGGGCACATGGTCAGGGGGCCATATGACTTGTCGTTGACGGGCTGGAATATTTCGCAACCACATCGATCGCAGGTGTAGGCGCTGACTTGGACGATAGGTTTGACGTCTGAGACACGCGTAGCAATAGCGCGGATGGTGATCAGGTGGCCGAGGTGCTCACCCTTAACCTCTCGCACGGCAAGGGCCTTGACAGGATGAGTGGGCGTCTCGGATCGCGGCTTGAAGACAAGGGTGTATCTGCGAGTTAGCTCCGCGGGGAACTTGTCCTCGGCCGCCGTCGGGTCAGGAAGCTGACCATCAACCAGCTCGGTAGCGGTCCTTTGCAAGGCCTCGTTCCGCCTGGTTCTCCGTTCCATAAGAACGTCCAGCACATCGTCCTTGAAGCTGCACAAATGTCAGAGGATATCGAAAGAAAAGGGGGCGCTTCACCGAGCCATACTTGGTATCCACGCTGGGCTTGGGCAGAAGTTTATCAACTGCTCTGGACATGATTTCGACATAGTGCTTTGTGTTCATCTCGACAGACTGGACCAGTTGTAGTTCATCGCCGAGTGATGCTTCAAACTGTAGAAGAGCGCGTCAGCCTCGATTGGCGGAGGGAGAGCGCAGCCGAGCTACTCACACTCGCCAAGTCGTCCAAATCAACCATAACCTCGTCGATCTTGCGGTCAGCCAGCTGCTGCAGCATGACCTTGTATTTTGGCCCCGGCGCACTCTTGGCCTGGCGACGAGTCTCGCGGGTCTCGTCATCCTCCATCAGCTCGTCATCGCTGAAGTCGTCTTCGTCTATCGTGATGTTTCCAAGCGCATGCGAGATCGTCTGCTCAGGCGAAGCCTTGAATTCTTGGAGGAAAGATTCCAATGCAGCTGTTGTCGCACGTTAGCAATCGGCTGCGATGGCGGTGCTCCCCAAGATGGTGGCCGGGTGTTGGCACGCACTCTGCTGCGCTTCATACGCTACTGGCGCCTTGAACTGACGAAGCGCCATCTTGACAGAAATCTATGTGGTCTCGGTGGTGAGGCTTTCTTCAGTCCGCAGTGACAATCTCAAGCGTTGGACGACAATGTGGCTGTATATTGTCTTGAGTATCCGTTCGGTTGTACAGTATCGGATTGAAGATTATTTGACGCGAGGTGGGGGGGGGTTGGGAAGAATCGAGTGCAAGAACAATGCGACCAGGGGTTGAGAAATTGGCCGGGCGACATGACTGACGCGAACCAGTCGCGCTCTGTCGACGCGTTCCCAAGCCACGGTGAGAAGTGGTTTAATTGAATGCCAGCCACAATAGATCCAAGCTCTCAAATCCCTACCCACCAAGACCGGTACGTACCTATTCCTGCAGCTACCCCCGTGTTCGGACCCAATGGGGATGGAGGTCGTTTCCCATGCCGGGGGAATGCCTCGGTGTCGGCACATGCTAGGCTCACACTTTCGGCTCAACCCCCATCCCCAGCTCCAATAGCTCGAGCTCTAGTTTCCCCTCTGCAGCGACATTTGCAGCGATTGCTGATTGCCGCCTCTGGAGCCCAAAACTCTCTTCTTTCATCTCCTCTACGAGCTGCCGACAGGTCAATTGCAGTTATGGCTTCTAGGCGCAATGCGCAGTCGACCTCGGCGGAGATCTCTCTCGCTCATCTCAAAAGCTGCCTGGTCAACCTCCCCACATCCTTAGTCTCGCTCCTCGTCAACGTCAACACTGTAAGTCACTGGCCTTTACGTTGTTGGGTGCGTGGGCCTGACATAGTCTTCTGTAGCCAGCGCAAAATGTCGTCGTCGAGCTCAGCTACCGCCCTTCCACCAGCGTCTCCGGATCTGGCGCATCCCAACAACGGTCCATCTTCGTCGGGTGGACAGGCATGCCAAGCAAGCGCAAATTTGCACCCATAGTCGGACGCGAAGGCATCAATGGTGGGAGAGGAAGCACTTCTTCGCGCGATCAAGAAGTTGCTCAAGTCGAGGTCGACGCGATTCTGGCCAATACATTGGGACTTGTGGATGGACAAAAAGTCACAGCCTCAATACACGTTGACCCGCCCGTCGCACATTCGATAAACATCGAGCCGCTTACGCCGGAAGACTGGGAGATGATTGAACTACATGCCAACTTCCTCGAACTCAATCTCTTGCATCAAGTACGAGCGTTACCGAATCCTGCTTTCACCTCGAGCTCGGGCTCGCTGGTTCCCCCTCACGCCTTAACGTTACACCTTTCACCGACATCGACAGCCAACGTTCGGGTTATCTCCCTCGAGCCTTCACCAGCGGCCGATGTTCCTTTCGTTAAGATGTCTCCTGATGCTGAGGTCATTGTTGCGCCCAAAGTTCGAGCCAAGACGTCGCATTTCTCAGGAGAGAACCGTAGTGTGGCAAGCACTTCCAAGTCCAAACGCAGCGGCGCTAGTACAGTCCGGCGGCGAAGTGCTCGCGAGGAGCGCAAGCCTGTCTTGTGTTTGCGCGGAGTTGCCCACTCAGCTTGCACAGAGTGGTTCGACGAGGAACTTACGACTCATGATTTTAGCGTTTGGGTAGACCGCGACATTCTTCATACCAAGGACTTCACTGGTGTCAACTACGTGTCAGTCAATATCCTGCGGCCCACACAACAAACAAGTTCCATGCAGAAGCCCCAGCAAGATTCCGAACAGTCAGCGAGCACATCCAAGGTAGCCACAAAGGTCGTTGCTCGTCTAAAGGCTTGGGACGATCCCCCTGATAGCAAAACGATAGCAATCTCGCCTGCACTGTGTTCAACACTAGGATTCACAGCATCTGTTGGCGGTGTTGTGAAGATTGAACCAGCGCCCCAGCAGTGGCCGTTGGACGCGGTGCAAAAGTTGATCATCCAACCGTTTGCCGCCTCGAAGAAGTCGTCCGGGGGGTTGAAGTTTGGCGGTGAATCCAAGGCCGGAAAGGAAGAAGCTTCAAAGCTATTCAAGCAGATATACGGCGCTCGTAAAGATTCTTCCTCTCTTCTCAGCGGGCCCCTGACAGATGGCATGGTGATTGGGCTTTTTGAAGGGTTGGAGGCTCCTCAGGGTTGGGATGGAGGTATCATCAAATTTGACCCGCCAGCCATCAACAGCGATCCCCTGAGGTCATCGACTAGATGGGTGCTGGGGCTGAGCGAAAAGGTTCTCATCGATATCCGAGACTCGGTTCCACGGCCATCGTTCTTGAACGACGACGGTATTGCCGAGCTTCAACCCTACTACGAGGGTCAGCTTGTTGGCATCGACAAGTTGCTGCAAGATCTTCGAAGCCATCTTTCGCATCTTTCTTCCACCCTCCTTACCGGTGCGCTGGGCTCTGGCAAGACTGCTGTTGCACGGTCTTTAGCTCATGGGCTTGGGAAAGACCTACTCTTCCATACTACTTACTTTCCATGCCGGAAACTAGTGAACGACGAAACACGAATCGCGACTATAAAGGATACCCTGAATCAAGTATTTATGTCAGCAAGTTGGGGCGCCAGGTTGGGAGGAAAGGCGCTTGTGGTCTTGGATGATCTGGATAAATTGTGTCCCGTGGAAACGGAACTGCAAGTCGGCAATGACAATGGAAGAAGTCGTCAAATCAGTGAGATTGTCGGGGCTATCGTCCGCCAATACTGCAAGGTCGAAACAGGCGTTGTTTTGCTGGCAACTGCAGAAGGCAAAGACTCTCTGAATAATGTCATTATCGGAGGACATGTAGTCCGCGAGATTGTGGATCTGAAGGCGCCCAACAAAGAGGCAAGACGCAAGGTCATGGAGAGCATTGTCAGACAAGATGCTATTGTTCCTGGAGATTTGTCACGGGCACTTCAGAATGGCAGTCGTCCTACCACAGCTGACGGAAGCGTTGCAGGAGAGGACAACGCATGGATGGATGCCGGCAGTCAAGGCAGCCGAGAGAACCGCAATCCTGCCGCTGGTGGATTCATCCTGGATCCAGATTTGGATTTCCTCGATATTGCTGGCCTTACGGATGGCTATATGCCGGGTGATATCAGTCTCCTGGTGGCAAGAGCGCGGAACGAAGCTATCATCAGGTCGGTGAACGGTAATTCCGCCGAAAGTAGCGGTGCAGTACACTTCAGTCGGGTAGATTTCGACAATGCCCTTAAGGGTTTTACCCCAGCGTCTTTGAGGAATGTTTCCTTGCAGCACTCGACCACCACGTTCAGCTCTATCGGCGGCTTGCAGGAAACCCGCAAAGTGCTGTTGGAGACTCTGCAGTACCCAACCAAGTATGCACCCATTTTTGAGCAATGTCCGCTCCGACTGCGTTCTGGCCTGTTACTATATGGGTATCCCGGTTGCGGCAAGACGTTGCTGGCGAGTGCTGTTGCTGGAGAATGCGGGCTCAACTTTATCAGCGTCAAAGGACCTGAAATCCTCAATAAGTACATTGGTGCATCGGAAAAGAGTGTACGGGACCTCTTCGAGCGCGCGTCGGCCGCGAAGCCCTGCGTCCTGTTCTTCGACGAGTTCGACTCCATCGCCCCTAAGCGTGGGCATGACTCCACCGGTGTCACGGACAGAGTTGTGAACCAGCTCCTTACGCAGATGGATGGCGCGGAAGGTCTTTCGGGAGTATACGTGCTCGCGGCGACGTCTCGCCCTGACCTGATCGATCCTGCTTTGCTTCGTCCTGGACGTTTGGACAAGTCTCTGCTTTGCGACATGCCTATGTTGGAAGATCGTATCGACATTCTGAAATCCCTTTCGAGCAAGGTCAAGCTCGGCGAGGAGCTGACCGAGTCCGATGACGCATGGACCGACATTGCTCGGAAGACTGAGGGGTTTTCTGGAGCGGACCTTCAAGCTCTCGTGTCCAATTCACAATTGGAGGCGATCCATGATGTCTTGGGCGATGCCAATTATGCCTCCGCGACGAATGGCAAGGTTAATGGGAAATCCTCACCGTCCCACGATTCCGTTCCCAGC
This sequence comes from Colletotrichum echinochloae, assembly GCA_016618095.1. Taxonomy (NCBI): domain Eukaryota; kingdom Fungi; phylum Ascomycota; class Sordariomycetes; order Glomerellales; family Glomerellaceae; genus Colletotrichum; species Colletotrichum echinochloae. The sequence continues at coordinate 5,773,348 of JADEZT010000003.1, read as the reverse complement.
TTTGTGCAGTTCCGTTACGGCCAACACTCTACGCCAGCCAGCAAACCCATCAGCCGACAGGCAGAGTTAGTTGAGAATGCAGCTATCCTCGCCAAATTAGAGAGCATCAGGCTTGCTCGAAAGAGGGTAAAACATTCTCAGCGCCCCGAGGGGGAAGCCAAACTGGACAATGACAAAGAAGTTGTCGTGAAACTGGGGCATTTGATGAAGGCACTCGGCAATACGAGGTCCAGTATTAGCATACAGGAACGGGCGAGACTGCACAGAATTTACCACGAGTTCGTTGTAGGCCGCAGTGGTGAGATGAAAGATGGCCAAGGCAGCATGGAAATCGGGGGGCGAAGCAGTCTCATGTGAGGCATAGTCTACATGTCACTGTATGAAAGATCGCGTTATCTCGAGGGTATAATGTTCGAAAATGAGTCTAGTCATGCCGCATGCGCGTCTGTTACCTACATGTCCCGATCTTGCCGAATCACTCTGATGCTCGTGCCCTTCTCACTTCAACCATTTTCGGCTCATGACGCCTTACCCCCCAGGATCTTCTTGTGGAAATCCCTCCAGTTCGCCTCGCACTGCCCCTTCACAACGCTCGCCAAGAACCGTGAACACTTGATCTCAACGACCTCCTCCAACTCCAGTCCACCACCGCTGGCGTCCTTGACGCGCCAGCGGGTCTCCAGCATGACGTTGAGCGGACAGCTTGTGCGGACGAAGCTGCCGTCCTGGGTGAATGTAAAGTCGTAGTCGCTAATGGCGTCGCTGTCCCAGATGCCCTTTGGTAGGAGAGTCGGCACGCTGTCGGTGACGGTGTAGCTCTGCGTGGCGGCGATTGGCTCAATGTCCTTGGGAACCGTAGGTGGGATCTCGGGCGTGCGCTTGGTGTAGTCCTTCATATTGGGGTCGCACTTGATATGGTGCTCGGCGTCGTGAATGAGGGCGATGGCGTCCTCGCGCGACATACCTGCCGGCAGCGGGGTGGCGTGGGTCAAGGTTACTGTGGTGTTGAGCATACTGACGAGGTCAATTATCTAGAAACCTGAAGAGTGAAGAGCAGTTGCTGCAGTCTGCGATGTATCCTGTTGAATGATATTGGTGAGTGTTGAAGGACAAAGAACACAAAGTTAATGCTTTATCTAGAAGCTGTTAATGAAAAAGAAAAGCCCGCGCTATGCCGAATAGACCCAAATAAAGAAACTCAAATCGGACACATAAACGCCTCGGGCTTATTCTTATTTCGTGGTATGGGGGAGTTGCATGTGATACACTTGACGTATCAGACGGGGAGTCTATGCTAATTGCTTCCCACAGATCCGAATACGGTGTCTCCACGATGGGTGATGACGAACTTCCGCGTAGGTCCCCTTTTTTCGCGATGTCCTGAGCAGATTCCCCACATTCCGTAGGGGCCGACATTCGAAGGAGAGCAAAAGAGAGGAAAATGGCGAGCTACGTTGCGAGGACTATGCATTGCGGAAGGGGGCTCTCTAGTGGCTGAGCATCTCGCTTTGGAAACTCTAATCCAACTTCTCGCGAATCATGCATCAATGGCATTAATTGAGACGGGGGCCGGTACAGATGACATAACGGCGGGGAAGAACTAATTAATATGTCGCTGTCGACTATGGGATTTGCGGGGCCGCGCTGTCCGGTCGAGTCTAAGTGGTTTCCCTGCATGCCGGATCTAGATACGGATCCGGATACGGAGAGTCGGCGGTCTTGTTTCGCTAGAAGAATCTACTTTGCCAAACAGCACTTCTGCCGTATGAAGCTTCGGGTCCGGTCTATCGATATATGGTTTGACGACACCACTCACCCGTACCGTCGGAGGCACTGCGGCTGGTGACTCGAAGCCGGTTTGCATTATAACACCAAAGACTGGAGACACAGGCATTCAAAATCGATGGAACAGAGTCTTATATTCGCCGCAGCTTTATCTCCGTTGTATCATCTTTCATGAGCGGAGCTGCCGGATGATCAGTAACCATTTGTTCGGCATGAAAGTTTTGATCGAGCGAGGTGTATCTTCATTCAAAAGAGCCAACGTTCAATCGAGATGTAGAGGTGTAATCCCAAACTAAGCGAGTTGACGGCTATAATGAACACAAACAGAACCGACCTATGTGGCCAGGTCTTCCGACTCAAAAAGCGAGAATCCTGGTACCCGTCCCTCGGCATGGTCAAATCCTAAAAACCCGATAACGTAGTCCTCGTCAGCAAACCCAGGGTCGCATCTGTTCCTCACCCTTCCCGGTTTCTGAAGACAGAGAAGCTTCATTGGAAACCCCAGGATCGTATCTTTGCGTCACAACATGCGCAATCCTAGCCGAATCAAACGCAAAGCAAAAAATGGATACCGCAGTCTGCGAATTAGACTCGATGCAACTGGTCCATGTCGACCTTGACAATCTTCTCGGTGGTGAACAGCACAGTCGCGCTGCCGATGCCAACGCTCGGTACATCGATACCCTTCGCCTGGTTTTTTGATCCATGGATCTCGCTGTCATCACTCTGGCAGTGGCATACAGCAGCGACCTGGGAATCTTGTTCCGAATGGTTCCTCGGGTTCGCGTGGTTGACGAAGCCAGAGATCACATAGGAGTGATTGCCCACCAGGGCCTGCTCGTGAATCCAGTCCTGGTCATGAGGGATGAGAACCTTCTGGTGAATCACTTGCGTCTCCACAATGTCGTGAAACTTTTGGGCCGCGATCCAGCCCTCAAGGTCGTAGAGCATGTAATGGTGCGCCTGCTGCTTGATCATCGCGTACATGGCGTAGTCGAAGCCATTGCGAGAATCCCAGAAGAGCGGATAAAGGCCCGTTCGCAAGTATCGAAGAATATGGGCAAAAAGATCGCCGTCGTTGTCAATGTGAAAAACCCCGTCGTGATACCAGTTGCGGAAATCAATAGAGAACAGGTGTCTGAACCAGGGACTCTTCTCAAGCACCTCAAAGGTGGTGACGAAGCGACGACCGCCAACCTCAATCTTGACCTGGGTTCTGTAGCGAGGCGTCAGAGAAAAGCCGGGCGGGCTATCGGTGGACTCTGGAAAGTCTCGGCCAATAAACTTGTGGCTGACAGGAGTTGGCAAAGTATTCAAGCCTCCGGGCGTAATCGTGGATGCAGCAAGAGGGTTCGAGGTACCCGCGTCGAAGCTTATGTCTGTGCTGGACTCGGTGTTCGCGGGGAAGCTGGTACCCATATGGAAATTGGCGCTCGAACTGGAAGCAGAAATCTTGGAGTACTGATTGCAACCCGTGGAGGTGGTACTCTCAGCGTAACCTGCAGCGTTGGGGTTTACATGCGGCTCGCTGGAGAATATCTCGGGATACTGGCGAGACCAGAGAGGGTTGGTGTAGTAGTCAGGTTCCTTCTCGGGCTTGAAGAGCGTAGGCTTGCCATCCTTGAGCCATATCTTGGGCTCGGACTTTTTGTCCCAGATGACGGGAGACAAACCGGACTCGGGTGCCGCTTTGATATCATCAATGCCAGGTTTAATGGTCTGGTTGACATCATTTGAGTCCCCGCTGTTGTCCTGAGCCTCGGAGGGTTCGCTAGAAGGAGTAATGACAAAGCGGACTTTCTTTTCAGCCGGAATCTTGTCAGAGGTGGTAACTTTGAGCACGCCATGTAAAGGAGTGGAAGCGACATAAGGGGTCGAAGGTATTGAGTGGTTCTCTTCAGCAGACGCCCTACCAGCTTGTGAAGTATTAAGAATGAGGTCAGACTCAATATGAGGGTTCGAAGACAGAGCAGGGCATTTCTCAGTCAAGATGCTGTTTCGTGAAGCCTCTGGGATGCTGCACATGGCCTCAGATGGGATGTAGGTCGCCGACGTCAGCAGGCGATTATTCTCGTCTAGATTTTTGTCAGTACGAGAGACTTTCACGTTGTTGTTGTTGTTGTTGTTGCTGCTGCTGCTGCTTGGGAAACTAAACGTACTGTTAGCAGTCGGCTGCGACTGGAGTTGAACTTTCTCAATTGCCTTTTGGTTGCCCATGGACGGCTGGTCGAAGAGACCCGCCTGCACATTGCGATTTGCACCGGCATGGTTCTTGCTGCAAGTGTTGTCGAGATTCTCGTAAGGCGACGGGGTATAAGTTAGAGCGGGAAGAATTACGGCATCAGCAGTAGTCCTGTCCACAATTTTGAAGGAGCTCAAGGCTCTCTTGTGACGATGAATGGGCGACTTCGCAGCCCGACTCGGGGTCAAAAGGCTTGAAACGGCCTTCTCAGTGACGTTAACCCTATCAGAGTTCAGTTCTCGAGCCACCTCATTGATGGAGTCGTCCAGGCGAGTGTTGGTAGATTCCTTGTTCTGATAATCTTGCTCAGATGATGTGGCAAAGCCATTTTCGACGGGCTCTACCTCTTCTGAGGATGTCGAGCACCGAGTGCTATCGTCAGAATCCTGGGGTCCGCGACCAAACAGGGCAGAGAGACGGCCTCTGCAACTATTATTGTCGCCCGAAGAGCTGGTCAAAGCGGCCTGCTTGCCGCGAATTTTCTTTCTCGACATTGGAGGCGCAAAGGATGACTCGGCGTTGTTGAGAGAGAGTATCTCAGTTTCGACGGGAAGGGGGAAGTCCTACTCTGTGTTAGAACAATGCACAATGGAAGAAGAAGAAGAAGAATAGAGAAGGAGGAAAAGAAACGGATTCAACTAGCCGCGACAGCTGCTTTAGAGTCAGACGAGCCTGGCGTTTTTGGTTGCCGTGCTACAGTTATTGCAGAATGAGGGCGAGTGTCATCTACGGCTCTAAAAGCACATCTCCACGGCCATGCCAGTATATGCATATTCACCGACATTCAGAGAGAGAGAGAGAGAGAGTCTTGGCTCTCCATGAAGGGGCTATAGGTTGGTTTTCTGAAATACCAAACAAAGCAAGGACAAAAACGAGAGCCCTGAACAGGTCAAGGAGTGCACACAGATACATACCAATGAGATGTTTGTTATTGAACAATGTTGGTATCAGTGTGGTTGAGAAAAGTATTAAGGTGTGCTTTCAGGCGTGAGGAGCTTCTATCTGTCTGGAAAATGGCTCCCTTTTGACACCCGAGATAGAGATATTAGGTGCGTGGGTGGGATGGTACTGTTTCGTTGCAACCAGTATGAGGAAACTTTTGTTAAATGGTGCAATGGCTACTGAAGTGAGCGGATGAAGAGTGAGGGGAGATATCCTATCCGGTAACCTGCGACTTGCAGGAGCAGGAGCGACTTTACGCATGAAGTATGGCAGGTACGGGGAGTACCAGGGCTGCTCCTGCCTTCAATGCCTATCTAAGTAGATTCTTAACGTCAACTCACTCATTTTTTCCCCCGCTTTTGGTGAAAGATAACGTACGAAGGGACGAGAAGGACCAGCCTTCGACCCTTCGCCCCTTCTGTAAGGCATATCTTGCGGATTGCATCGTCCATCAGAGCTGTCTCCACTACGTGTGTGGTGGTTAGCGAAAGTCCGAAAAAGCTGGTTGATATATGGCCTTGAATTTGTTTCTAGCAATATCTATAGAGCCTGCACCCATCTTCATCTCGACATGCCTCTACAAATACCCAACAACCGTGCGGTACCCTCTCGTTCCCACAACCATTCCGTGACTAACTGCTTACTAAATCAGTCCTGCCATCAGTAGCATGTATCCTTTCATAGACAAGGCTCTAGAAACATGACCTCGTCAGAAGTATACCGGGCCGGAAAAATACCCTCGGGGCCGTGTCGAATGAGCTATTTTGCGGCCCAGCTTAGATTGGCAAGAAGGGCAAGATCAACGGTATTGCGATGCTAAGATGACAGAAAAATTGGAGGTATAGCATAGTATCTGGCCTAAAGAGTTGTGACGAGGTCGTCGTACCTTGCAATCGTATGAGCTGAACATTGTGATAGTCTAATATCCATACCGAGTAACCTGATGGAAGTTTTGGTGTATATTCTGTTCCATGCCTCCGGTGCCCACCAAGACGGACATTGCGGTAAGGAGCTCATTGCCATATCTGTAGCGGGTGAATTGAGAACCATGCCTACCTACCTACCTAGGTAGGTAGGTAGGTACCTCTAGGTACCTACCAGGTCGGGAACTACCCACATTTCGAGTATCAGGCGTGCCGATAGCGCTCGGGCGTGCACGTATGTAAGCCGCATAGTCTCGGTGTTAGATAGAGGGGTCCTTCAAAAAAAATATTTCCCGTTCATATCGCGATCGCATCTTTTCGCAATTGCCAGCCATATCATAAAAACCCCCACAATGGCACCCTCTTCGACGCCCAGCCAGGCCGAGCTGGATCGACGGAGGGTAAGTGAAAGAAAGAAGTCGTAGTTGATGCGATCGAGCACCGAGTGCTGACGAGATTGCGTCCCAGATAGTCGGCATCAATAAGGAAACCGTCACCGATGTGAACTCGACCGACTACCCAGGCACCTACGCCGGCGAGGACCACGCTTGGGATCTCAACCGCTTCGCCTCCAACTTCCGCGTTCAGTTCCACTACAACGCTCAACACGAGGCATCTTTCTCCCTCGTTGGCATCGACGCCTCCATTGCCAACGCCTTCCGCCGCATCCTGATCGCCGAGATTCCGACCATCGCCATCGAGAACGTCTATATCGAGAACAACACCTCCGTCATACAGGACGAAGTCCTGGCCCACCGCCTCGGGCTCATACCCTTTACCGGCAACCCTGAGGGTATCCATAAGTTTCTCAAGTGGTATCGCAAGCCTGAGCAGGGCGGCAAGGGCTCCTTCGACTACAACACCGTCCAGCTGCGCCTGCGCGTGGAGTGCACCCGTAACCCGGACGCCGCTCCTGGCGAGACCGACCCAAACAAGGCCTTTCTCAACGCGAGCGTCTATGCAAAGGACATTGAGTTCGTGCCCACGGGCCGCCAGCTCGAGTTCTTCTCTGGCGACGATGCCATCCGCCCCGTCAACCCGGATATCCTCATCGCTAAGCTGCGGCCCGGCCAGTGCATCGAGCTCGACATGCACATGCACAAGGGCATCGGCGCCGACCACGCAAAATTTTCGCCTGTCGCCACCGCCTCGTACCGTCTCATGCCCACAATTGACATTACGCGACCGATCCTGGGCCAAGACGCCGAGAAGTTTGCCAAGTGCTTCCCCAAAGGCGTCATCGGCATCGAAAAGGTAACGAAGAAGGACGCTGCCGTCGCTGGTAGCGGATACGAGGGGCACGAAGGTGAAAAGAAGGCTGTCGTCAAGGACGCTATGAAGGATACAGTCAGCCGCGAGTGCTTGCGCCACCCCGAGTTTGAGGGCAAGGTCAAGCTAGGCCGGGTACGGGACCACTTCATTTTCTCCATCGAGAGCACGGGTCAGTGGGACAGCGATGAATTGTTTTTGGAATCGGTTAAGCAGTTCAAGACGAGGTGTGTCCGTCTTGAGCAGCAGGTCATCAACATGGTTAGATGAAGCTTCACTGCACATGTAACATACCTATAGATATCCCGTCATTTCTGTTTTTTGAAAGGGTTGGCTGACAATGGCAAGAAAAAAGTTAATTACGACATGAGGGTTTTTTTTTCTTTTTCTTTTAGCTGGTCACTAACTAGGTACGTGACCATGCCTTCCCTCGCTGTACTTTTGTTACGTCTATGACATAACATGCTGTCGTTATCATCCACCATTAGTCATGAAGCTCGAGTTCGTCTTATACGGTCGTCTTGAACCGCAGGTAGAAGTTGAACTGGAGGAGAGGAAACGCTGGGTCTGTGACGAGGACACTCTGCCCGTCTTCCAACCCGAGTTCCTCGATTGTTTTCTCAAGGTTGGGCCGTGTCTGTTCTTCCAAGCTAGGCGGGGATTGCATGTACAGAGTTTTGTTGTCGGCTCTAATGGATGGCCTCTTCAGTTGGGCCTCTGGGCGGACGGCGAACGAGTCCAGGAGATCTTGTAATGTACTCTTGGGATCGACATCCAGAGGCCGCGACTGTTGTCCACATACAGGGCAGTCGTCCTTCTTTTCGTGCTTGAAAGTGTAGGTGTAAATGCTGTCGTCACCCGAGTACATCATGTAGTTTTCCTCCATTCCGAGGGTCGGTGCAGCCGAGCTAGCAAGCTTGAAAGCTTCGTTGCAGCATGCTGCTGCGATGATGGCGTTCGTGGACGCGATGGCAGGGATAATGTTTTTGATGACACCCTGCGTGAGAGCGTACGTCACGCCGGGTATGTTGAACTCTTGAGCACGGGCGAGGGCCTTTTGGTAGAGCCACGATACGTGGGCAGAGTCGTCCTTGTCCAGTTGAGGGAAAGGTTTCTCCTTTTCCCAGGCGATAACATGCGCCCACTCTATACAGTGTTCGGGTTGGCGGGGGATGGAGGCAATAGTGCAGAGGGGAACAGCGGCTCGTGGCGCATGCATGTCCAGTTGGCACTCGATGCAAGAAGTGATTGAGGGCACAATGACTCGAGCCTGTCCCTTGAAGCCTTCTGTGCCTCCATCAATCATGGGAATCAAGGAATCGGGGTCCTCGCCCTCCTCGGCGATTTGGACAAGCGTTGCATTGATCCACCTGCGGGCTTCAATGCTGTCCAAGCCGCAAACCACGAACTGGAACTGCTTGTAGAAGTCGTGGTCGAAATCCTGAATGGCGCAGTTGTGGGCTGTAATCTTAACGCCTTTCACACGGCGCATAACGAACTGGGCTGCGACCTCGGCCTTGGACTTTCCCACATCGGACTTTCTAAAGAGGAACTGTCGGTTGAGATTCGAGATGTCGATTGTGTCTGCTTCAAGCATTAGCCCTGGCCACCACACTAGAAGCAGGCCAATGCTTACCCATATCGATGACATGTATGTCCTTGAACTTGGACATGGCTAAGTTCTTCAGAATCTCGCACCCTAAACCACCAGCACCGCTTGGTAAATGTCAGTTGTACCGTTCCCCACACAGGGAAAGGAGAACGCACATGACCCTGTCGTACCATCGTCAGCAAGCAGGCACAAAGAACATGTTATTGCTCGACTCACAAGACCTTGATCTTGTCGAATTGCTCGAAAGCTTCTTCTGTTCCGGCGACATCGGGATCACTGAAGGGGCCTGGGGTCTTGCGAATGTTGTCGAGGTAGGTCCTGATTCACGCTAGGATCAGCACATGATACAACAAAGCCATTTGGGGTGTTGGGGGAGCCTCACCATCGCTTTCCTTCGCTGACAGCTGTAGTGATTCCAGTACCAGTGGCTGTCGGTGCAGAAGCTTCAGTCGTCATGGTTCGGAGTATCAAGCTGACTAGGCTTCAATAAGGTGGGCGAGAAGGGACAGTCGTTCGGGTCGTGTTCTTGATGAAGCCGAGCTTCGGTAGGTGGAGGGGCCGATATGGTGAAATGCCCCTAAGATGCCTGGGAGTTGCGTCCGTGCACGATAGACGCCATCAGTCTTATCGATAAAGAAGTGGGATATCCACCAGGGGTGTCTGCAAGATGGTGGGGTGAACGGAAACATGCCAGTCATAGTGTTGTCACTGTAATTTCAACTTGAGTGCCTTTGGTACAGGTAGGAGGAAACAATCGAGTTCCTAATCATCCTAGTATCTACCTACCTACCTAGGTAGTGTTGGGTGCCAAGGTAAAGGAAACCCCGGATAATCATCACCGACACCATTCTCTATACGTTGTCTGCACGCTCGAGAACACATTATTTTACTTTTACCTTGATAACATGCCCGTACTGCCGTTTACTCCTCAACAGTGTACTCAGCATGATGGATGACTTCTTCACACCGGTCAGCAAGACCTACTTGAAAACAAGACCAGAGGGGCCTCTTTTGCAGGAATCGCAACCGAGCAAGAAGCCCGCACAAATCGCACAACAAAACCTCAACATCACCACCGTTGAGGATGCTCTGAAAAGCCTGAAGAGCCAGCCGGATTATGACAGCCTCATAGCCGTTCTCAGTTCTCTTGACCATGGCCCGGTTGCCGCCGCAGGGTTCAAAGTAGCAAGGCCGGGCCCCGAGGCCGCCCAGATTATCCGGTGCTTGGTTGTGGAAACCATTCCCAACTATTGGCCGCTGCTCAAGGAGGAGGCTTCTGGAAACTCGAGTACTCAAGACGCCGACAGCCTAGGGGACCTTGGGTTGCTGCTGAGATGCCTGAGAAATGTCACGGGTCTCAATGCCGTCATCACGCGCATGAAAGCCTTCATCCAGGAATCTAAAGCTACCGCTCAAGACGTGAAACGGCCGGACCTGGCGCTCAATCTAGGTGTGTTACTCGAGGTTTGCTCGGCGGTGCTGGGTAACGACGAGCACCTCGCTATTCTATGGACTGCAAGTAGCTCAGGCCTAGACTCTATGGTTGAAAGGCGACAGATGTCACAAGAGTTTACGGCACTGATTGCCGGCGGGACACTGATTTCGGTTGCAGCCGAAGCCGACGCCATCGCCAATACAGATAGGGTCACCAAAGACGACCTCTGGGTCGCAAATGGACAGGAGTATAGCAAGTGGCTGGGCAGAAGCATCATATACTGGGCGAAGAGCGACATCTCACCTAATGATGCTAAGCTCTGCTCCGAGGTGTTTACCCGGTCTCTTCGCCTGGGCTACTCTGGTAAGTTTCGGATCTCGCTAGCCATCCGATCCCGAACTGACCCGTTGACATTCTGTCAGATGTCCTGATGAAACAGCTCATTGGCGATATGCTGCTCGGCCCGGAAGCAAATCGCAATGCTTTCTTCAAAGTTTTCCGTCAGTTCTCCCAGCTTGAACAGAAGAGAGTGATGGCTGCTGCTTTGAAGTATCTATCCGAAGCGTTCCTCAATAACCTGGACGATGCGGAGGCGTTAGAGCCCAATGCGACCATATCTGCCGTCGCGGGCGTCATAGAGAAGATGGTTTCTAACGATGAAAGCCGGAAAACCCATATGGTTTCCTGGCTAACTAGCTCAACCGGTGCTGGCCTTGGTGACGGTGTTGGGATCAGGCGCGCGGTCTTAGCTGCACTCGCGCAAGACAAGGAATGTGCTGCTCTAGTCTTTGAGAAGAGCCTTCACCAATTTGGAGACCAACTCTACATCAAGCACTCTCCGATGATGCAGCAGCAAGGTAAGGCTCTGTTTATTTTTGCTCAATATCTGGTCTTGCACTAAGCAAAACTCATAGCCCATGCCCAGGTCCTTCTTCTGAGCGCTGGCTACGTCAATAGGTTATCGCCCCTGAAGCTGAAGATGTTGATGCGTTCTTCGGACTACTTGAATACGATCTCCAATAGAATCGGCGCCTCGCAAGAGAAAGCCAGATTCCTGGGTATGGCAATAGGCGAGGCACTTTCTAGCCTCATCGACGGTGGTGATAAGAAATTGGATTTCAAGATGGAAGAGATGGAGACTGAGGAAGCCAAGTTCTACAAAGGCCTCGTCAGGACCTTGGACAATATAGGGCCCATCGAATCCCTGATCACCACGCCAAAGGCGGTAGAGAAGACGCAACAGCTGACAACGAAGAGGAAACGCTCTGAACTTGTGCCAGAGCCGAAGCAAACAGGCGCCCCCTCCAAGTTCATCATCCAGGAAGTCTCGGACTCCGAGAGCGAGGACGAAGAACTTGTTACCTACGCCAAGCCCGTCGATGATGCTGAAGATTCGGACGACGATGCGACGCTCATACGTCGTGACAAGCCGAAAGCTCCCGTCTACATTCGTGATCTCATCACATACCTCCGCGACACAGATAATTACGACAAACAGAAACTCGCCCTCATTACCGCTCCGCCTCTGATCCGCCGCAAGGCTAACTTCGGCACTGAGGTGTCCTCGCATATCGACGAGCTGGCAACTCTCCTCGTCGGTCTGCAGGACAAGTTCGAGATTGAAGGCTTCTACGAGCTCCGCCTCCAAGGCATGATCGCAACCGTCGTCGCCCAGCCACAGAAGATGGGCCAGTGGTTCGCAAAGACCTTCTTTGACGGCGATTACTCCATCTCACAGCGTGCCTCGATCCTCATCGTTCTTGGCCTAAGCGCCCGTGAGCTCGCCGGGTTCGACAAATCGGAGCACGCCGCCGATGCGTCGTTCCCCTCGAAGCGCCTTCCCGAGAAGATGGAGGCTATGTATCTCGACCCCTATACCACATCAAACCAGTCCTCGTCCTCGTCGAGCCTCAAGGCCATTCCCGCCAGCGCCCTTGACACCATCGCTAGCTCCCTGACTTCTTCCTTCCTAGCTCCCATAGCTGCCAATGCAGCAGACGCAACCACGGGCCCCAATGTCCTCAAGCTCTCAACATTCACATCTCGCCTCCCCTCCAAAAGCACCAAGAAACCTCGTGTTCGCGCCATTCCCAACAGGACGGCTTCTATGCTTGCCACATCTTACTTTTTCCCCTTGACCGCTCGCTTCCAACACGCACTGCGTTCCCGCTCGGCCCGCTCAGGCGTTTTTATCCAGCCGTATCTCCTCTCTCTGTATCTCAAAACCCTGGCTGTTCTCATACACGCGGCCGGCCCCGCGACGCTGGCACTCCCACAGATGACGGCTGAGCTCTGGGATCTTCTCCTCGGCGTGCGCGTCCATGTCAATGGGGATATCCCGGGGACACACGCGCTGCTTGTCGCGTTGGCTGCTATGCTCGAGGTCAATGAGGCGTCGGACATGCGGCGTTTATGCGAAACGCATCCACGCGAAGTCGTCGAGACGCAGGAATGGGTTAGTGGGGTGTTCAATGGCACGCGTGGTGAGGACGGCGGGGAGGAGAACGATGTCAAGATGCTTTCTGCTGGGGTGCTTGTTAAGTTGCAGGAAGCAACCGAGAAGTACCGTGCCTTGCTGTTAGGTGATATGATTGGCTTCTCATAGAAAATTCGGACAAACAAAGTATCGTCCAAAAGAACAGATGCCATTACCAAATAGTAATAGAATGTTACTGTTGCCCCTTGTGAAGCAGGCGGCGTCCTTCTTTGTGCCCTGCCTGTCATCCAACTGTGGATAGCCATACACGTTCTTCTCCCATGGGCCATGCCCTTGAACGCCGTCATCCCATATAAAGCAAGGTTCCTAATCATATTGCCGTACTGCTTTGTGTGTATAAACAGAAGTCCAACCGTATGTTGGGCTCCCTTCAGTTTGTCTCTCCCACAAGATCTTGTCTTCCGCCCTTACGCACCGGGAGCGTTGAGAGGTACTGGTTAGCATGGCTGAGATGCTCACCAAGACTCATCGCCATCCGCCTCAGCTCTTCCTTTACTGCATCTGCGCTGGCGAAACCTTGCATGACCTCCATCGATGGTGGTGCAGGCGGGGGCGGCAACGGGAGAATGCCACTATCACGAGTACCCATCGGGCGTGGACCACCCAAGGGGAGAGCAGGCTGGGCCGCTTGCTGCGGAGTCAGGTACTCGGGATCCGAGTAATCGGCGCTATTCACGCTGTTGAACGACCGGTGAGTGTTCAGCCTCAAGCCGCCCTGGCTGTTTGCAGGTCGGACAGTGGCGCCAGGCTCGGCCATGGAGAGATCAACAAAGCTCGCATCATCGTCTCTGGAAACCTTCGAAGCAAAATCGGAGTCATCCGAAACGTAGATAGAGGGTTCCCGATTTGATAATGGCACATATATTGATGGTTCGCGATTGGACACCGGGACATATATAGACGGCTCTCGGTTGGTCGTGGGGACGTACAAAGAAGCGTGGCGTTCAAGGTCAAATGGGTTTGCCATGCCGATATCTGAGCCGCTCACAGAAACAGCGTCTGAGTTCGCCGTGGACGGTCGGGTTAGCTCCGGCATCGGGTCAGCCAGGCCCATATCGAGATCAATCAGGCTGCCGGTTGATACACGGTTATTTTGGTAGGTGGTTTGCGGGACCATGAGCTCGTCGAGGTCTATCAAGCTGCCGCTGGATTCTCTATTGTTCAGCTGCGAGTTCGGTCGAGGGACCATCAAGTCACCGCCGTAATTAGGGGCGGGAACTGGGTCAGTTTGGTGGTGGAACATCTGAGGTCGTGATGCGGCATCTGGTGCCGGGCGGTCCTCCTGGAGAGCAGGGAATACGAAGGGGCGATCATCGCTGAAAGGACGGTCTTCGTTCGATGAACGATCCTCGTTGAACGGACGATCCTCGTTGAAGGAGAACCTAGACATTTCTGGGTTCGCTGAAGCTGGCGGAGCCATGGAGGGAAACTTCCAATCCTGTGTCTTCCTATTCGGGTTCAGATCCGCCGGGTCGCTCAGAGGCGGTTTGTTGAAATCCGGCTCATCTCCCATGTGATAATCGACAGACACACGTGGCCCACCAGCTCTGATAGTGTTCATGTCGACAAAATTAGACAGGTCGCCGCCGGACAACGACGCATCGAGGTCAATGAGCGATTCTCTCACTGCCGTCGACTGAATAGAGTCGTCTCGTAGGGGGAGATCGGAAGTTGGCGGGGGGATCGGCCTGCCATAATATGCCCGGGAGTTATCCTCATAGTTGGAAATAGTATTCGGATCGAAAACCTTTTCCAAAGGTGCCTTCATGGCGGCGAGCTGCTGTGGCGGCGGTCTCCTCCGAGCTTTGGGCTTGGCTCGCGACATCTCGTCCAGAAGCTCCGGGTCGAATTCCACGTTTGAGCCATACACATCGTAGACTGCCTGAGCATCTGTATTTTGAAACACCTGTTGGTCGAACGCCATTGTTGTGCTGAAATTCCACTCGTCGTTCGCCATCGCTGTAGACGAGAAGTCGGAGTCGTCCATGCCAGACATGCCCTGGGCTCCACCTGGAGCGAAAAGAGATTTGCGGCTACCGCCTTGGGACTCCCAAAGCTTGAATCCTCTAACCAACAAGGCTAGTGACGAGGCCGGGTATTGTTGGGCCGTGTTGGCGATGTAAGGGTGTTTCTGAACCTCTTCGATAGTTGGCCGTTTTGCCGGATCTTCCTCCAAGCAGTAGGCAACGAGGCTCTTCAGCCTATCGGAGTACTGGTCGCCCTCAAGCCGAGGCGTGTGCGCTTTGATATAGTTTCCAAGCTGGTAAACATCGATTCCGGCCATAACATTCGGCGGAAGGCCAGAGGCAATTTCAAATACCATTGAGCCAAACGCCCAAATGTCAACCTCTGTACCATACGACGTCGACTGGTCGAACAGCTCTGGTGCCATCCAGTGAGGTGTTCCGATGAACGTTGATCGTTTGTCAAACTTGGTCTCAATAACGCCAGCGACTCCGAAATCGCAAAGCTGCACGCCGCCAGACTCAGTAACCAGAACGTTGGCGCACTTGATGTCGCGGTGAATGATTCCCTGGCGATGAACCCAGAACACGGCTTCAGCAACCTCCCTGAGAATAGGAATAATCCATTTCTCTTGTAAGCCACCAGGCGCCGTAGGCTTCATGAGCGTCGCTACACTGCCGCCAGCGCAGTACTCGGTGATCATCCACATGGATTGGCCGACAGGCAGCGCGTCGATGACGTGGTTGATGTTCCGTGCACCGCTGTCACTGAGGAGCTTCAGGGCGTTCACTTCGGCCAAGAACTCCTTGAACGTGTCGGCAAGCTTGGGGTTGACGGTGTCGCTTTCTTCGATGTCAATGATCTTTACTGCAACAAGCATGCTGGTGTTGATGTCGGTTGCTTTGTAGACGCGCCCAAAGCTTCCCTTGCCAATGAGTTCGTTGAGAAGATAGGGCGGCTTATCCTGTCCAGCCTTTGCCACTTCATCATCCACCGCCGCCTGCATCTTTTTCGCATCTTCGAGGGCCTTCTGCTTCGTCACCGAGAAGTCGGGGCCTCGGACCTGAAGCGACATCTTGGGCAAAAGATGACCGATGAGAACGGTCCCGAAAACTAGGTCCCTTTTTTTCCTTTTTGAATGGGCGTATAAAGACAAATGAAATTGGTGCGAAAGACTTGGACCAGGACCAGTCGATCCTTGTGGTTCATCGATATGCCGAACAGGCAAGGTGTTCTGAGAAGTCGGGGGTTTTCATCGAGGTCTAGGTGGTACGGATACACTGTAATCTGATACGCCCAAGTTCAGGTCAAACACAGGGGGTGAGGTCGTTAGCATGGCGCCAATGGGATCTCAGCCAATCAGCAGCTGCACAGCAAAATCGAGGGTATGTGTCTATGCACATATTCATCCAAACGGAATATCACCCTAACGATCTCATATATACCATGTCCATCTCACTCACGTTTAGGTTCACGATGCATCGGTCCTCTATGACATCTCATGATTCCTCATTAGCAGCAGTAAATTTGGCCTAAGGGACTGTTTCCCAAGGCGATAGCTGCCTTCATGTTGGGAAAGGCACGCCTCAATTAGCATCTTACAACCAACCGGAGAACCAGCCAGACTTCTTGCCTTCCGCCTCATTGGTCCTCGTCTTGTAGGCCCTAGGGCTTTCAAAGTTGCCCGGTTTACCATTCCATATACCCAGCTTCTGAGCCTTAGCTTTGGCCTCTGCTGCTTTGTATGCCTCTTCAGACCCTCCCCACTCGACCCCCGACTTCGCCTCATAGGTCGTTGCCAAGCCAAGCTTTAGCATCTCTAAACCGACGTCTTTCTTGAAGAGGAATCGTCTAACGTACACTGTCGCAACGACACGGTCATATTGATCACGCCTGTGAATGCGAGCCCAAATACGTTTGTCGAGGATGTAAGTCCTGAGCCATTGTAATGCTTCCGCGGCCCCAGGTTGGCCCGGTCGACCAAAGTGCGCGCCCTCAGGAGCGTCGATTCCAGCCATCCGTACGGGTATCTGAGTTGACCGTTAGCGTCAGGTTTCGGAGCCAGATTTTTGAAACGCACAGTTTTCCCTTTCAGTGCCGCTTTAGTTGTGGGAACCTTCCTCAGCCAATCCCAGCCTGCCAACCTTCCTCCTGGTGTATGAAACATGTGGAAGTTATCACCATCTCCCACACTGGTGACTCGGCCTAGCAGTGTTCGTTTCCTGAATAGGTCGGGCTGAATGTGACCTGTGGTGGGAAACCTCCGCAAACGGGACTGGTAGAAGATGAAGGCTGCTAGTGATGCGACTGACGTTAGGAAAACAGGGGCCCACTCCTTTGCTGCGTGCAGTGGAGGATCAGGCTTTGGAAGCAGGTCGTTCCATGATGTTGGCTTGGAGCGTGCGCCATTTTCCTTCTGGCTGGGCGTGGGCGAGCCTGCCGAGCTGGAAGAGCTGAACGGCCATGGCATTTTCGGATACTCCTAGAGGAGTTCTACGCCTGCCTGGATAGGTTCAGTGAGGGTGCACGATGTTGTCTGTAGCTTACAATCAGCTCATCGGAACATTAATCAAGACGATCTGGGTCCTGTATGATTGTGTGTTTGGGTGCATCCAGAGTCGGGTTCTGATGTGCGTTGGGCATCATCAAGAATTTAATAAGATCAACTCTGCTTACCTAGTACCTCTTTGTTTACAGCTTGAGAAGCGTTTGCGAGCGCTCATTCAGTCGAGACGGCATCCATGTAGCGTTTACCGTGCCCAAGACAGTGCGTACTGTACACTCTCCAAAGGCGGCGGCGAAACTGCGCTCCGTCAGACCAATCAACGAGGGCCCATTTTGAATTGATGCGTTCGAGCTTTCGGGACATGACGGCCACACTACACACTTTCGAAGGCGAATCCCCCTCCATTTATCCTAGCCGGCCATCAGCCATTGGCATAGTAAAGGAGGCTCAATTGGAGGCAGCACATCTCCTTGAGCTCTTTTGAAGCCGTCTCTCCACTCAACGATCGCGATGTCAGGCCTCTACCGCCTCGCCGGCCACAGCGCCAAGAGGTTATGCCTGCGCCCGGCAGCAGCTACCTCCCTCGCCGCCCGCCCCTTCTCGACGACCTGCCTGCGCCGATACGCCGATGCTTCTTCCGAATATCAGGGCACGAGACTCACTCCAACCTCTGCCGACTTCTCTCGCGCTGAGGATCACTACAGTCTGACGCCGCCGAAGGACCAGGATGTCTTCTCCAAGCCTGAGGAGTCTGTTGAGGACCGGAAGATCCGCCACTACACCGTCAACTTTGGTCCCCAGCACCCTGCGGCTCACGGCGTGTTGCGTCTGATTCTCGAGCTCAATGGCGAAGAGATCATTAGAGCCGACCCCCACGTCGGTCTGCTTCACCGCGGTACCGAGAAGCTTTGCGAGTACAAGACCTACCTCCAGGCCTTGCCGTACTTCGACCGTCTCGACTACGTCTCTATGATGACCAACGAACAATGTTTCGCCCTGGCTGTCGAGAAGCTCCTCAATGTCGAGATCCCCGATCGCGCGAAGTGGATCCGTACCCTCTTCGGCGAAATCACCCGTATCCTGAACCACCTCATGTCCGTTTTGTCGCACGCCATGGACGTTGGTGCCCTGACGCCTTTCTTATGGGGATTCGAGGAGCGTGAGAAGCTCATGGTAAGTTGGAACGACAGCGGAAGGAGGTGATGCGAAAGTCGGGCTAAACCGCGTGTCTGTCAGGAATTCTACGAGCGTGTTTCCGGTGCACGTCTCCACGCTGCTTACGTTCGCCCTGGTGGTGTCCACCAGGATATACCCGTTGGTCTGCTCGACGACATCTACCAGTGGGCCACTCAATTCGGTGACCGTATCGATGAGACTGAGGAGATGCTCACGGACAACCGTATTTGGATTCAGCGTCTTCAGGGTGTTGGTGTGGTGTCTGCCGCCGAGGCTCTGAACTTGTCTTTCACCGGTGTCATGCTTCGGGGTTCCGGTGTCCCTTGGGATATCCGCAAGAGCCAGCCTTACGACGCCTATGACCAGGTTGAGTTCGACGTCCCTGTCGGTGTGCGCGGTGACTGTTACGACCGATACTTGTGCCGCATGGAGGAGTTCAGACAGTCCCTGCGCATCATCCACCAGTGCCTCAACAAGATGCCCGCTGGCCCCGTCCGCGTTGAGGACTACAAGATCTCTCCCCCTCCCCGCGCCGCCATGAAGGAGAACATGGAGGCTCTTATCCACCACTTCCTTCTTTACACCAAGGGTTACTCTGTCCCTCCTGGTGAGACCTACTCTGCCATCGAGGCTCCGAAGGGCGAGATGGGTGTCTTCGTTGTCAGTGATGGCAGCGAGAGGCCCTACCGTGTTCACATCAGAGCGCCTGGTTTCGCTCACCTGGGTGGTTTTGACCATGTGTCGAAGGGACACATGCTTGCTGACGCTGTGGCGGTCATCGGCACGATGGATCTGGTGTTCGGTAAGTTTTCTCCTAGTCACCACAGAACAACCAAGAGCTGGACTAACAATACCGTAGGCGAGGTTGATCGGTAAGGGTGTGTCAGGAGATGGAATTCAAAATGATTCCGGGGAACCTCTTTCCTTTTGTGTACTTGTAGAATGAAGAGACAGAGCGCCGACGTATATACCGCATCGCACTCATTCCTTGAAGATTTTCTTACACACTTGATGGACTTTTGATATGTCTGTGGTCTGTTTGAAGTTATGGGTGCTTGACCAAGGTACTACAGAAGAAGGTTTTACTTGCATGATATACATATAATACATCCGATACAGTTACAAATTGTGTGGCCAAGCATACCTTACTTTCTCATGGGTTGTTGATACAAGACACTACATGAAGAAGAATAAGAAGAAGTATACATGCTCAGAAAAGCTTTGCTCCAGTGGTGGAAGCCTGGTCCATGAAGAACTTCTTCAAAGGGCCCAGGGCATTCACCGCACTTAAACCAAGAGACCGCAATGGCACTAGAGGTCCGCTGTCCACCGAGTAGAGCTTGTGAAGCTTGTCGCAGACGCCCAGTACGACGTGGTTCGCCACGTACCGCTCCGCGTTGTATGCTTCGAGAGGGAGCGTTGATCCCAAATCCTGTCCTGTAGAGACAGCTCTCTGTATGGTCTTGGCCAGGCTCTGAACGTCGCCTTGGCCCTGGTTTAAGCCCTGGCCGGCAAGCGGGTGGATGGTATGCGCCGCATCACCGATGAGTGCGATGCGCTCAGCTGTGTATGTGTCGGCATGTCGCATCTTGAGAGGAAATGAGGCAACGGTCCCCTCCTGAACTCCGACAACCTGTTGAGGAATCGCCCTGTGGTCAAAGGGGGTGTGCTCCAGTCTCCAGGCGAGTTCCTCGGACTGCCTGGCGTGCTGTTTGTGCATGAAATCGAGATCGACCGGGCTCAAGCGGAAGGCAGCATTGACCATTGCAATGAATTCCTTTGGCGGAAGGCTCTTCAAAAGGGCAGCATTTTCAGGTGTTGTAGACCACACCAGCGTCGAGTAGTTGCCGGGGAGAGGCAGCATGGCCACAGGGCCTGTAGGCAAGAACCGTTGATACGCGATCTTGTTGTCTTCACCACCCCATCCCTGGCCCTCCATCTGGAGCGTTGCGACAACACCATGCCTGCCGTAGTCCCAACCCTGTGCCTTGATCCCAGCAAAGGTACGAACAGGACTGTTCGCACCATCGGCTCCGACCAGGAGTCGTGCATGCAATTGTTTCCCACCTGACAGGTGAATGACAGGCCATTGCGTCAGGTCCAAGTCTTCTGTCTCTTGTCCAAAGCTGATATCCTCAACCTTTGACCTATCATAAAATGAAACACCGCCAAGCTCTTCGAGACGACTCAGGAGACCCGAGATCAAGTTGAGGTTCTCGCACATGTACGCGATGGTCTTCCCTGTCGCAGGGCTAGCGGGCCAATCGAACTCGATCCTTGCGCCACTAACACCGTCCCAAACTTGCATCTCGTTGTAGTCTTGAACACGCTCGCGCTTGATGTGGCGCCATGCTCCAATCGTGTTGAGATACTTCGCCGAGGTGGGGGTGAGGGAACTGCATCGGTTCGAGAAATGGCCGGACGGGAGGTTCCAAGCGCGGATGTTGGAGAGGTCCTGGGCTTCGACAAGAGCTACCCTGAGGCGAGATGTTACTGGGTTGGCTCCTATAAGATGTCAGTGGTATTGCAAGATGTCTAGCCGAGTGAATTGGTCGTACGGAGTGCAGTGAGAAGGCTGAGACCAGCTGGCCCGCCTCCCACGCATACAACATCATAGATGTCTGGTTCTGCGGCCGACGATGCTGGGCTCGCATTCGCATACCATCGGCGAGCATGAGTCTGGAGCTTGCGAGTGCAGCTATGGCAGATGAAGCGATTCCTTGCCAAAAGAGCTTGGGGAGCCGCCATAGTGTACAAGCCGTCAAAGAGGAGATTTCTGGGGACTATTCAAAACCACGATCCCATGTAACAATCAATCGAGATGATGTTCAAGCTCCGGAAAAAAAGTCGCCACACCTCAGCCACACTTCTGGGGTGCGCCTGCTTATCTATGAAGCTCCAGTCGATTAGTAATGTGGCTTTATACGGACCCCTCAGTCTGTGCTTAAAATCCCCTGCAATCTCGAAGAAGTCACCCCCCTGCCTGACTGCAGGTCGCCCCACACAAGGTAGGTGTTTTTTCCCGCATGACCTGTTGCCACAGCACCCAGAGGCAGCTCGTGCTCCTGTTCGTTGCGTCAGTGGGCTTTCATTTGACTTCATCAACATCTGTCCACTGATCGCATCAGTTGCACAACTTGCGTCTTACACCCACCCCTATCGCTCTAATCTGGTGTCTGCCTACCTGTCAAGGCCGCAGAAAATCAAGGCCAAATATTCTGTTCGACAGCATCTTTGCGTCGTCATCCATTCCTTCCTTGCTGCCCCCCCAAGGTTCTACGGCGTAGAGCTACAAAGGCTGCTTTGACACCACTACAGCATAGTGTCTTAGCCTTGCGGTTATCCCTACTGGAGGGTCTTTTCATAAGCGCGACGTTTCCTTTCCTCTGCCTACTTCACTTGCTCTTTTCCGTACATCGACAGACCCCAAAACATCGAACATGGATGACTACGAATATCTCCAACCGGGGTTCGACCCCAAGTCGTTGACAGTACCCCGGTTACGATCCATCTTGGTTGCGCACGAGGTCCAGTACCCCGCCACAGCGAAGAAACCACAGCTCATTCAGCTTTTCGAAGATGAAATTGTTCCACAGGCGAAGAAGATTCTGGCTAAACAGGCTAGGGCCAAGAGATCAAGCAAGGGCATCGTCGACGCTGGAAGCTCTCAAGACACCGACTCTTTTGACGACTATGACCTTGCACCTCCCCCACCCCGAGTAACGAGGTCAAAGTCGCCGCGCAAGCCTTCCGCCAGACGCAACAGCGTGGAACACGAACAAGAGGTGCCGCTATCTGTGAGCCCAACGAAGAGAAAGGTGCGCGCCGCAAACAGGCAACTGCCTGAGCCTGAGCCTGAGCCTCAGCCCTATGTTGAGCAGTATACCGAGACATACGCTGAGCCTGAACCGCCCGTGTCCGCTCGCAAGCCTGCTATCACTCCCAAAATGCCCAAGATCAAGCAAGAGGAGTCAGAGGAGGATTTCTTCAACCGACGAGAGTCTGAATACTTTTCGTCCGAAAACCCCTTCCAAAGTGGCAGTCCGGCTGCACAGCTCGTGAGCAGCCCAACGGGGCGAAGAAAAACCACTGGCACGGAAGTGGCACGAGGCAGACAAGACGGCAGCATTCGACGACGGACGGATGGCCATTATGCAGAAGATCGACCCAGATCATCCAAAAAGTCCCACGCGTTCGAAGTACCTGTCAGCGAGCTATTGCGCGATGAACCCCCTAGAATTCAGTCTCCCGAAGTCGAGACCGGAGAGGAGTTCACTCCCGATGCGCAGTTCGAGATGGAACAAGAGATGGCCGTGAGCGGCGAAAGGGCGCTTGCCCCGCGTCATGCAGGGCCCCCTCGGCCGAGACGGAGTCTCTCCAAACCTCTATGGGCTCTTGCTTTCTCGCTCCTCGGAGCCTACGGCGCATGGTATCGACAAGAGAAGGTCGCTGTCGGGTATTGCGGGCTCGGTCGGCCTGCCACGCAAATCATACCTGTAGACGCCCCACTACCCGACTGGGCCGTTCAGCTCGCCGAACCCCAGTGTGAGCCTTGTCCTCAACATGCTTATTGCTACGAAGACTTCTCCGTCCGTTGCGAACCTGACTTCATTCTGAAGCCGCACCCGCTGTCCCTGGGTGGCCTGGTGCCTCTACCTCCAACCTGCGAGCCGGACGGAGAGAAGGTCAGGAGAGTTAAGGCTGTAGCTGACAAAGCTGTTGAGGAGCTGCGAGAACGACGTGCACAGTTTGAGTGTGGTGGCTCTCAGGCTGACGATGGTCAGTCGACAGAAACCCCGTCCATTGAAGAAGAGGCGTTGAAAGCGGCCATCAGCTCGAAGCGGAGCAAGAAAATGAACAAGCAGGAGTTTGACGACCTTTGGGTTGCCGCCATTGGGGATGTCAAGGGCCGAGAGGAAGTGGAAGTGGAAGTGGTACCGTAAGTCATCAGTCACCTTATTTTGCTCTTTCATGTTCTTCGACTATCGCCGAAATTCAATAACGTCAAAATCCATTCTGACCAGTGTACTAACCAGATCGGTTGTGCCCGAAGTAGAAAGGCCAATTCCACCTCAATTTCAGACGCCTATCTCTCGTCCTCCTCTCTCGCTCGGCTTCCGATCGGCTGTGCCCTCAAGCGTTCAGTCAAACTCGGCGTGGCAAGACATCGACTCTCAATTGGATCTGTAATCTTCCTTATCTCGGCCTATCTTTATGTTCGACGCAGGTACAGGTCCCACAAGGCAACAGTCGCGCAGGTTCCCGCGCTTGTCGATCTTGCTCTGTCGAGACTTGCAATGCAAAAGGAGCTTGGCGATGAAGATATCGATGACCCTTGGCTGTTTCTGCCCAACCTCCGTGACGACGTCTTGCGTTCAGTGCACTCACTCAGCGAGCGAGACCGTATCTGGACCCGAGTCAAGGCTGTCGTTGAACAGAACAGCAATGTTCGCACCAGTCAGAGAGAGGGACGCAGCGGTGAGGTTGGCCGCGCTTGGGAGTGGATCGGACCTATCGCCGGAGACAGCGCCAGGCGGCGTAAGAGTGGACGGCATTCCTTCGCCGCAGACTTCAATACTGAAGACACCGCCGGAGCATCAGAGAAGAAGGCTGGCTCTCATTCGAAATGGGAAGAGCCGCGGCCTATTTACTAAGGAAGGTGCGCGCGATGAGTAATTTTTGTACGCCGTCTGGTGGGGGACTCTTTCGAGCTCCTACGATCAGACCTTAGGTGTGGCCGAATGTAACTTTTTTTTGTAGCAATGTTTTCAGATGCTTCCGCAGAACAACATGGAGGCATTTTCTTTCTCAATATCTTTGCTTATGAGTTTTGGGATGGTTTGAGGGTAATGTTGAAGGGGGCGTTTAGGCTCAGTGTATGTGTATAAGCCAAAGAACATAGTTTCTTAGATCTGTCCGGAAAGAGTAGCCAGATGGTTGACACAGAATCATATTGTCGGATGAATGCCATACAGCTGGTTACTTAAGATACTGGCCAATGCGATGAGAGACTTGACGCTGTGGTGGTCAATGTGGACGCACGGTTGAGAATTTGGAAGTCGTTGTCTTCAGGGGTCGTTGTTATGCTGGGACGGAATATCGGAGCGGTCGGATATGAGAGTAGGTGGACGCGGTCACCACACCGGAAAGGATTACCAGTCTCGCTTTGGCATTCAACATGCTAAATATCCAACGACACACCAAGTAGAGAGATAGACATACATACACACGATATGATATGCTTTAAAAAACAGAGATAAAACACAGTTTAATCTCGCAGCCAAGATGAAGATGGCGATACGGTTGACGGGCGAATCGCTCCCCATCATTGAACACTCATGCGGCACGTATAGCAGCAGTCCAGGTCCTTTTTCTCTCTCAAGTTCTTGAATTGGCTAATGCACAGGGTGTTTATTGACACGCAAGGGAACATAATCCCCTTGGACAGAGGAAAAAACTTTCCCACGTTCAGACTCTATGGTGGGTGAGAATCTATTGGGCCTTGGAGGAGACGATCTCTGTTGCGGACGGCACGTCAGTCAAGATTATTGCAGCAGACTCCGATGACGGAGTGAAGGGTCGAACAGCAGTACGTACTCTCAACCTCAGCAACGCTCTGCTGGAGAATCTGCTGAAGAACCTTGGGGTTCTCGAGCTCCTTGGTAACCTTGGCGATGATGTTCTCAGCGAGCTCCTTCTGCTGGCGAGCCTTGACCTGGCCCTCGTAGCGGACCCAGGAGTCGAGGACAGCCTTGGCCTCGGCGGCCAGGGCAGTCTTCTGCTGCTGCTCGTAGGCCTGGGCCTCAAGCTGGGCGGTTTCCTATCGTCGGTACCCGTTAGCGACTTCTCTTCATCTAGAACGGATGCTTGATCCACCCCTGTCATTCCGCTCATCCGTCCGTCTTAAGTATCGAAAGGTTCCCCCCTCCAATGACCGCCGATTGCATCATGATCCGTACCTTGGAAACAGCGAACAGGGACTTAGTGATGTCGACGACGCCGGACATCTGCTGGACGTCCTCAATGCGGCCCTTGACGGCCTGGGTGTGGTCGGCGCGGGCCGAGTTGAGGATGCCCTTGATCTTGTCGGCCTGTCCCTGGGCCCACTCGCTGTACATCGGGCCTCCGTACTTGATCAGACCACCCCAGACGGCAAGCAGGCAGAAGGCAACGACAGTCTCCTCGTTGACGACGTAGTACTCGTTGCTGATGGCGTAGACACTCAGGGCGGCGGACGAGGAAAGGATGGCGGTCTTGGAGAGCAGCGAGTTGCCGGGCAGGGAGTCGACGATGGACTGGGCCTTCTTCTTGGGGTCCTCAGCGGGAACGTTAGATGCGTTGCGAGCGCCGGCGATCGAGGCCGAGATGGCGGGGAGGGTGCGGCGAGCCAGGGTCGGCCGGAGGAGGTTCGCGCCTGTTCGAGGGAGAAGAGGGTACTGCGTGTTAGCCACCTTGTTCCGAAGTTTTCGCCGTCATCGTGCTCGATCGGGTTTGCCAATTGACACTTTAAGGGATCGGAGAGGATGTCTGGACGTACCGACGGCGCTTCTAGCCAAGCGGGACGCCATTGTGAGATGATATGGGTGCGGTATTAAGGACTTGAGGTCGGAGCTTGCAGGTGACAAAAACCTTCGAGAGGTTAATTGCGCTAACTCGGTTACGATGGCAGTCACGTCACGTGATGGATGTCTCGGTGTGGCTGTCCGTCCTGTGGCTGCGGCGAATTGAATTCGGGGAGTCTCCAGTGGAGCCCGGAAGTAGTTCTGTACCTCGAAGAAAAAAATCCCAACGACCCGCTGTAAATTTGAGATCGGTTGATATCAACACCGTCACCTTACCAGAGAAAGAAACTTCGCCCAAAATGCCTGCCAGAGTTTCGGGCGAAGGTCTGAAGAGGAAGAGAGCGCCAACGAAGGAAAAGTCGAAGAAGCGCGCCAAATCAGAATCACGGTCGGAAGCGGAGAGCAGCAGCGATGAAAGCAACGACCCTCAGGCTGAGATCCTGTTACTTGAGAACGAGATTCTCAAGTCCAAGAAGCACTACAACAATATTTCAAAACTGATTCAGACCACGAGAACTTACGAGGATGAACCTGAGGCGGCGACCCTGGCCTGTGTAGCCCTGTGCAGAGTTTTTGTGAGACTACTTTCTGCAGGAGCTCTCGTTCCCAGAAAGGGTTTGCCTGAGAAAGAGGCGATTGTTGTGCAATGGCTCAAGGAACGCTATTCCGAGTACAAGAATGTGCTCGTCTCTCTTCTTGCCAAGGAGGATCTGGCACCGACAGTGTTGACGCTGGCCATGCGGTGTCTCAAGGTCGAGGCGCAACATCTCTACGAGAAGGAAGACTACATCTTCCCTCACAACTTCCTCGAACAGATCATCTCGGGTCTATTGAGATCAGACAGCGATGATGCGCGCGTGGAGTTTGTGGAGAAATATTTGGCAGAATACGACGACATCCGATACTTCACACTGAAGGCAATCAAGTAAGTGTAGGGAGAAACATGTACCGGGCTAGTAGGAACTGACACCTTCAAGGTCTCTGGCTGAGACGCCTGGGTCTTTGCCCGAGAGCGAGCTTTTTGATGATACCTTCGAGCTCCTCTCAAACATTGGTGACGTACCCACCGAACTCGGCAACTTCTTCGCCGAGAAGCCTAAGAAGAAGTCGCACAACGTCAACTCCCTTCACCAGCACAAGAAGCAAGGCCAGGATGCCTGGCTCGCGGTTCTCAAGCTTGCAGCGACACGAGAGCAGCGAAAGCAGGTGCTGGATATCATGTCCAACGAGATTGCGCCGTGGTTCGTCCGACCGGAATTGCTTGCCGACTTCCTCACAGACTCGTATGACGCCGGCGGTTCAATCTCACTGCTTGCGCTCTCCGGTGTTTTCTATCTCATCAAGGAGCGCAACCTCGATTATCCATCGTTCTACACAAAGCTTTACTCCCTTTTGGATAGCGAGATACTGCACTCGAAGCACCGCTCAAGGTTTTTCCGGCTGATGGACACATTCTTGTCGTCGACTCATCTGCCGGCGGTGCTGGTAGCAAGTTTCATCAAGAGACTGGCACGTTTGAGCTTGAACGCACCTCCAAGTGCCATCGTCTTTGTGGTACCTTGGATGTACAACATCCTCAAGAGGCACCCGCTCTGCACGTTCATGATCCACAGGGAGACGAGGGACCCGGAGGCCAAGAAGCTCGTGGAGAAGCAGGGCCTCGATGACCCGTTTGTGGCCGATGAGACTGACCCGAAGGAGACGCACGCCATCGACAGCTGTCTCTGGGAGATTGTGCAGTTGCAATCACACTACCACCCCAACGTTGCGACGATCGCCAAGATCATGTCGGAGCAGTTCACCAAACAGTCTTACAATATCGAAGATTTCCTCGATCACTCATATGGGAGCGTAAGTAAATCCACAGCTGACGAGTAGGTGTGGTAGTTGACTGATGATTTCGCAGTTGCTCGAGGCCGAGATGAGCAAGCAGGTCAAGAAACAGCCCGTTATCGAGTTTCAGATTCCGAAAAGGGTGTTTATCCCAAACGAGCCAGAGTCTGGGTTTCAAGACAATCTGGTGACGAAGCTGTGGAACTTCCAGTGAGGTTCCTAATGAGGGCAGCAAGTTCAAGCGAGGAATGGTGGTGAAAACAGCTGCTGTTACGAGGGTCAACCTACGGCATTTACTTGTACACAAATTGGCATTTTGATATCCGGGCGCGGCATAGAGGCAGGCATACGTATAGTAGATGGTTGCTCAAAAGTTTAGGTATCCTTACTGTCAATGCAGATGCTCGATTGAGCCAGATGGGGCTTGACAAGTGGGTTCACGTTGTACTCCAATTCGATGCCCTTGGCTTAATTAAGCTGGCAAAGCCCCCGCGAACCTCGCTCCATGTTTGATCTGCACTTGTTGGTGTGCAACTGATCTTGTTCCTTGACAAAGCAAAGCTTGAAGTGCCCCGGCCGATAATAATGGTGTACCCACAGCAGCCAAAGTTGTTACTGGCTGACCTCCCTCTCTAAGTGTACCTTTTAATATTACTAGCAGAAAATCATCTTGGTCTGTCATGGGCTTAGCTCCCGCTGCAGCCTTGTTTCTGCTTGAACATGTGGCAGGCGTGTACCCTAGCGAGAAGCACTGATTTCGGACGAATCTTGATTCTGTGATACTTTCTGTTGGAATCATCTGCTGTTATCAGTCAGAGGCGGTGGACGAGCGGCGCATTTTACCCTTTTCTTCTTCTTCTTTGTCTACTTGTTCATGCTCTCTAGCTGAGGAGAGATGTTGGCTGGATAAATATCCGTAGCTACCTAACGGACTTCACATGATCCATTCGGCTGGTGGAAAGATACTCGGAGCCCGGACGGCCGTCTCAATCGTTCCCCTCCTTTGGAGGTCGTGTGCCCACCTGCCGGAAGCGATTAATTAACCTTTAATAGAGCGGTTGGTATTCCGAGGACAGGCCGTTTGGGCCAGGTAAGCTTTGGAGCTGCATCGGCGGCGACCTGAAAGACTTGTGGAGTGGGTGGGTGGCCACTGCTGTCTGTGTACCTACCCACACTGCCTACCTACCTAGGTACCTAAGGAAAAGTGTGGGCAGTCGAGAACACCTGGAGAACAGCGCTTCGGACACACTAAAGGGATAACCCATTAAAGATATGACTCCACTGTGGGGGGACGGGCTCAGTGTTTTCAGAGGAGCTTCGGTGGCTGTGGATACGGAATTCCAGTGGGGAGCTGGTCTCGGTCCTCCCAGCGATTACTAGACCAATGGACAAGACGAAAGCACCTGGGCGGGTACTCTCTACAGTGCGTCAGGGGGGAGGGTGACTCCTCGAAGCAGTTTAGCTCTAGATAGACTTGCTGGGTTGTTCCACCCACCTTCCACTGACATCACCAAGGAGTCGCCGAGTGCATCGTCTCTTTCTTTCTCTCCATTTTCAACCCGATCGGCAGACTTTTCCCTCAGACCCAGCGCGCAATGGTTGCGCTGCATTACCTTCTTTCCCAGTCTGACGTTCAATGGATGCCTCTTCTGAGCCCTCGAACCTCCTCCACTACGGCTCCTCGGCACTTTCAACCATTGCATAGATAGATAGCCTCCAACCCGGCCCGGTCGTCAGTCGAGCTTCCATCCTTCCGCTCCACTCAACACCGCAAGAAAAAGGACCACTGGAATTCGCACCCCGGTTCGCCCGCTTTCGTTCTTCACGTGGAATCAGCCCCGTCGCCACCAAACTTCCCAGGACTCACAGTACCAGTAACATCTCCTACCTAATCTATACAGACCTGCACCCACGACTGGCATGATACATTGTCGCCATCATGTCTGATAATCCGTTCCAGCCCTTGGCTGCCCATCTGCAGACCTCGACCCCCAGAAGACCACCCATGAACCCAGGCTCGACCTCGGTCGCACCACCTCCACCAACAACACCCTCGAACAGCGCCAGCGCGAATGATCCGAACGGACAGCACCAACAGCCACGCCGGCGCAAGAATCACCGTGGTGGGTCCAAGAAGAAGCGCAACCGCCGCAAGTCCTTCGCCGTCTTGCCCGAGGAATCTCACGACGAAGCTGCTACGTCTGCGCCCAATCATGACGGCTTCTACCACCAGCGAAATAATTTGAGCAACACTAGCATCGAAAGTGAGGCGCTTCTAGATCATCGGTGAGTTGTTTTCTTGTGGCATGCTTACCGAATGGAAACATACTCACTGTGGGAAGCAGAGAACAACAACCACCCCTCCGACCCAGAAGGCCGTCCATTATGAATGCCTCTACCCCGTTCCCCGCCACGACGACAACGACGCCGCAGACGGGCAGTAGGTTGCGTAACGCTTATGTTGGAGACAGCGCCGAGGACGATGAAGGGTCGTGGGACGAGGGCGCGCCTTTGTTGTCCAGGTCTAT
Organism: Colletotrichum echinochloae; assembly: GCA_016618095.1. Taxonomy (NCBI): domain Eukaryota; kingdom Fungi; phylum Ascomycota; class Sordariomycetes; order Glomerellales; family Glomerellaceae; genus Colletotrichum; species Colletotrichum echinochloae. Next base: position 5,743,073 of record JADEZT010000003.1, on the reverse strand, counting down.
CCAGCGCCCTACCACTACGCCAATGTATCCCGGCTATGGCTCAAACGACCCTCGCCAGCGAATGAGCCGACGCGGGTCCAGCAGATCCTCCAGAACCAAGCTAGCAACTCCTTTCCAAAACGACAGCTACAACGTCAACTACCCTCCGTCGATGCCAGGGTCGCCCACATTCCGGCCCTCGGACCCCTTGAACCTGAGCTTCGGGGATGTCATGATCCATGACGACGAGATTGACATACGTGCTTCGCCATGTGGCAGTCGCAGGGGGAGCGTGGATTCCCGTTCAGATCGCGACGGTCGCAATGATTCGTCGCCGGATATGGCACGGAGGAACACCATCGCTTTGACTGCCCAGGAGGACGTTTGCTTCCCCAGTGGAATCTCCGAAATCGGGGACGAGGAGGGGCACTCACAGGACCAGGACCCGACAGCCAAGCAACGCCCGAGGCGTCGCCGCCGCCGTTGGCCGGACCTCGCTATTCTAGAAGAGTGGAGCCGCTTCGAAAAGGAAGGTCGCAGCGAAGAGAGACGTGTTAAGCGCATTACGGAGCCTCAGCTTATCAACGGTCGTCTGCGACCCATTACCCGAGAGTGGTATCGTGCTGAGGAGGATGCGCCTTACCGGTTCACCTATTTCAACGAGGAGTTTCAGAGCACTATTCACAGCCAAACGATATCGGAGCTTGTGCAACCTGGCGGTAACTTTCAGGAGCTCTTTATTCCGGAACCACGCCTACTTTCCGATGACGAGAGCGAGGATAGCGAGGAGGAGGCCGGTACTTCGCTGCTCTCCACGCATCATGTTCATACTGGACAGAATGAAGAGTCACGGGCTCCGAAGCGACAACCGTCCTTGGCAAACACTCAAACAGATGGTGAGAGACGTGATGGTGTCAAGTCTCCAGAAAAGACTTCGGGAGGCAGCTCTCGTGCGGCATCTGTTCATCACACACCCACCGGTATCAGATCGCCGGTTGTAGGCAACCAGGCCGCGCAGACGCCAGAGTTGCTTGTCAACACACCAAGGTATGGCGAGAGACCTGTGTGGTGGCTAGACGTGCTCTCTCCGACCGAAGCAGAGATGAAGGTGCTGTCCAAGGCTTTCGGTATTCATCCCCTCACAGCCGAGGATATTATGGTTCAGGAGGCGCGGGAAAAGGTGGAGTTATTCCGGCACTACTACTTCGTCAACTACCGATCTTTCGATCAGGACCAAAACAGCGAGGACTATCTGGAACCCGTCAACATGTATGTCATCGTCTTCCGCGAGGGCGTCATTAGCTTCCACTTCTCCATGACGCCACATCCCGCCAACGTGCGTCGTCGTATTCGTCAGCTCAAGGATTACCTGATTGTAAACTCTGACTGGATCTCGTACGCCATTATTGACGACATCACGGACGTGTTTGTGCCGCTGATTCAAAGCATTGAAGATGAGGTCGACGACATAGACGACGAGATTCTAAAGCTTCACTCCACAACTGGCAACTCCAAGAATGAGGCACCTGACGAGAAGGCAAGCAACGCTGGAACGTCAGTAGGTTCTGAGGGTGATATGCTTCGAAGAGTAGGCGATTGCCGCAAGCGCGTCATGAGTCTTTACCGTCTGCTTGGCAATAAGGCCGATGTCATCAAGGGCTTTGCGAAACGTTGCAACGAGCGCTGGGAGGTCGCACCAAGGTCGGATATTGGGCTATACCTGGGCGATATTCAGGATCATATTGTGACCATGACGTCCAACCTCAGTCACTACGAAAAGTAAGTTGCCGAATTTTTCCAGCGCGCAATCTTTCACGTCAGAACTAACCTGAGCGGCGCTTTAGGATACTGGCTCGGTCTCACGGCAACTATCTAGCGCAGATTAACATCCGCATGAACGAACGACAGGAGCAGACAGCGGATGTGCTCGGCAAGCTAACTGTGCTGGGCACTATCGTATTGCCTATGAACATCATCACCGGCCTGTGGGGTATGAACGTCTGGGTACCCGGTCAGGAGTACGAGGGCGACTTAAAATGGTTCTGGGCGATCACGGCAGGTCTCTTGGCATTTGGCATGGGATGCTACTTGATTGCGAAGCGGGTTTATAATATCGTGTAATGACGAACCGTCCTTGCCTTTCTCTACATTTGTCGCAGGTGTTTGGACGGGAATAAAAAGCAAATGCGGTTCCGTTGGTCGAGCACGGTATAGATAAATTGGTGCATTCACGAATGGTAAACGGTACATGTGTCTGTACGCCGGTTCCGCTGGATAATGTCAAATACTCTGGTTTTAGCCAAATCGGCGACGTATGCATCCACTTCGAGGCAATAGTGGGTGGGACCTGATTATCCTTACGTCGTTTCTGTTCCTCGCTATGCTGCCGGGCGGGTAACAGTCGTCCTCACAACGATTCAAGTTGGTCTCTGGTCGTTCCAAACTCTTCCGGTCGTTAAAGAAACGCTGCCTGAGGGGGGGTTAAACGATGTCTTGTCGTCAGCGAGACAGCGTTCATAGTCATGTAGTCTGACGTCACGACATGAGGCCCTAGTACCAGGTAGGATCTCGACTAGATGTTCCATGAATATTACAAAGTGTTTCTTGCTGCTTACGCTAGTAGAATATTGACGTATGCATGCCGAAGTGGTGGTCTTGAGTGAAGTATACCCAAGAACGGATGGACATTGGCGATGCATGAAGATTGCTCATAAGTGACGTGTGGTCACTATGGACTTATCTGTCTTTGAAACTTAGACATACAAATGGAGGCCAGAATATTGGTTTGATTGTACGTTACGATATACACTATCTAGGCTTCACAACACCCATGCCCATTGCTTCGTTAACCTCAATGTTGGTCGTGTCGTCCCTCGACACACTCATTCAATGTCCTCCATTGCCCACACGCTCACACCTGTCCGCTCGACGTTGTTCTTGAGCTTATTGAGCACGGCCTGGCGCTTGGCTCGCTTCGCCATTAGATCCGACTTCTCCTCTCCGCTAAACCCGCTCAACTTCTTGCGGGGTGGCGTGCCGCGGCCACCGTACGAGGCCACGGACGACACGAAAGAGTTGCGCAGAGTGCCGGGCGAGGCCATGGCCGTTCGTTCGGGCGAGAACATGAATGATCGGCTGTTCCTTTGAGGTGTGACCATGGGGGAGCCCTCGCGGCTGTTAACGGATGAGAGCCGGAGCTTGCGCATTTGGTTTTCCAGGACGTCGATGTCGCCGGACCGTTTCTCCACCATGCTCGTCATCTTGCTGATGGTGCGCATGACGGCTTCAACAGTAGGCAAGTTGGAATTACCCTTGCCAGACGCACTGCTTGTGGCGGCGATTCTTGTCTTGAGAATTGTCAACGCCTCCTCGGCTTCGGCTAGCAGCTTCGTGAAGTTTGTGTATTCCCGACGCAGGTCGTTTTGCTGGCTGGCTTGTTCGGCACTCAGAGGTAGCGTGCGGTTGAGGTCGGCCTGTTCGGGGTCCGTCTTGACCATGATTATCTTCTTGAGGTCGTCTTGTTTCGAGCGGAGATGAGACATGTCACGGGCAAGCTCATTACAAGCCTCAAGCTTCTCCTCTACATCGTGAACGCGTCCTTCCTCGAGGTCTTGGGCCAGCGACCTGTCAACGACTTCCCCGAGTTCGTCGATCTCAGAAAGAACCCAGCTGTCGGGGTCCTCGAGGTCTTCCTTACGTCGGCCACCCGTCTTGAAGCCAATATCATGCCCCATGAGGAAGCTGGCCAGGGAGCGGGCATTCAGACCAAGAGTGTCAATCATTGAATTGATATCACGGTACACGGCTTCGACCTGAGCTGGAATAGTCTCCTTGGCCGATGACACCACGTTGGAGTGGGCAATGAAGTCGTCCAGCTTGAGTGAGGGCTCAATCTTGGACGCAAGGATCTTCTGAATTTCGTCGTCCTCTTCGTCCTCCAGCGTTTTGGTCTCTTCGGCCTGACGTCTCTGACGCGCCATCCTCTGCTGCGAGATGAAGTGGTCTTCGGTGGGCTTGTTGCTGATGATCGACGACCCCATCTGCGAAGGCTGCTTTTTCTGTGCTGCGAGTATCTGGGAGGCCATGCCCGGGGCACTAACCGAACGAGCCGACTCTTGGCGCAGCATGCGTCCTGGTATAGCACCCCCCCTGACGGGACTGGGAGAACGAGGACTGGTTTGTGAGGGCCGAGGGAACATGGGGGCATTACGGCTGAGGTCACCAAACAGTGATGCTCGCGGCCTCTCCTCCTCGGTGCGCGGAATAGAGTAGGTGCTGCTGCTCACCCCACCGAATGAACTCTGTGGGGTCATGCCAGCTGAAGGCGTCATTGCCGTCATAGAGGGACTGAGATCTTTGGATACCATTACGCCGCTGCCTTCAGATCCATCATTGTCCTCTTCGTCGTCGTCCTCCTCCTCCTCAAGATCACTGTCGTGTTCACTCTCAGGGATCGTCGGGATAGAAGGCAGAGCATACTCCTTAGGCTTAGATAAGAAGTCCGGGGGCAATGGGGCGTCGTCAACTGCAGGAGTGATGTCCTGCGGCGTAGACGACCAGGTTGCTGACGACAGCGACTGATTGGGCATCTTCAAGAAGTCGGGAGCAGTGGCCGGCGCCGTTGACTTGGGCCTTTCCGACTCCAGCTCTGGTTCAGTGGAAGACCTGGCGTCGTCCGCTGGCAATGGCAGCGTCTCGGAAGGCATGATCGGCTCTGCAGCTTTGCCTAGTTTGGGTGTAAGGAAGTCAGGTGGGAGCGGTGCCTCATCAACTGGGGTAGTGTTTCCCTGAGGCTTGGAGGGTTTAAGGAAACTGGGAGCCAGCGGTGCGGCTGCGGCTTCTTGCGTTCTTGTGGCCTTTGGCATCGATAGAAAATCGGGCGGCAGAGGTGCGTTGTCCAGCTTGGGGGAAGACTTACTTACTCCATCTGAAGGAGCATTGCCTGTACCCGAGAAAGACGAGGATTCTCCTAGAGGATACTCATTCTTGCTTGTTGATTCAGGAGGCAGAGGAGCGTCGCCCGGAGACCTGTGTTCGGATTCGATTTTTATGTCCGGGGTCTTCTCGGTGGGCTTTGCGGAGCCGAACAGACCCCCAGTGGCTGGTTGCGATAGAAAGCCAAACAAACCACTCTTTGGGGCCGACGTCGTAGTAGTCGTTGATGGGAAACCAAATTTGGAGGGCGCAGGAGTTGTCGTAGGGGTGGTAGATTGGCCGAGACTGAAGATCGACTTCGCCTTAGGTGTCTCATCCGTCGTGTCCGTTCCCTGGCCCCTGGGAGGAGTCCTCTTCTCAGCATCTCCAAGGGCAGAACCAAAGTTGCTGCCGAAGAGCGACGATCCACCAGCACCAGGGGTAGAAGGTGTCTCATCATCATCATTCGCCGAGGGATCAGCTTTGAAAGTAGTCCCCAGCTTGAACGGCTGGCTAAATGGATTGCTAGTCGCAGGGCCACTCGAACTTGGCGGAGGGAAGGCGGTCTCTCTTGACGTCGTAGACGGCTGAGCACCTGAGCCAAAGGGGCTTGACGAGGGCTTGCTTGAAAACACGCTTCCACCCCCGTTGCTCATGTTGCCAAGCGAAGCAAACCCGCCAGATGTGGCGAAACTGGCGAATCCTCCAGAAGCAGGAGCAGCCTTAGGAGTCGAGGTGGATACACCACCAAAGGGACTTTTTGTATCGGAATTGCCAAGACTGCCAAAGCTGGATTGACCGAATGCTGGTGATGCAGCCGCACTTGAGCTAGATGCACCCCCTGATGCCCACGGTGACGATTTGTGCCCAAGTGTCGACGACTGACCAAAGCCAATCGATGAAGGTTGGCCGAACGCAGGGCCCGAGGAGGAAGAGACAGAGGGGCTCCCAAACGCGCCGCCGCTACCAAATGCCGATTTAGGGGCAGAAGGCTGTCCGAACGCAGAGCCCGATGCAGCTGATGTGCCACCAAAGGAGCTGCTGCCGAAGGCGGAACCAGCAGAGGTCGCAGGCGTGGTAGAACTTTGGGTGCTACCACTGCCCCAAGGTGAAACCTTCGCGCCGAGCGTTGAGGAGCCTCCAAATGTGGGTATCTTAGACCCAATGGTACCGAAAGGTGAGGGTTTCTGTGCCGAGCCCAGAGGAGACGCTGAGCCAAATGCCGGCGTGCTCGAAGGGGTGCCCAAGGCTGGCTTGGCTGAGGCTGGGGCGGCCGGTACCGGCGCCGGTGTTAATGCGGCTACCGCTGGTGGCTCAGAAGTGTCGAGTGCAGCCATGCCGGGATAAGTCGTGCCTTGCCTGATGGATTCTTCATAAACAATCCACCATGCGCTTAGCACGCCTTCGTGATTCAGCACCCACAGGCCTGGCAGTGGACCAGGAGAGTCCTCAATCTCCTCATCGGCAGGGAGGGGCTTGTAAACCTTGTCTTTGCTGGAGAGATCGAGAGCGACGCCGATAGAGAAGGTGTTATCGAAGCTCTCATTCATGGGCAGGGAGGCGCGTTTGGAATCATCCGCCAACTCCGTTGTGGTAAAGACGCCGGCAGTGTCTACTGGGTGGTCAGCTGTCAGAGGCGATTTGGCCCTGCTGAGAAGGCCAATATCTGACGAGGCGGTGGATGCTACAATCAGGAGATCCTGCAGGTTGGGGGGGAAGCCCTTCAGTCTTAGTACTGAGTGGTGAGGGATCTTCTCGGCGCCAAAGGGGTCGACGGGGTCGGCCAGTTTTTGGAACGTAAAGTCTGAGGGCAGCTTTCTTGTGATGATGTGGTAAACTGAAGTGGGTGGGGATTCGGACGTAGAAGTATGAATCGCAAGGAAGAGGTGGTTCTCCAACCAGCTCAGAGAAGACACTAACGCCTATTAGTTCCTGAGAGTTGCCAGATCACGAAAACCTACCGTGAGCGTTGGTCACGTTCGGTGGCCGTGGGATCTCGCCCTTCGCTTCGCCCTCGGGGGTCATCTGGAAGATTGTGCCATCCACCAAGCCTGCTACCAGCTGTTTTCCCTTCGTGCTCCAGCTTATGCAGCTCACTTGCGCCTTGAGCGAGTTGCTGAGTTGCCGTTCCTTCAGGTTCGCAATGTGCAGGTTGCCATTGTCCGTCACAATGGCGCACAGTTCCGCCTTTTCGATAGTAGGGTTTGGGGTGAGAGCTCTTAGCGTCTCGCCGTTCGTGGCAAGCTGGAATGCAGTTTCCGTACCGCCCCGGAGCAGGCTATTTACCTCGTAGACAGCGAGCCCGCCTCCACTCTCGGCGGAGAGGATCAGGTAGTTCTCATCGGCGCTGAAGGCGAGCTGCGACACCCTCATGGGCATGGGAAGCTTGCCCTGAGGTTCGAACGCGCGGAGGTCGGAGTCGCCCTCCTTCTCGGTATCGAAGCCCTTGCGTACGGATTCGGTCGACGCGATCGTGATGCCATCGGGGCCTGCGGCAGCGACAAGGCCACGGCGGGCGGCGATACTAATTAGCGAGGCTGTGTCGGCAGGCGGCGGGGACCACGCGGATGTAAGCCGGAGCTTCGCATCGCCGGCAATCGACTTGAAACCAAGCGCCTGGGTAGATTTACATGGTGAGCCTCGAACTTTCAATAGACAGCGGCATCGACGGTGTCGGTGACCAGATCTCACCTCGGTCTGGATCACCTCCAGCTCGGGGCCTTGGCTGAGTCCTCCGCCTCCAGTCGTGCTCCCAAGCATGGCGTTCCCTTGGTTTCCGAAGCTGAAAGCCATGCTGTTGCTACGTGACCGACTTCTGGAGGGAGGACTTAGTCAGGGTGGTCCTTCGCATTAGCTGGAGGGGTCGCGTTGTTGATAAGGACTTTTGGCCTTGTGTTTTTTCTTTTTCTTTTTTTTTCTTCCTCCCCTTGCCTCGTTGCGGTTAGCTGGAATAGGTGGTGTGGTGGTTGCTAGAGTCACAAGGTTTGGCTGCGGCCGCTACTGTTGCTGCTGTCGCAGAAAAAAAAAAAAAAAGGCTTCACCAACAAATGAAGAAGAAAAAGGAAAGTAAGAGTTGAGATTGAGAAGCTTGCCGAGTCCAATAGAACTTTCCCGAGTGCCGTCGTGACTCGAAGAAAGAGAGGGATGAAGTAATAAGTCTCACGCGTGAAAACACGGTGCAATTATTGCACCTTCTGCTGTTGCCTGGGCTCGTCTGGCAATTGTCTACCTGAAAATTCCAGGTTCGAAGCTCTCTGCTCTTGGTCCGTTCCCCCAGTCGCCTTCCAATCGGCCAAATCCATCAGAGGAGTCACGTGAGAACTCTTGCTAGCTTTGGGTTGTTGGGCGCTTCTTGGCCAATCAAAGGCAGCTCTGGCGGATATGTCAGGGTGCCTTGCATGAGCTCCTGCCCCCAAACAGCGGCAACGACATCGAAGGCAGCTTTTAGCCTCGTCATCAGCTCCCACGTCCAGCTTCGTTCGACCTCGCTCGATCCCCACAGCTAAACGACCTTCCCTTCGAACCAGACATCACCACCGACGACTGATGAACACGGAATACTCGACGAATTCGACGACATAGACATCCAGAACGAAGCGTCCGGGGTACCCAGACAAGTCAGCAACGATGCCTGGCTTCGACTTCTCCAACTACAACCGCAATGCGGCCCTCCACGCCAGAGGCGTCCCGCTCCCCAAGGCGACGAGCACAGGTACCACCATCGTAGGATGCATATTTGACGGCGGTGTAGTGGTCAGTGTTCTCCTTTTCTCGTGCTTCATATTCGAGGGCGCCCTAGGGGTTTCTCGCCCGCCCCGCCTCGTCTCTTAGAGCACCCTCCTGCCAACCTACTGCGCCTCCCATACTACAGTAACTAACGGCTATGCCTGCCTAGATCGCCGCTGATACAAGAGCCACTTCGGGTCCCATTGTTGCCGACAAGAACTGCGAAAAGCTGCACTATATCGCTCCCCAGATTTGGTGTGCGGGTGCTGGCACCGCCGCCGATACCGAGTTCACCACGGCAATCATCTCCTCCAACCTCGAGCTCCACGCTCTTTCCACGGGACGCAAGCCTCGCGTAGTCACCTGCATGACCATGCTCAAGCAGCACCTCTTCCAGTATCAGGGTCATATCGGCGCCTACCTCGTCGTTGCCGGTGTCGACCCCACGGGCACCCACCTCTTCACCGTCCACGCCCACGGGTCCACCGACAAGCTCCCCTACGTCACCATGGGCTCCGGCTCGCTGGCTGCCATGTCCGTTTTCGAAACCCAGTGGAAGCCCTCGCTGACCCAGGACGAGGCTGTCGAGCTCGCCAGCCAGGCCATCCAGGCCGGTATCTTCAACGACCTCGGCTCCGGAAGCAATGTCGACGTCGCCATCATCACAAAGGACAAGACTACCCTTAAGCGCGGCTTCGTCAAGCCCAACGAGCGCAGCGCCAAGCTCAAGAGCTACGCTTTCCCCAAGGGCACCACGGCTGTGCTCAACGAGAAGATTATCAAGAAGAACGAGATTGGCCGCTATGTGAGCGTAACGGAGGTGCCGGCCGGCGAGGAGATGGAGGTTGATACCTAAGCACATGACTTTTTTTTCTTTCTTAGTCTTCATGAAACGAGGGAACCCGACAGTTTGCTAATGAAGTACCCCCGGAACGGGAGGGTTCTGTACCAATACATTGATGGCAATAGACGGGGATTGATGCAAGCCTTTCTCCCTCCCTAGTGACTTTGATCCAAGGCGACAATCGAGGTATCACTCAATGAGACGCATGACTACTGACTCATCACAGCGGCCTTGCTAAGTCTCAGTGGAGACAGGTGGAGACAGGTGACCGCAAACAGGTAACATTCAATGTCTGGTTTCTGGTTAACCATTCTTAGGAACAAGAATAGCACATAGGTAGGCACAAATGCAGAGGGAAGTTTCCTAGTTATTTCCTGTTGACGTTGCTGCCCCGTAATTAGGAAGGCGGGCAGAACTCTCCGGTTTATTCTTTGAACAAAAGGAACTCCCCAGAGAAGGAGCAGTCGAATGGCTGCCTCTCTCTCAGTGAGACGAAGGTAGTGTGTATATACAGGGACCAACAGTATGTTCAACCAAGGCCTAAAAGGGTTCCATCACCACCCGACCCCCCCTTGTGACGCAAAACCATAGGCGCCTCAATCCCTTGCATGGGCAATGGAACCATCTACATCCCTTTCTGGCCACCTTTTTCTCATGGCTCTGGTTGAATGCAGAAAATGGCATAATTCCTAGCCATCGGATTTAAATGCCCAATAAACAAAAAACAAAAGCTGCACTCCGCGGAGCCAGACTCCCAGAACTCCAAAGATGTGGGTATGAAGGTGATGTGCTGATGCAGTGGTCATGATACGTGAAATGCCGCTAGACGCTCTGTGCAGAAAGAACTTCAAAAAGACTCATCGCTAACCAGTCTTGATGCCGAACATGGTGCGTGTCCTAGACTTGCTGCGAGGCTTCTTGGCGTTGTCGTCTTCGTTGTACTTTGACTTGTGAATCCTATAGAGGCACATATCAATATTACGTTCCCCTTGATAAACCAGAAGCAATACATACCAGCTGTTGCCGACCATGTTCATCCCTTTGGCTTCAGCCTGTCTGTAAAAGCCGGCTGCCTTCTTAAGATTCTTCTTGCACCCAACTCCTTGAGCATAGCAAAACCCGGCCTCGGCCAGTGCATCAACATCACCCCAAGCTGGTTTTTTTTGTTGTGTCAGCCTTGTATTTGGCAGAAGAACGGAGCTGCAACTTACATCCGGCAATCTCAAAACATCGCAGGGCAAGAGCCTTATCCTGCTCAATGCCCCATCCATTCATATGGCTCACGCCAAGCTCATAGATGCTCAGAGCGAACTGCGCCTTACGGGTTCTTCTCTCCATAGCATCAACAAACTTGCCTTCCTTGACATGGTCCTCGTCATCGGCAATTTCGAGGCTGGCGCATTCGGCAGCCTTTCTCAGCCACTCGACACCCTCTCGTTGGTTAGGCCGCATACCCCAGCCATGTCTGCATGCCAGAGCATACAGAAGCATGCCTGTAGGGTTGCCTCCCTTGGCAGCATGTCGAAGGTGGTAGGTCGACTCCTTGACCGAGCCGTTTTCGTGGCATTCGATGCCTTTGGCCAAGTGTTCCTCCGGGGTCATCTCAGAGGTTGTCGGAGCTGCCGAGGCTAGGGAGCGCGGCGCCTTGATAGTACTGTTGGAGTCGCTAGTGGCTGTTGACATAGCAGTCTGGCCTCGAGCAGCAGCTTCATGAACTGGGGAGGTGCGAGCACGACCCCTTGAGTCTTCCTCCGAGACCCGGCTCTCGGTTGAGGGACGACTAGGGTCGGGGGATGGTTGTGGTGCCGGGCCACCGCGATCCATACTCTGCTTCCCATTATCAAATGACGGCTTGGCCAGGCTGAGATCATCAGGATCCCCTGAACTGGACGGCCGAGTCGGGGGCGAAGGAGGCGCTCCACGCTGAATGGCTTGAACATTGCTCGGGAGCGTCATGGGAAGCTCATACTGGATCGATGCCTGAGGATGCGGGTCCAGGGGAACTGATCTTTGAACAATCTTGCCTCGAGGAAGGGAGTATTTAGAGTAGATGTATGATGGGGCGGCCCTGCCATCGTCCGGCAAGTAATCTGGGAAGCCCTCGCTGTTCATACTAACAGGGGTATTGGCCGAATCGTCGTGCGCAAACATAAAAGACGGCTGGCTGTCTGACGATGCCTGGCGCGTTGGGGTTTCTAGCCCAGGAGTGCCGGCGCGACTCATGGGTCTCGAAAAATTGAAGGATGGCCGCGGCAGAGGCAACGAGGCATCGGAGCAGACGGACGCCGAGCGTTGAAAAGGGCCCGGGTTGAGGTTGGGAGAGGTCGTTGACCCGGCATAGGTGCTACAGCTCGACAGTTTTCGTGTAGGCAGGGACTGAATCGAGTTGCTCATGTCTTCGGTCGAGGTATCGAGTGGCGAAGACATGGAAGTCATCGATCGTGCAGCAAAGTTGGGGCGTGGAGGTGCCAGTCCCGGTCCATCAAACGAGTGACCCTTGGACGGCTTGCTGGGCGATCCGGTCAGTGAGTTCTCGCGCGATCGTGCAGGAGAAGGCATAGGCAACGAGCGATCCTTCCTAGGGGGTGTGATTTGCAGATGCGAGTCGTTAGAGGAATGTTCCAAGGGTGCCGGAGACTGTTCCCTTCTGGCGCCAAAGAACACCTCGTTTTGGCCTTCTGTCGTTGAATTCAACGCTCGCCCACGCATCGTCTCGGGCAGCGGCTGTGATGGCAAAGCGATGCCCTGGTCGGGCGTGGGGGGGATTCGGCTCATTCGAGGGTGTACCGACACGGGTCGCTCCTTCTCAGACGGAAAGGCATCCTCCACTTCCGTTCTCAATCCAATTCCAGGGTTCTGAAGCTCAGGGAGGACGGCGTCCTCTGATCCTGAATCGTACATGGAGCGGAAGTAGTCTGACCGGCCCTGGACGACCAACGGGCTCTCTGTGGTCAAAGGCGGCAGTCGACTCACGCGCCTCCCTTCGCCGTTGGCGGCAGCCTGAAGCTGCCTCGCGAGGAGACGACTCTGTAGGGCGAACGCATCGAGAGGAGATAGTTCGGGGGGCGCCTCGCCAGCGACGTGAAGTCTCGGGGATCGCATAGGTCTCGATACGTTGGACATGCTCGAAGACGCCCGAAGGTCGATGAAATTGGGGCGCTGCGGCGACATTATCGGTCGGGATTTCGAGCGCGTCTCGCTTTATGTTCCCATGTAACGCGATGCAGATGTCGTCCGGGTCCTGTACTGAGTTGGGAAAATCGAGATCGATTGGGCGATTGGGCAGGGCCAAAAGGTGGTTGGTGGTTGGTGGTTGGAATGCTGGGGGTGCAGGTCGAGTCTTGGCAGAAAGATCGTGAATGGCGTCAGTTCTTAGACTAGGAGGAGGGTGCAGTATACGGGTCGAGTAACAGGTCTCTGTCCAGGTGGTGGTGTGGCTGCCGAGAATGCTGCCAACCGCGCATATAAGCAGTGAGTGAGAATCGAAACAAAACCGATGGGTATCTTGGAACTTGGAGTCGAGGGTTGGACGAAATTATCAGAGGAGAAGCTCGACGTGCTTGAGATGAACGAGTGTCGTCGTCGATTTTCTAGGCGGTGCTGTTGGCAATGGGATCAATACCTAGGGTCGAGTATCGGCAAAAGTGGTCTTTCTTTAGAAACAGGCAGGACGCTAGCCAAGGGCGGCGTGTCCGTTTTAGTCTGGGGGATGATTGTGGTCTGGTGGACAGCAAAGAAGGGGCAGTAGCCAGCAAGAAAGCGAAGGACGGGAGGAGGGAGAGAAAAAAAAAGAAGAAAAAAGAGTGTCTGAAGAAGAGAGTAGGTATCAAAAGACTGCAGACAGACGAACGACCTGAGGTAACCTGAGATCGTGTCGAGCTAAGTCTACCTAGGTAGGTTAGTGGGTGTGGTCTCGACCCAAGAGCACACAGGCAGCGGAACGGTTTGTTCTCGAATGGTTGGGCTGGTAGTATCTATACTAGGTATTCGTACAGAGAGGTATTGAGACACGGGCACGGGCAGTCTGGAAAAGGGGAAAGGAAGAAAGGAAGTAGAAGAGGATGGGGCGAGAATGAAGCGGAGTTGAATCGGGAAGCGGGAAGCAAGAAGCGATCTCTGTTTCCCCCAGAATCGTATACGAGGAAAAAAGGTCATGAGCAGCAGGAGCCAAGGGGGTAGGTAGCAGCGGTAGTGGCGGTGGTGGTGTGGTGGGAAGCAAGTGAGGGGGTGGGCAGAATGAATAAGCAGGGGGTTAAAAGACGGAAAGAAGAAGCCAATGCATGCGCCTGAACTTGTGCTGGGAGCGCCGTTGCATGCATGTACTGATTGATGTACTAGGTATGTAGCATGCTGCGGGCTCAGGCGGACAGGACAGTAGGCGGCGGGTTGAGTTGGGATGGGAAACTTTTTTTGCACCTGTCAATGAGTGGTACCTGGCAGGCTACCTAGGGAAGGCATGCCTACTTAGGTACATGCCTACAAAGTAGTGGGTACCGAGGAACGGGGGCGAATGGCCTAATATATAAGTGAGCAGACCGTGGCGGGGATACTTACCTACTAGGTACATCATACTGGAAAATACGTACACGAAAGCTCGCAGGGAGAGCACGGCATTCCATGCGAGCCACAGAAGCAGGGGGAAGCAACAGGGCAAGGTACCGCAAGAGGACACCCACGAAACACAACAGCAACAGCAACAACTGGGGGAGCCGCATGGCAGGTACCTACGGTGGGCATCACTGCTTAAGTCTCTCAATTCAGTGTTGGGCAGTGCAGGTTCATCGTACAAGCCTGGTAACATCTAGCACCTCTTCCATCTGTGATACCTCGGTATGATACATACGATGCAGATGGCACTTGCTATTCGATAATGGATGGATGGGCTTGGCCTTCGTAGATAGCGTTGTCTGGGGTGCAGGTGCATCCCTAATTCCATCGCATTGGAACTCGATGTATCGTACCAACTTCAAGCCCCGAATTTCCCCTTTTTCCTGCCCCCCATCTTTTCTTTTCTTCTTTCCCTCCCTGAGTCCCTTCCCTCCCTTCTCCTCCTTCTCCATCTTCCCCTGTCGAAACCTTTACGCCCCTAATCCTTGTCAACGCATCCCACCTGTGACGGCCTCCCCCCTTCGACCTCTTAAGCTCTGTGGTTTTGCGTTCTTGCGCGTGAACTGGAAATAGAGAGTAGGTAGGTTCTCTGTCGCTGTCACCTTGTTCGGTTATTGCATATGCGGCGTCGTCCGTGGCAAACGGTAGCGCTGCCATAGTCCGTTTTTACATTCATCCTCATCCAGTGTACCTACTTTGGGACAGAGGCTACCCGATCAGGCGAGTCCGTCAGGGCACGTCCAACCATCTGCGACTGGTCGGTCGTACGGCGCTCGGCTTGCCCTTGACACGAGTCGGGGCGCATCGATGATTATAGTGATGGCCCATGGACCGCCAACTTCAGGTCAGAGTAGAAGTCGTCTAACACGAGAGGATCGTCATCCGTGCCTCACATCGCCAGCAGCGCGCTTCGCCTTGCGTTCAACGGCATGACATACCTACCTAGGCTGCGGTGGGCATTCATCTCACGACAAGTGACCTTCGACGTATATGACGGCGCAGGAAGACGGCCTCCTAACTCAGCAGCAGTCTGTCTGTCTGTCTGTCTGGTCCGGAAGCAGAACTCTCCTTCCTCGCCGTGGTACCTTGCTCCCCTCCCAATAATGCTCCCCTCGGGAACACGCACCTCCTTTACTTGAAAGAAAACAACGTCGACGATGCAGGCATGTTTACCTACGCCAACGACCCTAGAATAGTGTGTTCAGCCTGAGACCTAAAGGCACAAAAAAAAATGGAAAAGAAAAATTTCGAGGATAGAGACTCAGCGACTCTCCCCCAAGGATTCA
This sequence comes from Colletotrichum echinochloae, assembly GCA_016618095.1. Classification (NCBI taxonomy): domain Eukaryota; kingdom Fungi; phylum Ascomycota; class Sordariomycetes; order Glomerellales; family Glomerellaceae; genus Colletotrichum; species Colletotrichum echinochloae. Next base: position 5,727,716 of record JADEZT010000003.1, on the reverse strand, counting down.
GGTGTTGCTCATCACTGCCCGTCTCAGCAAAGAATGGTAACTCACCTTATCGACATACTATAGACGTGTTCTTACTAAGGAACCCCGGCAGTAGTGTAATACTGTTTGCCTCTATTTGCATCTCTCGGCATTTTCCTGACAACAGCGGATGGCCAAAAAGTTCTAACTTTAGCAACATCGAAGCGGCACTAACACAGCACGGGCAAAAACACATGCTGGTACGCGCGCGCTGCGCCGGAAATCAGGGCCAACAATCGAGTACCTAAGTGACCGTCTCGTCTCCTGTCTGCGCGTGCTTCCCTCATCAACACCAAATCTTCCAACCAAAACAGCCACGATTATGCACATGACTTGAACCATGGTTTGCTGTGCGGACCCCAGTCATGCAGAACAAGACCCCAGGTCCCCCTTTCCTGTTTGGCCGTTTGCGATATGGATCCGTATCAACTTTGGGATTACGGAGCTGGTACGGAGCTCTCTTCAACACAACGAGACATAGCCATGTGTCGTCTTGACGGATTACTTGTCGACAGCAGAACGAATGCATGGAACACACCCTTGGGTTCTTGGGTTCTCGTCCAAGGGCCCGGGCCTGTGGCCTATTGAGCCTTGTGTAATGGGCCGACCACCCGGAGCTGCCCCGTCCACAATGGAACCTCCAAAACAAAGAGAAGGAGGGAGACCACATGCCACGGACGACGGTCCAGAACAAGGCGGAAAAAGACAGTGGTGCATCGTGCCCCGATTGACGATGGCCTGACGGATACAGACGACAGCAACAAGGACAGCAACTCCCTTTCACACTCTCATCCCCGCATATCTCATTTTCGCTACCAGCCTATAATAAGCGCCGCCAATTTCTCCCACATGGCAGTGTCCCATTCCGTTACCCTTCGTCCTCCACCTTGAGCCCTCTAATTATTTCGCTTCCTGCTCTTCTACAGCATGATGTCCCTGGATTGGGAAGTCATCCCCGCGTTCCATTGGCCCAGCGCGTCACCCGACAGGTTCGAAAAATGATGGCTATTGTAAACATCCTTACTCGGTGCGACGTTGCGCGTACAGTAGTGCGGCAACCGCAATAATACTCGCGGACCCTTCTTTTGCTTCCCCGGGAAGCGTGAGTAAAGATCCAAGGCGGAACCACTCAAAAGAAAATCTCTTAGCAAACAGATGACCTGCATCGGCCGCATTCTCAAGGCCGGGAAAATTGCAATATTCAATCTTTCATTTGACTGCGGAAATTACACAGCGGCTCGCTCCTACGCCCATCCTGGAGGCCGCATCGACAAGGCTTCTACGCAGAGCCGGGCCCGCGCACACCCACTATGAATACCTACCTAGGTAGTCTACGGATACTTGCCTTAATAGTACCTATTGCACACTGCACCACCACATCCATCGGCCATTCACATGGCGACTTTGGGAAGGCTGCAGGGAACTCGCGGACCTGCATGACCTCTTGATGCCCCTCCCCTTCATCTCTCAATCTTGCCCCTCCCCGCCCTCCCATCCACGGTCCAATGTCACTGGCTCGGCGTTGGGCGACTGTTCAGCGTCCAGTTTCGCATCAACTGACAACTTGTTTCAACCCGCTAACGACCCCCCTCCCGCCTCTCTTCTTCATCCTCCGCTCTATCGGCCAACCTCCCGAACCCCCCCCCTTCCCACACATGCCCCTGCATGCAAGTACGAATTCAGAACCTCAGTTCCGCTCCGGGGCTTCGGGGTTCTGTGAGACATGCGGTTGTTTCGCGCAGACACTGACGGACAGATGGAATCACCTGCAGATTATGTGCCACAATGATTGAATCCTCGTGGCCCAGTAGTGTAGAGGAAGGGGCCGTACAGATACGCCGCCATACACGATTCCGATCCGAATTGTGTTAAAGTGGCGAGCGAGGACCCCGGCTTTGTCAGGCTGGCCCGAGCGCGGAACAGAGACTGAAGTCTACATACCCTAGTAGTCCGACGCATATGCCATCCCATCCATCCCGTCCCATATGAGCGAGCGTCTTGCCATCAGGTCCAACAAACCCCAGCCGATCCACGCCGGAAAACGGGATGCGCCCGGTTAGAACTTCCCATCCCTCCCTCGACACCATGTGTCTCCTCAACTTTTCCCCGTCCTTCTTTCTGTCTGCGAATGGCAATGTGCAGTCGCGCAGTAACCGAACCAATACATAATTAGGTAGGTAGGTAGGCACTCGGGGGACAAAAAAGACCGCCGGTTCCCCTACTACCACCACCACCACCACTACCACTACCACAAGCAATACAACAGGTAAGACAGCTTTTAATACATCAGAAAGGTCGTCTCTATTTGTAGTATCTAAAATCATTAAAGCTCATAGTATTAAATATAAGAGAAAAGGCATTTATGCCTTATTTTAGGGATCTGAAAAGTAGTGCTATAGGTTCTTGAAAACCGGCGGTCTTTTATGTCCCCCGAGTGGTAGGTTACCAAGATACATGATTTAGACTACACCTGCCCAAGTCCTATATCATACTGTGCACAGTATACAGATTTCCTTGGTTACAGTCCCAAAGCATGAACTCTGTCCAAGGCTGGTCAGATCTGCCCAGCGGCCACGCCGGTCTTCCCCACCATTGTGTAGTGTACTCACATTCGTTAGCCAATGGCATCATCGCAGAACCAAAACTCATCCACTGGTAACCCAGTCGCGATTACGAGGCTCGCCAGTCCGTCTTGCCCGTGCCGTGGTTTGGGTTCGAAGTCGTGCGCCCAAATCTGTCGTCTATCAACGTCCCATGTGGGCCAATCAACCGCAGCCGCAGCCACAGCCGCAGTGAACCCCCCGCCCATGTCTCCCTCCCGAAAGGAAAATGTCACTCGAACGCAGCAAACCGCCAACATTCTAGAACCAACGTCAACTTCCGCCTCCAACAGCGACCATACAGCAGCATCAGGTCTTGTTCATATGAACAAGCCCCCGAAAAGTTTCTTTATTGAGACTCATGGTATATTTAGACGAGGCGGGTTATCCTCGTGACCTGCCTCGTATGCATACCCTACGACTACCAATAAACACTTCCGTCGGCCCCGTCGTTTCCCGCAGGGCCCTCCGTTTTTCCTGAGGCGCAGTGCGTGTACACGCGCCGTCGTCGTCAACCCGACGCCACCTTCTGGACCTCCCCACATGCCCATAAATGTCCTTCCTTTTCTCTACCCACCGAGGCCCAAATATCAGGTTCTCGGTGAAGCTTTCGCCATCGTGTGTGGCGAAGTGGGTTGAGCTAGGCAATTGGTTGGAGGGCCGACTACTCAAAGTTAGGGAGTAGTAGACCATGCTGCTCGCCGGGACCTCATGAAAGCCCCTTCAAGATATCTTATTTCTTTCCTTCCCCAAGAATAGCTTCGTCTATGCCACCTTTTGTCCGCAAAGCCGCTTCGTCTGCAGGGTGAAAGTTCGTTACCGGAAGCTCCGTCGTGCGTGGTCGATGAGTCGGTGGTCCCGACTTCGGTTTTAAGCTAAGAAGACTGTTGGAAACGCCGCCTCTTCCACATTGACATGGGTGGTGGCATTCCCACCCCAAATAATCCAGCTTGGATGGTTCCAGGCCACATTTGCTTCACACCCCGATCGTTTGACTTGCGTCTGAGCGGGGGAGAGGATCCGGCAATCATCGTCTCTGTCCACCAAAGCTTGCCCGGAGCGCCAGTATCTGTTGCCTTTCAGCCTCGGGGAGCATGTTGATCGTCTCCAGAGGCAGCTCCATAACCTGCCGCATGAGTGCGTCGGGATCCTGGCCCAAGGCCCCCGCGGCCGGTGGGGGTGGCGCGCCGTAGGAAGCCTGCTGAGAGGGCGGCGCGTACGGCGTGCCCACAACCGGCGGGGTGTTGGTGGCACCCGGCATGACCACTGGGGGGAAGCCCGGCGCAGGGGGCTGAGGCGGATAGCCGACCGGTGCGGCCTGAACCGGAGTCGCGGAGGGCGCGCCGCCGGCTTCGATGACGGAGTGAATTGCCTCCGGAGACACAAGGCCCATTAGTAAAAGGGCCTGGAAAACAGCGTAGGCCAGCTGTGGTGCCTGCTGAAGGAGCTCCGTCGCCCGCGCGGGATCAGAGGAGGCGAGCGCTTTCATTTGCGTGAGGATGTCCAGGAGCTGCGATGGGGGCAGCGTGTTCAGCGTGCGTGAAATGGCGTCGGTTGCCGTCACATTGGGGGGAAGCTCCTTGCCGGCTGGCAGGGGAGGAAGCGTGCTCGACTGCACCGGAGGTGCGACCGGGTTGTAGCCGTTCGAGGCGTAAGAGGGGTTGCTGCCATCTCGACCCTGCTGTTTATCAATATGTCAGCTTCAATAGTAAATCGGATCCGGGAGCAGAACTATATGGCTAGACTCACATGCCCGTGGCTGTCGTCGTTGCCGTCGCTGCCTCCTTCGTTGGAGAAGTCAACCCTCAGTTTCCTACCCATAATCTCGTAATCATTAAGGTTGCGGACCGCGGATGCCGCAGAATCTGCCACGATAGATCAGTGTACTGGGCTTTTCCGAGAGTACATGACGTTTACCATTGTCGGGATACTCCGCAAAGCCGAATCCCTTTGGCCGTCCAGTCTCCCGGTCGTAGACGAGGCGAAAGTTGAGAACTTTGCCTGCGCTGCTGAAGATGTCGCTGATCTGTTCCTCGGAAAGACCTGGGGAAACACTTAACATTTTTCTTCATTCTTTTCGAGTATGGTTGGCACTTACCATATGGGATGTTTCCCACAAAAACGACTCGGGAAGGTGGTTTCGACATCTTGGCGATGTGTCGGAAGACGAATCCCTCAAACGGCAAACTTTCAGTCGAGTATTTGACAAAGGGGTTTCGGGTGCAGTTATAAGGCAATTGTGCGGCTTCTGCTACTTTTCGGTTTATTCCCAAGTACTGTGCGCAGATCTTAGGTGCCAAACATATGGCGCGGCGTTGGTTGATTCAGTTGGAGTTGACTTCATGATCAGACAAACGCACGACACTTCATTCAGCCTTGGTTGCCAGGCTCAGGCTGGGATTTTACAGTGGAGAATCGCAGCTCGAGCACGGACCATTATTCTCCTGTTTTCTGCATTCTCCGACTCCCGAGAGAGACGGACGGTAGGTTAGTGCGTTCCATTGGCCAACGGCCGACGATTACCCATGGAGCGGGGCCCATAATGCCCCATGCGGGACCCCTGAGGAAGGCTGACCTTTGGCGCTACTGGAACCTGGTCGGGCTGCGTGGCCAGAAGATAAGTGAAGGTGGCCTCTATTGTTGGCTATACAACTCCCAAGACTTTGTGAGACCGCTCTCCTTTCTTCGTCATTTCCGACCTCGAGGACTTCTTGAAGCGTCGACTTCTCTTCTCATGTTTCAGGCGGGGCTATTCACTTTCTGACATCATCCTTTTTCCCCCTCCCGCCACTCCTTTTCTTTGCTCTTTTGCTCTTGGCGCATCGCTGCGAAAGTACGAAACTTGGGCCAATTCGCCCATTGAACCACCTGGAAGGAAATACAGGCCCGCGAGGCTGCTTCGACTTGTGACAGACCGCAAGTCCTCCCAATAACTCTTCTCCCGGTTCTCTATCATCACCATGCCGGCTAAGTCGAGGTTTACGAGGCTTGACGCCTTCACAAAGACGGTCGATGAGGCGCGCATTCGCACAACCTCAGGTGGAATCGTCACCATTGTGTCGTTGATCGTTGTCTTTTGGCTGGCCTGGGGGGAATGGGCCGACTACAGGAGGATAGAGATTCACCCCGAGTTGATTGTGGACAAGGGAAGAGGTATGAGGTTTCTTTGAACGATCCCCAAGTCATGTAGGGCATCAAGAGCTAATGCGCCTTTGGTACAGGCGAGCGCATGGAGATCCATCTCAACGTAACCTTCCCAAAGATGCCTTGCGAGCTCCTCACCCTGGACGTCATGGATGTCTCCGGCGAGCAGCAGCATGGCGTCATGCACGGCATCAACAAGGTTCGCCTCCGCCCCCAGAAGGAGGGAGGCGGCGTTATCGACATCAAGGCCCTGGATCTGTAAGAAGCATATATCTCCCAACATCGCTCAATGCCTTTACTGATAACCTGTCAAAGTCACTCCCGCGACGACTCTGCTGAGCACCTGGACCCCAACTACTGCGGGCCCTGCTACGGCGCCCAAGCCCCCGCGAACGCGCAGAAGCCCGGTTGCTGCAACACTTGCGCGGAAGTGAGAGAGGCATACGCGCAGGCTTCCTGGGCTTTCGGCAAGGGCGAAGGTGTCGAGCAGTGCACGCGCGAGCACTACGCTGAGCGGTTGGAGGAGCAGCGTCAGGAGGGATGCCGCCTCGAGGGTAACCTGCGTGTTAACAAGGTCGTCGGAAACTTCCACCTTGCCCCCGGTCGCAGCTTCAGCAACGGAAACATGCACGTTCACGACCTCAAGAACTACTGGGACACCCCGTCCGGTGCCCAGCATGACTTCACTCACACCATTCACTCTCTGCGCTTCGGCCCTCAGCTGCCTGACCAGGTCACCAAGAAGATGGGCAAGCGTGCGTACGCCTGGACGAACCACCACGGCAACCCCCTCGACAATACTCACCAAGAGACAAACGACCCCAACTTCAACTTCATGTACTTTGTCAAGATCGTGCCCACCTCCTACCTCGCCCTCAACTGGCAGAAGTCGACCGCCTACCAGGACGACGACAGCTCTAGCCTTGGTCTCCTCGGCCAGGGCAACGACGGCAGCGTCGAGACTCATCAGTACTCTGTAACGATCCACAAGCGCAGCTTGGCTGGCGGTGACGACGCCGCTGAAGGACACCAGGAGCGCCTTCATTCTCGTGGCGGTATCCCAGGTGTTTTCTTCTCCTACGTAGGTTCTCCTGGCCCCTGATTGTCGGCCAAATCACTAACAAGAGTCCTCAGGATATCTCACCTATGAAGGTTATCAACCGTGAGGAGCGCGCCAAGACCTTTACTGGTTTTCTCACTGGTCTGTGCGCCATCATTGGCGGTACTCTCACAGTCGCCGCCGCAGTCGACCGTGGCGTCTTTGAGGGTGGCATGCGTCTTAAGAAGATGCGCTCGAAGGACCTCTAGATCCAGGGGATAAGGTGTCTAGTGGTGTGTATGTAGTCTATACGTATTGGCATTTCCTATGCGCTGTGCATCAAAAGAGGAGTTCGGGTGGCTTGGCAAAATAAGTTTTGGTCTCTTCAAATCGATACAGAAACACTATATACGTCCTTGGCGTTCATCAACAGCAACATCTGTCCCCGCATATTGGCCTCAGTGCATATCGACTAGGAACGACAATCCGCATGTGCTGATCGAGCTGCTGTTCCAGCGCCGCCCTGGATATCAGCGGTAACGACGGGTAGATGATGTACGTTGGACAACGGATACGTGGGGAGAAGCAAAATCTGGAAGGCGGCCTCTTGGCAATCAAAGAAGACGCAGCGAGCAGGTATGAAGCCAACCTCGAGCCGTCACGAGGTACATGGGTAGATAGGTTCTCTCCTCGGAATCGTGTAGAAGGGAAGCGGGTGTCAGCGTTGATCTGGCTCCAGCAGCTTCACCTCGATGCTGGACCGACTCGATCCCATTCGGAATTACCCCGCAGTCAATCAACATATTCGTTTGAACGTCACGCGAGGCCCTTGGTGGTTTATGTGTTTTTGTTGACATTTGCGGTTGTGTCAAAGTTGGCTTCTGTAACTCTTGGTGTGTGTTGTGAATCCAGCATATTCACGGCCCTATGGCCTTTTATCGTGACTCTCAGAGCTTCTGCCGCTGCCGACTTTCACTTCGGCTGGCCGACTCCACCAACGAACAAGGGGGCACTTTCGGCACCTGTCGGCAGTTGCTCTGACTTATTGGGTATCTGCAACGTGTTGAGTCATTGAGATAGGGCACAGGTCAGAGGTGCTTTTACAGGGTAAAACATACTGTGATTGTACTATATACTGGGCGAACTGGTCTAGGCTGCCTATGGCGGTCTAGAACGATTCAATTACATAGATCCAGCATATTCACAAACAGCTCACGAAGACAGAAGTCAAACCATCCACACAGTGGTGTGCCTCGCATAGTTCGACGTCAGTGCCCGCTCGGCCCTTGTTCATGTTAAAGTTCGATCGTGGTCCCGGGATTTTCATCAGTCGTACAAAACAGAGTTACTTGGACTGCAAAAATAAACGAGGTGTACTGCGACTCGAAGTGATTATCATCCCAATTGCATAAATGGTGACGCTCAACAACTTTGTCGGAAACCTTGAAATCAATATCCTACTCAGTTCTGCTAATTTTTATCAAGTCCCGCCTTGTGACATGTCTATCCGTGACATTTTCTCCAAACATCAGACAGGCCACTGATCTGTGTCATTGAAAGTCCCGAATGATACGGGAAACACCGTTTTATTTCAATTGCCCGTTTACCGACCATAGTGACGTGGTATAGGATTGACGTGCCGGATACCGAACGCAAAAAAACATCAGTCGAACCTAGCTACGGTGAAGGATTAGGTTGCGCTCTGTAAAAGGATCTGCGTAGCCATTGAAACTCGTCGTCCTGTGGCGACTCGGAAAACGAGAAGAAAGTATCCCAGCTCTTTCCTAATACTGCGAGGGACTTTATGTCTCTAAAAGCGCAGCCAAGCTTTTGCATGATTCGGACCATGATGCAGATACTCCAGCAACATCAGAAGAGACGATAGAGTTGCTTACCAACCTCATGCTCAGGCATCTTGGCTTGAGGGCATGTGACAGCTCCGCCAGTTGGCCCGCAAAGCCAGGCTTCCGTGCCTGGGCGTTGGAAACAATGCATACGTTTTTTTTTTTAATGGCAAGCGGTAGCCATCTTGAAGAACACGACTTTCGGCCTCGGCCAGTGGCAAGTTGAACATCGTCCAAACTACACAGCTCTGCTGCCTGTACGCAAATTTGACAGTCAATTACTGACGAGAGAAAACCACTCGGCATAAGAAGTGTTCCAATGCAATGACACCAGCTAAGATTATCGACATCATTTCTAGCTTTGGGCTGCAGGATCAGCTTATGTTCTTTCCTTTGCGCTCTAACCTACCTACAATATATTGGGATGAACAAGGCAGAGGATAGGGCGTGGACAGAGAAAGCCGCCTCTCGGGAGCTAGCCTGGTCGGGATGTAAAAGAGGGTAGAGATGAAAGCCTGCCTCCTTGTTGGTGTATCGCGTGAAGCAATCCAGTGTACTAAAACGTAGATAGTTATACTGGTTGCTTGTTGTAGTGGTTATAATACTATATGTAGGTACCTAGGGATAACCCTATAGGAAGTGCCTAGGTATTCTATCAGGAGCGGTGTGCTGCAGGTTAGTCACGAGGCCCACTCCACTCAGCAGCATTCCTATATGCCAACACTCTTTAATGAGATGCCAACAACGCATTCTTTGCTGCCATGGGTATTATGTTGTTGCGTACAATCAACCGTAACGCTAGGAACATCAAAACGTTCGCTGCCATTGCTCCTGACTAAAGCTATGTAACTCACCGACTCCATGACACCGCTGGCATTGCCGGTATATCGCAGCTAGGTCGGGAAAGTAACTAGGTCCTTATCCTACACATATTCCTACAAATCGTTTACGATGGTGGCATGGCGGCTGCCTTTGTACTCAAAAATTCGTCTAGAGCCATGGACTGCGTTGGCGTGTACCCGTTGCCATCACTTCCAGTCGAGATTCCCGTTTCCGATACCAAGTTTACCGTGTTCTGTAAGAGAGTCAGTCATCCCCTTCTGCCGATCGCGCACGGTAAGGTTGGAGGGTGTAGCAGACTAACCATGCCAAGTACTGCTGCATCCAGTCGCTCAAACATCCTCCAGAGTCTGTCGGGGTTCTTGGTGAAAACGTAACTAGCCAACCTAACTGGTGTATCGTTCGCCCAGCTCGTAACCTCGTCTTCGGTATCGAACACATATAGCCCCAGGATCGGCGCGAACACCTCTTCCCGACACATGAGCATCTCATCCGTCATGCTCCCCAACACAGTCGGCGCCATGAAGTACCCGTCCCCAGGTTCTCTTCTTCCCGTGCCAAACAGCATAGTGGCGCCTTTATCTGTGGCGTCCTTACACATCGCCTCCGCCTTGTACAGTCCCCGAATAGTCGTCAGCGGCCCGAGAGTAGTACCTCTGGCCATCCCGTGACCGAGCTTCAGTTTCGCGGCCTCGGCTATCAGCAAGTTCGAAAACGATTCGTATACGCGCCGATGCACATAACACCTGTTCGGCGCCACGCAGGCCTGTCCCGCATGGCGCCACTTGAGCGCCACAAGGTCTCTAGCCGTCTGCTCGAGGTTCGCGTCGTCGAACACAATGAACGGACAATTCCCGCCTAGATCCAATGAGAGTCGTTTTAGATTTCGGGTACAAGATGCGGCAACTTGCTTCCCTATCCGGGCACTTCCTGTGAAGCTGACGGCCTTGACGAGGGGGTGCATACACAGCGCCTCGGCCACGGCCGGTGTGTTCCCCAGGCCTGTCGTCAGGACATTGAGCACGCCGGCCGGAAACCCTGCGCGGTCGGCCAGGCAGGCAAGAGCTAGCGCCGAGAGAGGGGTTTCGGATGCCGGCTTAACGATGATGGTGCAGCCGGCAGCCATCGCCGCTGCCGATTTCCGGAGGGCGAGGGCGAAGGGAAAGCTCCATGGAACCAGGGCAAGGACGATACCGATCGGCTGCTTGAGGATCGCGCCTTGTCTTCTCGTAAAGGCACCGGCACCGGGCGTGGGGATAGCCGGAGCGGCGTCATCGTCGGACGTAGGGGAGGGCGCCGGTGACAGGGCCGGCGATGGCAAGTGTGGGACCGGGTCCAAACGCTCGGCTTCGCTAGCGGACCAGCGGACCAGACTGGCTCCATAGTCAACTTCAGCGAGTGCTTCATTCAACGGCTTCCCCGTTTCGTGGACGATGATGGTGGCCAGGTCCATACGGCTCGCAAGGATAAGGTAACTCCAGGAAGTCAGTAGACGTGCGCGCTCCCGGGCCGGAGTCGTACTCGAAAAGCTCTGAAAGGCGGAGAATGAGGACTTGACGACGCAATGAACGTCATCTTTGGTGCTGTCCGGACATGTCGCCCACACGCGGCCGGTGCCCGGGTCAAGAATGGCATAACGCTTGTTACTTTGAGAGGAAACCCACTCGCCGTGAACGTGGGAATCGCGACGGAGCAAGTCGACATCGGTAAGCTTGAAGGGAAGCTGAGACAGGGGCGATACGGGAGGCGGGCCATGAATGACGAGGCTGTTGGTGTTGCTTCTCGTGGTCGACTTGGAAGAGGAGGTGCTGTTTGTTGTGATGGACGTGCTGACGAAAGGGGACGTCACGGCGCTGTTCATGGTTGGCGAGAAAGACACCCTTCGTCGGTGGGAATAGTCTTCCCCGCCGGGTTGGGCGATTGTATGCCTCCGCATCAGGTACGCCTTTATGATGCCAGAAGCGGGAGGAGTGGATATAAACCTGCGGTGTAGTATCGTATGAGGCAAGAAATACCGAAAAGAGCGATGCCTATCGGGTAGCTGGCAATATGGGCAAGGCTGGCAAGGCGCGTCCCAGGGCGGATTTTAACGGGGAGATTATCCCTTCTCCTCACGCTATTGTCTCGATGCCCGACGTGCCGAACAACGCTGGGATAGGCTTTGGAGGGGGGGGGGGGAGGGATCCGAGGTCGAATGAGATCTGCAAAGCCAGGAGCATACATGTTTTAGACCTTGGCCCTCGGCGTCGTCTGAAGCTTAAGGTTCGTGGTGTCGCAAAGTATTTCAGCAACCTACTGACCTACGTACCGTGCTACGTACGTCTACGAGTAAACGGTCCAAGCTCCGGGCTGCAGCTTTCCCCTCACTTCCACCTACACTAGGTACTCAGGGTCTCGGGTTGAGGGCGACACGGGCCGCCCCGGATCGGCAGCAATCGATTCATCCATGGCAGGTCTCGGAAGACGTCTTCATTCGGGGTTGTCGAGGGGAAGTTGGGCCGCGGGTTTCGTCTGACCCTGGCAGGCCGATGGTTGTCATTGATTCGGTCCCCAGCGCTAGATTGGAGAAGCAATCGTTCATAAGCGGGCGGGCAGCATCAGATTATGGTCAGCAGTGGTCTAATCGGAATTTACATTACAAGGCGCAGAGAAGCTCTGTTAGTCCAAAGCGTACGCAGTACCAATTTCAGAAAAAAAAACCTTCATGATGTTGTCCCAGCACGGGTGCCCTTCTAACGGTTCTAAAACAAGTGTACAGATGCCCACTGTAACACCTAGTAATATGAGGTACTTCCACTCCTGTACTCCGGTCTCGACTCTGGATAGCTACCCGGCGGTCCGGCGTGACCTTTCGCCTCATCTTCCGAGCTCAGGGCATCCTCGTAGTCATCACTTCTCTCTGGCGGTGCCCGCATGGCTTCCAGAATGCTGCGGTCCAGTGTCGGTGGCTGGTACGGCTTGAGAGTGTGCATCTCTCGGCCGGATGGGATCTGTGCCAATAATGGGCCAACCGGAGGTATGATCTGAACGTTCATCTTGGAAAAGAGGATTAGTGAGATGTCCCCAGAGCCAATCGTGAGCGTAAAGGAGGCAACTTACCGTGTCATTAAGTTTGTGCCATTTCCCTTCGAGAAACTCGATCACGCGTGTCTCCTCACCCTTGCCGCCATCCGCTCCCCACGTCGTTTCCTTCTCGAGCTTCCATTCCTCTCGCTTCTCGCTCCACTCCTTTTTGAACCGGCCGAAGCCGGAGCTTTTGCTCGAGTACTTGGACTCGACGCCCAACTCCTGTAGGCCCGCCTGAAGCCAGGCAATCGCCGTGCCGACCTGGCCACCAATTTCGGCGTCAATGCCAAAAAAGCGGCACGCTTTTGCGCGGCACGCCCTCCGGAGATCCTCGAGATATCGGAGGATTCCCTCGTTGACTTTGCTAGAGCCCCGCCCTGCGGCCTGGCAGAGAGAGGAGGCCTGGCTTGCGTGCTCGGCAGCGGCGAGGCAGAGGCGCGCGAACAGATGAGCGCGAACCTTGGGAATCTCAGGGGCTTTGTACATCCATTCTCGGTTGTTCTTGTTGCGGTCCTGGGCGATTATGGCTGGGTAGGGGTCGTCTTTCAGCACTGCAAGCATGGTTGCCTCGGCGAGAGCCAGAGATGACATGGCTCGGAGGGTCGAGGGTGAGACATCGCTGCAGGGTGGCTCTACCTGAACCCTCTCCACTCGGGAGGCTATATAGTCATGAATTGCTGCAGCGTCTAGGAGGTATTTGGTGGCGGTTTGGATGGCCGCTGTGCGTTGTTGGTTGTCCAAGGTAGCCTGTGTTGTGACATACAATGGGTGAAGAGCGGCCCGAGCGATCAACGTATATGAATTAGCCAGCGTGGAAAGCGTGAATGCGAGTTCGTGGTCTACGTGCTGGATCTTCACCCGAGATCGCTCTCTCCCCGGCAATGCGTTATCCGAGAGCGTGGGTCGCCATTCAATGGATGGCGGCGCTCGGGTATTGAGGTTGATGTAGTCACCAGACTGCGTTGCCGGGTTCAGGCCAGCGTCGATGGCGAGAATGTAAGGAATATAACCGTTCAGAGCCCCAACGACTGTCGAGACGTGAGACGATTGTGACGTTGGCGGTAGTCGCTTGTGCTTCTTGAGAGCATCTCTCACAACTCCGCGATATGTGCTGGAACTGAGGGGCAGTGAGGGGTGAGTATCGCTGCTGAAACTAGATGAGAATGAGAAGGCCGAGGTTGTCGGGAGAATAAAGGGGAAAGGCATAGTTGAGTGGGCTAATCACCGATCGGTGAAAAGAAGAAGAAGGCAAGTCTGGCGATAGTGGTCTGGTTGACATTCACATTCAGATTCCACGATCATCCGTCCACTAACATGGGAAAGTTGCTAGTGGGGGTGTAGGTACCACCTTGTGACGTTTGATTGTCACGGATTAGCCAATTGAGGCTAGGCTTTTGACCCCAGACTCGGTCACGTGTTTCTAGCCCAGCATTCCCCATGTCCTGTCCTGAAGGTCCTGAAGGAAGGACTAAAGTGAGCCCCATCTTCCATGTCCTTGGGAACTTCATCGAGCTCAAGTCAGACTCATAGCTCTACGCCGTCGCATGGGAATACCTTTGGCGACTTTGCAACGCTTCAATGATGAAAATCGCATACGAGGCATTGGATCAAGCGTAGGGGGAACGGGGAAAAGGAGCCAATGACTCGTAGCCGTGGGCAGGACACGCAGAGACTGGTAAAGCAGGTTTCGAGGTGGATTCTGGTGGTGCATAAAGGTACATGTCAGAAAACAAGACAACAGTACCTACTAAAGGTAAGGTAATTGAGGCAGCTAATATCACATCCAGGCTCACTGTGTAGTTGCTTGCTGTGTACCTACCTGCCCGTGTAAAGATTGAAGAGAGACAATGCAAGCAAGCTGAAAGGCTAGCGGCCCCCGGGGATGTGGGGACCTTCTCCAAGGTACCTACCTACCTTGATAGGTTGCAGGCCAACACGACAGCTGTTCGTTGACGCGACGTGGACCCTTGAATTGCGACCCTCCCACTTCCCCAGGGGCTTGACAATCTTGCTTGCCTACTGTCTCCCATCGACTCGACAAATGCTCCTTAGGACCTCATGCCGCACATCTTGACTCGATCAATCACCAACTGAGTTGCGAGGAAAAAATGACTGGTCCCTCTCCCCACAAGCCTCGGCGCAGGGGCAGGAAGACGAGCAGCAGTGGAGATGGAGGCGCTAACACAGTTAGCAATTCCAGCACAGAGAGTCAACTTCTCAAGAAGGAAGCTCTCGTCAAGGTGCCCGTCTTCCCTCTCGCCTCATTCCTTTGGCCTGCCCGAGGCTCCGTGTCACAATGGCAGGTTCTGCCTTTGATCCTCATGGTGGTTGGTCTGTTTAGATGGGCAGCTGGACTCTGGGGATACTCTGGTAAATGCCATCCATCTCTATCTGCCTGACCTTGAGAAACACTGACTGACCTGTCCTCTTCGCAGGCTTCCAGAAACCACCCATGTTCGGAGACT
Source organism: Colletotrichum echinochloae (assembly GCA_016618095.1). Lineage (NCBI taxonomy): Eukaryota > Fungi > Ascomycota > Sordariomycetes > Glomerellales > Glomerellaceae > Colletotrichum > Colletotrichum echinochloae. The sequence continues at coordinate 5,712,700 of JADEZT010000003.1, read as the reverse complement.
ACGAGGCGCAGCGACATTGGATGGAGATTACAACTCAGATTCCCGTGTCGCAGTGGTATTTCCACGACCTTCAATGGTGGGGGCTCGACTACCCACCCTTGACGGCCTACCATAGCTGGCTCTGCGGCAAGATCGGGAACCATATCGATCCGAGCTGGTTCGAGTTGTACACCTCACGAGGATCGGACGACCCGACCCTCAAGATCTTCATGCGTGCCACAGTCAACGTCTCCGAATACCTCATCTACATCCCCGCGGCCGTCATATTCGTTCGACGCTTCGCTAGAAACAGCAATGTGCCGACATGGACTGCTTGGATGGCTCTCGTCGCAATATTGATGCAGCCCGCGACGATCCTTATCGACCATGTACACTTCCAATACAATACTGTCATGCTTGGCTTCGTTCTGGCGAGCATGTCGAGCATGCTGGCTGGCCGCTACCTCTGGTCCGCAGTTTTCTTCGTCGCCGCCCTCGGTTTCAAGCAGATGGCCCTTTACTACGCACTCTCGGTCTTTTCTTTCCTCTTGGGTAGCTGTGTCTTTCCTCTGAAGCCTGGCCGCTTCATCGGTATCGCGTTAGCCACCGTTGCAGCCTTTGTCCTCCTGCTCCTGCCGCTTGTACTGGGCACCCTTTACGACGCCCACCGGGGTATCGACGCACGACCTGACTATGAGGGGCCGCCGCCAGCTTTGCCCCTGTTCCCCTGGCTGACCGATGTCCTCGACACCAACGCCATCTACTACCCGGTTGTCGAGCAACTCGTACAGATGGTCCATCGCATCTTCCCCTTTGCCCGTGGCCTCTTTGAAGACAAGGTCGCCAACTTCTGGTGCGCTCTTAATGTCGTCATCAAGCTGCGCAAATATCCCGCTGGTCTCCTTCAGCGTGGCGCACTTGTTGCTACATTGGCGTCCATCGTCCCGCCCAACCTCATCCTCTTCTTCCGGCCGCGCAAGTCACTCCTGCCTCTCACTTTTGCGACGGCAGCATGGGGTTTCTTTCTATTCAGCTATCAGGTCCACGAGAAGAGCGTCCTCCTTCCTCTTATGCCTATGACGCTGCTTCTCGCCGGCAGACAGGGACTGTCACGAGACGTCAGGGCCTGGGTTGGATTTGCAAATATTCTTGGCTCATGGACAATGTTCCCTCTCCTTAAGCGGGTAGACCTTGGCGTTCCTTACGCTGTCATGACTTTGCTTTGGGCCTATCTTCTTGGCCTCCCACCCACATCACTCAGCGCATACTTCCAGGAGGACCAGGGTAGGTTGCGACAATGGGCAACGTTTCTCCTCCACGGCGCATTCTATGTCGCCATGGCTGCCTGGCATGTGGCTGAGAGGGCTATTATCCCACCTGTAGACAAGCCCGACCTCTGGGTTGTTGTCAACGTTGGCATCGGAGCAGTGGGTTTCGGTATCTGCTACCTCTGGTGCTTGGTGCAATTGGTCGCGCAGAGTGACATTCTGCCTAAATGGGGCGGCGCAAAGAACAAGACAAAGAGCCAATGATACATACAGGAATTGGCCAGCAATGGCTGTGTACATATGTACAACTTCTCGGGAAAGAGAGTCCATGTAATAAAAAGGATCAAAGAAGCAGCATCAAAAAGCATTGTTCGTTCTAGTAGATTGGGGTGAGTGGTACATAGAAGAAAAAAAAAACTTTTCAAAGACCAAGACGATTCTGGTCTACCACCCATGAACGCACCTCAAAAATACCGGGCGAACTGGTGGCAAGAGGGAATCCTCTGATTATTGACACCGTCCAACCTCATTTTTCTTTTGAGCAACCATCCTAGATATCATGCGCCCAATCCTGACGAAATCATGAAACCTGCACAAAGGCTCGCTTTTTGACGACCCTGCTGTCCTCGCCATCATCCCAGTTCTCGTCTACGTAATCCTTGATGCTCTTCTCTTGGATCTGCATGCCGACAACCTTGAGCGCAGCAATGTTGAAGCCCATCTCGTCCTTTTGGCGCTTGAGCGCAGCGCGCAGGTTAACGCGGACGCCATCAAGCATACCGCGCATGGTGCGGCTGGCAACAATCTGGCGATGGTGCGTTTTGAGCATGAAGAAGATAATGCGGCACGTCAGGGGTATGTTCATGGAGCGCTGGGCGAAAAGGTTAAGGAAGGTAAAGAGCATGGGCACTGTCGAGAAGGGCAGCACCAGCAGTGCATCATGTAGCGCTGAGGCCCGGATCTTGCTCAGCACGTTCATGACGTAAGCCTCAGCGGTGATGTTGCCAAGGGCAAGGAAGATGGGGTTGCGCTGTGGTGCAGGCGCATGCGGGTTTGACTTCTTGGCGTCCTCCCATTCCTTAAGGAGATTGAGGTCGGCGATGCCAATCTCGAGAGCCTCGGCGATGCGCTCGCCGGCCATGAGGGTCTCAACGGTCTGCTTGGAGGCGGCGCCGACCTCACCGTCCTGGTCCCCAGCATCCTGGTCACGCTCGAGCGACGTGGTGAGGGTTTTTTCGTAGAGCTCCTCGATCTCCTTCTCGCGCTCCTCTTCGAGGAAGATCTGCTCGTCGGTCTCGTCCCAGACGCGAATGGACTTGTCGTGGCCGGCGGTGACGAGGAAGTTGCCGCTATGACCAACGGCCATGGCCCAAACCTCGCCGTGGTGGCCATCGAGACGCTGTATCTGCTCGAACTTGTCACCGTCCCAGTACTTGATGACGCGGTCCTTGGAACTGCTGAAAAAGTGGTGCCCGTTGCCGTCCGAGTTGTGCGGAACGAAGGCTACCTGGAGGATGGAATCCTGGTGACCGAATAGGGCCTTGTGACAGTCACCAAAGTCGAGGCCCCATATCCTAATGTTCTTATCGGCGGAGCTTGTGACGATGAGCTTGCTGTCGTACGATACGTCCATGCTCAAGACGGGGAGCTTATGGCCATAGAGGTTGAGGTAGAGCTTGAGACTATCGGTGAAAAAGACCTTGACGGTGTTGTCAAGAAGAGAAACGGCGATATACCTGGAGTCTGGGGAGTACCTCACGCACAGAATGTCATCGGAGACCTTCAGTGTCCTCGACTGCACGAGCTTCAGTTTTGGTGTTGTACGGGTGGTACCCAGAACTTCCTCCTGGACGATCTTGAAATCCCAGAACTTGGCCGACTTGTCCGCACTACCCGATACCACAGATCGACCATCCGGGTGCACTTGTAATGACCAGATAGCGCCCTCGTGCGCGGAGACGCTATCAAGGAGGCTGGCGGAAGCGACGTCGAAGAGCTCGAGCTCTCCGGTCTTGGTACCCACCACAACCACCTTGTCTCCGGGTAGGAACGCACAGCAAAGGGCGTATCCGCACTCGAACGTCCGAATACATGCTTGCGTCTTGATGTTCCAGATCTTGAGACTTCCGTTGGCAGCCGTGGCCAGCATCTTGTCGTCGGAGCTGAGCGACACAGCGCGGATATCTGTTCTGTGTCCAGGGAGCTCCACCGCCAGTGACCGCGTGTAGTCGGGCACGTCCTCCTTCTTCGACTTCGACCCTTCTTTGGCGGGAATGCTGTAGTACTCAAGCTGGTTGTTCGTCGTGCCTGCCACCAGTTGGATTTCCTTACTGCCACTGTTGACGGCCCAGTCGACTGATCGCACCTTGCCGCCTGTCCTGACAATGACGTACTGAACGAAAGAGTCACTGGCCTCTGCAGCGGAGATGTCGCCTGCCTGCTCATCGCCCTCAGCTGCACCATCCACCTCCTCCTTGGCCTCCTTGCCGGCCTTTTCACGTCTTCTCCTCCTCTTTCTGGCCAGAGCCTTCTTTACCTCTGCCTCGGATCTGATGCGCCACACTTCCACGGCCTTCTCTATGCTGTGGACTGCAAAGTAATCCCGCCGCGGGTGGAAAACCACCTCGATGGCCTTGTCTTTATTTTGGCGGAAAAGCGTTCCCCTGTCGTGGAGAAATTTGGTGGTTTGTGGCGCGTCAACCTGACTCTTTAATGCGGCGAGTCCCGTCGTATCCAGAAACCACACCTTGAGCTCTCCGTCGTTTCCGGCCGTGATGCAACCGCTGTAGTCGGGAGAAAGGCCAAGGGCCCAGCACTCGCCGTTCGTCTGCGCGATGTGGGTTTCTATGCAATGCCTCGAGGACAAGTCCCAAAGCTTAATCAATGAGTCCTTACCGGTGGTAAGGAGGTAGCCTTCGGCGGACGGATCGCTATCGAGCATTGCCGTGTTTTCCTCGTCCTCAACCTGTCCTTCAGGCTCAACGAACTGCAACCCCGTGATCTGGTCCTTGTGTCCTCTTAGCTTGAACTGGCCAACCTCAGCCACCAGATCCCAGAGAATGACATCGGTGTCCTTGGAGCCGCTGGCCAGTCGCACGCCCGACTTGTCAAACGCCAGCGTCGTAATGGCCGACTTGTGCCCGTTGAAGTTTACAATCACCGTTGCAATCTTGCTATCCCACAGGCGAATGCTTCCGTCCTCGTACCCGACCGCGAAAACGTCTTTGTCAACTTGGCTCTGCGCGATCGCGGTGACAGGCACGGTATTTCTCTCGTCGCGCCACCTGCTCAAGAGCTCGCCCTTCTTTATATCCCAGCACAGAACATCTTCGTTCGCGGCTACGATTGCCTGGCCGGCGCCGCTGCCAGCTCTGCCCTGGGGGGTCCAGACGAGATTCGATGTGTTGGATGCGACAACGCCGAAAGACTTGCTATGCTCGTACTTTCTATGCAAAAATTCACAGTTAGAACACAGACAACACAGACACAGTTCGATTGACTCACAAGTATGACTTGACCATTTTGCCGGATTTCCTGGTGCCAACAGCCTTTCGTCAATAGCCACTGCTATGCGACTGATGTGAGTGCCAATCATCAAAATCTTGAACCTCCCACCTTAATTCCAAAAAAGTTTCCTCTTATCGATAAGAACCGGCAGCTGAGTGGGGCAGTCAAGCCGAAGTAATTCCGGTATCCTGGTCCCGCATGAGCATCACAGCCACCGAGCTCCGACAGCGACCTGACCTCCACGTCTGGCCCCACCACGAGGCATCATTAGCGACCAACGACGCAACAACATCACAGGAAACACTTGGGCAATTGGTCGTTGAAAAGATGCTTCTCCTAGACTATCAAAACGTCCTCATCCAGTCGGTGTTGACCGAGAGGTTCTCCGGGTTCGTCATCTATTGTCCCACCGCCAATGCGCAAGAGCTTGCTAACTTCCAAGGCAGTGCCCCTCCCGCTCACATCGACCAGACCATCTCCGACTTCGATGGCGTCATTTATCATATCTCAACCCCTGAGACGAAGACCAAGATTCAGCTTTCAATCCAAATAAGATGCTACAAGGACTTGGTGAAGTACGGTGCGGAGCAGGTGCTGCAGAGGGAATACGGCCAATATGTGGTACCGCCGGAGCCCGGCTATGACTTCTCAGTCCTGATCGATCTTGAGAACCTTCCCGAGGATAAGGGTTAGTTCTGCTTCTATAACAGATGCTGCATGGGCTGACAATGGGTACAGACGAACGGGAATCAATAGTTATGAAGATGGCGTTGCTGAAGCGCAATGCCATGGCTGCTCCTTTTGAGGCCGCGTACGAAGAGCACTACAAGTTGAAGGAGGAGGCATCCAAGTACACCTCTGAAGAGGCTCCTCAGGGTGTGCGCGAGGGTGGCGAAGTCATGGCAATTCACTATCGCGAGGAGGAGGCCATTTACGTCAAGGCCAGCCACGACCGTGTTACCGTTATCTTCAGCACCATATTCCGCGAGGAGACCGACCGCGTTTTCGGCAAGATCTTCATCCAGGAATTTGTTGATGCTCGTCGGCGGGCCATCCAGAACGCCCCTCAGGTGCTCTTCAGGAACGACCCTCCTTTGGAGCTGCAGGGAGTGCCGGGAGTCAGAGACACCGGCACCGGTGAGATCGGATATGTTACTTTTGGTAGGTGGCCCATACACCATTACCGCGGCGTCGTTGCATTAACATCGTTATACAGTTCTCTTTCCTCGCCACCTTACACCCCAGAGAATGCCCGACGTCATCTCCCACATCCAGACCTTCCGTGACTACTTTCACTACCATATCAAGGCATCCAAGGCATACATCCATTCGCGTATGCGCAAGCGCACTGCAGACTTCCTTCAAGGTGAGAAGAGACGGATTCGTTGTCGGTTGATGCCTTCGACTGACATATTGCAGTTCTTCGTCGCGCGCGTCCGGACAGCGAGGAGAAGGAGCGCAAGACGGCAAGTGGCCGGACTTTCAAGGTTCAGGGAGCGTGATCTGGCTGGGGCTTTTGCTGCGTGTTGCGGCATCCGCATCGCTCAATCGGTGGCAGCGCCTCTGGCTGAGCAGTGACCAGGAAACAATGGATATGGCGGAGAGTTGTCTGAGCAGCACAAGTAATGCAAGCCGATGTTGTTTCTCAGGCTAGCCCGCCAAAGAGTTGGGGTGGTGTTTTGTTGTTAGAAAAGGACAAAGACTCATGACCCTGTTCTACCATGTAGGGAGATGTGTTCGTTTGTGAGAAACCAAGTAGTCTTGGCGGTAAGAAGCTCGGGGCATCGTCAAACGGTCCAACCAGGCATAATGAATACGGACGTGCCCTTCCAAGCCAGGCGGGTGAGACGGAGTCGAGGAAATTCTCTAGCAGATGAGGTGCAAACCACGGATGGACAGAGACGATCATGTCGTTGAATGGTGGTGCGTCAAGCGTCGAGCGTCCTGGCAGCTCAACATGTCGGATCGACATACCCACTTGGTGCCTGGTAGTAGTAGGTACACAAGTTGAATTGGGAGGGGGTTTCTTGTGCGCAAGGTACATCCATGCCTGCACAATGGGCTACATAGTCGATGGCTGAAGCGAAGATATACATCTAGGTTGTCATGGGGCAAAAGATGAGGTGACAGACTGCGAACAAACAGGGACGTGCGAGTCAAGCTATTGGTGAAGAGGCACGATTTTCCATCTAATGTCGAGACATACCAGAACGATACCCGCCTCTCACAACCGGAATGGAGTTGGCCTCCGTCCGTGAAGTGTGACTTGTTTACAATCAGACAGTCGCACGAGATGAGTTCAGTAGGAAGTAGGTAGTGGGCGGATGCGTGCCCAGGTGCCAGGCACGCCAGGGATAATCCACCTTCCTGCGCGTATTGCGTAGAACCGTCTCTATCTCTAGGTAGGTATCAAAAGGTGCCTGGCCCATTCTTAAAGTGGGTCAGAGTAAGGTGGCATTGGCGAACTGTCGCGTACCAAGACGACCGACAGCAAACCAAACGCACCGTGAACAATGTTCAGCATGGTGGTTACAGAGGTACGGACACTATGCATGGCTATGCAGCAGCAGGACCAAGTCCACGTGCAAGAACAGGATTGCTGGAGAGACTACGGACAAAACGTACACACATAGTACCTACCTAGGATAGGCCACCCCATCAAGGGTGGGTATTGAGACCAAATGGGTTTGAAGACGGGGATGCCGCAAGCCCCCTCGTCGAGTTGGACGACGCGGCAAACTGGTGCGAGACAGAGGCTTGATCCATGCCGCGACACCAGAACAACCCCCCAAGGCACACTCTCATCGCAAGCCAAGTCCCATGCAACAAGAGCCAGAATTCTTTCAGTGGTTCCAGGTCAATTATTCCAAAACCTGGGAGAACATGGCCACCCCAATAAGGAGACAGGCCCCTTAACTGTCGCATGGTGCATAAGTGCGTGCTACTTGTGACGTCTGACGGACAAGTGCGAAAATGAGAAACCAGATGACAAGGTTCCCGGGGGTCTGCCATTGCAAATGCACACAAGAGACGATTGGGACCAAAAGGCAACTAACGATTCGTGTGAGTGATTGGAGAGGAAAGTTTAGCCAGCTTCACTTCAGGTACCGAGGTACGTACTACGTGATCCAGGCGGTCCCTCTTGAGATGCACCTACCTAGGTAGGTAGGTGCCTAGGTAGGCAGGTAGGTACCTACCTAGTTGGGACGCTGTACGAGCTTGTACCTGACGCTACTGTAAGTACGACCTTGTGTGAACCAGTCAGAGCCAGTCAGAGCGCTTCATTTCATCCAAGCACTTTGACATCAGGACATTTGCTCCAGTCGCTCGTGCTCCACAGGTTCTCTCATGAAATTGTCACCGAGCTTTCGCTGCCTTACCACCAACCGTCCGTCCCCCATCTCCCATCTGGGCTCTAGCACACCACATTAGCTGCTGCAGGAAGAGCGTGCGCCGATCTAGATCACAGCAACTGTCAATCAATCATGCTCCGGATCCAGAATACATGATGACGATGGGAGGCTGGAAAACGAACGAGGCCTGAGGGCAAACGGACAGCCTCCGTTTCAACGTCTGTCCATCCCAAGTCAATACCTCCGATGGTTCCCGCCCCCGTCTTCATGGTTCGGTATTCCGCTTCCTGGCAACGTCTCTCAGAGACGTTGATTGTGCTGCGCAATGATGTGTTCTTGCGAGGGCCGTCTTTCTTCGTCCCATGCACTCTTCTTGGTTCCTCTTCCTCGCGGGAAATGTTGCGGATGCCCAACGCCCTAGCCTGTCAGCCGGTTCGTTGCCTACCTACCTACTACCTACCTAGCCTAGGTACCTTGCCTACCTACCTAGGTACCCACCTACACTAGATATGCATGCTACCTCCGTAAGTAGAGGACTAGGTAGCTAGGTAGGTGTACCACAGCGCCCCGGAGCTGTGCAGAGGATATCTGATTGGCGCCGACTGTAACTGAGGCACTTCCTTCCCCTCCCCTTGAGGCTGGGCCTGCCCATCCTCGCTTTTCGACATTTCCACTGCCGAACGTCTCTTGTCGCTTATTTTCGATCTCTAACGCACGGGTAGATTCGAGGACCAAAGCTGTAGGTTGATTCCGGTCGCCGGCTGGTGAACGCTGTCAAGCCAGCCCATGATCGGAACCTCGGTCATCGGCAACCAGGACGCTTCTCTGGCATTCTTCAATTGATAGCCAACCGCCCACACGGTTGTCGTAGCTTGCGGTCCCTTCATGTTAGAGCCTCATTCGACGTCCTGCCAGCCATGTCGTCATTTATCCGGTCTCTCTTTCCAATTAACGCTCAGCCACAACCTTGCTCCAGCGAAAGAAAGAAAAAGAAAGAAAAAAAAGACCAGAAAGAGAGGGGGGAGAAAAGCAATATACCGACCCGCAGACGGCAATCACATAGCACGACACCGAACCCTCGTCCGAGGATAGGTAGAGCATTTAGTGCCCCTGGATCTAGGGGGAAGGGAATCCTACAAAGTACGACCTGCCCCGCTCTAAAGTAGATTGTGGGCAGTACGGGGTTCGTTTGTCTTGACACCACTGATTGGCCGGCGCTGGTTCACAGTCTAGGTAGGTAGTCTTTCCACTGGCGTCACCAGTGACCGGCTTCCAAGCGACCGCCTTACCCTTCTTCTGGTTCCTTAGGTACCTTACCAAACCGGGCTGGTATACAGACACCTCGTGTCACGGCAAGAGACGACACGATAACGAGACATTACGACGGCACACCACGGGTTGCATCTGCAGACGCATCAATCCGAATCGGCAACGTGACACAATCGCTTTTGAATCCAGGCTTCTTACCTTCATCATCTTACTCCGTCTGGCAAATCCATCTAAGCACGATCAACAGCCATGCACCCGTAGCCGTACCGCTAGAAACAAAGTGTCTGTGCTTTGATAGGAGGTACCACCAATTTCCCTGGCGTAGGCACAGGCAGGTACATGTGGGGCCGCACCTCCATTCCTGCTCTATCTCGCCTGGCGGCTCAGCCTCTCTCCTGCCTCTCCACCGACAAACAACAAAACACTGCGCAGTCAAAAGAGCAGGGGAGAAGAACAGCGGCTTACCACTCCTCTCTCTCTCTCTCTCTCTTTCTCTCTTTCTCTCTTCATCGTCGTCGCCATCAAATGGCTGCAGCTCAGTTCTAACATCTCTTTCCCGACGGTAGAACTGGGCGACGAATCAGCCTCTTTTTTTTTTCCCTTTCTATTTCATCAAACACCATACACTCGTTTAACACCCTCAATTATTACCTCCCAACCCCGACTCGATTCGATTCGACTCAACTCCTCTCGCTTCCGATTAATTTCGCACGATCAATTTTTTGACGCGCCTCCCGAACTCCCCCGTCGACCTACCAAACGAAGTAGAACAGATTATTCTTGCCACGGCCAGCGCCCTCCTCCTCCCCCCCAAAAGGCTATTCCTGCAAATGCGACGCGACAACCGATCCGATTTCTTATCATCAAAAATTCCCGATCCAAAAGCTTCGATACCCAGCATTCTCACCTCCCAGCCGATCCTTCTTCACCCAACTGAATAGCGATTGCAATGCGTTCAGCTCTTCACAAGCGTCCTCCGGCGCGCCGTCGCCATCAATGGTCCAATTTCCTGACGTTGGCAATTCTGGCACCTGCCTTGGCGACTGCGATTCAGTTTACTCCGGTCCCTGATGTTAACCTCGACCTTTCTCAGCTTGGCAGAATTGGGGTGGCAGGTGACTTCAACGGCATTTCCCGCTATCAGTTTGAGGAACAGAATGAGAGGCCATACAACACCAACGGAAGCGAATCCTTGCTTGCCCAGCTGCCCAACGGCGCCTTTGCGTCGGTTATCTCTACCGATGCTTCGATTCACGACATGTGCGCATTCACCCTCCGAGATGGGACAATGCAGGGAGTGGTTATTGGTGGTAACTTTACTAGCTTGGATGGTATTCAGTCACAAGGCATTGCCTTGTTCAACCCTAACACATCCAAAATCACGCCTCTAGCTGGTATTTCAGGTCAGGTTAATGCCCTGCTCTGCGACCAAGAGGCCAGCATGGTCTATGTCGGAGGTAACTTTCGGAGCGCCAACTCGACCAACGCAATCGCCTTGCAAGGCACGAATGCCTGGGCAAACCTTCCTTTTGCTGGCTTCAACGGCCCTGTTTCGTCCATTACCAAGGCTTCCAACGGTCACATTATCTTTGGTGGTAGTTTCACTGGCCTCGGCAACACCAGCACCCCCAGCACTCCAGATGGCCAAATCATCAATCTGTCAACCGCCAACATCACGTCGGCCTCAAGCACCTCTACACCTGGCTTCAGTGATCCCCGCAACATCGTCTGCAAGACGGGTGGAGTCGACGGCCCGGGTAACACTTGGCTGCTGAACGACAACGCCTTGGGGTTCTGGCAAGCCTCGTTCGGCTTCGGCTTTCAACCCACGAAGCTCAGACTCTGGAACACCCATCAAGATGGCCGAGGAACCAAGACTTTCCGGTTTACCGCTCTCCCTCTCGGAGGTATCCTCAACATGACGTACCTGGACCCGGCGACGGGACGAAACGCCTCTTGCACGAGTGAGTGCCCTCTCAGCAGCAACAGCAGTGTTGAATTCCAGGATTTCCACTTCGTCAATCTTGTTGGCATGAACTCGTTCAGGATCGATATATCCGCGTTCTACGGATCCGGCGCTGGCCTCAATGGCATTCAGCTATTTGAGGATGACATAAACTCATATGCCGTCAACGACTTCAACGCCCCGGCCTGCTCCGATAGTGGCACCAAGTCGTCTGCCACTGCCACTGGGCCCTGGTCGACTTCGCCTTCGCTGCAGAGCAGCTCCCAGTACCTGACTGCAAAACTCTCCGGCAGCATTACTGCGAACTCCGCCTCAGTAACTTTTTTCCCGGACCTCAAGGAATCCGGCAATTACTCTGTCAACTTGTATACACCAGGATGCCTGCAGGACGCCACTTGCTTGACCCGAGGACAGGTGAACGTCACAGGCATCATGTCACCCTCCGGCAATAACAGGTTTACGACATCGCTCTATCAGACCAACAATTTTGACAAGTATGACCAGATCTACTTCGGATATATCGAGGCGAGCTCTGCGGATGGCTTTCGACCCAGCGTTACTCTGACCCCGTTGGGCGGACAGAACCTCAATGAAATGACCATTGTCGCCCAGCGCGTCGGGTTTTCTCTGATTAACTCTACAGGAGGACTCAACGGCCTTTTCGACTTCGACCCTTCAGTTGCCACTTTGGACACGGACTTCAAGAGCTCCAAGATCAACCAGCTCGGGTCATCCTTCTCCTCCGGCTCTGCGGTCACTAGCCTGACAACTGCCGGTGACCTGGTCATTGTAGGGGGTAACTTTACATCTTCCTCTGCTCGTAATGTTGTTGGCATCAACACGGCAAGCGAGGCTATCATAGCGCTCGATGGCGGGCTCGACGGCGAAGTCAAGGCGATGAAGCTCAACGGCACGCAGCTCTATGTCGGTGGCGTCTTCTCAAACACTCAAGACAACGCAGTTGCAGGTCTGAACAACGTTGGCGTCTACGATACTTCCGCCAATACTTGGACGGCACTTGGCTCCGGTGTCAACGGCGAGGTCTCCCACGTGGTCCCCATGCTCGTCAACATCACGGATAGGAGTGAGCCCGAGTCTGTCGTTACCTTCACCGGCGACTTCAGCCAGATTAACGCATTTGGCGACAACGCTGCCGTTCCCGTCTCTGGATTCGCCGTCTGGGTGCCTGCTCAGAAAAACTGGCTTCAGAACCTCTCTGGTCCCGTCCCTGCCTTCAATGGCATTTTGACGACTGGCATTTCCAACCTCCCTGGTGGAGGTTCCCTTTACGCAGGGTCCATGACGTCTGCCAGCATCAGTGCCAACGGGGCCGTCACTTTGGCCGAGAGGTTTGGCCAGTTTCCTGTCAAGATCAAGCCCTCGTCCCCGAGATCTGGCACGATCAGCAAGCGCGATTCGGTCTCAAGCGGCAATGTTACGGGCGTGGTCACCGGCGCATTCTACAACAAGAATAACCGCAACATCACGGTTCTTGGTGGTCACTTTACGGCCGAAGGCGCGAACGGCACCACTGCCAACAACTTGGTGCTCATTGATGGGTCAAACTCGAACGCAGTCACCGGCCTTGGTTCTCAGATTGAGGATAACTCGACCTTTATTGCGCTCGCCATTGCAGGTGATATGCTCTTCGCCGGCGGTAGCATACGTGGCCGTATCGACAACAACGACGTCCGAGGTATCGTTTCCCTCAACCTGCAGAGCGCCACCTTCAACAGCACTCAGCCGGCCGGCGTGACCGGCGGTGACGCTACCGTCACTTCTATCGAGGTCCGCCCCGAATCCGATGATGTTTACATTGCTGGATCGTTCGATTCGGCTGGCGCGCTTGGCTGCCCCGGCGTCTGTTACTACGACACATCCCTCGCAGCCTGGAACCGTCCTGGCGTCAACCTTGACGGCACTGGCCATACGCTCATCTGGACGAGTAAGAGCCAGCTTGTTGCCGGCGGTAACTTCACACTCAACAGCACCTACCCGGCGATGCTTGCAATGTACAGCCCCGACCGCCAAGCATGGTCCGCATACCCCGGACAAGATTCTTTGCCCGGCCCTGTGGAGGTCCTGACAGCCGGTTCGCGAGACCGTAACCAACTATGGGTTTCCGGAACCGCATCCAACGGCTCCATTTACCTGATGAAGTATGACGGCTCCGCCTGGCACTCGGCGGGAGTCACCCTCCTTCCCGGCACGATTGTGAACAGCCTCCAGGTCTTCTCCCTGATCACATCTCACGGCAATACCGATATCCTGGACTCCAACCAGGTCTTGATGATGACGGGCTCGCTCAACATCCCCAACTTTGGCACAGCGTCGGCTGCCGTCTTCAACGGCACGAACTTCCAGCCCTATGCCCTTACTACAAACAGCGGCAACACTGCCGGATCGATCTCAAGAGTCTTCACCGAGAACGAGGACTTCTTCTCCGATAATGGTAACGTAGGATCCCTCTTTGGGTACAGATCAAATGCTAATCTCATATAGCCAATCATTTGGCCCTCGGATTTGTTGTCCTTATTGGTCTCGGCATCTCGCTCGCCCTTATCTTCCTCTTGGTTATCGCCGGCATGGCCCTCGACCGTCTACGCAAGAAGCGTGAGGGTTACTCGCCTGCCCCAACATCAATGTATGACCGCGGCGGGGGTATGGCGAAGATTCCACCTCACGAACTCTTTGAGTCACTTGGCAAGGGTCGACCTGGTGCACCGACGGTATAGCGAGCAACTGTGAAGAACATTCTATTTTCAGCCTCTTTTTTATACCAGGTTTTTGCTTTCCGGCGTTTGGATGGGCATGGCGTGGGAAAAGGATACCATCGCAGTTCATCATCTTTCACCAATGGAGTTGGAGAACCAGCTGCCACACCGAAGACAAACAATGTTGGCACCCGGCACGCTCTCACACAGACTGCGGAACACAACATTTGACAGTCACCTCGCTCAGTTACGACCAATCGATGTGGTTCGCCATGCGACCCGACGAGAGCCTCGTGGACCGCCCAGTCGCATTGCATTCAATTCTTCACGACCCTCACGACCTTTGTTTAATGTCTACATCTTTAGTTATACCATTACGTGCGTCAAGCCGCCTTCTCCTTCTCGGTCACAAATCAACGTTCCCCTTCCCGGAACTTGTACACAAGTCGACACAGCTTTCGTTCATTAGCGGACTGGTCGTGCACACACAACCCCAAAACACCTAAACAGTCATTAACACCACTTTTCTTTTTACCCCTCGTTATTTTCAGGTCTCGTGTTGAGACGAGACAGGAGTCTTTCCAGAGTCAGCAGAGGAGGAGAGGAAGACTACCTTTTAGGATTGTGGGGGCCAAGGACAGAGACAGATGGTAGAAAGGAAGGTCTCCTTCCAGTCAAAAAGCCTCAGCTGAGGTTGTTGTTTACTCAGCTTCGAAGACATTAGTAGTAGCTTCACGGCGAGTTAACGCCAGACGTAGCTTAATATCCACAAATCGAAAGACATTTAAACTGAAGTAGCATGCCTGCCTGCATTTACGTATCCATCATGAACACCTCAGCTCGGTTCTTGTTCTCCAGTGGAATGTATGTATCACTGAAGAAAGTATGTGTACACGTGGTTTCCTCCCTAGAGTTCAACCACATTGATATCACCCCCGTCCATTCCTTTACTTCCCCCCTCACCCCCTCCACATACGTGCCTGTGCGATGTTTGAGAATATCACCAAAACTGTCATGGTTGTTGTCATTGCCATGTCTGCTTGCGTTCGGCAGCAGATTCAGCACGCCACCCATCTCTGATGTTTCTTTCTCTTCTCTCCTTCGTCCTTTGTCCCCTGACCCTCTTTTCACTTGTCTCTGCCCTTGGTAGCAGTATGGGTTGGAAAAAGCATCCTCCACTCGAAACAAGGCAGGTTATTTTGATGAACTTTAATCCTTTGGGCGTGGCAAAGCTCGCCGTCTTTTCTCAAGTTGAGCGGTCGCTAACTTGTGGACGAACTGGCAGGGCTTCAACGTCGCCCGCCTTGCCTCCCTCCAGCCTCCCATGCTTCTGATGCGAGCGGGTCCAGATGAGGGAAAGAGTCAGAGGTTGGTACGACGCTAGCCTAGGAGGCCGAAGCATATCACTGAGCTCGTATGCGAGATGGCAGATGGGGGCGTTACTTCGGGCATCGAGCAGACTGTGCATACGCCTCCCCCGAAGCCGGACGACGTTGGGCTATGCCTAGCGCAGTCACAGAAGGGGCGGTCGAGAAGCCACAGGAGGGAGGTGCCTGCTGGACGTTCATGGCATAGCCTCCCGCTCAAATCTGACACTAATTGTATATCGCCACGATGTTGAGTCGCACACGCTAGTAGGGACACATATTGCCTGGCTGTGTCCGGTCGACCACCAGCTAGCCCTTAACGACGGGCAAAAGGACGGCTTCTTCACACTCTTGGGGGCTCACGGGGATGGCTTAGTCCCATAGGTTTCGGCTCTTCACGCACCATTTCCAGACGCCGCGTAGAACATTGGAGATCCAGGGCGGCGCCGGACACGGGTTTCTCAACGATGACTGGCAGATTTTGGGCTAGACGGCCATTCTCGAGAGGCACCAAGCACCGCACATACATCGTGATGCCGTAGCTACTCTGGGCGTGCAACTCCGACGTTTACGAGGCAGATCTGTCTCTCGCGGGCATGCCAGTGACTGGCACACCCGTCACCATCTTCACAAACATTGACATTGACCCAATGATATCACGCTGCAGGAGGGTAACAACCCTGGTCACGACCTCAGAGTTCGTCGCCTGCCACCTGACAGAACAAGGCCTTGCAGGTGTGGTGCCCGGCTTTCCGTAGCCCACGACCTAGTCAGTCTGCTTGCCTACCTGCGTAGTAGGCGGCGGGTATTGCTTTATTGGCGCAACCGAGTCACACTTACCAGGCGCAAAAGTATCATCCAGCTGTGTACGCCTCCAGATCGGGTACTCTCCCCACCATCCATGAAGGCTGTATTGCGCTCACCTCCATGTCGAGGCGGTTCAGATTATCGGCCAGCCGTGGTTGAACCCGAAAGACCTATACACTCCTAAATCCCTTTTCTCCTTTTTACCCCCCCTATCCTTAGGCCCCTCTACTCTTCTGCTATAGTGAAAGGGTGGGCGAGTTGGTCTATGGGCTTAAGTGAGAGAGACTTGGACCAGTACTATGCTGACTCAAGTTTGGCCCCGCAGAGCGTCGGCCTATTAACCGCTCCAAAAACAAGGTCAGAGCGACTGTAAGAAAATGTCGCACACTCATGGAAAGCCGATGGAGACGGGCCATCAAATACCGCTCCGCAGCAAGGTAGAGAAGGCGAACCTTGATGGCTTATTCTCCATCCGTCTGCGCAACGGCCGTTGTCTGATTTGAGCGGTGAATGAACCGGCCCCGCAGGGAGGGAGGGGGCTGACAGGGACCTGGGCAGGAATGTTGTTCTGCCGAAATAGCTTAGCATAGCGATTGGGCACAACGCAGTCCGTTGTATGGGTTGTGGAAAATACCCTCGTACAGAGTGAGAAGGATGGCACCCTGCGTTTCATGGTGGCCATTAAGGATGCTGTACTCTAGCATTCATTTGCGAACATTAGTGTACTCACTGCTCGGCGCCCAGCGAGGTACAGGTACGAACAAATATCTGGAGACAGAGCCAAGTGGCCGATGGGCAAGTTAGCATTCATAGGTAGTGTGTATGGTGGCGTATTTGTTACTTTGGCACTATCGCAGGAGGTCAGGGGGGGAAAGGCACCTGCTGGACCGGTGAGGCTGGTTCGGGATCAAGGATACTGCTTCTGTTGCTGGGATGCTGTGTTATCTGATGCGAACGAGTGGCAGGGGCCAGGATGGCTGGTGTGCTAAGGGGGCGGGCACCAGTGAACCAGTGAGAGTTCAGGGCATAAACCACCCCGCTGGCCGGCGAGACAGGTTGCCTTGTCTGCACTGTGCCTGACTCAGGGAAAGACGAGTTACCTACCTACCTAGGTACCTACAGTTGTCGTAGAGCCTCGTCTAGAGGGTACGTAGACGAAGACGGGGGGAGTAATCGTATCGCTTCACTGTGAGACTCGAGATATTTACACTGTAACAAGAAAGGAAGGCGAAGGGGGTACGTGTAAAAGCTGGAACGGAAGGAGAGGGCGGTGCAGCATGGCTGTAGTGTGTTCCGCGACGAGTCTGAGGTGATGGTATTCCATGTGCGAGAATATGGACATCTACCAAAATGCCATGTTTTGGTTGCGCCCGAGAGGTGTGCGTGGCGTGGTACTGTTGTCCTCTGGTGGTTCGGGATGTGCGATGTACGCGCGCTAGTGCCGGTAGCCCAAAGCAGGCAGGACGTTGCGAGACTCTTTGGCACAAGGCGATATCGCTGTCATGGCTGTTGTGGTTGGTGGTCAGGTACGTGGGTGGTCCTTTGGGGGGAGGCAAGATGTCCCCTGCCGCAAGTCCTAGCGTGTAGATACTTGTCAGGGGCATATTTCCCCTTATTTTCCACAAACTTTTCATCCCAAAGAAAGACAGGCAAGGCATCAGAGACATGGGCATCCATTGACGAGACAATGGAAAGGGAGGGTGCCGGACAGAAAGAGACGGTAAGAATGGGATGATGGCGCGCATGCGGCAGATCTTGTGTTTCGAGAAAGGCGGATATGGGAGGAAGATATGAGTGGAGAGAGATGCGAAAAATAGAAACCGAAAAGCCATTGCGTCGTATAGGTACTGGTGTAGTATCAGTGTTTGCATTTTTGCTCGTCTTTGGCCGGAGAGAAATGCATTAGCAAGGAACGTGAAACTTAGGTACGGAGGAGACGTCTCTGCCGAGGTACGTAGTCCGGGCGGTTCGGTCGCACAGGTAGGTACACAAGAGATGTTTGTCCGCCTTGCATACCTAGGTAAGTGTACATACCTACTGTCACGATGGGGTTTCTCGGATTTTCTCTTTCCTGTGACATTTTCCCAGTGACATACCCATCAGGTAGGTAAGAGCAGAAAGCACACTGACACTGCCCTGAAGTACGGACGGGGCAGCAGGCATGACCCGATTCTATACCACGGTACCGCACGTAAATAGGTATCTTACTTGAAGGTGGCGCATTCAGCCTGAGGCAGTAGCTTTTGAGCAAGGCATGGTGTGTCTGTAAAACAAAAGTACCGGGGACATACAAAGTACTACCAGTATGTACTCACAGCACTCCCTCATCAACGAATCAGATCCCATAGAACTCGCGCAGAGGGCAGGTACTACATCGTAGACCAGTAAGACGTGCCAAACCCCGATGTGGCCGGAGCACAGTGACGTTCACGGGTGCCGGAGCCTGGGAATACCGCTATATGATGATCCCCGCTTACCCCGCACAGATGGCCACCGACGTCACTGAGGACGGTTCGTTAATTCCAACGACGTACCACAACACCGCCCACTTCCTCTTCTGCTTTTTGCTGCACACTCTTTGTATAGTGCAATGCCTAAGATACTTACCTAGGTAGGTGGTGTGTAGGGCACGTACCGACCATATGTGCCTACCGGCTGGGGTATGATGCGCACGCGTATTGTTTGCATACTACCTAAATAGCATTTACACTACACTTCAATCACCTCCAACTACCTATCAGTGCTCTCTTACTGCCTATATCCGCATGTGGTACTTGGTCTTTGACATCGTACACTACCTAATTGTCGATGCGTTTAGGAACGCAACTACTGACCTGCATCGGAGACGGTGGTAGGCCAAGGGCCCCCACAGTATCTTGCCTGCACCATCACACGGGGCAGGTACCTACCTAGGTTGTTTGGAGAGGGTTTCCCCACTACGGCATGCTAAGGTCGCTTCTGCCTCCAAACCCGCTGGAGGTAACAATTTGCCAGGAATGCTTTGCCCACTCATCTCTCGGGTCTTGTGACGACCCTGTCTATTGGCACTTTCCTTGACCGACCATTAACCCTCTCCTACCCACTCTACCAACCTACCTACCTACCTACCTAGGTAGGTATCATGTCTTGTCCCTTCTGTCCCGGACTAGCCACCGGCACCGGCGTCAGCACTCGACGCTACCTGTTACCGCCAGTCTTAGGCCTCCACCAACACCCACGCCTGCGTTTGACCTAGTTGAAAAGCCAATGAAATAAGTCCGGGGTGGGCTTTCGCTAGGCCCCTAGGGTTCTGGCTAGGTAAGCAAAAAGGACCCTGACGATCGCATTCCGAGAGGCGTCTGCCTTGGTCCAATCCAACGCCGGGGGCTGCGTGAAGCTAACCTTGCTAGCGCAGCCGCTCACTGGCTGCTTTCGGGCCCTCCTCACCCTCAGATGCCTCCCCGACATCCCCCGGCCGCCAAATGGCCCGCCGCAGGCGCCGCTGCGGAACGGTGCCGTGCCGATGCACTTCAAAGCACTTGATGTCAACTGGAGCGTATGAACGTATATGTGGTGACACTAGTCAACTCATCCACACCCGCTCTCTCTGCAGGCGTGTTCTCCAATCGGACGCACGATGCCTACCAAAGGCCCGTTCCCCTTTCGCGATGACGTTGAGGACCAGCAGCAGAGCAGGGGCGCTTCCAAGCCCCTTGTACTGCGTATCTCATTTATTTGTTTCTATCTGTCGCCATCGTGGTTCGGTAGAATACCGGCCAAACCTCGTTCGCAATCCGCCAGTAATGGGCTACAGACATGTCTACGTTACATCTGAGTGGCTCAGAATGCCATGTTGCCATTGGCGTCTGCGGCATTGGCGCGGCCGCTGTGCTTCGAGGCCGGCGCGCCTGCGGCACTAAACCATTACACTATACGGGCAGAACACGCCGCAAATCTTGTGCGGCCTTAGTCGAATGGACGGGAAGCAGTACCTACCAGTCATGGGCTGTCATTGTCAAGCAGCAATGATGTATGGGGGTTGGTCTCTTGGAATTCCACACAAAGTATCCGTACAATATCCATCTAGCAGTGCCAACCGCGCCGTTATCGCAGCAAACAAGATCAAGCCAATTACGCTGAACCTTGTACTTTACCCTGCAACTAGTTCCCAAAATTAATAAAATAAATAAATAAAGAAAACCTGGTACCTGGCGGATCTCCAGTTGCGCTACGAGTTCAGCGATATTCGCCTTGTCTTACTGTCTCGCCCATTACCCTTCAGCGGCGACAGGCCAGCGAATGGCATGGACCAAGAAAACCCCCGGATATGGAGAGACAGAGAGAGGGAGGGAGGGGGAGAGAGAGAGAGAGAGAGAGAGAGAGAGAGAGAGGTCAGATACTTGGTTCACGTCCGTTCCATCGAATCGGGTGCATCGCGAGCGGCTTTGGTCGGTCGAGCCTCCGGATCTTTGTTCATTTGGCCACCCCGAGCATGCTGCGTTTGGCGTCTCGTCGGTCCTGCACTAGATGTAACCTCGCCATGCTTATCGCCCAGAGGACTGCAACTCATCGACATCCGACACGCGTACACCCAGACCCCAAGGCGTCGAAGATGAATCGGCTCCTCTCACTCCACGCTCTCAGACCTTGGCATGGGCGGGGATTATCCCCCCGGGAGTCGCCCCGTTAGGGCGTAGTCATCCTAATCGCTTGCCTTTGGTCCATCACAAAGCTTGATCGACCTTGACTTGAGTGTACATCTCGAGCCGGTAATGGTCAGAGGCAGCCCGTTGCCAAACGCTGCTTGACGCGTGCTACAGTGGAGAGCCCGGCATGTTGCTGAAACGCGGGTACCCATTTTTCCCTTCATCGTTCATCCCGCCCGTCCGCTCGCCCAGCGCTGCAGTCGGAACCAAAGCTGATAATTGCTGGAGCTGGAGTGGGCGAGCTGGGGCAAGTTGAGCGCACATCCCTCCTGCCACGCGCCGCCTTCCCACTTCTCCCTCAGCCCCACGGTCGACTCCTCTACCGGCAGTGGATAGGTAGGTGGTCAGCTTTGGTCCAGTTTTCACGCTTTCTTCTAGGTACCTGCCTACCTAGGTAGCGTGCAGTGTAGCATCGCGATTACGGATAACTCGTCCCTTCAGCAGCTCTGTCTCATCTTGCTTACGTCTCCATATGCCACTGTTCCAGCATCGTCATCCCCAGCCAAACCAGCCCGGCGGAGCCTTGCTTCCTTGCTCTTCTTCCCAGGCCCCCCACCCCAATCTTGTCCAATCTCCAGCACTTTTCATCCCATTGTATTTGTACCTATTCCGTATTGCCGTGGGCTGGCCTTTTTATTTTTATTTTTATTTCCCTCACCCCACACTATCTGACATCGGCAGTCTCGCCGGCCTTGTCCCTATGCACTATGTACGCTACGTTAGGCAGAACGGGTGGGCATAGCGATACGACGTGGTGCTGACCTTGCGGCAGAATGGCAAATTACCTATTTGGTGGCCCCTCGGTCGTCATATACCGCATCCTACATCGCGCTAAAACAAGCCCCCTCCGTTTCTCATGCGCCATCCGTCACTTCGCGGCAAACGTGGTCTAGTGCCCTCTTGGACGCAGCCTCTATCAGACCCTGCAAGCTACCTACCTACCTACGTAAGCAAGCCCAATATGTACCCTCCTCGTGTTCCCATCTGGGTCGCTACACACAGCACCCACCTACGTAGCCGAGTCCTCCGTTCCCCTACCTCATCTTTCTTCGTCCAGGAGGGCAGAAACGCCTAAACCGACCCCACCCTTTTCCCCTTCAGCACCCTTGCGCGTCGCCGCGTTCGTAAGAGTCGCCGCTGCCGCCAGGCTCGAACCAGCTTACATCGGCTGTGGACACCAGCGCCAACGTCAACGACGTTGCCCCTTGAGCCTCCTCTAGGTAGGTACTTTACAACATATCTAGTGGTGCGTGTGTGTGCGACGCTCCCGAGGTGAGCATGAGCCAGCCAGCGTACGTGCGTGCGGCGTGCATTCCCGCGTGTCGAACGTGGTCCGCGTCGATCACCAACCACGCGGCAGCTACTCTCCCACTCCACCGGTCTTTTTCACATGAATACACACTCGGAACGTCCTCCCCCTTCTTGGAGATCGACGCGGCCTCTTATTCCCCTTTTCCCGGAACGGGGCCGCCCCCTTGCTATCAAACCACTGCCCAGTCTTTCATGGTTCAACCGGCTGTCGTCAGAACGGAGCGACATCGGGCTCATCCCTTCGGTTTAGACTTATCTGTCTCATTGGGTTGTAGCACCTGAGAGCGGTACTGTTTTGCCAGGATAGACCAGCGGGTGCACTGAGGAGGGGAGGGAGGTGGCGAGTCGGTGAGGGCCGAACCCCCCCCCAAGCTCAAACCCCGAGTCCCAAAGCCTCTACCCACTCTCAGCCCATTCTCCTCTCTGGTTGCGGGGAGATGCATATGTGATGGGATGGCAGCCGCTGGCGTTTCATCCTCTTTTTTGGGGGGGCGGAGAGGGTGTCGTTTGTACATGAAGCTATGCAGGTTATCGCGTTTCCCGTGTCGACGCCAACGAGGGAGCGATGAGGACTATCCGTTTTCACTACTGTGTGAAGAGTGGCTGCAACTCCTTGGCCAAACCCCCCGTTTAGCCTCGCACCATGTTCTCGAGGTCCTTCTTCCAGCAAAGTTGCTCTGATTCTGCCTTGTCGATCCCTCTACATATCTGCACGACTGATGAGCGGGTTGTCTTTTATGTTGTGCACGCGGGGTGAAGGGATGAGTCCAACCAGGAAGACAGACGGATGTTGGACAACAATTATTAGTTGTCTATTACACTACGATTAAATAAATTATACTATGACGGCATATATGTACGCTCTTCCAACTCTCCAATATTCCGGTCCATGTGTCTCAATATCCTATCCTGTCATCGCCACCGCCCATTCCTGTCTCACTGCTCACCAAGCCCACCAGAATGACTAACAGTGGCAGTGTCTGTACTAGAACACAGAACATAAGTAAAAAGTCACCCAATCGATGCAAACTAGAAAA
Organism: Colletotrichum echinochloae; assembly: GCA_016618095.1. Taxonomy (NCBI): domain Eukaryota; kingdom Fungi; phylum Ascomycota; class Sordariomycetes; order Glomerellales; family Glomerellaceae; genus Colletotrichum; species Colletotrichum echinochloae. Next base: position 5,689,437 of record JADEZT010000003.1, on the reverse strand, counting down.
TGCGCATTGGCATTTCATAGTATGATGGGTATATCATCGAGTGTGAAAAACTAGTAGTACATATCACCCTTTGCCTGGTTCTTCCCAAACCTTTGGGCATAAGGGTCATTTTTTGCGAGGTATACAACCGATGGCAACCGACCTCTTCTCGTTCATCATCTCTAGAAACCTTGAGGGAATCAAAGACGTGTGAAAATGACATGGTGAGCGCGCAACAAAACCAAAACGGTGATAATAAAAAGAGACCAACCAGCAACCAAGGTAATCAGCCCATATCCGTTCAACGCCGAGAGTGAGGATATCACCAGGTCCTCTGTGGCACCTGTTCTTCTTCTTTCGCACATAGCTGACAACCGAAGAGATAAATGCAGAACGTGGTTGGTACAACCAACAACCTGTCTCCCACCCAGGAAGGAGCGGATGCGTCTTGTGGGCTGATATGGGGTTGTGCGATCGGCAGCCAAGTGAATCCGAGCCCATTTCCCCTTTCTCTTTCTGTTCCACGCTGTCCGGTCCCCCCCCCCCCTTCTCTTTTTCCCCGCGCGCCTCATTGGACCACGGAGAAGCCGCCGACACCGTCGCGGCGTTTACGATCGATCCAGAGCCCGCGTGCTCGGATTGTATCGCAGGTAAAAATAAAAAAACAAATGATGGGGTGAAAGATTCCGACATATCATGAGGTGCCCTGTATGACGATGAACCGAAAGTAACAACCTGCCCGCCAGTTCCCATCCCTCCGCCGACTTTTGTCTTGGTCTCTTTCGCTTGCCGATAGATGGATATTAAAACGAGGGTAGAGAATGGTATCGTATGAAGAACCCGATGGACAATGCAAACCGTCTAATAGAGAAAAAGCTTTGATGTCAAAAAAAAAAAAAAACTCATTGTCGAGCCACTCGGTGGAGGTGCAGGGTGTCTGATTGGTGTCGAGTGGATATGGGATGCTGATCATGACTCGACTAGGAAAACTCGTGATGTCGTGCTAGTCCTGCTCACTGCCCTCCACAGGTTGAAGCTGTGAGTGCGGGCGTGTTGTACAGTTCGAGCCTGCAGGAAAGGCTCGAACGTGCGAGGACCTTAGTCTGAGTGATGGTCTTCCGAACCAGCCTCAGACCGGGCGTCGCCCTTGTGGACCTTCTTGTGTCTGCGAAGATTCGAGACGACAGAAAAGTGACGGCCACAACCCTCAACCTCACAAGCAAAGGCTGCAGCAAAATTAGCATTTTTCAACACAGAACAAGACAAAATCCGTCTTGTCGCGACCGGGCGATGACATACGCTTCTCGCCAGTATGGCTGTACATGTGCGTCTGGAGGGACGAAGGGCGAGTGAAGCGCTTGTCACAGACCTTGCACTTGTGCTTCTTCTGCGTGCTCGATGATACCTTGGAGCTGAACTGACCCATCATGGACTGAGGAGCCGGGGGAATCTGAGGCGCCATGAGGCCATGTGGCCGCGGGAGGGTTCGGGAGGTGACAGACTCAATGTCTGATCCAGCGGTTGAGTAGTCACTGACAGAGTCAGCGCCGTAGTAGTTGCCGAATCCAGAAGCGGAGGAGACGGATGAGCTGGTCGAATGCGTCGAGGGAAAACCATAGGAATCTCCCGATCCCCTGTCGCTACGGGCACCGTAGATATTGCGGGGGGTCTCTTGGCTCATGGCGAGCATACCGTGGCTCGCGTCGAGGGCGTCGGCGAAGCTCCGTCGTTCGTCGTGGTGGTGAAGTCCTCTGTTGTTATCAAAGTCAATCATTGAGTTGCGATGGGTCCGGGCCAAGACACTGGGGTCCGAGATGTCGACCAAGGAAGTTGAGGGTACTGACGAGTGAGAGAATCTCCTTGTGTGTTCGGGTTCTGGGGCGAGAGCGAACGTAGAGCGCATAGGAGCGGGAGCGTAGCCCATTGCCTCGTAGGGGGCGGGCGACGCCGTGTATGAGCCGTTTACGGGAGAAGCAGCCGTCGCGTAGGGAGCATCACCATAGGCAGGAGCCGAAGTGGCAGCCATGCGGTTAATACTGAGAACATCTTGGGGAACAGTGAGTAAGTCCGTCCTAGGCAGAGGGTCTGCCATGGGGAGACTACCTGCTGAAGCTGCCGTCACGGGAATCTGTCCGTAAGAACCCAAAGACGAGGTATTGCTGCTAGTGCTGGTCCTAGCGGTGTGTGACCTCTCCAGGCCCAGACCGGAGCCGAGACCGTGGCCGGCGTACAAGCCCTGGGGGGCTTGCGGCGACGACGTGTTGGCCCACGGGTTTGAGAACTGAGGAGAGCCGGAAGAGTGTGCGTAGGAAGACATGTGGTCGAATGTGTTTAGGGGCCCGAATCGTTGCTGAGAATCTAATGTCATAGTCATGATCGGTGGTGTTGGTGAGATGGTGTGACGAGGTTGACCGTCCGAAAAAAGAACAAAAAAGAATAAGATTAGATGTTCGGCGGGATAGCGTTTGCTGATCAGATGTGAGTGCGTAACGAGTTTTGTGTTGTAAAAGGCCAAGCCGTGTCACTTATCGGATAGAACTGGATGATCCCGTGGGAGTTGGGCAAGTCGAGGTTGGGGATCAGCGAGGTTTAAGTGTGTGCCTGTGGACTACTGACACACGACTATTTGAACCAGTTGAGAGCTGAGACCAGTCGTTTGGGCTAACCAGGCAAGAGTCGTATGAAGCTTGTTGCACAGTGGCCAGCGGGGCATGGGAGGATTGTGGAGACTCTTTCTCTGCAGACAGCTGTGACGACTCCGACTCAGAGAGATCGACAGCGCCAATATCCCGTGCGAAAGAGGCCGAGGCGGACAGGGTTGGGGGCGATTAGGTAGGGTAGCAGGCTGGTTCAGATTGGAACCGGGGTCAGGCTGAAGAGATGGAGGAGAGAGGAACGACCAGGTTATTGCGGTGCGGGCCAGCGAGGGCAGAGCGGATGTGCGGTAGTGCGTAGCGTGGTATAGAGCGAGGGAGTTGAGTGGAAGAAGAGATGGCGGCCCAGTTTTCGACAGGACCACTAGGAGGAAAGGAGGAGACCTGGAGTACGTCCCTGGGACGAAGTCGAAATGGGATAAAGATCTGCGGTCTCGAAGACGGTTTGGTGACAAGTCTCGAGGTCAACTGGAGGCTGTGGCAGGGGGCCCCAGGTATTGATGTGTATTCAGCGCGGTGTGTCAAGTACGGGCGTCTCCAAAGCGAGCCAGGAGCTGCCGATGATGTTGTGATAGTGGAGATGTATTTCTTCCTTCTTTACTTCTTCTCTTTTTTTCTCTTCCGCGAGGACGTTCAAGAGCGGGGCTTCCCGTGTTATTGCGGGTGAGCCTGTGTATGCGTAAGGGTGTGTACGCGTGCCCCTTGTTATTATTTAATTTTTGAAGGGGGTGAGAGAGGGGCAGTGTAAGATGTTGCTTCTTTTTCTGTCCTTGGTGCTGTCTTCAATGATTGAGTACCTAGGTGTCTGAATGTGAGGAGCTGCAGAAGGTCGGGGCAAGAAGGCGGAGCGCGTCTAAAAGGAGGATTTGGCGCAATGCGTCGCAATGAGTTTGGTTTGAGGTTGGACGATGGAGCTGATGGTCTCTGATGATGAGCGTTCAAAGGGGGGGAAAATTGGGGCAAGATGTAGAATTGGCAGAAATTGATGGGGAGGCGAGGGAACAACGCTTTTACATCTCTGGTGGCTCCGGGTCAGGAAGGAGAGACAAGCAGAAGAAGCTATGATGTCGATTTACTTGGTGTTAGAGTACGTTGTGTGGAGCGAAAAGAGTGGAAGGGGTGTGGGGTGTGGCAGGTATGGAGGAAGGGGAGGGGTGTGATGCCAAGAGAGTTGAGAGAGAGAGAGAGGAAAAAAATTTAGCAGCGAAGGAAAAAGAGGGTTCAAGTGTCCAAGAGGGTCGCGTTAGTGAGAAGGATGAGATGGGGGCTCGAATAGGGAAGAGGGGGGGAAGGGATGTTGGAGTACAATAGACGAGGGACGAGGGATGAGGGGGGTGGGATGAGGGGGGTGGGATGAGAAGGAGGCAGGGGAGTGCAGGGACCAGATGAAGTGGACCTTGCGGCAGGGAAGACTGAGGTGCCACACACTGTCTTCCGCGTGTCTGTGTGAGGAAAAGAGGACGAGGGAAAGAGGGTGTGCGGAGTACTCTGTAAGTACGTACTGACTGCGGACAGGAACGCACGCCTGCCTTGTACAGCCCAGGTCATGCCTGCCCGGCGCAGGTACCAACTGAGGCGGGATGGACTACCAACCCCGAGCACGGCTGTCAGCGCCTCTTCTACGTCCCGTTCCAAGTACACAAGTACGCCAAGTGTACTTTTGCCAAGGCTAGCAAGCGCCAGCACCGGCCTTCCGTGGCTCTTGCTCTGCATCTACTCCAGCAAAGACAAGCTCCACTAAGATACAGTACTAGCTACTGTCTCTCCCGTTCCCCATCACTTTAGGACGGAGTCTAAGATGAGTGGTTGCTCTGTTCTTCTCCCCCGTCCCACCAATCCGAGCAGGTAGACTAGCTTTTCAGTCGACTAGTCCAACGACAACGCTAAGCTCAGGGTAACGTAGGATAGACAGGGTCGATGAAAGAGGACAGGAAGAAGCCAAAAAAGCGCCACCGATGATGAGTAGTCATGGAAGAGGAGAGAAGCAAAGAAGGGGGGCGGTCGGCGTTGGTGTGTGGGCAGGGTAGGTAGACAGGAAGATACTCATTTTCCCTTTCTTCGCTTTTCTTCCCCCCCCGTGCTGCCGCGATACTACTTAGTAACAGGCAGTATGGAGTGTACGGAGCAAGTATGAGTGAATGCCAGTGCGTTTGCTGGGTGCGTTCTCTCCCATTTTCCTGAACACACAAAGCAGGTAGGAAGGTGGTTGGCGCCGCAGAGCCATGAGCTGATCAATTGCAGACACCTGCAAACATGGGATATGCAGGGTCTTGCAAGAGATGCCTATCCAACTCCCTTTTCTTGCAAGCCCTATCTGTAGCCCAACTAAGCCTGCCTTACCAAAATACGATACACGTAGCTCAGCTTCATGTACGGATCCTGGGCCATGGCTTGACTTGGAACGGCGCCTGCTCGCCACAAAAACAAAGTCGTTTTGGGCTGAGATGGATGTCGCGATGGCTCAGAGCGGCATGGCTTCAGGGCCAAGGTGGGGAAGGGGGGGCGTAATGTGTTTCTGTCCGACTGTTTCTCTCTCTCATATCCCTAGTACCCAATGCCCGCCTACAACTCTCTCTTGTTATTTTGGTTGCAAAGGCTAAGCCCGTTGACAGCACTGGCTGTCTTCCGTTCCGTCCCCGGGAAGGGCACGAGAGACAGTCGGGTTGGTGTGCGTGTGATGACATCGCATCCATATGCTGCACCTAGAAAGTGAAATGAAAGTAAAAATAGTGGAGGGTGCACTCAAGATGCGCACTCCGAATGGCTGACACGCCCGTACTCCATAGAAGAGCGTATCACAGGTGTACATCGTAGTGTATAATCGTCTGGTTTTGGCTCCTTCTGTGCCGCCCCTCCTCCCCCCCTCTCCAACAACAACAATATGCTCAGTGCGAAAGGACCCTCCCACCTCGTGGTGCGCTCATTTGCTCTCCACGACGCTCACAAAATGATGTGGTCAAAAGATAGCATCGCTTCAGAAGCGCCAGGGAGAACAGAATGCCGAGTAGGTGTGAACCCTGAGGAAAGGTTCAAGGCAGGAAGATTTGGGGCTCGAGGAGCGGTACTCTGCACTGACTACCTCCTTCTCTCTCCTTCGTCCTATCCCCCCCTATCCTTCTCTTGATGCCTGTAAACAAATAAGCAACCGCATGTTGATGTCGATGAGGGAGCCAAGAACAAATCTATGCCCTCGACGGGCTCGCAGCAGAAGCTCTTGACTGGCCGGGTGGGGGAGGGAATGGAGACGCAGGCAAGGGGTGTGAAAAGAAGGCTACGACATAGGGTGTGTGTCTACTACATAAAAGTGGATACCGAGGCGCATCCCGGCGGCACCACTGACGTAAGGCACGTCAATGTACATAGTATTGATGCGTTTCGAGCAGGGGTGGGCGGAATTGAAACAACTACCACATCTCTCACACCCGGACACTGTTGTCATCAACTGGCAGGGGAGGGGGGATGAGAGTGGGATGGGTCATATCAAGGTCATGGGAGAAAGAGTCCCTTGGGGGTCGAGAATTGTGAGCCCCCTCGGTCGACAAAGTGGGAGGGCGACAGGGTGAGATGGAGAATGGAAAGCGGAATGGGGGGCAGGGAGCCGCCAGTTGAACCGTAAAACGAAGCAGCAGCAGAAAAGCAGATGAAGCGCAAAAGGCGGACGGGCCAAGAGATAGAGCCCTGTCATTGTACCTAGCTGCCTTCATCTCTCTTCGCCCATCCCCCATCCCCCATCCCTCATCCCCATCCCTCATCCCCATCGCCCATCCTCTCCAACTCCCTTCCTTTCCAGTGCTCTTCCGGAAGGTGGGATGACATGGGGCCTGCATATCGCGACATCTTTGATACATTGCCATCTCGTGCCTCCTCCACTCCGGTAATCAATCTCAACTTGTAGCATGCCTGTGCGCGCGTCTGTTCGTTGCTGTCGAGTATCGCTACCACAGAAAAGGCATCCGCGGCCACATCGTCAGTGTCGACATGAACACCCATGGCAACGGTCATTGAGCCTCACGAGGGACGCAAAGAGTGATAGGTTTACTTGATCGTCCTACGCCGTCGCTGATGGGTGACCGGGGTCATGGTCGAACGCCATCGTAAAGTCCTCCCACCTGGCCAAGCCAAGGCTGCCCCCTTCTCAATATCGGGTGCTGTTAAGCACATTCACCCCATCAGCCTTCCTAGCGTTATGTGCCCTGGCGACAATGACACTTTTTGCCTGTTATCAACATGCGTGCGCGCATTAGACGATTCCCAGGTGGCGAATTTCGATGCCGGCTGACATCAAACTTCGCGAGGTATGCGCCGAAGATGCTTGCTCGGACACGGTGACTATACAAAGTGCATCCGGGGTCCCAACAGAGGCCGTTGCATGTATGACGCCGGTGCCAACTAATAGCCCAGGATGAGGTATGTGGTTCGTGCGGCCTGAGAGTTGGATGAGGGAAAAGCGATGGTGTGTGGTGCCGCCTACTTGATGTGCAATACCTACCTGTACGAGGAGGACCAGTGGAAGGAAGCCCACTGACGTAGGCAGGGAGCCTCTCATCTGTTCTCCCCCGTGATCCAGAGTCCTTCCACTCGTGCCTACCTAGGGTTGCGGCACGCTTGTCGCATTTCGAGTTGTTCGGTCACCGCAGCCGGCTAGGTACCTGTATCGCTTTTCAAACGTCAACCCGACCCAGCGATTACATCAACGATCCGGGGTTACCCCCCCCTCCCCTCCCAACCCGTCCTACTTTTACAATGTCACAGGTGGAGATGCTCCGGCTTGCTCCCTCTCGACTTCCCGGCGCACCACATGTCATATTCAGCTATCCCAAGAAAGAAATCACAACACCCATCTCTTGTTCTCACGTGCTGGACAGAACGAACCCGCCCGTATCACCGCATTCGCAGGGAACAGCCTCCCACTTGGAGCCAATTGGACCCCCCACCCTCTTCTCCCCTTTGCTTTCCTTAACAAGCTTTTTTTTTTTTTTCAATTTCTCGCCGCCAAAACCTTTTCAGTCTATGGATACTTTGGGCACGTCCACCGTGCCTTCTAGGTCCCAAAACATCCTGCGGGTGCATGTTGCCCAGGTTCTTAACCTCTGCTGAAAACTGACTGTAGATGGTGGTAATGTGGTAATAGCAAACACCATCCAGCCATACCTACATAGCAGGTTTTTCCCCCCTTCCTCGTTGGGTCGATCCATGCGTCCTCCGTCTCTCTACTACCGAGTGTACATAGATCCAATGACGGGCTTGTCGAGAAAAACAAAAGAAAAAAAACAGGGGACGCAAACTTGGTAGTATAGGCGCACTCCGGAGTGCGTGGAAACGCAGGAGGACCTTGTCTCGCGGCTTTCCTGATCACTCATAATGCCTGAGGTTCATGTACAGGGCAGGCAACTTTCCCCCCCCCTCTATCCCCAATGCGATGAGCAGCACTAGGGAGTTGGCTGAAATGGAGAGTGGAATAGGAAAGCAAAGGGAAAAAGAAGAAAAGAAAAGAGGAACCCGGTACTTGATTGCACCAAAGATGAGACCCATAAAATCTGCATGGATACGCAAAGGAGATGATCCACCGTTCCTTTTCCGGGAGATGACGGATGATGGGAGTGGCGCCGCACTAGCAGCTATTCCGCTGCAGCCAGACAACGATAACCACCAACAAGCGCTTCTACCCATACACCAACAAGTTACCCTACAACACCTCCGAGTGCTCAATGCCCATGATTCGTTCCGCTTGGCCATGGATAGTGTCACGACACTAAAACCCTGGAGTGCGGAACGTTCTTCTTGCGACCCCGGTCCTTTATCCGCCATTCCATGCAGAAGCTAGGGCATACGAGATATGTTGAAGAGCGGTCACGATGCGTGCGTTTGCCTTTCGCAATGCCTCTGACAAATTCTTCTAGTGCCGTCTAATCGCGATTAGTGCGCAAGCTGGACCCTGATGAGCGACTTTGCACATTTGATTCCAACGGTCCAGCCAATAGCCGCTTCCTCGTGTTTCAACGTATACCTATGTCAAATCTGATATCGCCAACGGCACCGCTATTCATTCTCGTAAAACGCTCTTCTGCATACGGAGGGCCGATGTCTATGACCTCACTGCTTCGATAAGGCTTGAAACCAGTAAGCACCACGCATGCGACAGCAGACCGTACAACAACGACAACATCAACAACGACCGTGACGACGACGACGACGGAAACCCCATATACCGCAATTGCCCAAAAGAGATCATTTCATTTGACCCCCATACAATTGTGGGCTTTCTGGAGCTGATAACATAGTCACGGGCATTTTTTTTATCACGACCCGGATCCCATGGCAGATGTGGGTTCGTAAGCTCAACGACCGTGTGTCGTCTGCGGACCCTGCAAGAACCCGGGGCTTGTATTGTAAAGAAGTTCTTGGTAATGAAATAACCCGACGTTAGTCTCCAAGGTGTAGCTCCGCAGAAGATCGTCTAGGGGCAGCCCTGCCTGGTGGATGGTCGGTTTATGAGAGGGGCCCAATAAACCTTTTGAGCCGATAGACCAGGCATCATTGGATGAGTGTGTGCCGTCCCGGGAGGCTTGGAAGTTCTCAACAGCCTCTGCTGGATCAACACTGCAGCTCTTTTCCCGAAGGAGATGGTCAGAAGGTGTTGTTTTCGGAATGAGCGAAATGGGATATGCGGAACATGGAGATTCAACCCCAGCGTTCATCTCAAATCAAAGCTTCGCTACACCACATTGGATGAAAGCGCAATGTACGGTAAGCCCGGAAGAGACACATGAAACGCGCTAGACATGGATTGCCATGCTCGAAGAGTTGATAGTGGCACTCTCAAGGTCGCCGACGAGCCCGGGGAGCCGGGCTTTGTGAACGGACTTGGAGGCCGAATAACGTGCCAACCAGCCAACGTAGCGGAGACTCAGCAGGCCTGTCAATGCTGATCCAGTCGTTTCGGGAAAAGGGACTTGGTGATGGAGTGTGTAGTTTGATATGATGACCGTTTATCGTTGAGAGTGGGACACGCCAGTTGAGAAGATGCGATGACAGGCAGCTGATGCGAAACCGCTCCGTCGGCTGGGGAGGAACGTGCTGGAGACCCAGTAACGGCCGTGGCGAACGCCTCGGAGCAAGCCGGCTGTGTGAGGAATTGAGAATGCTGCGCTCGTCCTCAGGCCGAGCAATCAGTCTATTGGGAGACGGTTCGCCGTTCGGTGAGCCACGGGATTGGCAAAGCCCAGTCCAAACAGAGTTTAAGCTGGCAACTGCATCAAGCAGGGCCGAACGCACAGGGCAGTTCCTGGAGTCGACAGTGAGTTGCAGTCGAGCGCAGAGGGCCACCACAGCCAGATACCCGAGAGATGACGGCGCCGATCACCGCCCAGAGCCCGGCGGCGCTCCGGCACCTGACTGATCCTCTCGCCCAAAACAATAACAGGGTCGCATTGGAGGAAACATTCTCTGTCGGCTACCGTAGATAATCTATCATATTACCATTCAAACGGGGGAGCGGCCGGACGGCTCTGTGCGCCATCAGAGTGGATGTGTCCATGAAGCGCGAAGACGTGACCCACAACGCCTCGGGTGTGACGCTGGCGGTGGATTACAGCTCGAGGAAGGCGCAATATCGACTCTGGAAAGCGGATTGCATGGAGTGGCGTCGTCGTGTACGGCCAGGTTTGATGATGGAAGGCACGGATAGTGCAGGCGCATCGCGGCAGCTCTGTACGAGAAGCTCATCAAACCCATCCTTGGCAAACGATTATGAAAGGAGTACCTCTAAAGGGGGAGGGGGGGCACCCAATTGGGCTCGAATTCTATCTATTGGGTGGTTGCGCAGGCCTCAGTGTGAGTGAGAGCAGACGAGACGGGAGGGCAAGCCCACAAGGAAGCCCCTTGCTGAATGAGTCGACTAGGGAGTGTCTCAGAACCAACATGGATTCCCCAAAGGCGGGTCTTTTTGTCGCTCTAAAGGGGGGTTATCAAGCACTCCAAGATACTCCCGAGTCCCGACAGCACCCCTTGGCTTCGAACTGCGTGGAGACACTATGCTGAATCGACCGTAGCGTGCTGTAGAATCCCTACACGCCTAAAGCCCACAATGGAGTCGATCTTGCCCGTATTCTGTCGTCCTGCAGACGGCGCCAGCCGTGCCAGCCTCACTTTGTCAACGCTTGGTGCCTGGGGTGCCTGAAGCACAGAGTGCCATCATACTAATTGTCTCTGGAGGCAATTGGACAGGCTTAATTACAGCAAGGAATCGCCGTGCGGCGTCAGTCGTGGAAAGCGGTAACGCCAGGTATCGCAGTACGCGTTGGCCGCTCACCGCTCGGTCTTTTCTGGTATCATGTTCAATGTACATATTGCATTGCAAGCCAAGTCGTGATTTGAGGTTCCCTGATGGCAAGGCGTATCCCGTGTGCCGTGTGCATGTGAGATGCCTAGCTTGCATGCTGGGGCTGTCACGGTGGTTGTTGCCACTGGTGCTGGTCGAAGTCATTAGTGTAATCCAACAAACCCTGCGAACAGGCATTGATTTGAATTCATGTGTGGGGCCCGCAGGACCTCGTGGCTAGATGGCCAGCAGTGGGTTCGTTGGATATCTTGGCCCTCATATTCTGGGTTGCATTGGGGGAACAATGGGGCAGCGTTTTGATGTCGCCAGGCGGCATCAGTCTGAGAACGTGCATGGCGAGATACGAGGCGCAAAACAACTTCCTCCTTTGGGCTCAGTCACTGTCTTGTAGCTTCCCAGGTGATGGACGGCCGGCTCGAAATGGTCTGGAAGGAGACAAGGGTGATTGATGGAGTAGAACTGTGCTGCCGTCGTCCCGTCATGATGCCGCTTTTGCCGGTGGGCGTAGGTAGGGGAAGGAAAATAGGGACCATCAACCTGTTGTTGGTCAATGCTGCAAGGTCGGTTGGGTTGTGTGTTGCTGTGAATATTTTGGCCCGGGTGGAGCGAATGACGGTTGACGCGCGTAGCCTGTTGCAGACGAGCGACGTTTATCGAGAAGGGACGAACGTCCTAGCGTCCTCAAATTCATCCCACAACTCCAGTTTCGCCAATGAACACGACGCAAGCCAGACGACACAAATCCAACCGACACACAGAAGCCCAAAGAGGTGCCGTGGCTAGCATAGGTAGGTATGGCTGTGGCCACTAATGGCGGAATTGCTACAGCCGATAACGAGGCTTAAAGAGGGAGACAAGCAACCGTTGAAAGTAACCAAGCTAAGAACAGAGTAGTGGCGTCATATCTTAGTACCACTTACGACAAGAAATCGAGCCAACAGAGGCGGTGCGCCAGCCGAGACAATAGCCGCAAACGGGAATGTCGGGGAGGGGGCACGATTGAAGTCGGTGCTAAAGGGCATTATGTATCGACTGGCACATCCATGTGCTGCTGGAATTCCCTCCCGCGTTTGATGGCTGTAAAGGTTGTGCTGAATGACGCAGTGAATGGAGTCGACTTGGGAGGAGGCAAAGGGTATTTGAGGATTGAGTTTCTGGGAGAAGGTAGGATGAAGTTGGATCGGTGTGGGGAGATTCGGACGGAAGTTGACAACATGACCCAACCAGTCGGTGTCGACGAAGCGGCGGCAGGTGCTGATGAAGAAAGAGAGATGCGTCGATCCATGCAGGAAGTTGGTTTCCCTTCCTTGTTTATGCCCCCGACTGCCTCTTCTTCCTTTCCCATTCTGAGCCTCGTCAATGGCTCAGCATATCGGTACTACCGTTCAAGAGACAGCTTCCTCCGGCAGGTCAGAATGGGGTGGTCACGACGATGTACTCTTGCTGTGCCGACGCAGTGCAGCAATGCAAGTGCCAAAAGGCACCATCGCATGGCTTCTGTAAGGCAGGCGCGACTGCTTAGATCCCTCTCGCTGCCTTATGCGCATCGCAGCTTCATGCCCCCCAAAACATGGGGGAAACCGAGCGAGGAAGGGTCATCGTGGGATGTGTTTCGAAACACTCGATGACGTCGCCACCCCCCTGAGCCGCCTTGCCTGGTCCTTTCCTCTTTCTGAAACGGCAGCATGTCGCCGTATGCGTTCCCTGGGTGTCTATCTACATAGTATCCTTCCACGGCAAATCTGCACATGCTGACTTATTCCTTCAATTTTAAAAGAAAAAAAGAAGAACAAGCACCCAGGTCCGTCTTACAAGTGTCGTAAACGCCCATCTCCGCGGCGTCCCGAGTCAATCGGCATTCTCCTTCCATCCCTCTTTGACGCCGATTCAACCATGGTCCTGATCTTGGTTATCCAGGTGCCTTGTGGATTTAAAAGCCTTCCTGCGCCATCCCAATGCTGCATCGCTCACCCTCTGTTGCCCGGGCCGTAATTGGGGTTGAGGGTTTGTCTGTCGTTGATTCATTCATTCGGACAAGGCTCTGTCGACACGAAGACGCGCAACCCGCCACAAGCAATCGTTGACTATCCCTACATACCATCCACGATGTCCAATGACATGCCTACTAGCCCCTCTCACTTGCATATACGCCTCGCGAGATAATAGATGGCTTTGCAGCAGCCAGCAAGGTGCTCGAGTCGTTCCGCTACCCGCCTGTTCGCTAATCTGCCTTACTCGACACGTCTTGAAAAACCAACTAAACCGACTAGCCAGTTCCTTTGCGGGTTGCAAGCCTACACCAACAGACAGGGCGCTTCCGAGCGACCCCGGCGCCAAACCGTTTACTAGTCAGATGGCTGCGCTTTCCAGAACGCCAGCTCATTTCCAGCGCCTTCAATGCAAACTCTATTCCAGCAGACGGCTGCTAATGTCCCGGGTGCCATCCCCGCCCAGATCCCGACAGCGTGCAGCCCTGGAGCACCCTTCGGCCTTCCTGACTGGCTGGCAGGCGGGCCTTCTGGATCGTAAGGAAAGCTTCCGGATCGGCATCCGACCATGTGTCGAAGCGGTAGACTGCTCGTGGAGAAGAGCACAACAGCAGGATAGCAGCGATGATCCATGGCGGTCATGGTCTGCTCGTATGGGATGACACGCAGGCGTTGATGGAAAACTGCAGATGGCGTTTCCCGATGCCACCAGAACATCGCAATGCATCGGCTTCAGTGCCCGTGAACATGCCACTCCCTGGGTCCTCTGCTCCACCCCCATCACGCTCTCACAACGACAACGGTGCATTCGTCCAGCGAGGGCTGCGGCGTCATTGGGCCGACCCTTGCCTGAGGTGCTCTGTTCAAATAAGGCATGGCGGCACTGTGGCTCGGTCAACTGCGTCCCGCTCACTGTAGGCAGGTCGTCTCTTCCTGTCTCCAGTGCAGTCCTCAATGCACGCGACTGGCTCGTATAGGGGGCTTACATGCTACCGATTTCCTTTTGGGCCATCTAGGACATGTCTTGTTGGTCTCTCCGGGATTCGCCAACCACCCAAACATTCTGGGTTTTTTGAGGAATTTGGCCGAACTGGCCGAGACAGCGCTTACCATATTCGTGATGGGTGGCTTTCACGTTATTTGGACGTATAAGCACTGAGGACGTGTCGGGCATGCAGAGGTACAGGGGACCTTGTCGATCACTACTCTCTCATCATGTCAATCAGAGCGAAAATGGGCGGTCAAAGTACAGTCGTAGACTCGTAGGGCAGCTAGTTTGTGCTTGCAAGGCCTCGGCTGCCTGAACTATCGTAACTAGCCTCAACTCTCTTTCCTGATCACTGCGGGCTTGCAGATCCCCCGCAGTGTCCCTTTCCGCGATGGGGATTGCCGCTACTGTCAGAGACGTTTCCTTTGCTAGCGCAACGCACCTGGGAAAAGTGCCCAAATTAGGGCAGGTACCACAAGGCAGAAAAGAAGGAGAAGAGCAGTACCTAACAAAACGGAAACGAGACGCCAACAGCAGCAAGACGACGCGGACGTCCGCCAAGGGAGAAACGAAAGCGATCGGCATTTGTTCCAGATGAACCAAGCCAGCTATCAGACCGACCGCATTTCATTTTCCGATGCAGCCCTCATAGCTACAACGTGGGATACACACTAAGTTGGCTGGCAAATTGCAAGAATCGCCGTTTGCAATGAGGTTTGCGAGCGCGGGAATTGAGGCTCCTGCGTTCGGAACTTCCTGATCGGGGTTTCTTCTCAATTTTGCATACTGTGACCCTTCGACAATCTACCCGCTCCGTCTCACCTGAATCTCGCATTTTTCTCTCGTCGAGGGATTATCGTTCCCCACAGGAACCCAAGATAAAAAAAAAGTTGGCCGGCAGGAACGTCAGCAGTGCAACCCGCAGCTAACCGATCAACCAGGTCCCCTGGATGAGTTGCATTCCGCAGACATTTCAAACGCTCCAAGGAAGGGGGGAAAGGACACTCACTGGCAGTGCTGCACACTGACCCACAGATACCTACTATACCTACCTATATACTAAAAGGTACCGTTGATCGCGGCAACGACAAACAACAGCAATAACGACGACCCAGGGGAATTATTTGAGGCTTTCTGTTCCGCCAGAAATCTTGAGCCCAAGTAATAGCCTTGGCCATAGTACTGCTAATCCGCTCTCTCTGTACGGTGCACAGAGCAAGAGTGTAACTGTACTTGGGAGGGATGGCCTCCCCAAACCTACAGAATGTTAATTTGTGGGATTTTACTTATAAATAGGTGTGCAAAATGCATATGGCACAAAGAAACGCATGAGCTGTGCCTGGCGAAAGCAAGGCCATCCATACCAGGACTTGATATAGTCGACGATATAGTACAGGTAGAAACCGAGGATTCGGGTCCTGATGATTAAGGGCTATCCCGGGAACAACTTCGTTTGGGTGAGAAGCTGCTGGTTCCTGTCAATTGAGGGGCGAGGATGAGGGGTGGTTCCCTCCCTCTCGTTTCTAACGCGTACCCGGTCGATATCATATTACAACAACCTGTAGCTGTGCACGTCTACGTACCGGGCTGACTTTCTCTCTCTCTCTCTCGGATTAAGCTCCGTTGACAACCCAACACCATTCCTTCCTCGATGCGACCTCGGCGTCGGGGTGCCCGTCGTCCACTCCATGCTACCTAGCGTATGATGAATTGTGGTTTACCCGTGTACTGTGTTGATGTACGTAGTAGGCATGTCCTACATGGGAGCCCGTACTCCTTTACTTTCCGTTGTCTATAGATTGACCGAGAATACCAAGACGGGGTTGAACGTACGACTTGCGCCTCATTACAAGGCTGTCAAGAAGAAGAGTCACAAACGCGGATAACTTTTCTCTCTCACTCTCTTTATTTCTTTCCCTCATTCTCGCTCTTTCTGCCGCCCCGCGTGTGCGGCTAGCCGAAAACCTGCATTTAGCATCATCCACGCCCCCCCCCCCCTCCTATGTTGCATCGCATCGATACTACAGTTGCAGGCAAGGAGGCTGAATCGTGTGTCAACAATTTTCATGGTTTCATACTCGGCTCGGCTACCGGCCGCTGACTTGCCCATATGCTGAGATCGTATGAAGAACCTAGGAGCCACGGCGACGGCAACGGAACCGTCGGTAGGCGTGATATCGGGAGGGATATTCCTCGGTTCATGACACCCTCCAAGAAAAGGGTCCCCTAGCCTCCTTCCCGGGCTGCCCGCCTCCCATAACCATCCCCAATAGTAGTATGTAGTATGAGCACATCCTGCCCATAACTCCCACTCGTCAGGAACAGCCGCAGGTTGAGACGAGGAACCGCCTGCTAAACCTCGAACCCCGCCCGAGAGAAGAAGTTAGAACACCGGGTCTGAAAGGGACCAGAAGTCCCTCCCCCACACCCCCCCCTTCCGCTTCCCAACTGCCTTGTTCAGCTCTCTCTCTCTCTTCTTCCACCTTCCCTACATCCCTTCCTTCCATCCCTTCCCTTCCATCCCTTCCCTTCCATCCCTCCATAGCGCCCGCATAAGAGGAGGGCTCCTAGTTTGCTATGCTACTGCTTCTATTCTGGTCATCAAAGGAGAGCGGGTAAGCGGATTTTCCCATCGCCGATGTCTGTCAATCAATCAACACGTGGGGTGTACACGACACGCACAGAATGAATGCACTTGACACGGAAAGCGGACTCGAGTCATGTTACGGCGAGCGTATGAGCACTTTCTCCAGGGCAACGAAGGTGCAGTGGGCACGCATACGACCTGCACGAGATTGAGGGAAACCCTCCCGAGTAACAAAATGGGCCCTGTTTCGAAAGGCGAAAGGGCAATGGATAGTAAATTATTTTCTTCAAGTGCTGGAGCGCCATTCGATTTTTTGGGTTGTTGCTCGAAAGAATGCTCCACCAACATAAGAGACTTCTACAGCATGCGAGTATTATGACTCAAGTACAATACAATGGCTGGCTACCCTGCGCGCCCCCTCGATGCGCAAACACACCGCTTACTGCCCAGTTCTCCGTCCTCCTCTCAGCCTCTGCCTCTGGCCTTCTCGGACTCTCGCATTTGAACGTACCCCCCCCTGAAAGGTGGTATGATATGTAGACTGTGGGGGCTGGTCGCAAGAAAAAAAAAATAACACATCCCTTCTTGGATATCGCTTGAAGATGAACACCCTCAGGAGGAAACCCAGTTGAACCTTGTCTTCCCGCTCTCGCCTTTCACCCCCTCGTCCCTGCTAGACCCCCCCACAGGCAACTCAGAGCATGATCGCCAACTCCGACCTGTCAACCTTTTCTTCGTCCAGGTTGGGATAGTACGGCACCATGGCGTCGGCACCCTGGACATAGGCGTCGTTGTATAGCCGCCAGTAGGGCTGGCGTACCTTGCGTGCCGGATGAAACAACCCTGCCCAGACGTAGTTGAGGACCACGCCGGGACCGACGGCCATACGGATCGCCTCGATGGCCTCGATGATGCGGTCAATGACGTGAGGACTTGTCTCAAAAAGGTTCGGGTACAGGAGGTTGAGGAGATGGACCATGGCGTCCTCGCAGCCGAGTCCGACAACGCCAAGCGCGATGTGCTTGACGACCGAGGCGGCCGTCTGGCGATGGACCTGGTCGCGGTCGATGAGGGCATCCTCGAGCAAAGGGGTAACAGCATAGACGTAGTCCTTGGCCATCTCGCCAATGTACTCGAAGAGGAAGGAGAGAGACTTGAGCACACCGTTTTGGACGTTCAGCTCTGGTACGCGGTACTCGTTCATGAGGGCGGGGAGAACGGTGAAAGGAGCACAAGTCTCGGCCACGATTCCAATGGCGACGGCCGTGTTGACACGAGACTGACGCTCCTGCACGCGAAGGTTGTTCAGCAGCGTGGCGAGGACGTCCTGGGGACCAATGGCCTTGGCGATGAAACCGAATGTATTGTTGGCGGCACGACGGATGCCCTTCTTATGCGCCTTGAGCATGTCGAGCAGCTCGAAGCAGATGCGCATCCATTCGCGAGCGTTGACGCTTTCGGGACCACGGTCGGCGATACGGCCGACCAGGTCGATCGTGTTTTCCTGCACCTTTTCGTGACGGTTGCGTAGAATAGGGGTGAGTCGAGGAAGGAGGTCCCTGATCGGAGGCTGCATCTGCGTGATACCAACCACCGTGACAATGGAACGCAGGGCTCCAAGGATGGACCCGAGAACTTCGGGGTACTCTTCGCCCAAGTATTCGTAAAGCACAATACCGAGCTTGCCCATCAAGGCGTCCTCTCCGCATTGCTTCATGACCATGGCAATCCGCGAAATAAGGTCGGCAGCTTGCTGTCGTACTGTTGCCGACTTGTTGTTCAGCCGCCACAGAATAGTACTGACGATTTGCGGCAGGTAAGGCTTGCAGCGCGACCCGAGCGCGTTGACGACAGACCCAAAGCCGTTGAGCATGATGATATCCTCCACACTCTGTTCCTGGAATGAGTGCAGGATACCGTCGATCAAGCGTTCCTCGAGACGCTCGCCGATATCTGCGGCGCCCAGACTTGCAACAATTTTTTCCACCGTTTCGACGGTCATCTTTCTGTAGGCCTCGCTCTCGTCCTTGAGATTCACCACGATTCTCTCCAAAATCTCACTGACGCCGACCTTTTGGCCAATATCAACCGTGGTCTCGACAACTTGCCTGTAGTTGCGCTTGTCCAGGGCCATTCGTCGCACCCAGAAGCTCTTGAAGAACTCATCCAGGACGTGCTCCTTGAGATAGCCTGCAGTGACACCATCAGTACCAGCGCACTGAGACACCACCTTCAGGACAACCTTCTTCATCTCCTCATCCGGTGAGGAGAACTCGCGGAGGAGAATTTCCATGATTTGACTGGTGTAGTAGTTGGCGTACTCCTCGTCCATGAGAGGGATGATGAAACCCACGGCTTTGAGGAAACCTGCCAGACCCTTTCCTCGCTGCTTGCGAGCCCCGGTCCACAACGGGTTGAGAATGTCGTCGAAACTCTCGATACCGTAGGGGTTCGACGCTTCGGCAAGCGCGGCTATGGCCAGACTGGTGACGGTCCTGACCTTTGTTTGCTCGTCGTTAAGGTTAGGACCGATACAGTCGACCAGGCCCTTGAGGTGCGGCAGGACGGCACAGCCCATCAGGATGGGAATTTGCTGTACAATCTTGACACCGGTGTGACGGGCCTGCCATGACTTCTTGCTTCGGCAGACGGCTCGGAGGAAAGGCAGCAGAGCCGGAATGCCCAGTGCGGACGCAACCACAGCGAACGCTCTAGCGGTTGTGTTTCGGACGTACTCGTCAACATGGTCAATGTCTGGTCTCATCGTGCTGATCATGGTGGCCAGCCCAGCTGCTTTGCTGAGGTTGGAGATGATCTCACGACCTTCCACTCTCGCATAGTAGTCTTGGTCGATGAGCAATGGCTCGATAACGACCAAGATCTTGTGGACGTATGGCCGCACTAGGTCATCGAGCTTGTAAAGAATACGGTCGATGACCTTGACGAGCAAATGTCGCTCTTGGTCTTCCAACGTCTTCTCCATGAGTAGCGGAAGAATCTGGTCGAAGAGCGGACCGGCTCCAAACTGCCTGGCATTGTCGGTGAGCTGTCTCAGGGCAGTTTTACGCATTGGAGGAGTACCGTTCTTGACTTTCAAGAGCAGCCTCATGATCTTCCTCTCCTTCATCTCCTCCACGCTCAGACTGTTCTCGTCGGATCCGTCCGTCAGTTTACCGAAGTAAGCCATGTCCTCGGCCTTGAAGAACTGCAAGTCGCCAATGCCTGGGATTTCTGCCGGCACAGGCTTTCCGCTTAGTCTGACAGAATCGGGATCCTGCATCATGAATCCGGTTTGAGGCGCTGGCGTAGCCATGAGTTTGTGAGCAGGAGCGCGAATCGGGGCGTATCCTGGCGGTGGCTCGAGGATCTTGTATCCTTGCTCCTCGCCGGGAAGAAGCATATCCAGTTCCTCGTCGCTCAAAGGCGCGTTGCGTCCCGAAATATCCGTTCCGAAGGTCGTGGGCAGGACAGCACTGCCCGCTTGCGAGGGATGCATCGGCGTGGCAAGACCCTGGTTGCCTATGGGGGTGGCCGAGGGCGCCTGGTCCCATCTTGATCGCTTCTTCGGCGCGTCGGCGGGCTCCAAAGACGGGGTTTGGTCCCATCGCGAGCGCTTCGATTTCGCAGGCTCGGAAGACTGGGCAGCTTCCTCATCCGCGGCTTGCGCGGTTGAGACGTCCCATCTCTTCTTACGCTTCCTTCCGGCATTGGCAGCGTCGGATGAACCAGCTGCGGCCTTCTCTTTGTCGTCATCCTTCAAAGTCGCTTGGGCAACATTGCCGTCTTCTTCGGGCCCGGCAGCAGCCTTGGCTTTGATTTTGCGGGCAACCTCTTCCTCCTCCTTCTCGAGTTCCCTTCTCGCCATGATATCGCGGTAGCTGGAACCATCCTTGCTGTCGCCGTTGGCGAAGGCGTCGGTTCGAACGGGGGAGAGGGCGCGGTCAAACCGGCGCTTTTGGTAGTCTGTCTCGCGATCGGTGATCCTGTTGCTCTTCTCGCCACGTCCCGCCAAGGGGTCATCTTCCTCGACGCCATCGCCGCGTGCGAACTCGTCAATCATGTCACGTGAAGCCGTGTACTGGCCGACGAGACGGCGCGTGTTGTCGGTGCCCTCCATCTCATCATCGTCGTCGTCGCCGGCAGGGATGGACGTGTTGTATCCAGCAAACTTGTCGACGCCATTGCGATCGTACAGATCGGTGTCGAAGCTATCAGTGAGTTTCTGCTTGGTGCCGGCGTCGGCACGCTGGGTGGTCGGGTCGAAGGTGCGCGAGCCCTGTTTCGCAGCGGCGGCAGCGTTGCGCTCCGCCTGGAGCTTCCGGACAGTCTCGAAGTCTGCGTCGGACATTTTGAATTATGGATATTGTGGCTTCATGTCACTTGTGAAGTTGCAAGTGGTCGATCGACGATGGCGGCGCGCATCAGTAATTGTTGTTTTGTTGCTGATGAGGCAGACAGGGGAGCAGGAGTCGTCGCAGGAGAGTTTGCAATCTGCGCAGGCAAAGCTTTGCTGTCTCCGACGCCACCAGAAATTCGACTCCCGAATTTTAGCCGAGAAAAGCCAAGACTATCCTTGCTTGACTAGGTACCTACCTACAAGACCTCAACCTCCAAAGAATCGCAACAGGGACTGAATTAGCATTTCCGAGAGAGACAGGGGAGCGGTCCGATTTCTCCAATCTTTTCGCTCGTATAAAATCTACTTTGCATTGGTTGATAACATGAGACTTGAAATTTTTCTGCCTGGCAACTGGATGTAAAAGGTAACAAACAGTAACCCGGCAATGACCATTACATGGCATAAAGAAAATAAGATGAACACCAGCAGTCCAATGATCGCTAGAGGCCCTGGAACAATATCGACCCAAAAGTCGAGAAAGAGAGAGAGAGAAAGAGAAAAGAGAAAGAGAAATCCCGTCATCTTTTGTGCTTCAGCTTATTTTCCGTGTTTGTGACCGAGTCCTTCTTCGCTTGGGCGACGACCCTTTCGACACCGTCTCCGGCACCTCGTGACCCACCTCCAACTTCGCCTTCATGAGCTTGCGCTTCGTTCCCGGCACCGGTATGTCCTCATCAAAAGCAACCTCCTTCTTCACCGTCGTCATTTGATCACCCTCCCCATCCTTCTTCACCGTCCGCTCAGAAAACGTCTTCAAGTCCGCCGTGAACAGCACAGAGTGTGCCCAGCCTGCATACTTGCCCCACAGCTCCCTGAAGTGGTCACCCACGGCATCGTACATAGTCTTATTGAAAGTCTTGGTCTTGGTCTTACCAAACTTGTAGTCCCGTTGGGCAATCTGCCAGACGTGTGTGTCCACCGGCACAGCCTCGCCCCAGCCCAAACCCATCAGGCAAACACAGTCGGCTACCTTGGGCCCAACGCCAGCCAACTGAAGGAGCTGCTCGTGCGCCTCTTTATATGTGCATTGGGGCAACCCGGAGCCTCCTGGAAGTTTTCTATAGCACGGGTTCTCCGGGTTTGTCAGGCTTTCGAACCAGCCCTTGGGCCGGTCCTTCACGACGATCGATGCCGTCTGCGCAATGTATTTCGCCCTGTAGCCGAAGCCGAGCTCTCTGAGATGCGTTTCTACTGAGTTTCCCGTCAGGGCTTCTGGCGTCGGGAAGTCATGAAACGGCTCATCTCCAACATGGCCAATGAGTGGCCCGTAGTGCGTGCAGAGTTTATGGACCTATCGTAAAGTAAGCATCGAGGTACGTTGGCGTCCTGTTGTTAACGTGTCGTCATCTTGCCATCTTACCATCTGTGATATCCTAGAAATGTTGTTGTTGCTACTGCATATGAAGCATATCAGAGCTTCCCATGCATCTTGGCTCAGCATACGGACGCCTCCGAATTCAGGGGCCCGCTTGCGAAAGTTCGGATCCGCTTCTGACCATTGTTCGTACAGAGATTTGAGATCCAGCTTAAGACTCAGATAGTGTCGCAGTAAATCCTCGGTGTCGTCGCCTTTGGCTTCGCCATCGGTGACCGGTGGTGTCAGCGGATACGCCGGCTTTACAGGCCAAGTGACCTTGTAATGCAGATGAGTTGGATCTTGCTTCAACGTTACGATCCGACCGTATAATGTGCAGCACCTAGGCCCGTGTTTAGTACGGCACTTATACGTGTGGGTAAACACATTCATCTAACCATTCGTCATTGATCTTGCGCCATCGGAACGATTGACCGCATCGCAGGGTTGTATCGATGCAAAGCTCGGCCAAACTCAGAGGCAATTTGCGCCACTCAGTCACTCTGGCTATAGACATGACCAAGGTCCGGTTGAGCCTATCAAGCTCAGCTGAAAATCGAGCTGGAGGACAAGCGCTAGATCTATCATCAATCAACAACGTCGGGAGACACTTTTGCAGGTTGGTCGGTTGTCAATGGAGAATCCGGGCTCACCAGCCACATTTGTGCAGCCACATCGCAGTCTGTCACAATCGAGTATTGATTGTAGTAGTACAGTTTACACTGTTTACACACACTGTACCCCCACATCCCTTTTGCACTCAATCAAGAGCATCACGACGTTACTGAGCGGCTCATCACGACCAGCATCCACCCCAACTGCCCACCATGCTTTTCTTCAGGTACGTTTTGTAACTCATCAAGATACGGAGAGGTCTGATTTCGTGTTGATGAGCCACAATGGTCCTTCTCCGGGCCTTCACAGACTGACGTGTCAATACCTCAACCCAGTTTCTTCAAGACGCTCATAGACCACGAGGTCACCGTCGAGCTCAAAAACGACATCCAAATCCGCGGCATCCTCAAGAGCGTCGACCAGTACCTCAATATAAAGCTGGAAGAGATTTCAGTTGTCGAGGAGCTCAAGTACCCGCACCTGGTCAGTCGCCTAGCCAGCTCTTCTTCCTATAGCACTCGCCCTTTCACCACCGATGCCTCTCGGCTTGAAAGGCCACGAGCTCACTAGCTAACGGAAATATCTCGACAGAGTTCAGTCAAGAATGTCTTCATTCGTGGCTCCGTCGTACGCTACGTCCACCTCCCCGCCGGTTCCGTGGACGTGCCCCTCTTGGAGGATGCGACGCGGAGAGGTGAGTCCCCAAAGACTATCTTGTGTGCAATGGTGACGCTGACCAATCACGCAGAGGCTGCCGCCCAGGCTGCAAAGGCGAAATAGGCTACTAGCTCTTTGGGAATGATGCGCTGTTGGCTGGGGACATAGGGATCATGACATGGCCGGGGCACTACAAAAGCCGGTCAACGATAGTCGGGAAAGGAAGGCCAGTGCCTCTAGCTACCAGATGTGCTAGCTGAACGGGGTCCGTGGCGTTTGGCACGCTTCGACTAGATGACGGTGCGAAGAGGGCGGGGGAATTCGATATCCAGCCAAAAAAAGCTGAACAGTCTCATGTTCAAAAAATTTGTGCGCCCTACCGAGGGTTGCTCATTGTTCATTACTCATTACGTTTTCTATCATGGGATAAGAAATCACCACCAAACACCTCCTCCGCGGTTGTCTCTGCCATCCCAGAGCGTAACCTCCATGCCTTCACTCTCTTCGCCCTCGAGGGGATGAAGGAGGCCGCCCTTCCTCCTCTCAGCTAGCCACTTGTCGATCCAACCCTTCATCCTCTTCCTTGATACCTCGCTTCCAACATTGACTGTGGGAACGACCTTCTCGATGCGCAATGACATTACAAACATCGCCAGCTCCCGGAAGCTGCTATGCTCACTGTACGGCACTCCAAAGCACATGGCCTCCTTGGTGCTGCCACGCTGTGCCACAAAGTCCTTTGCTCCGAACCGTGACCGCCACGCCTTGCCCTGGAAAATTTGTGTGGTAGGAATAGTCCCGGGTTGTGTACTAGCCGTGACCGCTTTGCTCGCCCCTTGTGGTCGGTAGTTCCAACCAGAGGGGCGGAAACCGACAATGCGGCTAAAGTGCGGCTTGTAGGAGTTAAGGTACTCCTGCAGGGTTTCCGCGCGGATCTCCATCAGCATTTGCATATGGACTTGAGCTTCGTACGGGTTGTCTGTCATGAGTGCTGTCAACTCCGGATCCCCAAGTTTTGAGCAGATCCGAATCTTCGACTTGGAAGCAAAAATTTTGCTGCCCAAAGCCTGCGCGATGGCCTTGCAGATACGCTCTTTGCCGATTGAGTAGGTGCCGCAGATGACAAGAAGACGCTCTCTGGGGGCATTCTTCGGCTTCGAAGCCTCCTCTTCTGCCTTCATCTTGGTAAAAAACTTGCTGACGATCTCCGTACCGGCCTCTCTATTTATTTTGTCCCAGGTGTTGTCCTCCAATGATTGATCTGGAGCCAGGGACTTGCATATATCGGCGCAAGCCTTGATGACATCGTTCTGAGGGGGGAATGAGTAACGAGGGTTGAGGTAGGTTGTATCCAGATAGCAAATGTCAATCTTTTGCTGCTGAACCTTGCCAGAGATGGAGTCTTGCACCTCGGGCTTCAAGAGAGGATGCCCAACTTGTGCTGGACAGGCCCTGAAGTCGCCACAGTGCAGTATCCTTTGTTTCCTTGCACTGGGCCCCTTTCCCATGGTCTTCTCAAACAAGAAAAGGGAACTGCCGGGGCAGTGATTTGCGGGGATCATAGTTACAGTCACGCCATCAGTGCCTGGTACTTCCACTGTCTCATCGAACTCGAGAGGATGGACCCAGTGGGCGGCAACGCGCAGCTGCATCTTGACGAGGTCACCTGTGACCTTGCTGCAGAATATTGGACCATGGGTCCAGTTTGCAGTCAAACCAATGTAATGGTCACTGTGAAAGTGGCTTAAAAAGTATGCGTTGCATCCCTTGACCGCACCATACCTAAAGGCATCCACACAGATGTAGAATCCAGGCATGATCTTGTAAAACGGGCAGGTTCGCTGGTGCGCGGGTTTGCCGCGTGCCGAATATTCCGCGGCGGCAGCACCAGACCATGCCGCGTCTTCGGCGTGGCTCGACATCAGTTTACTGAAAGCCGAGGTTGGCTTGATTTCTGCCTCGCTCAGGCTGAAGGGGTTGGCCTGGCCTTCCCGAGGAACAGCTGCGCGCGCGAATCGTTTGCCGACTTCGGGAGAGTCAGGTATTGGTGGTCTAGCAGCAACGTCTCTGTTGATATTTTTGTTTTCTTTGGGCTGGGTAGGCGGGACCGGGTTGCCGTCGAGGCAGGCATTGACATGCCGTGTTGCCTCGTCGGATGTAATGCCAGCAAGGCTGCCATCGCATATTGGGCAATTGGCCACCATAGCATCACTCTGTCGCACAGGGGCAGTGAGTTCATCGTAAGAATAATCTCCGGTGTCGCCATTCTCGGCTTCAGCCTCCAATCGAGTCTGCTCCTCCATGTACTGCATCATACGGTACTCTTCGCCACCAAAATCTTCGTCGTCGGGAAATTCGTCTGGGTCACCAAACTCGTCAACATGTGCAAACTCGGCGTCGATTGAAGTCTCAACCTTCAATGGCGGTGGCGGGCAGCTGGTCTCTTTGGTGGAGGATGCTGCCACCTCGCTCTCCGTTGGATCCGGCAGCATTGAACCTTCCTCTTCTACCTTAATGGGAGGCGTTATGTTTACCTCCGATTTAACGGGCGGGACAATGGGCGGTCGATTACGAACGTTGCCTAGATATAGCGGCTTGCTTTCCGGAACTACATCCTCTTCGCTGTCGGAATCGTCGAGGAAAGGGCCCTTGCGCTTCATCGACTGTTTCTTTTCAGGTTTCGCTTCCGAGGCTGGCGATGATGGGGCTGGGTCGGATTGCGTAGGGCTTTCAGACTTTTTCGCCACAGGCTGCTCTCCTTCCATTCTCTCTTCATCCCGACTCAGCCTTCTCTTCTTGAGTGGGGCCTCGACCTCGTTGAACCTCTCTTCCTCCTCCCACGGTTCAGTATCGTAGATTTCCGGTTCATCGGTTTCTTCGTTTTGGCAGACCACGAGCCCATCGTGACCATCCAAGAAGAGAGTCGGTTCGGGCTTCTCGGTCTTCTGGAAGAAATTCAAGATGCTAGCGTTCGGTCTGACGGGTTTCTTCGAAAGCGGGGGCTTGGTCAGAGGTTTCTTTGGGGTGTTGGTTCGCTTTCGTGCTGCTGACGACAACGATGATGGCCCCATTTTTGTCATGTGCGGTAACCGGTTGCGATGACAGGCATAGAAAATTTGAGCAACGAAGTTAAGCGGTCAGATGAGATGAAGGAGGTTTGGATTGCATTTGATCGGTAGCCTCATATGGCGCTCTTCAAGTTGGGGGGCGAGAGTGGGCAAGGGGGGTTTAGAGATTCAAAAGGCAAAGGTAGGTAATGACGTTCAGATCTGGACCTTCTAGAAACACGAAAAAGCGCGGGGACCCTGTCAAAGTCCCGATCAACCTTCGTCGCGAGGTCGCGTGTTTGAGCACAGACCCGCCACGCTTGATTGCTTAGGTGCCTATCCGTACTAATCAATATGTACCACTCGAGGAGTTGAGTGGCGCCACAGCTAAGTACTGAGATGCAAATGTGAGCAAGACTCTACTCTAGGCCCATTAAACCCCGTAATACAACTCTCGGCGAACATTCTGGTTCAATGGCCCCAATCTGTCCTGTTCCCGGCCAGTCCTTTTTGCCCTTTTCCTAATCTTCGCGGTCTGCCAGGTTTCTTAGCCTTTCAATCCAAATATTGCCAGGGTATTATTTGTGTGGCTCAGACCACCTTTCCAATCAGCAAGACCTCCATGCAGCACATACCCGTATCGAGACAACCAGGCTAGGAGGTCCAATCTGTTCTTCGCAACATGTCAGTCCACAGGACTCGAGCCAAACCAAGTTTGGAGTATCGCGTCAGAGAGAACACACAAACCTCTGGTCGATGTTGTGCCGCCACAGCCTTTCGAGGTACGTACAATGGCGACCTTGGGTTCGTGGTTGCCGTCAATAGTCTCTCTTTATCGATCTTGACTCGCAGAAGTCGTTTCAACGATCTAGGCCAGTCTCGGTCTCATCATGAGATCCCCTCCTCGTGCCTGTTTGCTGTATGCCTCGATATTCATGTTCCTGGTCGTGCCGAAATGCAGCATCTCTTGGATCGGCTTGCGTTCATTCTTGCTGCTACTTGAGATAGGCCGCAAGATGGTTGAGAAAGACGAAGCGCACAGCTAGTTTTCGCACCGCCAAAACTGCCGTGCCAACAACGAATGCTGCCAGCAAGATCCCCGTACTCTGTCCAAGAAGAAGCTCCTCTAGTTGGTGGGCATGCCACAGCTGAATCATCCGGGGCTCGATGGTTCCGATGAGAATGAGCTGTTGAACCAAGCTCATTGTCGATCCAAATTCGGTCGCCTCGCTAGGAAGGCGGTGTCTGTGACATATGGAAATCCACTGAGTCTTTCGAAAGACGAAAGGTAGCTCATAGAATAAGACAGCCGTGGTTCGTAATCCACGAACGAGGTTAAGCCAGTCCTCGAGGGCATGGCCTTCTGCGGGTATCATGATTGCGAAGGCGGCGAAGAAAACGAGCTGAAAACCGGTGAACACGAGAGCGATGTCGAACCAGCAGCACACATCTAGGATGAATGTGAAATCTTTGACCTTTTGCTGGTCAGCCTGACGAGCGTGGCCTGCCTGGACATGACTGCCGCTTGTACGGTCCTCATCGGTCATCCTGAGTGCGTTTTTCGACTAGTCGTCGACGTCGGGTTTTTGACGATCAGCGCAGGTTCAGAAAATGAAACTTGGAAGTTTCTGCCTCTCAGAAGTCGAAGTTTGCCAGAAGGGATGTATTTGAGGACTCCCAGGAGCGGTAATGATGAGGGGTATGTGGTAGATAGTGGAAAGATGTGGTATAGTGACGATCCCGTGTGAGCAACCTTGAGTATTTCCCAGAGGCATGAGTGATGAAAGACAAAGGATTCAGGCTAGACCAGGTAGAAAGGTGAAAATAACACATGGTTGTTGACACTGCGTGTGTCAAAGTCACCTTGTTGTGCCCGTCTCTGCCTTGATGCTTTAGGTTTCCAACTCGATGCAGGTGCTATTGAATATCATTCTGTAGACTTGACACGATCATGCCAAGTACAAATAGCTCCTTTCAAGCAAGAGAGCGCTAGCAGCTCCCAGTGAATACGAATTGTTCCGTTTCGACGCCCCCTTTGGGCTGACGGGCTCGAAAGGAATAGAGTCATTGATGCTCACTCAGTGCTTCATTCCTCCTCTAGGGATGTGCTTGCCCTTCAGTTGGTCATCCTTGCACCAGAATAAGGCTAATACATATCAATAAACGGATCTCGAAAGTTTCAATCAATGCTGAGTTTATACAAGAAGTTTTTTGTACGCATTCGATGTTTCAAAAGCTCCAGGAGAGGAAAAGGCTCGTGTAGCTCGAGATATTGCCAAGGGATCGCCATCATCCACACAACAACTACCTTAAGATGAACTGGATGTTCACACAATCATGGTTCGAAACGGCTTGAGCTTGCTTACAGTGTGTAACTGAACCTAGTACTCGAGCCAAGATCTGGCGACCATGGCAATGACGGCCAAGATCAGATAGACCAGGCCGCCAGTCCACCGTCAACTCGGGCCGGCGACAGCTTCACCCGCCTCCTCTCCCTCGTTTCCACTTACACTAAAGCTATCGATTCCGTCCTCTACCTCCGCAGTTTCCATATGAGCCAACAGCCTCGCCCTCTCCGCAACAACCAGCGTCATCCACTGCAACTCAGCCACCTGCCTACTCCTAAGCTGCCTCCGCTCGCTCTCTACGCGTTCTTCATGACGAATCTTCACGCTGTACATAACCTCCTCGCGAATGGTCCGCTCATCTTCCAACTTCATCTTATATCGTGCAGTCTCCTCATTCCTCCATCTCCCCCACGCCCGCCACCCCTTATCCATCTTCTTGAGAAAATCTTGCATGAGCTCTTCGATACGCACTTCGCTGGTCGGCTTGTTGGCAAAGAAATCTTCAAGAAGCTCTAGGTAAGCGTCTTCCGCCTTCTTCTCCTCTAGCACGCGGAGACTGTACTCAGTTGCGAGGGCCTTTTCCTTTGCGGCTAGTTTTCGCGAGGCCGTTTCGGCAAGCTCAAGATGCTCTGCTTGTTGCTTTGCCTCAAGTTCGGCTGCAGAGTTCAACGCCTCATGGTACGCAAGCTCCTTTTCCTTGTCGTGTTGGTATCGTACAAGGACTTCTTGCAGGTCGTGAACTTGATCAAGCCTTGCCCGGAGGTCCTGATATTTGACTTCAATCTTATGACGCCGGATGCTCTCAAAACGGACACACTCTTCTAGCTCGCGCTGTCGGCGCTCTTCTTCCCGTCTCTCCGTCTCCTGCCTCAGCAGCTCAGCTTTCAGCGCTTCTTCACGCTCAAACTCCTCAATCTGTCGTATAGCGTCTCGAAGTTCGGACTCGGCCTCTTCTTCCCTTCGAAGTCTCTCCTCCCGTCTGGTTGCAGCTGCGGCCTTGACGGTGTTCAGTTGTTCCACCGTGCAGGTACATGTTCTCCATCTCTGGTTGCAGACGTAGCAGAACTGATGCCCGCAGCGACAAGTCATATGCTGGCACGCCTCCCGGTGCTCAACTAGCGCGTGGCACCTTGAGCAGTGCTGCCAGCCCTCATCCTCGGCAAGGGCATTGGTCAGTGCCAAGTCGGGGTCTTGCGGGCAGTCGGAGTTGTCATGTTGCGGACCGCGGCAGGTTGTGCAGGTCCAGTGTGCGTTTGCGCAGCGCGCTATCCTAAGGCCCGGGTTCACATGATCAGGCCTGATCCAGAGACCGCAGTCTGGCTGGTTGCAGTAGATCCGCTCGCTGACGGGAAGCTTCCACTCGGTGGCACGGTCTTTGTAGGTCTTACCCAGATCCTTGGTGATGTTACGCATGACAGTACGGGAAGGGATCTCGCTGAGACAGCACTTGGGCGGCCATTGCTGCTCATTCTGGACCGCTGTCGCAATGAGCCTCTCGAAACAGTTGCGGCAGTAGCTGTGGCAGATGACCTTGATCATAAGCTTCTTATCAAAGTCGTCGAGGCATGATACGCATTCGCTAGAGCTTCTGTTAGTATCAGGGCACTATTCAGCACGAATGGCTTACACAGTGACCACCTCCCTAAGGTTGGTCTTGATAGGGTTGGCTAACGACCCTTCTTTGCTCGTCTTGCTCGGGTTAGAGCCAAAAACGAACGGCCTCCTCTTTGCCTCCTTTTCGCTGATCTTTTGTAGGACCCGTGTCAAGGCGAAGCGGCTTTTCTTCTTGGGTTGAAAGGGAAAGACAATGAACCCAGTGGCTGATGAGCCCTCGCGACTTCCCACCAGTTCCGGAAATAGCTTGATGTCCCCCTGGTCGTCGTTTGATCGATTTTCTGAAGACCCGTCATCCTCGGCTGTGACGATGATGGGGAGATACGGTTCGGGCCCCTTGCTGCTGGCCCCTTGAGCCATGTTCGCTTCCACTTCTTGCTGCCTCGCTTCCTCTTCCAGCTGCCGTGCTTGATCGTCTTCGGCGGCCTTTGCTTGCACGTTCTCGATGGAGATCTGCAGGATCTCGAGAAGCACAGTGTCCTTGACATTGGGCGCCGTTTTGAGACCGGCCGGCGGGTTATACCTTGACCAGTCGACCTCCTCCTCCACCTCGACCGTTGTCGTTTCAGGCTCGCGCTCGTCGGTGGGAGATTTCCCTTTGCGTTCCTTGGTGGCATCGTCCTTAAAGTCATGCAGAGTCACAAAGGGGTCACCATAGAACCCAACATAATCCAGGCAGGAGGGCACAGACGATGTAGTTGCCATCCCAAAGACAGCTGTAGTAGCGCCAGACATGTGTGGGAGAGTAGAGGAAATGAATGATCCTCTCCGGATTTGGTACAAGGAGGCGAAAAGAGAAATAATATTAGCCACTGGCTGCGACCAGCTTATGAAGATGAGGCCATTGACCCCGGTGCCCTACAGCAAGCCGGGGATGGCGAAATATAGACTTTCGCCTCGCCGTATACTATGAACTTTTGCATGGAACGGGCAATCGCAGGCCAAGAAGCCGGGGAGACTGGCGGGTCTTCCAAGCCTCATGACATTTGACGAGGCAGTCTGACATCCCCCCCCAGGGCTGAGTCTGCCCCGGCTGGCCGATGGAAGGGCATGTAGACACGATTGCGAGATCCCAAGGCGGCGTTAGTACACGTTCGGTGCGTCATACCAGTGAATCACTGGCTTGAGCCAATAGTCAAGGCAGACTGCACCACACGCGAGGTAGGGGATGTGTCCTGTCAGAGGTTGAAAGCAGTGGTTGTTGGGGGGGCGGTGTTTGGCTGTGGGGGGTTAGCGCGTGGGCAGTGCAGGCCTGTCTGCCTGTCTACCAACTTGTGCAGTTGGTCACTGAAGGAATCGGGTGGGCACATGTCACAGAATCTGGCGTTTTGAGAGAGCACCTTTAGGTTTTGTTGACTGGCATGATCGTCTTCCATTTGTCGATGGCTCTTTGTTGCTAGGTGCATGGCTAAGGAACTGTTCTCGATATGTTTTTTCTGATCGCAACTTTCCACATGTCCACGTTGGCAGACTGATTGGTTTACTACAATCTTGCCCCACTGGAGCCACAGCCAGCTAAAAAAATGCGGCATTTTTGCTAAGCTATTCTACATATTTGCTTAGGTTTCGGCAATCGTCAACGACCCTGGCAGGCAACTGCAAAAGCGTGCAACCATAGTGTAGGGGTTATCATCCCAGCCTTCCATTCAATGAGACAGCTGGGGACTCGGGTTCGAGTCCCGGTGGTTGCAATTATGTTTTGCCTCTCCCAAGTGAGAACACTGAACTCATTTTTGTCTGTTGGTTTCCTATCTCACAAGTCGGTTAGGCCAAGTGAGAGAGAGAGAGAGAGAGAGAGAAAGCTCTTGTAAGGAACAAAAAAAAGTCGGTTTCTAGGAAGGGCCCACCCAATTCTTATTCCTGGATGCTTGGTTCTTCTGTTGGCCACCATCGCGATCAGACCAACAACGCCTCCGCTCATGGAACAATGGCACATCGCGTGTCTGAAGCGGGTTAGTAATGTTTGGGAGGTCAAGTCATTTTCTTTGTGCGTTGTGAAAGGGTATGTCTGGCAGAATGTGTATGTAGCCGGCTGGCCCAAAGGTTCATGGGGCACCCGCCCTGCCCAATAGCCAGTAGTATATTGGCAACACTGTGTGTAGCCCATGTCGTGTATGTCTCACAAACAAGCGAACCAACAACTCGAGGTAGGATGGGAACATTCGTAGCTCAAATGCAGCCCAAATCCGCAGCGCTGCTGACTTCTCGTCCTTGGCATTGACCTGGCTATCGTTGGCCTAGGAGGAGAAAAAGTAATTGTGGCGTGTCCAATGAGCAACTCTGACCATGATGTGGTCGCCTCTCAGATCTTGGGCTTCAGCTTGCTGAACTCCACCTTGTTGGTGCAAGAGCCTACATTTTCAAGGCCAACTTCGACAACGTCTCCGTCCCTCAGCCACAACTGGGGTTTGCGACCCATACCAACGCCCTCAGGACTGTGCCTGCCGTCAGCGAGTGACATCGAACGGTGGTTTTTATTGGTATACTTACGTTCCCGTAAAAATGACGTCCCCGGGTAGCAGCGTAGTGCCCTGGCTCAGGAAAGAGATCGTCTTCTTGATGCCGAATATCATGTCCTTGGTGTTGTTGTTCTGCCAACCGTCAGCGCTCCTCTCACAATCCGTACCTGCAGCATGTCACTTGCCTGAACGGTCTCCCCGTTAACTTTGGTAAAGATGTTCAGATTTTGCGGGTCTTTGACGACCTTGCCAGTAACGATGCCGGGGCCGAACGGCGCCCAGCCGTCGAATCCCTTGCCGAGCGACCATTGACCCCCGCCACGCTGAAGCTGCCACTCACGGTGTGACACGTCGTTGCCAACGGCGTACCCGAGGACGTAGTTGAGGGCATCGTCCTCGGACACGTCGGCGGCGGTCTTGCCGATGACGATGACCAACTCACACTCGTAGTCCAACGTGCTGCCGGTCTGCGCGACCGGATGCACGGGAATGGGGTCAGTTGGTCCGGCGAGGGAGGTTGCCGGTTTGTACTGGCCGGGTCAGTTTGCTACAACGTGCCATCTGGGACGATAAGGACTCACGAAGAGGACGGGAAACTTTGGGATGGCCATGTTGGACTGCAAAGGGTTAGCCATCAGCTGACGAGATGGTTTTCTACAAGACGAAGGCTAACCTCCTTTGCGTGGTTCGCATAATTGAGGCCCAAACATCGCACAGTCTTGACCTGCTCGGGAGCCAGGGGGGATAGCAACAGCCGAATGTCGGCAACGTTTTCTGTGACGTCGTGTCTCCCAAAGATATCACCCGTCACAATACGAGCTTGTCTCGCCTCTGCGATGTCAGTGACGCCGCTGGGGAGGATTGCATCGCCATAATATGTCTTGCCGTCCCGGGCGAGGAAGCGGACGAGTCTCTAGCAAGGGCGTCAGTATGAGGGTGTCATGGGCACCTAGAAACATGGCCAACTCACCGAGAATGAAGCCATCTTCACGGTTGAAAATAGCACCACTCAGTAGTAAATGAAAAAAATCCACAGGCAAGACAGGAAGCACAATATCTTACAGGTGATGGGAGGTTGTTTGAGAGCGATGGAATGAGAATGAGGTGAAGCATGCCGTAGACCCTGTTGAACCCCCTCCCCCACATCTTCCTACCTAGGTCTGCCCTCTATCGGCGGCAGATGTGCCGCATGAAAGCATAGCGCATCACTACTACCATCGGTAGCAGCTTTCGGCTAATGTATCGGCACTCCTGGCAGCTCCGCATAAAATTTCTAGTGTAAGCAACTGTGGTTGCTGAGTCATCCTGCTGTGTTCCACTTTTCCATGGCTTGGGAAACGGAGCTCTTTCCTGAGACTGACATCAACGACTCGAGCTTTCTCGGACATGGTTTCTTTGACGAACCACCAAAGGAGACCCCCGCCTTCCGCTGCATCCCCGCCGAGTTGACGCTGAAAATGGCTGTAGCGAGACGCGGGCTTTCCGGCCTCCAACGGGAGGTCTTGTCTCTGTACAGACAATGCATTCGGGAAATCCGCAAGAAGCCAGAGGTGAGAGAGATGTCTCGGTTGGGGATAGCACCCTGTACGTAAGAGCTAACATCGATGTAGACTGCGCAACCTCACTTTCAAACATTTGCCAGGCAAGCTTGTGCATGACTGGAATTCATATGCAGAAAATCATACTAAACAGCCATCAGAGCCGAGTTTGACAGGTACATCACCGTCGACAAGCGCGACTTTTCCGTCGTAGAGCACTTGCTCCGGAAGGGTCGTCGCCAGCTCGAGACGTACTCTTCGCCCAGCATCAAGGATGTTAGCCGGTGAGGAAACCGCACCTTGATTACCCTGATATCGGTTCCCCCGTCGTCACGCACTTCTGGGAAACCGCATCTTCGGATAGGAAATAGGGCCGGCCATCCAGCCCAGGCGCAGGAGATAGCGTCGACGCTTTCCGTCTGTATCACCACATGTTTCTCCTATGCCACGTTTTGTTACCTACTAGACCGCATGATACCATCACAAATTCTTCTTTGGATCCAACTTTGATATCACCCAGCCTTTCGAGCATGGACAATGCTTGATTGCAACAGAGTCTTCCGAGACTGTAATTGTATTTCATCTTGTTCACCACCCGTTCCTGATCCCGCACCGCACCTCGCCCACAAAGCAGCAGAGGACGTCTTCCGCAACCCAATAAGCCCGTCTGTGGAGAGTCTCCGCCGCCAGCAACGCAACGTTGTCTACGCGAAGCAAGTCAGTAAAGCAAGGCTTCCTTCGGGCAAGATTGCCCGTTCCCGGACAATAGCTGGGTCTGCCAGGAGGACGAACACACCCTTTCCAACCTCGCTTGCAATTTCCACCGCTCAAGAACGAGAGGTTGAAAGACTTCGCAGGCTCGTGGCATCGGATGCTCTACAGCCCCTAATACCGAGTCCTCGACGGTCAAACAGACAGTCAATTCAAAAAACACCCCCCCTGTGGTACGTCGCAATGAAGGACTCTCAAAAGGCCAATGCCAGTTCGCCGGATTCACAGGGCACCTTGGCCCATCACCAGCCCGACTTTGCTGGACTCAGTCAACTGACAAGGTCTCCGAATGTTAAAACCAGGCCCGTTGTCTATCCTCCGGGGTCCCCGGTCCGATGTAAGCCCACTCATCCTCAGGCCCGTCGCCAGAAGCCGCCCGCTTCTAGTCCATCCAAAGATCAGAAATTCCCTGTCATGGCCATACCGGAGCCAGCTCAGCCTTTCCACCGCCGCGAATTGGTGTCTTCTCAAGAGAGAAGATTCGGCGTCGCTGATCCGCAGCTTTAGGAGGCTGTTCGCCGGAGTCTTTCGCAGCAGAGCCAGATGTCTCTTATTGCATCACCGTCCAAAAGGGTATCGAACCGATCTTTGGAAGCACCCCAGCTGCCTTCGCGGATTTCAAGTCGCCGTCGAGAAGTGGATCGTTTCGCCCGACAACTGAAGCTTTATGTTGAGCGTAGAGAGGCTGCTGGAAACCTGCCTGTCTCTACCCCGACGCCAGAGTCTGTGGTGTCGCTTCACACAGTGACGGCACTTCTTCCGTATGAGGACCAGTTCCAGGCCGCCGGTCTGGCAGTAACATCTGCACAGCAGCGGCAACGGTCGCCGCCAAAGACGTTTACGGTGGAGGAAAGACAGATGGTCGCCGTATCAGACGATAAGCTAGTAACGCCGAAGAAAATTCATACCAAGGAGCCGCAACGCAAAGGCGAACCAGGCCACCTTCAGCTTAATGGCTTAAGGAGCCCTTCGAATAGTTCCACCACTTCCTCGAGTTCTGGGGCACAAGTTGGTTATACTCAACCGGATGCCTGGGAGCTTGCCTTTATTGATGAAGTGCCAGTAAAAGAGGACAAATCCAATTGCTGCAATCTCCCCTGCTTTTCGAACACAAGGGATCAGTCAGCAGACATGCCTGCGAGTCGAGCGCCTCCTCTTTCAACGCCCACAACTATCGACACGCCACACAAGATATTGGCAAAGTGGCAGCCAGTATATCCTCAGAGGATGGTAGGGTTAAAAGGATGGTGTAAGTTTGATCCTACGTTGATGTGTCTTGTTGCTAATCACCGCGAAGATAAACAAGACCCTCGAGATGCTCGGGCTAAAACATGGCATGGCAACACAGCGCAGCGTCCGTCAACCTATCGGAAACCGCGTGAGATTATCCCACCCGTTAACGAGATAGAGCCGCCGAGTCCACGAACTGAGCACCCCAAGAAATCAACTCGCAGCCCGGAACAGAAAAAGCCGCCGATACCACCCAGGGCGGAAGCCCGTCTCAAAACATTGAAACAGCAACTCCAGCCACCGGCCGAATCTTCAGCTCCAAAAAGCCTTCGAAAGCAGCCGCAGCTAGACGTATTCACAGATCAAGAGAATGTCGCACCTGATGCTGAACCCTTAAATACCGCGACTAAAAAGCCAACTACAGCAGTTGCTAAATCTGTTCCATGTGAAGACGAATCCCCAACGCATCCCGTTGCATGTCGGATTTCTCCAGAGCCGAAAGAGTCTCAGGGGGCCGTGAGGAAACCCCTCAGGGTATCCATCAATCAGCCAGAGCGAAAGTCCAGGGAAAAGGCTCTCCAAAAAGGCACGACAGTGAGGTTGGAACACTCACCTATCTTTCAATCTAGAAGAATTTGTCGAAGCCTGCAAGGACCCCCTAAAGTCCCCGAGGCAGATTACAAGAAACGATCCGCGATAACAAGCCAAGAGACAGTTTCATCGAACGCAGATCTCCCGTCTACATGGAAATTGACCTTGAGTACCTCTTCATCTCTTGAGCTTGCGATGGAGGCTGCATCTCAAGAGATGGAAAAAAGAGAGTCTAAGCTGCCTGAGAGCAAAACAACCATTAAGCAAGTCTTGGCAGAACAACCTCAGCCTACTGCTGCTCGAGAAGACAAGGATGACGAACGGATCCTACCTAGCAGCAAAGAATCCATCTCGCCTCCCAAGGAACAACCGGCCCGCAAGACGTTCGGAGATGATAATGGGCCTGGTTTAAAGGGGCTGGATGACAGCAACATTGATGACAGGGATGTATTGCGAGGTCTTAACATTGCAATATCCGCTGCCTGTGATGAGGAGGTAGACACTTGGATCCGACTGAAGACGGGCGTACGCATTCGTCGATTCTTGGCGGACCTGAAGGCCTTTGAGACTCTTGGCGATGAGCATGAGCCAGATCCGGTCAGAGAAGGCGCGAGGAAAAGGCGAGCTGACTCGAGGAAATTGAAGGCACAGATTCAGCAATCCAAAACTGCCAGAGAGGCGAGATCACAGTGACTATGGACCGGCGAAACAGAAGTATTTGTGGATTAAGAAAAACAGGAATGGCTTTGTTCAATAGTAATAGCAGATGCGGTGTCGCTGGCATGGAGTAGAGGAATCCTACGTATTATTCTCCTCACCCTAAAATGTTTTGTTTCTGTTTGACTCGACTGGAAACGACGACATACAGCAGGCCTTTCCACGTCTAAAGTGGAATACCAAAGACCTTTGAATCTATTCCGGTCCACAGATGTTTACGAGTGAAGCTTTGTGTGTAGTCGCAGCAGATCACCAGTGGGGCGAGATTGAGACGTTTCAGGTCCCCAAGGTAGATCGTATTCATTAAAAGGTATATAGTGCATGACTCTCTGCATCGAAACCGGATGGTGGGGTATATGTGTGCTGATGTATCAAGCTCTAGGCGCAAGGTCGTTTGCGATGAAACGTCTTTCATGTATGCTTCAGCCGCGTTTGTGGTCAAACTCCTCGGCCTCGCGGCCAATCTTGACCTCCTGCTCGACCTGGGCGAGGTCGAGGTCGGCAACCTCGGCATTGGGGCCGTCGATGACCTTGACG
Source organism: Colletotrichum echinochloae (assembly GCA_016618095.1). NCBI lineage: Eukaryota > Fungi > Ascomycota > Sordariomycetes > Glomerellales > Glomerellaceae > Colletotrichum > Colletotrichum echinochloae. The sequence goes on along the minus strand of JADEZT010000003.1, from coordinate 5,651,023 downwards.
AGCTCCTCTAGCGTGGGGCCCTTTGTCTCGACGTAGAAGAAGTAGACGAAGGTGAGCTCGAGGAAGATCCAGCACTGTGGTCGGCGTCAGTCGGTCGTTTGCCAGGGGAGGACAGTCTCCTGGGCGGTTAAACTTGGGGGAGGGGTGACTTACAGCGTAGATGAGATAAAGCTTCCAGGTGTGGCCCTTGAAGTAATCGAACGCGTAGGGGTTGGCATAGTTGTTGAGGGTCAGGGCAGCCTGGACAGTCAGGTTGACGATCATGAGACCCTTGGCACGCAGCTTATAGGGCAGGATCTCAATGGAGTAACTGATGAGCAGACCGGACCAGGCGAAGGCGTAGAAGAATCCGAACAGCCAGATGAAGAAGATCATGGCGTAGTTGGACCCGGGGGAGCCGTGCTCTTCGTAGAGACCGGCGGAGAGAGTCCAGAAGACGAAGGTCATGAGCATACCGGCCGTAGAGGCGAGGAAGATGGGGCGGCGGCCGAAGCGGTCGACCTGCATGGCCAGGGTCAAGGAGACAATCAGGGAGAGTCCAGTCTGACCGGCGGAGAGCTGCGGTTTGTGGTTAGCAGTGTCATTGCGGTTATCGATCATGCAAGAGGGAAACTTACGCCAAGCCTGGAAGTGGAGCTCTCGATGCCGGCATTGGTGTACAGGATGTTGGTGTAGTTGGAGATGATGGCGTTGCCGGACCACTGAGAGAAGAGACCGAGCGAAATGAGCATCATGAAGCGGTACTTGTTGCCGGGGGTGCGGAAGAAGTCGAGGTAGCTGGTGCTGTTCTTGGCGGCGATCTCGCGCTTGATGGTCTCGCGGATCTCGCGGAACTCGAACTGAACCGTGGAGTGGTCGGTGTCGCCGTTGGCGTGGTACTTGCCCAGAATCTGGAGGGCCTCATCGTGACGGTCCTTGGCAATGAGGAAACGAGGAGACTCGGGGACCCCTGAGAGACAGTTAGTCAATGACCGGATATGCGTCTGCGAAGGTGAAGAGGCCGGGCGACTCACAGAAAATGAAAAGGAGTTGGATGACGGAGGGCACAGCCTGGCCAATGGCGGGGATACGCCACGACCACTCGTTGCCCAGGAAGTCGGTTCCGAAAGACAGCCAAGCGACGATAAGTGCACCGACATTCCAGAGGCAGTTGTAGACCTATTGCACAGGAATGTCAGCATATCCATCCATCCCATCACGGTTTATAAAACGTCGTGATGGCTTCATCAGAAGCTATAGCGTCCTGGAAGGAGACCGCGTGAGGGACATACCGTCGTCAGGCGAGCACGATGCTGCGGATGGCACAGCTCGGCGAGCAACATTGGGGAGGCGATCTGGGAAAAAGAGTTGCCGAAACCGAGGAGGACGCGGCCTCCCATGAACACTGCATAATGTCAGCCCTTGAAAAAGGCAGTCGCAAGTTAGGGAAACATACTGCCCATGTTCTGGCAAGCGCCTTGCAGAATGGCGCCAGCAACCATGATTACGCAGCCGATTATGATAGGAATCCTTCGGCCAAAGTTGTCTGCCACCCAAGGACTACACGTTCGGTCAGTACATGGGTCTACACAGGGGCTTGCTACTAGGAGTCACTCACACTACGGGGATGGAGATCAAACTACCAATCTGATAGAAGGCGCTGAGGAGGCCAAGCTGGCCTCCCTTGGGGTGTTCGAAGAACACTTGCCATGAATCGAAGTTCTGGACGGAGTTGAAGAACATGCTGTTAACGAACGAGATTAGTGAGCCATCGGTTTCGCATTGTTGGTATCCGTGGCATACCCATCGTAACCGGTGGTCGCGGAGGCAATACAGAGAACGAATGCGTAAAAGTAGAGCTTTCGTAGACCAGGGTTCTTCATCCAGTCGACCCTCTCAAAGTCGGGAGCCTCTTCCTGAGCTTGGGTGACGGCCTCGCTTTTGGGCTTCTTTTGCGAGATGCCCTTCAAGAAACCCATCTTGACGACGGCTCAACAACGTTGAAGACCGCGTGTGTGTGTTTGTGTGATGCGTAAGGTTGACGATGCGCGTCTGCTGATGAGGGAAGCAGGAACCAAGGCAGTTCCCATATGCTGGACTGGAGGATGACTGAGAAGAACGGGACGAGGTGTTGGACTCATTCTACGACGCGGGGTCCCCAGATCCAATATATGGAGCTGTGGATCGTCAGACGAGCACTCCAAGCGAAACAAGACTCAAGACGGCTAGAGTGCGAGCTTTCGGATGGAGTGTTGGACCGGGAGGATATGGAACTCGAGATGATCCCTCTCCCGGGGGAGGGGTATCAGTGGGAACCACTTGGTTGGGATCCTTTGCATGAGGTCCTAGCTGGAGGCCAGCTGGCCCCAATCAGTTGTCATATGTAGCAACTGTGAGGACCTCGCCCGGCACGGGCAGGCTGCAGCCAAGATATCGGGCCATGGGGCGTGTGATGTGCGTGGCAGGGGATTGCCACTCTCAACCGGCAAAAGTCGAATGAGTGCACGTTTCAAGGCAAAGCTTCATCGCCCAGTGCTCTAAAAGGCCTTGGTCAAGACCGAGCCTCTAGTTAGCAAGCATTAAGCTTTGCCCCAAGACAATTGGCGCTGTCCGAACGGGTGAATGCGAGGCCACATACATTTCCCCAAACTTTGTTGATATTAATTTGCCGGGAGCTCCATGTGGACACTGATTTCCACTAGACAAAGATATGATTGATAGATGAGAGAAGATATACGACATTCCGCTAGCTCAATGTCCGTTCCTCCTGGGGCCCGGCCTGTGGGGAGGGTTGAACCAAGTGGGGAGATGGCAGGGAAGTATGTTTCCACCAGAGGCTGAGATGGTCTCGCCCTTTGACCCTGTTCTGCCCCCCAAAGACGACTGACAGCAATCAAGTCGAACACGCTACCGTTTTTGATGGGAAACCTTCAAGAGGAATAGGAATGCACACGAGCTTCTCGGCAAATTCGCCCTCGGAATGAGCGGCCGAAGGGGCGGGCGAAAGGCTTCACGACTTGCTTTCGCTGGCTCCTTACCCCAGAGACCCCAGCCCTAGGGTATCCCAGCAAACCGTGGACGGGTAGAATAAGAACCGCAAATTAGACAAGTTTGGGGTTGACTGGCTGACCGCTGCGGAGATGACAGGGCCAAGGCAGGCCAGTCGACAACAATGAACTCAGTCCCTGAGACGAAACGGCGATGTGAAAACAGAGCCGGCGTATCGCATCCGGGAATGGGTTCTTTTCCTTGTGCTCCTCTTTCCGTGTCCCACGCCATCTGATCCGATACGAGGAACCACCAAGAAGCGATCAAGGGCGGGGGAACCAAACAGTCAATGTACCCAGCGTCTGCGTCGAAACCTTTATGCTCCATGACGACGGAGTGAATCATCGTAAGGAAGCAAGAAAAGAAGAAACATCGCTGGTGGGTGAAGAGCTAGAACCTGCAATACTTCAGCACTCATTTCCGGGTACCAAAGTTCTTAGCGTCGAGCTCTTGCCAAGCGATAGGCCGACCAGGTCAAAAGTGAGGATATCTCCGTCCCATTGATGCGACAATGTGGGGAGAGACCCTTGCTAAAAAAAAAAAAACTCCTTCGGTGTAGCGTTCTCCCGCGACCTGGTCGTAGGAGAAGGGGCCATGCATGTTCAAGCCGAGAAAGACTCTGATTATGCGCTGTCAGGCCCGTGCTTCGAGTGACGATGTTTGCGCACGGCTGCCTGCCATATGCTGCTGATATGATGACATATCCTGGCGGTTGGCGTGTCTTGGGCGAGGAGCAGTCGTTCTGGTATGTTGAGTTGAGCAGCATCGTATTGGAACGATGGTGATGACTGGAAGCGGCTGGAGAATCTCGTCGCTTCCTCGGTCGAGTTCCACCATTGCTTGCTGGTCGGCTCAGTGATGCCGGCCCACAATACCGCAATCCCCATGGCCAGATTACCTATGGTAGGGTGGATATGGCGTGTGGATTCGTGGATACGTGGAGGCCTACCGCACTCGAACTCTCTCATCCAGGAAGACGCAGATCAACCCGACTTTGCATCGCCAAATGATTAGGCAGTTCTGATGCCCAAAAAAGCTTGGAGAACTTTCCAGCTAGAACACTGTCGTCGGTTTGCCATATTTCTAATGGTGCGAAAATTGCACGTGATTGTTGACGCATGGGCAAAGGAACGACAGACGGGCCAGCGCAGTGAACAACCAACCGTATGCCGCTTCTAGCAACGAGGGATGAAAAAGAACACCGGCTTTGAGCTGCAGCTACTCCGACTTCCATCATCAAGGATACCCGTCGGACAGCAGCATATCGTCTCCACAACCATAAGCGTCGGCTCTTCATTCGCAGTAATCCGTATCGACGGTGAGAGTTGCACCGGGACCAAAGTTGACGTTGGAGAAATTCGGCGGCTAGAGACTCTCAGCCCCCAGGCCGCCCCCCGATGGCGCCGATGCCTCACATACATGGGACGGGGGTGTACGTCCAGGACCGCAAGGCCCTGCCCGGCGCCACCCATGGCACTAGGGTATTTTACCATTTAGCCTGATTTACCTACCTAGGTTAAACAATACCCGGCAATCATTGTAGAATGACGGTATGATCCGGTGTTGGATGCCGCGCTATTTCCATGCCATATTTGACTTTTGAGGTTTTTCGATGAAAATGGGCTCATAGCTGGCTGTATTGGTCCACAGCACCAACCTCGCTGCTGTGGAGAGACGGCCTCTTTATGCGGCATCAATTGGACACTCGTACGAGACTGGCTATTGCGGTGTCATACAAGTTCTCACCCGTGACGTACAACGTTAAGATGCCGCTGACTTGCGGCTGCTTCTCATGAGCAGGGGCAACGCATACACATTGCCAGTATGCTTTGAGTCGCTGATTGATCCGTGAGCTTGGGTCAAATGCTTATGCTGGTTGCAATACTGACTTCCCCAAGACTGCTCGCACCTTCTAGGCATCCATGTTCCCTAACAGGTAGTACTATAGTAAGATAAGTAGGATATGAGTCCGTAATAAATACATCGAATTCAAGGTAAAATTTCCTGCCCAGTACCTAGTCCTGAGAGCCGGCGTTCTTCTCCCGTTGCCAAGGGGTAGGTTCGGCGATGCCGAGAGCGAAGATCGTAGCTTGATGGGAGGATCTTTAGGTCGTTACCGTAAATCACGCCCCCAGACAGGGCTCTTCTGCAGGCGAAGATGCATACATCTGCCGCATGAAGACCTTTCCTGGCCGCGTTTTTCAAGCCTTCAAGGCCAGGGTGACGAGATGTTCTTGGGGATTCACGGGTTGGATGTCCGGCGCGATGGGTTGATGTAGACGGAGTTGGGGATTTGGAGTTGGGGCTCTCCACGCACATACCCCATCTGGATGTTACCAGCTCTTTCCCCCCCTCTCTCCCTCCCCCTCCCCCAACACACAGCCACCCCGACCACCGTCCGGTCTGACTGACCTGTTGACATCCCCACGAGCTTCACTCCGCAGCTACAACTCAACTAGCCCGGCGTGTCCCAACACCAGTGCCGTGCTGGCATATCGCAGATATATAGTTATGGGTGCGAACAGACAGATGGAAGCGCCCGGCGCCGACGAGACGTGGCGGTTGAGGCAGGACTTCACGGTCAGGAAGTCGTCTGACGAACATCTATTCCGATGCTGGAAACACCAGGACTGCAAAGTATGCCTGGCGGAGTACCAGTGCAGTTGGTGTCCCATGGTTGGTTCGCGGCGTTCGGATGCCAGCCGGGACGGTTGCTGACTTTTGAGGCCGACAGACATCCGCGTGTGTTCCAAACGCGCACGCGATCCAGTTACTAGCGCCGGCATACGACGAGGACATCTGCCCGCACTGGGCGGAACGCTGGGAAATTCGTACCAGGCCCCTGGGCTGCCAGGTCTCGACCATCACAAGCCTGACCTCCATCATTTCCATCATATCCACACTGCTTGTCATCTTATTGGCAACATCGCTCGTCTTCGGAATCCGCTGGTGCAGGCGGCGCAACAGGCAAGATCAAGATTGGTGGAGAATCTGGAAGAATAATATGAGACGTGTGTTCATCTGGAACCAAAAGACCCACGACGGGGAAAGAGATCCGTTACTCGCACATCACGATGGGCGAAACGAAGAGACACAGTGAGGATGGTGACCGGGGCGAGCCTCTGCTGTACCCTCAGCAGCTTGGGGGATTTGAACCGTAGATGGACTGGGTCCAAGTCCTCACCAAGTGCTCGCTATCAACTACCGCGCTGACGTGCAGCCGACTCTCACCCAGAGCTAACGGGAGGGATGATTGCTACCTCATCGCCTGCCCGGATCTCCAGTCCATCACCGACGTCAGGGCCGGGGATATCTACGTATTCAAGGTTGACCGTCACCAAGCATGACTCCAATATTCGCTCCTTGATACCGCCGTACCTCTCCTCGAGTACGTCGAAAAGCCTTTTGAGAGACATTGGGGCTGGAAAGGCCTCATACTGTTTGGACGTGAAAGAGCCAGCGCTAGCAAAGAACAGCACATTAAAGTGATCCTTCGGCGGTCTTGAAAAAGCGCTCATTGTCGGACTGTGGTATTTAAAAAACCTGTAGACTTTGGATTGTAAGCTAATGCCATAAGACTCGACGAAACACTCGAAAAGTGGTTGATAATGTTGGTGTCAGAGATCTTGGTGATAATTGTGATACATCAAAGAATGTTCAGGTAATACATGCTAATTTGGATACATCATCCCAACTTAAAGAGAAAGAGAAAAATCAAGCATCTTACTTACCAATTCGCGCCGAACCCTTTCGATGGGCTGGGGAGTGAGAGGAAAGAGGGAAACTCTTCGATGGGGGGGGGGTTGAGGGAAAGTTTATACTTGCAAGAAAGCTCAGGTGGGCCCGCAGTGGAAGATTTTTTTTATTTCTTTTGCACGGAAGGCTGCCCCACCCCCCCCCCCCGGTCACGTGGTAAGGCAAGATATTCTGCGATTTTGCCTCCTGCGGCTAGGTTCGCGGCTGGCGGGGCAAATCGCTACTAAGGCAGTAGTAACTGGAGAGTCGTCGTCGTTACGGCCTGCCACTCACTTTTTGGCTGACAATTATAAGTTTCCGTCAGTGGCCGGTGTCTCCAAAGTTTTGTTACAGTGCAAAGGAATCTGGGGTGTTAGTCAAGCATTGGTAATAGCTAAACACTTGGAACGTTTGGTGCAGAAGATGTTGATGAATTTTCCCAGGCTGTCCGTTGATGATGATAAGCTCTCGTAAGACGCCGTTCCCTCGCCCTCCAGTATCGCATCACAAACAAATACACGAGGTTTCGTTCGTGCAGAGGTTGCCTCGCGGCTGGTGGAGAACCTTGCTGTATTCGCAATGCAGAATCCGTTTTTGACTCCTCTAAGCAAGAAAGCCTTGGGCCCGGGTGACGAAGCCCTCGCAATGTTCCTGTCCCATCCTCAGAACCAAAATCCGTTCCTCGTAATGTCCATAACACACGCCGCCGCCGGTGATTGCCGTTTTATCTCAGTCTGCGGGCCTCACGCTCAGACTCGAGCAGGCAAAGGATGTCGTCCTCGCGGACTGGAGGGGAAAAGTCAGTACCGAACCGTGTCTCAAGCCGTTCCTTCTGCCGGGACAGAGAATCGTGGGGTAGTCGTGGCCGCTTACCGGGTCCCTTGACGTTACGGATGATGGAACGGGTCTGGTCGTCCATGAACTCGACGCGGACCTGGGTGACACCACCGCGAGAGCCTGTCACGCTGTCAGAAATATGGCAAATAATTCCCTCCCTCCGTCTCGGCGTGTCATGGCGTTCGATCTCGGGAGCTATCGGGGGAGTTCAATTTCGGGGACGCTGAGCATACCGGTACGGCCCAGGACGCGGGTGACCTTCACAAGCTTGACGGGCTGCTTAGCGGAATCCATTTTGACTGCAGTCAAAAATTACGTCAGTCTTCAAGATCTCTGCCAATTTCGGCGTTTGTTGCACGTACATGTATGTGGTTGCGAAGGTGCTGGTGATGGCTGCGCTTTGGGGAGGGACTCGGAGTTGGGCGATGGATTGCAGATGCGATACGATGGGTTTGTGGAAGGAAAGGGCAGGAAAACCCTGAGGAGGAAAGAACGACCCAGCGCGGGCTTTGATTGGACCAATCCCACGGTTTGGTTCTGAGGCTAACCGCATTTGGCTCACCGCCCTTGCTCCCTCGCACTATTTTCTGCCCCGCAGCAAGCAACTTAATTCAATTACACTGTGGCTCACCGGAACATGCAAGTGAATATGACGCCTGAACATATTAAAGAGCGAACCCAGAAGGCTCTATCGCGACGTTGGGTTTCAGATTGACTTACGCCAGGAACCTATCATCAGCTTTGATTGAATGAGTTATGACGTGGGTTTGGAGGTCACTTGCGCCCAACATTGCCTTGAGACCTTCTCGCAATATTTGCTTCTTGCCCAGGCATTGTTGTAGTTATAGACAGGCCGAGGTTGCATCTTATTCTGGGCGCGAGCTATGTGCACGTCATATTTATAAAGACACAACGTCTCCTGCATGTGAACGGCATCGGTGTTCGGTATTGGAACGAACATCACAGGCCACCATGTTCAGGTGAAGATTGTTGACGATCGGCTCAAATACAAGGATAAAATCAGGGGTATCATTCGACGGCCAGGAGCCCATCATGGCAGCTTCGCAATGCGTCCCTCCAAGTCCTTGACCCAGGCCTCCATGACCTTCATGTTCCCTGTCATAGCAGTGTTGCTCTCCTTCATCGCTTCTTCAACCTTCACCAAGCCATCCCTCCACTGTTGAAGATCAGTGGCCATGTCTGCCTGCTGCTTCTCGATCCGTTGGAGCATCTCGCTTGCAGTTGCGGCGCCAGAGTGGATTGTCCGGAGCGACCTCAAACGGTCCAGCAGTGGCGGCAGCAGGGGAGCCAGATTCTCAATCGTGGGCAACGTTCCATAAAGAGCGTTAATCTTAGCCAGCTGCTCGGGAGGCTGGGCACCCTCGCTATCCGCTGCACCAGTACCGAGCGTCTCCTGCGCAGACTTTGCCCCTTGCCTCGCCTTTTCCAACTCTTGAGCCTCCTGGATCAAGGTCCGTACCCGACGGCTAATTGTATCCAGGTTCGATGTCGAAGCCTGTGACAGGGTTGTGATCTGTTTCTGAAGGCCATCGAGAGTCGGAAGAATGGCTCGCGGTAGTCCGTTGACATCAACCTCAGGTAAAGCAGATGAGCCAACCCCAATGGCCTTCTCGAGAAGGACGAGTCGTCTGTCAAAGTCCGCTGCCTTAGCAAGGGCGTGGCTTTGTTCGTACCTAGGAGCATAGGTGACAGTGTATGTGGCAGCGTTCCCTTGTGGAAGCGCGGCATGCGGGCTCTCTTGTTGCTGTTGAGCTAACTGAGATACTGGTTGGACAACGCTAGGAGCCGAGGTATGCGATGCAATGGTCCTGGAGATTTCGTCCAGAGCCTTGCTCAGAGATCCCAGCTTCTCTTCTTGCTCTCCGGGAGCGGGCTGTTCTGCAGTTTCTTTCCTCTTTCCGTACTCCTCTTTGGCCTCTTCGACCTCGCGCTGCAGCCGCGCAATCTTCCGTTCGAGATTATCCCCGTCGTCCTCGTCACTGAGCTCGCCTATCTCCGCTGTTCCATCTTGGAGAGTGCGCTGGCGTCTCGTTGAGGCCTTGTATGACCTTCGTTTGCCGTCTACCCGATCCGAAAAGTCGACCTCTGTGGCGTCCACCCCCGCGGGCAGGAAACGAGACCGCGCTTGGTCTACTCGTAGTCGGGACCGCGAGATCCCGTTCGTATCGTCGTCTAGATCGTCATCAAAGTCATCGTCCGAATGCGACTGTCCGGCCGTCGTCTGCTGCACGTTAGCCACAGCCAAGTATGCAGGTGAGAGTAAATCTCACAGGAACGGTCGAAGTGTCGTCAGTCAGCTCTGGCGTCTCGTACACATCGGGGGCCGAGTCCTGGACGATGTCAGCAAGGTTGCTCATGCTCTGACTGTTCGGTTACTCTGCTCGGACCAGATCTGGCAGCGCTGCGTATTTGCGGTTTAAGGCCATGGTGTGAATTCCAGGATCTCGCTGTAGGCGGCTATCAGTCGCACTGCTTGGGTTGACGATGTCAATCGTAAAGTGCAGCAGAGTCAATAAACCCCTAACGCGGGAAGGGGAGCTCCAAGCTCCAGTGCCGCAAGTTGCTGAGTCGCGGGGGTACCCACTAATTCAATGGATGTTAGTGGTGACTGGGGTAGCATCGGAACGCTGTGAATCTACCCGAGTACCTAATACAGGCACGTGTTGAGAACGCGACTGCAGCTTTTCAGTCTTTTCCCAAAAAAGCACTGAGCCGCCTCAAGCGGCAACAATCTACTTTTGTGGCCCCCAGTCACCAAACAATCTCTCTTCGCAACTCGATGCGACCGCAGCCTCCCCAAGGGGCCAACAGGCAGTCGTCAATCGGCGTATATGTTGCCTCGCAACACACATGCCGGTCCCTTTTGACCTGATTCCATCATCCACCAAAGTCATTGATCGGCAGCCAGGCCGGTCGGGACTGATGGTGAACTCCCTTCGAGAAGCCTGCAGCTCATCCAATAGAGTCACCTCTTAATACCTGACGCCGGCAATCGTGCGCAGAAAAGAGGCTTTACTCCTAGTTGCATCCGCCAATATGCCTAGCGGGAGCAATTATCAAAGTGAGCGGCGAGCGGGCCTCTCTAGGAATGCAAACCCCCCTCGTTTGCTCTCGATGGTTAACAACAAACCTCGTTTTGAGCCCAAGAATATCGATGATCCTCCAATGGATGACACGGACTCGGAACTGAGTGAGCCAGAACACCCTACGACCAGCCTCACGATGACTACAGGAAAACTTCGGAGTGAGACCGTAGGGTCCAAACTTGCGAAGCCTTCGCCGTCGCCACAGTCCAAGGAAATCCGCTTCCAGAGCAAGTCGAAGAGTACTGTGGACTTTTCAGACTCGGGCGAGGATACAAGGTCATCTCGAGCTGACATTCAGAAATATTTCGGCACTTCAAGGACTGGACAAGCACAGGCCAAGGAGTACAGCGCATCTCAAGAGGAGAATACCGGCCTGAGACGCGGCGCTAGCTCTAAGGGTTCAAACACTACAGCTCGAGCAAGCAAGAGAGACCTGCCCGACAAAGCTTCATCAAACTTGGCATCTCACAAAAAGAGGGTATTGACCGCCGAGCTTGATGACGAGAGAGAGGTGAGGAAACTGCGAGGGGTGAAGAAGTCCTACTCCCAGCGTGATAAGAAATGTATTCAGCGATCGAAAAAGTTGCCTGAGAGATCGACGATGAAAAACTCACAAGAAAATATGGCGACCAACCGAACCAAAAAAGGTTTGGTTCTTCCGCAACTGGTGTTCTGCTGTTTTGCTGACACTTGTCCAAGGTCGCTCTGCAAGCCCAAAAAGGCCTCAGCCGTCATTCAAGGCATACGATGATGATCCCTTCGATCGGCTCTCTGGCAAGGCTCCCCAGAAGGATCTCATCAACCTTCCATCCTTGCCATCTTCACTTTCTAGCAGTCCGTCGAGACCGAAATTCCTGGAACACTTGTCTCTTAGCCCCAGCGCATCACCTCGACGTACCATCAAGGCCGAGTTCAAGCACCCATCCAACTCGCTACCTGAGCCCCTGCAGAGTCCTAAAAGGAGGTCAGCAGGCCTTTTCGATCTGGACTCAAGTCCCAAGAGCCTCTATAAAAAGCACAAGGGCGAGGAAGACTCATTCTCGGATATCTCGGACCACTCAATTCCTGATATCGACACAGAGACACGGTGCCCAATGTGTAGTGAAGTTGTTGAGAAGGCTCTTTTGGAGAGCTTTTCAGGGGGTGCACGGCTAAATATTCGTAGGCAGATTCAATTCTGTCGACTGCACAAAAAGAAGTCAGCCGAAGATGCATGGGATGCCCGAGGATACCCCAAGATCGACTGGGGAATTCTTGGTTCCCGGCTCACAGTTCATTACGACTTCATTCGGGACATCATTAACGGCGGCTTGTCTTACTACGCTTCACTATTGGTCGACAAGGTGAAGGAAGGCAAGGACCGGACGTTGCTGAAAGCAGAGGACAGCCTGACGCCTGGTTACTACGGTCCACGCGGGCTGCGTGCATTGTCAGAAAACATCATTGGCAATTTCTCGTCGGTCCTTAGGGAGCGAGCTGTGGAAGACCGGATCATATCATCGCGTGGATACTCTAGTTATGTGGAGGCAGTCTTGGTTCCCGAGTTGGCTGTCCAGTTGATCTGTGAGGATATGAAGGTCAAGATCGACGAAGCAAGAACTATTCTTGAGGATAGCAAGTGGATTGGCGATTTGATTCACGAAGATGTCGGGGATACGGTTGATCAACTGAGCGACGATGAATAGGCGGTAGGACACTGAAAGTGCAAAGCGACAAGGGACATGTGGCATGTGATATCCGAAGTGACGAGAGACCAGGTCATCGGCGTCTGTGCTCGAGGCAGCACTTCAATGGCATTATGGAATAGATAGCGGAACAATACTTGTCATAGCGAGCGTTAAATGTTCGTCCGGCTCTGCTCATGTTACATCGCAACACGTTGTCTAGCAGCGTGAGGTTGTCGTGGCTAGAAAAAAAATGGTCAATGAGTCGCCTGCCGGTTCATTACAAGTATCAGACTGAATGCCAGCCGTAGCAGCCCCCCCCCCTTTTTTTTTAAGAAAGAAAGAAAAAGTTACAACCCCAAAGCCTCCCTTCTGCCGGTGCTGTTCAAATCAAGATACGGCGCCTCGCCCAGGGACGCTACGCGGTCGCCCGCTCTGGCGTCGGCATAGTCGTAAGTCGCGCAGTGCCACATGCTCCGGTTGTCCCAGATGGCGAGGTCATTCTGGCGCCACTTGAAACGGACCTGGGCGTCGTGATTCTGGGTGACGAGGTTGAAGAGGTAGTTGAGGATGATGTCGGACTCGTCCTTCGTAATGCCGTTGATGCGCTTCGTGAAGCCCTTGTTTACGTAGACGGACTTCCAGCCAGTCACAGCTGTAGGCTTTGTCAGCGTTCGGGACTCCTGGAGTCGATCGGAAAGGGCGACTACTTACGGTTGGTGCGGATGACGGGATGGACGGCCTTGAGCTCAGAGCCCTTGTTCAGTGGCGAGCCTCGGAGACCATCTCGGATAGGGTTACCCAGCCTTCGGGCCTCGTCGTGGAAGAACGTAGCATCGTGGGTGGCTGTCAGCCCTTCAAGGAATTTCTGCATGGCAGGGGAGAGTCTGTCGTAGATCTCATATCCGGAAGCCCACAGCTGACCCCGAGGAATTCAGTGAGCGGCCAAGTCCATATGTATGCATTTGCAAGGGAACGGCAACGCAACAGCAGTTACCTAAGGGTTTGCAGAAATGAAAACTTACAGTGTCACCACCAGTCGGGGGCAGGGTGTGGATCTTGAGCATTGCGTAGTCCGAGGGGACCTGCTCAAAAGAGATGTCGGTGTGCCAGCCGGCGCTGGCGAAGCGGCTCACGTCGCTCAATTGGTGAGTGAGGCCGCCTCCCTTCTTTTGCTTTTCGCTGCTGATGACACTAATCTGGTCACCGAGCTCGCTACCTTCCTCAGTCAGGGGGTGAATGTGAAGGCCAGATGATTTTGGCTGTTTCGGCCGAGTTAGTGGTCATGGTCGACGACAGGATGAGACTGGTTCATCCGATGTTGGTCTAGACTTACACATCCGGCGAGCTCTGTGAGGCGGAGGCAAAATTCCTTCATCTGAATTGGCGTGACATTCTGGTCCCGTAGGAAGACAACTCCACGTTGAGAAACTGATACCACTCTTAGTATGATGTACTGTGAGGTGGGAATGGGAGTTGCCGAGACTTACTCGTGACAGCCAAGTCCCTAATGACCTGGTCGTCGGCCTTGAGGAGATCAACCACCTGTAGGCCCTCGTACTCCCGGCCAATGACTGGGGTGATTTCGGCGCTCTTGTATTTGTCTAGCGAGCCGGAGTAGACAAGCGGCTTGCTCAACCGAGGGCGGGCGATGGGGTTTCCGCCGACGATGTTAGCCTCGGCCGCTCCGTTTGAAACCGCTGAAGGCATAGTAGTGTTCTCGTTGTACGAGTTGTCAACTTTTCTCGATTTAGGCGTTTGTAAGTTGTCAGAGCTAGGAGATGAAGGGCGCTTGAGAGCTTCGTCGACCATAGTTTAGGCAAGACGTGATAACAAAGGAGTCCCAAACAAGATATTTATGAGTGGTTTTCGTATCCGAACCAGCCGTGATGTCTCTGTCCCCAGGTGGTTCAAGTACGTATCACAGAAGAGCAGTGTGTTTTCTAGCTTTCAAAACGAAACCGGGGGATCAGTTACTTGATGTGGTGAGAAAGGAAGAAGGTCGTCAGACGTTGTTCTCCCACCTTTGGCTGCCTTCGGTTCATGAGTGTGGCGGAGGCTCCTGGCTAGTGGGCGATGGCGCAATCGCGAAGCTTCCTAATTCGGCGAGGTCTGCGTGCCGTGGCCAATCAGTTGGGCGGGCACCCCCTGTCGGCGACATCAACGACCGGAGAAAATCTCGGACTCTAGCACGGCATCATCACGGCCTTGCAGCGCCGGGGGCTACATACCTTGCATCTAACATATGCCCATTTCGTTCTATACAAGACTCCGGCGCATCACACCCTCTTTGGCGAGACTGAAACCTTGGAATCAAGCCGTTTTTTTCTGGGGAAAAGAGCAGCTGGCCCGTGGTTGAAAGGTGCCTGCCTACCAGGCAATTATAGACATGTCCGAGACGTCAATGGATGGATTCTGAGAACCCGGACCCAGAGGGGCGGGGGCGGAAAACCCCAAGAGAGTCTGGGGTAAAGGTTTTTTTCTGGAGAGCGCTCTATTTAAACCATCCGGCCCCGGTCGCTACAGTCTGTTGCGTTGGCAGTGTTGAAAACCTACTTTTTTGTCTGTGCGTTAGCAACCCACCAATGCAACCCCATGAAAAATCGCGATTTTTAGCTACTAGATTTAGAAATCTACTATATCTAAACATCAGGTAGTCCCTTTTTTAAAGTTACTTACTACTAATACTAAAAGTAAGGCTATTTAGACCTATATAGGGCTTTTTACTAGTTAATTTATTAGTAATTAATACCTCTTAGCCCTCTTATTACTTTAATAAGGAAATTATATAAACTATACTAATATATAGCCTTATTACTTATTATTATAGTATATAAGAGTAAGTAAGCTATATAAGCTCTAAAGTCTATAATATCTTTACTCTAGAGACCTATATAAGGCTCTTTATTAGTTAATTTATTAGCTAGCTAACTAAATCTTAGACTTTAATAGAAGTAGTAGCTTAATAGAAATAAGAAAGCTTAATTACCTCTTAGCTCTTAGATTACTTCTTAGCTCTTAAGCCTCTAAAGCCTTTAAAGTTTATAATATTATTATATTACTATTACTACTCTTAATTAGATAAGATAAAAGATAAAATAAGAGGTTATATATTAGATTAAATAAATATAACAGTATTATAATTAAATAAGAATAATTAAAAAAAGCTAGTATAAATACTAGAGACTTTAAAAAAGAAAATAGATATTAAGATTATAATATAAATAAGCTATAGTAAATATATATTTAAATAGTAATAATATTAATATAAAATAATAAGATAAATAAGAGTATATACTTTAAATAAGCTAAGTTATATAAAGTTAGAAGTATAGTAATTATATAAGTTATTAAAGCTTCTTATATATTATAATAACCTTGGCTTTAAAAAGATATAAGACTTTCTTTATAACTAATATACTATAGAGGTTTATAAGTTAATAATTAGTTAGTAGCTTTAAGATATTAGATAGTTATTAAAATCTATTCATATTATTACTACTTAGAGAGATAATATATTATAATATACCTAAGTATATACTATCTATTAATACTACCTAAAGTAATTAATCTTTATTAATAAGTTAGGTATAGATAAGTATACTAGTATATAAAGAATAGACTAGGTATTAAAAAGCCTAGTACCTTATTATAAGGATAAACTTAAATATAGGTAGTAGTATTAGGTATTACTAGCCCTTATAGTAAATAGGATCTTTAATATATTAATATACTTAGGTATAACTAATAGTAATAGGTTTTTAATATAAATTTAAGAGAGAGTATTACCTAAGTATAATACCTTTTTTACTATAAAGTTAGTTATTATAATAGATAATACTAGCTTTTACTACTAATAAGATATCTAAGAGGTATATAAATTAGCTAGTATATACCTATTATATCTACTACTATACTTACTTAACTTTAACTCTATTAAAAAGGTATTTAGCAACCTTAAGAAGCTTCTTTATAAGTAGTATTTTATTTAAAATAGAGATATAGAGGATATATAAGACTTTAAGAAGCTACTTTATAACTATATAGTAGAGGTTAGTTATAGGATAAAATAGATAGAAGGCTACTTTTATTATTCTTTTATTAACTTTAATAGTATATAGTATATATTTAATAATAAAAGATTAATTAATAGTAATATAGTTATTATTAATAAAAATAAAAATAAAGTTACTTCTATAGTTAAGAAAGTACTACTATTAAGGTAATAGTAAAGGAAAAAAATATATATTATTAATAGTTAAAAGAAATCTTCTTTAAGTAATTACTTATTTAGCCTTATTACTTTACTTACTACTAGTCTTACTATATTATTACTCTTTATTACTTTATTACTTCTTATTATTATTATATAATACTATTAATAATTTATTGTCTACTACTTGAATTAGATTATTAACTTTATTATTATATAATTTATTAATGTTAAAGGTATTATTATTATTATCTTTAAGGTATTAGTTATATATAGATCAAGAAATATATTAACTTAGATAGAGAAGTAGAGAAGAAGTAGTAGTTAGCTATAGAGGTAAGAATATAAAGAGACTAGTATCTATAGAAGTTAGTACTATAATAATAATAACTAGAATAAGGTTAACTAATTAAATCTTCTATTCTTAAGGTTACTTATTTAATTATTAATAATAGTAATAAAGAGTAATAAATTATTAACTTTATTATTTATAATATTTAACTTAATATATAGTAATTTACTTTATTACTTAGAAGTAATAAAGTTATATTTACTATACTTATAATACTACTATATAAGGATAAAAGTCTTAATTAATCTCTATATCTAGTTAATAAGAGATATAGGTATATCTTTTTTCTTATACTACTCTTTTATTATATACTATATTACTATAAGACTAGATAATAAGCTTTAAAGTTACTTAAGAGCCTTATTAGTATTATCTTTATATTACTAATATTACCTATTAACTTTAATAAACTAACTAATAAAATCTTTTAATTTAACTAATTATATTATAGGTAACTACTTATTATACTATAGTAGTAATAATAATAGTACTAGGTTAATACTTCTTATTATATAAGAAGTTTATAATAGTTATAGTAATAATAAGTTAATTAATAAGTAATAATACTATAGCTAAGGAGATAGCTAACTTTAGTATAGTTATTAATGTAGTTACTAGAGGTAAGAGCTTACTTTTCTACTACTATTAAATAATAAATTAACTACTGTATTACTAGTAGAGTTATTAGTAGTTAGTAAGGCTAAAATAGTAGCTAGATTTTCCTCTCTTTTAAGTATAGTTATAGAGAGTAAGTTATTACCTACTTTACCTCTTATAGGTATAACCTTCTTTATTTACTACTAGCTAATTATAATTAATAGGCTTATTAATAAGTTTTTTAAGCTTATATTAATATCTTAATAAATTATTATCTCTTATTATATCTCTATATCTTTAGTAAGTAACTTATGGTAGGTTTTATTTATAATAAAGTATTAATTTATATTACTACTATTTTAGATACTATTATAGTAACTTACTTAGTTAGTATACTAATAATACTTTATTAGATTCTCTTATAAATCCTTTTTTATATCTTTCTCTTAACTAAGCTTCTTTCTTATTAAACTTATTACTGTTTTTTTTAGTATATACTTTAGTAGGTAACTACTATAGTCTTATTAATTATTATAGTCTTATTAATTATTATAGTCTTATTAATTATTATAGTCTTATTAATTATTATAGTATTATTAATTATTATAGCTTTATTACTTATTATAAGACTTTATATATAGTATATTACTTACTACTGGAGATAGTTACTTTTATTATATAGTTATCTATAGTATATTAAATACTAATATAACTAAACTAGTATTATATATAAGCTTTATACTAAAGAAGATCTCTAGAGTCTAGTAACCTAATTAACTAAGTTAGAAGTTAAAATTAATCTATAGTAAGGCTAGCTATTTCTCTTTCTTTATAGTAAAGTTATTACTATAATAAATAACTATTAATATCTTAATAGTTACCTATCTTTTACTAAACTTTATACTTATTTATAACTTTAAAAGCTAGTATTACTTACTAAGTTATATCTAAATATATTCTTTTATATCTCTTAATATCTCCTTTTTCTATTATAACCTTATTATTATACTAGCTATTTATTAACTTAATCTCTATACCATTTAAAAAGGCTAGATTAATAATATTAATATAATACTTTTAAATTAGAAGCTAATAGTAAAATAGATATTTACTTTAGTAAGTAGTAGTAATAAAATAGCTATTACTATAGCTACTTATTACTATTACTATAATAATAATAAGGTTTATAATAAAGTATTAAAAAGGTTAAAATAAAAAAGTATCTATTATATGAGCTCTTTATTATTAGTATTCTTATTATTATTACTATTATTACTATTATTATTATTATTACTATTACTACTATTATTACTATTATTACTATTATTACTATTATTACTATTATTACTATTATTACTATTATTACTATTATTACTATTATTACTATTATTACTATTATTACTATTATTACTATTATTACTATTATTACTATTATTACTATTATTACTATTATTACTATTATTACTAGTATTACTATTATTACTATTATTACTATTATTACTATTATTACTATTATTACTATTATTACTATTATTATTACTATTATTACTATTATTACTATTATTACTATTATTACTATTATTACTATTATTACTATTATTACTATTATTACTATTATTGCTATTATTACTATTATTACTATTATTACTATTATTACTATTATTACTATTATTACTATTATTACTATTATTACTATTATTACTATTATTACTTATTTTAGTTACTTATAAGAGCTTTATTAATACCTACTTTTTTAATATCTTAAGAATTATTATTAACTTCTTTAATAGTTTTATAATATAGCTTTTTATAATAACTATATAATTAATAAGAAGCTAAATAGCTATTATACTTCTTATTATTAATAATACTTTAAGACTTAATAATATTTTATAAGTAGCTTTATAAGCTTATATACTAATAACTAATAATACTAATAATACTAGTTTTATATTACTAGAGGTATTTAACTCTTTTTTTTTAGTAGTATACTAATAATAATAATAATAATAATAATAATAATAATAATAATAATTTCTTAAAGCTATTTATAACTATGATATCTATGTAAAAGTATATAGTATATATAGTTACTAAGTAGGGTAACCCCCCTGCGTGGCCCTAACTAGGGTGGTGGTGGTGATGGTGTTGCTAACGCACGGATGAAAAAGTAGGTTTTCGACACTGCCAACGCAACAGACTGTAGTAAAACCTGATCAATTTGATCGACAACAACCATCATGCTTGACATTGATGATACTTCCAGGGCCGAAGCAGCAAACCGCACATTCTGTTACTAATTGCCCAGCTGACTGTCTGTACAGACTGTACAGAGTCTCTGCTTAACTCAGTTATAATGGGCTGGCTGCATGCATGCATGCATGCAGGTGGGAAAGACAGGCAGCTGTCCCGCAGAAGGGTCCCCACGGCCCACCACTCCGACTCCGCAATGCCCTACTTCAACGAGCCCGGCTATCATTGGCCAATGCCAAAAGCTCTCCCCAAGTGACGTGGTGGGGGGGAGGGGGAAACACCAGCTGTCCGAGAATTTCCCCGCCATCCACCGGTGCGGGGCAGCGCTCGCGTTGCTGTGCTAGGAAGAGAAAGAGACGGAGCGAGTGTTGACAGAAGATGCGAGTGAAAACGTCCGTCTTTTCCCATACTCACATACGGAGAAACGAAAAGCACGGCTTCGACTACGACTACAACGAGAGTATCCTGCCTATCCGCAACCAACTGCAAACCTCAACGACAGACCGAAGGCGGCATCCATACAGAACAGACAGACACAATGGCGTGGGAGGAGCCGAGAAAGACGGGCATGCAGTACCGCCGTCTGGGCAACTCTGGACTGCACGTATCAGTCCTGGGTTTGGGCGGTTGGTTGACGCAAGTGGACTGCAGCTCTACACAACGTTACAGGTGCTGACTGGCATGCGCTCACAGGTTCGGCGGCCATGTTGAGAACGGTACGAGAAACGGAAGGACTGCGGGAGGGCGCGATGATCTCATGACAACCACTGACGGTCCGCAGAGAAGACTTTTGCGTGTATGAAGCAGGCTTACGACCTTGGCGTCAACTTCTTCGATACGGCCGAGAGGTAAGTCGCCGTCTCATGTTCGCCTCCACTGGCCGAATCAGCGGAGCTAACAGTCGCGCACAGCTACGCGGGGGGTAACTCGGAGGTCATCATGGGCCAGGCCATCAAAAAGTTTGGATGGAACCGCAACGACATTGTTGTCAGCACAAAGGTGAAGCAAAAGACGAGAGAAACACCTCCCTATTCTCCACAATAGACATCATTTTTAACACCGCGTAGCTCAACTGGGGCGGCGCCAACGGCGAGGTCCTCGTCAACAACCACGGTCTCTCTCGCAAGCACATCATCGAGGGCCTCCGTGCCTCCCTCAAGCGCCTCGACCTCGAGTATGTCGACATCGTCTACGCCCATCGGCCTGACCGCCTGACGCCCATGGAAGAGACGGTGCGCGCCTTCAACCATGTCATCGACAAGGGTTGGGCCATGTACTGGGGTACGTCGGAGTGGAGCGCCGATGAGATTGCCGAGGCGTGTGGCATTGCCAAGGACCTCAAGATGATCCCACCCGTCGTTGAGCAGCCCCAGTACAACATCTTGGAGCGCCGCAAGGTCGAATACGAGTTCCAGAGACTGTACCAGCGCTTCGGACTCGGCCTCACCGTCTTCAGCCCCATCAAGATGGGCCTGCTGAGCGGCAAGTACAACGACAGCCCGGATGCACCGCCGGCCGGTAGCCGCTTCGCGGAGGGCACGGGTGACAAGTTTGTCAACTGGGCCAACAAGGAGTGGTACGGCAACGACGAGTGGAAGGCCCTGATCCAAAACGTCGTTAAGCTCAAGGTGAGTCGGTGCCGGCAGGACTGGGATTCGGGGCGACATAACTGACGATATACATCCAGACTATTGCGGAGAAGCTTGGCGCCACGCAGTCCCAGCTGGCACTTGCTTGGTGTCTGAAGAACCCCAACGTCACTTCTGTAATCACGGGTGCTTCGAGGCCGGAGCAAATCGTCGAGAACGTCGGCGCACTCAAGGTTCTGGAGAAGCTGACGCCCGAGATCATGGCCGAGGTCGACGCCGTTGTAGGCGAGGTCCAGCTTGACCCGGCCAGACAGGACTAAAGAGAGTGGCGTGATCCAAAAGGAGGGCTAAATTCTGTATTTTTGTGCGTCGTCGTTTTTCTTTTGGTGGGAGGCGGCGCGGTGACTGGCATAATATACCATATACCTGGAATAGAACGAGAGATCCGAGTACAAAAACGACGCATCGTTTACGAGCCGTACCCTTTCACGACACCATCGACGGTTTTTTTGACGTAGCACAAGGTCTCTTGCACAAGTATTACTCGCGGAGCGGCCATCACATGGAATCTCGTAGTAAACAAACAGCCTTCCGACGAACCGTCTTCTGGAAGCTGTGAGTCACGTGTCCGAATCAATTGGGTGTGGCAGCCAGGGCTGAGGAGCCAAACAACATGTGGCCACTCGTCCGCCAATAGTCAACGTCGGCGGCGGTGCTCGTAGAATGTCACGATCGTTGGGACGGCGGGGAAGAGACTCCTGTGAAGACATGGTCCGGACGGCGAGTGGTCGGGCCCCTCAGAGACTGCGAGCTGCTAATTACCATCTTTACGCTTCCCTCTAGACTCGGACGTCGATGCCCCGGTCTGTAGATCATCCGTGATCACGCGGCGCGTAGCAATGCGCCTCTCGATGGGAACTTTTGTTTTGCACGATGAGTAATAATAGGGTGTGCTACGGATCCGCAGAATCATTTGGCAAGGACACCTACAGGACTTAACGTAGGTATGCGGGCTGACGAGTTGTTTCCTAGGTATGTGTAGGCTGGGATAAACAGAACCTGAGACCGGGACTTGGGTTGGGTTTGTTCTGTGTCAAGCCGACACTTGAATTTCTCCCCTCAACTCCGCAGTAGAGCAACATATAGCCTCACCTCATGCATTGATTTGCACCGCGCGCTCTGCGGAAGCCTACCACAGGTAGAATCATGAGATGGGGGCGGCCTTTTAACGGCGAGCCCCCGGTTCGCGGCCGCACAGGTGCAGAGACGAAGACGACAGTCGGGTTGCGGACAATCAATGCGTATTCCCAGTCTGCCAGTGTACGGGGGTTTGTTGGTATGCATGGTAACGCAGGAACGGTAAGACATGCATGGATGACATATGTCGTAAGTAGGTAGGCAGGTAGTCGGTATATGGTGCGAAGCAAAGAGATAGGGTCGGGACAGTCGGCGCATTGATCGCTGCCTGGTCGCAAGTCGGAAGATAGTCCCTCTTGCTACCATGTTCACAGGCAAGACATGTGGCGTCACAGAATGGTAGGCCGGGGTTCAGCGGTAGAATGTGATGAGATGGAGGGCACGGGTGGTTCTTGGAAGGGGATGAGCAGGGAAGAAGAAAGCACTGAAGGTGACTTCTGGGGATGTTGGCACGGTTGGGTAGGGTGAATGGGAATTCACAGTTCTAAGATGGTTGTCGTCACAGCTTTGTGCAGAGATCGCCAAATAAGATGCAGATATCAGGTCAGCTTGACGCTTGGTGGTGGGGGGCAAAGTTCAGGCCTTGCCCACGTTGGTGGTTGGTGTCATGAGCAACGGCCGGGAATGCAGTGTCAATCTGTGTAGAACAAACTGAGTGATGGAAGACATGTGGCCAGACAGGGAGATATGCCGGGGTGAGAAGGAAGCCGAAGGGCCCTCTCAAGGACCCAGGCACCCGGGGACAGTCAGTACTCATACTCATACTCATTCTCATACATAGGTAGCACTAGCAATACGGTGGAGACAGATAGGATGAGACGAGTGCCTGAGCTGCCACAAGCTGCGATGCCTGCCTATGCGTCGTTGCACCAGGCTGCTGTTGCTGCGCGGCTGGCATGTGTGTGTATGGTGTACGTAGGAAGGTGTGTGTAAGTAAGGTTTATGGGCCGATGTGAACAGAAAAAGCTAGCGTTGGTATGGACATGCACAGCCAATCGTGAGCGGGTATCAAGGCGTCGAGACAGCGAGATTGTAAGTAAGAACCGATCCCCGGAAGCGTATCTGCCGGGAGCTGGATTAGAATGCATCGTGAGCAGTAGCGGGCGCCGAAGAATCAAGACATATATCAGAGGGGATTGGCATTGATGCGGGTACCTAGTGACTATCTGCTAGGGAGCAATGAAATTACGAAAAGGAAGGGAGTGAGAGGAACGAGAGAGAGGTTGAAGGCGCTGGGTCGATATGGGAGCAATTCCACAACAATGCCGAATTTAGGTATGATAAGAACAAGAGTGGCGGTACGGATAGTGAGTGTGCAATTAGTAGCAGCAAAGGCAGGATCAACAAGCAACTGGACCGAGCCGATGCGGAACTCGGATTTGGGGAGGCAGGAGACGGACACTGACTAAGGCGACCTCTCCCGCCATAACATGGTCAGTCCAGCTTCCTCGGTACCGACACTGACACCTGTGTCGAGAGCGATGAAAGGAAGGCGCCCGTTCCTCGCGAGCGGCGACATTGAGATGTTCTCTCAGGTCATGGTGCGGTGATGCTGCGAACGGACGATACCTGGTGCGTCGCAGGTGGCTGGCGGGAAGCTGGCGAAAACTCCTGAATCCCAGGTATCGCCTGTAGTGATTGCCTGGCGTGACCCGACCCGGCCGGGTGCAGCAGTAGGGGTGGGAGCCTCTCAAGAGAAGAGAGAGAGTATGGAAATGTGTGTGACATGTTCCACCACCGTCTGCCCCACTCACTCCCAGATGGCACACCGTCGTGCTCTCTGTCTTGTACATAGTAGTGTACCTATGTACAGGTGTGTCCATGGTTCTCTATCCCTCACTTTTCCTACTTCCTCAGTGTCCTTGTCCTGCAGCCTACGTGGTGGTCCCCAGCGCGGTTCGCCTCGGCTTGTGAAAGTAGCCGCTGCGTCGAGTAAGGTAGGTATAGAGGGAGGCTGTATCGAAAGTGAGAAGGATCAACGACGACGACGCCTTCTGGTTCTGATGCCGACCCTCGTTTCGGGGTTCCAATTGGACCCGCTTCCCTCTCTCTCCCCTCACTTCGCCCAGAAGACTGAATAGTGACAATCTGCCAGCCGGGGGAAGGCCAAGAGAGAGGTGTGGCCCGTGAGCAGAAGCTCACACACATCACGTACTAGGTACTACAGTACCGCACCTGTCATCTCCACCTAACTCTCTCACTTGGCCTGAGCTCAACCACCCACCTTAACTCTTCAACCGCTTGGGTGTGCATACCTAGTATACGGGTGTCCTACTATCAAAAGCCACAGCTCGTTGCTACTGAGGTACTTACCCGATCGCAATGATACACTGACAGAGGTAAGTAGTCGGATAAACACAGTATTAGTATATGCTCGACACTGAGCACGATAAGATAAGAGGGTTTCGAGATAGAAAAGCTCGTTACGCTACGACACCGGCAGAGCGATACGAGCGACGCCTGGGGAGGGTCCAATCCCCAGAGAAAGACGTGAATACCCCCATGAAACACCAGTTGCCACTGGTACTGGTGCCGGCTGGCGATGGCGTTGGAGTTATGATCATAATGAGCTGATGATGTATGTGTGTGTGTGTGTGTGTGTGTGTGTGTGTGTGTGTGTGTGCCGTACAAAGCATATCCGTGTCCAAAGTCGAAGAGGAAGATGATTCTGCAGGGGGGCCAAAAACACCAGAGGTCCTTGCGCCGGAAACCATGCCCAAATCGGAATGTATATAGCCGTTTTTGCGATGCATATCTTCCGCAGGGGCAGAGCTGAGAGAGGGTAGAATCGCATCGCACGGCAAACCGTGAATTGATTGCCGTGTTACTGATGGCGTCGTTCTTGTACGCACCTGTACTGAACGTTATACATGTAAACTAGGTAGGTAGTTTATATGGGCCTGGAACAGGTACCCTCGTTCGCAACCGCGCGCGCACCAGTAACGAGGTATCCGTAATCTCGGATGTATCCATGTATCTACCTAGTAGTAGAAACCAGTCACGGATGCACAGCAACGAGCAACTACGATGGCCGTCGAGCGAGCCAACTACGCAGGCGTCTGACCTAGACAATCCAAGTCTACCTGCCTAGGTAATAGTGGTAGCAACAGTCTGGCCTCATGGTTGCCGCTGTGGAACGCAGCCAAACACAATCAGCCAGCGCAGAGGGCAGGGTGTACCTTTCGTCCGGCTCTCACAGATCATACAACTCTGTCTTGCCTTTTTCTTCGGCCCCATGACTTTGCTTTTGGGACTACTGTGCCACAGAAAGCTTACCTCACGCCGTCGTCTGCTCAATTGCAGCCGTCCATCAGAATTCCGCTGTCTCCTCTCTCTCTCTCTCTCTCTCTCTCCCTTTCCCTCGCGCCCGCATACCATACTCCGACAAACGCACATACCTGTATACGCCTGACCTCACGCTCCTGTATCGAATCGAACCCAAGACACGGTACTTTTCGGCCCTGCCTTTCTCGATTAGTACCGTCCATCATCACACCCGTAGTCACGCAGCTTCATTCCTCCCACCCTGCTCTCTCCCGCCCTCCAACTCTCACGACGAGCGATACGATAAACCATCGACGCAGCAACCGCGAGTTCCACCGCCGTTTCAATTCTGGTTCGCATTCCGTCCAGCCGCCACATCATCACAAGCATGACATAAACGCACCAGTATTCGGCCTTTCTTTGCCCGCGCGCGCGCACACAAACACATCCATACCCAAACGCACACCCATACCCACACATACACACACACACACCTCTCAACTTGACGCTCCTCAATCTGTTCCCGCACGCGTTTCCCTCTACCCGCCGACCAGACGCCCATCGACATCGCCGTTCGTCACCGTTGCCACACCCGCGAATATCAGGCGCCACCCGCTTACTCACCCGTCCGTCATTGTCCACGACGCTTTCGTCCATGCTGCAGCAGCCATCAGCCCCTTCATATCTCGCGACCGCATACTTGGGTACCCTCTGAGCCTCTCTCGCCCTTGTCCCCGGGAATGACATGGCTCTACGCCCTCCTGCGACGGCCAGGCGACAATGACGAGGAATGAGGAGGGCACTCGCTTCAGCTCTCTCGTGAGCACTAGTACTGACAGCACCCGATCCCCTGCCGCTCTCAACAGCCCGTTGCTGGCCTCGCGCATGTCGTCCATGTCTATGCGCCTCAAGACGGAGGTCAATGGATCCCTCGCAGAGAAGTGAGTGTCATGTTTCTTGTCTGCGTTTTGCCCTGTCACGTCCTGGCCCTGGTCCACCTGGCCCCATACCCATCCATACCCATACCCATACCCGTCCCCAGCCGATCAAGCAGTTGTCAAATCATCCACACAACACACAAGCCCTGAATCAAACTCCAGTCAGGCCAGCCCCGGCCGATTTGGCCAGCTCACAACCCCCAAAACCCACAACGGAAGCCCTTCCTTAGGTACGCTAGTTCTTGGGACCCCAGCCCAATTTTGCCTTGGGGTGGGTGCGTGAGTCCTAAGGTCTCGTTATAATGAGTGTGTGCGCTTTCCACGCACTCGGCTTTACCTTACGCCTCCCGTTTTTCGTGGGAAGTGTGTGAGATAGATGCAGTCGAGTCGTGAGGCGTCTCCGGTCATTACCTCTCCCAACCCACTGTTCCCTGCCCACTGGCTGGTTGTTTTAGTATCTATTAGTGTCTGTTCAGTAGTGTTGAGTGTATGGTGTCTGATTTGGTTTTGCCGGCTCTGTCCCGCACTCGTCTGTTGCGTGCTGCGGCGTCTTCCCCGAAACCCAGTTCCCCAGTGGCGAGACGCAAGTGGTGTAGCTTGTGCCCTTTCCCTTCCCTTTTCCCTGTTGCCTGCCCCTACCCTGCCCTGCTGCACTCGTTGGTTTGCTTTGCCTGGGGCTGCCTGCCGCCCTGTCGCTACTGGTCGATACTACCGGACAGCTCCTTCTGTTACCTTTTCTACTACGCAGGCTCGCATTATGTTTGCCGAGAGGTATACTTAACTTCGTCGCAATTTACCTCACAGTAGCAACACTCCTCCCCTTCCCTATCTCCGCGAAGAGGCCGGCGAATTTGAGCCAACAAGCCTTACCACTTCCACACATCTGCATACCTTACTTGAATCCGAACCTGCACCTGTACCCCACCCCCCTTCTCATCCAACCCTCTGCCCCTGCCCCAGGGAAGCTTTGTGATTGTCGTCGCTTCGTTGGTGGAGCTCTTTCGCTGTTTTCGATCCCCCCAGTCCAGCCCAGTTGGTCCCAAGCGGCTCTCGGCTCAAACTGTCTCATTCCTCCCACCTACTCCAAGAACCTTCTCTTCTTTCCCCTCTCGAGAGCTTCTGTTATTATTGTTATTATGATCTTGATTTTCATTGATTAATGCATCCATAACTGACCGTGGCCCCTGCGTTGCACCCCCTCCAGATCATTCATCAGTGATTTGAGCCCTGCCGAACCGCCCTCATCCACTTTCGTCTCTACGCCGCGTGGAGCTTTGTCACCAGTAGCACCCAAGCCGAACTCCAATGTCTCGCCCCTTCGCGATCACCGCTTGAGCGACTTTGCCAACTATCGTCGAGACCTGGCCGTCCTTGAGACATCGGCTGGTCGTCTGCCCTCCATCCAGCACAATCCTCCAACGGCCACCTCATCTTCAATATCTCAAGTCGCTCCCTGGATGTCGCCCTCCAACGGCGGTGCCACCGCATCCACCCCCCACCAGACGACCTTCTACAATGATTCGAGCGACAACCTGTCCGTCGCGTCCCAGCTTTCGCCAAGCTTTCGCCCCTCGACGCACAGGATCGCGCCTCAATCGTCTGGCAGCCAGGATTCGCCCGATGTAGCCTACTTTGCTGAGGAGCGGCGCCCGTCACTGGCGAGCATAACGACGCTGAGCAGCCAGGGCTCCAAGACGAGCATTCGAAGAGGTGGACTGCAAAAACTACAGGGCTTCTTCGGCGAGGAATTCCCCGGTCGCGATGGATCGGAAAGTAGTCTGCATTCCAGTTCCGGGAGGGACCGTTCGCGTTCCTACAGTCACAGTCGCCCTACCAGAGACCGCAAATACTCCAACGCAACCGATCATGCACGCGACCGTGAGGGCTCGCCTTCCTCCTCCAGGCCTAGGACGCCTGTACCGGCTCCCGAAGTCGTGCCCTTCCTTTATCAGGAAGCCGACGTAAGTTTGAACCCTTCCGCTCTATTCAATGAGCCCGTCATCAAGATGTTTTCTTGCGCCTCCATTTTATTACCTTTTACTAACCCCCAACATCTGCTAATCCGCATCCGCATTTCCACCCTTGGCGCCACTATTTCGCATCCGGGAACTGCGCCGCATCTACCCATCGCCTTATCTTATCTCTTATTGCCCTTTCATCCACCCGTCCCCGTCATAACTCGAGTCAAGACTGCTAAACGTACTTCAAGGATATTGCCAGGTTCGGCGAGGCCCCAGTTCGAGACATTTTGAGCGGTCCCGACCGCGAACGTTACATGAACAACGAAAATCCCAACAACCCGCAAAACCCACCAAAGACTTCCTCATCAAACCGCTCCGGCCATTCAATCGTGCATCTCCCAGGCCACCATCACCGCCACAACAGGAGCATAGACGATGGCAAGGCTCTTCGACCAACTGTAAGTAGGGAAGATTCGCAAGCGAGCTTGCAAGTGCAGAATTCCCGAGAACGAGGCGGTTCCGCTGCCACCGTCATGTACGGCTCCAATCGATCCCGTGCAGAGAGCCCGACACCGAGCGGCGGCTATTTCAGCTCGAGGCACGGCACTGTCGACGGCTCGATATCGCCCGGGAGCCAGCATCAGCAGCAGCAGCAGCAGCAGCAGCAGCAGCAGCAGCACCAGCAGCAGCAGCAGCAGCAGCAGCACCAGCAGCAGCACCAGCACCAGCAGCAGCACCAGCAGCACCAGCAGCATCACCACTCGAAAAGAAATTTGTTACATCGCCTGCGTCGGAATAAGGATAAAGATGATGGGTCCTCTAGACTACGCGAGTTGCCTGGGTCTACCAAGTCGTTGGCCACGAAGCCATCGCGGCCTGAATTTGCTAGAGCCGAACAGTCACCATCCACCTTCCCGCTTACGTTTTCAGGCACCGAGCCCGGTCCGGACCAAGACCCCCGACTGGTCGCCTACAACCAGCGGAACCAGCCGCAGGTGCAGACGTTCAACAACAGATTTCCCTTCTCCAAGAGTAAAGGACGCCAGCACCGACCGGCAGAGACGCAAGATGAGCAGATCGGGCCGACGGACAGGCAACCAGGGGGCTTTGGCACCGTCTTCCACCTGGACACCAACCTGAGCGACATGGAGGGCATTCTCACGAAACCACCGCCACTGACCCCAATGGACCACGCCTTCATCGCGAGCATCGTCGATCCCGAAAAAGTCGAGCCCCCTCCTGTCCCCGCGAAGCCCGATGCCATACCTGGGCCCAACGGGTCTTGGAACGCGCCAGACAGCTGGGCTGTTCGACGCAATACTGAGGATACTACCTACCAGGCGCCTGAAATTGACGACATTGGCAGCCCCCCTCGCCCCGAGGAGAAGATGACGCCCTATTGCATCCGAATCTTTAGGTCAGACGGAACGTTCGCGACCCTTTCCATGGCTCTTGACGCCAGCGTTACCGACGTCATATCACAGCTCATCAAGAAGACATACGCAACTGACAGCTTGGAGAATTACCACATAATTTTGAAGAAGCACGATCTGGTCCGTGTGCTCTCCGTTGCTGAACGGCCGCTGTTGATGCAAAAGAGGCTGCTGCAACAGATTGGCTACGAAGAGCGGGACCGCATCGAGGACGTCGGCCGCGAGGACAACAGCTACCTGTGCCGATTCATGTTCCTTTCGTCACGAGAGAGCGACTTTCATTCGGTTACGAATGATCTCGGCCTGGGACGCATTCAAAAGTTCAACCACGTTGACCTTTCCGGCCGCAATCTCATCACTATTCCGATATCTCTCTACTCCAAGGCGTCTGAAATCATCTCGCTTAACCTCTCCCGCAACTTGTCTCTCGATCTTCCTCGCGACTTCATTCAGTCGTGCCAAAACCTGAGAGACATCAAGTTCAATAATAACGAAGCCCGGAGGTTGCCCCCAAGCCTGGGCAAGGCGGCGAAGCTTACCTACCTCGATGTTTCAAACAACAGAGTCGACCAGTTGGATCATGCTGAGCTGCATGGACTGCATGGCATCCTGAAGCTCAACATCGCCAACAATCGTCTCAAGGCCCTTCCGCAGTACTTTGGTGCCTACAAGGCCCTGCGGAATCTCAACATTTCTTCCAATTTTCTGGACAAGTTCCCGCTTTTCCTCTGTGATGTCGAGAGTTTGGTGGAGCTCGATCTTAGTTTCAATTCCATTAGTAGCCTGCCTGACCAGATTGGAAAACTGAGAAACCTGGAAAAGTTCGTCATCACCAACAACAGGCTGTCAAACTCCCTGCCAGATTCCTTCAGCGAGCTATCCGGCCTTCGAGAATTGGACATCAAGTACAACGCTATTACGAGCATCAACATCATCTCCCTATTGCCGAAGCTCGAGATCCTCTCGGCTGATCACAACAGTATTTCTCAGTTCATCGGCAGCTTTGAGAGGATAAGAAGCCTGAAGCTGAACTCGAACCCGATTACAAAGTTTGAGATAATCGAGCCCGTTTTGACCTTGAAGATGCTCAACCTGTCCCACTGTCAATTAGCGAGTATCGACGAGACCTTCAACATGATGTTGAACCTGGAGCGTCTCGTGTTGGACAAGAACTACTTCGTCTCTCTGCCACAGCATATGGGAAACTTGAGCAAGCTGGAGCACTTCAGCATCGCAAACAACAATGTGGCAGAGTTGCCTACATCGATAGGGTGTCTGACCGAGCTCCGCGTATTGGATGTGCGAAGGAACAACATTAGAAAACTGCCCATGGAGCTGTGGTGGGCGAACAAGCTCGAGACATTGAACGCGTCCTCGAATATCCTTGAAAACTTTCCGAAGCCAGCCTCAAGGCAGCCGCGGCCGGCAGGCGAGGAAGCGCAGACACCAGCCCCTGTCAACAAGCCGAATCCCATGGAGCGCATTGCACAATCCCCTCTCGAAGAGTCGCAGGATGCCTCTAGGAGGCCAAGCCAAAACTCGTCCTCAACCTTGCTGAGTGTTGGACCTTCGCCCGTGCCTGGAAGCGCCGACAGGAAGAGCTCTGTTGTGTCGGTTTACGGCAAAGGCGGCCGCAAAACCTCCGTGGTATCCAGGTCGGCGTCACAAGGCACCGTCCCGCCATTGCCCCCATCCGCAACCGCCAGGAAGGACTCAAGCCTGTCGTCGCGGCTTTACACAACGTTTGCAGGATCCTTGCGCAACCTCTACTTGGCAGAGAACAAGCTCGACGATGAAGTCTTCGACCAGATCACCATGCTCAACGAGCTGCGCGTGCTCAACCTATCGTGGAACTATATTAATGATATGCCTCAACGATCGATCAAGAGCTGGCCACAGATGGTGGAGCTCTACCTCTCTGGCAACGAATTGACGACCCTGCCGGCCGATGATCTGGAAGACGCCAGTTTGTTGCAGGTATTGCACATCAACGGAAACAAGTTCACTAACCTGCCGGCCGACATATCCAGGGCTAAGAAACTGGCAGTCTTGGACTGCGGCAGCAATTACCTGAAGTACAACATCTGTAATGTCCCGTACGACTGGAACTGGAACCTCAACCCGAACCTGAGGTATCTCAACCTCTCAGGGAACAAGCGCTTGGAGATCAAGCAGACAGCCACGGGCCCGACGATTCCGAGCCGTGAATCGCTAGCCGACTTCAATAGGCTCTTGAACCTCCGAGTTCTAGGTCTCATGGATGTCACCCTTACACAGCCCACCATTCCAGACCAAAGCGAGGACCGTCGTGTGCGTACATCCGGATCCTTGGCAGGTCACCTTCCCTACGGTATGGCCGACACATTGGGCAAAAATGAGCATCTGTCGACTATCGATCTTGTGGTACCTCGTTACAACTCTTCGGAGACCGAGACTCTGCTGGGCCTGTTCGACGGTCAAGCGCTATCGAGCGGCGGCTCCAAGATTGCCAAGTACCTACACGAGAACTTTGGTCATATCTTCACCATGGAATTAAAGGCCCTGAAGACGCGTCTTAATGAAACGCCCGTGGATGCGCTAAGACGCGCCTTCTTGTCTTTGAATAAAGACTTGGTCACCATTGCCATCCAACACACCGAGGAGCGTTCTCAAAAGACGCATAGGGGCTCTGCGACACCCGTTGTGTTGAGCAAGGAAGACCTCAACTCTGGTGGAGTGGCTACTGTTGTCTATCTCCAAAACCAGGAACTTTACGTCGCCAATGTCGGCGATGCTCAAGCCATGCTCATCCAGACCGACGGCTCACACAAGATTCTGACACGAAAGCATGACCCGGCAGAGCCAAGTGAGCGCCAACGTATCCGAGAGGCCGGCGGTTGGGTTTCCCGCAATGGCAGACTCAACGACTTACTCGAGGTTTCCCGCGCATTTGGCTACGTTGACCTGATGCCGGCAGTTCAGGCCTCACCGTATGTCAGCAACTTTACGATTCGCGAGCAGGACGACATAATCCTGATCGCCACGAGGGAGTTCTGGGAATACTTGGATCCCGCTCTGGTCGTTGACTTTGCGAGACAGGAGCGCGGTGATCTCATGAGGGCATCGCAAAAGCTACGAGACCTGGCCATTGCTTATGGCGCAACAAACAAGATCATGGTCATGATGATCAGCGTTGCCGATCTCAAGAGGAGGAGCGAGAGGTCAAGGCTTCATCGTGGCCAGAGCATGTCGCTGTATCCCTCCGGTGTTCCGGACGACCTCCAACAACCTCTACGCAGAGGCAAGAGGAACAAGGGCGATGTTCTCGACTCCACACTGCAGCGTCTTGAAGCCGAGATCCCAGCGCCCACGGGCAATGTGTCGATCGCCTTCACTGACATCAAGAATTCGACAACTCTCTGGGAGATGTATCCGGCTGCCATGAGATCTGCCATCAAACTACATAACGAGGTCATGCGTCGACAACTCCGAAGGATTGGTGGGTACGAGGTCAAGACCGAAGGTGACGCGTTCATGGTATCGTTCCCTACGGCTACGTCAGCGCTGCTCTGGTGTTTTGCCGTCCAGATGTCTTTGCTAGATGTCAATTGGCCCTCTGAAGTACTCAATTCCGTTTCATGTCAGCCATTGTACGACAAGGACAGTGCCCTGATCTTCAAGGGCCTCTCTGTACGCATGGGTATTCATTATGGTGAAGCCGTCAGCGAGATGGACCCCGTGACAAGGCGCATGGATTACTTTGGACCGATGGTCAACAAGGCCTCGCGCATCTCTTCTGTCGCCGATGGAGGTCAGATCACTGTCTCGTCCGACTTCATTTCGGAAATACAGCGCTGTCTGGAGAACTACCAGGACACGGACAGGAACGGGTCTACTGGGTCTGAGGACACGTTCGTCGACGACGACCAGGGCTTCGCTTCGTCGATCCGCAAGGACCTGCGCTCCCTTAGTTCGCAGGGCTTCGAAGTTAAAGAAATGGGCGAGA
Organism: Colletotrichum echinochloae; assembly: GCA_016618095.1. Taxonomy (NCBI): domain Eukaryota; kingdom Fungi; phylum Ascomycota; class Sordariomycetes; order Glomerellales; family Glomerellaceae; genus Colletotrichum; species Colletotrichum echinochloae. The sequence continues at coordinate 5,616,871 of JADEZT010000003.1, read as the reverse complement.
AGAAACTCAAGGGCCTTGAGAACCCCGAAGTCGTGTACTCCCTATACCCGCATGCTCTCGCAGGCCGAATCGAGCACCACCAGCAACACGAGCAACGCACCGAGGTTGACAAGCCCGCGATTCTTCAGGCAGGCAGCGAGCTGGCCTTTGATACCGAAGCCATCTGGGCTCTCTGGCGTGTCAGCTTGAGGTTGGAGATGCTGTGTAGTTCACTCGAGAACATGTCCGGCCAGGGCCTGCAACCACCCGAAACAGAGTTGCTGGAGAGGATGAAGCATCGTGGAGGTGAAGTTACGGAGAGATTTCTGCTCAACTTTATGGAGCACCAAGTGAGCAGGATAGAGGTAGGTCCACCTGAGCTCTGGAGTGCAGCCAATTCTCTAACAGTAGAATTCAGACCTGCGTCACGACCCTGTCACTACGTCATATCGCTATCGGCAATGCACCATTGGAACAGCTCGAGGACATGCGGGGTCCGATGAGCGACATTCTCGACCAAGTTGCCAAGCAGATGAGCGTGTTGGCGAGATACAAGGCACTATACGGCGAGCTGGACGAATCCGAAGACGGGAGCGAAACGGAATGAGAGCAGTGTGGCGAGCGTTCATTCATGATTCTCATGCGACAGCATCATATATATAGTATACCTATGACGCGAGACAACATCTCGTCACAACAATACCTGGATACCCGTTTCTTTTTGAGAGAAAACACGGCGCGCTTATATACGTATTCCATTCCTGTATTATGCGATTACGACGACACCCAAACACTTCTAGCGAGCAGCGGTTCCGTGACAGCCTCCTGCATTTCACTGGTTCAGGAGGTTTTGGCTCACTTGGGGGAATGACAAGCAGCTGCGTCTGGCGGCTTTTTGGAGACGCGTTGGATGCGCGATGCATGCAAGGGCCTTTTCTGGTTTTGTCGGAAGGGGAACTAGGCGGCGACAACCGAAGCTGTCTGTGTTGGATTGGAACAAAATTAAAAAAAGTGGTTGTGCTTACGGGCTTGATATTTGTTATTTTCTTTTTTGTCCAAATGTCGCGGCGGCGGCGGCGGCCGTGTGATGAATGCGAGAAACAAGGCCTCGTCTTGGTGGGCTCGTGGTAGGATAGTGTCTGCTTGTTTATTGCCCGAGCCGGAGCACATTGCGCGGCGTATGGAATGGTTCATTGCGTACTTCCAACTACTGTGCCTCGTGTCTCGTGCCCTTGCTCAAATGAGCTCTGTCTATGTCGCATTGCTCAAAAGGCCATGGAAACATTCGTATCAAGTTATGTGGCAAATCTGTCTCATTTGTAACGAGCTTTTATTCACTATTCCCATGGCATATTTTTGCTAACGAGTCACTACGGGCCTGCGTGTTCTAATGTTCTTTGAACGTATTTTCCACGGAGTTACTGTGAGACGATCCGGACACCGGCGCCGGCGTCTTTGGTCCGTTTCAGGATCCGGATCCGTGGTTCCATGCGCGGCCCGACCCACCAGCCGCCTGTCAATCCCCGGACTAGGTCACGCACCCGCTTGACCACCAGACCTCTTCCCAGGACCCTTTGCTCCCCTTCCTCGTCGCCGCCGCCATCCGACGGGGACTTGTATCCGGGTCGTAGAATCTCGATGCCGGCGTAGCCCTGCACGACGCCAACCGTCTCCCACTGGCCGCCCCTTACGGAGGCCGGGTCTTCGGCGAGGACGTAGTCGAACCGTGACCAGAATGCAGGGTCGGCAAGGGCGGCCTTATCCTCGGTCTTGTCGAATGTCAGGATTGGCGAGGACGGCGCCGACGAGGCAGAGCTGCTGTCGTGTAGGGCGGACTCGAGGGCGCGGGCGTGCGGGCTCTTGGGCAAGCCAACGAGGTTCTGGTTGAGGAGGGTGACGCCCGTCATGCAGCTGAGAACGTCGGTGTGGACGGAGGTGACGGCGCCACCGCCACCCGAGGGGTCGGAGGCAACGAGAGCGTGCAGCTGGCGGAGTGCGTCGCCACCGGGGTAGTTCAGGGAGGAGAGCAGGAGCATGCCTGTTGAAGCGGCGAGGGAGGCAAGAACGCTGAGCACGAGGGCAGCCGAGGCGAGGGCGTAGAGCGAGGACTTGGCGCGACGAGCGAAGACCAGGTTTGCGCCCTGGGCTGCGGCGGCAGTGAGGGGCGGGATGGCATAGAAGATGAAGCGGGCTTCTTTGTGTGGTTGGAGGGAGTAGATGGCGACAAAGAGGAGGGGGGGCACCACAAGGCCAGCTGCTGTGCGGGATGTTGCTGGGTGGGAGAGGGCCAGCGGGATTAGAAGGAGGAAGGTCAGGGGGTTGACGAGCAGGCGCGGCAATGCTGAAGAGAAGTAGTAGTGCCAAGGGGAGACGCCCCAGGCGGACGAGGAGCCGAGAACAGCGTTGTAGTAGAACCCCCAGAGCTCCGGCCAGAGAGGCTTTTGCCAGAAGTACGAGTCGAGGGGCACGGAGACAGCGACGGCGACGGAGAAAGAGATGATAAAGGGGCGGACAAGGCGGAGCATCGTGATTTGGTGCGTGGCGAGAAGGTAGAGGCCGGTAGTTGCGAGGAGGATGGCGACTTCGGAGCGGAAGATTGCAGCGGCGAAGACGAGGAGGGAGATTGCAACGCGGAGGCGTGCCGAGCGGGACCTGGGAGAGGTGCAAGGAAGCGGGAGTAGGTTGGCCGAGGCAAGTGTTGCTAGGCCGTGTTAGTTCCTTCGAATCCATTATTTGAGGGAGGCTGAGGGCCTAGGCGGGGGGATGAAACTCACTCAACCCGAAGGCAAACATATTGGGCAATGTCCTCGAAGCGTAGAACACAACATGGAACTGGCTTACTAGCAACAGAATCCACCATCTCATTACGCCCAAGCCCAGCCCTTTACCCAGGCTCCTCGCAAACACCAGTAGCGCGGCAGTGTTAGCAAGCCCTAGGAGCGCGCGGACGACAAGCTGGGCGTGGCGGAAGCCGAAGAGGTTGACGACGGGCCCACCGAGGCCGGCAAGGAGGACGGGACCGACAAAGGTGCGCGGAACGGCGCCGGGGAAGTCGAAGTGGTCATAGGTAGCGTGCAAGCGGGCGGCGACGTCGTGGGTAGGCGTGCCGTAGACGAGCACATCGTGCGCGGCCTGGATGTTGAAGGATTCCTCGACTTTCGTGTCCGGGGCGAGGAGAAGATGGAGTGTTATGAGAGCAGGGATAAGTCCCAGGAGGGCGGCATCTGGAGGTTGTTAGTTGAAGAGGCTTATCAAAGACAATTGGGACGGGGAGGGGGTGTGTAGTGCGATTCTTTACCTAGGAGCTTCATTGTGAGTGAGTGAGTGAGTGAAGGGGCCCAGGGGGGAAGCAGAGATGTGTTGCGAGGGGAAAGGAGTCTCTGGTATTTAATCTCATTGCTGAGGAAAGAACCGAAATGCGAACAGAAGAGAAGCAAAGGGCAGGTCTCGAGTTTGTGAAACAATTTGCCCTGTGCTTTCTCACTTTATAACTTTGAGATCGTTTATCTTCTTCACGATTTCCCTCTTTACAATCAGAGTAGGTGTAAGTTGGTGTCTCGTGCCTGCTAATGCCATTGAGCAGGTGGCTCTGAGTGACTGTCCGTGCACGGCACCAGCTCGCTCACTGCAACGCTGGAGCTAGGTAGGTAGGTAGTGGACACAGTGACACCCAGCAAGTTCAGCTTCCCTGTACGTGATTGCGCATGGTTAAATGCAGGGATCCTCGGAACGGATCAACGTCCCCTCCAAAGCTCTGGACAGCGCAGCACATCCCTCCTCCATCCATCCAACCGATTACTATTATCACCAGGCTCCCAATCTCCAGCGCTTTACTCCTATAACCCCAGTCCAACCCAGCCCAGCGGAAGGAGACGGTACGACCCGATCCAAGTCTGCAGATAAAACACCAGCTTCCCCGATCGTACGCGACCAGCATCTGCCAGCGGAAGCGTCAAGATGTTCCTCCTAGGCAGCTTCCTTTACAGTTTGTCTTCTCTCTTCATACGAAACTCGCAAGATTCTCACGATACTAAAACCTCCCTTCCTAGTCGCCGTCCTCCTCATTAACGCCATCGCCGTCCTTTCCGAAGACCGCTTCCTTGCGCGCAGTATGGACTCCTCTTCCCCGCCCTCTTTCATCCGCTTCCTTAACCCTAGGATGCTACGACGTGGAGGCAGATGGCGAGGCCGCTGCTTGGTGCAAGAACAAAGCCTAGCTAACAACTGCGAAACAAACAGTCAACCTCTCACCGTCTTCCTACGATCCCAGTTTTGGCGCAAGCACCGACGCTAGTGTCAAGGCCAAGATCATTAACCTAATCGCCAGCGTACGGACCCTTATGAGAAGTACGGACCCCTCCTAGAAGCGCGCGCGATTCGTCCACGCTCCCGTTCCTCCCGAATTCTGTGCTGACAATTTGCCACCATAGTACCGTTGATTGTAATCAACACCCTCATCATCGCTTACGAACTCATCCTCGGCTGAAGATCCAAAGGCAAAGACGGGGGAAAGATTGACGAGAGCTGCATCTTCGCTTTTTTGGGGGTTGCGGTTACTGTTGAAAAATGCAATATATACATGGGCTATGGCATTTTTTCCGCAGCATGGCATCATGGTAACGAAACGGCGTTGAGGGGTGGGTAGTGGGTGTGGTTTGGGTTTGTTGGCTGGGCACCAACTGTCCAAATGTACGATTCACTGGCAGTGATGGATTGACATCACAACCTTGGGCGGAGACAACGATCAACTATTCCGAACCGAACCTTGGCTCTCTCCAAAGCACATCGGCTCTCGATATTTTCTGTATCATCCGTCATCGGCGGCGTCTTGTGCTATCGTACAACTCCACAAGATGCCGGAGGGGAAACAACGCTCAAGACGCCATCATCGCACATGTCCCCCTTAGCCGTCATTAAGTGAAAATAATTATCCAAGCAAATCACACCATGCTCGGGTATATGCTTGCGCCAAGAGTCGTCTCCCCCACTAGCAAAGTTCTTCATGTACCCAAGGATAGTGACTCGTGCCAGTTTTGCTTGGCCATACGCTGTGTCCATCGTGCAGAACTGTCTCTCAACCCCCCCCTTTTGTATGTATGTACTGCAGTATACCACAATGAAGACATCGGGGGGAAAAAAGCCCACGGCAACGTCATTTGTCGCTTCATGAAAGCAAGTTGCCGCTCTTCTTCCTGCCGAGATTGAAACTGAACCGCTCCTTCAACTCCTTGGGCTTATCTGGCTGGCTTGCTGATCCTTCGGAGCCGTTGTGACCATTCTCTGATGGTTGGTGCGATTCGCCCTTTTCTTTATCCTTGCTGAGGAATCCAAAACTCTTTCTGCTCATTGACTTGCTTGCCCGGCTGGACCGATTGAGGAATCCGCCTGGACTTGACGAGTCCTTCTTCTTGGTGTCGTCCGGCGCTGTTTTCTTACTGGCCTCGATTGCTTTTCGCAGTTCTTCCTGCTCTCGCTGATAGGCATCCCTCCTCCGGGCCATGCTCTCCCTTTGTTGCTTCTCCTCCTGTCTTGCCTTCTCTTTTTCAGCTTGCTTCCGGGCCTTATCCGCAGCTTCTTGTTCCTTCTTCTCGCGCTTCTTGTCATCTTTGGACTTATCCGTCTTCGCTGCCGTGTTGGACCTCGCGATGCTAGCAGGAATCGTAGGAACGGGAGGAGTGGCGTGCATGTCGGGCGCTGGAGGCGCTTTCTCTGGCAGCGGAGCCTCCACCTTACCCGGGGCGGTTTGTGCATGAGCGAGACTCGGAAGCGGCTCCCGTTCGTCAAGCGGAGTGACGGGCTGCGTGAACTGTTTCGAAAGCGGCGCTGTGCCATTTGTGCCGTTTGTGCCGTTTGGTTGGCCGTTCTCATGAGCAACGTTGGCAGCTTCGCTGGCAATCTTAACCTCCTCCAACCCCTCGGCCTCCATCTCAGCTTGCACCTTTTCAAAAGTGGTTTCTTGGTAAAACAAAACATATGCGCAAGCCATGCCAGGCTTGTCACCGAAAAAATTGCGAACAAAGTGCTTGTCGACCGGCTCTACCATCTCGTCATCAAATAGAACCCAACCCCGGTCTTTTGTCTTGATTACTGAGACGTAATGGCCGTGGTAAGCATTTCCGCCAATGTGAACGACGACAGCGTACAGTTCATACAGCCGGTCGGGGTCTTCTGCATCATCGGTGGTATTGAACATGCGCAAGTGATAGGGGTACACGACCCTGTGGAAGAGCTTCTGCAGTCGACTGTAGTCCTCTGTGTACTTGAATCGCTTCAAATGCAATGCGAGAACCTTCGGTAGCCGCTTGATCTTCATTCGCTTCTCGGCCTCCTGCAGTCCGCCGCAATGGTCGCAATGGAACTTGTTACGCTCACACAACATCTCCTCGGCTGAGAATTTGCGCAGGCAAGACGTTACTGACGAATGTTCCTCCAAGTCGATGGACAAATCCAGGAATGTTTCGTCTCTTTGCGAAGCCGTTTCGCAAGTGAGACACTTCGTTTCTGACGTCAAGACACCCTCGAAGATGTCATGCACCCAGCCAGTTCCCGGCGAACCCATTCCGTTTGGTAACCGGTTCATGAGGTTCGCTGCCCCAAGAGCGTTCTCCACGGACTGGATCAGGCCATCTTTCGTCTCAGCCTCCCGCTCCTGAGCTCGTTTGGCATTTGCCTCGACATTGGATATGACGTCGTTGAGGACGAGTCCGTAGAATTCGTGGGCGTCCTGATGCATCGAGTTTCGGAACATCTCGTTGTCTCGCTTAAAGATTTCCAAGAACCGCTGTGGGCTCAGCACGCCCGTCCTGGTGTTGCTCTCGATGAGGGCCTGGAAAATATCCTTGAGTCCTGTGAATGTGCACTCTTCCATGCCGTACGCGGACGGGTTCTCTTGCGCCAACTCCAGAATTGGGCCCTTGATCATGGCCTGCTTCTTCTTGTATTCTGGGGAATCGGGCCTATCTTCTGGCCGTATTCCTGGCGCGCCGGGCGGGGCCATTCCCGCGGTTATGGCTTGTCTGCGCTTCATCGACTCCGAGGCACTAAGTCCCTTCTGTTTCGCTCCGGGGGTATTTGGGGGTTCTTTTGCGACGGGCGGCCGGATCGTCACCTTCACCTTCGGCCGGGTTCCATTCGGGGTATCGGTAGGTGAGAGTAGCGGATATTTGATGACGTGATCACGGAAGGATTCCGAGTAGAATAGTGCTTGAACGATCGAGTTGCAGTAGCTGCGCGGACAGTCAGTGAGAGCGAGAGCAAATCGCGGCGACGAAACTGCATACCAGGTATTTCCAAACTGCACGGTCGATTAGTACACGTTGTCTCGGGAAAGCGGGTGTTAAACCAGGTGGGGCTTTGAAGACTCACATTCTCGAGGCCAAAGAACTTATCGGTGCCATCTTCCCTCAATGGACCGGCATTCTGGAGCATCTTCTCAAGGGGAGTAAGCTCTGGTGCCGGCTCCTCCTTCACCTTCTTGCTCGGCGCATCTTTGCTGGTGGAGCTAGATGTTGTCTGAAAACCGGGATCTCTGTCAGTAATGACGTCGGGGAGACAGCAGCAAGGCGGAGGCGACAAGCGAGCAATATCAGACGTCACGTTCAAGGGAGGTGGGATGAGGGCTGACGAGGGAGCAGACGTACGTTTCCCGCACTCTTGAATTTGTTGAAGAAGCCTGCCATGTTGGCGACTTCTCTCCGAGGCGTTTATGAATGGAAGCCGGGACCAAGTCTCGTCGGGTAGTTTCGGCGCGAGACGAGCTCACGAAGGCCGGGCAGAGAAAGCAAAGAGTCCCATGCGATAGGCAATTGGGCTCGGGATGAACGATACAATATCGAGGAGAATGCGGGGAGAGGTGATGCCGTGTGCTGGAGCGAACTCGGGCGATGCACGCGGTCGTGGCACTGAGGAGTAGGGTCGTGTTCTCGGGTATTCGGCCAAAGTTGGCGGTTGGTCTGTGGAGAGAGGATGGAGAGATGTCAGGGGAGATTGAAAGCGGACGGTGGTTGAGGCAGCATTTGCCAGGACGCAAAGATGGGACCGGGCCGTGTTGGCTAGCAGTGAGAAAGAGGAGACAGCGAGCGATGTGGGAGAAGACGGGGAAGGAGTAGGAAAGAGTAACAAGAGGTGTAGCAGCTGCTGGGCCACAACAGGGAGAGGGAGAGAAGATTAGGACTCTCTGGGCTTGGGGTCCTGGGGTTGATGGGCGCAGATAGCAAGGAGCAGGTAGGACGGGAGGCGAGCTTGCGGGTTGGAAAGCGAAGACGAGACAGGATTGGACAGATGGAGAAGGAGAAACGCGACAGCGACCGACAGCGACGGCTACTTAGGTAGGTAGGTAGGTGCTGTGTGTACGGGGAGTGGGTAGGCGGGCAAGCAGGTAGCTTAGTAGGTCATTTGGGGCTTGGGAATGGCCGGCTGTTAGTAGTAGGGGAGAGCATCGACGACGAGGGGTGTTCTACCCTAGCGACCCACAGGTTAACAGTATCAGTGGAGGAAAGGTGGAAGGAATCGAAGGGCTGTATGACACAGAACGGGCCTAGTGCTAGTCCACTGAGCGAGTGCAGGGCTAGACAGTCCAGACACGGGGTTGCGGACTAGGGGGTGGCATGAAGGCTGGAGCGAATGTGGTCCTTTTCTCTGTCTCTCCCTCTTCCCTCCCCCGTGTGTACTCGTCGGTGCGTTTGCGAGAACGGGAATGTGTGAGGAGATGTGACAGAATACTACCTAGTTTGAGGACGACAAATGATGAAAAAAAATGAGGGAAGGGATGACGGAGCAGGGCAGACAGGACAACCGGCCAGACAGGCAGACGCCTTGGTATTCACTCTCTCTACCAAAACATACGGGGGCGGAAATGACGGGTGGCATGGCTTTATCTCAACCCTCACCTTCCATGCTGGGTTGCTCAACGCTGCGATGCAGTGAGATGTTGGATCGGGTGAGAAGGCGAAGGCAAGAGAGGGGCGAGAGCCAGGGCACTGGGTGTACCTGGCAGCAAGCGGGTAGGCAGTCTAGTCTGGTGCGAAGTACATACCACCACACTACCTACCTAACCTACGTACCTTCCTACCTACCTGTGTAAGTACCTACCTAGTGTGCCTACCTAGGTAGTACGGATACGTTTGGAAAGGATAATCGGGGGACGAACAGAAGTAAAGCCCAAGAAAAAAGAACCAGCTGCACTAACATAGGTAGATGAATAGTATAGAAGTACCTACTGTAACGGACAGCGAACCCCGTCGACTCGGGCCATCCACACCTATACGAACAAGCCCTAGACATCTCGGTCGCTTGTCTGATGTGGCAGGCAAATGACATTGCCATTCTTTGAATGAGCCCAGTCCTACTTGACTCCCTCCGAAGACATCATAATATAATGCGCTACTATAAACTAAGTCAAGCTTTTCCCGGCCCTACGACCAGAAGGTCTGCAGGACACCGGCACGACGTGTCACCTTGGCCTGGCATATCCATATAGTTACTGGCAGTCTATATCTCGCACTGCAGTATGCGCAGCATGCAGAATCACCTCTCCATCCCGTGTTCCACGATAGGCGAGGCGTTCTGCAAAGACTGGATTGTGTCTCAGCCGGAAGCCATCCCGTAACCTCTCAAGGCCAAGAGACGCATGTCTCCAACAACCAACTCAATGTCCGAGGAACGGAGCCTCATTCAGTGAATATCTGAGATGATCTCTCCAGCGCTGGCTTCAACAAGATGCTCGTGAGCCCTATACTACATTTCCGCAGACCGTTGTTAGCACTCCGAGTATCGTTCAACCAATTGGCTCTCTACTCACGGCCGCTTCCCAACTATAGTTCCACTCATTGCCATGCGAGCCATCCTACCTAGGTAGGTACCGCGGATAACCTAACGGTTAACCACGCCTCGCTCTCGCCTCTCCGCACTTTTACCCGCAGAGAACACCATGCCCCTCTCTGTGTACGTACCTAGGTAGGTAGTAGCGGACCAGACCAACTACCTAGGTAGGTAGGTAGGTAGGTAGGTAGGTAGGTACTGTACCTACCTAGGTATGCAGCAGCAGGCCCCTGTCGATTCGGTCACGGTCGGTTCGTCCAGCACGCACTTCCCTCCAGCTTCCAACCTCCATCCATGGGAGCTAGTCCCAAGTCGGGTTCGATCCTTGGAAAGCCCGCAACCTGCTGATCTCGTAATAGTGTATAATCTCTACCTACCTAGGTACCTACCCTGGTATACTCCGCCACAGGTAAGTAGGTAGGTACCTTACGGTATGTACTTTAGCGCCCGAAACTTACTGCCACGGGCTTGTCAATTCCAGCGGGTCAAGGTATCCGAACTGTGCTTCGTCTTTTCGTCTCGCCCAACTGTCATCTCGGCTTCAAGCCTGCCTCCCACATCCACCCACTCCACATCGCTGTTGGTTAGATCCCTACCAGCAGTGTACGTACGCTGATGCATCTAGAGGTTGTTCCAATGGAACAACGTCCAACGACATTCGCAGGTTGATGCTCGCTAGGTACGCTCTTTGGCTTTGGCCTTTGGCTTTGCACATAAACGGGTCTCGAAACGTCTCATTAACAACAGACGACCACCCCTTAGATCCGCCATGGCCGTCTCCTCCTCCTTCTCCACTCTGAGCGCTTGTGGCGCTCTGCGGCACAGCAACACCCAAAGTTCCTCAAGCGCTACGTGGGGGCCGAACGTCGCTCGGCTTGGCTGCCAGAAATGTCCAAAACTGACGGTCCCGAGAACACGCGGTTCGGGTGCGTTCAGAGTCACGCTGTGCTGTGCTAGCTGTCCTATCCCGGCATGTCTCCGAGATCGTGCGGTCATGATGGAGTATCTGGGACTCTGCCCAACTAATCATCCCAATGTCCAAACGCCCAGAATCCAAGGGTCCGGGTAGCGCTTCTCTCGATTAATCGCGGGCAGGCAGTCAGTCGGTCAGTCGCCAGATTTCCCTTTCTACTGGTGCCCTCCTCGCTCTTCTTTTATGCTGGGAAACCCTATCCGACGGCGACACACTCATCAATCCCGGGCACTTCTCCGGAGCACACAATATCAGCTGCCGATATTAAGCTCTCATCTTTCCGTAACGCAAGTCAAGACAAACTGTCGTTCCTTCAAAGTTGATGGCGTTGCAGACTCGGGCGGGATGACGACGAGACGGGCACCATCCAGGACAAGCACTGCGACCTCTTGACATAGCCAACGCTCTTCTTCAGCTGGGCACTGGAACTCCGAAATCCACATTCCGCCTTGAATTTATTTATTTATTTCACGTCACATATTTCCCTTCTCAATCCTATGATTCCACAAATGTGCATCTCTTACCAGGCCACCTCCTCACCTCCGACGGACATGGTTCTTGCGAGTTACGACTCGACGCAACGCAACGCAGCCCAAACCCGCCTTACCTGAAAATGGCAGATTCGCTGCAGCAAGGATGGGTAAGTCATCCATCAACAAGCGGCTGGCCTGTCAGGTCAGACCAGGCTAGGCCATGTGCCACCCTATTACCTGCAACCGCCTAGGCAGGCCTCTCCGCTCCGTTGGATCCCTCGGTGGTGCGGCGCGGCCACCCCAAATGGATGTGGTTGCATCGCCGCTGGTGGAAGAATCAACCCGCCTGACGCTACTGGTTCGATTTCGTGTCTGTCTGCCTACATATGGCGGCGTGGCTGCTGCCTCCATCCACGCTGCTGGACCCAAGCCCATTCGCCGGCTGACTTCCCGCTCTTATTCGGTTCATCTCAAGACATGCCTCCCCCACCTTTGCCCTCCGACACGCTGAGTCTGTATGCAAACACCCTTTATCCTAGCGTGTCACTCCCGGGGGTGCGCTGCTTGCGTATACGGGGCATATCCGCTCGACATCGATGAGATACCAATCACCACCACGCGCATTCGCTTCCTTGCTACACCTCCGTCTCATCCATGTCAGACCAATTCCAATGAGGAGCCCTCAAGACATAATCATCTTCCTGCGCCGTCTTCGGGAAACAAGGAACGTGGGATGCTCGACGCGAGTCACACCCTCACATTCGCCTGCTTGGGCTATCGTCGTTGTGCCTCGCTCGTGGCGCTCCTTGGCTTACTTGATCGCACATCTTGGCTAAGCCAAGCTCAATAAGACTAGCCTCCCCCAACGGAGCAGCCGACTTGTGGGTGCCACCACCCTCCTTCACCGCACAATCCACACAGCCGTCTCGTGGTAGGTCAGCACCCTTCACGCACCTCCCTTGCCGGCCCGAATCCCACGAACTTCTGGAAGAAGGGGACGTCATGCCCTGCATTCCTCGGTGCCGCTTCCCCCTCTGTCGCCTAAGTACTAGGTGGCTATGACGAAATGGCAATATGGCTTTGGGGGTTTCTCCATTTTGGTGTACAGATGTGACGTCCCAAGGTTGAGCAGACAGTCTACGGTCCAATGTAGAGAGAATGGGTATTGGCGTTTCACGGAAATCGACACCGTCCCCGAGTTCGTATCTTCCGGGAGACATAAGTGGTGCCCGGCTTCCGGCATCAGAATATCGGTGTCCGCGTAAGGGGGTTCGGACGGCTTCGGACAGCCCTGGTGTCTTGGAGTTGGAAGGTTGGAGGGGTGCCGCTCCGGCGTCGCCGGCGTTCGGAATTGCCTAATGCGCTATGCGTCTGCATTCGAGGCTAACGTCCTCTAGTGCAGCGGGGTTATATTTTGAAACTAATTCTTCGGGAGTGCTTACGGCACGCGCGATGTCAACCACAAGCGCCAACAGCGCTATGCCCAAAACTGCCTTCCCGCATTCTCATTGAGACAAACCCAAACCTGAAGCTTATCGTTGCTGGGTCCGGCTGAGGAGTACACTTAGGAATTAATGGGACTGCCGCAGACGCACCAGAGCGTGCTACTAAGCGGTCCAGCCAAGAAGTATTCGCTGCGTGGTTAACGAAATGGTATGGTTGGTTGATGGGTAGGAGACGACAAGACCAAGAAAACAAATCTCACGATAGCGTCACTCTTCGCGTTTCAATACACCAAACAATATCCCATAAGATTACGTTACCTCATTGGATCGGAGGACAGGGAGTCCGGGCGATATAATGTGCGGATAGTTCGAGTAATGCGTATTAGGTGTCGTCATCCATTTGGCTTTTTGCCTCGGCGGCGCGCACGACAAGGGAACCAGACTCCCGTCCCGTCAGCTGTCAAGCGCCTTGACCACTAGGCTAGCAAAACCACATGAAACCTCGCCTCTTGATTGCTACTGTACAAGTAAAGCAGTGTCGGCGGTGGTAGGTTATCTCTCGTGTTGCCCCACCCCCTTGTTATTCTTTACCCTTCCCGTCTCTCTCCTGCGGCATGTCCTCGCGTTTACGGGCTCTAGAGGGCCGAGGGCTTTGGCCGGTTATGCTTATTTGGGGTTTCTTGAGGAAAGGAGAAGGTAACGGCGACAAGTGTTGTTACTTGGAAAGGGACCTTCCAAAGCAGTGAGCGAGCCACTGTTAGGGCTTAATGTGCTTCAATTAGTTTACAACGCAGACGGTCAGTACAAGTGCTAAGGACGAAAAAGACTTATTTCAGATGGAGGATGGAGCATAACCCCAACCCCCCTATAATCTATCAATGCTTGTTGATGATGATCCATTCCGTTACGATCAACCCAAAATGTACAGGCTGTGTTTGCCTCCCGCAGAATTCATACTATTCCTTCGCTCTATTTCTTCTCGGCGGGGGGAGCAGCTCCTCCGGTGGTCGGGAAGCCCATGAAGATCTTGAAGTAGTCCTGCCCAAAATTGTCAGTCGTCAGATTCCCCCTCAAAAAGATGAGATCTTAACAAGCATCGACTCACGTAGATCATCCACTGGAGGCCGGTCAGTGTGCCGATCATGACGATACGGACGGGCAGGCCGTTCCAGAGGCCGCCGAAGCCGATATCCTTGTAGATGCGTCCAATAGCGGCGCCGAATGCCTCACCCTGCTGGCGATTCGCGTTGAGCTTGCTGACCATGACGTCGGCTGGGTGGGAAACAATGGCGCAGAGGATACCCGCGAGGTAGCCGCCAACAAAGGAAACGCCCGTTTGCGCGGCTTTGCTGTAGTCGCTCTTCTGTCCGGGGAGGCGGTGGTAGATCATCTCGACGATAGTCTCGAAAGAGGCGAACTTCATCATGGTGTAGGGGATCTGACGGCCCCAGAGAGGGTACAGTCCCTTATACAAGCCGGCCACTCCCTCCTTGGCCGTCACCTGGCTGAAGCCATCGAGGGTGCCCTTGTAAGGGGATGGGATGCCGCCCTGCATCCGGACCTTGACGGCCTCAAGGGGGCAGAGGGCGATGTCGGCGAGGAACTCGGCCGAGGCTGACGCGGAGAGGAAGAGGAGCGTCTTGTACTTTTCGGCGTTCTCGGGACCTGCGAGAACAGAGTACTGTCTCTTGAAGTACTCGTAGCTTGGGATATGTTAGTACATGTGCGTGCCGAAGAACAAGTCCCTGTTCGCTCGTGATTGCTGCGTTGTCACACTTACAAGCCGTATTTACACGCACCCTGGGCCGAGTAACCCCAGAATGTCGGGCCCCAACCAGTCATTATCCCGCGGAGGCCCTCCGATCTGAAGATCTTGCTCCAGGCCTGAAAGTTCCCCGTGTACAGTTTGCTGTCTACCTGTCTCCTGACCTTGACGAGGTCAAGTGGCGTCACGGCGGTGTGAGTAAGTCCCTATTGTGAAATTAGCCGGCCGTATCTTCCGTGACATATTCGGACGGACAGGCAACTCACGCAGGCCAAGAGACCTCCAACGGTGCAGGCGGCATAGTACTTGCCCGAGTACAGCTCGATCTTACCGCCGGTGGCGGATTGGGCTTTCGCGCTCGCCTTGTTGAACTCGGCGGCAGCCTCGGCGCTGAGCTGCTTCGCTTTGCCCTTGACATCGTCGACGGTGGAGAAGGCACCGTAGAGCTCCGGACGAGCTTGATAGCGCGAGGGCTGCTGTCGTCGACGGAGGGTAACACCGGTATCATCAACGCCGGAAAGGGGCGAGGAGAAGCAGCCCTTGAGGGCGTCGGTTCGCGGGTAGAGGAACGACATGGTCGGGACGCTGCTTCGTCGGGACCGATTGGAAGTTTGGATACGTCAAGATATTCTAATCCAAGCGTTAAATTGAGACCTGGGTAGTAATGACGGGCAACTGGCCCTGTGGGATATGGCTTGGGACGTGGGATAAGTGCGCAATTGAGTTTTGCAACAATGCCTAGAGCTCCAAGATGGGCACGGCACAATGGCAAGGTTCTTTTTGCGACAACAGTGATGATGAATAGTCGAGGAGAAAACCAGTGACGAGAAGTCCTGCACTGCGGGGAGGCTCGGGCTCGGAAGGATAAAGGTGATTGTCACTCGAAGCGAACAACCGTTTCCGGCGCAACAACGAGATACTCTTGAGGCTGAACTTACAATTCTCAAAGGACAGAAGCAGGAGGGCGGGGCTCGCGAATCGAAGAAGAGCTGGGGGAATGGGGTAAAGAGGTCGCAGGCTTTTGCGTGACACACTGATTGACACTAGAAAGAGAGGTTGCAGAGTAGGTCATGTCATGAAAGCAGGTTTATTACCTCATACATATTATTGGGGGAAGGCGCTCCATGCAGTGACTAGATGGGAAGCCCAGGAACGACGACATGGGGATGAGGGGTTTGTCTTCCAGAGGTTTCTAATACTTGTATCTCATCGAGACGTCGTCCAGGCCGTCGCAGCCTTAGCGCATGGTGCGCGGAAGTAGTGAGGTACTTGGGATGCAGGAGTGACATCACTGGAGACACGAGGTCTGAACCAGCCCGAAGGATTCCGTGCTATTATCGAGGCAAGCGGGCCACAGTCTACCTACCTAGGTAGGTAGGTACTCAACGGGTTAAGGCGACCTCGGTCCGCTAGTGCTTCTAGGCTAAGTATGCCACCTATCCCCTTGAACACGAGCGCTACCTATTTTAGTGCCATCGGCGGCTGATGGCCAATGACATAAGCAAGCTGCTTACATAACTTCCTTCCTGAGTAACCGTTTTGAGCTTGTTTTTGCTTGATCCGTGCGAGACTAAAAAAGGCCATCTCGTGTTCAAGGGGATATAAGTACTTCAGCTACATAGACTAGTAAATTGCTATAACTTGTATAATATCTTATTAGTCTTTTTATATCTTTACTAAAGATAATATTTCAACTTTATACTATCTTTTGTTTTGGTCTTTTATAATTAGTATACTTACTCTATTGTCACGGCTGGCCTCTGAGAGGCTCCAGGGGTGGTTGCCCTGCTGCGTGGTCCTTATGTGAGCGTGTGCGTGCAGGTTAACCACTCTGGCATTAACGCAAAAGGATACAGGATTCCAAGGTGCAAGCCTTCAAACCTACCACGCTTAAGTAAGCTCGTCAGCCGTCACAACCGTGACACTATTAGCCTTATTTAGTGAAAGTCAGAGTAAGTTAAATGAGCTTTTTTATCGATTAAGGCAGTATACAAATTAAATAGACTATATATATAGATACTAGTACACTACACATGTTCGTGCTAACAATTCTGAGCTCTCACCAGAGACGAATCTTGCGGTGTATCTGTAGAGCTCTGCCATTACCCTATCACTGGTCTTCTGTAGCCTCTCGCCGCTATGGAACTCCCTTCCCACCTCGGTGAAGTTGGTTTCGGCGCGCAGCAAGCTTTGACACCGTGCCCCCACTCAGCGGCGTCCAATTCCGGCCCCACGGCGCCATCCGTGAGCACATACCACTGAAGACACTCAGGTTCATATTCCCATCTCAGCCCTGTCACCACCACCCCCCCAAGAAGAACCACGATAGGTACACGCAACAAAAAAAAAAAAAGAAAGAAAAAGGACAGCCTCACATCGGAGCACAAACGCAAGCCACAACATCGAAAATGGTGGCTCTGGCTTCAAACCCTGCAGCGATGGCGTCCACGCCGCAGTCCAGCGACGCTTCCACCCCCAACGTCTCAAAATGGTCCTCTCGCTACCGCGGCGTATGTCCTCTCCCCCCTTCTCCTCGCCCTTGACCGTGCTTTTAGTTTCGATTATATGCCTCTTCTCTGAGATCTGCCTGATACTGACCGAAATTTCTGCCGTCCAGGCCACCGTAGAAGATCTCGACCCCCCCGCCGCCCTCTCCCTGACGCCGACCGACCCCATCTCCCACGCCCTCATGTCGGCCTTCGAGCGGGACTACACTCACCTGACCGTCGTTGACGCCCATCGTGCCCTCGTCGGCTACCTCTCCATTCCGCACCTCCAAGCCCTGCTCGACAGCGGCAAGGTCTCGCCCTCGGACCCGCTCTCTAAGGCCATGGTCCGGTTCCAGCGCAGGGGGCGCAAGTACCGCGTCATCACGATGCAGACCCCGCTGGAGGAGCTTGAGGCCTTCTTCGAGGGTGACGGCGTCGAGGGGAGGAAGAGCCACTTCGCCGTTATTACGGACGAAAAGAGGCGCTTTGTGCTAGGCGTCGCGACAGTGCAGGACTTGCAGGAGTTTGTCAAGAGGAGGCCGGCGTGAAGTAAGCCTTCTTTTGGAGGGACGGGGGACAAAAAAAAGGCAAAGATAGGGGGTTGGCTGCATTAACTCGGGCGTTGGTGGTTGGTTTGAACCAGAGGAAAGCATTCGAGCCGCAACCACCAGAGGTGGACGATTCAACATTGCTCTGTCGTCACACACGCTACACAAATCATCGCACGTGGGGAATAGGCGTTAAATTGGGATAGACTGCTCTTCATGCTCTCAAAATATACTCTTGGTAGGGTATGTCGCCATCGTGTGCGCGATGGTATCGTTAGTCTTGTGTGTGTGTGTGTGTGTGTGTGTGTGCGTGTGTGTGTGCGTGTATGTGTATCTGTATGTGCAAAAGGCATTGCTCTCGTTGCATGTAGTATAGAACCCCAACCCATTACCCAGACCATTACACTCAATGCAATCCGGATCCAGCGCAATTTCTCTAGGCGATCCAGTCGAAGACGAGACGGATCTCGACTCTCTTGCCGCCCTTCTGGACGAGGATGTTTCGGGCGTAACGTCTCTCGCCGTCAATGGTCTGGAAGCCCCAGACCTGAGTGGCGGTCCAGCCGTTGTCAATGCTTTCAACGTGACTGTAGACGTGGCTCTTGCCGCCGGGGCCCGCAGCCTCAGCATCTCCCTCGAGCCAACCCTTCTTGAGAAACTCGTCCTCGATCTCGTCAAAGCTCATCCACTTGCTCTGGCCGCGGACGCTGCCGAACATCCAGTCCGAGTGCTCGCGGAACTCAAAGTCGAGGCAGCGCTCCTCTGTGGTGCCCTTGAGACCGCCCGTCGCGACCTGGTCAATGTCTATGTGGGTGACGGGCTCAGTACCCTCGGCGGGAGGGGAGGGCAGGGCGGTGTATTGCTTGACGGTAAGGGTGACGGTGGCCAAGCCGATGGCCTTGCGCGTCATCCAGCCGATGCCCTGGAGGGCCAGTGCCGGCTCAGGAGAGTCAGAGAGAGTCTTGTTCTACAGGAAGACTATCAGTGTCCTGCCATTGCCGTTCGCTTCAACTGCGGCATGGAGTCGAGTCCTTTGGGGGAGGGGGCTGAACATACCATGACCCACTTGCCGGAGAGGTCAGCGATCGTCTTTGTCGCAGGGGCAGCCATTGTGTCGGGATTTAGACTTGTTTGAGACGGTCAGGACGGAAAGCGGAGACTAGCTCAATAGCAGGAGAATTGCGGTGAAGTAGTTGCTCTGGGGGAGAGGTCAAGCTTCACTTATTGGGTGGGTTCGAAGGTTCGGTGGGTGGTGTGAGTGGGAGCAAGTGGTTGAATCGGAGAGCCCTAGGAGGGGTGGGTAGATAGATATAGGCCGGGAAGCCAGAGAAAACAGGGCAAAAAGGTGAAGGGTGAATCACGAAGCCAAGAAGTCACTCAAGGCAGGTGCAAAGCCAGTTTCAGGCTGGCACTTCCTTCCCGCATCCATGTATTTTATTCATGCGATTGAGAGTGATGAAGGGTGAATAAGAAGATGGATTAGGCTGGGCTGAACAATAGGTGATGTGGGGTTGAGACTCAAGAAGCGCCAAACTCGGTGGGGTCTAACATCTACAATGTACTCTGTAGGTACCTTACGCCGCCGACGCCACCGCAAGTCAGGTATGGACTGTCAGAACTCAGAATTTCGAACGGGCGACCTTGAGGTGGTCCAGGCACAGGTTACGGCTGGGGAAGCAAGCACCTTTTTGGCTAACGGGGTGGGGAAGCCACTCTGGCCCCTCTACGATGCCTAAACTGCCGCTCTTTCACATGAATGGGGTGGGAGCTGTGTCCTTTTGCCGTGGCTCAGGCAGCCCGAACAAGAGCGAGGATCACCAGATAGATGGTGCTTTTCGTTTCGACCGAGGCTCGATACAGGGACACCATCCACCATCCTCCATCATTTAACATCTAACATCCCGGGATGTTGCCCAAGAATGCGCGTGGACATCACAGTTACCCCGTTATCACTACCCACACCTTCTTCCCCCCTCCTCTGACCTATACCCTCGATGGCGGTTCTAATCCTTCCTCGGCACCCTCTACCCATCCATCCACGGCTTCCTATTCCAAAACCGCGATATCCAGACATGTTACAGATAGACCTGTGTGCCAAAAGATCAATAAATGCATCCCATAAACTCTGACTACTATCTCCCACCCCGATCCGGCCGCCGATTGATGGCGCGTGGGCGCGGGGGGACGTAGTCACGCAAAGTAGAATCCTTGACAACGACGGAAAATACCGACGATGATGAGCTTTACTGGGCCGCCCATCCCACCATGAAAACGGGATGTATGTTTCCTAGTCAGGCAATTAATATCGAGACACCGTAAGAGAGCAAACGGACCACGGGTCTGAACGAGATGCAGGTTCCGAGGCCGAACCAGCCGTGCGATGGACGGACGGCCTTTCCTGTCTAGGTACTGATGCGGCACACTGACTCTTGGTCCCTTGGACGACTTGATTGGATGGATGCCATGCGTCGTGGGATAAGACGTAGATGTACACTAGGCATGCGCATCCGCTCAAGTACTCGTTCGCATAGGTACCTAGTGACAGGGACTAGACTTTGAAATGCCGGCAAACGGCCTCAGCTTCCATCCCGTCCTGGACGATCAAGTGGGAAATGCAGTCCACAGCACCGGCAGCCTTTTCCCAACCGACGACCAGCTGCCTCGCACCTTGTCGTCCAGACATGACATGCGCATATCCGGAGAGCCATGAAATGCTACACCGGACGGACTGGGAGCGAGCTGTTTGCTTTGTTCAGCTACATACCTACCTAGGTAGTATGGGCCCCTCCACCTAGGTACCCCACTATGAGACGCCCTCCCCAACACCGCAAATGCATTATCTTCATCACTTCCGCCGTCCGACAACGCTTTGCTACACTACTAGCATGAGCCCGCCCGCTTGGTTCCGTATCGCACAACAGCGCCCATCCCATCACTGGCCAACCGCCTCCGCCCGGTTCCACAACAGGCATTAACAGCTCGCACGAGATTCCAGACCTGACAATCACCCCTGATCGAGTCTCGAACCCAGCGTTAGCCAAAATTATGTCTCTGATGTGTGCTTGAAACACGCGAAGTTCTCTTAGAAAAAACAAATTCCACTAGAAGAGTCTTGGCCGGAGGTCGCTCTTTCTCTTGTTGGAGGAGGCAATCATGCGCAACAAGGAATGATGATGATGGTGGTGGTGGTGGTGGCGGTGGTATTTCGCAACGCGACGAACCGTCTAACGCGTATCTAGCCAAGCTCTAATATTAGCTAATCACCGACGCCTGCACCCCAGAACAGGCGAGGAACGAACGAGCTTCGAGAATTCAGAGAAAGCTTCCTCGCTGGAGCGGGTCCAAGCTCCAACGAGGTAAGAGCTGTGGAAGCGGGCAGATCCCGGCTCCGGCCTGCATTAGTGAAGAGGCAGCTGTTCGCGACGCTACGAATCAATCACACGTGAGCTCTCCTCGCAAGGTGTCATTCCAGCACACCACGGTTCGACACTCGTGTCCTAGTCATACGAGATTACATCGCCCTGCCTAATTTCGCTGCGGATTACTACCCTCGAGTTAATGCCAATATACATGGCCGGAGCTACGAAAAGGAATAAAAGGAAAAGGATATCTTGGTTGTACAAATGCCCCTGCTGCTCCCCGCCATCGGTTCCGAATGCTTGTCGCACGTAGTTCGAGTTCCCAACAAACGACTCGACTGATGCCACGACGCTCTCGCGCCCGCACCGAGCCCCCCGTTTTTGGGGCCCGACCTGGAAAGTCGTCATCCATCCGTACGCTCCTATGCTTCTAGTTCGTTCCGTCACGGCCACCAGTTCATCTTCTTGTAGCTCTCAATCACCTCCTCAATCAGATCCTTGGTCAGTTTCGGCTTTTCGTATTGGAAGCCGACTACTTGCTCCAGCCGGCTGCCGTCCATGCTGAGATCGGTATCCTTCAGCAATTCCTTCTCCATAAACGGCGTAAGAGGTCCTGGTCGTGCGATGCCTGCCTTCTCGAGCAGCTCGGCCCAGGGGCCCATGAGCTCGTCGTTAACGTCGTCGACAACGCTGTCCATGTTGAGGCGCGCAAACGTGCTGATGAGCTGGCCCTGGAACCCCGTCTCGATCTTGAAGACCTCGCCAATGATCTCTGCCATTGTGCCCTGCGTCGTCACACCCTTGTCGACGACGTTGAACGTGGGCACATGACCCATGGTCTTGTCATCCCACTTATCCTTGCCCTTGTCATACCACGTCGTGATCATCCAGAGCGCTCGCACAGCATCTTGGATGTGTACCGTGTTTTGCCGAAGGCCCTTGTCCCACAACCACTTCATTTCGCTCCCAAGGTATTGGTACACGCGGGCCATGCATAGTGCCGTCGCAACCCATTGTGAAGCATAGGGCCCGTACACATGCGCCAACCGAACAATGACGAGGTTTAATCTACAAATCGGGCACTCTGGTCAGCATCGAGAGGACGTAAACAGGAGGAGGGGGTCATGGGCCGAGCCTGTGAACCCTCAATGGGAACTGCCCGATGGAATACGTACCCCTCAATCTTTGCGAGCTCCTCCTCGGCCTGCAACTTGTAAACGGCAATCTTGCTCCAGGGCTTCAGCTTGTCGCCCTCCTTGCTCGGAGACGAGTCGGATTTGTAAACCATGCCGGTGCTGAGCTCGATGAAGGCCTTGACCTTGCGCTTGGCGGCCTCCTTGCCCACGGCAAGCGACAGGCCGAGGGAGCGCAGTTTGTAAACCTCGTCCTCCTGCGAATATCTCGTCTCGCCGCCGCAGTTAAAGACGTAATCCCACTGTTTGCCATCGGGACGGTCGAATATCTTGGCTAGAGCTTCTGTACAATGGCGAAAAAGAAGCGAAGAATGTCAGCCAAGAACGGCAATCTTAGCGGGCTGTCCGGGAATGGCCACAGGCTGGTCTATATCCGCAGACGACCCGAGAAAGAAGAGAGAAGGCGAGGTATAGAAAAGGGAGCAGGAAGAGAAAGGGGGGGGTAGTATCGCGTTCGTCGTGGTTCGTTCGGGTTACTTACGTTCTCTGCTTGCATCAGCCTGCATGAACTTGGTGCCGGCGCAGGCGTCCTGGAATTCTGGAGCCAGCCACGCGAGTTGTGGCAGGGCCTTGTCGACGACGCGAACCTCCGATGCGAGGTCGTTGTCGTGGATGTAGCGGGCCAGGAACCGACCAATGTAGCCCAGCCCTCCGATGATGAGGACTGAGGGTTTCTCAGCCATGGTGAAGAATAGAGGGGGGCGGATCGGTGGCAGAGTTATTCGGAAAGTTGTTTGTGCGTTGTGCGCGATGTTGTGTCGTCGGGGAGAGGAAAGGATGTGGCAAGCGCAGGTTGACGGGTTTGGACAGAGGGGTTCGAGGCGGCGGCGGTGGTGCACTGAGCACTCAATAGCAAGGTAGGAGCTGACGGGCAGCAACGGCAGCGAGGGTTGACGGCTGGCTGGCCTAGGTTCGAGTTGACTTAGGGGGCGGTGATGTGCCCTTGCCCCTGGGACTGGAAAAGTAGAAGTATCAGACAGGGTTGTGCCAGTTTAGTGTGAAGCTCAGTGCAGCGGGATAGTTGCGGCCAAAGCTCGGCAGGGGGTGGGGAGAGCCCAAGGGATCGATAGAGATGGTGACGAAGGAAGAGGGCATTCAGCAGTGTGTTTCTATGTCAACCACAGGAGATATATCTGCTCAAGATTGGGCGGCAGACAGAGGCAACAACGAAAGTATGTGGCGATGATGGAACGAAGGAGAAGAGGAGCGCGTGAACTGAGATGGTAGGGGGGAGAAAGGGGGGAAAGGCAGATCGGAATGAAGCTTGTTGGTGGTGGTGTGAGCGTATGGATGGATGTGTATGTATGTATGTGTGTATGTGTGTTTGTGCGCGCGTTTTGTTGTTCTAATGCAGAGTTGGAGGCTGGTTGGCTACGCCTGATGATAATGAAAACTACATAAGCCAAGGTAACGTTCCCAGGTAAAAGGCAAAATGAAATTCAAACTTGAGACGACAAATGGCCCTTACCCCTTTTTTCCCTGTGTTCCCGCGCAAGTGTTGGGACATCAAGCAGGAGGAGGGTATAACAAGATGAAAAATCACTAGTGTAGCGGAAACGGTAGCATAAAAAAAGGGACGAAACAGAGCGGCGGTGCATCGGCAGTGACTTCGTCCAATACAATCGACCTGTCGTTCAGAAACGGGGCTCAAGATGGAGATTGGGGCGGGCCGTGGGACGAACGGGAAGCGGAACGAGGAGGGTCGAACGAGGGATGTGAGGAAGTGAAGGAGGAGACGGAGACAGACAACCTGGAAAAAATATCGCTCCGTCACTCCTGAACGGGTTACAGATGCTGAGCCGACGCAATCGACGCTGCTGGATGCTGAGTCCTGACAGAGGGCTGTGGAGCTTTATGCAGCTTCAAACTCCGACGATACTTTTCACCCCTAATTACCGTCCACTAGTGTTCCCCCCATCCCCCGCCCCCTAGCCCACCATCGAGTACAGGCAATAGATGTGTACAAGTAATTAACAGGGGAACAAACACGCAATTTAAGACCTACCTACCTACCTACCTACCTACGCAGGTGGCCTCGTCGCCTAGGTTGTTGCTTATTGCCTCCAGTCAGTAGCTTCTGCTTGCTTAGCTTTGGACAGTTCCGACAGGCGCGCTCCCGTTGTCGACTTACAACCGATTCGTTGTCATGCCCGTCTTCTGCGTCCTCCCTCCATCAGAGTCACCCGCTCGAGACGCTATTCTCCTTTCTCGGTCCAACAGAGACACGATGCCCTGGCGGTTACGGTGCTATTGATAGTTCCGGCGGACGATCTTTGCCAAATGCTCATCTCCACGACATCGGATCCAAGGGACGGGAGCTGCCCGTGGGGGACAACGTGACATCCAAACTGCAGCTGTGATGCTAGTATCTCGTACCGCACTGTCCTCTCAGCAACGGCCAACATGTCGTTCCAGGCAGCAAAGCCCACCGGCTAATATCCCGAGAAGGAGGGGACCATCTTATGACTGAGCAGGAAAGACGGCCATCGGACTGGACTCTCAAAACCCGTCGCGCCTCCTGCTCCTCAACCTACCTACTATGAAACCCACATCACTCGCTGCTACAGGCCAGCAGTAATACACGCTAAACTATGGTGCCTAGGTATATAAACTACATATACCAGTATGCGGTTTACGTCCTCCTATGGCCTACTCTATGCCCGCCATAGCCATCTTTCAGAACTGACTCATCCTCGCACCAGCTCCATCCACCCTTAAATGATCGCAGGGGGGGCGGGGGAGGGGCAACCATTTCGATCGACAAGTATACGGTATACCTGTCATTGCGCCACCCGCCCAATTCGAAGGTGTGTGTGTGAGAGAGAGAGTAGATGTGCGCGTCAGGAGCCCAGAGCACCGGACCATGGATCGCGTACCTTGTCTCGTGCTTGCCTGCCGTCTGGAGTGTAGGTAGGCTTTATTGCCTGGCCCAAGACACGACGGACTAAATACTGAATATCAGAGACATTAATGCAACTCTCTCAAGAAAATCATGCAAGGTACGCGCCCACGAAGCCCTGTGTCCAGTAATGTATCTCGACAGCCCCGGATTATGTATGCCGTTTCGATAGTTTCAGATCTCTCTCGCAACACGTACCCGATAATCGTACATATGCCATTAAGATCTTTCTTTGCCCAGAACAAAAAAAGATCAGGGCACCACCCATGCCCGGTTGCGACTCTCCGATTGCATTCTCCGATTCCCAGTCTCCAAGTGGACATACCCTCGCTCACTGCATCTCCGACCATAAAAACGTGTGGATGTGTAACCCAGCCCAAGCCAGGGAGACGACTGCCTGTCGAACGAGGCAGCGGGCACCTGATGCAAATCTTGTCTCGCCGACAGCTTTGATATCAGGTAACACACCCATTCTATCAAAAACCGACCGAAGCGCATCTCGGGATGCATTTTGCAGGACACCAGTCAAGCGATGTAGATGGAGGGAAGGTCGATGACAGTCGTTGGCCAATGGCCGCTGCTCGTCCTAAGCCTTCGGCTAGCGCCAGCGGCGCGAGATGAGCGTCCATCCCATGGATCCCGCCCCGTTGCCGCCCAGGGGCCTTCCATGATGCGGTTCGTATCTGGCCTGGGCCCATGCCAGCAGCATGTTCCTACTGCTGCAAGGCCGGCTTCAGCTCGGCACCTCCCTGCATGCTGCATACGGGGTGTGGAAGAAGATCTGCTCCATGTTCTAGAAGGATTCTGGGATCTGTTCTTCAACAAAACTCTCATGGTTTCTTTTGCGGCAGTCGACGGCGCTTGTGGCTCCTCCACCAGCTCTTTGTCTCCGGGTCTCATCAGGGTTCTTACGTCTCGAGCACCGGCGCAGAGGCAAAGGTGGCGTTCCCTTTCCCAAAGAATGCGTGAATGCATACAAAACATATCCGTACCTAGGTACATCAGAAAACCTCAAACGCCGACGCCAGCGCTAGCCCATTAAAGCCAGAAGCCCTTGTGGTGGTGCAAAGCCAGATCCAACTATTGATTGTGAGAAGCCCGATATCACCAAACGATATCCCTTCTACCAACCTCGGCTTCGCAGAGTGACACAGAGAACCCGCCTTTACCCTGTAAACGGGGAAATGTAAACGGCTCAAAATACACTTTGTCCCCCGTCATCAAACTAATCCGCCTGCACCTAGGTAGCCTGTCCCTAGGGCATGGCTTCCTTAGTAAAACACTCTGGTGGAGTTGGTTGGTCGACACAGACTCGAGACGGACTGAGCCAGAACAAAGGGCTCCAGCATTTTCGACACTGCGGTTGTCCCTTTGATATTTCCCATGTTCTCGGGGAGGTGATAGATTCGATCGAGTAGTTTTGGCCAACGCCTCCCTCCGGGCACAGCGAAACTTGGCCCTCAATCAATCCCAGGACCGACACTTTAGGTTATCGAGCTTGGCCCGACGACTTGCTCAATGACGGGCATTTCTTGCATCGACCCAGACCTGTGCGGCTCCTAATCGGCTCTTAAAATGCATGATTCCCGGCCGGGACGGCGTTTGAGAGCATCTGAGATGCAGATGCTGCGTATACACGGTACAGGACGGCTTGGGCATGAGTCTGGCAAGGGTGCATTTCGTGGCATATCCTCTGGAAGAGACAGATGAGTGTCGCGGCTTCACCTTCCGGCTCTGGAGTAGACATTGCAAAGACCACGAATGCAACTCGGGCGCGACCCTGACATCAGAAGCTATGCGCCTCTCCAGGCCGTCCGCCGCAGCCACTCCCGAAAATGACGTTCGACTATACTCTTCCGCAGGTCTGCCATCATTCAAGGTGGCTTTGTGGGGCCAAGCCGAAATTGCCGCGGTGCACGACTCCTTCGTAGACCAAGACACGATATCATGCAGCAGCTAGAGGCTGCTTCTGGCTGGCCACACTGATCCTATCGCGGATAAGCAAGGAGAGATACAGGGGCGTCCTGGAGGCCCAGGAAACCTGGTACGGGTGTTTACCACGACGGATCCCACCCGTCCTTCAACTCATTTCCCTCCCGAGTCTGCATACGCCCCCGCTTCT
Source organism: Colletotrichum echinochloae (assembly GCA_016618095.1). Classification (NCBI taxonomy): domain Eukaryota; kingdom Fungi; phylum Ascomycota; class Sordariomycetes; order Glomerellales; family Glomerellaceae; genus Colletotrichum; species Colletotrichum echinochloae. The sequence continues at coordinate 5,589,807 of JADEZT010000003.1, read as the reverse complement.
ACTTACAAAAAATCGCCGTAAGCCGGGGCTTTACATAGAATAAGGGCTTCTCTCTCTCTCTCTCTCTCTCTCCCTCTCGCTCTCTTTTTCAGCAGAGGAGGCAGTGTGAGCCGTCGGATGGTCCATGCAAGCATTTATGGACCGTACATGGGGTCGGGCTGCGAAGAAGGCAAGTATGGCGGGACACTATTCGTGACCGAAGGTGCAGCTATCTACCATGAAGGAAAGAGTAGAAGTTTCGAGATCGATCTTCGGCTTAGCATCGGTTGAGCGAGCGTGCAACTGAACTTTGGACCGAGCACTGTCATATTCAACCACGACAGGGTTGTATCAAGAAAAGCCTAAGCAAATTTGCGAGGACAGCAAAAAGAAGAAGAAAGGTGCACAAATGCTTTCAAGTCACTTCGCCTGCTCCTCTCCGCTCGAGAAAGGATGACTACCCCTGCTGCCGGAGCAGAATACACGCCAGCCTATCATGAATCTAGGGTTCGGGGCAGTCAAAACACCCAATCTACTTGGTACTCCTCCATCCGCCTCGGCCATCCCGATGGCGGACAAACACACGAAAAGAAGAGGCCGATCTCGAGAGGCAATATTGGAAGCATGAAACCCCCGTATGACCCAATCTCGATAACCCGCAGCACCAACTCATTGCCACCATCCATCCCCCCCCCCAATCACGATGTAGACAAGACCCATGCTCGGCGTAAGAAATCCGTTGCCCAGTCTCGAGTCCTTTGAAACGTCAATCACCTCTGCATGCTTCCGATAATCTCTCTCTGCGCCGCGCGGTCCTTGGCGCCCTCACTGAGGCTGCCGATGCTGCGCAGGTCGCCAACGACGTCCTTGGCCTTGCCGAAGTAGACCTCCTGCAACAGGTTGCGCATCTTGAGCTCCATGTCCTCGACGAGACGGCCGACGTTGGCAATGTGACTCTCGTCGCCCTCGACGGGGAGCTCCTGCTCGACCTGCCGCGTCATGTTGCCGCTGAGGTCCATGTCGCCCAGGGCGCCCGTCGACGTCGAGAGCGATAGGATCACGGTCGATGTGAGCTTGTACTGTGTCGTGCGGCCGCGCTCGATGGCCTCGAATACGTGGATTGAGTCCCAGACGCCCTCGGCGCTGACTCCCGGTGTCGCAGCTGTTTGATGATTCGTTAGCTAGGGGCTCTCTCTCCTGCCAACCGAATTCCCGCGCTCACGGGAAGAACATACACTTCTTCAAGAGGACAACACCTGCGAAACCGTCATCCAGATTCCAAAAGTACACACTGCTCACGCCACCCTCGTAGTACAGGTCGCGGTAGACATCAAACGCCTCGTTGGCGCGGACCTCCATCTTGCGGACACGCTCGCTCGGGATGGCGCCCTCGCCAGCTCCCTCACTACCACCGGCTCCGACACCGCCGGCGCCCGCCTCATCGAGGGGCGGATCAAACTGGTTGCTCCAGGGGGAGCGGTAGCTATCGCCATCGCGGTTGTAGTCGCAGAGGAGGTAGTCGCGTCCCGTTTGCTTGCAGCGCTTCACCGTCAGGGGCTGGTCGACGGACGATAGGAGGTCCTCGGTCAGGTCCGGAGCCAGCGAAATGATGGCATTGAGGTGTTCGCCCGTGTGTTTCGGGTTCAGGCGGCGGAGGAGGTCACTTGAGGAGACGAGTTCGGGTTAGAGAGTACCTCCCGTATGGCATCAGGGGGTGGCTGGTGAGTGCAATGCTTACAGGGCCGAGTCGAATGGGTCGACGGAGGCCATAATGGCGGTTTCTATACTATCGGAGGTCCTTGGGAGGGCCTATTGGAGGATCGTTCGAGTCTGTTGGCGATGGCTTGTTGCGTCGTGGTTTGAAATCGTCTGTTGAGGTTGGATTGTTAGCGGCAGGTGCTGGCCGCTGGCGGGGTAGATGGACCTTTGCCCCTGGGAGTACCTAGTGTAGGTAAGTACTGGCGTAATACTTCCCCGGCCCCCACCGTCGAGGTAAGCTTCAGGCAGCACCTAATAGTAATACCACCTCCTCCACTAGGAGTCGGCCGGAGCTATCGAATGGCGCGTCGTACAGAGACGCGAGCGTGCTCTTGGATAGGTACTTTAGAAAGGGACAAGAAAAAACGTTACTCGAGACACTTGGCATAAATTCATTATTAACTGAATAATTCAATTCAAGCCAAAAGTGCGGTATTCGCTGGTGCAGAAGTTAAAGAGGATAAGGTAAACATTCGACCACAACCCATGTAAGCTCTAGGAAACTGCCCTGCTCATATGAAAGACTCTGGTCTCCAGACGGCCGCCTCCCCGGCCATGTTCCTCTTTTTTGTCGTCCCCTTTGTCGGCATTCCGTCTTCCTGCATCTATTGAGGCCTGCTTCTTATGCCGACTTCACCTAATCTCGAGATGAACCGTATTCGCCAACGCCTCGCAAAAGAGCCACATCCCGGCCACACCCAAACAGCCAGTTTCCGATTCTGTCAACGTCTCTCTTCTTCTGACTCTCTTAGTCTTTCTTAAATCCCCCCCCCCCAATACCGACCATCTCCACCATCTTTGCTCTTACTTGCAAAACTCAATGTCAGGGCTCAGTATACTGCTTTGCCATACTGGAATTTGTCGTAATCAAAACAACCGCGCGTCAACCGTGATGCCTGCTGTAAGACATACGGCAAGAAGTGAAGCCCGCCATGGCACGCTTCTGGGTGACCCCTCATATCAAGGATCTCGTAGTTTGACAGCCACGTAGAGCCTGGTCACTCAGCTGATCTCCACTTCGCAAACAACGCAGAGCAGTGGCTCAGTCCACACCTTGTCTCCTTCGGTGACGTTCTCTCGGAGGTCCTTGATCTCGATCCTGGTCGGGTTCATGTCCATCAAGATTTTCGCTTCAAACAGGCCTTCCCACGGCTTCGAGTCGCTCGCGGAGGCTTTCTTCTTGCCAGATTTGATCTTGCGAGATGTTCCCGACAGCTCCAGCGCAGATGTTGTGGCGGGAGTCGTTGGTTGCGAGACACGATCGTCAAGAACCGCGGGAGTTCCCTCCGCCACAGATTGTCCATTTGTTTCCTCCGACGCATCGCTGGGCTTCGCATCAATCGTTTGTTTGACATCGGCACCGCTTTCGGTGGGGCTGAGTGGTCCGTTGACGCCGTCGTCCAGCTTCTTTTCCTCCTTAATGTCGTTCTGTACGGCCGAACTCGTTTCGTCCACCGGAGGCTTCGCGGTAAAGTGGGGCTTGTCTCTGCCGAGTCGCTCGTAGGTTCGCATTAAGGCGTCTTCTCGAAGGCAGTGTTCATGGAGCCATTTTCCGCATTCCTTGTTCGAGCATCCAATCAAGGTCTTGTCCGGGTTGGCGGGCTGTCGGCATCTGCAGGTGCGTTCGACTGACTGCAGAGGGGTTAGCTTCAATCGGCTGATCTAAGCTACGAAGGGTTGTGCATACCGAGAGCTGTTGGGTCCGGCAGTCGAAGGCCTGGCGCCAGTAGAGCGCCTCCTGAATCTCGTCGTCGTTCTCCTCGATCCATTGCTTGACGTTGGCTGGCAGTGTTACACTGACAACATTGATAATGTCCACTGCTTCTAGTCAGTACCGAAGCGAGAGTCTCAAAGCGGGGCGTGGCCTACTGTGGTTGGAGGCGATCAACTCATTGTGGCCGTGATAAGCCTGACGACCTCCAGTGTATCTCTTCCCTTCCATCGTGCCCTCGGGCAGCTCCTCCGGCCAATACATCCAATAGATACGCGCGTAGACGTGATGCTCATCGCTAGCGCGTATCTCCAAAATGCGGGCTACCCAGTCATCTTCGGACTTGGATCGCTTCAGCACCTTCTCCGGCTCGTTGGCGTCTGTCGCGCCGTCCGCAGCGGCTTTTTGTCGTTGAACGGTTTGATCGTTTGCGACATAGATAAACCCCTCGCTAAAGTACTTGGTTCCATTCACTGCCGTCCGTCATCGTTAGCGCATACGACGGCAGGGGGATAGACGGATGACTTACAAACGAAACTATTGTAGCGTGTCATCTCCAGCCACTTCTTCTGGGGATGCACGTTATATTCCAGATCCAAGACATCGTTGGCGCTCTTGCCGTTGAAATCGCCGGAAGGTGAGAAGGGAGAGAGTTGCTTAGAGCTCTTCTTCCCGTCTTCCTCTTCCTGTTCCGGTTTCCTTCGCTTCTTTGACTTCTTCTGTGCCTTGGTATCAGGCTCGGCATAGGTGACGCTGAAAGGGCATTCGGCCTTGTTCTCTTCGACCTCGGCGCGAGGGCGCTTGCGCGAGGTGGACATGACGGCGGTGGTAGAGGTCCGGAGTCGCAAACGTTGTCAAGGAGGAGTATTCGCGAGTAGAACTGAGGAAAATGCGATGCGATCCCGATTTAACGTGTCCGAAACTTATCACGTTGGAGACGAGTCTCGCTGGGGACGTCGTAACGGAAGGGAAAGAGGAACAGGGTGGCTGGAGGGCGTACGGATCGTCCAGGAGACCAGGGTAGACGAGACCGAGCGGGAAGTGCGCCGTCCCAGTTAGGCGTCCTGGCTCACTTTGACAAGAGTGCGAATACTCTGACAAGCCTGGGAATGGTCTAGGCCAGGTATCGACGACCAATGATGGCCACGATGCGCAAAATTGGGAAAATCGCGGGTTGGGGATCTGGCAATTCCGGAACGAGGAGCGGAGCGCGTTGACACTAGCGAAAAAAGACGATTATCCTATCAGTCACGTGGCCGCTGGCTGTGTGGTACATTTCAAAAACGCTGATAATGAGTGTCACGTAAGCACTGCAGCTACTCATTCGCGCCAACCCGAATTCTGAAAAGAATCCCCGCAGCAAGTGCCAACATTCGTAATGCATCCCCCCCTATTGAGATTCCCTGTAACGGCGGTTCAACGTGAAGCTGTCAACAACTTCAATCAGTGGACGCGTTTAGAAACCCTACCGGCCAAGTACATGAGCGGTCATCGAACAATCCATTTATTATAGATCAACGTTCATCGCTTCCTCTTCTTCCTTTCCTCCTCTCTGCAGTATGACGCAACACAGGTTGCAAGAATGTAACATATGGCATGCACGGCGGTTAGCAAGAGCCACGAGAGGATTAAGCGGAAGAGCCAGCAGAAGAGCCAACAAAAACATGACAGGAGTGAGCCGCTCCTCCTCATGAAGCCCTCGAAAATCAATGCGCCGCGTTTTGAGGTAACGACGCGATTCAATGGTCTAACTGAACCCACAAGCCTGACGCCGTTGCTATGCTACCATATACCTTCCGGGCCTGCTCAATAGCCTCTAGGCCGGCCATGAGCATGCTCACCCTCCTCCTCGTCGTCGTATGCGCTAAGTATCGGACGGTCGTCGCTCTCCTCCGTCTCACTCCTAGATTCCCCATGCCTGCGTTTGAACCCCTCAATGACCTCAGCAAGCCTCTCCCCCTCGCACTTGCCCCTCTCGACGTTCACGCACCAGATGAGTGGTGCCGGAAGTCCTACTAGGGCTGCCAGAAACCAGAAGGCCGGCCGAATATTGCCTGCCCCATCAATGATGGCGCCAACCACCGCAGGTCCAAAGAAACTGCTCGATTTGTCACTGATTGCGTAGAGGGCGTAGAAGGCGGCTTCACTGCCCGGTGGAATGAGCTGAGAGTAAAGGCTGCGGCAGTACGAGCTCAGTCCACCTAGTACTAGCCCGTAAACCGCTGCCAGTGGGAACATCTCCCATGGTTGCTGCAACCCAATGACGCCCCAGCTCTGCACAATTGGTAGATAGCCGAGCAGGCCGTAGATGGGGATGAGTTCGAAGAGGGCGATGCAGACAAGAATCGTTTGATGAGGCTTCAGGTTGAAGGTGCGTGAGACGAAAGCCCAGCTGAACGCACCAACGACGCCAGCGATAGTGGAAATGACGTTGATCATCCCCAATGCCCAGGGTTTCATATGGAGCTGCGTCTTGGCGAAGAGGATCGCCGTGGAGGACGTCGTCGCTATCGCGTCTGACACCAGCAGCCACGCACACAAGAACAAGACGACGTCCTTCAAGCGACGAGCCAGTCGGACAGTGTTGAAAAGAGATTTCCATGCGTTGGCGATGTAGCTTAACCACGCTCGGGGTCCCTTTCCTGACTTCAAGGGCATTGGTGGGCCTGGCCTTGGACGAAGCCACATGGCAGCAGGGATCGTGAAGAACGCCCACCAGGAGCCGACAATGAGCAACACAATTCTTTGTGCCCACGTAGTATTCTTCATCGCGATCAGAATGGCGATGGCGACGCATTGCACGAAGAGGCCGGCAAGGTAGCCGATCCCAATACCTTTCGCTGAGATTTGGGTTGATAGGTGAAGCTCAACCGAGGTGAGCTCCTCATGTGTGGCTTTGCGAACCAGAGGGTAACCACAGTCTCCATTGCCCCCGAGTAAAGCCGAGGTTTGGTCTTCCGGACCACTGGCGATCGAACCCTCGTCCATGTGAGGCCCGTTGAAAGGCTGCGATTCTGAAGCGGAGTGCCCCATATCGGATGTGTGAACAGTCTCGGACGCTAGCACCTCTGGATGATGTCGGACCAGCAAGGGCAGGAAAGAGTTGAGAAGCACAAAAGAGGCACCAAAACAAGTGTTGGATACAATGGCCAACAGCGCACCCAAGATGTAAGTGCTCTTGCTGACAAAAATGTAGGCCATGACGGAGAAGCTCCCGACCCATGCGAACGTGAGCAATAGCTTCTTCCTTGAATTGCCGTGATCAGCAGCGCTGCTTATGCTCACCACCAAAAGCGCCTGAAGCAGGACGCTGATGGAGAAGGTGTACATGGCGAAGCTGGCCGTGTTGATTTCAATACCCAAAACGTAGACGATACATTGCCCGTCGGCCTTGTTTTTGGAGTCGCTCGTACCGCACGGGGTCGTTCGATCGGAAAGCAGAATACCATTTTCGCGCGCAAGAGTCTCGAGGAGGATCGGGATGAAAGAGCCTAAGGAAGCATCGTGACTTGTTAGCGCAAAGGGGCACAGGGCCGGGTGCGTCGCAAGATCATCTCAAGCTGCCCAAGTAGGAGGCTCCACAACCGGGACTTTGTCAAGGAAACAATATCAGAAGTGGGTGGGCTTGACGGAAATTACAATATGACATACCAATAGCTAGGTTCAGTCAGCTCATGTTTACATGTCATCGATAACAAAGTTGAGGTCAAAAACTCACCACAGATGACATAGGTCTCGGCGGCAAAGGCGTATGCATACCAGCCAGATAGCTCCTTGGAACTGGTGGGGCGCCGATCATCGCCTTGATAACGGCCTGAGCCATGAGGAAAGCCGTCACTACTGCTGCCGCTCATCCTTTCGTAGTCCGAGTCGGTATCAGAACGTTCGTCGTCAGCTTCAAAGTCGGAGGTGAAGGAGCGGAAGGAACGTTTGGACAAGGTTGAGAGGCGCGACCACAGACGTGGTGCAGGCGGCGGCCGAGCGTGTTCCTGCTGCCTGGGAACCATAGCGGGTGGGCGGGCGGGCAGCTGGCACGGGCAGTTTGGAGGGTGCGGCTTTACTGGACGGGTTAAAGACAGGACGGCTAACAGTGCGGCCTCTGTTCCATGTTAGACTGTAGACCCAACCTGGTACCTACCAACCTTCAGCACCTCCGCCAGACGAGATACCAGGCAAGCGATGCGCAGAGACAGATATGCAGGATGCAGGTCGTGCCAGGTACCCAGCACTGAAGTATCGTCACAGTGCTAGGCACCTCGCCAGAGATCGGATTCACGGGTTTGATGATGATGATGATGATGATGGGGGGTTTGGTTGTAACGCTGCCGCTGGGTCGAGCCACTCGGTGAATTTCCAGCTATGCTGCACTGCGCACCTGCACTGACTGAATCGCGCCCTCTTTCCTTTTGGTGCTGCTTGATGTCGAGAGAGCTCGCTGGTGCCCTCACGGGTGTATCTGGTCGTAATAGCTTGTTGTTTGGGAACAGAGCGTGCAAGTCGCCACAGGCCCAAGACAAGAGGTGATTTTGTTATGTACTGTGATGCTGCTGCCCGATGACGGCTATGCGACAGCCCACGTTTGTGGATGGGGTGACGGTGACGCAGACGCAGACGGGGGCGGGGACGGCGTGTTGTTGGCGTGGACAGCAACATGGGGCCAGGACAGAGATGGTAGAAGGAAACGAGAAAAGACGGGATGGAGTGAGATCGGACGGGTTAATGTGTCGTCGAGTTTACACGAACGGGCGGCGGGCCGGCGTCGTTGGTTGGGTATATGGCGTCCTGAAAAGCGATAGGAGAGGGGAAAGACATGGACGGGCAAGGTCATTCAAAGTTGAATGTGTCAATCCATGGTCTTTCAGGCCTCCTCGTGTCCGTCTCTGCCTGCGCTGACTTCGCGGCTCTCTCGCCCGAGCCCTTCTAACCTTGCCTTCAGCAAAGTCCACTATTGACGACCAACGTCTATCAGATCTGGTTCCGTCACCTTTCAGTCTCCTTCTGCCCCCCCGTCGTCGCCGCAGACACTGTTGCTCAATCTCATAAGCACTGCGACCGCAGGCATGGGTGCATGCTACCGCGTCATCGCCGATGGAACGGGCTTCTTCCTAGCGCCGTTGCTACGCTTGAAGCATGCTGCGCTATGAGGCAATGAACTCCATTTATCGTGAGAGGATGCGCGTTGGACAACATGCGCTGGGAGTGGACCAGGGTCTCCATTCGTCCCATGTTGCGTGGCCGGCATCATGTAGGGATGGATATGCGCCGCACCCGCCTTTGGGGTCGGGTGCTCTTGGTCACAGAATTGACCATCCATCTATCTCAACGCCCTCGTCCCCCACCGCCAATGAGGGCACTTACACTGCAAGAGAGTGAATTCTCTTCGCATTGGACAATTCTTCAACGGTCTCTCCGGTACCCATAGCGTCCTTGTCAACCCCTCGCCACCAATAGTCAGATGACCAGATCCATCAGCGAGCGTCTTGGAGAATTCGGATCATCGACGCAGCGCCCCCGCCGCAAACCTTGCAATGCTGAAATACTTCGTAGGCACCTAATTACCTACACTGTACTTACCGCCGACCGGCAAGCTTCGTTCGGCTGTCCCTCCCTGACAGACATCTCATCTCTCCCAGCTTTTACTTTGCTTGGCACGTCAGCTGATGCCGTCTTGGGAAGGGGTTGACCTCGACCCCCAGCCGCAAGCCCGCAACCTGCACGCAGCCCGTAGGCCGTTATCCGCTAACGACATCAATTCAATGTTTTTCTTGGAAGGCGGAAGTTGGCAACTGTGTTTTCTTTCGCATACACCTTCCCCCCCCCCCTCGGTCCTTGGTGTAGACCTGGACCACCGCGCATATTGCCGTCCCTCTCTGCTCGCAACACTGCGGCAAAGATTTCTGGACGATCCGAACCGAGCTTGGGCTTGCGGGGGTGGGCACTCTGCAAGTGCCCGAGCGATCTGCGGTTCTCCGTGCACCAGCTTGCCCATCACAACTCAATATCTGTTAGACCCTGAGCGACGATCATCAGCATGTGAATATCTCCCAGGTGACATTTGAAACGAGCTGGCGCAAAACGCGGGCAGATCACAGTGTTATGCGTGTATAGCACCGCTCCAATATTAAACCCGAGTGTGATATGGCCCCGCCATGCTAGCGACAGCGCCCCACCACGCCGTCCGTCCTTCACATCTCTCGACCACGGTTCCAAAGATCGAAGCTGGGGCTGCCTGTGACTCTGTACATAGAGTTCTGTCTCACCGCCTTGGCTCAAGGCCCCATGTAGACCCCATGCAACTCGCAACGTCTCTTCTGCTACCCCGAGAGGCGGACCGACCCAGGAGTTTTTCATTTTAGGCTCTCCAGGAGCGTGCGTATTGGGTTATAGACCAGACTAGTGAACATAGCTGGCCAGGTCTGCCACAACGCGAGCTAGACTTCAGTAAGAAGAGCATTAAAACGGAGTCCCAGAGTGGTCAGACAACCATAGGATGGTAAAAGAAGAAGAAGAAGAAGAAGAAAAATACAAGCGCTTCATCTAGGATGAAAAACATGCATGACAACGGCCAAAACGAAATTCGACGTTGGCCTGATTCGAACAGACGCTCCCGAAGGAAGTAGATTTCGAGTCTACCGCGTTAACCACTCCGCCACAACGCCTCTTGATGGTGGCAGAGAGCGAAAATGAGATATATGTATGATTTAGTCAATGCGGAATGTCTTGCTGTGGGTCGGTGGGGTTGGGGCTGGGATTGTGTGGTCGGATGGGATACGTCATAGTCTGTGCGGTGTGGAATCACAGTTCATACAGAACAGCACAGCTCACGAACTGTCATATGGTAGGTACCCCATCGCATGCAGAGCAAAAGTCACATTCCTGCGGCAACAAAACAGGCCTAGGAACAAACATACTGCTGGAGGACCATTCGCAAATTTCATGGTATCTCAGTGACCATTCTGGCGCCGTTCAAAAGTGCCAGCTCACCCATCTTCTATAGAGTGTACGAGGACTTACCTGGAAGCCTCGGGGGGAATGCTCATGATTTCGTCCGTGCTTCTCCGTTAACAGCTATCATGCATGCAAGCTTTCTTCATCATTCATAGTGACTCTACAATGCATCTCAGTACAACTTAGCCACGTGCACGTAGGAGATACCGGGAAACCAATTTTAAAGCTTTTTCTGGGGTAATTGATGAGCCAATAAATAGCCCGATCTTACTCGAACCTTTCGGATAAAAGCCTCGGAGCAAGCAATGCATCCGAGGTATATGTACGAAATGGGATATCATGAAGGGTATTTTAACAAACAAAACCACCAAACACAACTGACTAACAACCGAAGACCGAAATCAACGCACGGATCCGTCTCCTCTTGCGGCGAAACCCACCGCTCGCTAGACCGGCTCTCTGGTTTATTTCTTGTGGAAGGGCGCGAGGACCTTGGCCTTGAGCTTGTCGGCAACACTGATGCCGGCCGAGCCCTCGGCGCGGGCCTGGGCAGCAGCCTTCTTCTCGTGGTCAATGTCCTTGTGCGCGGCCGGCTTTTCTGTCTCGACAGCGTTGCCTGCGCCGCCCCGGCCGACGTGGTAGTCCACGCCCTCGGTCGAAGGGCGGCAGGCCTCCTCGGGGACAATGTCCTTGTCGGCACGCGGGGCTGGCTGGCTGTTGGCGTCGGCAATGTTTCCGGCCCCTGGTGCCGGCGGAGGGATTGCAGTCAGTTGAGTGGTTTACCAAATATGTGTTCGTGCCCGCGACAGTAGGCTATCGTTGGGATACTGAAGGACGGGTGGAGAAGGGGGATGAAAGCCCGGCTCTGTGAACGAGCGTGTCGATGCCGCTTGGCGCAATGGGTGATGAGGGCGTTTGCGCTCAGCGTCCTCATGCTGGGGGTAGGACGTGGAGCTCACCTCCTCTACCAGAGCTGAATGCGCCAGTTCCGTGAGAACCCTCGGGGCCGGCCCTTACAACCTCGCCGTCGACGTACTTAGTATCGTCGACGGCCATATTTCCTGCCCCGCCTCTCCCATGTGAGACTTCGGCTACCATTTTGATTCCGGGTGCTTGGGGGTTCCGGACGTGGGCGTCGTTGTGTTATACGTTATCGCGAGTTGGTTGAGTGAGTCGCGGGTGGTGGGTCGGAACGAGGTACGTCAGTAGGAAAACATCCCCGAGAAAGAAGGTGTAGAGGCGACAGCTTTATTCGAGAGGATTGTTCACCAGATTGGACAGTGTAGACCAGGAAAGAAAGAAAAGGCATATAAGTCAACAAGATACGACAGTGGTCTAATATATAGATAAGGCGCCTGTTCCTGGTAGCCAGCCAGCCAGACCTATGCTGCCCATCACATCATATGGTAAGGTCAGATAAGTGATAGTGCAAGGTACATCGACTTATCAGTTGATTCTGCATAAGCGTACCACACCTAGCAAGTACCTGCACCCTCCCTCCAAGCCAAGGTAATTAGGTAGAACATCACACAGCCGGGAACCTGGAAAGCAAGCTTGCAGGTGATTGCGGGATATCATTAGCGTCTTGGGTCCGGACCCTCCCTGGGCGTGGGAGGGCTCGCCTTTGTCTCTTCTCGCCTAGGCACGGGGGGGGAAGTACATGCACATGCTGGAGAGCATCTTCCGTAGCTGGCGCTCACGAATGATAGCAGACCTTTCCCTGATAACCCCCCAGTTTACGTACCTCAATTTCGTGAGCGCTCTGAAGACCATCCCGCATCGACATCCGCGCGACGCCAGCCCAGTGGATACCGAGACACCTCCGTTCATTCCATGTCAGTCCTTTTTTGGACGATTGGGCAAACAAGCCTTGGTCTGGTCTGGTGGTCCTCGAAACTTCTGGGTGAACTCTGCACTTCGTCCGACGTTGCGTCGACAATTTCGCCTTCGCGACCTTGTCCATGCAGCGCCAGATCCTAAAGGCATCGTACTTATGTGACTAATAGCTCTCGAGAGCTGGACCTTCCCGGTGCCCTATCTATCACCCCTGTCTCTGCCCGCTTCGGCGACCATGTTCGTTATTGTCAATTTCCTCCACACTGGCAGAACCCCGGCTTGATTCTCTAGGCTTCTTGTCGCTTTCATAGCCTTGTTCCATTCCAGCCCCTCGTTCAAATCTCAAGCTCACTAACCACAATACAGCGCTTATAGAATACGATATCTGCCGCGGATAACAAGGCGTTAATATCTACTGTAGAGTTGGCGGCGGGCTGTTCAGGCGGTCTCATACTGAGGCTGCGGATGCTTATGGAGAGCTCAACGCCAATGAGTTCTCATCCGCCCTCTCAAGATGTCACGATGCTGTCGCGATCGAGTGTGACGCCTCTACGACCACTGTTTTTCTCGCCGGACGACCCGTGATGACAGGCCTGGGAGGCAACCGGCTGTGGTCCCATGTAGGAATAGCAGCAACGCACGTCAGCCGCAGCAACTGTCGTCATTGGTCGCAGTACAGGCAGCCAGCGGGGGGCGATGCAATATGATTCTACACCTCCGCTAGTACCCGTATCTCTGTCGTCTCGTCGCGCAAGGCTGGATTGATTTCAAACCCAAACACAACAAATTCCCGTAATTGTCTGGCATGGACTTCGTCGGGGCAGTAACAGGTGTAATCGATCTCTTCACTGTTGTCCACCAGATCCAGGGGCTGTGTGACAAGTACAAGAACGCGCCCAAGACGGTACGGGATATCATCGATGAGTGCGAATGGACCAAGGCGCTTTGTCTCAGCCTGAAAGAACAGCTACTGCGGACTCCAGATGCATTGCGGCACGGCGGAAAGACGAAGCCTGGCCCAGGCGCTCAGCAGAAGATGCCTGGGCACACTCTGCTGTGGTGTTTCGAGAAGAGCATGCAGGGCATCCGCGAGACGCTCGAGGAGCTGGAGAAGGAGGCCGCCAAGTTGCAGAGCAAGAAGAACTCGCTGATGGGCAAGTGGGACAAGACCAAGTTCTTGTGGAAGGAAGACTTTTTCAAGGACGCTGTACAGAGCGTCAAGGACCAGAGGGATATGGTCGCAATTGTCATGTCGGGAATACAATTGTAGGTCTGCCACAGGACGGCGGCGAGGAACGTGGAAACGGAAACCGTACTTGAAAGCTTACAGAGGCACAGGCACAACACCAATACGATGAGCAAGGACTTACAAAAGTTGATCGCAATGCTTGAGATAGGCCAGACGCAAGTCTCCAAGTCGACGACTCCGATTGACCAGCTGCAACCGCCACCTCAAGTAATCAAGAAGAGCAATTCGGACACGCAGATCAAGAAGTCGGGAACGCGTCTCGCTGAGGACCTCCACACGGCCGTTCGAAGCGGCCGGCTTGTCGACGTCGAGCCCATCCTGTACCAGGGGGTCTCGATCAACATGGCCCTGGGAGATGGCGGAGACCGAGCTGTGCACATCGCTGCTCGCGAGGGATTCCTGCCCATCCTCGATCGTCTGCTGGCCCACGACGCCGAAGTCAACATCCGGAATGTATCACAAGAAACGCCACTGCACCAAGCACTGCGGCGGGGGCAAACGCCGACGTCGCTGACGTTGCTGTCCAATGGGGCGAGCTGGACCATTGCAGACGACAAAGGGGCGACGGCGTTGCATGTAGCAGCGAAGAAGTCCACGTACCTTGTCGTTCAGTACTTGCTAGACAGAGGAGCCGACCCAAATGCGCGGGATAAGCAAGGCCAGACGCCCCTTTTCATGGCGTGCCATCCCGTGGACAAGAATGGCAAGAAGTCCAAGGTAGACATCAACGTCATCCGCGCCCTGGTCGAGAATGGAGCTGATCCGACGATCATTGGAGTCAAGGAGTCAGGCAGCACTTCCGTCCACGAGCTCGTTTTGAGTGGAAATGCAAAGGAGCTCGAGATCGTGGCCAAGGCGGCGAAGTCGGTCAACCTCCCATTGGTTGGGGACTTCGAGGGCGCCACGCCTCTCCACCTCGCCGTCAGGAACAACCACCCGGAGGCCGTTGATGTCCTGATCAGGCTCGGGGCCAATGTCGATGCCGTACAGACGTCCAAAGGCGGCGTGGTGCCGACGGCCTTGTGGCAGGCCGGGTGGAACAAGAACCTGGACATGGCAGCCAAGCTCCTCGAGGCTGGTGCCGACCCTAACTCGAGAGGGAAAGACAGGGCCACTGTCCTGCACCTGGCGGTGGCGAAGCGCTGGCCCGAGATGGTGAGGCTTCTCGTCAGGCACAAGGCCGGCCTGAACGCCCAAACGGCGGACAAGAGGAGGCCGCTTCATATGGCGGTGCTGTTGAATGACCTCTCCATGGTCCGCCTCCTGCTCGAGGAGGGCGCCCGGGTCGACAGCAAGGGCCCCAACAGCGCGACGGCCCTCATGGACGCTGCCCAGTGCGGCTCGCTGCCGGCGATCCGGCTTCTCATCGAGCACGGGGCAGACTGGTCGTTTACGACGCCCCAGGGGACGGACGCCTTCATCTGGGCCTGCAGCGCCGGCAATGTGCGCTGCGCGAGCTTTCTCCTGGGCTGCGGGCAGGATCTGCACAAGAGGGCGTCGGGGGACTTCACCGCGCTGCACTACGCGGCGAGCAAGGGCCGGTTGGCCTGCGCCAAGTGGTTACTGGAGCTGGGAATCGACAAGTCCGTCAGGTCGACGACGGCAAGGGTGTCGTTCAAAAGCACGGGTACTGCGGCCGAAGTTGCCAGAGCCCACGGGGAAGTTGAAGTGGCGGAGTTTATTGAAAAGTACGAGGCACAGGCAGCATACTAGCTAAGTAAGGGCGGGATGGGACCAAACTCCATTTCGTTCAAGCATAGTAGTATGCGCGAGACGAGCTGCTACACTGGCCGTTGTTCCTCCGACCTCCACTTCCCAAGAGCAAGTGCCACACGCATGGAACTGTGAGGGCATCCAATTTGTGACGAGACTTGGTATTGAATACGCCACAATATCTCTGACTTATTGGGCAACTGTAAGGCATTGGATCATTGAGATACGGCACAGGCCACAGGTGCTTTTATAGGGTAAAACGTACTGTGATTGTACCATATACCGGGTGAACTGGTCTAGACAGGCTGCCTATGGCGGTCTAGAACGATAATATTAAATAGATACGCCACAATATGTCAAACAAGTCAAGACGCCCGTCGTAAAAGTTCATTCAGTTGAGGCTGCCCCCGGAGGATGCTTGCTCTCGTCTATATAGACTAATAGTCTTTGTCCATGCTTTCATCCGTTTACCCCCGCTTCCAATCCGCAATGCCGATTCTGCAGCCGGAGAAAGCCTCTCCGGTCAAAGGCCGTGATGTTGGCCACTATTCCTCCTAATCGTCCATGTATCTCCCGACGTCTTCTGTCTCAAATATATATGAAAAAAATAGACTCTGGCACATCCGGCCGCGCCTTTTCTCTTCTAAGAATATTACAAGAGTGATGCTTCTCTTACTGCTATGGTGTCGTGCCATATAACTCAGGATAAAGCTCAACACAGGGAGCCGTTCGCTGTGATGGCTACGCAAAGCTGCCCTCCCTCCCTCCCTCCCCAAGCGGAATATACAAATATATCAATGGAACGTAATCGAATCAGAATTGTAGCCTCATGAATATAATATCATGAGGGTGTCATCTGATCCGCCATCATCTTCCGAACTTCCTTCTCCAAGTTTTCTTCCGCGTTCTTGTCCTCCACGTCTTCCGCTGCGCCGGTGACCTTCTCGGCGAGCTCAATCTTCTTCTGACACGCCTTGTAGATGAGCTCTTCGATGGTGTGTGACGTCAAAAGACGGATGACCTCGACGTCGCGGGTCTGGCCCAGACGATGAGCGCGGTTCTCGGCCTGGATGTCGTCTTGCGGATTGTCGGACTGGTCAAAGATGACGATCTTGTTTGCCGACGTCAGGTTGATGCCGGTGCCGCCGGCACCGGTCGTAAGCAGGAAAGCAGTGATTCCGGTGTCCTTGTTGAAGTCGTCAATCAGGTCCTGTCGCTCTCCAACGCTAGTTTGGCCGTACAGAACACAGTGTTTGATACCGTCGGTATGGAGGACCTCTCGCAGGATCTCAATGACCTTTGCAAATTTGCTGAAAACCAAAACGCGATCGCCGTTGTCGCGATATTGATGAATGAGCTGCAGCAACTTGGTGACCTTGCCGCTATCCATCCAAGAACCTTCGGGTACATCGAGGTGCCTGATGCAGGCATAGTCGCGGCACCAGAGGTGCAGTTCAAAGTCGGACGAATTCTTCAGCTCCCCAATCAAGTGGTCGATTCGCGGCTGTTGCAGCTCCGATTGGGGCACATCTCTCATCAGTATTTTGGCCATCTGCTCAACCTTCTTGTCATCAAAGTATCGCCGGAAGAGTTGGGGGTGGATGGCGGCCTTTCGAAGTTGCATCCAGCTGTTGTTCTGGTCGCTCTGACGTCCAGTGCTCGTCTTCTTGACCGGGCCGGCCTTGAAAAGACGCTCGTACTCCTCGTACAACTCTTTCTGCACCGGTGCCAGATCGCAATACGCCACGTTACAGATCTTGGACGGCATGTCGGACAGCACCTGCTGCTTGCGGCGTTGCAATATGAAAGGCTCGAGAATGGTCCTGGCTCGGCTGACACGTTCCCCGTATAGGAAGGCACCGTTGTTGACGTCGCGAATGGTAACCTTTTGACTGAACATGTACTGTAGTTGATCCATCCGGCCGCTGAACTGCTTCGGGTCGATAAAGTTCAAAAGAGAGAGCATCTCCATCAAGTTGTTCTGAACTGGAGTGCCTGTGAGTAGCATCCTCCAACGGGCTTTGATTCTAATGAGGTCTTTGTAAATCTTCGTCTTCGGGTTCTTCATTTTGTGGCCTTCGTCAAATATTGCGGCAGCGGGCTGAAGCTCTCGGAGAGCCTCCAGATCATCCTCGGAACCAACTTGTGTGTATGTCGTCAAGACAACGTGGTAGTCGCTGGGGTTCTCGAGCATCTCGTATGCAATCTCCCTGCGCTCGGTTTGGGGACCTTGGTAGGCAAGAACCGAAAGACCAGGAGCAAAGCGCTGGAACTCAACCATCCAGTTGGAGAAGGTGGATGGTGGCACAACGACCAGATTGGGCCAGGGTCGGTCGCCCCGTCCGGTCTCTTCGTAACTCTCCACAAGATGACAGATCAAAGAGATGACCTGGCACGTTTTGCCCAGACCCATTTCGTCGGCCAAAATGCATCCGTAACCACTGTTGTACAGAAGTGACATCCAGTTCAGACCGAATAACTGGAAGGGACGCATAGTGCAGTGGCCCTCCATGAACTTCGGTTGGCAAGGAATCGGGGGCTCCGAAAACTTCTGACCGTGGAAGCTTGTCGGTGTCAGGGGCATATCATTCCCGGCCTGTGGATTTTGGGAGCTTCGTTTCTGCCCCTTGACGTCGAGGTCCCAAAGGCTAATCTCTTGCTTGACCTTGTTCGCCTTCTTCTCGCATTCGGCTACAACCTCGTCAATAGCATTGACGCTGCGAGTAAACTCCATGATCGCGTCAACTAGTGTCTCTCCGATCGCGACCCTGGGTTTCCGGCCGCGAGCGCCTGATTTCTTTAGAACAGTAACAGACTGAACCTCGTCGATGGTGTCGAAAGGTCTCTTGGCCTCGATGACTCTGAGCTCGTCCAGTTTGATGTTCGTCATGGCGGACAGATCCTCAATGGAGCTGTTGTTGATAGTCTGAAGAGCCTTATCATGCAAACTCTCCCTGACTGCCTCGTTCACTCCATCTTCGTTATCAAAGTCCTCGTCTTCATTGTCGTCTGGGATGACGATCGGCTCGTCCAACTTTTCGTCCGCGAGCTCGTCCAGCGTCGGGTCAGTTTCTGGGGTGTGTTGCGATGCGATAGGAGACCGGTCGGGGCGACGACCTTGCATCAAGCGCCGGCGCTTTGGCTTGGGCGGCGAGGGCGTGGTACTTCGTGAAGGTGTAGGCAGGCTCGGGGTGTGGCGGCCAAGCAGTTTTGGCTTGCTGGGCTCGCCATATCGACTCGTTTTCCGCTCCAGGCTCGTTGGTCTTTCGTCCCCCACGGTGATAGCTGGCTGCGTAGAGCTGAGGAGGGGGTTGGCTTTGGGCTTTAGATGGCGAGCCTCCAACAAGTAGTTGATTGCATCCTCAACATTATTGTGACATGCAGTCAGTGCCTCCTTGCAGAATTGAACTGGCATCGTGCTGCCGAGAGCCTGGGAGACTTCATCGATCTTTTTCTGCAGTTTGTCCACGGGGATGTATTCGAAGTTGGAGACATGTCTCTTGAACGAAGTTCGGGCAATGTTCTCGCGAGAGCTGCGGTCATTCTCGTCGTCTGAAGAGTCCACGATAACGGGTTCATCCGAGGGCCTTTTCAGCGATCTTGGCGTCGGCTGCGACTTTGGGGGCGGTTGGAAGCGCGAGCCCGGGGGCACGAGGCGCGAGAAGTAGCTCGAGGTGCTAGACCTCTTGTTCGGCTGGAAAGGCGATGACGCGGGGACCTCAATAACCGAACGCGAAGAAGGAGAGGAGGAGAGGTCTAGATGCGGCTTTGATGGGGACGCAAGTGAGTTTCGGTTGACAATCTGCGTGGCTTGTGTCTGGTACGGCGAGCATGGAATGGTTTCGTCGGCGAGCTCGTCAGTATCGTCACGGCGACGGGTGCTTCTGATTGGCGACGTGCCTATAGCCGAGCTGCCCACCGGAGGCGAGGAGCTCAGGCTCAAGTTGATAACCATGGCTCGTGTGGATTTTGGGGCGGTGAAAGAAAGCGATCACTGAGTGGCGTGAGAAGGCGAGCAATGGTCGAGTGGCAATAGTGGGGGCAGCAATGTGCAGGAGAGAAAGGAATCTCGAGGCCTGGGTGGTCTACTGCGAAAGAGGGTCTATCGTTCGTTTGAATTCGTCGGGCCTAGATTGGGAGAGATCGCAGAGAAAGAGCAGATAGACGTCGGGCAAGTGCGGCCTTCGAATTGTGGAAGACCTTCCAGGCAGGAGCAGGTCGAGATTTTGGACGGGCGGCAGCGCGGGAGTGGGATTTTTCTGGGGCGGATCGTCTTTCATCACCCCAGCCCGTCCGTTGACACGGGAAACGAGGAGACGCGCTTGGACAAAAGCCCGTAGCGCGTTTGCACGTGGTTGGCGTCATCAATTAAATAGCACCGTGCGGGACCTCGCCCTTTCGAACTGTAGAACACTGTCTTTTGACTTCGCGTCTTGCTTTGGAAGTGTTCGTCAGCCACGCTCAGTGAGCGGGACCGTCAAATCTCAACCTCATCATCCATCAATAACGAGTCTCTTGTAACCTCACCTTACCAAGGAGCCTAGGTCAACGGTTATACAGAATCTTGTACGGATTTACTCTCATTGTCTAGCTTTGCAGGACTTGTGTGTGCTCACTGAAGTTGTACAGCACCCGGCACTCTTCACATACATCCCATATCAGTTTTCAGTGGAAGTACAATGGCGACCCGACGAATTGTTGCCTCTGAGAAGACAATTCTCGAGAAGGACGATGTGGTCGGTTCCAGCCCTGCCGCTGACGGCAAGTCCAATATCACTCCCGCCGTGCCGATGGAGGTCATTATGAAACTCCTCGGGTTTACCTTTGCCATGATCGTCTTGCCTATTGGCACCTACTTTTCTACAGTCGACTTCATCTTCAAAGGTAGGTTACGTGGATGCTCAAAGCTCATTTCTGGTCCAAGAAATCCAGCCTAGGTTTGACTAACGAGCATGCCAGGCAATTCGACCTTTGCTGGAGCCCTGGCCGCGGTCATGGCCAACGTGGTCTTGATTGGCTATATCATCGTTGCCATGAAGGAGGATCAGAGCGATCAGCTGGAAGCGAAGAAGGACCGCTAAAAATGAGCATCGTACATATGTACGACGGCATGTCTCTGGTTGCTCCAGGGAACGGCGTGGAATGCGACGAGTGCTAGCCAACCAACGTAAAATGTAATGCTTCCCAAGTTGAAATACCATCTCAGAGATGTATATTCTCTTTACGGCCTTCATTTCAAGTACCGTTGCAGAGCCGTGGAAAAGGGCATAATTAAGATTCGTATGTCTAAAACCTGCGCAACCATAGGTCATCGTAAATGGACCCAAGAATAAAGCTCGTTCATAACCCGACCCATCCACCAGGGTCACCCATACCCTCGTCATACGAATCGTGTGCATGTACTTTGATCCAACGCCATTATACCGTCGCCTTCGAATCAAGCAAGAAACGGTTATGCTTGATGAGCAATCTCAATCACCTACCCATTCCTCAGTGGACATTTCCTATCGAATGGTGAAAATAGCCTGCGGCTCTAGACGGCCACACAGAAGCCACACTATATGCTGATCCTCGCCCGAAGTACCATATAGCGTTCAGAATGTAGAAAGTTGGGGTATCGACAAAGTAAAGACGAAAACTGGTCCATGTCTCGCGCATCTCGTTCTTCAAGACGCCTTGCTGAACCTGCGGGAAAACCAGCTTTTCCTCTTGACCGGTGCTTCGGGTCGTTGCTGCGGCTGCTGTTGTTGCTGAGGCGGAGCTGCGACGGGTCTCCGTAGAACATTGGCTCCCTTATCGGAAATTTGAGGGCCTTGTTTCACAGATGAATGAGCGTGGCCCTTGTCGTTCTGCTGACCATCCGGTGTGCCATTTTCGAGATTGAAGGCAGGTGGTTGGTGTGATGGACCCTGGGCGAAGCCAATACCGTAGTCGTTGACGGGCCCAGGCTTGGGAGCCGGGGCCCGCTCGATGGAACTGTTATCGCTACTACTCGGATCGGTATGATAGCCAGCGTGCTCTGCCGAACTTCCGCTTCCGGCTGCCGACGTAACCGTTTCGTACGAGCGGTCCTTATTAGGAAGAGGATAAATGCTCTGGTCGCTCCGGCCATAGCCATTTATGTGCGGATCGGTCTGTGTCCTGGGTACTCTCTGGCGGTAGGGAATGTTGCCATTGTGGTATCCACCTCCGCCGCCGCCATTGTGATACGGGTCATAATAGCTCTGGCGAGCGGATGCCACCTCGAATTGGCCGCTCTCGGGCCTGAAGGAACCTGGCCGGCCGCCATAATAGCTGTCATGGGGGTATCGAGGTCCGCTTGCTGTAATATTCGGGTTAGCCGGACTACCCAGCCTGCATTTTCAATATGAATCTTGTACATACTAGCATAGTAACTGCTCCGTCGGTTCCATGTCGCAACAGACTCGGCGTCCGAACGGTATGATTGGCGGCGATCACGGTCACGGTAGCCTCCGTCAATGGCAGCCTCAAAACTACGGACAGTGTCTAGAGGACGCTCCCATCGACTACGAGTTGGGTTGGACCGATCGGGCTCGGCTGGTGTCGACCGTTAGAAATGCTGTTATGAATAGTCAGACCAGACTTACTGATGGGGTTGCCAGTTGTGTCCCTGTGCTGGATGGCGCGCAACGGCGCCAGGGAGGTTTTCGTCATTGCCTGAACGGCGGCTGTACAAGTCATCAGTCGATTTTGTAGGGCAAGGGCTTTTCTGAGCAGCAGAGACGTACAAGGTTCGGCCTCGCTCATGGCGACGGTGGGATCAGCTTTACTGTGTAACCTCTTTGCTTCCTTCTCTTGGTGACTCTCGTGCAGATCGATCTTGTTGTGACTCCCCGAGCTCTTGTGGGACTTGTGAGACTGGAAGCTGAATGTTCTGGGTCGTCTATAGGGAGACTGCGGTTGCTTCTGGGCCGAGCCTTGGGTCTGAGGACGAGTGCGAGTCGGCAGTCCTACGGGCCGCGGCTGGTCGTCTTGATGTTGGTAGGGGGGGATATGTGCTGGCTCGTCGTATGAGTCGGCGGCTTGGTCGTAGTAAAGTTCTTGTGTTGGCTGCTGGTGCTGGGGAGGCAGCGCGGGAAGTGGATGATGCTGTGCCATGACGGGCGACTGGGTAGGGTGTTACTTTTAATTGATCTGACTTGCAAGGCAATGGGCGCGGGCGTAGTCTCGGCGTGCAAGGTGGAGTTAGTCTATTGCGTGCCTTATCGCGGGTCAGCAAGGGGAAGAAGTGGGCGGGCGGCTCCAAGTTGGTGGCTAGCGAACCAGCCAAGATCGCCTTTTCCAGGGGGCAGCGTGCAATGATGGAGAGTAGAGTGGACCGTTAGAAGGGGCAGATTCAGAATGGTGGAAGGGTGGGCGTGTCTGATTGAGGCGTGTGTATGTTCCCACAGACTGCTGGGATTGAAAGTGGATGTAGTATGCGTGCCTACCTAGGTAGCAATGAATAGTGCAAGCCGTATGTCGGGCCGTTTCCAATGGACCTCTTTCTTGTTTGGTGATGGGTTGTGTGTGAAGTCCCGGAGGATGAGAATGACCGCAAGATGAAAAAGCTCGGAGTATTTTTTTTTCTTTTCCTTTTCCCTTCCTCCAGGATAGTGTCGCAAGGAGGCGGAAAAGCAGGGAAGTCAGTGTCTCGAATGGGGCTGGGGGGATGTGAGTTGGCAAAAGACCCGGATGAAGCTATATGTTTGGATGGTCTGCTATTTGCTGTGTCAAGCAGGGAGGAACAGCCAGGCAACGGCAGCTTCGACTAGCAACTCGGAAAAACCACAGTGACAACAACCCCAGCAGAGGGAACAGGTGCAGGTGCAGGTGCAGGTGCAGGTGTTACCTATTCACGGACAGTCCAGTACGTACCTGTGATTCCTCTCCTTTCCTTGCCTTTCTGGGTGATGTTTGACCCAGGGTTCTGCTGCAAGCTGCAACAGGAGGAGGCGGAGACGGGAGGGAGTCTGTGAGCTGATGGGGTAACCTTCAGGCGAGCGACGCTAGGATGATTGCTGGAAGGTGCTGGGACTGGGACGTGTTGCTTTGGGGCGTTGCAGGGGAGAGTAGCGGCCACGAAGAGTTAAGCGCCTCGTCTTTTTCTCGATGGGGTCGGACACTGGAGTAGGGTCCGGTACGTAGGTAGGTAGAGTGGGGAGGGGGGGGCAAGGGAAAGTGGTGACTAGGGGGCTGGGAGGGTCGTGGCGCTTGGGGAGGGGGGGGTGTGATATCGCAACAAACCGATGAGTGCGCTATTGGTGATTGGATTGGATTTGTCGGCTTCTTATCCGTCCGGTGTTTTTCTGGCCGTCTCGTCTTTTTGATGCTCCCTTTTCAGTCCACACTTCAGTTCAGCACTGACTGTGTCGATGTCGGTGCAGCAATCGTCCAAGTGTAGTGGTTAGCGCCTTCCGTCTTCTTCTTCTTTCCACTTGTCACTGCAGTTGCGATGCAGTCGGGGAGGGTATCTGGAATGTGGTGTGTTCTGGTGACCAAGATGCGTATTCGCTGTGACGATGCCTGTTTGCTATCCACACACTTTCTCGAAGACCCGCCGATACGGAGTGACAGCTTTGTCCGGACCTTTTGTAACGGTGTGAGAGTAAACTGGGTATTTTGTTTGACGTTTCCATTGATCAGTGGTCGAATGTATGCGGCGTCGCGTTTGCAGGTGGAGGGGTATATGTGGGGGGTGGTGGTGGTGGTGGTGGAGACCGGGCAGAACAGAGTCAGTCGATCCTTTCTCACTTGTAGGACAAGGGCCAATGCCGATAGAAATGGCGGTGCGACGCAATGCAATATGCTATGTCCGAATGGCGAAATCCAATGGGCAAAACGAGTCGAAAGAAATGCCGCCCCTGGTTGGCATTTGTTGCTTGGATTCGCTGACGTAAAGCAGAAGTAATCGTCGCGTGTTTCAGAGCGCCTTCGCGTGGTAATTTGAGAGCCGGCGGGCTTGTAGTTCGAGGTATGGGTTTTCCTCCCCTCCCTTTGCTTGCCAGCTTGGTCGGTAATCAGGTAGTAATAGGTGGGTAGGTAGGTATGAGTGAACAGGTGTTTTTTTTATCCTTCCCTTTAGTCCTTGACCTGATGCGTCTGAGCTGTGTCTGGGTTGGAATGGAACAATCTGGATCGGATTGTGGGTGGATGGATGCGCCTGGCAGTATTTCTGGCTTTTTTTGGTGTCAGTCAACTTCCATTCACATTTCTGCTGCTGCGGTTGCAGCAGTCGGGGCCCATGTCTCTGGTCTTTTCATCCTAACGCCATGCGCCGTAACACACGTCCTGGCGTCACAACAAGCCGCAGCCTGCAGACAGTGGATGGGGTTGAAAGAGATTCCTACCTCTGTGCGCACCTGGCCTTTGCCTCCAGTATACCTTGCTGCCTTTGCTACCCTGGCCGTCGAGTATCGGGTTGTCGGGTGTAGCGGCGGAGTTCAGTTGGCCAAGTTACCCTAAGGCATATATGACGGCGCCTCCGAGATTGGGACGGCGTCAATAGTGTCCAGGGCCGCGTTGATTCAGCAACCCCCCGAGAATAAAAAGTAAAATGGCGAAACAAACGACAATTTCAAGGGACAGGGATCTGTGGACGACAGAATGCGGGTTCAAACCGAATCATAAAAGACAAGATGAAAGGGGATGGCTGTCTTGAGATGTGAGCGAGTCGGAAGGTGAGAGAGTCAAGAGCCACTAGGCAACGTGGGCGGGTCAGTCTTGCAGTCGTGGTCAACCAGGCGAGGCTTTCATGAAAACATTAAACATGGCTCGAGTGCCAAAAACAAGACAAAAAGACGTGCAGCAAAAGTGTGGCGGGAGGCCCTCAGTATCTATACGAGTCTTCGATCCAACCGGGCCAACGAGCGATGAGACAGCCCGTGTGTGTGTGTGTGTGTGTGTGTGTGTGTGTGTGACTGGCTGGGGTGAACGAGCATGATGGTGGACGCTCATAAGTCAATGATGAACGATCTACAAAACCGAGAGGGCTTAAAGTAAAACGCAAGGTGTGGCTTGTTGTGCCGTGGCATGGCACGGCATGGCATGGCGACAACATTCTAAAGCTCACAGTGGCTGTCGGGGACGTCACTACGGTAGCCAAGGGAAGGCAGACATCCAGATGTCGACACAAAGAGACATCTGGGTAGGTACCTTACGAACCCACTGCAGGGTGTCTTCCTCCTTCTCGATACCTCTGCCTACCTTTCTTCTCTCATCTAGGGTTGGTAGACTATGGTATCTGTACAGCGGGATACTTAGTGGCCCTGCCTCATCTCAGAGACCTACTAGTGTTGGGTAGGGAACGATCAAGGGATGCGGCCTGACGATGACATACGACGACGCTTAAAACCAATGGCCTGAGACGGGGTAGACAAATAAATGGGCTGTGTATGGTTTCAATTGCCGCGTCTTCCATTCATTGAATGAAGGCGACGGGACCAGGACCTGACCACAGGGGGTCGGGATCGTAGGAAACCATTGAACCAGGACGCAGCCGGTGACCGTCGGATGCTCGAACGTTGTCGGCCTCTCTGGAAACACGGGATGCCAGGCTTTGCATTCCCCCATTCCGCCTCAATTACCATTACCCTCATCCCACAAGCCACGGGCAAACGTTCCTGGCCTGGAACTTTCCCGGTGGAATTCCAGGCCTGTCAAGCATGCGAGGTGAGCACCAGTCGAATGGTCAATCATTAACTGTGACAAGAGGGAGGTGGGGGGTGGGGGCGGGGGATTCCTTACATGTACGGTAGTGTACCTACCTACCTGGTCGGTAGCGCAAGCCCGCCATTACGCGTTTCGCCCCTCATCCCCGGGGGTGGGGGATTTACGAAGTTCCATCCAGAAACCTTAGCGCCGGTCCTGCCCGATGCTGCCTCAACGGCGACTGGGACTGAGGGCAACGAACACGATATATATGACGGACAGGGTCACCATAGGCATCTAATTAGAGACAGACACCGGACCAGGCGGGGCAGAACAAGATACGGCAGGATAATCCCCCAATGCTCACGGTATCCGGCCACGTTGGTTGGTTTCTCTGGCACTGCTCGGATGATAGAGACCCCAAGCCCCATATTGGCCGTGTACATGGTTCCCTGCTTCATTGGGCAACGATAATGGCGCACGCATGAGAGATGTGCGTCCGTCGGGGCAGCTGTACGACAGATAGGGTCTGAAAACTTGCTTCCCATTGCATCAATCGAGCAGGCAGCTAACGGCAATCCTTCCTGTCCCCCCCCCCTTAATGCCATTCGCTCATTCGTGGGTTCAGTTAGTCAACCAGTCAGTCAATTACCTAGTCAGTCGTCCGGTTAGTTAGCGGAGCCTCTCTTGAGCGTAAGGCTCGATTGCGACTCATGCTCGCCATTTCTCTGGCACAACGCCTCAGTCAAGTGTTATTTTTCCTGTTCTTCGGTCCGCGCCGTGAAGACTGAACCATCAGCATGACGAAAGACCGTGAGGACCGAATAGCGGCAAACATCCAGATTGGACGCCACGGGGGCGGCGAGGATGATGCCCGTCCCACCGCCTCTTCCTTTTCAGCTTGTCACAGACACAACGAGTATCCGTACTATGTATTAATTGGTGCATTCGTACTGCCTGGGTGTAAGATATCGGCCACACCTGCAAGGTGGACTTCGTGTTCAACGGTCATACCAAGGCTAGGCTGCAATACCCAGTGCTGCGAGGTCCACTTGCACCCGGAACTCCGCGCTCTCGACTTGGCTGTCGCTATACGACCGATATAAAGAGATGGCTCCATATCTATTGTTGTATGGCTGAGCTGCGCCCCCATTAGAACTGCGGCCATGGCGCGGATCGAAAGCCCATCGTACGTGCACAGCAAATGCCTCGACACGCGTAGTGCGCCCGCCCGCTTGCTCCCATGCCTAGGTACCATAGGTAGTACTAGGTAGGTAGTGCACGCAATGTACTAATTACCTAGTAGTAGGTAGGTATGTAAAGCGGTTCTACGCCCTTGCCTGGTGCCACGACGATGCAGGCCAGTCTGCTTACTCGTCCAGGTTGCGTAGGTATCTGCACCTGCGCTCCCCGACTAGTCACCAGGGATCCCCATTCGGAGCTATCAAGTTCGATAACAAAGTTTCCGCTTTCTTTCGATGCTCTCTTCTACGACTATTCTCTCATCATCATCATCATCATCATCATTATCCAGTTTAGGTGTGAGGAAGGGGGCGAAAGGTGGGGGAGGGGGGTTGTTTGCCCCGAGCTTCTGGAAAATCCTCTCCTCCCACCAACAAACAGCCTGCAGAAACAAAGAGTTACCCGGTCAAACTTGTCATCGAAAATAGAACTCATCCGCTGACTGGCTGTTGATCTCCAGGACATGCATTCGCCAGCACCTGACTGGCTCGAACGTCGACATCATCGAGGTGGGCGATGACCCATAGGCAACATTCTGACAATGATTCCTCCTCGAATTGGATGAGTTGAATTTTTTTTCATTCGTCTCCTACCAACCTTATGTAGGAGATAGTTAATATAGTGTATACGTATATTGACCTTTGATGATGCTGGCACGGCCGGACCTTCTGGCCACGGGTACTCCGTACCGGCGTGCAGGCTTGGTCAGCTCCCGTCAACCAACTGTCGTTCTTGTGAGCAAATTCTACAGGTAAGTACCCGACAAGTATCCACACCCTAGCATGCTAGAGACGGCTTTTCTTACGGTGCACAGTATCTAGGTACTCACCCACATCCCTGACCATGCACCTAGAACAATAAAGTAAGCTCGTTTCCCGCACTACTCCTGTCGTGGGCTTGGGCTGCTTGCTCGGAGGAAACTCACTATGCGATAAGGATTGTCCTTCCTCGTTTATTCGACAACTTCGCCCTGTCCAGAACATTTCGTTCGGCCTCGATCGCAGCCCACATTCCCTTGCCTGTTTGTTGGTTGGCGTCACTTTTAATCAATCTCTCTCCGCAATTCCGGTAGGCATGGCAACCAACCGGGCACCACTGAGGCTACCAACCAATTGGCTTCAGTCAACGCAACCAGCCTCGGACTGGTAAATCAGAGCGGGAGCACGGCGGGTAGGAGAACCGATCTCGATCACGCATGCCCCATGGGCCGTGGCGCAAGTGGCGGACGGTACTTGAATGCCCAGATACCCTCTACCTACCTAGTGGCTGCATCTGCCAGTCTTGGCGAAGTGGACAGGGATGGGACAGAAACCAGACCCCCTTGACATCCGACCTTTCCCTAGGTACCCACGTACCTCAACCCGACATGCCCTTTCTATCTTATCATTCTTTCCCTCCTTGAGTCCTTCCTGAAACTCTTGCACTCTTGCAAGGCAGAGTGCCGTGACGCCCGGCATCTGGTAACCGGGCGGTCCTCTTATCCCGGCTAGCCGTAATTCCTCAGACCCCACCCCTGGATCCGGGTGCCGAAGCTCTCCGTTACCTCATGGAGGAGGTCTGCTTACCCTCTGATACCAAATCTTATTTCCCTCCCCCTTTTCATTTTGGCTTCTCGGTCTCCCAGTGTTTGGGACAACATGGGACGAAGCGGCGTGTCTAGGTTCCCCCATGCATCTCCATGACGGGTTTCCAGTTATGTCCAAAAATGCTTGCTCGCCTTACTTTGAGCACCGTTCTCTGGAAACCCAACCACCAGCTTGGTTGAATTGGGTTGATCTGATCATTTGCGACCAAAAGCACGCTGCACTGACTAGATGACTTCACTCATGCCGAGACCCGGTTTTCTCTCTCAGACGAAACGTACCAAATATTGGTGGAGGAGCAGAGAAATCAACTGCCATGTTCAATTGTGGGACCCGAGAGCTTCAGTTATACGATTGATTCTTGAGATTCAACCCGCCAATTTTCTGCTACACGGCCGAGGCAGTCGGTTTGCGCGGAACCTTATTCCGCTTGGTTGGAGTTGGTAATCTCCAGGCAGCGTGCTCGGCTCTTGTGCAACATCCAAAAGTCAGCCAATATGAATATGTATCGCATTTCCTCACGCTTCCTCCCGCCATGCATCGTCTGTAACTGCCACTGACCTGATGCTGTGTGGTTCCACATCCAGGTTGTAGGTATTGGCACTTAACTCGAGGTTGACCGACAGAGCAAGGGCTTGACTTGCCAAAACGTCTCCTGCGTTTCCTCGTTTCGGTCGAGAAGGTAATGAGTCTCATGTATAGTTGCTACCCGTCCTGCAAAGTTGTGTGCAATGAATCCGCGAAAATATTTCCCTTGAGGCACTTGTGAATGTTAACCCTACGTGGGTTTGGCTTTAGACCTGCTATACCACCTGCGAGACTTACACCCCATCCGCCCAGGTACTGCATGGGCCGAGCATCGCATCCTCCAACCCCCGGAAGACGTCCTTATACTTATATATTTTACTATTTTATTGAATTCTCCTCTCAACTCTCATGCCGGGGTGGGGGGAGAAGAAGGGCAAAGGGAATGGGAGGGCGCTGCGACTGAGTCCATCTATACAGTTATTGTGCCCTCCGCTATGCGATGTTTATGACTGTAGAATAGCCTCTCTTCCACTCTTGAGGAATTAGATAACTTGCTGGCTCTAGAAAAGAAAAGACAATGCCATGGAAGGGTTGTACGGAATCTCTTGGGCGAATACTCGCCGAATGTCGACCTATATAGCATATTACGCCGCCCACAGCATATATGGGGCCTCGTTCCAAGACTGAGCAAACAAGGCATGATTTGATTTCGCAAACTTTAGATGGTTACTATACCGTAAAGACATTTTCCACATTAGGCCTGGGAACGAGAAGCAACACAGTGGCCCACGCAATGATCTTGACGGACGCCCTCGGCCTTTTACAACATGATCTAATGCATCGAGGAACATTATAGATTGGGGCCTGAATTCTAGCATATTCTCGTACGAGCCCTTGTCCAGGCAGGGTGCCCGACGTCGATGGACGTTGTTGTCTGGCTGACTTGGCTCCCGGAGGTCTCATGTGCCAACACTCTATGCCTGGCCGAGCTCTCTCCCGCGGACAGGCATGACCGTTGTTCACTTTCCAAAATGGGCGCTCGACAGCTTGATCGGATAGTCTGCACCCCTTGAGAGACCATCAGAGGTTGTAGACAAGGTTGAGTGATGCTGCAATGCACTGTACTAACAGCCACCCGAAGAGTTGCTCTTCATTGCAGGAGCGCCTCAATTCTTACGTGCAACAACGTGCATCCAGAGAGATGTAATAAACCTGTAATCTGAACCTTGTTAGTTGCTACAGTTACGTGGGGGGTTAGGGTCGAGAGAGTGATGGAAGAGGAGGGGACGGTGGGGCGGCAATGCTCGAAGTATCTACCATGTCTATGACATGACAGTAGGTAGAATCGAGATTACACATTCTCATGAAGAAGCCGTTTGATGTACTTCACCCCAACGAGTTGGTTTCTTCGCGGAAGATTCAACGCACCTCCGCCAATGTCGTAAGAAGTATACTGGGAAATACACAATGTCCCAGTAAGGCATACTCACCAGGTAGGATAGATGACACTTTAAAAGGTAAAAGACACCTGCTGTTTCCTCACTGGTCTCCCCGAGAACGGGATCAGTCGTTGAGACCCGAGAGGCAAGGTTTGCGGCTGGCGGCCCTGTCCGAGGGAGTGAGATGACATCTCTAGCTACACAAAGGAGGATATTTCCGGACAAACGTCTGGCTGACATTCGGGCATTGGGTTTGAACGAACGTGCCCCCCTTACGAGACATGGGCTTTATGTCGTCCACTTGACGAGTATCTCACCTGGGAGAACAGTCTGCGGGTCTCTTCATGTCTCAAACGGACGAGTGCGCTCGGTGAGATGCCCGAGGAGTCGTTCACAGCCGAGCACCGGCAGATCAGCCGGCGCGTGAAGAGGGAGGCCGATCTGTTCAAGGCTCCGCTTCCTCACGCTCGCCTCGTAGTGACG
This sequence comes from Colletotrichum echinochloae, assembly GCA_016618095.1. Classification (NCBI taxonomy): domain Eukaryota; kingdom Fungi; phylum Ascomycota; class Sordariomycetes; order Glomerellales; family Glomerellaceae; genus Colletotrichum; species Colletotrichum echinochloae. Next base: position 5,558,688 of record JADEZT010000003.1, on the reverse strand, counting down.
CTGACGTCATCTGAACGACGTTCGACTCACAGGAACGTGATGCTTAAACTTAATCTCGAAGTGTGAGTCTCTTTTTGATCACACTTGTGGTTCTATACTCCAAGTGTAAGACGCGGCGTGGCTAACCCGGATGTTTGATATGACCAGGGCAAGGGCAGACTTCCCCGGATTCCCCGGATCGCACAGTCCATGCGTGGAAAAGTTGAAGATAACCCGCATCAGCATCTCAGACAACGAATGGCATGTCACTGGGCTGAATCGATGGACCACATAGACAATGGTAGGGACGGCATGACATTGTTGGGAGGCCTAGTGGCTACTTTCGCGGCACATTTGGACTGGGATTGGAACGAGCCGTAAATACTGTTGATCAAGGGGGCCGAAATGGAAGTTCTGCAAAAACCATTGAATACCGTCGCTGAGCCATGTCTTTTTAAACACCTGACATTAATGCCGCCCGATCTACCGTTCGTCGTTATCGCGTTTGTGTAGCCGGCCAGCAAAAATCAAGTATCTTGATTTTTTTTTCATTTCCCGTCCTCGAGCCCCCAAGCATACGAGGCTACTCCTCAACCCGTACACAGGAAAAGAACTCGCCTTCTTTGCCGAATCACGCAGAATTCATATTCCCCATGTCTCAGTTGAAAAAAGGGGAGAGGGTATTTCCCGGCGGGGTGTGCGTTTCGCCTCATGTGTGGTTGTTTGACGAGTTTGATTTGATGCCTTTTTTGTAGCAAGCAAGGCACTATGCTCTTGCCCTTGCCTTGACCGATGCAACCAATTCAGAATCCATCCTCAATACCAACTCCGTCCGATGATGAGGGGCCGTTTTAAATCGACGAGGGGTAGAGCATCACGCGAACAGATGCACCGAAAGAGCGGGTGGGGAGGGGGTTGGAGAACTTGGCGCGGACGACACCAGAGTTGCCTACCAATCGTATTAGCTGGGAAGATCTCGGAATATCGGGTGTGGTTCGGTCGGAACGGGGCTGTATTTACCGTGAGGGCGGGTGACCTTGCCCCAGATGACGCGGATCTTGGAACCGCGGACCTCCTTCTGAGCCTTGTAAACGTAGGCGATCTTCTTGCCGAGGTAGAAGCTACTGGGAGGTTAGCAGATGAGTTTGACCAAGTAGAATGGGGCGGCATACTTGGCGGCGTTGGTGTCATCAACTCCCTCGATCTTGATCAGACTCGTCTTGGAGTGGGTGACGTGACGGCTACGCTGGTAGCTGAGGTGACGTCCCCTGCAAGTGACTGTTAGTCTCGGTCCACTCTGACTACGCAAAGCTCGCTGCGCATCGTCGCATCGTCGAATGGGATGTCTCGAAGGGATAGGATATTCGTGGAATTCATCCACGAAGGCGTGGTCGGTCGCGGTAAACGGGGGATTTCGGCTTTGGGACTTACTTGACGTATACTGCGAGGAATCAGAGTCAGCTCGGATACAACATAACAGATAAACAGGCGAAGCAGCGGGAGGTGCGCGCGATCAGCCCGTCGATGTCTGATATTGTTCGGGGCGATTGCACGGCTTCAATGCAGAGTTGTGTTCGAGGCTCGTGGGGCAAATAACTCACATCTGTGACCGGCTTCCGAAGGCATTTTGGCGGTGGTTAGTATTCCTCGCTCCAACCAGAAGGGACTCGAGAAAGGAAAGTCAGAGGATGTCTTCGCGAAAAAAGACTGGTACTCTGGTCGACGTCGGTTGGGTGCTTCGTGAATATTGCAGGCGGCTCTCGATAGGCTCAACACTGATGCGGAAAGAAAGGTAGGGTAAAGTGACCCTACCTGCCACATGAATTTTTTTACCGAAATCTAGGCTAGCCAATCAGGTCGCATACTGAATGCTTATCTCAGCAGCCCCCCATGCGTGGGGCTTTGAGATAAGATTAGCCCCATCATGCCACAGTCACAATCACGTGATTGATGGTGTGGCTTGAGGACTCGGGTTGAGTGTCCTCGCGAAAACAACGCGGTCCGCGTCCAGCCTAAGTGCACGCGGACGTGGGCGTTGTATCCGTATTCTCTCGGGCTTTGACACAGGTGACCGGGGGTCCGCAGCTTTAGGCGGATCTTTCTTTGCCCATTTGGTCGACCCCGATCACCCTCGCACCTTTATTCGCGCGAAGTATTGCGCACTCGGCGGATAGAGTATCAATGATTACCTACCTAAGCATCTTAGAATGAAGAAGCACGAACCTGGAGTCAGATGTGCGGCTGGACCGGAGTTCCAGGATCGGTCAGGGTAGCAGCTGTGGGAGCTTGGGCACCGAGCCCGCAGAGTTGCGAGTTGCTGGTCCGGCTCCCCAGAAAGTCCGGCTTCCTAAAGCCTCAACCTAGGCTCGATGTCTTTATTGAGTGCCAAACGCCAAGAAACAAGAGAAGGAAGAATGGAGGGACGAGGGGAGAGACAATCTCACAACCACGCAGAAATGTCTCAACCAGCTTCCCGCTGAAAATCAGAAAAGTATCGGCCGATCTGCCTGCAATCTTGCCAATGGTGGACCACTGGATTAAACCCGACGAAGAACGCTCCGAGTGGGGGGAGTGAGTGGGAGTGACTCCGGAGGTGCTCTCAACTGCTTAGGCAGGCATAAGTTACGAGCTTCAACGATTGGAACGCCTCGACGAGGTGGGCATGCGGCAATTTCTGGCCGCCAAACACTGCCAGTTTCCAGGACACTGCAGCAGAATTTCATATCACAGTTGTATTGGCCAGACTGGCGGGCATGGTGCTTGCCCAGTTGCCAGACCTCCAGTGGTGACAACATCAGATGCGAAGGCAACGTTCCCAAGCATATCCGTCCGCCTCCAGCCCTCATGCAGGCCAGATAGACAGATATTGATGACTCTCCGATACGACTGGAACCCAACGATACAGGTCAGAGTGACAGATTTTGTTGCCACGGAGCACCGATTCCCACAGGTTGGCCGACCCACGCTCGCTCCCACCTGCTGTCGCGAATTCCGGCCGCCTTCTTCGCAGGGAGACAATCTCAGAAGCAGTCCGATCGGGAAGCTCGGTGGTGTCCGGTGCTTGGGGACAGAGGGACTGGGACTGCCGTCGTAACAGCTAGAACCGCCGATGGAGCCCCAAACCGAAATCAGGAATGCTCAATGCTGAGCGGTTCAAGCAGGGTGTTGGACCCTTTTGGGGCCCTTGCCAATTATCCGCCCTCTCCTGAGGTCATAAGTGTGGATGTTGTTGACTGAGTGACTGATCGCTAGGCCTGTCCAAGGGCCGCGAATCCCGCACGTCTGCGTGTGCATTGGAGCCAGTGCCTGTGCCTGTGCCCGTGCCCCCTCCCTGCCTTTGGGCTGAAAGCTGCGCTGAGGACCGATAGGGCCCACGGTCTGTTGTTTTCCTGTCCTCACCCCTTCTTTTTCCTTTTGCCGTCATGTTTTTGTAACTCTGGAGCTCCTGACAGGTGTTGGTTCGATCAATTCTGCTGCAGCTTGCATACCACGGTATACCTTGGCTCCTAACCATCCAAGGTACCTGCGCTACTCGAGAAGGGCCTGGCACTCATCGAATGGGTAGATATACATTTACCTTCTTCACCTGTCGGATCGTAAACTGAGAAGTTGCTAGGCCGGCCTAGGATGTTGGGATGGCGATGCTTGCACACTATGAGGACCCACGCCAAACGAGATGGTCGCAGTTGTGCTTTGTAACCCAGATCCGGCAAAGAGAGACCCTCATCAGTCTGCTTACACGTTTAGTGACGGATGGATTGCATTTGTACATCGACCCCAACTGTCCACCACCTAGTCCTATGCCGTCAGCGCTGGGACGAATCAAGGCCACGGTGGGCGTGACTGACTCTGTGCACGCTGGAGCCATGCCAGGAAGCTCTGACCTCTAACCACTATTATCGAGGGATCTACTCTCGCTCATTGGCATCGCTGATGGCCGGTGAACCCAGAGAGCTTAAGACCGATAGATACGTGTAAATCTCCGGTGGCCGCTCAACATTTCATCGACAAGACCAAGGAGTGCCCCTCAACCCCTCCCTATCCATTGACATCAACCCTGTTCAAGTTCCCAATTCAAGCTGGCAAAATAAAACAAATTATCCCGGCGACTCCTGAACGAGGAGCCTGTTCTCGCAACGAGGCAGCGAAAACCCCTATGAGCAAACTCATTGACGGCCCAATCCTTCGTCCGTCTCCGTGCGCCCAGCTCCTGACTTTCCACAGCTCCGTCAGAAAACAATCCGGTGAGAGCGGGCGCCGTCTGAAGAAGCAAAGACTCACCTGTGCCAGCCCACTTGCCTATCGAGGGAGGCTTGCCCACTGACCGGTTCGCTTCTGAGCGCAAAAAGGCGAGCTGCGGTGCGGTTGCAACTCGAGTTTTTCGACAAGTATCCAGGTACAGTACATCCCGCGCTATCCGTAGCGACCAAGAAAGGGCCTGCGACAGTGAGTAAGCTTCCCCTGGCCTCTCTCCTGTCTTGCTTTGACAACCCCCGCCTGGTGACCTAGGCTAGGAGCAGTATCCGTACGCCGACCTGATCTCAGGCCAAGAAGTACCTTTTCCAGCTGCTAGTGCCAGGTGCGTACCCATAACCAACCCGCATCCACACAGGCCGTATCCATACCTCTCCGCCGCGCACCCCTACCTCGAAGATGAGGTACATCTGTGCTTCGTCATTACTAAATACCCCAATCCATCCGTCCCGGATCCCGCCCAGTACCTCTTTCCAAACCCTCCCCAACTCGCTCTTCTGCCTTTCTGCTCGCTGATTTGGGTTTCGCTGTAGAAGGCATATCAACCCACCTTCTTCTCTATACCTCTCATACCAGAAGAACATTTACAGTTGAGCCACTCCATCACCGACTTTCTTCACAATGGCCGACCACAACTCCGCCGCAGCGTATGTCACCCCGCCTTCCTTACCCCACCAAGATGATCTTCTGCTATTCACCACCACTCTGGAGCCGGGCCAAGCATCATCGGCTGCTTGGGAATCGACGGCGTCTTGCGAGCCGCAACCGAAACCGGCGCTATCACTCTCTTGAGCGCAAATTTGGCTGACACGGGCGCGCCTTCCACAGTTCCATGGAGCTCAAGGAGAACACCGTCATCGTCGTCCTCGGTGCCTCCGGAGACCTGGCGAAAAAGAAGACTGTGAGCAAGCAGAACCCCCCATGGGCCTGACAACTTACTGACCTTCTTTACAGTACCCTGCGTTGTTCGGTCTGGTACGATCTGCTGGCCCGCATTGAGATGCTGTACCCGCCGGCCTTGACGAGCTAACTGGCGCAATAGTACCGAAACCAGTTCCTTCCCAAGGACATCAAGATTGTCGGATATGCACGCACGAAGATGGACCACGATGACTACATCCGTCGCATCAGGTCCTACATGAAGACACCTACAAAGGAGATTGAGCAGCAGCTGGACGACTTCTGCAACCTCTGCACCTACGTCTCTGGCCAATACGACAAGGACGATTCATTTTTCAACTTGACCAAACACCTCGAGGACCTTGAACAGGGCAGACCCGAGACTCATCGTCTCTTTTACATGGCGCTTCCCCCCAGTGTATTCACCATCGTCTCCCAGCACCTGAAGAAGTGCTGCTACCCCACCAAGGGTATTGCGCGCGTTGTTGTATGTGTCACCTTTGCCCTCATCATTTGCTTATGGATTGGCTGATCCTGTGATGACTGTAGATCGAGAAGCCCTTTGGAAAGGACCTTGCTAGCTCCCGTGAGCTGCAGAAGTCCCTGGAGCCGGACTGGAAGGAAGAGGAGCTCTACCGCATTGACCACTACCTGGGCAAGGAGATGGTCAAGAACATCCTTATTCTCCGCTTTGGTAACTCTTTCTTCGGTTCCACCTGGAACAGGCAGAATATCGACAACGTTCAGATTACCTTCAAGGAGCCCTTCGGCACCGAAGGCCGTGGCGGTTACTTTGACGAGTTCGGCATCATCCGCGATGTCATGCAGAACCACTTGCTTCAGGTCCTTACCCTGCTCGCCATGGAGCGCCCCATCTCTTTCGCCTCCGAGGATATTCGTGACGAGAAGGTGCGCGTCCTCCGCGCCATGCCCGCAATCGAACCCAAGAATGTCATCATCGGCCAGTACGGCAAGTCTCTGGACGGCAGCAAGCCCGCGTACAAGGAGGACGACACTGTCCCCAAGGACTCGAGATGCCCAACCTTCTGTGCCCTTGTTGCCTACATCAAGAACGAACGCTGGGATGGCGTTCCTTTCATCATGAAGGCCGGCAAGGCCCTCAACGAACAGAAGACCGAGATCCGTATCCAATTCAAGGATGTTACGTCGGGTATCTTTAAGGATATTCCCCGCAACGAGCTTGTCATGCGCATCCAGCCCAACGAGAGTGTCTATGTCAAGATGAACTCCAAGTTGCCCGGTCTTAGCATGCAGACTGTTGTCACTGAGCTTGACTTGACCTACCGCCGCCGCTTCTCTGACCTTAAGATCCCGGAGGCCTACGAGTCGCTGATTCTGGACTGCCTCAAGGGCGACCATTCCAACTTTGTCCGTGACGACGAGCTGGATGCTAGCTGGAGAATGTTCACTCCTCTGCTGCACTACCTTGACGACAACAAGGAGATCATTCCCATGGAGTACCCCTACGGTCAGTTCCTGTCTACTTTCTGCACCTGGTCTAGTTGCTAACCAGTCTATAGGATCCCGTGGCCCTGCCGTCCTTGATGACTTCACTTCTTCCTATGGCTACAAGTTCAGTGATGCGGCTGGTTACCAGTGGCCCACAACCTCTGCTCAGAGCGCCGTCCCCAACAAGTTGTAAGTCATGCTGTGCGCGCGAATAGCGTAGCTCTATCGTACATAGAAGAAATTGACTCTAAATGATGTCGTGAACAGCTGAGCACCACCCTACCATACCACTCCAAAAACAAACAAAAATCAGACTATACTTTGGCCATCGTACCCGCCATATCCCCTGCGCCGCTGTCTGTGCCGCGTGCGCAACGTATTAATCCATCAGAGGGAGGGCATAGATCACAAAGAAGAAGAAGAAGAAGACATAATCACGGGAAGCCAGGAGGGGAGCACCTAATGGTGGATATTGAGAGGACGATGGAAATTTCTGTGCTTTGCTTGACCGGGTCAGGGAGGATAGAAAATCAATGAGATTCACATTTCCAATGACTCACAATCATTTTGTCTTGAAATGTTTCTCTGTATATTTGATGATGCTGACCGGTGTGGTGAGTGTCAGCCAGGTATTATGACATGAGTCTGAAAGCTCCAGTCGCTAGGGTAGCGAGTCATTCAGAACTGTGGTATCATGCGTACCTAGGTAGTCGTAGTCATAGTATCCATAGTAGTAGTGGTAGTCCCAAAGACAAACGTCATTATTTGGGGCTCCATAGCTCATTCGGCCAGTTTTGTGCATTTGACCCTGCTTCGACTTCCTTTTGTTAACGATCGATTGAGTGCCACAAAAAGCAGCCTGGCACATTTGGCCTCAAAGAGCGTGGCGGTCTATCGAGCATGCCCCTCATCATAATAGCTACAAAGTGACATAAGGGGCAGTGGGCATCGCTGCTGCTGGAACGAGATCACCATTCAAAGGGTGACAGAGCTCGTCAGTGAAGACTTTGATAAGATAAGGTTAATTGGTCAGGTACCTAGGCGCCTGGCTAGGTAGGTAGGTACAGTTGAGTCAGGAAGTCACATGACACATCTGGTCGCTGTCCCTGATCAGGGACTGTGTGTGACTGCTGGGGCCTGTCCAAGAAAACTGCAGTAGGTTCAGGAGTACCTTGTCCTCGTTTCCACCTTGTTTGGCTGGCTGGCTGGCTGCACGTCGCCATCGCATCACCACCTTCGCAATTGCCTGGCAGTCGACAATTTGGTTCTTTTTGTGCCTTCTGTAACCAGCACCATCTGGACACCCACGCAATCGAATCTCCGAATAGTAACCCCGCCCTCCACAGGCTTTTCTTCGACAAAATCCCGATATCGATACCGCGTTTCCCCCCATCAACGATCGACGCTAGGTCGTTTCCACGGATTGCGATCCAGTCGGGTTTTCACAACGCCACGCTTGCGCTCGCCAAATATATCATTTGGCGATCAAACGACACAGTTCCGCATTACATCTCCCAGAATAACTTCGCGTTGCTTAGTTGATGCGATTGCGCTAAACGACCTGCTTGCGCATCCGGCGCCGATGACTGCATTCCGTCTCGCGCCCACTTAGTAACGGGATCAGTCCTTCAACATCCTCCGTCGCTTATCTGTCACGAACTCTTGGAAAAACCGAGGTTTTGTTATCTCTTGCAAAGGAACAGAGCCAGGTCATTTTTTGGGGGGCCGGCGAGGCAGGTAACGAGGCAGGAAGGGCCCTCCCCCGATGCCTGGAATCGTCAACATGGAGAATGGAGCTTTGAACGGCACACATTTGAATCATGACAGAAACATGAAGGCCAACGGTATCAATGGTGGGAAAATGGAGGACCACCCATCGCCGAAGAAGGGCAAGGCACCTGCCGAAACACCAGCGTCAGACACTGCCAACGGCGCTCCGGACTCACAAGGCAAGCAGCAAACCCAGATGTCTACCGGCCTTACGTTGCAGCAAAAGCCGAGAATGAACGACCTACCCGAGGAAATCGTGCACATTACACAGGGATACATCCCATTGTCAATGATCGTCTCGCGACTCGCGCAGCGCACCCACGAAGATTTACAGAAAACGATCCTGGACATGGCGGCCGTCAAGTGGGCGCCGCCTGCTGTGAACGGAAACACACCCCACGGTAGTGACGCACCGGACGATATGTCGGAAGGGAACAAGAGAAGGAAGATGCTTATGCTCAGGTTTGCTCAAGATGCGCATTCTAAATGGGTCAAGGCTCTCGTTATCACGGACTGGAGCAGGAATGCAGAGGCTGTCAGCAAGCTCATTGATATCAAGGCACACATCGACTCCAAGCGAATGCTCTTTGATTTTTGCCAGGACTTGTTGATCGACTTGAAGCGATCCCTCATTTCCGCGCGGCTTCCAAACCCTGACCTGAAGACTGCTTTGCAGGTTCTGACGACTGGTGAAGCGTCATGGATTCCCGAGGTCAGCTTACCCCATCTTACAGGAGAAGCCTCTCTGCTAATTCTCCACCGCAGCCTGGTTACATTCCGCCGCCCCCCCTGACACCAGAAGAACAGCTGAAGTGGATCGACGACCTTAACACCATGCTCTCCTTGCGCCTGAACCTGGACGACTACGACAAGATACCGTACCAGTTCAAGAATTACACCATACAGTCGGGCAGAGTTACTTTCAAAGTCAAGGGCGAGTTTGAGGTGGATCTGACCATCGCCGATGAGGATTTTACGAAGCAGTTTTGGTTCATTGACTTCCGCTTTGCCTTTTCGCCTTCCTCGAGCAAGCTTTCCGATGCTCTGGTGTCATACCTCGAACTAAGAGTCAACGAGATTCTCGGCCAAGACGGTTTGGAGGGATGCTATCGGTTCCTGCACGAGTTCGTCCTCACCCACAAGATCAACGAACTCAGACGACAGGCTCTCGAGTTGAGTCGCAGCACATGGACCGGGACGTTAATGGTAGAACCCCTGAACCGAGCTTTGGCCCTCCAGTACTGGAGCACTCGGTACGGACCTAATGGACCCAAGAGCTGGGTCATGGTTGCTGTCAATAGTGCCAAAAGGACCAATGGGCAAACCGATCCAAGGCACTCCAGTCGCCTGGTTGCGCGATGGTATCGGGACAACAAGGAGGTTCGAGACGTCTTTTTGCCATTCGATGTCGACAACTTGTGTGCAGAGGATCTGCTCAAGACTGCCGTCGCCAGGCATGTTGAGCATATTCTCTCCTCTATCCACATCAAGCTTTTGTCATATCCCCGGTTCGTGAAGAGGGAGTCTTCCATGACTCTCAAGATCTCACAAACAGAGCCGATGGAATCGTCATTGAGCATGCAATTAGGCTCGCGAGACAACGCCACCCTTATCATACAGCCGGTAACCGGGTTTGCGGCCATCAGGCCTCATACAAAGTACTCACTCAACGGCGAGAACCGACTAAACTACGGTGTCAGAGACCCTGCCGAGGATGGCGTTCACTGCCTGGAGAGCATCAGGTGGGGTTACGTCATGGAGGAATTCAACCGCAGGGGACGGAGCGTGGGCTGGAAGGTTTGCAAAAGCCCGATTGGAGGTGAAGATATCAAGCAAATCATTCGGACTCGCGAGGCCTTCCAGACAATTTTCCTCCAGCGTCAAAGCATAGGCCAGGAATGGTTTGTCATGGCGTCCTTAAGCCTGAGCGGGGACGAATGGTGGCTGCTTGAAATGTGAGTTTGCCCTCTTTGACCACTGCTCATAACACATGACTGACAAACATAGCGACCGCAACACGCCGGCACGTCCAATCAAGTTCCAAACCAAGCTAGAGCTTAGTCGAGGACAACCCGACCTGGACGATGCTTTCTGGTCGAATTTGACCCTCTTCGTGACTGGCATTATTACTCAAGTCACCGATCTGGAAGATCTACATCAGAAGGAGGTTAAGTACCTGAGGAGGGAGTCAACAAATTACGCATTACCGCAACAAGTTCGGCTCCCGTCTCTTCTTCTCAGACTGTCGCAGATACTGCGATCATCAGAGACCAGTTCACACAATGCATCAAAGGAGGCACCGAATGAGTCGGGCAACCACAATTCATCTTGGGCTCAGGATCAAATTGAGGTGAAGTTCAAGGGGCTTCAACCTCAACCCTTGGCCACACAGGGCCCAGATGGTAACGCCCACTCGAGCGCGGAGGCGCTTGAGAACGTCCGACTCAATACTGTTGTGGACGCTATCGTTCGAGTCAAGGACAAGGCAAAATTTGCGCTACTGAAGGGCCGCATCAACCGGGACATATCTTTCAACCCTAGGAAGGGCGAGTTCATCTTTCGGATTCGCCAATCGGTCGGGCAACCTATTCTGAAAACTTTGACAACCCACGTCAAGTCCATCGATCGCCTCGTAGGCTTTCTTGAAGCCATGGGTAAAGCACGCGGCGACGTTAAATGCGAGCGAGTGAGTCTCCGGCAAGTCATTTTCACATACAGCGATATCAAAATGCCTAGCGAAAGCGACATTATCCAAAAGCCCAAGCGTTGGCGGGTCTCCCTCGACTTGGCTAAGAGCGACATCCGGATGTACTTGGAAAGGGGAAACCCGCACGTGAGGGTGCTCGATCTACTCACGACTCTCGTCAACACTCAGAACGGCCTCAGAGCAATACTCGTCTATATGCCGTTATTGCTACCCATCCTCAGAACTCTCGACAACATCGAGTCGAAGTGGGAACCATTGGCAACGACGAACCAAGGCCGTCTAGAGATCTTTGCAAGAACCATTGATTGGATTGCCCTCCGCTACACTCTGCCTGGACCCAATAGCCAGAAACGAATTCTCGGACTGGAAATCAGAAGCAAGGTGCGGCGCAGCGATGTTTGGTGGCATTTCTCCCGTGCGACATCGGGCCCGGGCGGGCCACCACCCCCTGAAGAGGAGTTCAACAGGGTTTTGAAGGGTATATGGGAATCTCACGGCGACGGATGGAGGGGTCTCATGACGGGCGCAGCTGCCCTCCCTGGACCTAGCACTATGCAGTTGCTTACGAAGATCGACGACACCGTACGAGCTTATGCTGTAACGGGTGACATCAGCGAGACACACTCTACACAGGGTCCACAGACACAATCAAGCCAGACATTCTCGGTCAACCAGTCTTTCGGCACGCAGCCCACAAGCGTGAGCCAGGGAAGCAACAGGAGCAGCGGGGGAAGCAAGCAAGCGCCCTTGGTGCTCGACTAGATAATCGTTCTCGATATCGTCATGGAGCAACACAAAAAAAGAGAACAAACAGCAAAGGCAGCGCTCGATATGGGGCAACTCACAGCTCGCGAGCAGTATGGAATACTACTTGTATTATTTTCTTTGGCTTTTTCTTTTCCTTCTCCACCATCAGTAATGGCGTTGTGACACCAAGGGAGGGGTACACAGGACAACGAGGGACACGGATGGCGCGGATGACGCGCAAACTAGTGCCTCGAGAACGAGTTCAAACGCTCGCGGTCAGTAGATGGTCGCAAAAAAACCTCTATGAATATGTAAACTCGTCAACGCTGGTGCTCTTCGATGTCTCGTGATGGCTAATCCAATAACCTCCGCCAAGAGAGTACACTGTTTATGGAATATGATTGTTTTAGACAACCACAAGCAGCCTAGACCAGTCCACCCAGCACATAACAGTCACGATACGTATAACCGAATAAACAGCACATCTGGCCCGTACCTTATCTCGGTCTTTCGACGCAGTATAGAATACCCAATAAAGCAGGGCAACTGCTGAATTCATACCTCGCTTCAACTGCTGCGCGAATCACCCCGTGTTGCCCGTACGTCAGCAACAGCGATCAACCACAGCCCTAGAGAGTTGATGGACGTGGCTTGACATACCGGCGACTACAATACTATTGAAACTACCATCAAGGTTGTGACGGCTTCAGGTCCGAGTTTTCATAAACCCTGGGCATACAAGGTGTCGTTCAGCCGGTTGCATTACGACTCGGCCGTCGGATAAGCCAGCCCATCCTCCAGAAGTATCAGATATACCAGCGTCGAGCCTCATATTCTGCTTGCCATTTCTGGTATAAACTCCGCGGCTGAATCACTTCTTCTGCGAATCGTTTCAGACATGAGACCGCAAGTGACTGGAGGCGTGATGATACCACACTGATATCTTGTTGGCTTTACCAACGAAGATGTGTGCGAATATCATACTGCCCAAAATATACATTGCGACTCTTCCTCATTCTCTAGAGTTTTGCTGCCTAAGCATCTCCTGGAATATCTCTGGTACATACATGGATGACGAGCGAGCCTTGAGCCACATGGAGATAGCTTCCTCCAGCGACCTTGCTGGCCGTGATCGGGCGTACAAAAGGCCTGGAGCTGGGCTCTGGTCTCGTCTCTCTCCATCAACCTCGCATCATCCGTCCTCGAAACGCTATCAAGATGCCAGCAACCATATAAAAGGGAGGGGATGCCCTGCCCCCAGCTGCTGCTATCCTGACACCATCTTCCATACAATTACAGATTTATACTCCACTCTCCTATCAAAGCGTTGACTAACATTCTCTTTTCCTCTATTAGAATAAAAACTCTACCAAGTTCATATGTTTATGATGTTGCTTCAAGCTGGTTAGGTTTAGAGGTAAGGATTTGAAGCTTGGGTTCGGGTTAGGATTAGAGGTATAGTTAGAGTCAGGACAGTGAATTGGGTTAGGTTAGAGCTGACAGGACAAACTTCAGGCTTTTACACTACACCTCTCCGGGTTCTAAATAGCCTGTTATAAGCCCTACGTACACATCTAGTGTAGATAATCATACTTGATTCCTCCTCAAAACGCGGTAAGTACCTGCTTTTACACGCTAATGATATCAAGCTGGAGATGTAACTAGGAGGTGAAGTAACTCTCTATAGATACTTTTCCCCTGAGAGCTGGAGGAAAATAATCTGTGATTTTCTGGGTTAATTTACCAAGCTGACATTTAGAACCCTAGGGGAGGTGTCCATAGGATCATCAAAAAGGCAAACCCAAATCCCGATCAATGGTTCGTCCGAAGTCATCAGGGGTCCTTACCCATCACCGATTTTTATTCTATTTTATACATGCCTACGCTTCCCAGCCATCTACCCCAGAGGTTAGTCTATTTGATGTTTCCAGTCTAGATCCCACAGATTGCAGTAATGTTTGACTGCCCACGCGGGGGAGGGAGGAATGGAGATAGCACATTGCGGACGTGCACACTGTAAGAAAGCAGGCCGTTGCCGCAGCCTTGAAGGGCAGGAAAAAAGTAGCAGGGGGGGGGTGGGGGGCGGTTGGGATATTGACATGTTAACAACTCCTTCACGATCTGCATAAAAAAAAAACGCGAGGAAGGCCGAAGGAACGAGGAAACAGGGACGCCGCCACATGTTTAAACCATCTATGCTAGAATAACGTACGACTCGAATTCAGAAAAACACCCGGTGCCGGGGGAGCATCTTGTTAATGATACAATGACTTCATAGGCGGCTCTTAGGCTCAGCCTTATTGTCCTCGGACGCAATAAGGACGAGGGTGCAAATGTCGTCGACTTTGCCGCCGTGCCAGTTTTCCTGTGGGAAGTATTTCTGTACGCCTTTTGCAAAGGGGCCGTCGACCTTGCGGTTGAGACTGGCCGACTTGGCGGCGGCTGTGATCTCGGCCGCGAGCACGCTCTGCAGAGTCATGAACTTGGAGGGCGGTCTCTCGGTGACGTCCCCAGAGGGTTTCGTAAAGGGCTTAAGATTGTCGACGATGCGGACGCCGTTCTTGGTCATGAGCCATGCACCTGTAGAGGTCATGATGTGGCTCACAATGCGGAGTATGTCCTGGTTGAACAGGTTGTCCCACACGCCGTCTGTGGCAAAGACGACGATGTCGCCATGGCGGAGGTTGTGCTGGGTGACATCGGCGTCGCGTGGGCAATCGCAGAGGTTGGCGCCGCCAAACGCTGCCATACGAGCAGCGACGCTTGGGGGTACGATAGAGAGCTGGTAGGGGGTATTGAAAGCGTGTGTTTGGGGTTCGGAGTAGGTGTGGACGGCGTTCAACCGGAGCTGGATGAAGCCCGAGTCGCCAAGGTTGGCCACGTCGAGGTTGCCATCCGGCGAAGCAACGGCGACGCAGGCCGTGCTACCTCCGGCAATGACAGTGTTGTCTTCGCATATCGCCTGATATCCCTCCTGCATCAGGTTCTGCGCTCGCAGCGATTCCTTGTCGCCTGTTTCTTTTGTTGTCAGGTCGTTCTTGATCGAGCCATGTTCGTAGGCTGTGGAAGCCATATAGTCGCAGAAGCCATGCGAGAAGTCTGCGGGGTCAACTCCGGAATCAACCCAGCCACCCACACCATCGGCAACACCGAGGGCCACCGCCCCCGAGTCACCCACCCTACTGACGAAGAATGCATCGTGGCCGCTATCTGGTCGGGACCGCTTATTACGGGTCTGCTGGATGCGGTTGTAGGGATTGAAGTGGAAGATGTGCGTTGATGGATCATACGGGCGGTCTTTGGCTGTGAAGGAGGCCGCTACGTGGAAGGAGAGCTTTGCAGCTGATGCGGAGCCCATGCTTCTGGTCGTCGAGAAATATCGATGGGGGGCGCGGGCTAGATGGGTCGTTTGATGGCGTGCAAGTGGTGTTGGGAGACGGGTGGAAGCTGCAGTTGCCTCCGCGTCAGAAGCCAGTCATCAGATACGCTATGTGAACAGGAAGACGTACCCGTCGATAGAGGTCTTAGTTTAGGGAGGAGGACCAGAGGCTGGCGCGAGATTGTCACCGTTGCGGCCATTGCTTCCAATGTGCAGCGATGTGTAGTGTTTCCTGGAGATGCGGTGCTTCCGCAGTCCGCATATTAACTGTACCGAATATCGTTAAGATTGTGACAGAAATCACATGGCGAAACGCTACTGTTCCTCCTTGAATTGGGATGTAAAAATCTAGAGAGAGGGAGTTTCGCTCGACGCGCAAGATTCGCAAATCGATTGGGCAGATTATTTTTGGTAGGTGGTCGCGTCCGAAGTGCAGCATACGTTTGATGTCATTCGGAATGGCTCAACCCCAGATCTCACAAGTGAACACCCTGGGTATTTCCGCTGAGTCAGCTTAAGATCACCTGCTGTGTCTGAACCCGGGGGAAGGAGAATCGCGCAACTTAACGCTACACGGCCATGGGCCAAAGTCTAACCCTGCATTCTTCCGCAACATAAAATGCAATTGATATGCGTACCTAGGCCTCTATCTAGCGTTTTCGATATTATCTTGTGACTTGGCTTTGAACTCAACTCGAGAACGCTTGGAGTAGGTATGTTGAGAGGTGAGGAAGGACCCAGTTCCACTCGCACCTCAGCAATGCGATTCAGGAACAGAAAACAGCTCCCACAAGCCATTGAACAAGATATTTGGACAATTGTAGACAGGCAATCGGTGGGAAAATGTGTTGCTCAATTGTATGAAGTTGTAGGCCGAATAGACTTTTGGCTCTGGCAATAGCTGTTGTCTCTGAATTCTGAATCGGAGACTCGCATTTGAGCTGTTGATCAATAGGGGCTAAGCCTTCAATCCGGTTTTTATAATGATCCGAGCCCGGGAATAGATTTCGGAATTCAACGGGTCCTGAGGGGTGCTAGATTCACAGCCGGCTCTCGCCTTGATGACGCTGTGGTGCAGGCATTGACAACACATCAAGGTGTTCGTTCCTCGTCCCCTCAAGCAACAGCCTATAGAGACTACAACCAGACTATTTGTGTAGTAGGGAAGCTTAGTCTCTATCTTAGTAGGCTATGGGGAAAAGGAGAAAAGTCATCTTCCTTTCAGAGAGTACATTATATGAACTGGTCTATCCGATTTTTGACCTTCATCCAAGAATTTCCTCTCTATCTAACATTTTTCATCTCCTCATAACGTACAAGCGGGATGTATCGTACATTAGTATTTTGGGGAGAGAGCCCCCTCAGCGCAGGTAGTTTCTCCACCCGATCGTCTCTTCTATATCGCGCCCGATGGACTTCAGGTGTGCCCTCGGCACTTGGAACAGGTCCGTCTGCCGGTTACGGAACTGCGCTAGGCCGGTGTCGCCGACATGAATCTGTTCTGACTGGGCGACGTGCGTGGCCACATCGTAACCGGCGCGGATGCCGCCCGTGACGCCGATGCTCGTGTATGACCCACCTGCAACGGCGAGCTTCCCGCCGTAGGCAGCGTACAACTCGTCGGCGGCGCGGCCCATGCGTTCCCCGTGGCCGACATGATGCTGCGGGATGCAGTCCTTGGCGAGCCTCGCCATGGCGAAGGCGGGCTGGTCTTTGGGGATGCCGAGGTGGCGCTCGAGAACAGACTTCGCCATCTCGATGCCTTCCTCCTCAGTCGGGTGGGAGGCGTACTGGTCCCAGTAGTGCCCGCCCAAAAGGACGAAGAACTTCGTGCCTTCGGGTTCCGAGGGCGCGCGGGGCACGACATCCGAGTCGAAGAAGACGCCGAGAAGGCCCTCCGGGTTCGAGTCGACGGCGCGCGGAACTAGGTAGCCGACGCCCGGGTGGGAGGCGTTCAGGCCGGGCTGCGGGTACCAGAGGTTGACAGCCATGATGGAGACGTTGGGGGACCTAGCGAGGGACGGTAGGGCGCTATTGGTCGCGGCGACCAGGGCGTTGCTGGTTGTCGTGGAGATGACCTTGTCGAATCTGGCCGGGGACTCGGAGGTCTTTGTCGAAAGCTGTAAGGGAGGTGTTAGGCGACCAAGTCCTGGACCCCAAAAGGGAGGAAAAACGGGGTTACTCACGGATATTTGAGCCGCTTCGCGGTCGAAGCTTAGGTCCGTCACAGGCTCGCCCAACTTGAACGTGACATTCTTCCTCCTTCTCAGCCCCCTCTCGACGGCGTTAGGCAGGTCGCTCAGCCCCTTTTTGAAGAATACCAGCTGATCCTTCTGCGCAGCCCGCGCGTAACCCTGCAGCTCCTGGTCCCTGGCCAACGTTCCGAGCACGCCGGCCTCGCTGCGTGGGATGGTAACCCAGTCGTCGCGCTCCCCCTTTTGAAAGAAACGCCACCACGGGCCAGGCATGAAGCTGCGCATGCTAAGCCGGTCGGCGTCGCCGCCCCAGATGCCGTGGATCATGGCCGAGACCAGGTTGTCCGTCAACTCAGGGCGGCCCGTGGCGAAGCGGACGAAGTCGGCGACCGACATGTCGGCGGGAACGGGCTCATTGCGGGCCTTTGTACGGCGCCAGAGAAGGGTTAGGAAGCCAGGAATGGCGCCCTTGAAGGCGGCCTCGCGAAAGACGTTCTTCGGGTGCATGTGGGCCAGATGGTCCGGGTAGAAGATGTAGCGAGGCGGTGACTTGATACCAAGGTACTCGCTCTGCATGTCGAGGTCTCTCATCTAGTTGGAGAAGCTTGTGGTTAGCAACGATGGTCCTTCAGCCTTTTGGTTGGAGAGGGAGGCGTTGCGGAAACAGACGTGGACTAACCAGGTCAAAGAGGACAAAATCGTCAAACCTCCAGGTATCCTTGCCCATCCCTCGCAGCGTCCGCGGCCCGCGCTCGAAGCGTACAGTATTCTTCTGCCCATTCACGTCGACCTCGACCTCTTGCGTATGGATCCACCCGCCCAGCCGATTTGAGGCCTCATACACGGTGATGTTGGACGTCTCGGGGAGCAGCTTCGCCAGGTAGTGGGCTGTTGTCAGACCCGTAATGCCGCCGCCGATGACGGCGACCTCCTTTGGCACCCTTGCCTGCTTTGTTGAGCTCGGCGCCGCGTCGGGGCTCCAGTCCGGCGCTTCCAGGCGTCGCGCAGGGGAGCTTGTCGAGAACCGCACCGGAGCGAGGATGCCGGCGCCGGCGCCGGTACTGCATTGGGTGCTGCGGGTCGCTGCGCGGCAGAAGCGCTGCGAGTGGTAGTACCTGAGTAGAGCCATAAATGCATTGTCGGCTCTGTACAAGATCATTGAGTGGGGAGAGAAAAGAGAGAGCTATTCGGAAGGAAGAGAAAACGAGAGCGTGGACCATTGGGTTTGTTGGTGGTACAAAGTGGCGTCATGGCATGGACTGGGGTCTGGCGGGAACAGCTTCTGGCCCCACCGTCTTGGGCCAACATTGCCTTATTTCTTGCTCCATTCTACTATGTAGCATTTGACTGCTATTTTGGCATGGTCCAATCATGACACTTTTACGCTGCTTCCAAGTCCTCGACATGAACAGGTCGCGCGGCATGACGATGAATAGTCAAACGGTTAAATGATTTTTGATGTATATGCGGGCACTCATAGTTAAAACTGTGCCGAATGATGACGCGCAGTATCTTGGAAGTGATAGGTAACAGATGGGAACATTAGGTGAGGCCAGATAACAACTGCATTCTATGCCCCAAACGCTCTCAGGGACTACAGTTTTGAAGTCCTCCGAGTCGTGTCGTGTCAGCTTGCCCGAAGCCACATCTATACATGATCAGAATGATTGCACCCGCAAACGCCATACCGCTTCGGCAACACATCGTCGTCCAAATTATCATACAAGAAGCCGCCACTCCCATACCGCCGATGCCTCTGTTTTTTCCGAAAGCCTCATGGCGGCCCCAAAATCGACTAAGTTCACAACTGTCCTCCTAGGGTATACCACAGTTCCGCTGCGAGACGCCATTCCACGCTTGGCCGACCCTTCACCCCATCTACTCATTCCCTCGCTCGAGTCCCTTCCACGGAGGCAACCCTTCTTGCATTGTCAAATCTCATTGCTAGAGCTGCCAAGCCCATGCCTTTGTGGGTTTGGGCTATGCCAAGTCCCGGCAGACAATGCTCACCTAGCTGATGACTTCCTGAGCACTGCTCTGCTCCTGGTTGGCGGCACTCTCTGACTCGGGAAGAATCACTTCAGCCTGAGCGGTCGAATCAATAAATTGACGCTCACTAACGTGATCGTTGCCCCCCTCGGCAGTCCAAACCTTGTCCTTAAAAACGCCCTGTTGGCCTTCCTCATGGGTGTATATGCAGTGAGGGTTCTTGCAAGGGTTGAATCTGCATTTGACCTTGACGTGTGTAAACTTGCAGCCCGCCGTCGTGCACCCAGCACCGTTGCGACATAACGGCATCTCAGGGTGCTTGAAGGGGCACCTCGGGTTCGTGCAGTTGGGGAAAAACTTGCAGTCTTGTTCGTTCTGATGGGCAAGTCTCGCCGCCGGAGAGGGGTGGCGCCCAACACACTTGCGGTTTTTGCATGCAGCGCCAAAAGTGCAAACATCGCTAACGTCGACAGTGGTGCCTGGTGGTGCTGCAGGAGATTGATGCGCAAACTTGCACTCCCGATTGGTGCAATGCAGATTGAACTTGCAGACGGTTTCGTCCGGGTTGGGAGCCTCGCGCTTCGATTGCGACATATCGACATCTTCTCCTTCACCACCTTCTCCCATTGCCGAGTCTTGTTTGTCTCTGGGCTGGTGCTGACGGTTGAAGTTGCCGCGAGAGTTCTGAGTCCGGTCAAAGAGTGACTTGCCTCCGCGGCGTCCGCCTCGCCCACCAGACTGATTCATAAGCTGTTGTTGGAGTTGAGACATCATTTGCGCCTGTTGTTCCATCATCGCCATGAGGTCCATCTGCGAAGGTTGTCCTTGCGGCGGCATCCCCCACGCAGTAGCCATGGGGTTCATCCCAGGCGGTCCTCCATGTTGACCGTTCATGCCTGCCATCGCGTTCAGACCAGCTTGAATGTTGACACCCCGGTTGTTCATCGATCGTCCACCACGCCCCATACCGCCTCTGGGGCCTGTGGGAGGTCCGCGGGCATGCGAGTTGATCCTGTCGTTGCCACGAACGCGGTGAAGGACCGAGTCACCTGATCTGTCCATAGCCTTAGACATGTGGCCGAGCATGCGCTTCTCACGGGCGCCTCCTCTCGGGTTGGGACCGTTTCGCATGGAACGCGGACCCGTCGGTCTGCGACAAGTTAGTGACTGATGAGCTACAGAGGTTATGAGAGTGACGAACGCATTCAACTCATTCCCGTCGTTTGCGCCCATATCGGTGTCAAAGTCGCCGTTTCCTTGGGGCATGCCAGACATTGTATCGCTACCTGCGGTCTGCGAGCCATTCAGTTGCGCATTAATATATTCTGCTTGTTGAAACAACCATGCCGCGAAGTCCGTGGCGCCAGGGTCTTCCGGACCGAGGCCGAGGAGGTCGGCTGAGAGCTCCGTGGCGATCTGCTCCTGCGTACGACCATTGACGAGCATGAGGATGATGTATTCGACGAGCGCAGCATCGTCAGCAGAGCCTGATGCCCAGCCGGCCTCGACAAGTTTTGGCTGAATGGCGGCGCTCAAGGCATCCGCCAGCGGGGTATTGAGAACGACCTGAACCGTCATCTTTGATTGACGCCGGTGGGGCGAGTATCGCGTCAAGCTTCGGGGGGGGCGCGGGTCTTGCTTGTTTCGGCGGGGTGGAGGAGAGCCTGAAGGTGAGACGCGTTGCTAGTCGGTAGTAAAATTCGAGAAGGGCAGCGCCGAAGACTGTTGTCGACGTTTCGGTACGAAAAGAGCGGGCAGTGGAGTCGTGTCGCCTATTTTGAGATATATAGCAGGCAAGGAGTCGTACGGGCGAGAAGTGGCGTTGTAAGTCGACAGAAGCAACGAAAAGAATGTTGTGTGATGGAGGAAGTGAATGGGAATAGGTAAGTGAACCAGAGAACGTTCTTGGAGATGACGGAGAATTCAGCGGGTGCTCCACAGTAGCGTTTCCGATTGGATGAATGATATGAGATCACGTGTGCTTTTGTGTGGCACTCCTCAGAATGTTCAGGCGAGTTCCAATTGTGGCTTGACGGCCTACCTAATTCAGGTATTATTCAGCGCAACGGTGCTGCCTTGCAGCCCCTTCACCATCTAAACCAGTGTCGCACCTAGAGCCACGTGCGACTTTATGAATAGATATAATAACATGGCCTTGACAAACCATAGCCGAACGTGGTTCTTTCGGCTTGCACCTGATAGTCCGTACAAGCACAACCCTTCCGCTTTGTGGGTTTTACGACGAATTGGTTCTGCATAGCATGTATCAGGCATAGAGCTATGGTCGCTCTTGGGCCCTGGGAATCAACGTACGAAGGATGCTGCAGACGAAGGAGAGCAGTGGGCGTCCGAGAGGCGCAGTTATTGGTTTAGGCCGATTATTTCTACAGCTGCCGGTAGTGTTGATCCGCAGCTGCTGAGGCATGGTTTCAGAGACCCAACAGAGGGCCGCCACACTAGATGTGGGCGAAGAGACGGGCTACCGGTACTAGTTCCGACCTTCGATGGAGCTTTCTGCCACACGATCTGGTTGGAGTAGGTAACCCCGAAGAGCCAGCCAGGTATTCTGTACGAAGTGTTGGCATTGACGTGGGTTCGGGTTACTAACGTTACTAATCTGCATGTATGCCGCTGGTCTACGGACTTTGAGCTGTCATTATAGGAGGATCGGATGTCAACTTCTCCTGGAAAATCCCTTGTGGCTCCGAACCCGGGACCTTTGTGACAACCTTCGATTGGCAAGGAGGGCCAAAGCTTGAGTAAAAGATGCTCTTGGAAACCAACAAGACTTGGAGGCCACGAAGAGAGGCGGCTTGCACCCGTGGTGGAGCGTAAAAAGGGGCGGGACCTGTAGAGGCTGTGGGGATTCATGTGCTTCCAAGGAGAGCAGCCGAGAGAGCCTTTATCTCGGCTCCCGTGCCTACGGCTCCGCGGCGTCTTCGGTGGCCTTACACTAAAATCGGGGTATACAGATAGTCTTTATTCAATTAACTCCCTAATAAATTACAGATCTCTAGGGCATAGGTCACCTTAAGTTAACTTTCCTAAGTGCAGCTTTTTGTCAGCCGCTTAGCAGGTCACCTGACCTGCAGCCATGTGTTATATAGAGACACCTGGGTGATAAAAAAAATAGCTAGTTGCTCCTATATATACCTATTAACTTACCTATTAATTGTTTCCAAGATACTAAAATCTATAGTAAAAAACTAGTAATAAGTATAGGTGTTACGCAACGAACTGGCAAAACATCAGCAATTGCTGGAATAATGATTTTCCTTGCACCGATCATTTCACGGAGAATTGCCTGAGAAATCACCGCGCATTGACCAGGGAATTCACCAAGGAATCCCCGGCGCACGGGCCATCAGCTGGCTGGAGAGTTCCCCGCTATTTTCCAGCCAATAGTATGGAGAATCTCCAGATAAGCACGATAAGGAATTCCTGGTTATTTCTTAAGGAAATTCTAGAGAAATAAATCTTAGATGAGATATCTTTGAATATATCTTATTACCCGCACCTAAGTGCAACAATAGGTTATCCCTATTTTAATATATTTTAGTTATAAATCTAGAAATCTATATTATATCCCTTTAGAGTTTAATTTCTCTCTATTCTTATCTCTGCTATTCTTATTATGGTTCTTATAAAGGTACTCCCCAAGGCCTCTATAAAGTTATACCTGGCCTGTATTAACTTCTTTAGTGTCTTCCTAACTATTTTCTTTCTTATCCTCCTATTATTTAGCCTTAATACTAGTAATAACCTTATCCCCTAGTTATACCCCCTTCTGCTGACTATTATCCGGCCTGTAAACTACAAGCGACAGCCACAGACGCTGGACTCTTTGTCAAAGTGGGTGCAATATGCCGGCGAATGGCACAGACCTCCAGGCCCATTGGGCCGGATTGGGAAAGGTCTGCGGCGAAATGTCGGTTGACATCTATGGAACGGATTTTGCCAGCCAAAATATCCGGAATCCGATGACCACGTGCATTTGGATCCTGAGGCAACACAACAGCCATAAATGTGCGGGGAATCCCATGGAAAATAGCGACATAGTTACACACACACGAGCAATTAACCAGGGATTTTCACCGTAATTATCCACGTACTTCAACACTCTTCTCCCAGTATCAGTAGGCACCTTACCTAAGTACCTAGGCATTGTTAACGCGCTGGTTATCGTGTGCTCAATCGCTTGGGATGTCCTGCATGTGGCGTTGGAGCGTCAGATCTGCTAGGGACGGAGTGATTGTATTCGGAGTGCATGCATGACTTTCCGGAGGTACCTAATTACGTGGTAGGCGCATAAAGTAGATGGGGTGTTCGTCGGTGCCACTGCTCGCCGCTGGCCGCCACGACGGTTAGCTGGACTGATTCATCTCGGCCCCAAGAGCTCTGCTGCGACTCCTCTCTCTTCCCCTCCTCGTCCAGTCTTCTCCTCACTTCGCTTCTGGCCATCAACCTCAGGGTTAGATTGGTGATCTTGATCAATGGCCGCTCATAATATCCCGCTCAGTGCACTAACACGAACCTCCATCTACGCTATAACCAGATAACCCCTATTGTCCATCAGCATGCTTTGTTTTTCCGCCTTTGTCATTTAAGCTCGGCTACCTTTAAACCTTAATTACTGTCCTTGTTTCCACCCGCCCTGCGGGCTGTTTCGAAACATTTTTTCGCCGCCATCTGCCATCTCAACGGCACCCGCGAGTCGTCCTCGAGCCCGTCGTCTCGGCTCCCATCCAACTCAATAAGCTCCCGAGTCTGCATTGGCATCGATAATGCACATCCGGGCTTGATATTACCATCGCTGCACTGCGCCTCGAGTCATCGAGAAGGCATATCCCTTGTCAATTACCCATCAACAACAAATCACAGCCCGGCCTGCCAGTCTGGATTATCAAGAACGGAGGGTTAGGGGAGAGAGAGAGAGAGAGAGAGAGAAAGCAACATTACCTAGACCAGCACTGCTGGTTATAAGACCTGTTCGCCGGTCTACCAAGCTTTTCAAGTTCCCAACCTTGTTTTTTTCCCAACACTAGGAATACACGAGACCGGATCATCCCAAGGATCGCGATCAACCAGCCTCCCTCTATCGATTAGCAAGTGGTACCAGTTATCAAGCGGACTCAGTCGATCTCCCCGGCTTGACGTAACGTTGCTCTGCGGACGGCAGCCACACACAGTTGCATCACGCTGCCAATTGGTCCATCTGCTTCCCAACCACCAGCCGTCTAGCCTGGCTGCACCGTATCCTTGGAGAGAGGCAAAGAACGTCCACAGCTGACTGCTGCGTTCTCCTATGTCTTTCTTGTGCTGCAACACAGACTGGCACGCGGTAGCATTCGGTTCGTTCGTGGTCTCAGAAGCACTTCCTCCCTGCTTCCAAGGAAGCACAGCCTGCAAGTAAACCAACCATCCTGCGCAGCGCAAACACGGCCACGCTTGCCTCCAATACTTTTTTAAGCAGCCTTCGGTCCTGATCTCATTTCTTTGACCTGGATCCCACCTTTCTTTGTTTCCCACGGCAGTCCTCCAACTTAGCCAATATGTTATCCTCTTTTCTACTCGTCCCCTTATCTTTCGCCCTGGTCCAAGTCCATGCTAGTATCTGGCCGGCGCCAAAAAAGCTATCTACCGGCAAAGATGTCCTGTTCATAAGTCAAACACTGGAAATCACATACAATGGAGGATCTGTACGCTGGCTCTCTTCTTTCAATCCCTCCCCCGTCGATGAGACACGACTGACTGAGAATTTCTTCCACGCGCAGCTACCCTACACTTATGGCTACAACCCGGCCCCGGGATCAACCTTTGATAGCAAAGACATTGTGCAGGGTGGCGTATCACGCGCCATGGGTGCTATTTTCCAGCAGAACTTTGTTCCGTGGAAGTTTCATGAGAAGAACAGCGACTTCGAGCCGGACCTCTATGCGACGGACAAGAAATCGGTCAAGTCATTGCAGATTACCCAAATCGACGAGGACAAAGCCTGCACGTTTAAGCCAGCAGCCGGCGATGTAGACGAGTCCTACACGCTAAACATCACCGAGGACGGCTCGGCCACACTTGTGGCTAATTCTTCCACCGGTGTCCTGAGAGGACTCGAGACATTTGTGCAACTCTTTTACCAGCACACATCAGGAACTTCCTGGTACACCCCGCTGGCCCCGGTTGCCATCGAAGACGCGCCGGAATATCCCCATCGCGGGATCCTCCTGGACGTAGCGCGAAACTTCTTCCCAGTCCAGGACGTCTTGAGGGTCATTGACGCCATGTCTTGGAATAAGCTCAACCGGATCCACATCCACGCCACGGACTCGCAGTCCTGGCCGCTTGACATTCCTGCGATGCCGGACCTGTCTGCCAAGGGCGCTTACCGAAAGGGACTCTCCTACACTCCGGAGGACCTGACGAAGATTCAAGAATATGCAGTTCACCGCGGGATCGAGCCCATCATTGAGATTGACATGCCGGGCCACATTGGCTCCGTCTCCTTCGCATACCCGGAGCTCATCGTGGCCTACAATGAGAAGCCATTCAACTGGTGGTGCCTGGAGCCGCCTTGCGGCGCCTTCAAGATGAACGATACCAGGGTAGATGAATTCCTAGACAAGCTCTTTGATGATCTTCTGCCAAGGGTTAACCCCTACTCGGCATACTTCCACACTGGTGGCGACGAGCTGAACAAGAACGACTCGATGCTGGACGAGGGAGTCAAATCCAACTCGAGCGACGTCTTGCAGCCCCTCCTGCAGAAGTTTATGGACAAGAACCACGCCCGAATCCGCAAGCATGGGCTTGTACCGTTTGTCTGGGAGGAGATGCCGCTTGAGTGGAATATTACGCTCGGAGACGACGTTGTCATCCAGTCATGGCTGGGGGGTGACTCTGTCAAGACACTGACAAGCAGGGGCCATAAAGTGATCGACAGCAACTCCAACTACTGGGTGAGTTTGCAAACCGTGGCTTGGCGGGGTGATTGGCTAACAAGACAGTACGCCGACTGCGGCCGGGGACAGTGGCTGAACTTCGACAACGGACCGGCTTTCGAGAGCTTCTTCCCATTCGACGACTGGTGCTCGCCGGCGAAGGGATGGCGCCTCATGTACGCGCACGATCCGAGAGCAAACCTCACCGACGAGGAGGCCAAGCTCGTGCTCGGAGGGGAGGTGGCCGCATGGAGCGAATCGATTGATGCCGTCAGCATCGACGGGATCCTGTGGCCAAGGGCCAGTGCGGCCGGCGAGGTATTGTGGTCCGGTCGGCATGACGAGTCGGGGCAGAACAGAAGCCAGTACGACGCGGCACCGAGACTGGCCGAGTTCAGAGAGAGAATGGTAGCGCGGGGCGTGAGATCGGAGCTGGTGCAGATGACCTTCTGCACCCAAGGCAATGCGACCGAGTGCGCCTGGCCAGCATAAGGGCCATGGAGACGTTGAGGTTGGGTCGGACGGGCGGGCTCGGGTACAAGCTCTGTTCCTTCCGCGGGCCTAGGTTAGACATCTTGCACACTTGATATACTTTTCTGTAAATCTCTTAGATGATCAGGCCCTGTGTCCGACGCCCAATGACATTACATTAATGATGGATGCTCTATTCTGGTGGCGTAGGGAGCAGAAGACGGGTGTCATTACTAGCAAGCTACGCCACGTAACGTGAGCACGTCAACTGTCGATCCAGCAAGCAGACGTCGGAACTCAGGGCTGGACGAGAAAGGTATTAAGCCTGACCTAAGGTGAGTGAGCATCTACTGTGTACAACCAGCTGCGGTGCACGGAATCGGCATGGCTGTCCTGGTACGAGACGTGATGGATCAACCCGGTGGTTTTCTGCTTTCCGAGAAGGGAGAGTTCGAGCTGCAAAGGGGCAGCCTTTCCAGTGAGCAGCTGCACTGCCACGGTATGCTTGGTATCGCGGGAAAGCAGACTATTCTTTAACATTCGGTCTCACAGCTCTAGGTACTTATTAGTCCTCCAAACACCCGACATCAAAAAGCAAGTCGACGTCACGCGCCTAGGCAGTGGATGGCTGCGATGCGCTGATGCATGCATGCACACGACGCTGGCGCGGGGGGAGGGGAAGGTTGGAGGGGGAGGGGGTTTCCAGAGAGAGTCCGATTCGACGACAAGGGGGCTGCCCATTTGCGGGGGGGCTTCCAGCAACTACGCAGTAAGTACCTACCTACGTAGTAGAGGTATGCTCAAGATTGTTATTACCCCTTTAGGTATTCAAATCGCAGTGGAGACCCGCACTGTGTACTTTACTTACCTACTACCTACGATGTATGTAGGTACCTACCTCCCTCCAGGCTGGATGCGCGTTCTGAGGATGTACCACTCGCAGGGAGATTGAAGGATATGCAGCGACGCCTTATCTGCCGAAGAAACAAGCCTTCATAGGCAGAGTGTTGATCATATATAAGGTTCTTCCATGTCGAGCAAACAATGGCAGCTATCCGTTTCAAGACATCTCACATGTGTGATGTGATGGAAGTCGTCCGTCCCCGTAGTGGATACCAAAAGATTTAAACAAGGGACCTAGGCCGGGACAGCACCTGTTGCCGGGGCACACCAGATGCAATAGCCGAGTCTATCGTAGGTACCTAGGTATTCGGACGTACCCACTTACCCACCTTGCCTACATACCTACCTACCTAGGTAGGTGTAGGTAGGTAGGTATCTCCCGATGGGTTTTCTCCGCGCCACGACAAGATGCGAATTCTCCGATGGAAACAGACGACGCAACGCATGCCAGCTTGGGCCTAGGATATCCTCGTTGAAGGCGCCACCGAAAATGCCGATCTATGTGATTCGCTTTTGTTTTGCAGTCTGCAGTCTCTGCTTTGGGCTGTCTTGGCACACGCTCGTCGCCGTCTGACGGCCGGGTTCCCCTTTTGTTCTTCTTCCCCCTCCTACACCTATCTCCCCGAAGCATGCATGCAAAGCCTGCCCAGATCAGATCAAGCCACATGGAATCCTGCCGCCTGCTTGCGAGAACCCGTCCCCGTAACCGAAACACAACCTTCTGGATGGTCTAGGGGTGAGTAAGATCCAACACGCAGACAGACACCAAGTGGAGACAGGGAACTGGAACTCTCGAACCGATGGTGGGCTTGGTATTAGCGGTTACTGCTTTCGTACGGTGTACAGTGCTTGGCTCACTCAGTGCGTACCTACCTACTTAATAGCTTCGGTCTCACATTGCTTCAGATGATCATGCCTGGTATTTCTATTGTTCCCTCCCTCTATGGCATCCGGTCTTATATACTTTTTTCCATCGCTGCATCCTTCTTCCCTCGTGAGACTAAGTGCTTTGCCCCCACCACCACTGTGCGTGCTGACAGCTCACGACATCAATTTTCTTGAGTGCACTTCTCGAACCTTGCTCGACTCGACTCCGGCTCTTACACGTCCTGGTCCTGCCAAGCACTCGATTTGCACCTTTTGCACCGTCTTCACCTCGCGTCCTCGCTCTCTCCTTCGATCAACTCCTCCGAAAGCAACGAGTCTTGCGCTATCCAACCCTCGCCATGGGCTTGGTAGAGAACATTCTCGAGCATGTCAATCTGAAGGTGGTTATCATATTCGGTATTGCAGCATGGTGGCTGTGGATCGCTGTCCGCCGTTTCGATGAGACTGTTCGACTGCGCCGTCTGGCGCCTGGTGTCCGTGGGCAATCGCTTAATGCTCACCTCCCCGGTGGTAAGTGTCATCTGCTTGACTTGCTCTGCTCACTGGCTGCGTGACGGACGGGTAGACCGTTCTGGGCCATTGTTCACTCACAAACTCCCTAGGCATCGACTTCATCTACAAGGCTATCCGCGCGACCATGAATCACAAGAACGTCGACTTCTGGACCGACATGCTCTCTGCGGTAAAGGGGTGGACCGGCGAGAAGACGCTCCTCGGCATGCGCATTGTTTTCACCACCGACCCCGAGAACATCAAAGCCATCTTGGCCACCCAGTTCTCCGACTATGGTAAGGGCGAGCCTTTCCACCAGGAGTGGAAGGAGTTCCTTGGTGACAGCATCTTCACAACCGACGGTGACCAGTGGCACGCCAGCCGCCAGCTCATCCGGCCACAGTTCGTCAAGGATCGCGTCAGCGACCTGCACACATTCGAGTCGCACATGCAGACCCTGTTTAAAGCCATCGCTAATGGCGGCGCTCTCAACGGCGAAGACCAGCTCGTCGACATGGAAGCCGTGGACGGCAAAGTCCTGGATGTCTCGGAGCTCTTCTTCCGTTACACCCTCGACGTTGCTACAGACTTTCTTCTGGGACAAGATGTGAAGTCACTTTCGTAAGTCTCCCCCGCGCTCTGTTTATATGCACCAGTCCCCTCTAGACTGAAGACTAACGCGGTCATCTGTCTCTCAGAACCCCCAGACAGGAGTTTGCCGAAGCCTTCAACGAAGTGCAGCGAGTTCAGAACATCATCGCGCGCGCGGCGACGATGAAGTCCTTTGTACCGCTCTTCTCGTTCCGTTCGGGCCTCAGGGTCATTAACCGTTTCGTCAATAAGTTCATTGAGAGGGCCCTCCGCCTCAGCCCCGAGGAACTCGCCTCCAAGACAAAGTCCGACCAAGGCTACACATTTCTTCACGAGCTCGCCAGCTTCACTCGCGACCGCAAGGTCCTCCGCGACCAGCTCGTTGCCATTCTTCTCGCCGGTCGTGATACTACCGCCGCAACCCTCTCCTGGACCCTCTATGAGCTGGGACGCCACCCGGAGGCCGTTAGGAAGCTGCGCGCTGAAATCATCGAGCAGGTCGGCCTCAATCGCGCCCCCACGTACGCCGACCTCAAGAACATGAAGTACCTGCAGAACGTCATGAACGAGACTCTGCGCCTGTACCCCGTGGTCCCCTTCAATGTTCGTCTGGCCCTCAAGGACACAACCCTCCCTGTCGGCGGCGGTCCGGACGGCACGCTCCCCTTGGCCGTCTGCAAGGACACACCGATCGGGTACTCGACACTTATGATGCAGCGGCGCGAGAGCCTGTACCCGCCCGTATCTGAGACCTTCGCACACCCGAGCAAGTTCTCGCCTGAGCGGTGGTTCAACTGGCAGCCGAAGCCTTGGACATATATCCCCTTCAACGGGGGCCCACGTATCTGCATTGGTCAGCAGTTCGCCTTGACGGAGATGGGCTACACGCTCTGCCGTTTATTCCAGCAGTTTGAGAGAGTCGAGAGCTACATGGATGCGATTGATGGCGGAGACCCGACGCTCAAGGCCGAGATCGTATTGCAGCCCGGCGATGGCGTTAAAGTGGCTTTCTGGCGCGCGAACAAGGCGTAAGCCGGACTCGGAGCCTTCATGAAAAAAGCCCTCTTTCTTTTCGCACGGTGGCGACTCGTAGAGAGGTGTTGGAAACGGTCATCTCAACAATGGGATTGATAGTGGCAAGCATGATGGTACCGACGCAAATCGGCTCCAAACAGCCTGGTTGACAAGTGTGACGACGATGACGATGACGATTGTAGTGGCCAGGCGATCACAGCAAGTAAGGAGGATAAAACAAGCCTCGTCGTCTCAAGAAGTGGCACCGGTAAACTCAGCCGCATGCTGCACCCGTCTTACAGCTCACATGGTCTAGAATCACTCACAGGCTGAGAAGACCGGTGGAAGACATGGTGGCCGTAAGCATATGGCCGGGACATACCAGTTAATTGTCGCGTGCTGAGGCGAGCGGCCCTGCTACCTGCTGATGTGCGTGGTCCTCTCAATACGTGATGGAAAGGGACGTGATTGGTCCATCAGGCGCAGCGTCGTAAGTAAATGTTTGAATAGGTAGGTAGGCGAGCAGGCTTCAAGGATAGGAACCTAGCCGTAGGATATGAACAAGCGTGGTTAAATCGCTCGAGCTCCCGTTTTGTTACCGAGCGGACAGCGTAAGGGGAAGCCGGAATCTTTGCTATAGAGGACAATTGACCTGAAAAAGTTGCCATTCATCATGATATTCATAACCTAGAGAAATCCTTGTCTAGTTCTTATCCCCATGCTTTCTGTAACTTATGACCGGATAATGTGACATGCAACCTGACGTCTTGTCAATCTCCAACACCCTGTCCTTGAATGGATTGACTATGAGAAACAATGCCAATCGACCCAACAAAAACTAAACGATGCTCCACCTAGAGACCAGTTCAAAAAGAAAGACCGACGCGAAGCAGATAAACATGAGCGCCCGGGACAAGGACAAGCGACAGAACTGGAATCAAGAAAGGCGGAAGCTCTCCCTGATGGCGACGCCCAAGCGCTGTATGGCCTCGTCCATGTCCTTCTCGCTGGCCGAGGCAAAGGTGGCGCGGAAGCAGAGGTCCTTGAGCGGTGTGTCCTGCTCTGTGCGGAACCAAGACCCGCGGGCGCAGAGAACGCCCTTGTCGATGCAGGAGTTGAAGATGTCCTCCTCGACCTCGAGCAGCGGGCGCGAGGGGTCATCCGGGTGGGCGGAGTGGTCAATCTCGAGCCATAACTAGCACGGGAGTAAGCAAGTGGGGAGTGGGGGAAGGTTTGGAGTGGCACGGTTGGCCAAAAGGTAAGACTCGGTCGGGTGCCGGAGATGAAGATGGAGGGGAGGTAAACTCACAAACATGCCGGCGACAGGGGGCGTCCAGCTCACGATATCACAGGGAAGATGCCTTTCGCAGGCGGCCAGGAGCCAGTCGCGGCGCTTCGTGTACTCCATGCGTAGGTTCATGAGCCACTGCAGGTACCCCTCGTGACCCCACGTCT
This sequence comes from Colletotrichum echinochloae, assembly GCA_016618095.1. NCBI lineage: Eukaryota > Fungi > Ascomycota > Sordariomycetes > Glomerellales > Glomerellaceae > Colletotrichum > Colletotrichum echinochloae. The sequence continues at coordinate 5,526,549 of JADEZT010000003.1, read as the reverse complement.
CGTCGAGCAGCTTCCACACGGCGACCTGCGAGAAGCCCGAAGGTCCCTGGTTGGCGACCTCGGCGTGGCGGATGAACCTCTCGATGACCTGGGCCGAGGCTGTCACCCACCCCAGCCGCGACCCCGGCACGAGGACCTTCGAGAAGGAGTCCATCCGCAACACGCGGCCGTCCGTGTCCATGCTCAGCAGCGAGGGGATCAGCGTGCCGAGGAAGTCGGATATGGAGGCCGGGGGAGGCGCTGAGGGCGCGTCCAGGCCGGTGTAGGGCTGCATCTGGAGGAAGTAGTAGGGCTCGTCCTCGATGATGTACAGGTCGTGCTTCTGTGCCACGGCGTAGATGGCCCGCCTGCGCGCAGCGGACTGCGTCGCGCCCGTGGGATTCTGGCCTGAGGGGACGGTGTACAGCAGGTGGGGTTTCCGGCGGCCGCCGCGGGCCTCCGGATCCCATTCGGCGAGGATCTCGTCCATGGCCTCCGGGAGTAGGCCCTCGGCGTCAATGGGGACGCCGACGGCCTTGACGCCGAGCGGGGCGATGGTCTCGAGCGCCGTGGAGAAGCTGTACTCCTCGGTGAGGATAGAGTCCCCGCGGTCCTTGTCGCAGAACATGCGGAGCGTCTGCTCGAGGGCGGCGGTGCTGCCGACGGTTTGGCAGCACTGCCAATCCGCGTAAGGCGGGTTGTAGACGAGCTCGGTGTGCTCGGTGACGAAGCGCATCATCTGCGCGGATCCGGTGGACTGGGTGTAGTTGAGGGCGATGGAGAGGTCATATTCTGCGTTGGGCTGCTCCGGGTCGCGGGTGTCGTACTTGCCGACGGTGAGGGTCTGTCCTGAGGCGATGGTCTCGGCCTCGGAGAAGTGCGGGGCCGTGGGGACCCGGACGGAGAGTTCGGCGAAGGGGAAGTAGGCGCTCGAGGGGAGCCCGCCGCCGAGGGAGATGAGACCCGGTTTCTTGAGGTGGCGGGCGGCCTGTTTCAGGGAGCAAGGATGCCGGGAAAGGGATTCTGGCGAGAGGTGGTCTGGAGGCGGCGAGTGAGAGGGACGAGACGCAAGGGGGGAAGGGGGGGCAACTTACGGTCCCAGCGCTTTGCTGCAGACTTGCCAACAGACTGTGGATGAGAGTTAGCATTTCGGAAGTGAGGGTTATAAATTGGGAGGGCTCAGCATACAGGAGCCTTGAACATGTCACTATCTGAAGCCGCGGCCACGCCCGCTATCAGTTTGCCGGCTTTGGCCCTGCGTTCCCGGACGCCATCGAACGGCGAGGGCTCCTGCCTCTTCTCAAAGGTGGCCTTGCTCTCGACGGGGACGGCATCGGCCACGGATCGGTCACCGGACGTTGAGTGGAATGTCCGTTGAGCGATGGGTACTGGAGTCGCGGGGGTAGACCCCAAGCTTCGGAGCCGGAGGTCTGTAAGCCAAGCCGTCTGGGCGTTTGACAGGGAACGAGTGGACCGCGTGGGAGAGCCATTGAGGCCACGACGAAAGGCTCTCAAATACATGATTATCAGATCTGGTTTACGGAAACGTGCTGGTAAGGGAGATGCGGAAAGTAAACCGTCAAATTATGAGGGTGTCTAGAGTCATGTCAAGACAGTGTCGTTCAACCGGAAATTCGAGATAAAGGGCGTAGGGCGTATCTGACACTCGAGGGGTAGTGGGGCAGCCCGCAGCTACCCGCAGCTACCCATGCCTCTCCCGCATGGGTGCTACTAATTAGCACTCGCCCGTAAGTTTTAGGTATTAGGGGTCCCTGACCGCTGGGAGGGGGCCAGAGGAAGGGAGAGAAACAACTGACGCGTATGCCGTGTGGAAGGGAGCAGCAAGGGGAGACCACGAGCTTGTCCGGAAAGGATAGCGCGATGCCGGTCCCGTGGGAAGTGGGTGATGGGGCAGCCTGCAGGTGGGAGCCAGGTGGGTCCGACTGTATTTACCTACCTCAGGCTTGGCTTGGGAGCCCGAGATGGCATGGTCCAAGAAGTTCGTGCCAAGAACGGCGATGCCATCGGCCCTTTGACGACGCACAGAACTCTATCGAGTCCACCGCCAGCACACCAAGACCAAAGACGGCACAGCAGATCATGTCGGTGAGCTGTCACTGTTGGCTGCGTGCGCCGCTGTCCGAGACACCTGTCGCTAGACAGGCGCGAACGTCATGAATCCTGGCTGCTGGAATCCACGTAGAAGTCCGGAAAACACACCCGCCCCGTGAAAGATACGAGTCCTCGCGCCACGGGCCGTCGCGGCTGTTGTGTTGGCTTCATTCCCAGAGATTACGGATACATGTCGCCTCTTCACCGTGTATTCGTAAAGAGGCAGGCATCTTTACACTAAGCCGACGGGTCCAGCGCTAAGGCTTTGCTTTGCGTCCGCTCCCAGCCACCCGCACCCGCCCATCCAACACCAGCCACGCTTTTTTTTTCTAACGCTACGCCCCAGCCAATCACAAACCACATCCGTTCCAACCTCCCCCTTCATCTCAACTTACCTCGCCGGGCAGCGAATCCGAGTTGGACGGACAACGAACAAGGGGGGGGACAACACAATGTTGATTATCCGTATACTTGCTCTTGATGTGCTGGATGCCAAACGTGTCGATTTCGGTATCCCGGTTGTCAAAAGACCCCACACCCTCCTAGTTTAGCAGCAGTCTAGGCGGCCCGCCGCATGGGTTTGGGCTTCCAAGGCCCTAGGGGACCAAGAAGAAAGAAGCCCAAGAGCCTTGCAAGGCCCGATGACGCTGCTGCAGCTGCCAGTGGCTGGTGCCATATATCTGCTGCTGCCATCCATCGCGGCCCGCCTGTGTGGTGTGCTTCGTTTTCCTCCTGCTTCCCCGAGTCCTACTCACTCACGCCTCGGTCTCTTTGTGTATTACTCGAGTGCGACATACCGCGGACTTATACGGATCCTTGTTTGCTTCTTCCAGCCTGTGACGTCGCCAGATCCTTGGGCCGTGACCAAAACGCAAGCCCCCCCTCCTCGGTGGTCTGACTTGGAGAATAATCTCTTCAAGTGAGTGAGTTTTCTCACCCCACCTCGCCATTCCCTTTTGACCTCTGAGTCTATGTAATACCACATCCCACTTGAACTGACTTCCGCGGTGCAATACCCATACATCTGCCGCGAACTATACACAAACACACACACACACACACAATGCTCGTTTCAAGGAGACTACTTGCCGCCGCGGCGCTGGTAACGACGGCGTCGGCGCAGACATATTCGTCGTGCAACCCCCTGCACCAAAGTAAGTAGTCTCATCGGTCCTCAAAACGCGAATCCTCCTCGATCTTGTTGGGGATCGTCGCCTGCATTTGTGTATGATGTACTAACGAGCCACTTTGCTCCAGCAACATGTCCCGCAGATACAGCCCTCGGCATGGCCATCCACGTCGATTTCACCCAGGGCGCCGTCAACTCCTTCGCGGCCTCCGGAAACCCTACCTACGGCAGGGACGGCGTCACCTTTTCCGTCGGTGCCTCAGGTCAGGCGCCACAGCTCATGTCGCTCTTCTACATCATGTTCGGTCGCGTTGAGATCACTCTCAAGGCCGCGACTGGCGCGGGCATTGTCAGCTCTCTGGTCCTGCAGTCCGACACCCTCGACGAAATCGACTTGGAATGGCTCGGTGCCGATCCGACCGAGGTGCAGAGCAACTACTTCGGCAAGGGCGACGTGACGACATACAACCGCGGGCAGTTTCACCAGACGGACAACAACCAGGAAAAGTTCATGAAATATACCATCGACTGGACCTCGGAGCGTATCGTCTTCTCCGTCGACGGCACCGTCGTCCGCACCCTCACTGAGGCCGACGCCGACGCGAACCAGTACCCGCAGTCGCCTATGCAGGTCAAGTTCGGCGCCTGGTCGGGCGGCGATCCGGCCAACGCCCCGGGCACCATCGACTGGGCCCGCGGGCCGACGGACTTCAGCAAGGGGCCCTTCCACATGGTCGTCAAGGACGTCTCCATCACCGACTACTCGACCGGCAAGGAGTACAAGTACACCGATACCTCGGGCAACTGGGGCTCCATCCAGGCCGTCGGCGGCCAGGTCAACGGGAACCTCGGCAAGGCGCGTCAGGTCACGTACACGGCCAGCGCTGCCGCCGAGACTGGCTCGCCCGCTCCGACAGTGCCGAGGGGCGGTATCGGCGCCGACGAGTCCGCCACCGCGACGCAGACCGGCTGGCCGTGGGTTGCCAGCGCGAGGCCGACTGGTGGGTCCGTTCCGGACGGCTGGCGTATGACCTCCGAGGGCAAAATCATTCCGGACGGCGCCGGCGCCTCGGTACGCCCTCAGTGCTTGGCCGTGTTGGCGTCTCTTGTTCTCGGAGTTGTCGCCGTGCTTGGGCGGTGACGATTCGCGATGCTCATTGGAAGAGATTTCAGACAGGTATGTGAAAGAGAGAGGTACGGATACCTGGTCAATGGTTAAGGAGTTATTGTCATCCACCCCCCGAGGGGAATTACACGTGCATCGAATTCCGGCACAGATCATAGAAAAATAGCGGCCCGAGACACATGTGGACAGCGCTTTGCATCAGACGGCGTTTTTATCTTTTGTGGGTGGGGGGAGGTTCTGTTCTTCGAGAGCATCAATGTTGGTTATATAATATTGAACGAGACTTCCGGATGAATCCATGCAGAGGGATAGAACATATACACTGTATTATTATATGTAGCCGACTCAGCAAACAGAAGGGGAGAGAACATGATACGATTGTACTATAATTGGTCTAACCTTCCTAACCAACTTATGGATTATCATATCAGGTGTGCGGGGCCAATCAACACTCGAGGTACATTTTGTCATACTCGTCGAGATCGATCATCAATTGGCGTTGTGGCAGAGTGGTCTAATGCGCAAGACTAGAAATCTTGTTCCTTCGGGAGCGTCTGTTCGAATCAGGCCAACGTCGATCCATATCTTTTGGCCTCACAAGGTACGACCCCGATGCCGGCGCCCTTGCCTTCTTTCACGTTTGTTTTGCCGCCCGTCGTCCTCTTTGGTTGCCACAGCATTCGATAATGTTGTTCGTGCCGTCAGGAGTAATCAATACCGGCTGCCGCGATACCTTTGCGTTCTCCACATTGCCCCCCCTTCTTCCTTTTGACGGGTAGGTAAAACACTGATGCATGAAACCATTGTCGGGTCTTCACGAGGCAGCAGCCCATGCTGCTTGCTGCCTCCACAGCATGCCCAAATTGACGATAAGCTGCTTCGCTGTGCTTGGCATGTCAAAAGCCCAGACCGGCCTCAGTTGTCAATTATACAATACGTGGACATCTGCAATTTAATTGACAGCATCGGAAACTTGTTGCAACCATGTTCCCGTCAATATTCAAGCCCCTTTGCCTGCAGAGAACGGACTATGAGGTAGAGGGAGCATAGCATGACATAGCGGGGTGGGCGAGAAGATATGAAGCATAATATAATGGCTTACTTCCTGCTACATGTGGAAAGCAGCCTTGCTGCATGGAGCGTTGCATCTCAAACAACTAGGTAGGAATACCCTCACAGCGTCAAAACGTGGGCTAGTCACGCACAACGCAAGCCTAGCCCAATGGAACCAAGAATCAAGGACAGCATACATCACATATGTACATGCCTGGAAGGTCGAGTTTACTGCATTCATTCGCTGTTTTTGAATTAACTAAGCTAGTCTAGTTTGCCATGGGCTGTATGCGGCTCTATAGCAAGCAAAAAAAGAGAAAAAGAAAGAGAGCGGCCGGCGGCATAGAGAATATGCTCGCCGATGTTGAGGAAGGCTCCTGTTTATCCCTGAGACGTTCATTTCCTTCCTGCTCTCGCTGTATACATGAACATCTCGACTGTGCCGCCACTGTCGCCTGTTTTATGCTTTCCTCCCGCCGTCGTCAGTGCCCAACGCCAGATAGCGGACCGAGGTCCTGTTCGCATACTGAGCTCGGATTGTGCGGACTGTTGGCGCTCAGAGTCGAAATGCTGAAATATCGAATTGCTTTTTGATACAAACAACTACAGTAATAAATAGTCCGGAGTGACGAAAGGCCGGTGCAGCAAAGCACCCGCGAACCCCAGACGTCGAAATCAAAATTCCCAATCCTCATCTTCAACGGACTTGATGGCCCAGCTGAACTTGTCGCGGAGGGTCTTGGAGAAGAACTTCTCAATAGGAACGTCGAACTTCTTCGCGAAGACGACAGTGAGACGAGGATCGATGTAGTTCTGGTTTACATTAGCAGCGGCCCTCAAAAGTTTACTCACAAATACTTACAATCTTAGAGGTGCTCAAGGCGACCTCCTTGTTACCATCACGATCAGCGGCCTGCAACTCCAAGGTCTTGACTCTGTCGTCAAACTTCTTGACCTGTTCGTCGAGTTTCTCGATTGAGGGACTTCGACCTTCCGGCTCCACCTTCTTCGACTTGTTCTCCTTCTTGAACTTTGCCGCCAGTTCGTCCGCCGCCTTGAGACGCTCCTTAAGCTCCTTGTCAGGAAACGGCTTCTCCCCTTCGGCGAGACGTTTCTCATTATCCTTCTCAAACTTCTTCGTGATCTTGCTGCGTTGCTCTTCCACCAGGAACTTCTGGTGTTCGAGAATCCATTCATCGGTCAAATCCTCCGGACGAGCGAAGAAGTCAGCGCCCTTCTTCTTCTTCACCTTGTTATCCACCTGGAGCATCATCATTTTCGTCCGCCATTGCTGATATCGGAGACCTTTGATACGATCACTGAGCTTCTCCATCTGAGCCTCATGGGCGGCTCCGACAGTGCGCTTGTGGTTGCAAAGAATGGCGACCTCGCGGTTGCAGTCGTTGTAGAGCTTGACCTTCTCCGCGATCGTCAAGTTCTTGTGGTCAACCAGCTTTTGAAGGAGGTTGGACATGGTGAAGGATGCGTTGTAGGTACGGAAAACCTTCGCTGTCAGACCCGGCATGTAATTCTTGAGATGGTTATTGAGTTGCGTGGTAGTCAGGCGGTCGAAGATGTCGTCACCGTCGGTCTTTGGCGGCTTCTTGAACAGCTTGAGGTTCTTGAAGACCTGCTTTTCGACCGTGACCTCGTCGTAGAACCGAATACTGTCCTTTCCGAGGAAGTCGAAGATGACGGTGTTAGGTTCTCGCAGGGTAATGTGCTCATACTTGAGTGAGCAGCAACCGACCGTTTCGGCTTCGTTCTCGGTGTCCTTTTCGTTGCCCGCTCTGAGAGCGAACTTGTCAATCAGGTACACGGCCGTGGCTCTCTGTCGATCAGCCATAACCTCGCTCTTGAGATCCTTCGTGTAATCCCTGCGGATCTTGTCGATGTGCTTCTTTAACTCGCGGGCCTTTTCGAATTTCTTCATGTCACTCTGGCCCTTGATAGCGCTGGCAGCACCGAGCATCACGTACTTGTAAGCGCCGTTGATGTTCTCCTGCCACATAGCCAGCCAGGTAGCCTTGTTGTCATGGACAACCGCCTTCCACTGGTGTCCCTTGGGAGGTTCTGGGACCTTGGCCTCCAGGCCAATGTTGATCGTGATTTGCTCGGGATACACCCTCTTCTTGAGCTTTCCCGTCTTTGGGTGTTCGCCACGGCCGCGGAAGAGACTCGGAGGTTCGACGCGAAAGTTGCCAACCTTTTCCTTGCGTCCGTCCCACTTGCAGTACATAAATGGGGCCTCCAACTCGTCCTTTTCAGCCTTGAACGCCTTCTTCTCCGCCGGGGATCGGCTTTTTCTGATGGCGCTCTGCTGCTCGTAGTATTGGAAGATTTGCTCAAAGTTCATCTTGGAGAACTCTTTAATGTCGACCTTGTTGCCCTGTTTGTCAGTCGCGTGACCTGACTCCTTCAGAACAGCCTTGAAATCATCAAAGAAGTTCTTCTGGAATACGGGGTTGTCGACATTGTGCTTGGAGTTCAGCATGGCTCCGAAAAAGCCGGCAACTTCCTCGGCTTCAATCGGAAGGTTTACTGGCTTCCCGTCATAGAGCAACCTGACATTCTTCGGAAGGGGCTGGTACTCGGGCGGGAACATGACTCCGTTGTGTTCCAATGTGGTCCACTTGACGCTGTCATCCTCTTTCTTGGGATCCTTCCACCACTCGTACTCCTCCTCTTCGTCTTCTTCGGGGGCCTCGCTCTCTTGCTTGGCCTTTGCGGCAGCCTTCTTGGCTGGCGCCTTTGCGGAAGTAGCAGCCTTGCCTTTTGCCACTACAGCCTTGGCTGGGGTGGCTCTTTTCGCTGCTTTTTTCGCAATGGGCTCGTCGGAGTCCGATTCAGGCTTCACCCTGTTCGGCTTCTTCTTGGCAGATCCGACGCCGTTCGATTGGCGCTTCTTGATCGCTGACTTGGCCAAAGGCTCATCGTCGGATGACTCGTCCTTGACAACCTTCTTCGGTGTAGACTTCTTTGCCTTGGCCTCGTTGGCACGAATGCTGCGAGCTTCCTTAGCGGCTGCCTTCTCGATGTCGGCCTTCTTCTTCGCGAGCCTAACACCCAAGGGCTGATCGTCATCGGAGGATTCGTCGGGGAGAGCCGTCTCATTGTACGAAGGAGGCAGGTTCTTACCCCTCCTTGAGGTGAGCGGCTCGTCATCCGAATCTGTCTCTGGTGCCTTGGGCTTCGTCTTTTGTCGCTTGGCCTAGGAGCACACCGTCAGCCTCGGACTTCGCCACCATCTGCATACGATATGCAACCTACCAGAGGGGCGTCATCGTCACTCTCGGTTTCGTCCTTGTAATTGACCTTGGGCAACGACGAACGAGACTTCCGCTTGCCGTTCGTGGACGGGCCGTCAACATCCATAGCATCGTCGTCTACAGGGCCATGGCGAATGGAGAGGCCAGGCGGGGCGGCCTTTGCCTTGGACGCGGTTCTGTCCATATCGATGTCGTCGGCTTTCGAAATTCTCGATGCAGATACTGCAATGGGGTAGTTAGAAAGTGGTTGAGTTTTTTCTTGGTGGTTTCGCGGGCACAGTAGAATTGAGAGCAAGGCACGGGACGAGTCAGGTGGGTTTGTGATTCGTCGTGGAGGGAGAGAGAGAGAAAGAGAGAGGAAAAAAAGTGACACGTCCGGTGTAAAGTGGCAGACGCGAAAGGTAAAGCGTCTGACAGCGCAGAAAGTTTAAGGTGGTTTCTTAGCGCACTTACCGTGTCCGTTAGACCTCGCAAGAGGTGCGTCGTCGTCGGAAGAGCTCATTGTGAGGGCGAAAGGTGTCGGTTCGCGACGTTTATCAACCGCTAAGTAAGAACAGAATCGCAAAGTCCAAAACCGGGGCCTTGTGGAGCAGAAAAAGTTGCTATAGGCGCCGATCCGCGCAGAAGAATCGCGTAGATATATAGGCAAGAGCCGAATGGTTGGAAACACCGCCACTTGCTTGGGTTGAAGACGCAGGGGAAAGCACCCACGTCAAGTGCGACTCGAGGAAGGAGGGCGAAGTATTCGGGAGGAGAGAATCGAGGGAAAGGAAGCTAGGAAAGGATGGGCGGGAATTTCATCGAAGACCTTCTAGCCGCGAACGAAACTTAATGGGGCTGCCCCTTGGAGTCTAGGTAATAATAATCAATCCAAGGAACAGTACGGATAAGCTGGCCGGGCAAGCAAGAGCCAGTTCCCTTCCTCTTCCCCATCCCCGCCACGCCTGTGCCACAGTCACGTGATCAGCCACCGGCTGTTGCTCAACTCGTCGGGTGCGAAGAATGCTAGCCGGAGCGAAAATAATCTCGACTACCAATCTCTCCCGAAGCACCGCCCGACAGCGTCAATTGATCTCGAAAGCGGTCGTGATCAATTGGTCCCCACACACGGCAGAGGCTCGATCTTGTTCATACCTACCAACTTTCACAATGCTTTCCCGGGCGGTGAGACCAGCTCTGCGAGCTGCGGCTGCGGCTCCCTCGCGGTAAGTCGGAATCCACACCTTCCTGAGCTTGGAAAATCGGAGGAAAGGGACTGCACGTCCGACGAGGTCAACGCCGACCGTCGGCCATCAATGATTAAGAAGGACGGCACGGAGTATCAGAATGGGATCGGGGAGCTATATGGAAGGATCGATTGATATCAGAGAGCTGCAATGCTGATCACGGCGTTTCTACAGAGTCACGGCCAGCGCGCCTAGCAACGCTGCCACCTTCGCGACCCTCCGTGAGATCGAAGGCCGCCTCAAGTCCATTCGTAACATCGAGAAAATCACCAAGACTATGAAGATCGTCGCTTCGACCAAGCTCAACCGTGCTCAGAAGGCCATGACCGATTCCCGCGTCTACGGTGCCACCTCGAACCAGGTCTTCGACTCGGCCGAGACCAAGCCCCTCGAAGGCGAGGGCAAGAAGGAGCTCATCATCATCTGCTCTTCCGACAAGGGTCTCTGTGGCGGTATTCACTCGGGTCTCTCTCGTACTATCCGCCGCCAGTTCCTTGAGAAGGACGCCACCGCCGACCTCGTCATCCTCGGCGAGAAGTGCAAGTCTCAGCTCCAGCGCACTAACGCGAAGGACATCCGCCTCAGCTTCGCCGGCGTCGGCAAGGACGTCCCCACCTTTGCTGATGCCCAGGCTATCACCGACCAGGTCGTCCAGCTCTCCGGCGACTACTCCTCCATCAAGATTCTCTACAACAAGTTCATCAACGCCACCAGCTACGAGCCTACCATCATTGAGGCATTTTCTGAGGAGGCCATTGCTGCGTCCCGTAAGCCCCCCCTGCGGAACGTGGACAAGACTTCTATTGCACGAATATATCTGACATTTGATAGCCAACTTCTCCGCCTTCGAGGTCGACGAGGAGCTCCTCCCCAACCTCCGCGAGTACGCCCTTGCCAACTCCATCTACTGGGCTCTGGCCGAGGGCCACGCTTGCGAGATCTCTGCCCGTAGAAACGCCATGGACGTACGTAACCCTCCTCCGTCGTTGCGTTCTAACTACAGTCGAGCCCGTGCTGATCTGAGATTTATAGAACGCTTCCAAGAACGCTGGCGACATGATCAACAAGTACCAGATTCTCTTCAACCGCACCCGCCAAGCCGTCATTACTGGAGAGCTGGTCGAGATTATCACTGGTGCCACTGCCTCCGAGGACATGTAAAGCGGGTTTGGAAAAGCGCGCATCAGATAGAGATGATTACCACCTCTCTTCCCTTTGTATCAAGCTACCAAGGGCGGCTACTTGCCCTCAGTGTACCAAATCCTCCCGAATACATGCCGATCTAGAACATGGATAATTCTGTTTCACTTTTCATCGCCCCTTTCACGTATGGAACCATTACCTGTGATGGCATCGTCTATGCTACTGCTCTCATTATGTACGGCCTTTCGAATAGTAAACCCCTTATGCACAGGACCCGTTGCCGGGCAAAGGGAACAGCAGTGACTCGCATATCAAGGTGAAAAGATGATGATTATAACATGTGGGTATGCAGTGCTCCCCTCAACGCCAATAAAACAAAACCGCGGCCCAAGTATGCATCCTGACGCCATACGCACCCCATTCGCTGGAGACCATCTGCTACCTAGGCCAAGAAAACAAAACGAAAAGTATAGTCTTGAGCAGCGCCTTCCCACCCCCGTGAAAGCACCCCAAAAAAACACCATCAGAACTCAACGTCGCTGCCGTCACTTTCAGCGTAGCTGACATGTTTCGTCCTGCGATGCTTCTGTGCGCTGCTTTCCCGTTGCGACCCGCTGCTCTCCCCGTTCTGGGGGTTGTATGGGTACTCTCTTTGAAAGGCCGCCAGGATCTCGACGTAGTCCTTGTCCCACTGCGCCAACTTCTTGTTGTACGCCGCGACAGCTTCGGAGTAGGCGGCCTTTTGCTCGATCGCCTGGTCCTCGAACGGCTTTCTCTCCTCGGGCGTGGCGGCCTTCCACATCTTGGACGTCATGACGCGCACCTCGTTCGGCGCCGGCTTCTTCCGCCCCGCGCGCTCATCCTCGCACTTTTTACGGGCGACCTCAAAGAAGGTCCTGCTATAGAGGAGGTAGGCGTTCACAGCTAATTTGGCGGGCGGCGAGGGCCTCTCGCCAATCTTGGATTTGATATGTTCCCAGGTAGCCAGCTCGTAGGCCTCCAGAAGAGCTTGTTCCGGGTCCTTGGGTCCGTCCATGTCCTTCCGTTTGTTCGAGACGCTTTCTTTGGGTAGAACCAATGGTGTCGGGATGTCTATCGGGCCGAGCATCGAATCGACAACCTCTGATGCTGCGCGAAGTCCCGATAGGTAGGCTCCGTGAACGGTGGCAGGATGAGTGCCAATTGTGTGCTCTCCAGCGAAGAAGAGGTTGCCGATCGAGCGCGACATCGCGTCATAGTCGTCAGGTTGCATGTCTGGACCAGCCGAAGAGTAGCTTCCTCTAGCAAACTTGTCCGAGGCCCAGCGGGTGACAACCGATTCAACAGGGTATGGCACCGCAGGTCCAAAGACGCTGCGCAAGACTTCGGTCGCCTCGGCAATCAAATTATCGTTACTATTGTGCTCCGTGTCGAAGCCAGCATCGCCCGCCATGAGCGCTACAAGACATGGTAACCCTGTGGTCTGGGTGACGTTGAACCATTGAAAGAGGCGCCCTCTCGAGGATTTGTAGTCGCTTTGGTTCAGACTATGCCGGTTAGGGGCATCTCGCAAAACACCAAAGATATGCCTCTCCGTATCCCAGAAGGGGTGGTCGTAAACCAGGACCAGTTTGTTGAGCACCCCATACCCTATCCGGGCGATTACGTCTGTCTTCCACTTGGGTAAGGGTGGGTCAAATTCAACGTTGCCCTGCTTCAACACACCAAGCGGTATCGTCGAGACGACGTAGTCTGCTTCGACTGTCGTCCCATCTTCGCAGTAAACAGAAGCGCGTCCGTTCTCCTGCGTGTCGTACTTGATCTTGTTGACGGCAGCTCGCGGTCTAACGTCGAGAGACGTCGGGCAGTGCATGAGACCCCTGGGAACGCTTTGGTACCCGCCAACGATCATGGTGTGCTTGCCTTCCCACTCATTACCAGCGTCAATATCCCAGCCACCTAAGCTAAGATTATGAAGATTCGTGGCATTGCTGTATTCCAGGTTTGCCACGTGCCAGTTGATGAGGCGATGGTCTTGGGCGGTCAAATCCACGATATTGCGGTACTGAACGACGGCCTCGTCCATGACTGAACCAAGGGTCGCCGCTGGCAGGCCCACGGCTTCGTTCAGATCGATATTAGCGTCGTTCGTCGCACTATTTTTCAGTGCCCACCCCATCATCTTGGCCTTTTCAGATGCTTTGAGAATACCTGGTGTGCCAGGTTGAGTGTGAACACGCCCGGTCAGCTTATCTGAGGAAACTGGCACCAAGTTGACCCGTTCAGGCACATTTTGTTGGGAGACGGGCGGCGCGTGCGGCATAGCGGCAGTCGCTTCTTCAGCCTGTCCGATCGTCTTGTGTCCATCACTCACAGCATCTCGCGCTTCATTGATCAAGTCTCGGTTGCCTTCGATCAGCTTGGAGGGCTGTGACTTGAATTTGTATTCGCTGACTCGATCCAAGCAGTCGTTGTACAGATTCTCCACGAGCTGATCTCTCACATAGTCCACAGGTTTGCCGTTTGAATCGTAAATTGTCGTCTCTGACCGCAGGGCACGGTACGGAAGACACAGCTGTGCACGTACAAGGACGTTCATCGGGTTGCCGCGCTCGAATCCCGTGATAATCATTCCGCCCATCTCGGCAGTAAACCGTTCACCTTCAAAGTCCGGCAGCGGTAGTGTCGGTTTTGATTTAAACTCTCTCGAGTAGACTCTTCCACCCACCCTACCGCGTCCCTCAAGTACGACAATTTCCGGTAACGGCTTTCCAAGCGCGCGATATCGGTCTGAATACTGCCGGAGTAGCCCATCGAGGTGTCTTGCGCAACCCAACCCGGACATACCGGCACCGATGACCACGATTCTTTTCCTCCTGGGCACATTATCTGCACCTGCGGCTTGCTCGGTCCAGTCGTTCATCGCCGGGAATTCCACACAGCCAAAATTGATGTAGCCACGCCGCACAAGCCAGTCGTAACACACGCTTGCGACATCAAACCACCGGACGTTGGCGCAGCCGACCGCCTCGTTCCTCGACACTGCAACACGCGGGTTGTTGTACCAAAGTCGAAGGATACCGTTTCTGATGTTGAGATATGTGGTGACCTGGACATGACTGATATGATGTCGAAACATCTGGTATTCCTCTTGATGCAGTGCATATGGGTTGAGCCTTGAGGACTCAGCAGCTTCTATGCATTGTCTTGCGTATTCATAATTTGAGAGGTTTGATGGGATTGACGACTTTGGCTTCACATCGAAGGATCGTCGCACCGCCTCGCGCACAAGAGGGGTCTCCGTCGATGGGATGGAGAAGTCCTTGTTGCCCTCTAGGTCTACGGGCGTCGTTGCCTTACTAGAAAGTGATGAGGGCACCGAAGACAGCTCAGACTGCTCGTGGTCAGACAAATTAGTCATCGGTGATTCGAACGACTCGTGAGGGGTATCGTGTGACTGGATATGGAGGGTTTCTGATTCGGCATCTCCTGCCACAGGTGAACTGCTTCGGCGTTAGCCAAGATCCACATCCCGTTTTGTACATAGACGAAGACAAAGTCAAGGCATCGCGATGGAGAGGAACAAGCAGCCACGTACCCAGGGCTGGATGCAGGGGCGGAGGAGAGCTCCGCCTCATCTTGGCTTGTGTCATCTAAGTCCATATCTTCCGTCCACACGACGATTTCCGGTGCAATTTCTGAGACCGCTTCTGATGAGACCCGAATTGGTGAGGATGCTGTCGTCGAGTCTGCAAAATTTGACGTCGATATCCGACTGAGCGTTGCACCGGCCCTTGAAGGCATGAAGTCTGATATGCGTGAGTTCCGACCTGGGAAATCCATCGAGCCCTTTTCGAACCTCGTGTCCTGCTTAACACGAGACCTTGGACTGGATCTCATATTTCAGTCGTCGGCTTGGGTTGGATTCGAGGACGATGTATGTCTATATGTGGATGGTTGGCGATGAAAGTTGCTGGGCCTGAGCCCCGTCCGGGGGTGTATTGCGGTGGGCCTAGTCCAAAGTCGACAACATGTTACGATAGCTTAGCTCAGGGGAACCCGGATAGCTTCGCTGCATAAGATCCGTCAGCTGGTTGGGGTTCACGAATTTGCAAGTGCTAAATATAAGAGGAGACAGATGTGAGGTGCCGACCTTTTGGCTGCGGAGACGCCGCTGGCACTGGCCGCAAAGCACTGTCCGTCCTCGGCTGTGTGAGCCGTCTCAAGATCGTTCGAGTTGCGATGGGATAGCACCGAGTTAGGTGTATGAAACCCGGCCTATTGTTCTAGACAATTCTGTTGAGGAGACAAAGTCGTATGCACGAAGAGAGAAATCGCCAGATACATGACCCGTTGAAATCGCTAGGTTCGGCCGGCACTCGAACATGAGGAGCTCCAGTCACGTGATGACCTGACAACCCATTGCCTGCAGGCCCGAGCCACACCGGCAACAACTCTTACGGAAGCCACTGACTCGAGACACTGGCCGACAATCGCAGAACGCGAAGATGAACAATAATGCTGCTAGTAGGCTCAAGACAATATCCTTTGAGAGACTTTTATTATCTAAACTTTCGTTGTTTTCTTCAACTTTGACCACATCGCTCTAGTCACACGTAGCTCCTGGTATCGTTGGTTGTCCCGGTTGCCCATTCCCCCATGCATCTCACGACATGGGGCTTGAAGGCTTTATGTTTTCTCTCGCGAATGACTCATTTTCGATCGCTGCATCCATCATCCGATCCCCGTTGATGATCGATGTCGTACAGATGATAATGTTCCTTCGAGCTGCAGATAGAATTGGTTAGTGTCGTGCTGCTTTGAAGAAGCCCTCTGGAGTCACTTACATTCTTCCTGCTTCGCGATGAACCGGAGAGCAGCGATCTCAGTGAACGTTATGCCTCCGACGAACACGACGAATACCGTTTGCTTTTCTACCCCTCCTGACAACAGCGCCCGAGCTTTGACAGCTTTCTCCTCACCCTTCTGCAGTTCGTAAAATGTCTGCCCACGAACATGTTTGACAGCTTCGTCAAAACCATTCCATCCCTGCGCTGCGGACCCTCCAGGTGCACCACTGACGCCATTTCCTCTCGTGACTTTCAGCAAGTATTGCTTCTGCAAAACGCACTGGATAAGTCGGACCGAAAGCGGCGCGTATCCGCTGTACACGTACGCTATATCATTGGGATCGTCTTCCTGGACCTCGTCAACGATGAGACGAAGAAGCTTGCGAAGGTAAGTGTAGTTCGTCTTCGTCCCTGTATTATTACCGCCAGCGCCAGTCATGGGGATCATTTCCGCCAACGGGGAAGATCGCGATAGAAATAGCTGAAGCTTCTCAAGGTTGTTCAGAGTCAGAATATGTTGGTAGCCGTAGCCCTCCAAAATAAGCCGCCGGAACTGGTCAAACTCCTTGGGTTTGATGCCACCTGAAATGCAAGAGTAGATGCAAAGCAGTCTCAGAACTTCCGGCAATGGGGTGTTTCGGGCTATCAGCTCCTCAATGGCATTGAACTGAGATGATGGGTCCGCACCAGCAGCTAGGTTTTGCTGCGCTTCCAAGAGACCTTTGAACTGGTCTGTCCGCGTGTACTTTATAATCTCCTCCGCCAAGCCCGTATGAATTCTCAAGCTCTGCTGTTCGGCCTGGTATCCTGGCAACTTGCTGACAAAGTCTTTTAGTTCGGCGATTGACTTGTGGCTGTTACGGCCCTCGTAGTCCTTTTGCAGGTTCTGCAGGCGGCGAGCAACTTTGTTGAGCAAACTACCCACAATGGCAAAGTTGGTGTCTCGAAGTTGCTCATACAGCTTATCGGAGGAGTCCAACTGTATCTTTCTTTTCCTAGCCTGTGCGCTGGTGGCCGAAGACTGAGACGGGGCACCGACCACAGTGGTGTCAACCTCGGCTTGGTTATTTTGTATACCAAACACCTCATCGATGAGTCCCTCATATGTTAATTGAGTTAACAGAGGAGTGACGAAGTCTACTTCGCGATCGATGATTATAGCACTTTCGGTAAGTGTGCTTGGTGACAAGCTGCCTCTGTTCGTCTCAGCAGCATCCTCGCCAGCAAGAATCTCTTGTCGCATTCGTGCCAGGAGCTCGGCTACTCGTTTCGCGTTGTCGCCTTTGCCGATAATCCGAGGAAATAGGCCATTGTTCTGCTGGATTTCCATCAAAGCTTTGGCGAGTAGGAAGGACGGCGTGACATCTTTGGAGAGATAGAGGTCGCGAAAAGATTCATCCAGCTCGAGTGAAAGAACATCTTTTTCTAGAGGGAAGAAGTATAGTGGCAGCTCAGAGATATTGACATCGCCCAAGACGCCGGCCTCCTCCAGCAATTTGTCGGAGACAAGGGTCCGCCGCGGAACCCAGAAGATGTGGAAGTCATGGCCGGTTTGGCTCTCGCGCTGCAAACGTCGAATCTGCTCTATGAGGCTATTAGCGCTGGGCACTAAGCACAGCCCGTCTCGTCTCACAACGTATGGGTTACGATGAGGTGTCGACCAAGAACACACATGAAAACAAGCGGAAGAGTGTGGATCTCTCTGCTGCTACATGAAAAACTCCTCGTGGATCTGCATGGTATGAAGCGCTGACCTGCTATCGTTTGTGCATGACGTGCACACTCCCCGCGGGCTATGAAGATGACATTTCGCTGGCTTGTATCGGCGTTCTTGTTTTCGAGGAAGAAGAACTTGTCCACGCCGTATTCCTGGAGGGTCGCGACCTTGACAATGGTTCCAATTGGGCCGGCTAAGCTGCGCTCAAGAATGAGATTCTTCTTTCCGCGAACCTGATGACGCCGGTGGTTGGTTAGCTCTTGAGGACAGACTGCCAGCTCGGAATGCCTTACTTACAGCCTCGAGCAGATAGAGGAGGTCCTTGCGCGCTTTATCCTTTATCTGATCTGTATTAAAGCCAGCTCGAGGAGCCATTTTCAGCTCTCCATTCGTTTGGAGAATATTGTGTTGTCGTCGTGGGGGGGGGGGGCTTGGACTGGCCGCTGCTCAATCAGTAGGACGGAGCGTGTGGAAAGGAGAAGCTGAGGCGCTCAGCTAGGTATCGGTGGAGAGATTAGATAGAGCACGGGACACCACTCGGCGCGTCAGCGGGGCCTCGGCGAGTAATAGACGTCACTGCCCGGCGAGACGTGCACTGTCAGGTCCAACGAAATTTCGTTTCCTGGAGCAGCCGGCTTCACTAGGATTTCCATACTGGGTCAACGAGCCTAGCCGCTGCGTCTAGCCTGCTCTCGACGCAGACAACAAAAGTCAATTTCGACAACATTATTCTTCTTCGAAAATCAGCGATCATCTACTCACGGAAGCTTAGCAAATCACTGTTCGCAAGGCGGTCGGAGGGATGTTTGCAGACCACTAAATGTCATGATCTTTTGACACTTTGCATGGTCTACCGGATGTAAAGATGCACGCTACGTGACAGGACGGAAGATTGCCCAGCCAGATGGGCGTTTGCCTCTCCTCCTGTCAGCCATCATTCAAAATGGGGCTGATCATAGTCTGCGGGAACCCGATTCCGCCTGCGAAACACTTTTTCAGATGCTCTTTCTTCAGTGCCGCTGCATAAATGCTGCAGAGGCCCATCATTGCCATGCCGGTATTCTCCTGCCTCTCGCAAGAACCAACTCCATAGCCGTCTGTCTGCCCTTAGTTCTCCCGATCTGTACGCCAAATTCAAGTCCAACGCCGGAAACAACGCCGCCGTGCAAGACATCGTCGTCTTGATCAGACACTGTTATCGTGATAGTAGAAGTCGATATCTCTTGGTCGCAGTCTGTTGCTCCGAACGAACTCGTCGTCCCCCGCCGGTCGCTCGTTCTTCTCGTTGCCAGTCAGCATGCTCTGTATGCTCATGCATACGCTCTCGACGTTCTGCACTGGACTCCAGCCTTGACTGCCGAGCAAATCGAGACAGATGATGCCGTTCGAATAGATGTGTGGGTGCATTGGAATCGGTCGCTCGGTCGTCTTAACGAATGTGACCTCGGGAGGCTCTAATAAGACTCGTCAGCTGGGCAGCAACGAGGAACAATAACAAGCGCAGAGAGCATACCGATAGGGTATTGTTGGGAGAACTTGAACTTGAGCCTGTAGACCTGATCCTTATACAGCGGGTTGTCGTCCAGAACCCTAATATCCATGAACCACTCTTCGAAATTATCAGCTGAAATGAGATCGATACCCGGGGGCAGACCGGTGTTCAGCTAATTATGAAAAAGTCAGAGGGTGTTGCGACACAGAGCGGGCAGCAAACGACGGTCGGTAAAAGTCGGCCGTGAGGCAGGTACATGCATGGACTGGATGCGACAGACCTTAGAAAGCTCCTTGGCCAGCCGCTTGGAAGCGAAGCTGGACGCCATTTCGAAAAATGCAGAACGATGCGGATCAGGCCGCGCTCAGTAGACGACGAGATAGGGGGGATAGAGCAGGGAGACGCCGCAGGAGATGACCGTCGGCGGCTCGAAAAAAGCAAGGCAAGGCAGTCAGACGAAGAGAGGAGGGGCTTGTCGGTTGTTGGAGGGGCTGCCCAGAGATGGACCCCACGATTCGGTGGTTCCGCGCGCCGGAAAAGTAGATGCAAGAACTGTGCAGTGATGACCGGAAGATAGAACGCAGTAGGTCTGGAGTGTAACTTTTCGTCTTGTCTACTAGGAACGAGCTGGATATCCAAAGTTGAAGAAGAAGAAATTACGATGTCAAAAGATTGCGCCGTCAGAGAAGATGCAAAGAGGAAGATGCAACGACGGTCTCTGCCGATTAACAAGCCGTCAGGTGGGTGTGTAGAGACACTGTAACAGCAGGCACAGCTCGGTTTACAGGCGCCAAGGTCGGATGGCAGCGAGTAGCTAGCTGGCTGAGTAGCACCTTAACAGCGCCGCCCGCGAGCAAACATTGGCTGCTTCTGATACCGGGTCTAGGTAGGTAACGTGCGTGTTGGTGGGGAGACGTCCTTTCCTTCCAGTGATCTGGGCGGTTCTTTGTGCATTGCAATGCATGTATCGTTGGCCCCAACCCGCACGCATCTACGTGGACGTGGCGGCAGACTTTTGAATAACATACCTAGATAGGTAGGTTACCAACCGTCCTTACACTCTCGATTACCGCCGTCTTTGGGAGCCCTGTTCGGGTGACCACTCCTTCTTTTCGGCAACGACTCAGGCTGCTGAGGACAACGTTTTGTATGAGAAAGACATCGAAGCTGGACATGCCTACAAGCTAAGCATGGGAACATGGGACAACCCCCCCCCTCCAATTTACGTGGGCATCGTCATCAGCAGGAGTTTTCTTTGGAGCATGCACTGGTTGCCTACGAGCTTACCTAGGTACTCAGATCCGTCTTCATTGCCTGTTTGCCGAGGGACCCTCAGCCTCTACGTCACTGATCGAATCGCAACAATGATAACAAAGGGGAGAAGGCTAGAGAGAAGCGGCCCTCCTCAGCCACACTTTTCAAACAGGCGTCCTCCAGTCGTTTGATCGTACAGAATACGGCGATCCACACCAGAAACCCTTACCAGCGGTAATAGCGGGTACTGCCAGTGCACTTTGGTTGGCCGCCAGTCATTTAAGCCTACCAGCTACCTAGGTATTAGATAGGAAAGCACTGCAACCACCGCCACGGCCGTTCCCACGGCTTAGAGGTTAGAATTAGCAGGCTATCTAGTGTATTATTAGAGCAAGAAAGGTTGAAATAATTTGTTATCCATCTCGTATGTGACTTACGCCAGACTGGCAGCCGACTGAAAGTGCAGTAGCAATCCATTCGCCTCGTTGCTGGCCACCTTTGGTGCTCCTCGCTCCTCGAGTGCAGTGGCATCACAGATGTCTGTGCTTCACTTCTCTGCCCCTCATCTGTCTGCGGCTGAGCATCCTGTTTAATTCCTCGCAGCCCACAAGGCTCACTTCGGCTGGCCATGACCCCTGGGAAACACTGTTCCCTGTAATGAATAGATGGGTGAACTGCCTCTTTCGCTCGCTGCGTGCCCTACTCCTGAGGCTGCCTCTCATGCATCTGTTCTCCTCTTTGAGCTCTTGTGATTCGAAGGATACTATAAAAGAGTACTTTCTGTGGTCTCGATTGATTAGCCCCTCTTTCACCCGCCTGCCTACCTACTATTCTTCCTACTTACCTACCTAGATACCTAGGTACAGAGCCAATACCTACCTACTAGGTAGCCTGACTTTTGACTGGACCCCAGATCCCATAGCCCCTACCCATCGCACCTCCCGCCCTTTGTTACCCCACTTCACCCCTCAGCCCAAGCGCCAGCAGCTCCAGCACCCAAACCCGGCCCCCCTCTCGCCAGTCGACCTTGCAAGTCTCCATCAGCAACGCTGCTTCTCCGTCCAGTCCAGGGTTCGAGCCTTCTTGGACAGCTTGAAATTTCCCTTCCCCTAAGCCAGCCTCGAGCATCTCTTCCTCATCCACGCTTGTCTGCGCTTTCTCTTCTTCCGCTCGACTCTCCGCGACAGCTCCATCGTCTCTGCGCTTGTTGTGTCCGCACAGCCATTCGACTACCCTTACGCTCGCTGCGACCGCCTACGACTACCACAAAATGAGTTGTAAGTGCCCCGGTCGCAATGGTCATTGGCTCTAGGATGGCCTATAAACAAATAGCTTCGCTCTGTTTTGGCCCCTTCTATTCGCTTCGTGCCATGTCTTTGTTCAATCTTCCGGCGCCCACATTATAGCTGATGCTAACTACGGGTTCCTTAACAGTCTCCAACATGCTGAGCAGGCTTCAAGGCCAACCCGAGAGCTACGATAAGAAGTTCGAGCCCCTCCCCGATATCTCATCTAACGATTTTCTCTAACGCGTTCGTTACAGAGCTAAATACCGCTTCGGGCGCACGCTTGGAGCTGGAACTTACGGTATCGTCCGTGAGGCTGACGGTCCGTCCGGCAAGTGTGCCGTCAAGATTATCCTCAAGAAGAATGTGAAGGGCAACGAGAGGATGGTTTACGACGAGCTGGACATGCTCCAGCGCCTCAAGCACTCACACATTGTTAAATTTATCGACTGGTTCGAATCCCGTGTAAGTACCGCACCAGTTGGAACCGTTATATGATTTCTGACAACCGCTGTGAAGGACAAGTACTACATCGTTACTGAGCTGGCCACGGGCGGAGAGCTATTCGATCGGATTTGCGAGCAAGGCAAATTCACGGAAAAGGATGCTTCGCAAACCATCAAGCAGGTCCTTGAGGCCGTCAACTACCTGCATCAGAACAACGTTGTTCACAGAGGTAGGCACTTCCTGACATATCACATCATTGTCAGCTCTGCTAACGCGTTTCCCAGATCTGAAGCCTGAGAACCTTCTCTACCTGACCAGAGACGCCGAGTCTGACCTGGTCTTGGCCGATTTCGGCATCGCGAAGATGCTCGACCGGAAGGACGAGGTTTTGACAACAATGGCCGGCTCCTTTGGCTACGCAGCTCCCGAAGTTATGCTGAAGAAGGGTCATGGCAAACCTGTGGACATGTGGTCCATGGGTGTCATTACATACACTCTTCTCTGTGGTTACTCTCCCTTCCGTTCGGAGAACCTCCAGGACCTCATCGATGAGTGCAGTAACGCGCAGGTCGTTTTCCACGAGCGTTATTGGAAGGATGTCAGTGACGACGCAAAGGATTTTATCCTGCATCTTCTGCAACCGGAGCCTGTGAAGCGCTGGTCGAGTGAGGTTTGTGACCTTGCATGGGCGCTGTGAGGGAACAAGGAACAACACTGACAGAACCACAGGAAGCTCTCCGTCACCCCTGGCTCAGCGGAGAGAATGCCAGCGATCACAACTTGCTACCCGAGATCAAGGCTTACATTGCCAAGGCTCGCCTTCGCCGCGGCATCGAGATGGTCAAGCTGGCCAACAGAATCGAGACACTCAAGGCTCAGGAAGAGGACACGGAAGACTCAGACTTCCCGGCCGATGCTATCAGCGCAGCCGACCAATCCAAGCACCTCGGCGCACACGAAATCGCTGTTGGCGAGAAGCGCAGTCTGTCCAAGACGATCAAGGGGGCCATCTTCCGCGAGGTTGTTCTTGCTAAAGTCCGCGAGATGAAGCAGCAGCAGGACACTCTCAAGGTGAAGGAGGAGGCGGAGAAGGAGCACAAGAGACGCAGCTTTCAGGGCTGAGGAGCGCCGCTGATGGGTCTATTGTGATCCTGGAATATGATACCACACCGAGTTGGATGATACAGCAGAGCTATGGTCATGGCTCTGGACCGGTCCTTAACCTTGCTGATAATTCCATCCTCATCGCGTCGCTTGTTGCGCGCCCATTTCGTTTTCGGCCTGCGGTGTACAGGAATTGGTCAGTGCTGTTTGTTTGTTGCTTAACCAGAGCGGATGACAGGGAAAGAAAAGCGAGCAAGACCGGGTTTTCATACGATTGTCATCAAGTTCACACAGAACTGTGTTCCGCCTTGATAATTTGGTCTTTGAATCGCGTGAGCCGTCTGAACAGTGGCTATCCTTCGGATGGCGTTTTTGACATGTCTGATCATCCTCGGTTGGTCATGCCAGAGGTCTCCCCCACTTTATTGGCTGACGGCTGTTGAACGTGCGCCCAACTATAATCCATGTCTACCAACAACATGAGCGGCAAGAGCATGGGTGGGTGGTGGCTCAGTTGGCGACATGGCACTTGGCAAGGTTATAGGGTTCCAAGATGAACTAGGTATGCAAGCTGGCATTGCTACTGCTTGAAGTCGAGAAAAGGGAGGGGCGATGCCTCCTTCGGGTATTAGCCCCTTCCACCCTCTTCCCGCTCTAAACTACTAATATGGTGTTGTGTCGGATGATCATTACGAGTCGTCGAAACTGTTTTGTACAAGGTATATCTGGAGGGGGGAGGGAAAGAGAGAAAAAGAGGCAGAAAAAGAAGAAGAAAAAAAGACCAAGACTTGGGAAAAGTCGAGCAAGAAACCGCTCCATCGTGCGCCCTGCTCTTATGATGCTGAACCAAGCAAGAAATAACCAGACAGAAACCTTCTTGCCCCCTCCCCCCACAACATAAAAATAAAGAATAACTAATCAAACAGACCAGAAAACAAAGAACTTAGACCTCCGCCTTCCGTTTGATTTTGCCTGAACCGCCCAGGATGCTGTGTGCTTTTGGTTCGCCATGAATAGTAGGATGAAAGCCGCCCTGAAGAGTGACAGTACAGGCTTTCAATCGAGAGAATATTTGCCCGTGGTATCATTGGAAAGAGATTTTCGAGTAGAAAGTGCAAAAAGTTGAATGGGCGGCTTCGTATGATCGAGACTTGAGATCCCGTCCATCATTATAGTTCGGCAAGGACGCTCTCACGTAGCGCCTCGTAACGACCGGCATCAAAGCGGCGACGCTGCCAGTTGTTCTGGCGAAGACGCTCGATGCGAGCCTTGATATCGAGGCTGCGTAACTCATCGCTGAGCTCCGGTGTCGCGGCTCTGGCGGGAAACAAGCCGGTGTCGGTGGTATCTTGGGGAGGCGCAACAAGCCGCTCTTCGACGTCGGCGATGTAGACTCCGATCTGCGACCGCAGGCTGGAGAGCAGGCCGCAGTAACGGTGAACAGACCGATCCTGCAGGAAGTCAAAGGCGTCGCAGTCATCGTTCAAAGGCTCGAACGTCGGCGGCTTCATCATCTCCTCGGGCTCGTCAACAGGCTCTGGCTCCTCAGGAAGAACCGGGAGATAGCGAGGCTCGGGCTCTTGCGGGGCGCATAGATAGTCTTCGAAACCAAGAGTGGGCGAATCGGGGCGGATGAATGACTCCTCGGGAATGTCGCTGAAGGTGACGCGCTTCTTTTGGTTGACGGATAGTTTGGTTATGGCATCCTCCATGGAGCAGACGGATGGTGTCGGCGACGAAAAGGCCGTCGAGTTCGTCCAGGTTCGGGATGAGGCGCGAGAGGAGATAGAACTTGAAGGAGAGTGCATGCTTGAGGTTGCCGCCGAGGATGGGCGTGACGAGCGAGCCATATTCTCGTCCGCTGCCTTGCTTAGATCTGAAGCCTTTAGGTAGTGATTTCGTGCCTGCTGAAGGAGCATTGTTCGATACGGAGAGGCGCCCTTTAAAGGTCGTGAAAGCATGTCGAAAGAGCTGGCAGCGTAGAAATTCAGGTATATCAGGTACGCTGGCTCAATGTTCGCCTAGTTGTCTTTGGTTAGCGTGGCCTCGGGTCACTTCTCTCGATTTTCAGACAACCATGACTTACATCTTCCTTTATGTTATCCAAGATTTCGCAACACCTCAGAGAGCATGGCCGATACTTGCGGTTTAGGTATTGACGCTTGACTTCAGAAACAGCCTTGATCCATTCTGCAGAGGTGTAAGGCAGGACCGGAAGAGAGGCAGGCGTCTGCATCGACGACCGCCTAGACGTATGCGCTCTAGGGGATGGCGGATTGGTCGTCGTCGCTGCTGTTGACTGTGACGTAAGGGCGTTTGGTGATGTCCTATTGGTGGGGAAGACGATACTGCCGCGGGAACCGGCGGCAACGGGATGAAGAAGTAGAGGTATTAAGCCGCCCATCGTGAAGGGTTTATTAGAGCGCGTGCTTGCCGGAATAAGGTTTCGGACACCAATTTGGCTGAGTGTTGCAGAGGAACAGACAACTCGGCCTGCAACTCTTCCTCCGTTGGTCACTCACAATCGTCAACTCGATGGCGATAGCCAACGTTGAAGTGCCAATGACAAATGACCGCGTCGTTGAAGCAAGTAGTGATGCGATGGTGAGAAGTCAAACTATCGAGACAGCCGGAAAGACGATTAAATCCGGAAGAGCGAAAGGCATGTGCCGGCTGCAAAGCCCGACAGGTCAACAATGCAGGACGAATCGGCAATCGGCGCAAGTGGGTAATTCTCCAAATACGTAACGGGCAGTGGCACCGGGTCCCGGAACAGTCTCAAGTCGTCTGAACACTTTCCAAGTGGTGTACGAGCCGGCTGGCTGTTGGCATTAACACCAGATGTGATCCCCAGCAAGGGTTTGTGTCAGAAGACTTTAGGCTGATGTTGAGTCTATCGGCGTCTGTCGAGTTGAGTATATCAGGGTCGACGATTTCGGATATCCTTACCCCTCAAGAAAGCGGAGTCACAGTTCGCGTCCAGGAAGCAGTAAGAGGGAAACGTCAATCGGAGAGTGCCAAATGCAGGGTCTGCGTATGATAGGGAGGTGGTGACAATGGCGGCCAAAAACCAAGACACGACGTCAGGAGGTGAGACCAACGAGGCGAGGGAGAAGACAAGTCTTGGTTGATGACGACGAATGGTCCGCTGAGAGAAAGCCAAAATAGCCCGAGGAAAGGAAGTTGCTCGTGGTGTTATTTGCAGATCGAAGGTTTGGCGATATTATGGTACTGGGTGGGGGCAGGCGGAACGGTGCGAGAAATTCAAGGAGAAACGAGAGAAGAGGTTGGAGAATCACGAACAGGAATCTCGAGATCGCAACGCAGACGCCCTACGGGCATACGGGGGGATGGGTTGTGTTCAAGTACCTCACAGGACGCATCAGGGGGGCGGATGTGATTTCGCGGGTCCCCCCCACATGCACTCGGTATTCAAGTGAGGCTCGAACTTTTTTTGACTCGAGGTTACTTTGGGTAGGATATTTGCGCATCGACGTTGGACTAGGGAGAAAAGGGGAACAAGCTTCAGGCGTGGCCTGCGCAACGAGATTTTCCCTGCTTATCGTGCTCCATCTCGACGAGGCGTGTTCCCCTGGCACCGGCGTGCCTTCCCCTGTTGACCCTTGCGGTTAGCCCGCCCTGCTCATCATTGGGGACTGGGGTTATGGAGTGGAGCCCACACTCGATACCCACCTTTTTGCGTGCAAACGTACGGATACCCGTAACTCTAGCGACGTTACCTAGTTCGTGTAGGTAGTGTGCTTCGTACCTGACTACGATCACATAGTACGGTACGTGTCGTGCTACACTACTGGCATGCTTCTGCACTGCACCTCGAAGAAACTCCCGGTGCTTGCGTGGGTGCCCGCTATGAGCATCGAGACGCTACTTCGTTTATGGGATGGCTTGGAATGGCTTGGGTTGCTCGGATAGGGAAGTGAGCAGTCGCATTCTGTAATCTGCAAGGTGTGAATGGTCCCCACCTCACGGCCACATCCTCGTCCGTTAGATGGCGACGCGCTATGGCAATACGTCCTCGGGGACGAGGCGTGGAGAGGACCCCGGTCCTTCTTCGATGGCGTCTCTGTGCACCAGACCCATGATGACCCTGGTGTTATTCTTTGCAGCCCGCTAACGTAGTGGCCATCTTTCCTCCATCGTGTACATAAACTGCCTACGCAATGGTACTGGTAGCGTACGAGAGGCGACAAGCACTCAGAGAGACTCATCAAGCTGGGGTGGGCTCTGGGAGATGGGATGAGGAGACGGGCGGTTTGCGGTCCCGCTGTGGATAGCACGGGACGGTGTTGGGTGCGGGGGCTGGTGCCATCTCGCAAGAAGGATGATGCTGATGAAGAGTTCGGGTCTTCGAGTCACGACACACGCCAGAAACGCTGTGTGTATCTTGTGCGCAGGGAACCGTGTCTCTGGGCAGAGAGCTGCGTCCAAGGAGAGGAGTAGAAAGGCTCAAGAGGGTGTAGGATATTTTTTCAACGGTGAAGCAAGCCGATGGCAGCGGAACCCCAGCAGCAGCAAACATTCACCCAGACAATTTCCCCGCGGGTGCTTGCATCTCCAAAAGCCCAGAAACCAGGGCCGCAAACCCTCTTCCTGCCGGGGACGACGGACGACTCATACTGGGTACCTGCCTGCTCCTTCCTAAGTGGGTGCGCGTTGTCCAGTTACCGGGCGCGATACAGGAATATGTGCGTATTACCGATAGTGTACCTAGGTACCTACAGCCTGACGGTTGTTTGTGGTGCTACATAGTACATAGTAGGTCGCACCGGAAGTCAGGAACAGCCCAGCAATGGACCCATCCCACCGCTAGGTACCTGGTCGAATGGATCTCCGTTAATGTTCCCTTCCTCGGATTACCGTCACTTTCCATACAGCTTCCGCCCCTTCTTCATGGAGGTACGTACACTGCGAGTACACTGCTCGTCCCCTCCCTCCCCCCTGCCATGACCCTCGCAACCAAGTAGGTAGGTAGGTAACCTCCACTGCTTCTCATTGAATGCGATCCCACTTCGAGTCTTCGACACATTGAGTGTGATTGCTTGCATATGCATTTCTTCCAGGTTCATGACAAGTGACAGCATCCCACCCACGCCAAAATCCCGAATGCCCGTCCTAACCCTGTCTGTCATCCTATGGACCTGCTGCTGGAACCCGAACTACCTACAGCACAATTGGAGCAAGAAGTTAGCTAGCTTGCGATCTCCATCCTTCCCTTAAACCCTTGAGCGGCTCTTGCTTGACCCTGAGAGGTAGGCAGATGGGAGCACTCGGGTTTAAAGAAAGAAAGAAAGAAAGAAAGGCTGGCCGCTCCAAACATAACATAACAGTTCCTGACCCTCAACTCGTGGGAAAGAGCAAAGAGGGAAAGAATGAAGTAAGGAGGTGGAAAGATAATGGTTTCTAATTTCTTGAGGGAAAGGGCCCACGAACGGAAAACGGCTTCAAAAATATAAGTATCTGTGATGTTTTGGTAATGTGGTCGAGGCTGTTTTTTTTTTTTGTCTCCGCCACCCGAGTGGTAGGCTACGTCGCCCGGAGACGCTAGTGTACCTACCTACGGAGCAATTCAGCCATTAGCTCCTGGCACTCGCAAGTATCCGTACTACATCGTATGTAGGTATACAGTACGTATGTGTAATGAGTCCTGTGCCACGCCAACGAACCCGACGTCACTGCTCGCTACCGCCACCACCGCCCGGCGGTCCCAATAACGTGGTATAGCATCATTATGTGGCTTTCATGTGCTATGGCCATCAAGATACCACGTCTGAGCGTCTCTCCAACTGTCCACGGGCGATTATTCGATGGGAAGGGGTGCCAAACTGCGCGACCGCACCAGCCAACCTGTCAAAACAAATAAGCAGAAATAATCATGACAGGAATGATAACAAATAAAGTGTGCAACAAAAAGCCTTCCTTATGTGGACTCGTACTGAAAAGTAGGCAAACAATACCAGCACCAACGTAAAATACCTAGGTACCCAAGTGCTAGCCTGGTCAACTGCGTCTACTCGCCGAGCCCTTAGTCATATGTCCAGCACCCTCCTCCGGGTGACCCAATGCTGATTCTCAACCTTGGAAGAAAATAGGGAAGAGGAGGCTGGATCAAAAAGAGGTCTCAGCGCCCACAGACTTTCAGCTATTGAGAAAGGACTAAACAAGTGGACCTGAAACGAAACTTCGCCCTCGTACGACTCTGGCCAGAGGAGTACTGGACGACATGCACCTCGAATCCCTTATCACAGTCACAGTAGTAGTCGCTACACTTTGCGCACCCAAGCTTGTGCTCTCCCCGGCCTCACTGTAAGAACAACCACCGTACCGATTCGCCTAACCAAGTTTGATCCTTTTTCGCAGCCTGGTTCTGTGTCGGTGGTGTTTGATTGAACCAGATGCACTGCGACAAGCCGTGCGCACGCGGGAGACAAGCATGCATGTTACGGGGGAAACGAGCCTCACCGCTTATGTCGAAACCTACCTAATCATGCAGTTGACAGCTGTCGGGAGGTTGGAAAACGGCCTTGACCAACTAGAGGTGACTGATGTATGGGTTCTGCATCTGTACAAGCTGAATTCCCTCAAGTTGGGATGAACGCTTGCTGCACCTGGGTTCGATCCATCGTCCAATAGCGGATACAAACCGACTACCTACAGACTTCGGCTGCAGCGACGCTCAACGTCGGGCTTTTCTGCAAAAAGTACACATGTAGCCCACATCTTCTCCTCCTCTGCCCAGACCCTGTCAATGGTGCCCTCTGACCACGCGAAAGGGCCCTAGTCTCCCCATCACGACGTGGGCGGGGTTCGGAACTCGAGAAGTCCTCGAACAGCCCCGCTTACTTACCTGCGTGTTATCGTCAGTATCTGGTCTGTCGGGGCCAGGGTTTCTTCGTGAGGGGTAACCAGAGCAGCACCGAGCACCCGCTCACTTCCGTCATCGGGCGCACACGTGAATGAGGAGCACATACGTCGGGTGCGTTTGCAAGCCCACGGCCGGTCACATCGGTTTCTGGCGGTTTCAATATTGGATCAATAGCGCTCTCCTATTCGGTCCTGCCAATCTCAAGGCATCCCTCCCCTCGACCACTGCGCGGCCGGAAACCCGAAGTTTATCGATGGGCTAAAAAAAAAAGAAGAAGAAAAAACCTCGAAGTGGTCGTCCACCATTATGCCATTCGTCTCGAAATTGGCGTGCGGCGATCACTGTCCTGGAAATAGCTTGCCGACTAAAGTGTTCGTGAACCCGCCCCAACGTGCGAGTGGCTTCACCACTAAATGGCTCTGGTGCGACGAAGCAACCCCCATTCTCCTGAGCCTGCCAATGCGGCCCGCCGCTACTCCTCTCACACGTGATGGACAAAGGAGCAGCCAACGCCGCGCGCGACGGACGTTCTTCGACTAGGAATCTAACCTAAAAAGCCTGGCTGAGTGTAAACGAGTGCCCGGTGCAGACGCCATCAAGCCAGAGTCCATGTCCTGGTGCTAAAAACAGGTTAACTTTGCAGGATGAAACGGTCATGGCTAGAAGCGAATCGAGCATCATCGTCTGTGTTGAGGTAGCAGGCATGCTCGCTAGTCTGTCTGTTGCGTTGTTCTTTTTTTGCTTTCTAGTGATTCATCTGCCTTCTGCCTATGCGCTCGGCACGGGCTTGCTCTCCTCCGTCGCCTCCGCAGGCTTCTCTTCCTCTGGCATGGCGGCAGCTGGTTCCTCTGCGGCCACCTTGTCCGATGCAGATGCCGGCTTGATATCCTCGCCTCGCATGCCTCCCACGACTCTCAGACCCTCCGCTTGCCTGGCGAGGCCGTCGAGCTCGCGCTTCCGTGACAGACGCTTCTGCACTTCGGGAACGAGCGAAGCCATGTCGACGAGTTCGCCGTCCTTCTGAGGGTGGCCCTCGGGAAGGCCCAACTCCTTGATTCTAACGACGCCCTTTTGTACCTCATCGTCGCCAAGAATGATGGCGAACGGCGTCGCGTTGGACTCAGCCGCCTTGAACTGCGGCGGCAGCTTGGGCTTGACTTTGTACAGGAACTCGGCCTAGATATTCCGACACGATGTCAGTGTTGGGTTCCGTGTCTGACCCAAGTCAGGTCGCTGTATAGCTGTTGTTCTTCTCACCTTGACGCCAGCATCCCACAGCTTTGAGCAGACCTCGAGTCTCTCCTTGATCAGGCCGGCCTTAGATCCCAAGGACATGACAAAGACGTCAACTGTGCTTTGGGGAGTTTCGCTTTCGGCCTGCATCCTTGCCTTGGTGATGCTGAAGATTCTTTCAATGCCGAAAGAAACCTGTTTCTGCATTAGCACCTTGCCTGACATTGCTTATTGGTCACAGTCACTTACGCCAACGCATGGAATTTGGGTCTTGCCAGAGAACATGCCGACAAGGTTGTCATAGCTATGGTCGGGTTAGCGGATTGACAAAACGTTAAGTGGGAGAGAAATCTTGGAATGTCCTTACCGTCCACCGGCGGCGACACTGCCAACGCCAACACTGGGATCGTCGGAGCGGTCCTCGTCATCCTTGTCCTTGCTCTTGCTCTTCTTCTTAGCCTTGAGTGTCTTGTCATCTGCGCCAGGGGTAGCAGCAGGTGCTGAGCCTTCCGTAACAACTTCGTAGATGACGCCAGTGTAGTAGTCCAACCCACGGGCGAGGGAAAGATCAAATGACACCCTGTCAAGGGCACCAAAGGCCTCAAGGTAGTTGAATAGCAGCTCGAGATCGGCCATGCCGGCCTTCATCGAGGTGTTGGCCGAGAGCTTGTCGTCCCGTTGCAGCTTCCGGAGCAGGTCTTGCTTGCCCTTTTGAACAACCCACTCACCGATCCTGTCAGCAACCTCCCCGTCCAGACCCTTCTCCTCGGTCATCTCCTTCCGCACGTCTGCCCAAGGAAGCTTGTCAAGCTTGTCCACAGCGGAAGATATCGTTCGGATCTTGTCTTCGGGCACCCCGCAGACTTCAAAGATACCGTCGAGAATCTTGCGGTGGTTGAGCTTGATGGTATAATTTCCGTTCCAGCCAAGGCCCTCGAAAACCTCGACGACAATTCGAATGATCTCGGCGTCGGGTAGCATGGAGTCATAGGTGCCGGCAATGTCAAAATCGCACTGGTAGAACTCGCGCATACGGCCCTTGTTCATGGCAGGCTGGTCACTATGATATGTCAGCTAGCCGCTCGAGCGTCTCGGGGAGGCCGGCGTATGTCATACCGGCGGTAGACCTTTGAGATGTGGTAACGCTTGACGCTCTGGATGTCCTTGTTCATGGCGAGCCATCTTGCGAAAGGGACAGTCAAGTCGTATCTCAGGGAGGTGAGCTCGCCACCTTGGTCGGCAAGGTCGTAAATGAGCTTGGAGTCTTCACCGTACTATCACAGAAGTGTCGATCAGCATTCTGTGCTGGCTCGAGGTTCGAAGTGGATCGCGGGGTTCGCTCGCAGGTGGGGGGAGGGGTAAAGCCGAAAGTCGTACCTTGCCAGAGAGAATCTCCTTCAGCTCGAAAACGGGGGTGTCGAGTTCCATGCCGCCGTGTTTCTGAAAGACGGCCTTCAGTTGCGAGAAGATTTTCTCGCGGATGAGCATGTCCTTGCCGAACCCTTGAGCAAAACGTTGTATTAGTTGCGGCGTATGATTCATTTATTGGCGCGAATGGCGACGCGGTAGTGACTGACAATCCTTGGTGCCCTTGGGGGTCTTCAGCTCGAACTTGGATTTGGGAGCCATGGCGGGCAGCTGTTCACTACCAATCTGGTAATGAGGGGCGGACGAAGAGAAAGCGCGACGACTAGGTCTGCTTCGGGTGACGATGCTGCTTTTGGGCAAAAGAGGGGGTTGAATTGGGCTTTGAGAAAGAAGAGTCAGTCGGCAGGCCGGTCGGGCGGACCTCGAGAAAATCTTCACCTGGATCTGCATTCACCTGGCTTCCAATTGCGCAGAGGGGAAACCAATTTCAGGGAAGGAAAAGCGGCTCTCGGAGAATCTTGTGGATGACTCAATCGCACGTTTGGAGGGGCCCGATGGACTGACGACTGTTTTGGGGGAGGGGGATTTTGTGAGGTCAAAAAAACCGCTGCAAGGCTGCGACTGGACGGGGATGTGCCTGCATGTGCGCGCCCAATGACGTTACCGGGCCTAATGACAGATCCCTGCTCTCGAGACAAGGCTGGTTGGTCGTTGCCGGGAATTCCTCGGAAGGTGTCGGCGGAAGCGCTGTAGACCGCTTTAGCGGGCATTTGCATGAGCAGCCATCAGTGCTCTTCAGAGTGGTTTGGAGTCACTACCCGTGCCCGCCCCCACTTTAATTGGAACTCGAGGACTCGTCACCCACTAAAGTGGGTGCTGAACACCCATACGTCCATAACACCCATATGTCCAAAAAATCCCTCAAGCTCAACATCAACATCACCACCTTCGATCCAAGCCACCACAATGACCAAATTCAATCAAACTGAAGAGGAGCGTATCCAGGAGGCCATTCTATCGATTCGTGAAAACCCGAACTTAAAGCTTACTGCCGTGGCTGAGAAATACCAGATACCACGTAAGAAGCTGTATCGGAGGCTTTCAGGAACACCATCTCTTAAGGACCGCCCAGTCCACGGTAGAAAGCTTACCTGGGACCAGGAGAAGGCTCTTTGTCACTATATTGATCGAATGGATCATATGAATCTTGCCCTACGGCGAGAGCTTCTTGTGGATGCTGCCAATTACCTCTTGGCTAAGTCCCATGAAGATCATCAGATGCCTCCTCCAACTGTCAACCCTATGTGGGCCAGTCGATTCATCAAGAGGCATGGGTACTTCTACGCCAAAGAGAAGACCCTTGATATGGAACGGAAGAAGTCTGAGGATATAGAGGTTATCAACAGTTGGTTTCTGATGCTCCAAGAGACCATTAAGGTATATGGTATACAACCCTCTGATATCTGGAACATGGACGAGACTGGCTTCCAAATAGGAGTTGGGAAGGATAAGATGGTCATCACCAAACGCAAGAGGGCCCATTACTTCGCCATCCCAACCAACAGAGAGTCAGCAACTGCGATTGAGGCCATATCCGCAGCAGGTGATTATATCCCTGCGTTCTTGATCCTTAGTGGCTCTGTTCATATGAGCAGATGGTATGGCATCAAGGACTTGGAGGCGGATACAGTAATTGGAGTATCGCCAACTGGTTATTCGAATGACCAGATGTCCCTCGATTGGATCAAGCACTTCGATATACACTCAAAGAACCGGACCCAGGGCCACAAGAGGCTCCTTCTGATTGATGGATATGGCTCTCATCACACTGTTGAGTTCCTACAGTATTGTGAGGATCATGAGATCCTTCCTTTTGGCCTCCCTCCTCATTCAACCCATCTCCTTCAGCCACTGGATGTGGTAGTGTTTCAGCCTCTCAAGCACTACCACAGCCTTGCAGTTGACACCATAGTCCGGGAAGGCTGTACCAACATCACCAAGCTGGAGTTCCTCAGTTTTATTCAGTCCATTCGTAAACAAACCTTCAAGCAATCTACTATTATATCAGCTTTTAAGAAGACTGGGATAAACCCATTCAACTCACAAGTGGTGCTGGAGAAGATCGCAATCCGAGATGGCACCCCTCCTACAGTGACCACACCACCCAACACAGGATCGTCGTCCTCCTCCTTCAGTACTCCTACAACCATCAGGAAACTCAGAAGAGTGGCGAATAAGCTCTCTGAGGCATCAGAGATCATCAGCAACCAAATCGAAGAGCTGACTGGAGAGGTCTCGCCATTCAACCACAATCTAGATCGATTCATCAGAGGGGCCCTAACCCAAGGGTCTGAATTGATCCAGGTCAAGAGAGATCTCTCAAGGACCAATTTAGCTGAAAAGGTCCGCAGAGCTCGTCGTCAGGCACGAAATACACAACTACAAACAGGAGGGGTTATCCAAGTCAAAGATGGAAGGAAAATGGTGAGGCAGAGGCAGGAAAACGAGTATGCGAAGGCTGTGAAGGTGATACAGTCCCTTGAGCAAAAGATCCGCCAAACCACGAAAAAGGTGGTTTTTGAGGCCGCAAAAAAGGCTCGGAAGATGAGAATTGACGGGACATTACAGCCATTATATATCATTGATGATGAGGGCTGTGGTCGCTTGCTGAAGAGGGGTTGAGGGTGGGAATAGATTCAATTAATCACTTTTTTGGACATATGGGTGTTATGGACGTATGGGTGTTCAGCACCCACTTTAGTGGGTGACGAGTCCTCGAGTTCCAATTAAAGTGGGGGCGGGCACGGGTATAGTTGTGCGGCAGCTTCTCACATCTTGCCATGGAGTTCCTACCTAGGTAGTTACCTAAGTAGTCACGGCCATTGATACTCCAATTGTTGTTCTGATTTGTCTCAAAGAGTCACATCTTGGGAAAGTCTTCCAATGCATGCAAGAACGAGTGGTCTTGACGTTCTTGGCCATGGATTGACGGGCCGATGGTTACGATGGAGAGGCCTTGCATTTTATCAAATGACCAGTGTTCTCTCATTCTTCCAGGTAGCTTGCACGCTGCTCGAGGCTGACTTTGGCTTTGGGTCCATTCGGCCCCCCACAACGTTCGGTATGACTACCGACTTGCGATCGGGGTCTTGTCTGGAGTCCGGCCCCGAGGCTCCGGGCCATACAAGGTGGGGTCGGGGAAACTGTGTGTAGACATTAGGCATCTACCTACCTACCTAGGTAGGTGCCGAGGTGCTCTAGCATGCCTAGGTAGGTAGGTAGATAGAAATCACAAAATGTCTCTGTGTTCTTTTTTCCCACTTGGTCCTTTTACTCAGTAAGTAACCTGCCTTATCAAACCGTTGTCGGTCTGAAAGATGGATTTGAAGATATTGTCAGCGCAGCCTAGCGAACCCGGAAGAACATCTGTCATTGGTCAAAACATTGATTCAAGGGTACGTGGCGGTAGGCAGTAATTAGCGAATTCTTGGCGATGCCAGCGTTGGAAACGAATGAGTGTCTTATCTACCCAAGGCTTTTCCTCAGGCTGATTAAAGACCTCCACGTTTATGGATGATGACGCTCTTCACCGATTGGAGAAAGGGACGCAGGTACAGAAGTAGAGAGAAGCATCATGGTGGAATCTGGAATCATTTGTCGGCACCTTGGCCATATCAGCTCGGGGAGATAGCTGGCGCACGGCGGCCCATAAATACGACACCAGACCTCTAGTCTAACCGTCCTGGGCTCTTTACGAAAAGAACGCTGATTGGCCAAATGCCATGAGACCGTCCGAGTTTCGCCCCACTCGAAAAGAACCCAAATACCGGTACACATGAGCATCAATTTACAGAGTACATGCATGCTTGTATGAGTTTGGTACATTGACCTACTCGTAGGCGCTGTATTTGACCGTAAATCCTACTTTGTTCTTTTCTCAGAGTTGCAAAAAATGCATGCCACTACCTACTACCAGTGTCAAAAGCAAGCAAGTGCACTTACACACAGACTCGTGGAAGCACTCCAATACTTTTACTGTGTTTTTCCAACGGTGTTAGTATTATTGTGTACCTGTGCGACCTTAAGAGGGACCGCCCGGACTACGTACCTCAGTGGAAGCACTCCAGTGAAAGCGCGGACAGTGGCGTGTGCCTTTGCCCCACCATTCCTGTAAGCGGGACAATTGTCCATCCGAAGTGGGCCCAGCTGACTTCCCGTCAGTTGGACTTGGGTCCCCCCTGGCCAGCCCTCTCCTGCACTACTTACCTACCTAGGTAGGTCCCTAGTATGTAGTAGGAAGGGAAGAGGACGCTGCTGCACGTCTCGTAAAAGTCCCTATTCGGGTTGTATACGAATACACGCAGGATGAAGAACCTAGGACCGCAAAGGTAATAGACGATGGCAATCTCCTGTAGCCGTTTGGTGCTTGACTGCTTCGCAGGCCCTTTTTTCCCTTGCTCACCACTCCTTTTGTAATCTTGCTCTCTTGTATAAAAATGGCTTCGAGCCATCTCCGGTTACTGGTCTTTGGCCCTTTTCTCTGGCGTACCAAAGACAACAAACGCCTGATTGGTCTCATTCGTTCATTCCCTTTTCCCCGTTCCATTAGCCGCCCCTTCCAGACAGGAAATTGTACAAGTATTACTCTCCTACAACATCACACGAAGCCCACGATTCATTGAGTTCCATCCTTCCAACCCGGATCGGTATGGATCCTATTAAGACGGAGACAGCCCCGACGGATGGCTTGTCATCGGTGACCGCCGGCATCGTCGACGAAAAGAACGGCGTGACACAGTTGATGGCTGGCAGTAACGAGGAGTCCACTCCCGAAGTCAAGATCAGACCTGAACGGCAACCCACTGTGAAAGACTACCTTCGCGTCTTCACATATGCTACGAAATGGGACATATTTGCATACTTCGCGGCCGGCATCGCCTCCATCGCTGCCGGCACTACCTTGCCGTTGATGAACGGTGAGGCATATGATGCTATCCGTAGTACTTCGTGTTTCTAACTTGTACATACAGTCGTTTTTGGTCAGCTTGTGGACCAGGTCAACGGATTCGGCACTGAAAACGGCACGACGTCGGCAGATGATTTCAGGAGGATTGCGGACCGACAAGCACTCTACCTATTCGCATTATTCATAGCCCGCTTCGCCCTCAACTATGTCAACAAATTCGGGTTTCGAATGATTGGGATTCGTCTTTCGTCCGCAATCCGCCTGCATTACCTCCAACGCCTTTTTGGTCAGACGGTTCATGTTCTCGATTCGATGCCGGCTGGCGCTGCGGCTGCCACCATCACCTCGACCGCAAACACTCTCCAGATTGGCATTTCCGAAAAGCTTGGCGTCTTCCTCGAGTTCAATGGCACTATCTGGACCGCCATAATAGTGGCCTTTATATATAGTTGGTCTCTGACTCTCGTTACGGCATCAGTCATTCTCTTCCTCCTCCTGGTCTTGGCAGTGCTGCTGCCCTTCATCATCAAAGGTCACACCGAGATGACCAAGGCGGAAGGGAAAGCTTCTGCCATAGCCAATGAGACATTTTCAAGCATTCGAATAGTTGCCGCATGCGGCGCCGAAGACCGAATCGCTACTCGGTACGCTCGCTGGGTTGAAGTTGCCCGCCAGAAGGGCCAGTTTACAGCGCCCCTGATAGCTCTTCAATTCGGCCTTGTTGTATGTCAGGTCTCCTAGCTGATGATGGATCGATCTAATCATCAGCAGTTCTTCGGACTCTTCGGCACTTTTGGCCTGGCCTTTTGGTACGGCACGCACTCTTGGGTGGATGGACGGATCGATGGTGTCGGAGAAGTTATCATGTGTGTATGGATTCCGACCTCCTTGAGCTACGCCCTAATGTGATAACAGTGTCCTCATGTCAGTGATGCTTGTCGTCATGTCTCTCGAACGCATCACCACACCCCTTCTTGCTATAAGCAAGGCAATGGTAGCAGCATGCGAGTTCCTCACTGTCATCGACGCTCCCCATCCAAAGACTGGCGATTTGAAAGACCCTCAGGTTTCTGCCAACCAGAACCTCGAATTCAAGGGCGTAACCTTTGCGTACCCAAGCCGTCCACACGTCAAGGTACTAGATGACCTTGATCTGACTATTGAGGCTGGCAAAGTCACGGCCATCGTGGGGCCATCAGGCTCCGGCAAGAGTACCATTGTAGGTCTAGTCGAGCGGTGGTATACTCTACAGGACCAGCACGTAATTGCCAAGACAGTCGAAAAGGACAAGACGAAGGAGGCCCAGAAGAAGAACAAGAAAAAAGGCAAAGAGGACTCGGATGATGATAATGAAAAAGCTACGCCTGAGGAAACTGGCCCAGCTGTCGAGCTCAAAGGCTCTGTTACCACATGTGGCCATTCTCTTGACGACATCGACTTGAAGTGGTGGCGATCTCAAATTGGCTTAGTCCAGCAGGAGCCTTTCTTGTTTAACGATACAATCTTCAAGAACGTTGCGTATGGCCTCATTGGATCGCAATGGGAAAATGAGTCCGAAGAGAAGAAAAGAGAACTCGTCAAAGAAGCCTGCCAAGAGTCGTTTGCAGACGAATTCATTGATCGCCTGCCAGATGTGAGTTGCCACTTCCCCCCTTTTACCCCTTCGAGCCAACAGAGACTGACCTATGTCAATAGGGATACGACACTATAGTCGGTG
The DNA here is from genome assembly GCA_016618095.1 of Colletotrichum echinochloae. Lineage (NCBI taxonomy): Eukaryota > Fungi > Ascomycota > Sordariomycetes > Glomerellales > Glomerellaceae > Colletotrichum > Colletotrichum echinochloae. The sequence goes on along the minus strand of JADEZT010000003.1, from coordinate 5,487,216 downwards.
ACAGCGGTGCAAAGCTCTCCGGTGGTCAGCGCCAGCGTATTGCTATTTCTCGAAGCATAGTGCGGAAGCCAAAAATAGTTATCCTAGACGAAGCCACCAGCGCTATTGACGTACGCGGCGAGAGAGTCGTACAAGCTGCTCTCGATAAAGTCTCCGAGAACCGAACAACAATCACTATTGCACACCGTCTATCCACAATCAAAAAGGCCGACCGCATTATAGTTCTCAAGAAGGGAAAGGTAGTTGAGCAGGGCACCCACGAAGGCCTTCTGGAAAACCACGAGGGTGTCTATTATGGACTGGTCCACGCCCAGCAGCTTTCGCTTGGTGAGAAAGCGGATGGCAGCGACGAAGACAACAAGGAAGAAGAATTGGGTGCAGTCCTTGGCCGAGAGAAGAGTGCTGGCAAGTCCGAAGTCGGCAGCACTCGCCAGAAGATTGAGGTGAAGAACCGCAGCCTATTCCAGAGTTTTGGACGATTACTCTACGAGCAGCGGCATCGCTGGATTTTGTGCCTTTCAACAGTGATCTTTGCAGCTTGCTGCGCGGCCGGTACCCCTCTGCAAGCTTGGTTATTCGCCAAGGTCATTGTGGTATTTAACCCGGGAAACACTCCAGACAAGATCCGCAGTGACAGCAATTTCTGGTCTGCTATCTGGGCGGCCCTAGCCATTGGTGTCGGTCTCTCATACTTCTTCATGGGGCTGGCGGCGACGTATTTGGCACACTTCATCTGCGCGACCTACAGGCAGCAGTACTTTGAGGCCATTCTCTTTCAGAAAACCTCATTTTTTGATGAAGAAGAAAACTCACAGGGCAGCCTGACCGCTAGGGTGGCCGGTGATCCCAAACAGTTGGAGGAGCTCCTTGGCCTGAACATGGCCATGGTTTTCACAGCTATCTTCACTATTATTGGTGCAATTTCTATTGCCTTTGCTTTTGGGTGGCAGCTAGCCTTGGTTGCTCTTTGCGTTACGATGCCGATCGGAATCGTCTCGGGTTACTTCCGTTTCAAGTACGAGATCGAGTTCGAGAAGATGAACGCAGCAGTTTTCGCCGAAAGCTCCAAGTTCGCCGCTGAATCCATTGGAGCGTTCCGAACCGTCTCGGCACTGACCTTGGAGGATAAGACGTGCGCGCGGTACAATGATCTGCTCAAGAACCACGTCACACATGCTTTTAAGAAAGCCAAGTGGACCAGTTTGGTCTTTGGATTCTCAGACTCGATCTCCATGGCCTGCCAGGCTCTCATTTTCTGGTACGGTAGTCGGCTGCTGATATCTGGCGAATACAACTCCCAAGCCTTCTTTGTCTGCTTCATGGCAGTAATTCAGGGTGCCGAGGCTGCCGGTCAGAGTCTCAGTTTCGGCCCCAACGCGGCCCAGGTCACAGGAGCCTCAAATCGGATCATTAACATGCGAGACTCTAGAAACCAGGATCTCGTAGCGGCCGTGGACACCATTCCGGACACCGATGGTGGTGTTCGGATAGAGTTGCGCGACGTCCATTTCCGATACCCAACTCGCGATGTCTCTGTTTTCAAAGGGCTCAACCTGACGATCGAAAAGGGCCAATTTGCTGCCCTCGTTGGGGCATCCGGCTGCGGCAAAACAAGCATCATTTCTCTCATGGAGCGTTTCTATGATGTACAGAAGGGCGCCATTCTTTGTAACGGCAAGAACATTAACGAAGTTAACATTTACGAGTACCGGAAGCAGCTATCGCTGGTGGCCCAAGAGCCTACTTTGTTTCAAGGCACAATCAGGGAGAATATCCTCCTCGGAGTGGATGACAAGAGCGTGAATGATGAGCAGCTGCACCGTGTATGCCGGGACGCTTCTATTCACGACTTCATCGTCTCACTTCCCGAGGGGTATAACACCGATATTGGCAGCAGAGGAGTCTCCCTGTCCGGTGGTCAGAAGCAGCGTGTGGCGATTGCACGCGCTCTCATCAGAGACCCACGTATCCTTCTGCTTGACGAGGCCACAAGCTCGCTTGACTCAGAGTCCGAGAAGCTGGTCCAGGCCGCCTTTGAAAGAGCGGGAAAGGACCGAACTATGTTGGTTGTTGCGCACCGTCTCGCAACGGTGCAGAACGCAGACATTATCTTCGTCCTGGGAGAGGGCAAGCTGCTGGAAAAGGGAAGTCACGTTGAGTTACTGAAGAAGAAGGGAGTGTATTGGCATATGGTAAGTCTGCCAATCAAGAGATCAATCCAGACCATGTTACTGACCGTTTTCTTGCAGTGTCACAGCCAGGCGCTCGACAGATGAAGCGGAGCCCCGATGCTACAGGCTAGCTGCAGTCTCTGCCGCTATTGCGTCGACTACAATGGTTTTTGGGCTCATGTATTAAGTATTAGATGCATGATACGATAGGGGAACACGTGGCAAAGAGTGCGCCACTACGCCATGTGGAAGGGAGCTCACAAGTCGTGGGTTTCCACAGCTGGCTATGCAGCCGCGCAGATTCGCGAAGCCGCAAAGAAACTCCTCTCAGTACATTTCAGCGATGAATGTTTGATTGGGGGGGTTTTTTTTGGTTTCTTCTGGTTTTTTTTTTTCTTCAACTGGACTGACCTATCTTTCCTTCTCCATATGGACCTGTATTTTATCAGAAATCCCCACACTCCAGTCATAAATACAATGCAGAACCAGCCATCCGTCACGGTTGCGGTCTTGCAATCTCGGCTGCCACGAAATGACCAAAGACCCCAATGAAGGGCAGGACATTTGACTTTTAACGGTACAGAATTGTTCAATCTTTGCGAGACCCGCTGCTCACCAACACATGGTCAAACTTTGATGCATTGAAAATCCTGATAGTGTGGTATTGATGTATGTCCACTAATGAAACCCAAGGATATATCCCCCTTCTCGGGGCTTATCTGTCTACTGCACACTTCTGCAATCCTAATGTCCAAACGTGTGTGCCTCTCTGTTTGACGATCTTCGCCGCCCCTCCTTACCTCCGGTCTCTCGCCCCATGACCTCAGGATTGCGCCTTCACCCCCCAGAATGCATCTAGCTCACGCATGATGAACTCTGTCTTGATCATGACGAAGTCATGACCGCCAGGGAGCACCTTCCACAGCACGTTGCCGTCGCCGCCCAACAACGGCAGGCCGTCCTTGGCATAATGCTCGACGTCGATGACCTCGTCTGTTCTGCCGATGAGCACAGCCGTCGTCCCCTTCGCCCGCCTTCCCAGCGCGCGCCACGTCTCGTGCTGGTCCGTCAGCGGCGCCCATCGCACGCATGACATGAACGCCGGCACGAAGCCCTTGTGGTGGTCCACCATCCAAGGGACGTACTCGCGCACCCGCCGCTCGACCTGCACGTCCTCACCACCAGGCCCTGAGACCTCGGCGGCGGCCATATCAACGAGCTTTTCCGCCGGGTCGTCCTCCTCTGCGACGGCGTTGGAGCGCTTCCTCGCCAGCGGCCGTTGCAGCCTCTTACGGGTGATGGCAGCGAGGATCCGTTCGGGGATGAGGCCCGACTGGAACGTGAGCTGGGCGAGGAGGCCAAAGTTCTCGGCGCGGATAAGGCCGGCAGGCGCCAGAAGCACGAGGCTCTCGACCATGTGCGGGAACGCGGCGGCGAAGGAGGCGGCGACGGCGCCGCCGAGGGAATAGCCGATCACCCGGATGGAGTTGGTGCCAGACCAGGCGAGCGGGGAGGAGGCGAGGGCGAGGAGTACCTGAGTGGTGTACAGGCGGGAGTCGTGGGGGAGGTCGCCGACGCCGTCGGAGAAGCCACGGCCGAAAAGGTCAAACATCATGACGCAGCAGCCCCGGGCGGCGAGGGCGTGAGCGATGCGACCAAGGGTCATGCACGAGGTGCTGATGCCGTGGATAAGACAAACCTTGGGGCCTGTAGCGAAGCCCCATTCGTAGACCCGAATGGAGCCATACTGGGAGAGCGTGTTAGTCATGTATTGATCTCGGGCTTACTTTGTCGTATTTATGACGAGTGGGAGAGAAGGGCAACTCACAGGCGTCTCGACATCCCGCGCGCCCGGGAAGGAGTCTGGTCGATAAGGAAGCTTCTTTATCTCGTCTCCCGCGAGCGCGGACATTTTGGTCTTGAGAGGATTGGGGATGGCGGTGCCCCATTGGGGATAGAGGCCGAGCCGGGCAAGGGATAGCAAGGAGAGCGTTGCGACGACCGTCGCTGCCACGATTGTCGCCGTCCGCGGCTGAACAGATGGACTTGGGAAGGAGTCCATGACGTTAGATATCCAAGCTCTCAATGTGTCGTGAGATATCAAGAGGATGCGACTTTAGATAATAATACGGAGTGAAAGAACGGGCGAAGGAGGAAGCACTCGGAGCTCCGACCCTGACAGCCCGAGTGGTTCACGACAAGCTCGGCAGTTGAGGCGTCTATAGCCTAACAAGCCCTGATGGGATGCTGTGTAACCGAGTGAGGCTGATACTGAGCCCAACTTGGATGTATGTTTAATGGAGAGCGGAAGCCTTGCAGGTTAGCGGAAAGATCTCGTCCCCTTCCTTGTCGCCAGACAAGTATCCGTACACAGGTTGTAGTACCTACCTAGGTAGTGGACTACTGGTAGGTAGGTAGGTACCTAGGTACTTAAGGTGGGTAACCCACCTGTACCTAGTAAGGGCTCATTTCGAAAACCCCCTTGACCGTGCAGCCGCTGTCCCTATCGCCGGCCCCACGTGGTCCCTGTACGAAAGAGGAGACGAACTTCCTTGCCAGCTGGCAGGTAAGTAACTTACCTATGTCCAAAAGCACATTTCACCCCTCTACACGCCCTCTATACAATTCGATAGTACTCCATACTTCCTTCCGTTCCGACTTGCCTTTAACTTCAGTTTTAACTGGGATGGCACAAACGCATGTGGACGGGTAACCCATATTGAATGCCACATCTCTGGACCAGTTATGCAGTCTTATTCCACTTGGGGTTTAGACTTCAGCCGTCACTAGTGTAAACATCTGATCGTCAACCTTAGCATCCTCGACCTCCTGCGCATTGTTTGCAGCAAACGGCTTCAATAGAACCTCGTATGCCTCTTAAAAAAAAAACATCGGCACCTTGCGGTCTATACACGAATCCAACAATTTCCGTGATGAGTCGTCCGTCATCTCGAGGACGACACTATGCGACGTACACAAACACCCTTCAACGCCATAAAGATGTGCCTTTGGTACAGGGGTATACGTCCATCTACCATCCGCTCCAGACTCCCTGCTAGGGACAAAAAGAAATACACAACCAGAACATGGCTATATTCATGAGAAATGACGAAAGGAATCTTTCAAGATATGCCCACTGCCCAAGCAGCGTGGCCAAGCTGCTTGACAAGAAGACAGAGGTTCTCGACGATGGGCGGATGAAGATCCGACGAGTCTCGAAAGTTGGCGCGAAGGATCTCCTGCACAACCTCCATGCACGCCCTGGGATCGTCAAGAGACGCCTCGGTGGTTCCGGCCCTAGTCATGGGCCCTAGAATTACCGGATGGCCCTGGTTGAACCCAATGAATCGATGTACCAGGTTTGATTCGGTGCCGTCCAGGAAAACCTTGTCCTGCTCGCACTGAGCAGGCTGCTTCCCGCTCGCCTTAGAAACCACGCCGTATGTCCAGCATGCGAGGGCTGCATGGTGGACGGCCACGGCGTAAAAGTCCTTGAGATGGCCCTGCGGGAACACCTTTGCTTGGCGCAGGATCTGACCCGCATGCCAGAGGGACTGGCGCGCCTCGGCACTCTGCGACCATTCGCGTAGGTCGCCAAAGACCAGGCGGGCTTGGTCCTCGCCCTCCTTGCCCGAGAACAGCTGCAAGTCATTCAACGAGAGATGCAGGTTCATCATGAGAAGATGCAGCACGAGACTCTCCTGAGTCGAAAGCATCTCGTGCCAGTCAGATGTGACCAGCAGGAAACCCTGCAGGTCTTTGCACAACTCGGCATGCCTGGAGCGGAGCACCTGTTCGGATTTATTCCCAGAATTATTCAGCCAAGTCTGGGTGCGCAAGACGGAACAGAGCTGAAGGTACTCTAGAATAAGCGCCCACTTTCCAGCAAGGTATATCGAGATTGCGAACTGCAAATCCAGCCGTTGGCGGTTTGTGGCAAGGAGGTTGATGTCCCTGAAGAGGTCGCAAATCGAGGGAGGCTGGCTGTTCTGCCCGGCGGTTCGTTCGAGGTAGTGCATCTTCCATTTGGCCGCAGTCTTCGCGAACCACAACTCTTTGGCCTCGGGAAGAGGCAAGGTAAGTTCCGAGTATGACATGGACGGGTTGGTAAGCGCAGTCATGGAGGTCTGGGCGTCTCGGACAAAGCAGTGGAAAAGTAGTCTAGATGGGTCAGTCAACATAGGGGCATTCCAGACATTGATCGGGGTTGTAGGCTCACCTCTTCCACGACTCACGCTCGCACCAGAGCCTCCATTTGTCCTCCAGGACCTCGCCCTCGTCGGAGATGTTGACCTCAATGATGGGATATGATGCCCGTTGGAATTTGCCGCGGTATCTCATCATCTGTGCGTGGTGTGAACAACAGGATCCCCAGTAGGCGAGCGGGGCTCGCGGCACTTACTGTGATAGGAATCAGAAGATGGCACTCGGCGATCTCCATCTTGCGCCGGTTCCCACTCCACAAGCCGATGTCCTGGCCCATGATCAAGGTCTGTACAAGACCCAGATTTTTTATGGCTGTATTAGCATCCTCGAACCTTGACGGTATGGTGACTCGGACCGCTTCCTGCAGAGCGAACCCAAACTTGCGCAAGGTTTGTACCGAGGTGAGTATGGCTCCACCAGAGGCTGCGACGGCGAGCCACTCTGGCCATTGGGATTCCATGGAAAAAGAGCCATGGTGAATCCATTGCGATGTCTGGCAGAAGTGCGCCGCCAGAAAGATGTGGACCAGGCTGTCCATGACCTCCAGTGACGGAAACGAAGAAGCAACGCGGGTCATGATACTGTCGTTTTTGCAGGTTGACAAGACGATTGCCAGGATCTGGTCCCTTCCAGACTGATCCAGCTTGTCCCTGACAACCCTGGCGTGCTGCTGTCGGCTTTGCTGAAAGGCGGCGCTGGTCGTATCGTCGGGCGGCACGGAGAAGTTTGGGTGTTCCACATAACCGGAGTCCAGCTGGTTGGGTGCCCACTGCCAAGGCGATTCCGTCCAGACCTTGACCAGAGTCTGCCGCATCTGCGCCAGGTCGATTGAATCGTCGGTATGAGGGGTAAAACTCTGGTTGGATTCGGTGCTGTCCACGGCGTCCATGTTCCAGTGGTCCAGGAGACCAAAGTCGACCTCGTTCAGCTCGAGATTTGAGTTGTCGCAGAAGTCGAGAACGGCTAGGCCCTGCGCCCCCGCCATCCTCGATACTTCCATTCCTGGCTCATAAATGACATTTTGGAGGAAGTCGGAGAAGGGCAAGGTCATGTCGGCAGCTGGGTTGCCGATTTCGAAATTGATTGGGGCGGCTCCGTTGCTGACTTGGCCAGTGACGTTCTTCCGCGAGGGAAGATGGCCAGGTTCCGACTTGACGTGATTGGCCGAGCCCAGCTGAACATTCTCGTCGCTGGGCGGGAGCATAGCGCGCTGGGGATGCTGCTGATAGGCAGTCGAGGGGCTGCTGTCGTGGGCAGACTGGGAGGGAGACGTAGTGAGGGAGCCAGGCGTCGAAGTCGTCGTATTAGGGTTCCCAGACAGGTGGAGAAGGTGCATGGCAGCTACAGAGCCAGCTTCAGCGGACGAATACTCACAGTTGAGGTTGCGGTTGCGACAGCGCGTGCAAGGCTTGACTTCCTCGCACTTGATGCGAGCCGTCGCGCAAGGTCGGCAAGCGTGAGAGACGCGGCCAGCGCCGGGAGACGCATCAGTGCGACGTCTTTTCTTGTTGGGGTCGTTGTCGTTCTCGTGATTGGTGACATGGCGTTTGAGAAGATCTTGGCGGGCGAATGCCTTGCCGCATATCTGACAGGCAAAGCGCTTCCCTAGGGTATGCGTCTGAATGTGGCGGGCCAGATGCTCAGGGCGAGAATATCGCCGCTGACAGTGAGCACACTGGTAGAGGCTGGCAGTGGCAGCATGGCTCTGAGAAGCTGAGGCCGACGTTGAACAGTGAGTTTGGTTTGACTGTGACGGGGGCACTGATGAGGGTGAGACGGATTGAGAGGGACAATTTGGGCTGTGTGAGGCAGCCGATGCCACAATGGTATCATTGGGTGAAGGGCCCGAGGCGACGTTGTTACGGCTGTGAACGGAAACAGTCTGTTTATCGCTTCCAACGGCTCGGGTCTGCATCATGGTATGGCAACCACCGTCCATGGCTCCTTGCGTCAGTGAGACCGGAGCGGGTCCGGCTATCCGCTGCGGCCAACAGCGGCGGCGGGAAGCGGCAGGAGGTGGTCCGAAGGGGTTGGGCGGCTGCTAACGGTAGGTAGGGCGGCAAAGAGATGCCGGGCGAAAGAGGATTGATTGGGATTACGAAGAAAGGGCAAGGGAAAAGGGGGGAAGGAGAAGGGGGAAAAAAACAAACGTTGCAGCAAATCTGGGCCCTGGAGAGTACCTAGATACGGTACGGAGGTTGTTGGGAGGGGACAAGAGGGAAATGCGAGCCAAGGGCGGCGTGCAAGGTGCAGAAATAAGCTTCTTGGTGCAGTTCGAGCGACCAAAAAAAAAGTAAGCGGCCGTCAAGACTGCAGGACAAGAGCTTGTCTTGACAGCTTTGGTTTTTGGCTTTGACTCCAATGCCGACTTCTCACTGGTAGTAATTGCAGTATGTAGGGGGCGATACAGTCATAATTAAGGTAAGGCGGGTGGTAAGTCGTCAATGGCGATAGGGCCGGTCTCAGGGTGAGGTAAAGTACCTATGTCAATGTTTTGCCTGTCGAGGGGACGAACACATCAGGTGGTGGGTAACCTTTTCTGGAGAAAAAGGTGGGCACGTATCCCGTAGCATGGCGGCCCTGATGCATGCAAGACAGAAAGCATTGTCAAAATCGATACCGGTACACAGGTATGCAGACCGATCTGGAGACGAGTGGGGCGATGCCGCGTCAGGTACCTTAACTCAAGTAGGTACGGTATACGTACTATCGCGGCATCATACCAACGCCGCATTGTAGTATACGTCGGCCGCCGGTAATGAACCTGGGGTAAATGATGAGGTCGGTACATATCTAGGTACCTGTTATATCGGAGCCGACACGTTGAGTTGATGTACGAGGGCGACCCTGGAAGACCAAAGAGACAGGGAGCGATGGGGTGGCCTCGTCATCCTCTGGCCAGCGCTAGTCCTCAAAGCTTGAGGGGGGGAGGGCTTGGCTTGCCGGCTTCGAAACCACAAACTCAGGCGTTCGTTGCATTTAGTGGAACGACCAGGTTAGCCGGCACGCAGGGCAGGCAGGACAACCAGTAGACGCCACATTCGACTGGAGAACTACCTAGGGAAAGAAAGGTACAGTAGCCTGTAGGTACTGGGTACCTCCTAGATCCCGGCCAGGGTGACACCACAAGGACCCGTCGACAGCTAAGCTACGAAACGACGACGACGACGACGCGGCTTTTCCACGCATAGTAGGTGCTTCGTGTTTACATAGTATGAAGCTGGCGCTATTTTCTGCGACTAGCACGAGCTTAACCTGCCCGAGCCGATGAGACCATGCTGTCGCGCGCGTGGGTCGAGGAGGCTGTTCATTTTACGGCAACCAGGGATGCCACAAATCGACACAGCATCGATGCCCGGATAGCAGCCGTGGCCGGTGGAGCAGTTCGAGAAATCCGTAGGGTCTGCTTTTATCTTCGTCCGACAAGAGACCGAGCTTACCGCCGCCGTGGACGGAAATGCAGATAGCGCGCGCCTCGCCGCATCTGAACACAGGCACACACTGACGAGTATTCATTCGATGAGAGCATCTAGAGTCGAGTCGAGTCCCCGAGTAATGACTAAGCGGCGGAGATATCATGTCTTCTGCCGCTGCCATCCAAAGGAGTACAGTGTCGCACGCAAAACGTGTATGGGTCCCTAGGAGGTTCCATTTCTTGCAGCGTCCGTCTCCAGTACTTACTCCAACCCCCTCTTCGAATGGGAAAGTCCACGAGCACAAACCATTGACACCGGCGGGTCTAGAAGTGGAGGGAGGGGGGAAAGCCCTACAAGCAAGACATTAACATATTCCAACAGAGAAAGGAAGAGGAACCTTTTGTTCTGAACTTCTGCTCTGGGAGAGCCTGGCAATCACATAGCAAAGAGCGTTATAGGCCCGATTGCCTGTGCAATCCTAGAGCCTGTCCGGATCCGTCCAGGATGAGGATGGAATAAACCCCTTTGCCATATCAGCTGTTCGTACCTAGTCACCATGCATTTTGGCGTCTCAAGATTGGCACCTCAGTATGGGCCTCTCTGCCGAACCAAACTCGTGCTTTAGCACCACGGTATCCGTACTTGCAGTACTGCAAGAGAGATTTAGATAGGTACCTACCTAGACCTAGGTAGGGAGGTAGGCAGGTAGGTAGGTAGGTAGGTAGGTACAGTTTCATCCTAGCTCCTAGCCTGGAGCGCCCCACACCAGCCTCGGTGAACCCTGCGCCTGATTGCTGCATCTCTGATTCCACGACGTCTTCTCATCCATGCAATGTGCTTGCTTGTAGTATGCACTACAAGACAACGGGCTGTGCTGGGGATGGAGATAAATTAAGAATCAAAATAGAGATAAATCTACCAGAGTGCAAACTTCACTCGCCAACCATACTCCATCACGCCATGGGCTATAAAGGGGGAGACGTCACTTGAGACACCCGTTACATCTCGCAAAACTACATACTACCCAGGTGAGGCCCATCAATACGTTGCCTTTATCCCTCTCCGGCACGAGTGCGGTTATTCGGAAGGTATACTTTTATTATTCGGACGGTACCCGGATCAATCAATCATCTACCCTCCCACAACCAGAAATGACATATTCCCGACCCGAACTGTACCAGAACCCTAACCCGAATCCTACCCACTAACCCCTAACCCGCTGGCTTCAGATTTCCAGGTAAACGGGTTAGTGGTTAGGGTTCTGGTTACAGTTCGGGTCGGGAACGTGTCATTTTGGCTGTAATTGTGGCTGTGTTGTGGCCGTACTGTGGCCGTATTGTGGCTGGGTACCGTCCGAATAATGAAAGTCTACAGTCCGAATAACCGCACTCCTCCGGCACCGGCCACGCAAGCATATCAGTATACTTTGCTGTGGCTACGAAACGGCATACCATAGCACTGTCACCCACGCTGGTGGGCGCCAGCAGCACTATGTGCTCTGTGCGCGCATAGTATACCTACCTGCCTGCCTAGGTAGGTAGGTACTGGTAGGTACTGCGTACAGGTACTATAATAGTAGGATTACTATTATTACCATGTGTTTCATGCGGCAAAACTTTCCCTCTACCACGAAGCTCTTCAAGCAAGGTCATGGCGTGATCAGAGCCAGATAACAGGAGGCGGCGGGGTCTAACTCACGTGCAACATGGTTCTCGTATGCGATCAGCGTCTTCGGGCGAGAACCGGATATTTATTTATCCCTGTGCTCGTATGCGGAGGCGTACCAAGGTACCAGGAGACCGAAAGAGCCTTCTTGCAAGGATGGGCACACCTACAGTACTACACTATCTGTAGGTCAGAAGTCTGATCAGTGAGATACACGCCGGATTCCATACGTAGTAGAGTCGAACTTCAAGCAAGCAATCCTTCACTGCATCAAAACGAGGCGGGTACCCCTGAGGAGTCTCCATATTCTCATAGACATCCCCCACGAAGCGAAGATCACATCGCGTCAACAGTAGATGCATGACATGATACCGAGTCCCCACGAACGCTCAAGAGGAGAGAACACATGTGAGAACGCAGGGAACTGTCTGATTGAGGCATCCGGAGACGAGCGAGGTCATCCCGATCTCAGCGCCATCCACCAATTCAAGACCCCTGAGCTGGTAGGCTGTCCGGTGGACCTCAGGGGGCCCTTTTTGCTGACTCGCCCGAGGCTCCGAAATGACTCTCTGATGACTACGCTGCAAGCCATTCGATAGCATTGGTAAACATAGCTCCAGCTGCCACCGACAATGATGCCCTCACTTTGGCCATCGTCCAGACTGCCTACTTCTTCACGACGACAACGCTGACCCAGGGCATGGATAACTCCTCCTAAGTGCTCAAGGCCGGCGAGTTCGGCCGGCAGTCAGCCCACATCGCGAGCTACTGACTACACTTTGCATGCATGATCTGCCTCCTATAGGAGCACTCATACAGCGGTTTCCTGGCTGGTCGAACCCTAGTGGGATTTGAAGCCGCAGCTGCCGAGACAATCACCATCATCACGTCTTCTTTCTGAATGAATGAGAGACCATCATGGCGCAAGTGCAAATTTGACGGAATCGCGGGTCAGCAGATCACCAAGGTTACCATCGCAGGCTGTACACCCCGTTCACCTCCACCGGAATCCGCTCCGGCCTTGTGATTTCTGGGTAAGCAATGTCAAGTATCTTCCGTGGGCTCCCCCGCCCCTTTCTAAAATTGGGTTCCCGGCAGCATCATTATAAAACCATCACCCGTGACTGGAAAGTCATTTACCAAGTCTCTACCGTATTTCAATGGCGCTGTGCTTTTTTACTGGCGTTCCTCGCTTTCCCGGAGACGTCATGCGAACGTGAAAAACGAGCCTCTCGAGCCGCCTCGGCTCCCTGGGCCAGAGTAAGTCAGCGGCCCCGACAGAGAGGTCGGAGAATGAGGCAAGCCAATGTCTGAGGAGGGATCGAGGCGGGTAGCTTTTCTTGCACCATCTGCACCCCGATGACACAAACCACAAGCCAGACAAGTTAGGATCCCGGCGTTTCCGTTTGAATGAAAGGAACAAAAGATACAGCGAGCTGATTCTTATTGAGTCGGAGTAATCTTTACAGTATCTGTTGTTTTTGCCTCTGCTGTGTTTCACTCTCCTTCCGTGTGCCATCCGCCCGCCAGCCAGCCCCTATGGGGTGTGTGAGGACGAGGCCTCTGCCCGACAACACGACGTGGGATGGGCGATCTCAGGTGCAAGGTAACTCGTATGAGCACCATCTCATGGTCGATTTGCAGCTTGAGTGGGCCATTCGTGAGTTGAGCATCTCGGCCTACCCCACAGAGAGAGCTATCGGGGCGGGAGACATCGTTTTCTTTCTCTTCTTTCCCTTCCTTTCTCTCAGGATAAGGCGGGCAGAGGCGGAGACTGGAGATGTGTAGAGCATTTCTAGGTCAAAACTGCTCTCTCTGGCCCGGATAGTGATCGTTTGCTTCCCGGGGGGGCTACGGAAGACTGTCGGATTTCGGTGTCAGGGCGGGTCCAGAGCCTCCCCTGTAAGTTCCACGTCTATCTACTGGGCAACTAGGTAGGTAGTGACTGCACAAGCGGGCAGGAAAACAACAGTCCTTCCTCTCTGGCGACAAGACCAAGATTCGACAAACATCTTGGAAGCAGACTGGTCAGTGGGGATCCATCAACATCGACACTGAGCTCAAATACATACCGCGTGGCCTGTAACAAGCGCGGTCGGTCACTTGCAGTGACAGATATAAACACAATCGGATTCACAAAGGCCCAAGTGCCGCGGCTTGTGGAGCGGCAAGAACATACGAGTTTCGGCTCTGCCAATCTATGTCGCTTGGTTGTTTTCCGGGAGCCTTTTGTGAATGCGGGGGACCGGGCAGTAAAGCTCAAGCAGAGAGGGGAGGGAGACCCACCCCCACTCAGCCGGTCTCTCTTCGCTTTCGCTCCATCTGCCAAGCCAGGAGTGAGAGACTCTTCCCGGTGCGTGTACCCTTACTTAGGTACCTATCTAGGTTACAGCCTCGCCCACAAGCAAGCTGGAAAGGTAGTAACGTCGGGGCGAAACTGTTCCGTTTCAATTCGTGTACTGTTTGTACTCTTTACCTGGTTGATGGGGATCATACACGATTGCCTGTACATAACATTCCATAGGATTAACCGAGGTAATTGTGGATTGGGTTTCAGTGCCGGTACGGATACAATGGCGTGGGATGGCAAGCGAGCTACCTAGGCAGGTAGGTAATCACGGCCCCAGATGGTGTCTCCCCTCCCCCGCACTCTGGGCCGGCGGAGAAACCGGAAGCATGGCGGGGGAGGAGTCGGGAGGGCAGCAAACAGCATGCAGGCCGACCATCCCTTGTGTGGAAGGGCCTGGCTTATTGAGAGTAATCTTAGATCCCTTGGTAGACCGTATACTGTAGCTCATCCGAAAGAGTTCCGATGATGATGCGGTAGATGAGCATATGAGTACGCGATCTGCAATGCGTTTCAGACGACCGCTTCGTCCAACGGCGGTTCGGCGGTTGTAAACGTCCAGGGTTCCTTGTCGGCCAAATAAGAAGCTACAACAACGAGGCAACACGAGAGGGAGGGGCCGAAAACCCCATAACTAAGGCAGTCGACTGTGTGGCTGGCTGCGCTTGCCGGCACGGGAAGCGTTTGAGATACCGGCCTGCCGCTCCCGGGACATGTAGTGCCGCTCTGCCGTCACATCAGTACTTGACGGGAATGTTTCCCCTTGGTAGTTGGGTTGTGTATTTCGTTCTTTCGACCCTTAACCCGAGTTCTCTTTCGGCCCAAGACCTCGGTCCCTTTCACTTCCCTTGCTCACTTGGTCTTTTTCTCAATCATTGTCAACAGAGGCCTGGCCGACAAATTCGCCATTACCCAGGACTCCCTCGCACACTTGATTTCCCTTCGACATTAGCCCCTTGATACCATGCTGATCAACGGCGATACCCAACACCCTAATGGCGCTCGCTCGAGTCCTATGGTCCATGATTATCCCCGGCCACTCAAGGTGACCATTGTTGGTGCGGGTATCGGAGGTCTATGTGCCGCCATCGCGCTGCGTCGGGAAGGTCACCAGGTAGACGTATGAAATCCCTTCGATTCACCATAACCTGCCAATGCTCTTGCGGCTCACCTCGAACGGATTGCAGCTCTACGAACAATCGAAGCTCGGCAATGAGACCGGCGCCGCCGTGCACCTAGCTCCTAACTCCAACGGCCTCCTCAGGAGGTGGGGCATCTACGCCGAGACCTGCGGCGCTAACCCTGCGCGCCACTTCAAGGAAAGAGACCTGCACAACAAAGGCGGCTTCGACGTCGACATCACCAAGGCCGAGGGCCAGTGGCAGCACCCCTGGCAGCTTGTCCACCGCGCCTACCTCCACAATGAGATCCGAAACGTCGCGACGGCCGAGGACGGCGTGACCCGCCCGGCCAAGGTCCACGTTGCGTCCAAGGTTGTCGGCGCGAACCCTGAAAAGGGCGAGATACAGCTGGAGGATGGGACAACTGTGCAGGCGGACGTCGTTCTTGGTGCGGACGGTATCTACGTGAGTTTTCAATGACTTTGTTTGCTGGTGTCTTGCCACGACTGACACCTGCATCAGTCCCGGGTCAGAAAATCCATCACCGGCACCGACTACAAGCTATTTCGCTCGGGCAAGGCGGCGTTCCGCTTTCTCGTCCCCACTGCCGCGGCTCTGGAGGATCCCGTCACTGCTCCTTTGATCGATAAGGAGGGCTGCCTCAGCATATGGGTCGGGTCAGACAGGCGTATTGTGGTTTACCCTTGCAACGACAACCAGCTGTTGAACTTTGTGTGCATCCATCCAGACACAGAGTCTCACGCAACCACAACCGATGGTACGCTTTTCGCATGTCACTCATTGCTGACCACGAAGCTGATAAGTACCAGGATGGAGTAATAAGGGCTCACTTGAGCAGCTCCTCAAGGTGTATCAGGAATTCGATCCTGCTCTGCTGCAGTTGATAAAGAAGGTCCACCCGGACGAAGTCAACGTCTGGCAGCTGCTAGACATGGAGGCCATGCCCACGTGGGTGAACGGCAAGTTGGCCCTGCTCGGCGATGCTGCTCACCCCTTCACTCCTCGTAAGTCACCATCAAACTCCGAGGTCTACCAGGTAAGGTTGGCTGATAAGGAGACCAGACCAAGGACAAGGAGCAGGTCAGGCAATGGAGGATGCCGCGGCGTTGGCCGTCGTTTTGCCAAATGGAACATCCCCGGAAGACGTGACGGAACGGCTTCACCTCTACGAGCAGATCCGCATGGAACGCGCGCATAAGATCCAGGAGTTCTCGCGTCAAGCTGGCAAGGACAGAATACCTGGAAAACCGCCTGCGTTGAAAAGTTTGTGGCACCCTGTTCTACAACTTTCCTCCCTAGTTGCACCCGCTAACATGTCGACAGTAACGGAATACACAAACTACAACTTCGGCCACGACGCGCACGATCACGCGACAAAGGTGTTTAACAAGTATCTCTGGTCCAAGAAGAAGGACCTCTATAAGCGGATGCCCATCGGGTTTGGCCCTTTCCCTGGCCCCCGCCAGGACTTCTACGGCCGTCGCCAGCCATCCGAGCTCGACCGCACCTTCAAGACCATCTCTGTCAAGTTCCTTACGTCGCGGACTTTGCTCGAGACGATCCTGCCGACCGACTCGTTCCGTTTCAAGGCGCCCGGTACTGTATGCGCCGTCTCCCTCTCCGCCACGCAGCTCAACAACATGTCGTGGCTCGGCGGCGGTGGCTACAACCACCTGGGCCTGTACATCCACGGCATCGAGTACGTCAAGCGCGACGGGATCTCGGTCAACGGCACCCACCTCGCCGTGCTCTTTGAGTCCCTCAGCGACCCGATCGTCTCGGGCCGCGAGGAGCTCGGCATGCCGAAGCTCTTCTGCGACATCGATGTCGAGCACCACGCCACGGCGGCCCGCGTACGCGCGTCGTGGCGGGGCGCCAGGTTCATTGAAATGTCGCTTGACGACCTGCACCGGGACGACCCCGAGACGGAGCACGGCACGGTCGGCGGCGAGGCGGACTACGGCATCCTAACGTACCGTTACATCCCCTCGGTCGGGGAGCCCAGCAAGGCTGATGCAGAATACGCGTGTGTGGTGCCGCACGAGGAGGAGGCGCGCGACGTGCCGACTACGGTGCACGCCGTAGCGAGGTCACACAGCGCCTCGGTCAACGCGAAGGGCCACGACTGGGAGAAGCTGCCGACTCTGCATCACATCGCAAAGTTCTTGGCCGAGATGCCCATCTATAAAGTTCTGGGCGCCAAGGTGGTGGAAGGTACCGGGGTGCCCAATGTATCGACGGCTCGGAGGATAGAATAGTGGCGCATGCTTAACTCTGCGTAGGAGCCTCTTGATGGTTTTTGTCGGTTTGGGAACATCATGTGTGAAGCCTCGTGTACATAATTTCTATTGCGGCATTCGGGCTGGAGGGCCTGTCGAATACCCGACTCGTTTTCATTGAGTTAGCGACCAATGCTCAAATCATTAGCTAGTACCTGCGTTTCAAAGATGCGAGAAGCAATTCTGTCCAACCGCTCACCAACTCATGTCTGGTCAATTCCACTCATGCTCAGATACTAGGATACGTATCAACAGCTTTTTCACGGGTGGGGTAGGTAGGTACTTACCCGGGAAGGGGGTTAGACAGTGCCCCATCATAGTGTATCTATAGTAGTCATACTGATCATAGATATCCCACCCAATATAGTAGGTGCTAGATATTCTATACCGTATATATCCTTTAGGTCATTTACAGCTCCTTCCCTCTAACCACGTTCTTCACTCTTACCTTTTAATGTTTACACCTAGTTATCTAGACTAGATTAACAGAGATCAACATTACTAGATAATCTCAAAGACTTAGAGAAGAAAGTAGATCTAAGGTTAAAAAATATTATAAAATCATAAATACCCCTCTAGACACAGTATGTAGAAAATAGATGTTATATACCGTATATATCTCACTAGTCATAATGATAGAGTACTATTAAAATACCCCCCTCCTGGGTAGGTAGGTGGTATTAGTTAAATAAACACAGTATAAATATCACCTAACACTCAACACAGCAAGATACCTGTATATGCTCATGTACCTTCCTAGGTACGTAAGCACGTAAGGTACCTAGCTGGTTCTTCGCAGTGCTCCGTTAGCAGAAGCAGGTCTCCACCTTCAACGGGTAACCCTCGTGCCCTCCCCTCCCCCGGTTCTATGCCCCTTGACCCTCTCCACTTTGTCGAATTCATGATTCCCTATACCTAGGTACTTTGTAGTTCCTTGGCGTCCGCCCGTACAACCCCGCAATCCTCCCCGCACAACCCACCACCAACTTCTCTCGTCACCGGCCCCGCCTCCACTTCCCGGACCACGTTGGGCGGGTTTCACTGTGTTTCGATACACCCTCGGATGCTGGTTCGGCAACTGACTTTCCCCCTCCGCGTCGCCCGCAGAGGCAAGGATCGAAACTGCGAGCCCGTTGAAGGGATGCATCGGTTAGAAGCATCCGATGGCTTTTTTGTGCTGATATACCTACGTCAGGGACCATGCATTCCCTACTTGCCTACGATGTCAAACAAGCACCTTTGGAAGCCGCACCATATCAGCAACAAAAACCGACGTATCACAATCAATCCTCGTATTGACGCGAACAAAAGAACTATACATACACTCTTTTCCCATTCAAAATGGCGTCCTCAGTCCCTCCGAACGACCTCCGCCGCCCTCAGCGCTTCATCACAGACCACGCCGCCGACGGCAAAGCTGTCTTCAACACCAGCCTACCTGAAGAGATCCCTCAACAAACACTTGCGAATGACGCAAAGTTCTACTTGGGCTACACCACCGAACAGACGCCTGTTTCCTTCGCCGACAACAAAGACGTGGAGACATATGCTGCGCGCCTTGCAAACCCGCCGGGCATCGTGATTCCCGGCGGCAGCGTCATGCGTATCGTCGACTGCCCGCCCAACTCGCTGTCGCCCATGCACCGCACCGTGAGTCTAGACTACGGCGTAGTGCTCGAGGGGGAGATAGACCTTGTGCTAGATTCTGGGGAGACGAGGAGGATGCGCAGGGGAGACGTGAGCGTCCAGCGGGGCACGATGCATGCGTGGAAGAACGTCAGCGAAACGCAGTGGGCGAGAATGCTGTATGTACTCCAGGAGAGCCAGCCCCTCGAGGTTGCGGGTCAGGTCTTGAAGGAGGATTACGGTGTCGGAATGGAGGATGTAAAGCCTTCCAGCAAATGATTGAGCCGAGACCTAGCGCTGGAACAGGAATGAGAATGGCCTCACGTCATACACTGGCCAACATGTCCTGCCATCTGTTCACAACACTGGCCTGTTGACACATGCGGTGCATTTGCACAGAATGAGCATGTTATACATAAAATTAAGAATAAGAGTGACAACCTCCATGGCGCTTTGTTTACCATAAGCCCCTCGACTCAACTCTCCCCGCGAAAGGTCCCGAGGACTTTTCATGCCATGCTATCCACTGTAATATTGTGGCCTAGAGCGTCCCACGTCTATACCTCCTCCCCGAATAACCTCCTATCAATCACTACTGCCTGCCTGGTGCTGTTCGGGTAGTAGGTACGATATGGCGCTCCTTCCTGTATGATGCCTTCCGGGTATCCATCCGCCTAGGCACGACGCTTACCCACACAAATTTCACGTGGTGGCATATCCACTGGGCTGGATTTCAAGAAGTCGTGTTCAATGGCTTCAAGGAGCGCAGATATTTCTGATGTTTTCATCCGCCTAAAGAGCAGTCACTAGTCAACTTCTAGATCTGCCGATGGTTGTGATCGGCCCACTGTGGAGTCAATTGACCACCCCTGACTCTGTTCTTCAACATCTTGATGTAGCCTCGGCCCACGATAAGACTAAACACATACCTTCAGATACCTCAGTGGTCTCCGTAATAAAGTGTCAGAAAGGGACAACCCCGTACGCAGACGGTGAGCAGTGTCACGATAACTTCATGCATTACTCGCTCTTTGTACCAGATACGCCACGTGCCTATTCACGTGTGCTACTGACATTACTCGTGTAACAACCAACCCTATATACAGGACCATTCATGCTCATAGTCTCTCTTTATGAGAACAAGCAACTTACACTCTTATTCTCACATGCCCTACTGTGTGCTCTAACTCGTGACAGCAGCCGACCTCATAAGGTTTCCCGCCAGATGGCATTAAAAGTGACATACAGGAGAATAAAATAAACCCCAAATCATTTTTTAGGATGTTGATTGTGGTGCTCATGAGAGACTATTATGAACCTACTCTTGTATAAGGGTACGGCAACAATATTATTGTTCTATGAGCACTCCAGAGAAGGTCTTAGTCAGTGCCGAAACTAGATGCGTGCCTTTTTCTAAGCTTCCCTGGGAGTGTTCAGAAATTGAGGGGGAGCGATACAAACAAACAAACCTGGGCTTCATTGGATAGCCTCTCAGGCTCATCGCGGTGATATGATTGATGGATGAGGTGGGAGTTGTAGCGTACGTAGAAGGTATGGAAGCTGCACTCCCAATCAGGAAATCACCAGCCACGGTGGCGGGTCCTTGCCCCATTTGCCATGGAGCCTCCCCGCGCCACACTTCCCAGCTGGCGCCAATCGCGCGATATGATCCGACAGGGAAAAGGTCTGGGCTGTGTGTGATAAGCACCTGAGTCCCATTGCGACCAGGGCGGCGGCAGGTGGTGCATGTGCTCATGCTCGTGTGCCTCGACCTGCCCCTCCAAATATTCCTCACTCCATCGCTTACTACCTATAGGACTTTCTGCGAATTCCTGCACTTTCTTCGCCACGTCGCCAATAATCTTCCAGCTCCAAATGCACCCGACCGCCATCGGTCATCCTCGTCTAGGTAGTATTCAACCCCACCATGCCGGATGTTGTTTCGTCATGTTGACTTATCACCGTCTGACAGCCTGACTTATCGCTCGCTCATGACTTGCTGGCGATACCAACCTCATTGACGCAGAACATACAACGGCGAGCTCTATTCGAGACGAGACGAGGCGGACCCCCGATAAACCCGTAGATATCATCCGAGTTGGAGACAATGCAAACATTTTAAGATGGCGAGTCCAGACGGTGGAGCTGCTCCAGCTTCCCTTGACGATAACCACCGCTTGCATGATGATGGAGATTCAATATCGGGCAGCTCCTACATAGGGAGCGATGCCTCGGACGCCTCTTCAGGGCCAGGAGAATGCCGCTGGCGAACTGCCCGATACCACGACATGGAGTGCTCCCGATACTTCGATTGCCCTACCCACGTCGTGGAGAGGCGGCTCTCGGACGCAGAGGCCGGCAATGGCGATGAGGGGGAAGAGGAACCTACGGTTCAGCTTCAAATTGACGACGATGCGACTGGAAGTAGTTCCAGCGCAAGTCTCCAAAATATCGAGCCCACCGCGGCGGGTGATACTGCAGAATCAAGAGCAAGATTTGCGCCCGTGCCCGAGGCGACAGGTATGGTCCTACCAACTGCACCAGCAGACTCAGCACAGGCAACCTCAGCACGGGATACCGAAGGGCCTGGTGAGTCTCAGGATCCCGAAGAAGCCGCGTCGGCACCACCAACGCCTCTGAGTTCTCGACTCTCAGAGTCTTCTCAACCTCTCCCTCCCACCGCAACGCCTGCACAGCCTACGGGAGAGTTTGTCCCGTCGGAAAGGTCTTCGAGCCTGATAACCTTGCAAGCTGCAGACACGTCGTCTCACGATTTGCCTCTACGTCCGGCCTTGCCATCGAGTCGAACCCTGGAAACGGCACCCCCGCCGCCACCTAGACGATCGAGCTCTTCCGCTGCAGTCTCGTCTGCCTCGCGGGGCCAGCAAGGTTCCGAGGAGAGGAGCGGCCCGCCCGAATTTGTCTTACCACGGTGGCAGCCAGATGCAGAGGTAACCCTTTGTCCGATATGCCACGTACAGTTCAGCATTTTTGTTAGAAAACATCACTGCAGGTGGGTCTGGCCGGGTCTGGTCGGTTCTGGCACTGATGCAAGCCATATACTAACACTACATAGGAAATGTGGAAGGGTTGTGTGTAACGCCTGCTCACCTCACAGAATCACGATCCCTTATCAGTATATTGTTCAGCCGCCTGGCCAACCGCGCCTGGCGGCCCAGAGATACCCGTCGTCCCTCATCAGCGGTGAGGGAGGATATGCAGATTTCAGCAGTCTCGGTGGAGGAGAACGAGTTCGTCTATGCAACCCATGCGTTCCTGACCCCAACACCACACCACCCCAACAGCCGATCGGCTCGCCATCGCAGCTGTCGCCGCGAGGGACGCATTACAGATCGCAAAGCAGCATCAGTGCTATGTCTAGTAACGCGCCTCTGCCAACTCGCTTCTCAGGCTACTTTACTTCGGGGCCTTCCACGGACGCCTATGCGCGGTCTAGAAGCATCACGGTAAGCATGGCACTCTTCGCTCCCGTCTCTCTCCCCGCTCAATAGGGAGGCTAATAATCACAGCATTCCGGATCCGGCGGCTCCTTGGGTTCTCGCGGACATTACCAATCCACTCAAAACCGGGTCATGGCGGGAACGCCTCCCACGTACTACCCCTCCTCATCGACCGGCTACCCGGGCGCATCCCGTTACCGATCTATGCTAGATGTCGGCCCGTCTTCCTCATCTTCGACCACCCAGAACCGTGCACTGCCGCCTCCGCCACCCCAAATCGCCGAGGAGGACGAGTGCCCAGTCTGCCACCGCGAGCTCCCGTCCCGCAGTCTGCCAAACTTTGAGGCTGTGCGGGAGACGCACATAAACACTTGCATCACCGCTCATAGTTCGTACAGCGGCACGCCCACGGGAGAAGCGCCGCAGAATACTGTCGGTACCCCGCCCCCTCTGGCCGTACGTCGGACTGGGATGTTTCCTTATGTAGCCACGGAGAAGGACTGCGTCGATTCTGCCGAGTGCACCATCTGCCTCGAGGAGTTCGAGGTAGGCGTTCCCATGGCGCGTCTAGAGTGCCTCTGCCGTTTTCACCGGTCTTGCATCTCGGCCTGGTTCATAAACCACCCCGGGCGGTGTCCCGTCCATCAGCATGATAGTTTTGGCTATTGATACCTCGGGTTGCTCTTTCGATATTTATCTGTCGCTTGCTCTGCATTTCGGCGTTTTGGGTTGGGCCGGGCCAGTCACTCTAACCAAGTCTCTCATTTGATACGCGCATTGCACCCTTCTTTGTCGGTTTGCGGCCGAATCGTCATACTTGCCTCCCCATCTTTTTTTGCCTGGTGTCATTTAATGTGTCACATCAGGGAGAATGGAGTTTGGCTCACGCAGAATGTAGCGCAGATGTGGGTGGGACGGTGTGCAGTTATTGTTTATGTTTGGTTCATATGGGGAACTCTGGACCATGCACCGTCGGGCCAATAGTTTTCTGTTCCACTTTCAACAATCAGGGTATGATACTTTGTCCGTAGATGCGTCTGAAGAGACGGGAGGAGCGCGTTCTTTTTCTTTCTTTCTTTCTTTTTTTTTTTTTTGAACAGTGGACTGCACAAACTTAATTGCTCTCTCCTTGGCGGAAAGACGCCAACTCAGAATAGATAGATTTGGGGATGTCACTGTATATGGCCACTCGTGGCGCGAGAAACCCGTCCCGTCCCGTATAATGATCCCCCATAGCCTAAAGGCTTGACGGCGGCCGTTTCATCATGAAAGTGGCGTAGTGTTCTCGCGAGGGCTGTAGAAACAATCATTGTGCTGGGTGTTTGTTTTATGTAAATCTCTGTTTTATTTTTCCCATCTTTGTTTCTTCTTCTCGTTTTCCCATGATACATTTCCATTCCGCTCCATCGAGTTAAGGGTATTGGATCTCTCTCCTGAGTAAATTAAGAGTGCGCCTTTGACCTGGTGAGCTGTCCCATAATGCCGTCACCACCGCCGCTATCCTTGCTGGCTTGGGAGGGATAATGAAGGGGCCCAGGTGGGCTGATTGCGGGATCCCCCCTCCCCCCACCGGTTTGGGTTATATCCCATGCGGACTATGGAGATCTACGCATGCGCCGGCTGGGCTGACCTTGCTAAGAGAATGCCACGAAGGAAAGAGATGTGTACCAGTAGTAACGGATGGGGGAGGGGGGACTCCACTGTGGGTGGCATATGTAATGCAAGGATCATAAGGCATGAGAGTATGTTTACGTTGGGCTGAGGGAGACGGGCAGGTGCGTGCGTTTCTTGTTAATCATTGATCCCATTTACCCGTTATTGAAATGAGGGAGCTCATTTCTCGTTGTTGTACTACATCTCTGCCCCTGTCCTTCGAGCTTTCTTGTCACACCACATTGTGTCTTGGGTCTCTTGATTCCCTGAAGTCCTGCTGGATAAACCGATATAACTCTATGAAAGCAGCCCATGCATGTCCTATCTAGCTTAGCTTGCGCCTTAGTTCTCCTTGGGGGTGGATGGTGTTGATATTCTATATGCGTATATGTATGCATACCGGAGCAGGCGCGGAAGAGTTTATTCTGCCACATGTAGATGTCGTGCTGACGGTTGCTGGCTCGTTGGTTCATCTAATCGCGAACCCGCTCGCTTCCCCTCCTTCTATTCTCTAAGGTCATCCAACTACTGTCGAGGCCGACTCGAAGGAAGTGAAGTGATCGGAAAATAGATGTGGGGGGAATGCATGCCGTTGAGCATTGGGGAAAGCAACGCTTCAGCCCTAGGCCGATGCTACGGTCACTGAGGATACCTACCCTTTCATGGTTCGTTGTTTGGAGCGCAGAGGTCGCAAGTAGAATGTTTCCCGCCTACCAACTACCCCCCTGCCCGATGCTGATTTCAAACCCCCGTCGATTGTAGACGAGGATGGAGTCACGCTCTCGCCACGCGAAGTGAGCATGCCTGCCAACGGCGCCGCGGAGCCGGGAGAAAGAGATGGTGGCACGGTGATGGGGGGGATCTACACTACATGGCAGATTCGCACCACTTTTGCCTTACGCCTCGCACACAACGACTGGCTAGGCCGGTCTGGCCTCGATGACGAGGACGGGCCCATGGATGCAGAGTCAGGACAGTCAGATCTCGCGCGCGTTATTTTCCAAGGATGGCGCGCTGCTTGCTTCTTTCGGCCTGCGATATGGATCATAATCAACGTAATCAAGAAGCTTGTCCCGCTCCCGTTCCTTAAAGAGACCCTCGTGGCCTATTTCTATTGTCCTGTTGACTCCCCAAGCCCCCTTCCCTTCATCCGCGCTGGTTCGGAACTGTCATTGCCCCTTTGTGGTCCGTCACTCTTTCACGTTTCGCTATTGCCGGCTGGTACATTGTCGTCATCCAAGGAACCCGGCCCGTCTCGTCTCGACTCTGCATCCATCAGTATAGCTCCTCTTCTGCCGGGAACACAGTGTGCATACCATACCCGTCACGTCCATCGCCTTCGACACAATGAAGCACCACATTCTCTTGTTGGTCGCCACGGCCGCCCACGTGGCTTTCGCCAAGCCTCACAACGCGCATCGGGCAAGGTCGTGCTTCAAAACCGTCACCACTCTGGTCTCCAGTCCGACCTCCGCTCCCGTCCAACCGACACCGGTCAGAGAGGTGGCCCCCATCGCCCCCGCCGAGACTCCGGCGTCGTTGCTAGCCCCTGTAGCGCAGAACGCCGTCTCGCCGCCCACGTTGGCGGCTAGCGGTGGCGAGGGCACGTCGGGAAGGTCGACCTTTTACGGTGGTAACACCTCTGGCGGAAAGTGCTCCTTTTCGACGTACCAGATTCCCTCCGGAATGTACGGCACCGCCTTCTCCGGCCAGGTCTGGGACTCGGCTGCCCACTGCGGTGCTTGCGTCAAGGTCACCGGCCCCAAGGGTAACAGCCTGGTTGCCATGATTGTCGACGAGTGTCCTGAGTGTACCAAGGGCCACCTCGACCTCTTCCAAGACGCTTTCGTTCAGCTTGGGTCTCTATCCGACGGCATCATCTCGACCTCGTATGAATTCGTCAAGTGCGGTATCACATCGCCTATCAAGCTCCACAACAAGTCGGGCACTTCGGCCCACTGGTTCTCCATGCAAGTGCTGAACCATAACGAGCCTGTATCGACGCTGGAGGTTAGCACGGACGGCGGAAGCACCTGGAAGAAGACGACCCGCCAGCCGTACAACTTCTTCGAAAACTCAAGCGGCTTCGGCACCGACTCGGTCGACGTTCGGGTGACTGGCGAGTCCGGAAAGACTGTCATCGTCAAGAATCTCAGCGTCGAATCAGACTCGGAGCACAATGCGGCGTCCAATTTCTAAGCCAAGGACGCGATAGTCGTGAAAGCCATGGCTTTCCAAGGTATGGCGCTTGCAAAAATATTGTCCGCGCGCCGGGTCCATGTGGAATCGGACGCCTTGTCTACCATGAGGGACGAAGGTTCTGTGAGCGACGTGACCCCAACGATCACCTGCCCTCGCTTGGCCAATAGCTCTTTTCACTCCCACCTACTCTCCCAGGTTGACCCAAGGAACGTTCCTAGTGTTGATCGGGTTCTGCGCGAGATCGCAAAACATATTTTGGTCTGTACAGCCTTTCTGGGGGCACTGTGGTCTAGTTTGTGTCAGATTATCACAAATGAGCCAATACACAGATTCATCTTGTTTCCTCCAAATCTTAAAAACTTGGTCTGAGGGCGATCGAAATGTGCTTTGGCCGGTGAATATATGGCCGTGTTGGTGCATATACAGGGCAAGGTGGGTAATCAGCGTCAGGCATCTGGTGCCCGATGGTTCACGAGAACGAGCTAGTCGCGGCTTAGCGACGCAGACAGTTCGAGTTCACGGTGGAGATCGACAGGCACGGTACCTGCAGTGAAGTAGCTGAGGAAAGATTTGATCAGCCTCCATGACCAGCCCAGCAAGTCGCTCAAGTAGAGGTTCCCTTTTGGCATGTAGTGCTGTGGCAGCATAGTGTTGACGGCTGCTCAGCGAAATATGTACCGGCAGTTGTCCAAATAAAACATTCATGGCTAGTGCCTGCCAAGATGTCAACGGTGAATGTCTCGTTCAGTGTAGATCACTCAAACGCGGATTGGTGGCGACGACTGAACTGGAAGAAAGTCAGTTTGCTGAAGCTTACTGAAATGGGCTTGGGTCTTGCAATCCAACAGTGAGCTGCAATCACCGCATACCTGCCTACCTAGCTAGTACAGAGTCGATACGTTGTGTCCGAGCTAGATTAGTACTGCGTTGTCATGGCGAAGTCCGTGGCTGTGCGATACGCTACTCCACCAATTGATGTCAACATGAAGTTAGTTGACTGAGGGTGCAGTCCTTTGTGAGCGTCATGGGAAGCATTGACCTGTGCGCATCGCCGCAATGTTGCTGACACACCACTGGATTGAGACAGTTGAGTAAAGTAGGTAACTGAGTAATTACCTAGCCTGCCAACCTGTCAGTCATGCCAGCCAGCCATCGGTTCTCGATGTGCCGATCGAAGAAGGGATTGGCAGCAAGGGTCGACCATCAAGGAAGAAGGCTGTGGTTCGGTTCGGCACCTGTTTGGTGGCTTGTAGTGTATTCGTTGTCCTGGGGCTTGAGGGGTCCTTCGACCTCGGCCCCGTCCATCTGGTTTGAGAGAGGGGGGCTGCCGAGTACCCAGTTGCCAGCATTGAGAGGCCCCTGTACTGGTGACGTGACGCATCTGCAACAACAGCCTGGAATGGTCCCAGAATCGAGCCGACTATGGCATGCATGTACGCTGCATGTCTTGAATCGCTACATGGCGAAGCAATCGATACTCATGGGTTGGCTCCGACGGCGATGACTATTTGTCTTTCGTATGGATTGTTCGTTCGTATGCCAGATAGGGTTTGATCAAGCTCGGCCTTACTGATCCGATGCTGTGGCGGTGTTCAGAACGAGAATGAGAGGGCAAACTGGACGATGAAGCTGAGATGAACAGCCGATACACGGCGTGCATACCTCAAGCTGGGTACATGCATACCCTGCTTGTTGCTGCCGAGCTTGAGGCAATGTATGGTTTCGTGTGTGCAAGAGGGAAGGAGACACGACACCGACGTGTCCGTGTCGCATCTCGACACCCGGGCTTTTGTGTGAGCCGATGCTAGTGTTGGCGCAAGAGTGAGAATGAGTGAGAGAATGGCTGGGACGTGGTTGGCCGGGCCGTGCTTGCTGGGAGAGCTACGTACCGTACTTAGCACCTACCTACCTATGCAGGTACCTTAGTAGTTACCTAAGCTCTACCTACCTAGGCAAGTACTTATCCGTGATCCTGACCAAGCTGGAAGTTCGGGCGCCCCCAAGCCTTAACGTTTTCCGCCCCGCTTTCAGAGGTGCAATTGCAACCTTTCCCGGGGGGGTTGACACCCGACTTTTCCAAGTACCTAAGCAAGCTGGTAACCCCTGTCCATCAGCCAATCCCGCTGATCTGGCTCAAGGGGTGCGGCGGCCCTAGTACTAAGTAGTAAGGAGTAAGGTGTACATCGTACTGCAGGCGGCTCCCCCCGCCCAAACTCAGTGGCCACTCATAGCCCGTTCCAGCGTCTCCCCCCGCTGAGGTAATTGCGAGTATTACGTAGGTAGGTAGGTAGGTGGGTAGATATGCTACATTGCCAAGGGTACGGCCTCCATTTTCTTTCACTTGCACTTGACCTGTGCCGTTTCTCCTCTCCTGGGGAAATGGCACCGAAACTAGCGAAATACCGTACTGCCCCAAGTTATCCATCGGTACTGTACCGCTGGTAGTCTTCGCTTCGGTAACGGAAATCATACACGTGTATCAGTAAGGTGTCCCTTTCCCTGCCCACCCTTTTTCGGGCATGGGACTCTGGACATGGCTTAGCCAAGCTGCTCGGCCCCGGTCAACGTCGTCTCCCTGCTTTGCTCTGCTCCCTGCGCTGCTCTCGTGTGCCCGTTGAAGCTGCAATTGCAATCTTGTTCAGTCGCACCTGCACTCAGCATCGCAAACACTGCTTGCGTTAGTACAAGCGAAAAGGTATCCAAGCATCGTACGCAGTGCAGTACGGTTTACTAGCGCATGCATGTAGTGTACCCTGTGTAGTGTACCTGGTTTGTACAATGAGACTTGCACTACCTCCCGTCCCTGCTCGCCCGGCCGTGCTCACCCACCGACCCCCCATCCATGTCCACGCACGCGGCGTTGCCGCTGGCGAACCTGACGTATCTGGGTCAAAGTCCAATCCAACCTTCACTTTCCTCCTTCACTTCTCCCAGTGCCAACTTTAGCTTCGTGGCTTCCCGCCTTTGCCCACCAATGTGTTTTACCTTCCTCCACCCAACTTCTCATCACTAGCTCCCTCCAGCTATCACTGGCCGACCAGCCACACCCGGCCACTCTCCATTCGCTCCCCGTTTACTTCCTACTTTCTCCCCCCTTGCCGTCGATCTGTGCGGATAGCTGTCCTTTCTAGCTCGAAACCCTTCTCATCTACAAATCCGCTACTTGTTCCCTTCTTTCCCCCTTCGAAGCCAGCTTGGCCAGCCCGCCGGTCTACGCCACCTCTCCTCATCCGATTCGCGGTCCCTTTATGCGTCGACACGGAATTGCCACTTGAGCGCCGTCCCTAGTTGATCTCGAACCCCCGTACCGAGCTGCTCTGAGCAGCGCTAGAGCTCGAGATCATGGCTTCCGCCCTTGAGAAGAACGAGCTCAAGGTCCAGGGCGTCGTCGAGGCTGCCCAGGACCCCGAAACCAACGTCTCTGCCGATGACGCCCAGAAGAAGATCGTCGAGGAGTCTAAAAAGGCCGGCATCACTGCCTTCACCTTCGACCCCGATGCCAGCCCCGAAGAGAAGCGCCGCCAAGCTGCCGCCGTGAGTCGCCGGATCCGGCGCCCTTGCCTTGCCTCGAAACGACTTTGACTGACCCCTCTCCTTCTTCACAGGCTGTCCCACCAGGCTTCCACTCCCAACGAACCAAGGGTGTCTCCATCGTAACAGACGTCGCTGATTCGAGCGCTCCTGTAGCCGACCTTCCCCCCCCAACCAAGGAAGGCGTCATTGAGGTTGCTAAAGACCAGGATGGAAAGCCCATCAAAACCGGCGAGGACCCCGAGGGTACCGAGGAAGTACCTTTTACGAGAACCGGATGGTCTCCTCAGTTCGGCTGGCCCACCGACGACGTTCACGAGGGGGCTAGTCTGTTGGACCACTCCACCTGGCTCGAGAGCAACCTCCCCGACAAATTCTACGGCGACTGGTACCACAACGCGGCAATCATCGGCTTCGCCTGTATTTCCTCTTGGCTTGTGGCCGTCTTGGGCGGCGGCCTCGGCTGGGTCTTCATCCTCATGGCAGTTTGCTCGACCTACTACCGGACCTCCATTCGCCGAGTCCGTCGCAACTTCCGCGACGATATCAACCGGGAGCTTTCTCTGAAGAAATTGGAGACGGAAACCGAATCGCTCGAATGGATCAACTCTTTCATGCTCAAGTTCTGGCCCATTTATCAGCCCGTTCTGGCCCAGACCATTGTCAATTCGGTTGATCAGGTCTTGAGCTCGGCCACTCCCGCCTTCTTGGACAGCCTGAAGCTAAAGACATTCACGTTGGGCTCTAAGCCACCGCGCATGGAGCATGTCAAGACATATCCGAAAGCCGGCGACGATACTGTCATCATGGACTGGAAGTTTAGCTTCACTCCCAACGACACGGCCGACATGACGCACAAGCAAATCAAGAACAAGATCAACCCCAAGGTCGTTTTGGAAATCAGAGTCGGCAAGGCCATGATCAGCAAGGGCCTCGATGTCATCGTCGAAGATATGGCCTTCTCTGGCATCATGCAACTTAAGATTAAGCTACAAATACCCTTCCCTCACATTGAAAAGGTGGAAATGTGCTTCCTGGAAAAGCCCACGATTGACTACGTCTGCAAGCCGTTGGGAGGCGAGACGTTCGGTTTCGATATCAACTTCATTCCCGGTCTTGAGACCTTCATCCTCGAGCAGATCCACGGCAACTTGGCTCCCATGATGTATTCACCCAACGTTTTCCCCATTGAAGTTGCCAAGATGCTTGCCGGCACCCCGGTTGACCAGGCTATCGGCGTCATCGCCGTTACCCTTCATGGCGCACAGGGGCTCAAGAACCCCGACAACTTTTCTGGCACTCCGGACCCCTACGCAGCTTTGACCCTGAATCGCCGCCAGCAGCTTGCCCGTACAAAGCACATCAAGGACACTGGAAACCCGCGCTGGAACGAAACTCACTACATCATCATCACCTCCTTCAACGACTCCCTCGATATTCAGATTTTCGACTACAATGACTTCAGAAAGCACAAGGAGCTGGGTGTGGCGTCCTTCCCCTTGGACCAGGTTGAAGAACTATCGGTTCATGAAAATGAAGTCTTGGAGGTCATTGCCGACGGCAAGGCCCGCGGCCAGCTGTCTTGCGATATCAGGTTCTTCCCAGTTCTGGAGCCCAAGAAGTTGGACGACGGCACCTTAGAACCGCCCCCCGAATCCAATACGGGTATTCTTAGATTTACCGTGGAACAAGCCAAGGATCTCGATGGTACCAAAAGTCTTGTCGGGCTCCTCAACCCATATGCGACGCTCCATCTCAACGGCCGCGACGTCCATTATACAAAGAAGCTCAAGCGAACCAACAACCCCATCTGGGACAACGGATCCAAGGAGATGCTCATTACCGACAAGAAGAACGCCAAGCTCGGAGTCACGATCAAGGATGACCGCGATCTCGCCGGTGACCAGGTCATTGGGAAGTACCAAATCAAACTCGAGGACTTGCTGGAATGCATGGGCAAGAGCCAGGAATGGTTTCATTTAGCCGGTGTTGCAACGGGTCGTGTCAAGATGATGGCACAGTGGAAGCCGGTCGCCCTCTCCGGCGTCGTGGCTGGCAATGGTGGTTATGTTACTCCTGTTGGCATCATGCGTTTCCACTTCAAGAACGCACGCGACCTTCGCAACTTCGAGACCCTCGGCAAATCCGACCCTTATGTAAGGGTGCTTCTCTCGGGCATCGAGAAAGCGCGCACAGTCACTCACAAGAACACCTTGGACCCGGACTTCGACGAGGTCCTCTATGTTCCAGTTCATTCTGCGAGAGAAAGACTGTCACTTGAGGTCATGGACGCGGAAAAGATGGGCAAGGACCGCAGCCTCGGTCTGGTCGAGGTTTTCGCTGGCGACTACGTTACACAGGCCGAAAATGGCGAGTACAATGTCCATGACACGAAGAAGGTTTTCCAAGGCGGCCTGCAGCTTCATGGCAAAGGCATTGCAAAGGGTGTCTTGACCTACACAGTTTCATTCTTTCCCTGCTTGAACGTTGCCGACCCGGAGGAAGAGGAAGAGCAGGAGCAGTCAACAGCGGCAGAGAAGGCCATGGCGATAGAGGATGCCTCTAGATCCTCGGAGGCCGGCAAGTTCAACAGCGCCATCGAGTCGAAAAAGGACGGGGCCGAACTGGAAATCAGTCCGCCCAAGACCCCAGTCACCCCCGTTTCGCCTTCATTTCCAAGGAAATCCAAGGAAGCAAGTGGCCCGCCGAAGATTCATCTTTCGCCTCAGGAGCTTTTGAAGTACGAGTCCGGTCTCCTCATTTTCAAACTCATGGAAGCAGAGATGCCAGAGCACAACACGCAGTTGGAGGTCTGGGTCGACGACATGGCCTTTCCCTCGTACACCTCATCGACAGTTAAGCACAAGAAGCACAAATTTGAGGAAATCGGTGACTGCTTCATCCGAGAACTGGACTTCTCTCGCCTGACGCTCAAGGTCCGAGAGAAGGGCGACAAGGTTGAAGGTAGTGAGAAGGACAAGGACTACACTATTTCAAAGCTGCAGGGGAACACTCTGGACACGCTGAAACAGTGTCTGGTGAGCATTACTCTCCGGGCCTGTACACGATGATATACTAATTCGTACTAGAACAACCCCACTACGCTCAGGCTGAAGGACAAACACAAGGAGAGCCGGCTAAGCAGTGTCAAGGTCAGCCTCAAGTACATTCCCGTCAAGATGCAGCTGGACCCGAGCGAGAGTATCAACAACATGGGAACTCTCCGTGTCGATGTCTTGGACGCCCAAGACCTTCCTTCGGCAGACTCAAACGGCAAGAGTGACCCGTACTGCAAGTTTGAACTCAATGGAGAAGACGTGTACAAGACCAAGGTCCAGAAGAAGACGTTGCAACCTGTCTGGAACGAGTTCTTCGAGGTCCCCGTGCCTTCCAGAACCGCTGCTAGGTTCAAGGTCACCATTTGGGATTACGACTTTGCAGACAAGCCTGACTTCCTGGGGGCCGCTGATATCAACCTCGAGCAGCTGGATCCCTTCAGGCCCACCGAGAGCCGTCTGATTTTGGATGGCAAGTCGGGCTCAGTCAGGTTGAGGATGCTCTTCAGGCCGTCTTACGTTACCCGAACTCGGCAAGGCACGTCAACGTTTTCGGGCACTTTTGCAGCGCCCGGAAGAATTGTCACCGGCATTGCGGGTGCACCTATCAAGGTCGGAAGCACAGTCGGCCACGGCGTCGGCAAGGGCGCTTCATTCCTCAAGCGTGGTCTGTTTTCGAGGAAGGATGATGACTCGAACGATGCGTCGTCAAGTTTCACTGAGATTCCGACCATTATCGAGAATGGCAGCAGCCCCCCTGCTCCTACCCCCGGCCTTGGCCTCAAGCGAGCAACCGGTTTTTCTGTTTCCGACGGTAGTGACTCTCCCGACACACGTCCCGGGACCTCCAATGGCTCAACCTTGGGACACAATCGCACGAAAAGCAACGGCGCTGCCTCGATCCACAGCGTTTCACCGGGCTCACCCGGCGCTGGAACCGCCTCTTTCACCGTCGTGTCCGCTACGGGTTTCCCTCCGTCAACTGATCTGTACATCACCATCAACCAGCTGACACCCAAGCAAAAGCTAATTGGCAAAACGAAACACCATAAGGACGCTACTGGCTTCTTCCGTTACAACGAGTCCTTCAAGTGCACATGCACTGCCGATACTCAATTCAAGATTGAAGCAAAGGGCGAGCACACCCTTAGGAGTGATGATGATCTAGGCGAGGCCCTTTACTTTGTCGACGATTCCGGGATGGGAGGCGACAAAGAGATCAAGGTTGGAGCCGGCACGGTTGTTATGAGGAGCACATTCACTCCGTCGGCTAGCTTGGAGCCCGACAGCCCAAAGCCGCCGGTTCGCCGTAGCTTCATGGGCAAAAGGGACAGTCGCAGCAGAGAGGGAACTCCGAACTGATCTAGGGGTACAACGCGACCACGTTGCAACCTTTTCAAAATTGCGCCGAGGGTTCCCAATTGTTTCCCTCTTCTGACAGCAAAAGCTTTCTTGATTGCGTTCAGATACCTGGTATGTTGGCAATGGCCGGCATATTTTATCCACTAATGACACTTTTTCCCCCTTTCAATCTTTTTGTTTTATTTCCTTAACTAAGGTAGCAGGAAGGAGTTGCAGGGCTTGTGGGGTGGTAGCGCGGGTGGCGAACGTAGGCAAGGCAGACCTAGCAAAGGCTGGAGCAATCTGTTGTCCCAGTAGATAGAATGCAATTCACAATACGAAACTTGACTAATTGTATTATTCTTGGTGGTTGCGCGCAACACGACGTCCACCAGCCGAACATACGTTTCGTACTTGCCATAAAGAGCATCTCAGAAGTCACATTACTGCAACGCAATCTGAGGGGAGCCGAGACGTGCAGCACTTTATGTCGGTCAAGATGTTCGTTCACAATAAATAAGTCTAGCAAATAATGTAGTATCAGTCGGTGACCGAAGATAAGAAGTGAGAGTGACAGCGGCTTATGTAATCCAAGAGCGCGCACAGGTCGTACCTGCAACAGCGGCAATCACTTACCAAATCCGAGTCAGGCAATAAGGCATCAGTCAGCTAGAGAGAGGTACGCAGTTTCCCTGCTGAAGCTGGCCGTGACGCGAGCATGGAGCTGCCTGAGCTACCGTACGCCCCAAGTCAACCTCAAGGAGCCCCATCGTCCATTCCAACTACAACCCCATCCGCCCTTTCCACGACCGCCACCACAAGAGCAATCAGAACCTGATACTCCTGATTCTCTCGATCATTCACAATCAAACAATCTCGTCTGGACACCCCGCTCGCCGACCGCCGAGATGGACAGCCTCGTAGCCAAGTACAGCCGCCCGGCGTTCGAACAACACAACGCCTTCAGAGACGATGAGCAGGAGGACCTCGAGCTCATGGGTGGTGCGCCGCCTTTGTCGTTGAAATTTGCCATGCCTCCCGTTGCACATGTGAGTTCTCTTCTCTACACCCCCTCTGTTCGAAACCTGGGGCAATCGGCCAGTGATACTAATACAACCCCTCAATCCAGCCCTCCTCGTGGCTCCGCGCAGCAACAGACGACCGATCCAACCCCAACTGCCCCATCAAGATTGCCCACGGCACAACGACCCTCGCCTTCCGCTTCCAGGGCGGTATCATCGTCGCCACAGACTCCCGTGCCACGGCCGGAAATTGGATCGCCTCGCAAACGGTCAAGAAGGTCATCGAAATCAACTCGGTGCTGCTGGGCACCATGGCCGGCGGCGCTGCCGACTGCCAATACTGGCTCGCATGGCTTGGCATGCAGTGCCGCCTCCACGAGCTCCGCCACAAGCGCCGCATCTCGGTTGCCGCCGCTTCCAAAATCCTCGCCAACCTCGTCTACTCGTACAAGGGCATGGGCCTCAGCATGGGCACCATGTGTGCCGGCGTAACTAAAGAGGAGGGCCCCGCGCTCTACTACGTCGACTCGGACGGCACCCGCCTGCCTGGTAACCTTTTCTGCGTTGGCAGTGGTCAGACCTTCGCCTACGGTGTCCTGGATGCTGAGTACCGCTACGACCTGACGGATCAGGAGGCTCTTGACCTCGGCAGCCGGAGTATCCTGGCCGCGACGCACCGTGACGCCTACTCTGGTGGTTTCATCAACCTGTACCATGTCAAGGAGGAGGGCTGGGTCAAGCACGGCTTCAACGACACGAATCCCATCTTCTGGAATACGAAGCTGGAGAAGGGCGAGTTCACCAACGTTACAGCCGACTTGGACTAGATGCTGGGCGCAAGGGGCTGCAATGAGTTGTCGCTGAACTCATTCGGATCATGGGATTCTACAGACCACTGAAGTCAGCCGGTCTCAGCGTGATGGAGCAGGACATTGGTGGCATTACTCCCTTATCACCATGAGGTGCATGAGAAACAAGGAACAACGTTGATTTCTGTGCATTGGAACGAACAGAACGGATACGGTACGGCAGGCAACGATGGGAGGAACGGCAGCTGCAGGAGGAACACGGGTTGCCAATGCCAAGCTGTCTCCTTGGGCATCGGTACTCAAGAACGGGTGCTGATGTTATGTAAATGTAAACTAGATTCACGATACAAGTTCATTCTTCAGTCTTTTTGTCTTGTTCTACAACGATGGTACAAGTGATATTACATTAAATACAGGAAGGGGTATCATGACTTTTTTTTTTCACTTTTTCACTCGCGTATCCTCGCCCAGCCGCCGAGACCGAGGATTCCGCCTTGGTCGCTTGCCGGGTCAATCGACCACTTGCGCTCGGGGTGCACGGAAAGCTCGCTTTCCCAGCCGGCCTCATACATCTCCATACCCGTCCAGGCGATCATGGCCGCGTTGTCCGTACACAGGGCCGGCGGGGGCGCCACGAGCTCGATGTGCCCGAACCCGCGGACATCGAGAGTCCTGCGCAGGACGTGCATGAGGAAGCGGTTGCTGGCGACGCCGCCGCTGACGACGAGCGTCTTAACGGCGTCCCGGAGCTCCGGCTGGGCGGCGAGAGCGAGGAGGACGCGGCTGGCGAGGTGCTGGAACAGGAGACGCATGGCGGCGCGAGCGAGGCACCGGCGCTCCTCGAGGGGCATTGGCTCGGTTTTACCGCTATCAGCGGCTGCCCTGAGGGTTGCGATCTTGTGGATCTGGCTGCCGAGACCGGCGAAGGAGTAGTACAGGGCGCGGGAGGCGGCGAGGGGCGGGGTTAGAGTCCAGGAGTAGGGGGAGGTATAGGTGGCGATCTCGTCGGCGCGGCGGAGGGGCGGGGTGTATTCGTAGCCGGCATCCTGTTGTGATGGCGAGGACGAGGCGGCCGTGGAGCCCGGAAAGGCGAAGCGTTCGAGGAGCGCGCCGTACATGACGTCCCCGTGTGAGGCCAACAGGTCGGAAGGCAGGATGAGGCGGGCCGCCTTGTCGAGGGCGTCGCCAACGGCGACGTCCGCCGAGGTGGCGAGGATGCGGTGATCGGTGAGGGAGCGGGAGTGGACGAGCTGGGTATGGCCGCCAGAGACGAGGAGGGTGAGGAAGGGGTATGCGGGCTGAATGGGAGACGAGGAGGCGGGAGAAGGAGGCCGGTCGAGAGCGAAGACCAGACGCGGGGTGAGGGCGTGGGCTTGCATGTGGTTCACGGCCAGGAGCGGGACCTGCCACGCCGCCGCGAGACCCTTTGCCGTCGCGAGGCCGGAGGCGAGGTTCGCGGACATGCCAGGGCCGCGGGTCACCGTCACGAAGGTGGGTTTCTCTCGCAGAACGCCGGCGACTGTCACTGTGCCGCCGCCGCCGCCGCCGCAAGGTGGGTCGTCATCGTCGGGGTGTTCTCCGACGGGCGGCAAGGACGCCAGGGCCTCGGCGATGAGGGGCGCGAGGTGCGCGTCATGGGAGCGCAAGGCGACGGGCGGGTATACGCCACCGTAGGCGGTGCTGTCGCTCGTTATCTTGCGGTCAAAGTGAAGCGTCGCGCGGCCGAAGGGGCCCGGGTCCTTGGAGAGGAGGGCGACGCAGGTGTCATCACACGAGGTTTCGATGGCGAGGGTCAGGAGGGTGCGATGGAAGAGGTGGCGGACAGCCGGCGTCGGGCTACTCTGGGGGAAGGTTCTTCGGTGGGGGAGAGACGGTCTGCGCCATCGTGCGAGGGTTACGAGGGGAGCACGCATCTGGAGGGCTATGAACGTGCTTGAGGAGGGGTGTTGGTGGGATGTGGCGGTGATGGTTTCGATGCCGCGAGAAGTTTCGAGCTCTTATCTTATCTGGCGTACTCTGGCGTACAATCCTTATCCAATGCATACCGAGGCTCACCGACTTACACGTCCTACATACACCGTGACGCCAACAGCTACACCTGCATTCCTGAAGGCGTCAAGGCCAATCCACACTCACACGCAGTTTTGGTGGTTTGTGTCTTCCTAATGTACCTTCTTTGATTCTCAACCGGAATATCCCGTACGCATCACCTAGTTGGCATGAAACGCCTTGGACTTTTTTCTCTGGCCGCCCGGGGTATGGAACTCCCATGTTGTATTTTGTCATGACTTGTCATGGGCAGTCTTTAAACTGACACGAGGCATTGAAATCACTTCCCAAAAAAGAAATAAACTGAACGATATCCCATTAGGTAGGATACTATGCAGATGACATGCTATTTTTGAATTCCTTTAGCCCCCAGTACACCCATGTTACGTGCCAATGCTGGTGCCAACTCCCTAATCCACGTCGAACCATGTCCATATCCGCGTCGATATTCATCTCTATATCTTGGCTTTCGACTCCTGTTAAAAACGTGTTCGTGAATCTCATCAATTTCCGCTATCCCTCCGGACGATAAAGTTCACCCATTCGCACCGACACCCGCCGGTACCGCCATCGAAACCACCAAAAGATGCATCCCTGTCCTTGCGCGGGTTCACCGCCGTGCCGCCAAAGCCAATGTCATTGGGCAATAGTTTCGGGTTCGCCGTGTCGATACCCTGGCGGTCGTTGACGGGCCAGTGCCACACAAACTTCTCGCCCGACCGGCCGCCGTGTGTGTCCGTTTTGATGGTGACGGGATACGGCATAGTACCTGATTCCTCGCCGTCGTTGGAGCGCAGGAGCTGCGTGTTGTTTTCGGACCGGGTCCATATCTGCACGAGGAAGCGCGTTTGGGACCAGGTCGCGAGGAACTTGGCCTCGCTACGGCGGACGCCACCGTCCTTGTCGAGGGGCACATCGATCTCGTCGTCGGTGCCGTTTAGGGTTGTGACAGATTTGAGGTAAATGGTGCGCTTGAAGTAGGTATAGAAGCCGTAGTGCTCCGTCTGCAGGCCGCGGTCGTAGAGGCGAATTGGCTGCTGTACGGCGCGAGGAAAGAGTTGCGCGGGTGCTCCGGTCCCGTCTTCTTCAAGGTCCGGGGCCGGCAGAGATATCGAAATATCACCGGAGGACTCTCCAGAATTCTGTCGCTTCTCCAGGGCATTGGGTCCGACAGTTTCATCTGCGGACTTGAGAATGCTCAGGTAAAAAGGCGTGGGCTCGCCGGCTTTATCGTTGGAAATGATGCCGTCCGTCGTGTTTCCGAGGAAGTACATTTCTTCAAAGGATGGGGGTGATGGGTTTGGCGCAAACGCCGGGTTCTGCCTTCGAAGATACGCTCCAGCTCTGGCTACGATTCCGCCAAGGTTCGAATCACGCTTACGGATGCTAGATCCAGGCTGCGGGGGCTCGCCGTTGGGTACATCCCATAGGTTGCGGGTGTTGTTGTCCCATTGAATTTGCATGATGAAGGTCGGCTGGTTAGGGCGGTTCGGCGCCACAGATTCGTGTTCTTCCTTGGGTAGCGCGCAGCTCCAAACGGTCGAGGGACTACTGCAACCAGTCACAGACGCCGTGTTGTCTGGACCTACAACTGAGAGAACTCCAGTGGGCATAGGAGGGAAGTTGGTCAAGTTGACAAATATGCTGTCAATTGGCGTGGCGGCGCTGTTGCGTGGGATAAGCGTGACGCAGAGAACAATAATGAGAATGCTCAAGAGGAGACTGACACAGCAGACGCCTAGGCACACACGCCTTCTCTTGCGGCCCTCGCGGCCACTGCGACCGTAGCAACCGCTTGTAGGTATACACCAGCGGCCCTTCCAGAAGCCGCCGAGTTTACGAGCTGCCATCTCCTCCTTCTCGTGTCGTCGGCGCTCACGCTCGATCCGGTGACCGTCTCCTGATGCTGCGAGGAAATGCTCCTGGGGCACGAAAGTGCCCGCGAGCCTTTCCGGAAGACGGCCACGGGTGCCCTCAGCGGGGCTATTGCCTCTCGCCGGGGGCGTCAAGGGGATTTCGGTCATGCTGATTCCGCCTTGCGAACTCATCGTACCGTTGATAGCTGGCGAGACAGGCCCCGGCGAGGGCGGGTAGAGTGCTTGCAGAGGATGGCCTACAGGGAAAACGGCTCGGTATTTGACAGCTTTCTGCTGTTGCGACGGCGGCGAGTACGGTGGCGGTTGTTCTGATAGAGCAGGGCTCGGCTTGGCGAGCGGGATCTTCTCTGACCGAAGTTGCATTCTCGGAGTTACCATGCGAGAGGACAACGCGGGCGACGGCTCTCGTCCATTCATGAGCGGCGAAGGAGTTCTCCTAGGTGTAGGAACTCTGACGATCGGGGCCTGAAAATTGTGCGGGGATGGTTTAGGTGATGCTGGAAGACCTGGTCTCGTCATAGCAGTTGGTCGGGTCTGTGCCGGTTCGGGAGCCTCGAGCTCCGGATTGTTGTTTTTGAGAGCGGCTGCATTTGTATCCTTCTCACTCCACCATTCACCATGGTCAGTTGCTCTGACTGGCTGTGACCCAGACTTGGTCGGAACAACGGGACTCTTCCTCTCTAGGAAGGGCGTTGTTATGTGATCCCACCAGCCACGTGTCTGAGTAGCTGCGCTGTCCGGACTCATTGCTACCTCTTTGGCCTTTGTTGACCTTTGACGATTCGAAGACGCTCCGTCTTCCTCGAACAACGTGCACGGGCTGCCCCCGTCATCGTCATCCTCGTCATTGTCTTTGAAGACGACACTAACCACCTTTTCTTGATGCTTGTAGGTGGAGGGGACAGAGGGGACTGGGGGGGCATCATGAGCCACGCGGACTCCGAGGCCAGTAGCTTGGGAGTAGATGCTG
Source organism: Colletotrichum echinochloae (assembly GCA_016618095.1). Classification (NCBI taxonomy): domain Eukaryota; kingdom Fungi; phylum Ascomycota; class Sordariomycetes; order Glomerellales; family Glomerellaceae; genus Colletotrichum; species Colletotrichum echinochloae. The sequence goes on along the minus strand of JADEZT010000003.1, from coordinate 5,446,393 downwards.
GATGAGCGGTGGGGTGACTGGAAAGGGGAGGAGGCTGTGTTGGGTGTGTCAGGGCTCCAGACTGATCTTTGTTGCGAAGGAGTCAAGGGTGTGACGGTATCTGGCTTGCATTCCACTGGTGTATTGTTGTCATAGACGGGCGGCAAGTCACGAGGCGTTTCGAGAACTGCTGTCTGGGGGCTGATTTCCCTGCCGGCCATCTCGGAAGGCAGCGCGATGCCGATGACGATTGGTCGGTCATTTGGGGAAAGGTCTTGCTCAAGCGGACTACGCCCAACACTTTGGGGAGACTTGCCGTTCTGATCGGGTTTCTTCTTCAGCCAGTTCCAGTTGCCGACCGAAGCAGAGTTGGGCGACCCCTCAAGGGCCCTGAGAGCGGCGGCATCGACGAACTTTGGCGGATGCGAGTCAAGGCTCCGACGTTGTTGGGCAGCCCGTTGCTGTTGCAGGGTCGCCATGTCCGTCACCACCTTGATACCAGCCTTTGCGTTCTGCGCCTTTTGCCGCTGACGTGATTTTAGACGCCTCAATTTTTGGACAGAGTATCGAGGTTGAGAATACCTTGTCGAAGTAGGGTTGTTCGGCTTCTGCGGGCTGGGAGCCGTTGTCTTGTTCGTGATAAGCTCTTGGTCGTCGTCCATGATAGGTGTGACGACATTCTCATCCTCCCAGTCTTCCCAGTCATCCCTCTCGTCGTGAGGTTGGTTTTCGTTGGGTTGCTGCGGGGGTACCGAGGACCCAACTGGGGACATGTTGATGGTCGGAAAACTTGTAAATGGGATGTTCAAGTGGATATGTACAAGTCGAATCCGAAATGACGAAATACGTGGACAAGAAAATGGAACCGAGTCGATAGAAGCCGATGAATGAAACGTTTGTAATCGAATGATGATGAGTCTTTATTGTTATCAAGGATCGTGTCAAAAGATGCCGATTCGTGGCAGTGGAAGATGATTGTTTGAACAATGTGAAAAGAAGGAAGAGGAAGGGGAAAGAGCAGGCCCAAAGGAATGTGGAAGCGATTGACAGCTCGCGAAAACGAGATACTGGGTTGTAGGTCGTGAATAAGCGCACAACAGGAGCAAGAAAAGGGAAACCGGATGCCCACCCACCGTTTGACTACGTTTAGAATCTCGAAACAAGGAGGAGCACAACAGCAGAACTGGAGAAGCCGGCATCATTATATGACTAGGAATCGTTCACCTGCCCGCGGCTTCTAGTTCATGGGTCGCGGCCAAGCCCCATGATGTTTGGCTGGACGATGCAGAGGTAGTATGAGGTAGGCGCCCAGTTGGGCATCCCGAGCTTCTGATTGGCCTTCGTGCCGCTGACCATCTCTCGGGCCTGCACTGGCGACCGCGCTGCTGGCCATTCATCTGGCCGCGGTTCTTGGAGGCCAGGACGGCTCTGTGGCAAGCAGGACGCCCCACAAACTGACGGCCGCTTCATCTCTCAGGGGCGAATCACAGCATCGAGAGGGCCACGACAGACAGGTTGTCTGTAGCCTGTGGTCAAGAATGGGGGAGATGGGGAGATAGTGTAGATGACTTATTACTTATTGAGGAGTGGCTTGGACCCTGAATGGCTCGCGCGTGATGGTGTGGCTGATGGGAAAGTCATTACCTAAGCGCATTCTCCTTCATCGCTTGGAAGTTGGAACGTCTGACAGTGGGCGAGGTGTCCTTCCGTCCTCGTAGAGGTCGGGACCGGTTGTGTTCCCGGGTACACTCACGGGATGTTGCCGCTCTGCGGCCGAGCTGTGCCCCTTCACATTTCGATTGAGGTCTGGGCCACCATCAAAATTAGCCAAATATCTTTGTTTATTACCCGTTGTGTTCAGTTGCTGATGTGTGTGGCCTTCTTTGATATCAATGCTGGGAAAGCCATGTTTGGCCGTCGCGATTTCACATGGAGGTTACCTGCCACGAGACATCGCAACATGCACGAGTACTTAACAAGCAATCAGATCAACTATTTAAAGTTGCGCCTTGCCGCCTGGGACCCATCAGATGATCCTTATGTAACAGCTTTTCCGTCTATTCGTCCCATCTCCCATGCGTTTGCGCGCGAACTCAAATCCTTTGATGACCCCAGCTTCAGAATCTTGTTTTGGCCATGAATGCACCCGACACGTCCGGTCTCAGGTGCTCAAGTGTACGAGATGAAGTGGCTGTGCAGCCAATCGCCTCGCAAACAACTCGAGGGTGGCTGCAGTTGCAGTCGCAAACTCTACTCGGTGTTATAGCTTTGTTTTCGCCATTGCCATGGAAAGCTAATTCGCCGTCCAGGTTGGAAGCCTCGCGGAAGCGCCGGCTTCGCAACCATTGTTCTCTTTTCGACCGAGTTGCTTGAGACACGGACCGAGAAGAGTGAGCGGGAACTTCACCCGGTCCTTCAAATGCAATCAACGTCTAGACACGCAGAGCTCGTATTACAAGCGCCTTACGACATAAGAGTGCTGACTGAGTGATCCACACCCCGAGACGCAAAAGATCTTTTTCGTGCAGGCGACTAGGTAATATTGAATGAACGTAAGTAGTGTATGCAGCGGCCTAACGCCACTAACATCTCAATTCGGCGTACCTACTCAGTACACTAAGGGGGGGGGGGACGCACCAATTGACTCGAGTCGCCGGCTTGGGCGGGAGACAGCGCGCACGGATGACGGCGCCCATGGTTCGTGTCTTGGGCAAACGGGTTGCTTATCACCTCCTTGCCTCAGCCGGGTATCCGAATTGTCATCCCTAGCGTTTGTGGCAGGTTCACAAATGCCAGGGGGGCTGTCTGTCACTTTCACTCCCTTGGTAAATGGGCCAAAATGGGTTGCTGTTTTGCTTTTTACATACTACAAGATCCTGGGCCATGACATAGTTCCCGCCGCGACAATCTGATGATAAAAGACACTGGCGCTGAGGCGCGATAGTTGGTACACTCGACCTGAGTTAGCTGTGCAACACCAGCATGGCCACCATGTGCCAGCTATATCGACTCGGGTCAAACGCTGGTTCCTGGTGCAATGTTAGTGGACCACGATACATAGCACAACCTTGGCATCCAGGAGGACCCCCATCCGAAAGAAGAAAATAAAAGATTAGACGAGGGTAGGGGTGAGGAGACAGATAGACATTGATATTACACTACTAGGTTACTGGCGGAATGTCTCCCTCCCTTACTGTATCTTTGGCTCAGCTCAATCCCCGTTCTGTAGACCGGTGATAGTCTCCTTGCCTAGGTAGTCTTGCTTCATATCAACTTCGCTTGGAAATTCCGTAGCTATGTAGGCTGCTTTGGTTGTCAATTCATTCGTTCTTCCCTTCTCTCGTCCCCCTTCCACACCATCTTTTTTCCGCTCCCCCACCATCACCAGAACCACGCGCGCCAGTGGCAGCAAGTGGCCAACCCGCTTCTTCCCTGTTGCATCCACCGACAGTGCCAACGCCCTTTTTTTCTCCTCCTCCTCGCTTCTCCCGCGTCTCGACCCCAATCTACCGTCCCGTCACGGAAAGCGACCCTAGCCCGGGAACGACTCTCCTCCACTTCACCCTCCTCCCTGATAACTGTTTTCCTGCTCGCACCCGTCCCTGTACCATCGGGACACCTCAATTCAGAGAACCAACGAATCGTGTCACTGATTCTTCGAGGCTACCACACAATTAGGCCCTTGTGCGTTTACCAACTTTGCAGGACCTGCGGGACACCTCCCCCTGGCCATCCACCTGTACAGCCTCACCCGGATTCCACAACCCCCTAGAAGCTCTTCTGCTTCAACCGCAAGAGTGCAGGACCCCCTTTTCCTCATACGTCGACCCCGGTCAACTTATTCGCTCTAACATTTTAGCGAGTCCATCGTGGCCATCGCGTTGTTACCAGGCGGCTCGTAAAGTGCCATCTGGTCACAACCCTCAACAATCTTGCATCCTGGATCAACCACAGCAATCCGCCGCGTCCTCGTCCTATAGCGATCGCAGACCAGGACGCTCTCATCATCACCGACGCCGCTCCTCTACATCGGGCGGGCTCGCAGTCACCGTTGACGGCTCGGGCGACCGTGGTTCTCCCCAACTTCTGGGAGTCCACGGCCAGCAGCCTGGCCTCGCGCCGATTCCTGGTACGTTCTATCCCGTACTCTCCCGCTCTTCTCGAGCTGCAGCTTGAACCCGTGGCGCACCTGCGCACCCCCCTGCCCCGACATGCCACCAACGCAAATACGGGTTGGACAACACAAATCAGGGGCCTGCTTGCTGACATCTCGTGTTCTTCGAGTACTGCAGGCACCCCCAATACCGCAATGTCGCTCTCACGCAGCCCGTCGCCTATACCTGGTGGCGGTTGGGCTAGTCCTGGCCTCACCATCAACACCAGCGGCCGATCGAGTCCGAGCAGAGGCTTCTCAGTATCCAACGGCGCAACATCGCCTTGGGAAACCTCCAAGATGAGAACCGCTGGCATGAACGGATACCCGTCCTTCTCCACACAGAACCAAGGCTTCTTCACGCGACACATGCGCCGGATTTCAAGTAGCCTGCCGCGATTTAACCACCAGAGCCACTATGCCGAGAAAGAGAAGCTGAGTCGAGGATCATGGCCGGCGCAGAAGGTGCCGCTGGTGGGAAGGATACGGAGCGTCTTCGGGCGCATGGGCAGGAAGATGAAGCTGCGCCTGCTGATACTTCTTTTGCTCTCCCTGGCCATGATTATCTTCTACAACACCCGTATGTTGGGCGACCCTCGGCACGCTCTAGGCTTGTCGCTGACCATTCTACAGCTCTAGTATATCACTGGCGGAGACACTTTGGCGGCGGTCAAAAGTATGTCATCATTTTGGCGGCCAACGTTGGTGGAGGTGTCATGGAATGGAAAGGCGCCCGCGAATGGGCCATTGAACGGGACAGCGTTCGCAACAAGAAGAAATATGCGAACCGATGGGGATACGATCTCGAGATTGTCGACATGAGCACCAAGAAACGATATGCACACGAGTGGCGCGAGAGCTGGGAAAAGGTCGACTTTGTCCGCTCTGCCTTCCGCAAGTATCCCAAGGCCGAATGGTATGTTGAGCACGCAGGAGTCGATGTCGTGAAGCTGACGTCCGGACGCAGGGTCTGGTGGCTCGACCTGAACACCTACGTGATGGAACTTTCCTATCCCCTACAGAAGCACATCTTCGACGACCTGAACAAGCACGTCTACCGCGACATCAACGAATACAACCCTCTGAATATCAGCCACCCCTTCACCGACCCTTACCTAGACGAGGAGTCGCGGAGTCCCGTCGGCGACGGAAAGCCAGAATCCATCAACCTGATACTCTCCCAGGACTGCTCGGGCTTCAACCTAGGCTCTTTCTTTGTGAAGAGGGGCAACTGGGCCGACCGCATGCTCGACGTTTGGTGGGACCCTGTCGCCTATGAGCAGAAGCACATGGAATGGGAGCACAAAGAGCAGGATGCCCTGGAGCAGATGTACAAGACTCAGCCATGGATCCGCAAGCACACGGCCTTCCTTCCGCAGCGTATGATCAACTCGTTCCCGCCCGGCGCATGCTCGGAGAACGGGAACGACACACGCATCCACTATGACCAAAACGACCGGGATTTCGTCGTCAACATGGCTGGTTGCGAATGGGGCCGCGACTGCTGGGGAGAAATGTACAACTACCGCGAGCTCAGCTATTACCTGAACCGCAACCCGTGGGAGCGCTTCAAGGAGGACCTCATCGCCGTCATCTGGTTCAAGCTCACAGGCCAAAAAGTCAAACTATGAGACGATCAACGACGACCAACGACTTGCAAAGACCTGGTCCTGGTGCGCCTTTGCGCATCGATCCGCGGCCACATAATAGCGGCTGGTCGACCGTGTTTCTCTTCCAACGCCCTGCTTATTCGATAGGAGCACCTATCTTCTATGCCACACAGATACGCATGCAAAGCTCGGAAGCTTGGGGCACCCCGACGTCGACGCATCATGAGCATGATGAAAGAACAATGTAGAAGCCGTATAACGAGGCGGTTGCTTGGACCAGGACCGGCATTGCCAGCCATTATGAAGTTCAGTATCGAGGGACAGGAGTATTTGGGCGGCTTGTTTTCAACGGCGCAATGTGTACAAAAACAACATGGTGCTTATTCTTCTTTTATAGCCATGCACTTCTTCCGTTCCGCTAGACGCCGTACGTCATGGCAGATGCAAGATTCGGTGTACAGGCATGGGCGGAAACAGAGCCGCCTGAAAAGCCCCTGGCTTTGAGAGCCGACACAAGCTTTCCGGCTTGGTGGTCCAAGTCGGCTTGCATCGCAGTGGCGTTAGGAATTTATTATGCATTATTACCCGTTCATATAGCGCTAATGGCCAAGTGACGTTTCAATTTCAACGAGGACCAGCACCGAAGCATCACGATGACTCTCCACACTGTGAGTGGCCTCCCAGGGTGGCAGAAAGCTACCTAGCTGTCATATACTCGCGCCTCGCGCCTCTCTCGCCGATCGCTTATCGATAGTTTGCGCGATACGAGGGGACGGGTCGCTGTTGCAGCTGTCATATGTTTTGCTTGCACACTGATCGAACACCTCCGGACAAAGCAAAAGGACAAACAGAAGAGAGAATGAGAAGGGGAAGAAAAGAGAGAGAGAGAGGGAGGGAGGGATGGGCTTGGTGGCGATGCCAGGCTATTGCTTGCCACTCCTGGTGGCAAGAAGGGATGAGCAACTGGGGTTGATAAGTGGGGAGGCAGATGGGCTTTACATAGGTAGGTAATAGTGTAGTAACTTTTGAGGGACGCTCATCGGACCTCTTGCCGCCGACAGGAAAGGAAGGCTCAGGGTCGCGAGTCTGGAAAGGGCGAACGAAGACAAAATGAAGACTGTCTGGTAGCGTACCGTTAGATCCAAACAGACACCGTCCGCCATCCCTGCAGTTTGCTCCCTTCTTCCAAGCCGTTCGTTGATGGGCGTGACTAGCTGAGCTCGTAGTGCAGATGGACGTGTGGCGTCAGGTGAGTTTGCGAGTTCTCCTTCTTCTTCTTTTCCTTTGCCTACCTAGGTAGGTATGGAAGGCAAATCTGGTTAATGAAGGTTGGAAGGGTCTCAGGGGACTTTGGCACTGCGACACCAGTTCACCAGGTGCCCAGTTACCGGTACAGTTGCACAGCAAATAGATACGCTAGCGGTGGTGGCGCGGTGTTCTTTCGGCTCCGCTCCGGAGGTGACCATCGCCGCCGTGAGCCCCGTCCCTTTTTGCCTCTCTCGAGCCATTTCTTGTCCCCCACCCCCCAGGCAAACGTGTGTGTGCTACTATTATTTCCTCTCGGGACCTTTGCTCCGTTCTTGGCCATGATACAACTTTTGAGCTTATGGAGAGGGGGTATGAGAGTGACTTGTTTCTTTTACACGTGTCGACACCCTGTTCTGTTCTTGCCCCATCGCCAAATGTGACCCCGGCGATAGGGCATGAACAAGTCTGGTAAACCGGGTCAAGGACCCCGATATACCTATAGTATCTGTACATACCCAATTACAGGTAGATATGTGGGGACCCCGTCACCCGGTGTATTTGATAGATTGACCTCCGCATCGTGGCTATTCGGATGACAATTGCTAGTATCTTTGGATGATCGTCGGTGTTTTTGGTGGTCAGTGAGCAGCACGCGTCGCCGCTGCTGGAGGAGGATCCTGCGAGGAAGATGGGACCGGCATGCCTTCCGTACCGACGGCGCACACCTTGGCATATTCCTGAGGGTCGCGCATCAATGTGGGCGGGTGAGATCAGGCATCTCCCTCCTCCGACTGGCGCGCATCGACGGTCTGATGAGGGATCTCGGACGCAACCCCGTGCTTCGTCCCGAATCGAAAGCCCGAGAAGGAATGCCCAATGGGTCAGTACCTAGTGTACGCTGAAGACTTCAAGGGGTTTTTTGAGAGGAGACGGTTATCGGCAAGAGTCACTGACAGAGTGAAGTGCAAGGCAGGTAGATACCTAACATGATGCCGAGAAGCCCCCACGACGCGGTGCGACGCAATGCGATGCGATGGCAAGCATACTCTCATGTCCGTAGTTGAGTTCAAGATCGGCTTGTTGGAATGAGGCGCCAAGGGCGGCTGGTCCTCTTTTTAGTCGCCCTCTAGGGAGGGTAAGGGCAGATGGGCCGAGTAAACGTGCTGCAGAACACGGACGAGACGAATGTACAGCATAGATTCGACGAAGAGTAAGTGATAGGGAGAGATGGAGGTAGAGGGAGGAAAGCAGCAATTATCACAACTCCGGACACACGTAACGGCGAGGAGCGCGCGTGCTCGTCTATGGGCCGAACACCTCTGGGGGGAGTTGAAGGGAACCGGGTGGAGGCTGAGTACAGTCCGAGACTGAGTCTCGAATGGAGAGCCCGTGTGAGGTTTTTCAAACGGTAATACTTTGACGGTTGGCAATATGCATGTGCGCAATGGTCTTTGGTCGTTTGAGTGATGCATGCGGTGTGAGTGTGAGTGTGTGTGTGTGGTTGGGCAAATGCTTCAATCCAGCCTGCCCACGGTCTGTGAGTTGCCAATGTTTCTGCGAGGATGGCCATAAAGGAATGTTTCAAGCCACCCGTTGCAATCCCCTGACAGATCCCCACCGCACATTCCCCATGAGCGATTTGAGTCAAGCACAGGGACCGTTAGTTCGAGGGGGTGACAGTGTACCTGTAAAAGTAGGTACAAACCCATTCTTCTTCGCGCGCAACTAAGCGAACTGGAAAGAAGCGACTATGGGCGGGGTCGTGCCATGGTCCTCCCTGCCTGTCCTCTGGACACGTGCAGTATTTGTACACCACTACCTACCTAGGTAGATACCTACCTTAAGTACCTACGTAGTGCTTCAAAGGAGTACCTGACTGACCAACCCGTAGCATCCCAGTGGTAGCTGCAAGACGACCCTTCCTCCCTACAGATAAGTACCTACAGTACACTATCACAGTAGGTAGGCACTTGGATATGTATCCTGGGTACCTACCTACCTAAGTACCTACCTAGGTGCCTACCTAGGTAGGTAGGTAGATGATCAGTAGTTACGTACTAAAGTGAGATAGAGCTGCCGTCTCCCGGACAAGTGGGCGCCGCGTGCTCCAGACTGACGGGCCCCGTCGGGTCGGGAGCCAGACGATTGGACATCCGTCCCCCGCCCCCTGGCATGGCCCGTGTTTCGAAACGGCCATGGCCTCCACCGACACACCAGCCTTGCCCAGACGCACACCACACACACGTCCACAACTTCTTGAACCTCGACATTCAAACCACATCCAATCAACCTGCCATCTTGCGTCTTCCTGTCTCTCTCCCTTCCTCTCTCCACCAGTCGCACGCCCTGCCCAGCGTTCTTCTGCCGACCTTGGCTCTCTTCTTATTTTTTTTCCCTTCCCCTGCCCCATCTGAACTTGAGCGCATGGTCTGTTTGCCCCTTATCCCCATGCTATAGGGTCCATGGGCCAGGAACACGTTGACAATCCCTTCCCTCCTCGATGAATATACAGTACTGAGGTACGTAGTCCAGGCGGTCCCTCTTAAGGTCGCACAGGTACACAATAATACTCTAACACAGTTGGAAAAACACAGTAAAAGTATCATGCCCAATACTTCAACACAATAAATGAATATACAGTACCCCCTTCTCTCTACTTAACAAAAAGCACGCACAGGCTCACCCCACCCACACGTCAAATTGGGTGCTTGTCTCGGCAGGTACAGTATTAGTAGTGTAGGTAAAGGCCTCTCATGGCACCCAGTACGTACCATCCTAACCCCCCCCACACACACACACGCAAGGTACTACACAACAAATTTATTCTCGGCACCGAGACCATGGGAGCAAAGGGACCAGTCACCCAGTACGTACCATCCTAACCCCCCCACACACACACGCAAGGTACTACACAACAAATTTATTCTCGGCACCGAGACCATGGGAGCAAAGGGACCAGTCACCCAGTTAAGCTGGACTGCCCCTCGGTGTCTCCCCCAATAGTCCCCGTCTTCGATCCCCACCTCGCCTCTATGCGCCCGTCTGCCGGGGACTCCCCTGGCAATAAACTGCCAACGTCGCGGCCTTGGCGGGTAAACACATTGAAACGAGGACCTGTCGTTCGCTGGCAGTGAACTCTCGAGCACGCTCTTCGGCGCAATCACACCCGCACTCGCATTGAACATGGAGCACTGGGCAGGGTCCGCCAAGGAGTTGGACCGAGATGGCAAAAGTACGTGTAAAGGAGAGGGGGAGGGAAAGAAGTCTCACCATGGTTCCAGGCCCAAAGCGAACTCGGCCTTTGTGTGCTTATGGGGACGCGGCCTTGAGCGGAACCCGATAGAACAGACGAGCGACGAGACGGAGAGAGATCAGATGGGATGGGTCACTTCCAAATGTTGTCCGGTGGCCGGGGTTGGTCTTGTTCTCTCCCCACCACAACCGCTGGCCTCCTCGAGTCGTATTTAGCTGGCCGCATTCCCTGATGTGGTTGAGGCTCTTGAGTCCTGCGATGTGTCGTGCTTAGAGTTGGTCTGCTTCAACCCCCCTCTTCAGCCTCTTTCGGATTTTCTTCCAGCCCGTTTGTGGCTCCCCGTTCTCTTTCTTCACGTCACTTCGCCATTCCACGAGGCACACAAGCCTATTCCGATCCTTCCCCGGCCGAAGTCATCGTCATCGCAGAGACCCCACTCCTTGATTCCCTCTGCCCTTGGTTCGCTTCCCCCCTTCATTTTCACCTTCCCTCATCTGGACTTGTATTGCCAAGCGCAACACTCCCAAGGCTCCAGGTCTGAGTCAAAAGTCCAGAGTCTAGTCAGCCTCTATCGAATAGGGCCAAGAAAACGACAGTACGACACTTACGAAAAAAACCACCGTCATTACTCACTCATCTCACCGACTCAACTCACCCGATCCGACGTCGAAACCCACCGAGACCGGTCGACACTACCGATACCAAGCCCCAGCCGCGTCGTATGCTACTGGACTTTCCGCTCATTTGGACAATCAGAACATCGGGTTGAATTCCTCGGAAGACAGACCAGCCGCCCTACTCTCATCCCTGGTAATCCCCCCAGCAAACCAACGACGCAACGACGCCTGGGAACCTCTTCCACACCAACCACCTGACGTGACCGGTTCACATCAGACCTGACGACATCGTCCTTCTTTTTCTTCTTCCTCTCCTTCTTCAGCATTTCATCCACCTTTGTTGACTCTCCCTCGTCCCATTTTGAGTCAAAATCTTCAGACACATTTCCCTTATCCCAGCAACACGTACATACACGCCTGGCTTCCAGCCCGTTTGGAGTCCTTGTATAGACAAAAAAAGAAAAAGAGAAGGGACCGCGCAAGCACATCTCAAGTGTACACACAAAGATCTCGATCACGTATCACGACGAACATGCCTTCCCAAAGCATCAAGATGGTCCTGGTCGGCGTCGCCGCGCTCCTTCTCTCCTGTGCGCCCGGACCGGTTCAAGCGCAGCAGAAGTACACCCTCCACGACAACTACGACAGTTCCAACTTCTTCAGTGAGTTCAGCTTCTTCGATCAGGCCGACCCCACGAGAGGCTCGCAGACGTACACGAGCGCGCAGACGGCCAATGACCAGGGACTTGCGGGCTATGCCAGGGGCGGCATCTACCTCGGCGTCGACTCAAAGACCACCGGCCAAGGTCGCCAGTCGGTCAGGGTTACGTCGAACAAGGCCTTCGACACGGGCTTGTTCGTCGCCGACATCCAGCACATGCCGACGAGCAGCTGTGGTGTCTGGCCCGCGTTCTGGATGTTTGGTCCCAACTGGTAAGTTTTTCCGATCCAATCCACCACTTGGTGAGATTCGAGATTCGAGATGAAGAACCCGATAACTGACCAAGCCCCCTCCTCGGCAGGCCTAACTCGGGCGAGATCGACATCATTGAGGGCGTCAACACGCAGGAGTCTAACTCGGTGACCCTCCACACGGGGCCCGGCTGCAGCGTCAACAACGACGGCTCGCTCTCGTCGACGACGCTCAAGGACAAGGACTGCAACACCGGTACGGCCTTCACGGGGTGCGGCCAGACGACTGCCAGCAACCAGAACTACGGCGACGGCTTCAATGCCATCGGCGGCGGCGTCTACGCCGTCGACTTCAACAGCCAGGCCATCTCGGTGTGGTTCTTCCCGCGCAGCGCCATCCCCGGCGACGTCAGCTCGGGTAACCCGAACCCAGGCTCCTGGGGCCCACCGCTGGCCAAGTTCAACGGCGGTGCCGGGTGCGACATTCCCTCGCACTTCAAGCAGCAGAACCTCGTCTTCAACATCGCGCTGTGCGGCGACTGGGCCGGCAAGGTGTGGGACCAAAACGACGAGTGCAAGGCGCTCGCGCCCCAGTGCTCCGACTACGTGGCGGCGAACCCCCAGGCCTTCACCGAGGCCTTCTGGCTCATCAACTCGGTCAAGGTGTACCAGGCCGATGGCGGCGCCAACGCCTCCGCTCCCTCGGGTCCCCCTTCTACGGGCCGGCTTTCTGGGCCCGGATTCCCCAAAGGCTCTGGTTTTCCGGGTGGATTTGGGTCGAACTAATCAGTGCCTCGGAGAGGCGAGATTCGCCCAAGCTCTTGGAGATTAGAAACGTGACATAATCAAATGCGGTATACAGGTTTAGAGATGGGTGTCAGTCTGTCAGGTACACACACTCTGGCGTTGGAGGCTGGTTTCTTTTACGTCCCTTTTCTGGCGACATTAACGACCTGGTTTGGCTTCTTCGGCATCTACTGCGTAGATATCTTCTTCTTAGGGATCTTGTTCTTTTCCTGTTTTTTTTTTCTTTTCTTCCTGGACACGAAAGGGGGTCCTGGCGTTGTAGGCAGCAAGAGTACTTCCGAACTTCTTAGCTCTGATATAACCTTGGGGGTACTGTTAGCTAGATACCCGAAAATTGGGCAACTCTACCTCATCTGACCGTTTCCTCTGGAAGTCGTCGTCTATTCTTGACTCTGTGCAGCTTCGCATTGAGCATGAAAACAGAACCGTTTCGTCAAGTGCGTCGAGGGAAGCGAGGTCGTTCGTCAAGCCCCGAAAGACCGATCGGCCCTCCGAGTCAAAGTACACAGCGGTGTGGAGTAACACAACACCGTTGACTGCTAAACCGAATAGGTTCTCTCCTCACAGCGCCGGCATGGACGGCCATACGGACGCTTTCTTGCTTCAAAAAATTTGGCCGGGCAGGAACCATTTCCGTTTCGTGAAGACACACACCAGCGTCAGGGAACTGGCGGGCTGGAAACAGTGGCTTCTCAACTCCCGTCGCGCATACCAGCCCACGTTGCCATACGGAATAAGATTTCACTTGACGCCTCCCTGAGATGAGACGCCATGGAACCTTGAATGCGGGCAGCCACTAAGATCGACCTGTTATATTATGCGACCAGGGTGTCGGGGTCTCTCCAATGGGCGGTGCCGAAGGCTATTGGATTTTCCGGGATAAGTCGACGTCCGATCTTCTTCATGTTCAGGGTTGCCTTGAAATGGCAGATCCTCAAGACTCGAAACACGCTCGAAGAACCCACCCTGGCGGCCCATGTGGGCGGGAGCCACTTGTCAATGAGGGGTTATCATAACGGAGAGAGAGGGGGACTTGGAGGGGCGCGCGAAGGACAGCAGCAAGCAAGGGTGTCAAGTCCGGCAGAGATGCCGAGAAACCTCGAGTCGAACGTCTTGACGCACATGGTTGGGAACAGCGTATCAAGCACATGCGGTCCACCCAGGCCTGCCTTGTTTGCGGACCCGGTTGGTTATTCGAAGAACTTTTATACGGGCTAGGAGCCAGCCAGCAATAAGCGCGAAATGGGGGGGGGGGGGGGTAATACAGTCAAGGCGGGATTGACTCCCGGTTTTCTTCTGGGCATCATGAAGAGTGTACGTGATGGAGAATGGTGCATATTATAATGGGGAAAGTGCTCTTTCCCCACCAGAGACCGTGTCCCCACTTCTTGCGGGTGTCCACTACCTACTCGACCGCCTCGTTGGGCTTAGCTGCCATGGATATGAGGCAGGCCCACTATGATCTTCGACAAACTTCAAACTCGCAACGGCCACATCCCAACCCTTCATCTTGCTCTGAGCCGGTGGCCAGTCGACACGGCCGTACTAGACAGCCCCAGCCAGCGACAAACGCTCCCATCCCACTGGGTCGGGGGATACCGAGAGAATAATCGACGGCGCTCGCAGATCCGCCCCCTGGCAAAGAAGCTTGTCTCCTCCATGAGCCCGTCATGGGTCGCCCCTGGTATCTGCTCGCGCCGTCGTTGCAGCCCCGCTCAACGCTGATGTTGCAGCAAGGCTCAGTTGAGACGCTCATTGGGCGCCTCTGGGTTTGTTCTTGCAGAAGTGAGATGAGATGCCGTCCTGTCGGAGAAAGAGTAGCGTCGCGGGGCGGCAAAGGGGCTGGCCAGGGGAAGGCCGTGAGGTTGATGAGGCAAGACCTACGATAAGTTCTCGTATAAGATCTTCCCCATGCCCCCGTCCAATCTTTGTCTTGTGCTTTGATCGCCATCGACGACATCAAACTCAATAATAACTTTCCTTTCATTCTTCACAGCTGCGCTGGTCCACTTACTCTTTACTCACTCGTTACTAGATGATATCTTCTGAACTGTAAATATTTTTTTTTTATAAAAGCCGACCATACCTTTCGTCAAACGATCAAGCAAACAAATCAAGCTGCCATCCAAACCAACCAACAACATGTACTTCTCCAAGATCGCTGTTGTCTTCGCTCTTGCCGCCACGGGCCTTTCTGCCCCAGTTGATGCTGTCGACAAGCGTCAGGCCAAGCTACTGACAGTTCAGAGCTACTCTCAGTTCCAGGTCTCCGACGGCACTGGCGGCAACGCTCTCGGAGAGGTCGCGCAGAAATTCCCTGTACGTTCTTGGCGTGTCATCAACTGCGGAGGACTCGGACTAACAACGCATAGGTCGCTCAAATCAAGGCCAACCTCAAGGGGGTGGGCAAAGACGATTTGGCCATTCTCCAGGCCGCCCGTGTCGCCGCCGAGAGCGCCGAAACGGACGCCGGCGGCTTCAACGACGCCATCGCCAAGGCTTCGGGAGCCGACGCCGACGCCCTCAAAGTCGGCAAGATCAAGAACAAGGTCCTCAAGCTCCAGCTCGAGGTCTTGGCGCTTCAGGTCCAGCAGGCCCAGGGCGCTGACAATCAGGCCAAGATCGACGCGGAGCAGAAGAAGCTCGACAACAATGTGAAACTCGACAAGGCTGCCGCTGGCAAGGCGAGCAAGAGTGTTGCCTTCAATGCTTCCTCCCAGCCCAAGGGCAATTAGATGTGATGGTTGACCGGTCGGCTCGTTCGGAGGGCGGCGATGCACACAAGAAAGACGTTTGACGTTATCCTTCTGGGGTGTGTTTGCAGGGGGTACGAGGTGGCGGGTTTGAACCAATTGCGAAGGGAGATTGCATGCTGGGGAGCCAGACTGTCGGGTTGAATTCTTTGACTCAAGAATTCGGATGAAGTCAATAGAATGACGAATATCACGAGATACTTTCCGCAATAAGTCTTTAGCCTTGCATTACTCGAATCGATTGCGCCGCACTGTATTCTTGGTGACCAGCTGTGCGCAGTACTGTGGCCGAAGTCCACTGACACTGTACTGGGCTTCCACCCTTCGCTAACGTAAACTCACTCAGCTGCTCCTTCCTCTTACACTGAAACAATGCCATCAACCATCCCAAATCTCCATCAACCGCGCCGCTCCAAAAGTTTGCTCTTACCCCCTTTTGGAGGACGACTTACGTGGCCTCTGCCGGATGACGACTCGCGACGAGCATCACGATTAACGCCGTGCTCCCCCAGGCGGCGCATCAATCTCACATCATGTCGTCAGCGCTGAGCTATGTTCCTTTGGGGGGTTTGATCATCACGCAGGAGGGTAGCAAACTCACAGACGACGAGTGGAGCAAGTTGCGGGAGAAGTATGGTGACTGGACAAGCATTGCACCCACTCTCTCAGCCGTGGGCAACAGCTCGGCCGGATCGTTTGACGAGACGGACGACATCTTCCTGAGGTCGACATCCTTCAAGCAATACAGACCCCTTCTTGCAGAGAAATGGGTTCGCGCTGAACTCAGGATCAGCCCTGACGATGAAAACTTCGGCGTCGCAAGAATATACATTTTGCCCGACGATGTTGACAACCGACTCGTTGACCGAGCCTGCGTCAAGTTGCGCAAGTCTCGCAAGTCCCTCATCTCCCTTTTGGACCTCACACCAGAGGCTTGGTCTTGCCAGCCCTCTCGAAAGCGCTTAGCTTTGGACTGCATATTGGAAGGGGATGCCAGTCACGATGACGAATCCGTTTCCCTGCTTCAACTCTTCAACACCATCCCTTCTCCCGACCCTGCCCCGGACACTATCGCCAACCTTACTGACCGAGAAGCCGCCTACAGCGTGTTGGATGGCAACCTTCCAGGCTTGAGGGAGAACTCTGTCTTGTATGATTATCAGCGGCGCTCGGCTGCAGTCATGATACAACGCGAAAGCCAGCCGGGCCGGGTCCTTGACCCAAGGCTCGTCAAGGGGACTGACCGGACCGGCGGAACTTTCTACTACGATCTCAGCACTGGCGTCCTTTTGAAAGGGCCTAGGTACTATGAGGGGGTCAGAGGTGGCATCCTGGCCGAACAAATGGGCTCAGGCAAGACGCTCATATGCCTGGCTGTCATTCTCGCTTCCAGGCATTCCGGGACCCGCACCCCCGACTTACACCAGGGAAGCGACATTCGCGTAAGGACACGGATCGGTTCACTAGCAGACATGGCTGCGTCCACTGCTACCCGGAAATCAGCCGCTTGGAAATTCTACTTCAACGTCTACGAGCCGAAAGAGATGGTCTATTCCAAGTGCATTGATGCCATCAGGCGCAATCCCGGCTTCTACCACGTCCCCGGTCGCACACCCAGACGTCCCAGTCGCCGCGGTGCTCTGGTAAAACCAGTGCTGAGGAAGATCTGGCACAGCCATGCGTCACTTGTGATTGTACCCAACAACCTGGTGCGGCAGTGGGTTCAGGAGATTGAGAAGCATACCGTCGGCCCACACAACCCAGCTGGTTTGAAGGTTCTTCAGCTCACCAGTCACAACGAGAAGATCCCCGAACCCATGGCCCTGTCCACGTACGATATAGTATTGGTCACCAACTCACGGCTGGACAGGATATGGAGAGAGACAATGATGCTGGGCTGCCCTCTGTCAGAGGTTCACTTCAAGCGGTGCATCGTCGACGAAGGCCACAAACTGGGTGTTGCCAAAATCGCAAACAAGAGCAACATTCTTCTTGCCATCGAAGCCATCTCGTTCTCTGCCCGCTGGATCGTGACCGGTACACCCGCTACTGGGCTGTTTGGTGTGGACGACCAACACTTTGGCAATGCCACTGCCGACACCCCTCAAACTGCCAGCAGGGCAGCGGCCTTGGCTGAGGCGGAGAAAGGGGATCTTGAGAAAATAGGGGCGATAGCATCGTTGTACCTCAATGCTCGACCCTGGTCCAATTCCGTGCACGAGACGGCAGACACGCCCGCGGATTGGGCCGTCTACGTGATGCAGCCGCAGCACAGCTCCCGAAGCACCGGTCGCAAAGGTGTTCTCCGCGTCACGTTGAACTCGCTACTCATCAGACATCCATTGTCCCAGCTCAACACGTTGCTTCCATCGGTTAACGAGAGGATCGTTGTGCTGGATGGGTCCTACCAGGATAAGCTATCGCTCAACATATTTTCGATGATGATCATCTTCAACGCTGTCCAATCGCAGAGAGTCGACCGGGACTACTTCTTCGATCCGCATCAGCGGAAGGCTCTGTCCCAGCTGCTTCACAACTTGAAACAAGCCAGTTTCTTTGGCGGCTCTTTCTTTGCAAGGGGTGAGATCAAGAAGTCGCTCGAGACTGCGCAATCATTCATCGAGGAGAAGAAAGTGCCCATCAGCGAAGAGGATGAAGTCTCGCTCAAGCAGGCGATGGAGGTCGCCCAAGCTGCCATCAACAACCAGCTGAAAGAATACAGCAACAAATTCAACGAGGTGCCCATCTTCGTTCAAGATTTTCTTCCCAACGACGTTGGCTCGGCCTGGTCCCTGGACGACAGAAAAACGAACCCTACCTGCACCGATGCGGGCATGGTGCTTGCCGTACAGAAGCTGATCGCGTCTTCCCAGAGCGACACTGCAAAGTTGAATGGCCTCCTGAATGGTAAGCTGGAGGAAGAGGGCCGCAAGGAGCAAGCCGGGCAAATCACATCCGTTGCAGAGGTCACCAAGGCTGAGTCGCGTCCTTTGAGAAATGCCGGTGTTCTCGCAGGCAATACGGCCCTGGGAGGCGAGAGAGTCCCTCGCCATCTCCGACCGACCACCTTGCAGAAACCAGGCAAGCCTCCCCCTGAGCAAGACCTTCCGGACGACTTGAAGAAGGCGAGGCTCGTCTCCACCGTGTCTGCCAAGCTCTCTTACCTGATCGACGCTATCGTCGAGCACCGGGAGCGGGAGAAGATAATCATTTTCTACGAAAACGAGAACGTGGCGTGGTACCTGGCGAGTATACTTGAAGTGGTGAGTTTTGTGTGTTACCTTGTGCAGTGGTGGGGACAATCTGACTTTATTGACCAGATTCATGTGCGTCATTTCATCTATGCCAAGAAGCTCTCGTATGAGCGGAAAATGTCCTACATCAACACATTCAACAATGATCCTGAACTCTGGTGAGTGCATATCCCTATATTTACTTCGAGCTCCGAGTCCTAACTTCTTTTACAGCGTCATCCTCATGGACTTAACGCAGGCAGCTGTTGGCCTTGACATGAAGGCAGCCTCCAGGATATATTTCATCAACCCTGTTCTGAACCCACAGATCCAAACGCAGGCCATCGGACGAGCCCGGCGTATCAGCCAGCAGAAGCCCGTGACTGTTGAGACGCTCGTCCTCCGGGGTAGCATCGAGGAAGTAATTGTTGAGCGCAAGAAGAGCATGTCCCAAATTGAGCACTGGAGGTGCAAATCCATTTTGGACGATCGTCCCATTTATAACTGGATCAGGAATGCCAGCATCATTCCTCTTGGACAAGGCCAGAACGACTATCTAGCACAGACGGTTCCTCTGAAGCACCCTCAGCCGATTTTCGGCAGCAGGTTTGGCGACATTGATCATACGGGTCAAGATCCCACCAAGAACGGGAGAGGGGGGACCGAGTCGGCATACCAACCGTCGTCAAATGGCTTGAAGCGCTCCCACAGCCCCGAGCCCGAGGGCAACAAAGAGTCGACCGAGCCGGATGATAGGCTTCGCCAGCGTGTTCGCTTTACCGTAGACAATGAAGACAAGAGTGCTGCTGAGCGGCCCGCGCGTGGAGTGAGGTTTGCGGATGAGTGATTTGTGGATACACCAGCATGGCGACGGGTGTTTTGAACATGTACTTGGAAGATCTACGAATGGTTACGATGTGATTAGGCGTGGCTGCACAGAGGATGCTCCGATGGGCTGCGCTTCGATGCAGCATGGATGTTAGCATGCTTCGGCCAGTGTTTGCCGGTTGGTTTCTTGAGAGATGAAGAGAATTGACATGTCGAGGTGAAACATCCCGAAATGATGCTCTCTGTGCTGGCTCGTTGAGAGTGTGTGACTGACTGACCAAGGAACGGGCGTGCAAGACGTTGCTGGAGGAACCCGAGGACTCTGCGGCACAAACCGACCTAGATTTCTGGGAAGAGGATGCCGATCCCAGAAGGATGCCAAGCAAAAACTCGGTCCAAGAGACGGCCTGCGCTGCGGCATGTATATAGGTCGGTTTTTGGACCGAGATGGAGTCCGGTTGACTGGACGGTAGGAAGTACATAATGCATTGTTTTCCTCTTATCCTGCCCCCGGTCCTTAGCAGCGCTCTGCTCAAGGACATGCCGGCTGTTTCGACCAAGGGTCTTAAAGTCGATGACAGCGGCACCCGATCATGGCAAGACCTTAGTAGCGCGTCCGGTTAGGCCATGGAGACAGGGACACGCTGTGGGTTACCCGGGTCCTGGTGGTCTAGAGGGCTTGGGCGTTTTGGTGTGCACGGAGAATCGTAAGCGGAGTGACCAGGTACCTGATTAGATTGGACTCAAGCGCGCACTGACTTGTTGCCTGAAGGGGGCGTGTGTAAGTGAGCTTTAACAAGATGAGTACCTAGGTAACTGAAGAACAATTGGAAAATGTCGGATTGGATTTTTCTTCTCGCCCGTGTCCCCCTCCCCCCCCCGCGGCGTTGTGACCGGTTCATCCGGCCAAGATTTGAGGACGTAAGCACGGCGAGGCCGTTCCGAAGAGCGGGGACAAGAGAGAGGGCCACCGAGGCCGACAATAACGACGACGAGATTATGATGCAATGCGGCAAGGAGCTTTTTGATGGACCCAGTTGCGGAGATGAGGCTGGGGGCGTCAAAGTCCAGCTGTCGGGTAGGAAGGAAGCCCTGGTCAGAACACGACCTTCCCCACTGCTTGCTTGTTACCTGCCTGTCGAGAAAATGGAAAGAAGGAAGAAAGCCTGGATAGAAAGAACGTGGCGGGTCATGACATGACGCCGCCTTCCGTGCAATTGACTACCCGACAAGCAAAAGGCAGGGAGGCAGGGAGAAGGAGATGCGACGCGTACACACTACCTAGGTACATACTAAACATGTACCTAGGTAGGTAGGTAATGTACGGATATGTAGAGGCGTTTTTGGAAACCCCCCACCCTGTCTCCGCTTCAGCTGAGCCAACCCTGCTCAGCCACCCACCACCAGAACACGGCTAATACACGTTTACATCATTGAGACTCCTGAGTATAGTAGCTTTCCCATGGCATTAGTCCATCGTTCGACACCGAGGAACGTGAATCCACCACCGTAATTCCGAGGGTTGGTGCGTTCGTTTTCCCGGAGACGCTAGCTGCGGGATCCAGGCACCGAATTCTCACCGCAGCAACCAGCTTTGCCTGAATGAGTTACCTTGCTCCGATCTCCGATCCCTCGGGACCTTCCATCCTCTCCTTGTCTGCCATGAGCTCGTAGATCTAGGTAGGGTGCAGGCTGGGGGGGGGAAAAAACTCTCAACGAATGGTGTCATGAGCTACCGAAACGGCCTGTGACTGGTTTCTGTTTCAGCTCTTCGAGAAGGATTACTCATCACACACAGCGTGGGATACTCTGGGCGAGGGACGACACGGCGCGGGATGCGGGTGCGGGTGCGGAGGCGGGATGGGAGTAATTACCTAATGTGTCAAATCCAGATTGACGAGCCATCTTTGACATCTTTGATGCGACCCCAGCACACGCCAACGGCACAGGCCTGCCGAGCCGAACACCAAGCGAGGACTGCTGCTTGGTTGACTTGGGGCATCACTTCCCTGCTTTCTTGGTCGTGTTCCTGGATGCCTTGCATGTTGTTGTTTCGCCAAGGCACACCAAGGATCACTGTCTGAACAGAGACAGCCTTGCGGCCAACAAGAGTCCCGCCATGGCTAGCTGCAGCAGTACCCCCTCCCCTCATCATCGTTCCAATCGATTTGACGCCGCAGGGCCAACATGAGGTCTACATACCTACCTAGTACCTTCAGCCCAGCCTCTCAATGACACTGAAAGAGACGGGCAGAGACGGATCGTGATGAGCTGCGGGATTCTTTCTGTTGGCCGGAAACAACATCAGGCGTCCTGTCCCTGTCCTTTCGCGTGCTCAGTGTATGGGAAGGCTTTGCTTGCACATACCTGAATGGGTGCAGTCTGGCAAGATGCGATACTACTGCGTGTCGATGCGGTTAATCGCAACCCCGCGAAATAACCATGGCCAATCCGTTCATTCGTCGCCCCCACCAGTCGTAGTCGCTGGTTGATTGCTCCGCCACTGAGCTGATGGATCACTTATTGAGATCCAGAGCACCACCAAACTCTGCTCGCCTTTGCTTTCTTCTTTTTCGCCGCCTCGAGAAGTGTGGTTTGCTTGCATGGAATACCCACCACCTGCGACACATCGTCGATTCCTCGAAGTGCGCCAGGCTAGACGAGCGGATGGGAGGGGTTCGGTCGACGTATTCCAATCACTCATACGGGCTGAGGCACCTCCCAGCCTCTGTGGTGGCCGAGCGCGGGCGCCGAGCAAGGGCCCATCTGAGTGGGTTTCGACCCTGGCCCGGGTTCCCAGATTGCGATTTCTATCTGCATTTTTAAAAAGGGTGATAATTAGTGTTCTAATCTACCTCAGATGTAATGCACATGGTACTGACCGGTACGCATAAAGGCTGCAATCTTGCAGGGCTGGCTTCTCGTTCTCACCCCGACCGACCCCCTTTCCCTTTTCTACACTTCCTCTCACCTCTTCTCATTAATCTGCCGTAAGCAAAGCAGTCATTTGCAAGGACCTCGTGATCCTTTGTCTTTTCCCAGCTTCCCGCTGATTGCCCCGGTCTTGATGATGACCTCAAGTTGGCCGAAGCGGGGCGACCAACTGAATTGAAACCCACCCTCGCAACTACGGCAGCTGGCCAAGATATCCCCACGTCGGTATATTAAAATTACGGCAGAACGACCTCATAAGCACGAATTTTGCACACACCCTGTCTGGCGCGGTAAATAAAAGGGTCGTCCCTGACTCTGCTGTCAGCTGCAAGCTGAGTGCGTAAGAGAGAGTCTCTGTGTGTATGTGTGTGTGTTTGTGTGTGTTTGTATGAGAAAGAGTCGTCGGAGCAGGGCAAAAAAACAAACATTCGCCCACCCAGGACAGCAAGGTGAACGAAAGCAAAGGGAGCCGAAAAACACCAACGCCAGCAGCAACGTAGGCGGAGACGAAGACGAAGAGAAGACGAAGGCGGCAACGACGATAACGACGACGACTCAATAACGACGGCTCTGTCAATACGGGTGTCGGCGAAAGCATTCTCCAAACGGTATGATCAGCGGACGGCAGTACTACGAGATGCCGCCAGCGAACCAAGCAATGAGCAACGCGTACAGCGGCATCCGGCGATTCGACCCCGACTACGGACTCGACTACGGCCACAAGTATGGCGTCGAGAACCAGGCAGACTATCCATCCGCGGCCACGCGGACGGTTCCTGGTACTGGGGCTGCCGCAGCAAGGCAATCGCTGTCGGCCCTGGAGGAGAAGCGTGCCAACGAGATCCGACGCTGCGTCTACGCACACGTTTTCCTCGATGTCAAAAATAGCCGCAAATCAGATGTTTCGTAAGTCGCCTTTTCCGGTATCTGCCCACTCTTGGTTTCTTCCGGGCCCCGGCTGCCTTGCCCAAAGTCTATTGGTCATTGGTCCAGCCCACTGCTTCTTATCATTTGCCCACATGTTTCTATAGTTCTTCCCTCCCCTCCGCCCTTGGGAAGGGTTTCAATCCCGCGCTTCTCCCGCTACTTTGCAGGTGCCCGACTTTCTTATTCCTGCTGGTGTCTGGCCACTCCCTAAGTTTTATCCGTCTGATATCCCGCCATCCCGCCATCCCGTCATCCCGTCATGCCTCGGATGCCTCGACATGAGGCGGCGTCCGGCGCTTATGGTTCATCCCATGTCCGGCATGCTTTGCGGCTGGTTCCCCTACCTTCCCCCTCTCTTATTTCTTTCTTTTGTCTTTGTCTTGTTTCTTTGCTTTGTGTGGAATTTTCGCATCTACCCAGACGATTATCCCGGCGATGACGCCTTTGGGATGACTTGCCAGTGGGAGTCGCCCTCGTTTGGCTGGCGAAAAAAAAGCAATGGGGCAGCAGCTCCACGTCTACTACTAATTTCTCATCGAACCCTGTGCACTCCAAGTGGAGGAGCTGGGTCGAACGGAGGGTCTTGTCAAACTAGTCTATCCGTAGTCGTGGAATTTCCACGACTTTCTCTTGGTAGCGTGGCTTCACTAGGCCACGCATCCACGCAGGCCACACCGACAGTCTATGACAAGCGGGCTACGACGCATGGTCACAACACGAGAATCTCAGCATGCCGCAAAAGTTCTCTCGGCGCATACTCAGGTTAACGCAGCCTGCGCAATGGCGGAGACAGTGTTGCACAGGTTCGACCTGTCACTTGTGCAATGGGAAAGCTTTCGTATCTCTCACAACTTGTCTCCTTCACCCTTTCCCCCCTGCCGAGACACCCCTGGCAGTCTCTCACCACCCTCAGCTTCAGTTCAGAGGAGCGGGTCCATGGATCCAATCGTGTCACTCATCCTTGCTTGCGCCGCCCTTGTCGCATCACCACCACCCCCTTCCTTCTCTCTGAAGGAGTCCTGAAAAATGACCTCTACTGAGTCTATCATGTCGTCTAAGCACGAGAGAAGGGGGAGCCACTTGTTCCTACCTACTACCTAGGGAGGCGTTTCGCGTGTGCGGCGTGAGCCGGAGCCACTCCGCCTGCCAACCAACAAGGACCGGGACAATGAAGTTACAGGGGGGGTTAACCCCTTCCCAAAAACCTCGAGAGAGTTTCCCCTAATTTCCACCAGGAACAGTGGCGCGCGCGTCTCTGCCGGTTTCCAGAGCAGGGCAAGAAATATTGCGCCGCCTTCTGTCGCCAAGTGGCGCGCGACGACACAAGCCCGTTGCTTGCCATGCTCCTCGTCGTCTTCTCGTCCCTTTTTGCGCCGCACGTACCTGGCATAGTGTGAACCCTAGCGCAAGTGCTCAAGTGGGGGAGCTGGACGTGTGCTGTCGCCGCGCCCACGCTGCTGAGTGGCACGAGTCGATCTTCCTGATAACTTACGGCTTCCATCGCACTAACTACCAGACGTGATTTGGGGAAGGGGTGGTCGGTCGTGCGTGTGTCGTCTGTCCTCTACAAACTGCTGCACACCTCTGGTGAAGAGTGGATATGCAAGCAGCGGCCGTCTCCGTATGGGTAGGATCGTCAGAGCGCTGGTCCGGGCACTGCCCTCGCAGCCCGTTGCCCGCGCCAACCTCCATCGAGTCGAGGGGTCCAGGGTTGTGGTGTGGGTAGTGTGCATTACAGGCTTTGCCCAGCGGCAGCCTCTCTTCCTTGGTGCCGTTGCCGGTGACCGGCCGTCCTTCCTTTGCCGTCTTTATTATGCCTTCTTCCCCGGGCTTTTTCGTATTAAACATTGGCTTAAACCCCTCGTCACCGCATGCTGGCGTTTTTCTTGTTGTTCTCGGGATTCTCTCTCCCTTCCGCTGCCGACCGTTTCCCGATCTATTATCCTTCCTGAGCTTGGTGTCTTGCCTGCTCCGATATCCCGTTTGCTGGATCCTTAAAGCACAAAGGTACTCCAAACTAACACACGTTCTTGGTCTCCTCTCCACAGCAACAGCAACCCGAGTGCTCAACAACACAAGAGGCGGGCTTCCGCTTCTTCTGCTTCTGCTTCTTCCCAATATACCGCACATGATGATAGCCGTCTAAGAACCCCTGGCCGCCTTGCTCATCGTCCAGCTGTCGCCGCTCCCGTTAGCCCTCCTGCTTCCGTTTCTCCATCGCCCGTCATGGCAGCCAGCCACGGTCCAGCTCCCGCCTACTTCGGCGCACCTCAAGAGCTGTACCACCACAGAGGTGAACAGTTCACGATGGTCCAGGCCCTGCCGGGCCCACGCGCCTCTCGCGGGCCTTACACATTGCAGACGGCACCCATGGATCCGAAAGCCATGTTGGAGGCGATGCCTACGTCGCTCAATCGGCCGCGGAGGCTTTCCCAGGCGTCTACCATGACCGCCACAAGCATCAACAGCTCTAGAGAGAGTTTCGAGGCACGGTCCCGGAGCTCGTCGTACAGCAGCAACAGAACGAGCATCGACTCCAAGGGCTCCGGCATGTGGAGGCCCGATTACATGTATCAGCGACCGAGTCAGACGATGATGTTTAGGAAGAAGGCGAAGCCTGGGGAGATCTTTGCGAAGCTGCCCGGCGAGGTTCTAGGCCTGATTTTGGGAGAGCTCAAGAAGGCGCACCTTGACTATGGCAGCCAGAGCTGCGCAACATGTTGGATGCGGGACCTGTGTTCGGTCAGCCTGACGGCGAGGAAATGGTGCAAGTTCGCACGGGTGGCCTTGTATGGATGGACCCTCGATGCCCCACGATGCGTTTGCGATGCTAACGATCTCAGATACGAGGATATTCAGCTTGTGGGAGCTGACTCGGCTTCCCAGAAGAAGCGACACAAGCTCACATTCGGCACGCGGATGATGCTCCTCAGGCGGACTTTCAGGGCAAATCCATATCTTGCCGGCATCGTTCACACCCTCAAAGTCCCCAGCCCCCCGGCCGGGGTCGCATTGGAGGATTATCACAATCAAGTGGCAGCGCTGATCATGGCCTGTCCCAATTTTGAGCGCCTCATCGGCCTCCACCCCCAGTATAATCACTCGTTCAGCAAGCTGACCCATGCGCTGTCGACTCGCAAGCAGCTCAAGCACATGGACTGGATCGTCGAACCCTCCCCGTACCAAAGACAGCACCGGTTCAAGTCGAGCTCGGGCGGTGACGCCGCGGCCCTCGCGCAACCGGCTCGCGATTCCTCCGTGACACCCGGAGATCTGCAGCCGTTCCAGAGCGTGACCTTCCTCGAGTGGCATGCCGACTGGGCCAACCTCACGACCCTGACGGTCCTCTGCCTCCCCGGCGCGACCCTCACCCCGGGTAACCTCATCAGCTCGGCGCTCACGCGCCTGACGTCTCTGCAGCACTTGTTCCTATCGCGCATGCCGACGACCGCCTTCAACGACAGCACACTGCTCTCGCTCCCCGTCTTGCGTACGCTATCCCTCACACACGTGCCGGGTGTCACCAGCAGTGGCATCTCCGCCCTGGCCACTCTGCCGACGAGCCAGGCCATCCAGAAACTGACTCTGTGCCACACCGGCCTCGACTCCGTGCCCGCCTTGGCTCGTCTCTTCTCCAACTTTATCCACCTCGAGGCCTTCACGCTTGTCCAGGCCTTCGCCCCAACATTGCCCGCGGACACCTTCATCTGGCTCATGCCCTACCTCGCATCCAATTCCCTCCGCAAGCTCCACTGGGACATCACGAGCAACACAACCAGAGCCAACGCCGCCGACTCCATCCTCGCGCGCAGCATCGCCGCCGCCGGGTTTCCCTCTCTCCGCAGCCTGCGCGCTCCGAGCGATCCGGAGGGCATCTTCCAGGCTCTCTGCCGCCCGCAGGAAAGAACCGACAGCGCGGCCGATCGTTTCCGCGGGCCCAACGGGCCGGCCAGGAGCTCCTCGTTCCCCACGCCCGGCGCCAACTCCCTCACGCCGCCGAAGAAACACATGCGCTCGCCCACGGCACCCGCGTCGCCCATGGCAGGAAACGAGACATACCGAGAGTGCAGCAATCTCCACGTCGCGCGCCTCGCGGCGCAGGCGCGGCTCGAGGCAGCGCGTGCGTTGCCCAGGTTTTTCGTCAACATCGTCGACGAGGACGGCACGGTGCTCGAGAAGCATGGGCTCGCGGGTTTCATCGGCACGGTAGAGAGCCGCATCACGTACAACTTGTGGCCTGATGTGGGTGCTAAGGACGAGCGCGGTGGGCTAGTCGAGATGACCGACCTGATGGCAGACAACGGCGAAGACATCGCCGCCAGCGGGCGGGACGGGTGTCAGGGACGGTGGAATGTGTCGCCGACGCTGCCGGACAAGAAGGACAAGGACAGATGGTGGCACACAGAGAGGGGCCGGTGGCGCCAACCCGAGTTGTCGTGATTTTCTCCGCCGAAATCCTCCAGGAATCTTCGAGACGACGGACGCGGGCGTTTCCGACGTCCAGTTTTCCTTGGATGTTTGTGCGTGTTTGTAACGAAACAACTGGCTTATGATACCTACCTCAGTTCGTCTCTGATGGGAGAGATACCAACAAAGACCCCAAGGACCAAGAGAGGATAGCAGACTTGTAACGCAGCTAATGTTTATGTTGGTATTTTCGGAACAGACCGGGTCTTACGAAAGGGGAACAGGGACTGGATGTAGAGCTGTACATAGGACACGATATAGGTATAGAACATTAGAATTGACGGCCTCTCCGGGAGAAGGTCCGATTTTTGAACCCCTTGATGAGCCGCGCTGAGAAGCATTGCGAGACAAAGGAAAGGCAGGTTTGTCCGGGATGCGCTACTGGAAAGGGAACGGAAGGGCAGTGGTGGGATATGGCCATCCTGTTGCTTTTTTCCGTCTTTTTTTTTTTCTTCTTCTCCAGACACAGCTCAGGCGGCCCTTCTGCGGAAGGACTGGTTTTATAGATTGATGCGAAACAGGGAATGTACCGGAACCGTGCCTTTGCTGCTGTTGGCTTACGTGTGGTACTGCTGTTGCTACCTGCGCTCTCTCTGGATACGTACCTATCTTACCTAGGTACCTACCTAGGTAAGTAGGTAGGTACTATTATGTAGTAGGAGGTTGCGATGACTGCTGGCTGCTCAGTGCGTGCTCGACGCCGGACCGGTGGATTTCTTGATGTAGGTACCTAGTCAGCAGCACGCAATTGATGGGGGTGACTGACTGCGGGGCCTTTTTTTTTCCCCGGTTAAAAGCGCCTAAGCGATCCCGTTCCCCTTCTTGGCATTTTGTCGTTGCTTCCCCCCGCCCCCACCATTCGCCCCCCCTGCCTCGTGTAACCTGTACCTAGTGTACAGGAACTTGTAAGTGCGTTTCTGCCTATCGGCACAGATACCTACGCCACCCTGCCCCACCTGACCCAGAACAAACGACTGTCGCCCCCCCCCGTTCAGCCTTAATGCAAACGACCTCCGATGGCTCATCACACAATACCTTAACATCCAGGATTGCTCATCCTAATAGTGACGACAACGGTCATATTCGATACCCTTCTACCCGCTTTCTATTTAATTTCCCGTTGGAATCTTGGGTATAATTGACAAAGAAACCGATTAACGACACCTCCGGAGAACCCCCCTCCCCCACACCCGGCGAACCGTCAACTGACTCATACGCCGGACCTGTATCTGGAGACGACGCAACATATCCAGACTGATCCGGACCGAAACGGAACAAGAAACTCACTCGTAAAGACGCACAGAAAGAAACTGCTACGATATCGGCCTCCGGGAAACCGCGGCAACAATGTCGGGAGGCAAGACGCGAAGCGTCTTTTGCTTCGGCGACTCGCTGACGGCGGGGTACTCGGCCTACGGCGCCGTCTACCACCCGTACTCCATCGCCCTCACCAAGAAGCTCTCTCGGGACCTCTCTGACACGCAGGTCATTGCGACGGACAACGGGATGCCCGGGGACGTGGTCTCGCAGGGCGCCTTCGCCAAGCGGTTCGACAGCGAGAGTGAGTTGTCTTGCCGTGTGTTCTCATCATATGTTCTCGTCAAGTGCTATTGATGTTTCTCTTTTTTTTTTCCCCGGTGACCCGAGCCCGCAGTCTATATTCTCTTTCTTTGCTTCCCAGTTTCTTTTCAAACATGGTAAGTTACGTTGGTGGACCGAATGCTGATACGCATTTACAGCAAGCGAGACCACTTACGACTGGGTCATTGTGCTAGGCGGCACAAAGTAGGTCCACCGTTGCACTCATCCTCACCTATCAGGTGTCGTCTACACTTGTATGGACTACGTGACACTAAGACGCGGCGACCAGTGACCTCGCATATAGCGTACCGCCAGAAAGGATATTCGAATCCCTCCGCCAGGTTTACGACTCGGCCATTGCCAAGGGCAGCAAGGTCCTCGCGCTGACGGTCCCGGAGTGCTCCACCAAGGATGACGAGCTCGACAGCCGCCGCCGACGGCTCAACAATACCATCCTCACACACCAGTCACCAAACTAGTACGTCTTCCCCCTTACCCCTGCCGTGTTTTATTGTTTTTCTCTTGTTTTCTTCCCTTCCGCTCCCTATGCCCGCCGAAACCCTATCCCCGGCTTGCGGTGGCGGGCAACTCCATCTTCGAGACTAATCACACAAGCTCAGCCACGCGTTCGACCTCAACCCAAGAATCCCCTATCACTCACTCACCGAGCGGGAGCGCCAGCGGTATTGGGACGATGGCCTGCACCTCACTTCCGCGGGTTACGACTGGATGGGCACCCACATCGCCGAGGCCCTCGGCGACCTCGTCGAACTAGAGCGGAACCCGAACTCACGAAGGGCGCGGCGCGCGCGGCGCCACGTTGAGGAGGAAATTTGCTTCGACGAGGAGGACGGCGATCCGCGGTCGCTGAGCGGAGGTTACGTGTTTGTGAGGATGAGGGACTTGAATTAGGCACCTTGTATTCTTCTTCAGAACCCAAATGACGATGATGACAACGTCCACGCCACGTGGTTCATCTATTGTTGAATTTGTTTCTCTATAAAACGGCTGCTGACTGCCAGTACGTATGTCTCTTTTCTGTGCGTGTGTGCTTGTGGCGGTCTCCTGTGTGCTTTGCCTCCTTTTGAACGCATAAATCCCTTAAACGCCAATGACACCCCCCTTCCCCCCTTTTTGAAAAAGCCAGTAATGTGTGAGTGTTCAACGTCCCAATACTCGTATCCGTCGTTTCAGACAACCAGGTTGTTTTCCACAAAGTCCTAGGTATGACTGTTAGTAAGAGCTTGTATATCGGTTGGGTGATGACGCGTATGGGGGGAGACGTACGGGAAACTGCCTCTGCAGGGCGTTGGTCACGTTCTCCACCTCCTCGGCCATGTTCTGAACGTTGGCGTCCCACCGCCGCATCTCCTTGCCGACGACGACCTCGGCCCGGCCGCTGCCCTTTTTGCCCGACGCCTCGCCGCCCTCGAACCAGATGACCTCCTCGAGTTGGTCGATCCGGCCCAGCAGCCGGCCCTGCTCAATCATCCTCGCCGTCGTCTCCTCCGCCCTCTCCCTGTCGAGGCCGAGCAGGGAGCCGAGGGCTTCGAAGCCAATGTTCCGGTAGAGCCTCGACGCGCCGAGCAGGTTGTGCTCCACGACGGCTTTGGCCAGCACCGTGGACCCGTCGGCTGTGGTCGCGAGCTGGTGCGGCTGCAGGCCCTGTGCGAACTTGTCCACCTCCGCTGGCGCGAGCAGCCGGTCAAAGAACATCTTCTCCAGCATGCCGTACTCGTCCAGCCCGGCCGACCGTTCGTCCTTGTATAGTCGCCCTAGGGCACGGCTCCGCATAGGGCCAGCAGGGGCAAGGATGGCGCACTTGACGGCCATGCCGAGGGTGTGCAGGCGCTCCTCCTCAGCGATGGCTGGGCTGACGCTAATCTCGTGGTAGCGGCCACTGGCGCCCAGGAAGTCGCGCTTAGAGTCGAGGATGCGGGCTTGCGAGAGCTTGAAGTGCAGATCGAGGTCGCGGTCCTGGACGGTGTGCATGATGTTCTTGAGCTTGTTGACGTACGTCTCGGCGGCCGTGGTGTCGTCGACCTCGAGGTAGTTGCGGGCGATTCGGACCCAGACGCGGGCCTTGTCATCGTTTGTTACCTTGCGCTGGGACCCGTCGAGAGGGATCTCGGCGAGCGTCTTGGCAGCGTCGAGGAAATCCTCATTGTTCTCGTGGGCTTCAGCGACGAGCTCGCGAACGGCGGCGGCCTGGTCGAGAAATGACGAGGCCTGGGCCCCCGCGGCGAGCTGAGACAGGGTGTGGTTCCCGACGGCGATCCAGAGGTCGTCGTTCTTGAGGTCGCGCAGTGTGGCAATGAAGGAGGCCAGCACGGCGCGTGTCGAAACGATGCCGAGAGAGGCGGCGAAAAAGGCATCGAGCACGGCGGCGAGGTCTTCAGCCGCCGTGGCGGGGGAGGAGAGTGACTTGATGTCGGCGATGATGGATTCGTAGGCCGCTGTCTTGTCGCCCGGGGTGGACCTGGCCTGGGCGAGCCGCTCGACAACCTTTTGCGAGGGCGCCATGATTCGAGGTCTTGCGAGCAGTGCTTTTCTGTTGGTGGGCTGGAGATGCGCGGAACAATTTTTCTCGAGTTGTACAGAGGAGAAGGGAAGGCGTCTGCGAGCTTGTGGGTTTGCCGTGATGTCGCGGAGCAGCTGGAGGAGCTGAGCTGTTGGACGGTTGTCATTGGCAAGGTTAGGCAGGCAGGCATGGTGGGGTATGTATGAGCTTTGAGGGGCCGTTAGACCCGGGGGTTGCAGGGACCACCACGGGCGAAAGCTGGCACGCTGGTTACGGGGGGCTTGTGATTGTAAATAAATATTGCAACAAAAGCCCAGGAAGCACGATCTGAGTAGGTACAAGAGAATTTGCCAAATTGATTTGCCTCATTTCCACGAGGTTTACATTTTGGAATCATCTAGAATTGTAACCCGATACATTCTATAAGGGGTAGCAATCAAGCACATCCACTCTGGCAAACACCTTAAACTCTCAGTGAACGATCGTAGTACGGGAACTATTAGCCATGAGGCTATTTGGCAGCGTAACCCTTTTCGCGGGTTTCATCGGTTTTTCGGGGATTTTGGCCCAAAAAACGACTCGAATCGTTCTGTCTATCCCTTTCAAAATCAGGGATTGGTATAGTTTTGCACGTGTCGAGTTATGGGAATGCAGGGTATCTCAATAATACCGGCCCACCATCGGCTGATAATTACGACCGAGCGTTTTAGGCCCAGATATACACTTTGCCTCGACTGCACAGAGACAAGTTGGTTTGTTCTTCCCCTTTCAACCACCCCCATCTTCTGTCAGTGTTGCAGAACAATCGGCTTCCCAGCCTCCCAGTTGTTCAAACTCTCCTGAATATTGACCCAGTACCGGAGTTTCACCGCCTCCCGCTTCGCCGTCTCAATATCGTCGTGGCGGAAAGCTGCCTCGAGAACCTCCTCGCTCTCGCGTATGCGCCCGTCATTGGCCGCGCGCTGGCCCTCCAGCTCGCTCTCGCTTGTCGCTTCCTCGATCTCCTCGCGCGCCTCGAGCACGATCATCAGCAGCTCCGGGTCCTCAACCTTGAGCGTCTCATCCTCGGCCACGTCGACACCGCGCAGCGAGAGAAGGTACTGTGCGCGCAGCAGCGGGTTTGAAAGCGTCTTGTACGCCTCGTTGATACGCGCCGACGTTGCCTCTGCGCGCGCCTTCAGATCCGCCGGGTGCATGTCCGGGTGTGCTTTGGCCTGCAGCCGGAGGAACTCACGTCGAAGGGCGCGCTGGTCGATCGGGAAGTGGCCCTTAGGCGGCGGACCGTCGGGGAGAGTGATGGGGAAGAAGTCGTAGTGCGTCGTTGGGGGGTTGCTTGCCTGCCAACCGGAGACGGTCGTCGCTTCGCTGGTCGGGGCCGACGTCGCCGGCCGGAAGAGAGGAGCGATCCCAGACATCAATCGCTTTTGGCTCGCACTGCTAGTATCCATTATCGGAATCCATCGTGCATGTGTGGTGGCCAGCGAATTGCTGGCGGTCGCCACTGTCCCAGATGGCCGAGCCACCTTTGCCTGCTGCCGGCACCTCGCGCAAAGGCGAGAAACCTCTCGTGCGCCCGTCGCAAGTGAAATGCGCATGCTCATGATATTGTGGTGATTGATTTACTAGGTGGGAAGTTAAAAGGTTTAGTTATTCGTGAAGTGCTGTCGCGATCGAGTTGTTGAACAAGTGCTCAAAGCTGGCCGTGAAATTTACAAACGCCCCCGGGACAAACGAAGTGGATGACGTAAAATCATTTGCCGCGCCTGAAGCGACACGAAGCCCCTAGCGCGCGCCGAGAGCCGCAGATATGTCCGAAGTCGGGGCAAGTCGGGCTTAACTCGCGCGGTGTTCTTTCCACGATGAGGCTCCACCACAACAAACCCCACTACTAACTTCTATGGTAATGTACCTCCACGGAACGCTTTTCCAAAAGAGTGCACGTTGATTCGATGACAGACTCCGCTGACTGCCCCCAACCCCGGATCAACCCCACGGTGCTGGTGTCTGGTGGCCCAGACGTACGGGGTAATTTCTGCCGAATGATTGGCGACTTAATACGATGAAGTCCCCCCTCGGGGGCCGTTGTTGAAATCCTCCCATGTTTTCCTTTGAGTGATCCATCTGTATTATTGCAGACCCCAATCACCAGCAACATGAAGGTTTTCACTGCTGGAGAAGGTTAGTCCGATGTGCTATCCGTTCTCGTGTTCAGGCCAACGCTCATATCGCCTCATAGTGGCCAAGCACAATACCCCCGAGAGCTGCTGGGTGGTGCTTTACGGCAAAGTGTACGACGTGACCGAATTTCTTCCCTCCCACCCCGGTGGATCCAAAATAATTGTGAAGCTCTCCGGGAAAGATGCGACCGACGAGTACGACCCCATCCACCCCCCGGGCATCCTCGAGGAGAACCTCAAGCCCGAAAAATGTCTTGGCACCATAGACCCCGAGTCTTTGGCGATGCTACAGCCCATGCCCGCGAAAGCGGAGTCTCAGAAGAGGGAAGGTCCACCAAGGCTGGAGACGCTGCTCAACATCGACGAGATCGAGGAGGCCGCCACAAAAGTTATCTCAAAGAAAGCGTGGGCGTACTACTTCTCGGCTAGCGACGACCTATGGACCAAGAGCAACAACAACAAGGCATACAGGCATATCCTTCTGCGGCCGCGGGTCTTTGTCGACTGCACGCAGGTTGATACCTCTACAAACCTGCTGGGTCATCATGTAGGAATCCCGCTGTTCGTGGCCCCGGCCGCCATGGCGAGACTTGCCCACCCGGATGGTGAGCGGGGCATTGCGAGGGCGGCGGCCAAGTTCAACGCGATGCATTGCGTATCGAACAACGCGTCGATGACGCCGGAGCAGATCATCGAGGGCTCCCCGGAGGGCCAGGTTTTTGGGTGGCAACTGTACGTTCAAAACGACAGGGCCAAGAGCGAGGCCATGCTGAAGCGCATCAACGCCATGAAGGACCGCTACAAATACATCACACTGACGCTGGACGCCCCGTGGCCTGGCAAGCGGGAGCTCGACGAGAAGCAACAGTTTGAGGGCGCATTCGAGGTCGAGTCCGAGTCAAACTCCAAGGGCGACGAGGCGAAACGGCCCGGCGGCGGCGGCGTGGGGCAGCAGCTGTTCTTCGGCACGGCGGCTGACCTTACTTGGAAGACGACCCTGCCCTGGCTGGCACAGCATACCGACTTGCCCATCGTCCTGAAGGGACTGCAGACACACGAGGACGCCTACCTTGCGGCCACATACGCCCCGCAAGTTAAGGCCATCATCCTGTCGAACCAC
Organism: Colletotrichum echinochloae; assembly: GCA_016618095.1. NCBI lineage: Eukaryota > Fungi > Ascomycota > Sordariomycetes > Glomerellales > Glomerellaceae > Colletotrichum > Colletotrichum echinochloae. Next base: position 5,411,273 of record JADEZT010000003.1, on the reverse strand, counting down.
GGTGGCCGAGCCCTTGACACGGCTCCTCCCGCCGTCCATACCCTTCTGGAGATCCGCAAATATTGCCCCGAGGTCTTCGACAAGATCGAGGTCTGGGTCGATGGCGGAATCAAGCGCGGAACCGACATTGTCAAGGCTCTCTGCTTGGGCGCAAAGGCGGTGGGTATCGGACGAGCCGCGCTCTTCGGTCTCGGCGCCGGTGGCCAGGCCGGTGTCGAGAGGACGTATGAGAGTATGTATCGCGTGCGAGAAGTGTTGCCGCGGATGAGTCGCTAACTTTCTACCTAGTCCTCAAAGGTGAGATGGAGACGTGCATGAGGCTACTCGGCGCCAAAAGCGTCAGCGACCTAGGTCCCCATTTTGTGAGTTACATTCCCTCATTCCTCAAGCGCAAGACTTGAGTGAGGTGTCAGGTGCTGACAGGTGCCCCAGATCAACACCCGCGCGGTGGAGAGAGATATCTACGACGGCGAGTCTGGGATTGAGAACAAGGTTAGTCTGTGGGTGAAGTCGAAGCTATGATACGGACGTTCCCATTGGGATTATGGGATCCTTGGGCTGGAAACCGCCGAGTCAGGCCATATCTCCGCGTCGCGTTGGCCAATGGGGAAATGGCATCATCTCGTGGCGAGGCCGGGCGAATGTATGGGCCTTGGCTACAGGAGGCAGCAAACGTCTCGAGTTGGGCTGTTGATAGGTCTGTATCTTTGGTGAAATCGGGATGTGGTCGCGGAATCTGTGTCGGAACCCCGACGCACGACAACGTCACCAGCCCGCTTGCTCGGCCAAGGTGGGTGCTGGAGAGTCGAACTCAAGACCATTGTAGAGGAAAGAAGTAGAGAGGGTTATGTGATATCTGTTAGTTTAGGCTCTGGATAGCATACACAGCCTGGATTGTCATACCACCGACCGGCTTATGGTGTTGTCTAACGAAACCATTGAGGGGCTATCCCTATTTCTACGAAATGGTCTCTCCCCAATCACCTTTCGAGCGCATTAGTGATGTGCAACATGCATTTGTTGTATCGGCCAGAGTAAATCCGGCGGCGCGGAGCGACCCGGGAGGGTACCACACCGGAGCAGGGCTCTGGTATGACGACGCTGTGGAAGAGACGTCATGATGCGGACGGAAAACAGAGAGAAAAGATCCATTCGATGTTTCCCATCGAAGCTTCCGAGAGCCGTTTTTTTTTTTTACGGACGGCCGGATCGGTAATTCTCTCAAGGTCATGAGCAGAGTTTCCTTTCCTTTTTTTAACTCTTTGTTTCACGTGGCATGAACATCAGGGCCTTTTGAACGGTCGCAATAATCAATCGCAGTAAAGCTCCCATCGCGTAAAGTAGCCGGTCGTTAGGTTATGATTGTTAACACGTCATTTGACAACAGTGAATGCTCGCCGCGAACCTGCTGCTGTACTACAGCCAGCACCTCACCAGGAGTAGCCCATCGCACATCTATAATCGCGGGCGGCAACAGGGTTTCCATCATCTCCAGATCAATCTCGACTGGTCAAGGTGGGCGCGCCCACCCAGGCGAATAGTGGCGGCACTCGAGTCAAGAAAATAATGGCCGCCGGTCGTCGACCCAAGTGGGCGGTAATGTAAGTGATGCGGATGGATGGATATGCACATCTGTGGAGGGTTACGACTCGAAGTTCACGCCGTGGCTCCACTGCACTTCTCCACTGTTCCACCGTCATAACGAGGTCTGCCTGCTGAGGGCCTACCTAAGGCTTTCTACATCGTAGCTCCCCAGTGCTAACAGTCTTACTGAAGTGGGGACAGTGAGACAAGCGTTGGATGGACAAGGCCCGTAGCCTCGAATATCAGCTGCAGGTGCGTGGCAGCTAATACCACTTAGACTTGACAGGTAGCTAACCTGGATAAGGAGGTACCCAGGTAATTCAGTACCTAGGTACCTGAGTAATCAGATGCATGCTATCTGTACAGTACCTAACCATACGCGGAAAGAGTGCCTACATGGTACATAGGTCTACCTGTCATGTTTGCCTCGGGGAGAGGAGGCCCGAGGGTGCTACACAGGTAGGTAGTGTGAAGGCTCCCCTCCCTATTCTCGAGGTAAGGTAAATGATTGGCCTTTCGGCGCCCAATCTCCGAGCCCAATTCATCCAGGTCCAGCCAATCCCCATCTCACCCCCGCCCTTTCCGGCCGATCACAGCCGTCTCCTCTTCCGCGCCGCCCACTGGTCCGGCTCCTTTTTCCCTACGGGTGTAGGTACCGTATTGCCCAATCGTGCCGTTCGGCCCTTGCACCCCTCCAGCCCTCATGGTGCCTATTTCTTCTTGTGGGTCCTCGAGGTGTTTCTGAGATTGTGTCTATGTGATGGCCGCTACCCTCTCCGATGGTGTTCAAGCCAAGACGATATCTTGAAGAGTCAACCTACGCATACGCAGTAGAGTGGCCTGGATGGAGTGTAGGAGAACCTTGATTGGCTTCCCCGTCAAGCCTAAGGGGTTCACCAGTGGCGCACAACGCGAGAACCAACGTCTCCAGCCTCGGTGCCTCGATGGGTTGATTGGGCACGTCGGAATACCTCTCCACGCTAAGACAACCTTTGGACGGCCTGGTTGCTAGTGAACGGACTGCCTCCGGTTGCCAACGTTGACTGATTCCCTCGCATCACTCGAAAGAGCCATGATGGTTTCGAGTCTGTTCCTGCAATCTCGGTTGCCTAAAAATGCCTACCAGCCTATCGTCAGATCGTCAATTTGCCCATATAGACAATCCAGGGTGTAGACAGATACAGCTTCATGATTGCAATTCCTAACTCACTCGACCACCCCCTCACACACGCACACGCACACACACACACACACACACACACACACACACACACACACACACACACACACACACACACTCCCGCGCGCGCAAACACCCAAACACGAACAGACGTACACCCACCCAAGTGTTTGACTTTCATATGCTCGATATTTGTCCCAAAGATGCCGAGGGACCGCTCTCTGGGGTGGCCCAGCAGGTTTGCAACTGCGATATTGGTTGGCAGGGTCCCCCCAGCTCTTCGTAGTGCGGGCGGGGCATATGGTGTCGACCTTGTTCTCGGCATGCTACCCAATTTGGCAACGCTGCCCCGGCTGCCCTTGCTCCCCGGACACATTTTGGGACATTGGAAAGCTGGCCTAGCATCTTCTGCCCACTTTGGTCTCTAATACGATGAACGTTGTGTTGACCATCTATCCCCTTCGATGGACCACAACTGCCCATACATATGCTTCCTTGCACTTACGCCCGCGTGCCGCAGCGCATCCCGCCCTACACTACTGCCTACCCTGTTGGCTGGGTTGGGTTAGTCAATGGGTCGGCGTGCGGAAAAGGGTTACATGCGGACGGACTGGTGTGGACATGAAGATCTCGAGCTCCCGCTGTGCCTGTGATGCACAAGGGTGCCTGTCATTCCTCGGCGCCCCCGTCACTTACCCCAGAAAACATATCCCCCGATCTCTGCGCCTACTTAAACTCCTTGGGTTCCACTCGCTCACTCCGTTGCTCGACATCCTAGACCATAGACTGTCGAGCTGTCATCGACTGAGGCGTCCAAACGGGCAATCTTCTCCAAACTCGCACGGACAGGCTCACGAACATCCGCACTTGGACGCAAATATATAACGCTGCAGTCCAGACAACATGAACAAACACGAAATCTCTCACACCGAGAGCGCCGCTGGTGGTTCCGACTCTTACAGAGGCGGTAAGAGGAAGACGTGTATGAGGCACTGCGCGAGGTTTTGGTGGGTCTATCTCATCGGAACAATCGCCGCAATCCTCCTCATTGTTCTCCTGATGTGAGTCTGAACTGTCTTGGTTACCACAGCTAGAGCAACGCGACTCTGACAAGGCGTAGTATTTTTGTTGCAGTCCCCAAAATCGCCCAGTCGAAACTTGATCATGCCGAGCTCACGATCGACGGAATCATCGTCTCCAACACAAAACCTAACTCATACAACATGGCCATCAACTCGACGCTAAAATCGGACGGCTCCGTCAAGGCGATCATCGAGCCCTTTGACGGCGTCATGTACCTTGAGGATTTGGAGCCCCACACCCCCTTCATCAACCTCAAGTTCCCCGAAACCAAGTCTGTCAAATTGCAGACCGTCAACATCAGCCAGCCCATCGAGATCGCCGACATGGCGGCCTTCACCACTTTCAACACTTGGCTCCAGAACAACGAGTCCGTCAGAGTCACCGTCAAGGGCAACACTCACATCAAAGTGAACGGCATTGCGAGACGGTACGGTGTCGTATTCCAGAACACAATAGTCATGAAAGGTACCCTACAACTAAGACTCTTGGCCGCGTAGATGCTTGTGCTCACGGAACTTAGGCTTGAATGGCTTCAAGGGCCTCAACGTCACCGACAGCTCTATCTCTCTCACCCCCGACGCCCGAGGAAACAACTTCAAAGGCCACGTCTCCATCCCCAACCACTCTGTCCTCACTCTCGAGATTGTAAGTTTATGAATCTCTTGTTGTTCAACTCTACTCTGACACCCGGTTCCCAAAGGGAAACGCCACCTTTTCCAATCTCCTCGACAACCAGGACATTGGTACTGTCTACCTCGACAACCTCGTTCTCTACCCAGGCATGAATAACGTCACCATGCGCGCCAGCATCAGCCAGGCGCCCGTGCTCGCCGCCATTGGTAAACGCCCTGCCTGCGAGACCGGCATCATCCCATTCGCCCTTCGAGGCAAAGGCGTCGAGAACGGCGGCGAGAAGCTGTCGTACTTCGCCGAAGCCCTCGCCTCCGGCCAGGTCATCACTGACATCAACATCGGGGCCGCGCTGAAGCAGTCCCTGAATATCAGCATGTCTTGTCACTAAACGGGCCCCCTTCTTCATTTCCCCATTAGTACTTGCAACCCCCCCCCCCCCCTTTACAAAACCCAGTTTATCATGGCTCAAGGAGACATGGCTGTTGTGTGATTTATGAGAATACGATTGATGGGGTCTCTCAAGGGCGTACGAGGCAACAGCTGGCACAGAGTGTTACATGCAGAACTAGACTGCCCTGGCTCCTGTGTGACTAGGTATACCCGCGTGCGGCCGAGACGATGTTGCGAGAAGGCTGCGTACCGAATGATAATACCTTTTAGAATTTTGTCCCGAGCTGGGTCTTTCCATGTGTAGTGTGGACGAGGTCCTGACCCTGGGGATGAAAACAACCTTCGTCATGATACGCTGACTAACAGCACTGTAAACGTCGTCGACTTTGTATTTTTTAGATTCGAATTAACGGGGGCTATTCCTAGGACTAATGGCCTAAACCCGTTGCGTAAAAGTGACGCAATGCCTTGTGCTACTTGTTGACCAAAATAAAGATGAGAGAGATTGGGGAAGATTAGACTCATCTCTACTCGGCCCGTGTCCCTGGAACCCTCAATATCTGACGACACGTATGACAGATGACGGATAATACTTCACGGCTCGTATACCTTGAGCACGGGGCACTGACTGCCATGCCATCACCTCCCATGTGGGTAACAATCGATGAATTTCCATGTTTTTCCTACCGTGTGTTCCAGCATCGGACATTGGCTACCCGGTTCCCATGCTTCGAACCTCTCCCACCAACGCCACACGCTCGGCACGGCGAATTCTGTTGTCGCCAAGCTGAAGCTGACTCCTATATCCTAAATCCCGCTCACTACTCCTCTAGGTTGGACCTTAGAACTAGAACATGTTGGGATCGAACACCCGGCGATGGAGTAGTCCGTAACCGGATATCCTTGAGTATAGAGTGCATAGCTTCTGATGACCCTGTAGATACCCTGATGGTCACCGCTTTTACATCATGAACTCCGCTTAATGTGGAAGGGCGTCCCACGGGACAGTGGAGAGCTCTTGGCAGTCACCGGCATCGGGCTCGAAGCAGCAATGCCCCTCAAAGGCTCACAACGCACCCGCCTTGCGCTTCCCTGCACGCAAAAGACCGCCTTGCTCAGCCGCGGCAGGGGAGCTGATCTCAGCTCCCTCGGCGGTTGCTCCCGGCACAAATTCCACTGGCCCTCCACCCTTCCTCAACCCCGCCCGCTCGGCGCGCACCCTCTCCCGGCTTTGCCTCAAGGCGGCCCTCGTGGCCCACTCCGGCAGCACCTCCCTAGATGTCGGGTCCCATAGATCCGTGGGCAGCGTTGTGGCGTACCCCGCGCGTCCGTCGAGGTCGACGAAGTCCATGAGCTTGTCCGTCAGACTCGGGTTGCGGAGGGCGGCCGACTGGGCGAGCTTGGCATTAAAGTGGACGCCCTTTTTCTTGAGGTCGAGGAACTGGGCGAACTTGGCCTCAAGAGCCGGAGGCGGCGAGCCAGGGGGTGAAGGGGGGATGTCAAGGTTTGGCACGGGGGGGAGGGTGAGGTCGCGAAGGAGGGCGCGGGAGGCTGTATAGGGCGAGGCTGGGGGTTGGGATGGGTCATCGTTTTGAGGAGAGGGGTATTGAGGGCGTTGGGAGTCTAATGGAGGGAGAGAGGGGCCTAAAGGAACCGAGTGTTGTTGGACCGGGCCAATTGTCACGTCGCTGGATGAGGTTTGCGGCTCTGGTGCCGTGGCTGTGGGTGGTGGTTGTGATGGCTTAACATCATCTAAAGGCTGGTCAGTACCAGGTTTTAAGAAAACGGTCAATTCAGAATGAATGGTATCTCACTCAGGTCTGTTCCATGCGTAGAAAGTGTTACATTGTTGGGGGTTTCGGTCTGCAATCGATGTGTTAGTGACCACGGTAAGTGAACAAAGGTTTCTGAGTAGGAGGGGGGGAAAGGGCCTTAACGGGAACGGATTCTTGCACTTCGTCATCTTCATCGCTGCTGGCATATGCGACCAGACCACCCATTCTTCTAATATAGATAGGGGATCGGATGACTATGGTGGTTTTGAAATTTAAGCACTTGAGCGTGGTGTGGGTGAACAGAAGAACGCTTGAAGGCGAACAAAGCTCGGTGTGATGAAGCGCCACAGATTGAGATTCGGATGTGGCTGGGAGGTGGTATGTGCACCGCGCGCGGCTCAAAACCTTGGGGGAGTCAGCCTCATTTCTGGGGCGCATATCAATCTGATCTACCACGTCGCGACCATTTCCCGCCCCTCATCTCAAACTTTAGTAGTTGCCTATCGCCATCAGATCGCCAGCTCAACAGACACTGTAGGATCGCAACAACAACCACCCGACACGTTCTGTTCACATCCAAGAACTACAAGAGCTGAGAACCAACACTGGTGACACCCTCGAGTGAAGAACCTGCCGAAAAAGTAGCTCTCACCAAACGTAGTGTCTTGCTGAGAGTTCGAGACCTACAACATGGCTCGGACCAGGGACTCGCGCTCACCATCGCCTGCAGGAAGCCAATATAATGCGAGACGCCCCCGCAAAGAAGATGACAGGCGTGATCGGGACCGCCGCGATGATGGCGGCAGAGATCACCGTCGTCGCTCGCGGTCCAGGACACCTGCCGACGTGAGAAGCCACCACCGCCGTGGTAGACGTGATGAGGATCAATCTGACAAGTACTACGATCAGCGCCGATACCGAGACCGCGACCGTGATCGCGACTCCTTTCGCCGTAGAGAGCGCTCTGTAGATCGACGAGACGATGATTCCTACCGTGGAGGACGACGAGACAACGACCGCCACAGAGACCGCAGGAGGTCACGCGACAGATACGCTGATCCCGATCGGTCTATAGACAGACGACGACCTCGCGACGGCGATAGAGACAATCGCCCGAGAAGGGACGACTCTAGAGAAAGAGTTCGCGCAAGGCGAGAGGGAACTGCTGACTCCCGTCCCCGCAGCAGGCGAGACGACAGCCGCCCGCGCGCTGCGGCGCCTCCAGAGAGTGCCAGCATCCCCGGTAAAGAGGTGAGGAAGGCTCTCCTTCAATGTGGGATTACGATCGCTGACACGAATTTGCAGGCTGCCAAGCCCAAGCCCGCCCCAGCCCAGACCGAAGCTGAGAAGAAGGCCGAGCGACTCGCCCGACTCGAGGCGTGGAAGAAGAGCAGGGAGAGCAAGGCCAATAAAGAGAATGAGGTTAATCCGAGTCAGACTAGAAATCTCCTTGCGGAGATGGATAAGAAGTCCGTGCCGTCTCCGGCAGCCGCTTCGCCATCTGTCGCGTCACCTGCCCTCGCATCCCCAGGAGCGGCGTCGCCTGCGCCGACTCAGGCTACCGCGTCAGGAGCTGCGTCCCCGGCCCCTTTTGCGGGTAAGTTTGACCCTAAGGCTATCGCGAAGAAGTCGGCAGCGTCGCACAAGAATGCCGGTACAAACGTTGTACTGGGCTCGCTCGAGGGCCGTCCTGAAAAGTCGACTGCACCTCTTGCACCGATCACCAAAGGTATGTTTGCGCCCCATTCTGTCAGAGAGATGTACGCTCACAAAATAACAACAGCTTCGGCATTGCCTGCCAACCGCAACTTGAGTGCTTTTGGCTTCAGCAAGGCAACAGCCGATAGCGATAAGCTTGCAAACAAGCGCAAGCTGGACCTCGATGAGGAGGAGGGGACGAAAAGAAAGCTTACGAAGTTGCCCGCACTTCCCCTCGAAGCTGATGACACCCCCTATGCTGATCAAGACGAGGACGACGAGTCTGATGGTGGCAATTTTGCCGAGACTGAGGAAGAGGCTGCCGCCGCCGCACGTGCAGCACACGAACGGCGCGAGAGGGAGCTTCAAGAAACGCAAGAAGCTCAAGAAGCGCAAGAAGAGGCAGAGGTTGATGTCGACATGCAAGACGCTGCGCCGCCGCCGCACACCAACGGTACCGCCGAGGAGCCTCAAGCCGACCAGATGGATGTCGAAGAGGAAGATGATGTTGATCCTTTGGATGCGTTCATGGCCGATTTATCAGACACCAAAGCCAAACCCACAATTCCCCAGGCAAGTACATCATCGAAGAAGGTCCAAGAGCCAGAGGCGTACTTCAGTGACGATGACTACGCTTTCAAGGCAGAAGATGGCAAAGACCCCAACGCAGTTCTGGCCATGGCAGCGAAGCGCAAGAAGAAGGACATCCCGACAGTAGACTATAGCAAGCTCGACCTGCACCCTATTCGCAAGAATTTCTGGGTCGAACCTGCGGAGCTTGCGGCCCTGACTGAGGAAGAAGCCAATGAGCTCCGTTTGGAGCTTGACGGCATCAAAGTTTCTGGCAAGAACATCCCGAAGCCTGTCCAAAAATGGGCGCAATGCGGGTTGACACGCCGCACTCTGGATGTTCTAGCAGACATGGGGTTTGATAAGCCTACCTCCATTCAAATGCAGGCCCTCCCGGTTATCATGTCAGGTCGCGATGTTGTCGGCGTTGCCAAGACCGGATCGGGTAAAACGCTTGCCTTTCTCCTACCCATGTTCCGTCATATCATGGACCAGCCCCCTCTCAAGGACACTGACGGCCCCGTTGGTCTCATTATGACACCGACTCGTGAGTTGGCCGTCCAGATCCATCGCGACTGTAAGCCCTTCTTGAAGGCAATGGGCCTACGATCTGTCTGTGCTTATGGTGGTGCGCCCATCAGAGAACAGATTGCCGAGCTCAAGCGCGGCGCGGAAATTGTCGTATGCACACCCGGCCGTATGATCGATCTGCTCGCCGCCAACCAGGGCCGCGTAACGAACCTCCGCCGTGTGACGTATGCTGTGCTTGACGAGGCAGATCGCATGTTCGACATGGGGTTTGAGCCCCAAGTCATGAAAATATTCGCAAACATTCGACCGGATCGTCAAACCATCCTGTTCTCGGCGACGATGCCCCGTATCATCGACTCGTTGACCAAGAAGGTGCTCAAGTCTCCAGTCGAGATTACGGTGGGAGGTCGCAGTGTTGTCGCGTCAGATATCACGCAGATTGTCGAGATTGTTCCAGAAGACCAAAAGTTCTACTATCTCCTTGGGCTTCTCGGCGAGCTCTATGACAAAGACGAAGACGCGCGTTCTCTTGTTTTTGTTGAACGTCAAGAAAAGGCCGATGATTTGCTCAAGGAACTCATGACCAAGGGCTACCCGTGCATGTCCATCCACGGTGGCAAAGACCAGGTTGATAGAGACTCCACCATCTCAGATTTCAAGAAGGGCATTACCCCTATTCTAATTGCGACATCGGTTGCCGCTCGAGGTTTAGACGTCAAGCAGCTCAAGCTGGTTGTCAACTATGATTGGTACGATGCTCCTTTCCATCTCACTTGAACCCGCCGGAGCACTTGAGCTAACATATATACAGTCCTTCGCACTCTGAAGATTATGTCCACCGTTGCGGACGAACAGGTAGAGCGGGCAATAAGGGCACTGCCGTGACCTACATCACCGAGGAGCAGGAGAGTTGCGCATCTGCTGTCGCCAAAGCACTAGAGCAGAGTGGTCAACCCGTGCCCGAGCGTCTCGAGGAGATGCGCAAGGCTTGGAAGGAGAAGGTCAAGTCAGGCAAAGCCAAGGACTCCTCTGGCTTTGGTGGCAAAGGTCTTGACCGGCTGGATGCCGAGCGCGAAGCTGCCCGTCTCCGTGAGCGCAAGACTCACAAGGCCGAGGGTGAAGATGATGACGTCAAGGAAGAGAAGACCGAGGAAGACAAAGCCAAGAGCTCCGTCACTGATATTCAGTCCAAGGTGTCAGCCATTGTGTCCCGCAACACCAGCAAGCCTGAAGGAGATGTCAAGGGCAAGGATGCACCGGCCACCACAGGCAAAGCAGGCCAGCCCCTCGACATGGTCAGCGCAGCGATCAGAAACATTAATGAGAGACTGGGCAAGGCTGGACAACTTCGTTCGGGCCAGCCCATCGACAATAAGGGCCCCGACGCCGGCGCCTACCACGCCACGCTCGAGATCAACGACTTCCCGCAAAAGGCCAGATGGGCCGTCACGAACAGAACCAACGTTGCCAAGATCCTGGAGGCCACTGGTGTATCGATCACGACCAAGGGAACATTCTATCCGGCTGGGAAGGAAGTGCCGCCTGGCGCAGATCCCAAGCTGTACATTCTCGTGGAGGGTGACACTGAGGTTGTGGTGGGAGCTGCCATGACTGAGCTCACGCGACTCCTCAGCGAAGGGACTGTGGCCGCAGCTACGGCCGACAGCCGTGCTCCTGCTTCCGGGCGTTACAATGTTGTATAGGCCTACTGTCCGCGCTCGATGTAGTATATTGGTCATTTAGGAACACAATCTACAATGGCGTTCACGAGAAACGGGTTGCACTGGGAAATGCAGCAGGACAACGTGGACCAGAACGGTGTACGGTTGGCCAGCGGCAGCGGAGACTGTATTTGACAATCTAAACTGGTTCCTTTTCCTGTTAACAAAATAGGGCAAGCGGCCGAGTCCAGGGAGTACAAAGGAGACCACGGGAGTGTTTTAATGATTAGAAAGCAATTGAGAAACGCCCATTGAAATCTCGCTTTGGCCTTTACTTTTCTTTGTTTACATTTTGAGTTCACCGAGTCAAATATTGATGACACTGTGAGGGATCTCGCTTTCTTTTACTATGAAACCGAAATCCTATTGCCGCTGCGCTCCACTACGTCTTCTGGGCTCTCGGACCAGTCAGTCCAGAAGTATGTGAAAGAAGCAACATAGATATTGCTCACCCATACGCCGGCAATGATGAGCAGAAAAAGAGGTATTGGAAACAAAAAGTCAAAAAGGTATTGTCAAAACAACCTCGCCCTCCGCATCCACTATTCAGCTTTCCAGCAAAGATAGAAGAAGAAGAAAAAGAGAAAAAAAAAGGGGGGGTTCCCCAAACGCTTGTCTCTACTCATCCTCCTCTTAGCTTACCACCTTCGTCGCATGTCTCTCGGTCTTAGTTATAGGTTCTCGCCTCCGCGGCGGCATCGGCGTCCCTCTGTCGCAGATGCTGGGCGCTGGCGTCCTTGAGCAGGTCGGTCTGGGTCTGCTTCTTTTGCGCGTTGAGCTGCGATGACAGCTTCCCTGTCGACTTGTTCGCCGCCTTTGCCCGAGCCTGTCGGGGTCCATACACGTCAGCAAACTAGGTTCTCCGAGAGCTGTGCACCGCTGAGGTCGAGACTATGCGAAGGTGGGAGACAGGGAGAAGAGGGGAGGAGAAGCTGAGGAACGCTCACCTCTGCTGCCTCAGCGGCCTTGCGCCTGGCTTCGGCCGCGTCGGCGGACTGTTGGCCGGATGGACCACCGCCACTACTACCGCCGCCGAGAGTTCGCGGAGGTCCGCCGACCCTGGCGGGAATGGATGCGGTCTTTGGCTGGGGCGGGGGTGCTGTGCCGAGAGGGCGGCCGGGGGAGGTGAAGTTGTCCCCTTTGTCCTCCTTGCCGCAGACGGAGCCCATAACGGCGGGAGATTTGAGGTTCGGTGCCCGGGTGTGTGACGGGTTCGCGGTGTGCCGTCTGCGTTCTAGGACCGAGGCAGGCTATGATTGTGCAAACGGGCGAGGGGAGGCTCGGTGCAAGTCGTTCGGGGAGGACGGGGGCGAAGTCGGAATGCGGAGGTGATCGATCAATTCGGGGCCGGAGGGCACGTCAGTGTATTCCGGGAAGGCGGGATTCCGGGCGTGGAGGTCGTCAGTCACAATGCGCCTTTACAGTACGACGGGGAGCATTCTCATATCGTGCATCTGGAAGTAGAGAGGAGATCATGCAGGAAAGAAGGCGAGGAGGCATGCTTGGTTCTAGCCGGGGAAACTGAGCGGCCGCGTAAGGCAGCCTCGTCTATCGATATGAAGCCAAGACTTGCGACGCTCTCTACCTACCTCTCTGTACACACAATCGACTTGGCTGTCCTGCCACCCGGCGGAGGGGGGGATGACGCTAGCCGTGCTGGGCTTAATAAGGCGTACTCAGTATCAGCGGACAAGGACCCCGTGGCTGTCCCCTGTCAGTCAGCGTCCGGCGCCGTGTTCTCCCTGGACCGTTTTATTATCGAGAGCCTAGAGGCCACAGCGGGGGTGGGGTTCATTAGCCCGTGATAGCATTACCGTACTAGGTACCTTGTCGGCTTGTGTGTAAGTGCCCCCCTCACCCCGAAGAAACAAGCCAACGGGGGGGCAGTTTCGCTAAAAAAGAAAAAAAGAAAAATAAGTTGCCCCGCCAATGGCCGAAACTCCAATTCCTTTTCTTGCGCAAAGTTTGGCGCGCTCGATTCAGCAGGTGGGGGATCGCATCAAATTCGCTCAGTCATGCGTGACGCTTTGGGGCATGAGGATACAGTACGTACAACAGGTAAGCTGCACAAAGTGCATGGCGAGCATTTCCAGATCCTCAGCGGGCGAACTTTCCATGCAGGCCCCGCTCGGTCTCAAGACATTCACGCTGGGTGGCTGGCTGATGTTGAATTGAGGTCACTGGTCTGCTGGTGTCGCATGCGTATTTTCCCCCTTCCTTCGTTTCCTCTCTCCAACGGGTTACCTATCCAATGCGACGTGGGGCAATACCTGGGGAATACATCATCTGCCGCGCTAAGCGTATGTTATCATCTAGTACATGCTGCGTAGTACATATTTTTTTCTTCCATAGCTTTTTCGCTGCCCCTCCCCCTCCTTGATCGGAAGCTGATTTTGCGCATCCTCTCCTCTTCCCTCCCGCCCACAGGCATCATTGCGCAAGGCAAATTTTTTTGCTTTCCCTCTTCCCCGTTCTCCCCTCTTTGTCCCTCGCTCTCCTCGTTATTCTCCGACTCTCCAAGAACAATTCTGTCCCCCTCAAAGAACTTGTCGTTGCCGAGAGCACCATAAGCAAAAGATGTCGGGCCAGAAGATTGCCATCGTCTCCGTCTACGATAAGACGGGTCTGCTGGATCTGGCCAAGGGCCTGAACCAGCAGAATGTCCGCATCCTCGCCTCTGGTGGCACCGCCAAAATGATCCGGGAGTCTGGCTTTCCCGTCGAGTAAGTTGACGACGCTCCTGCCAGAGCCGGCCGGAACTGGAGCTAACTCGAATTCTTCTCAGGGACGTATCTGCCATCACCAAGGCCCCCGAAATGTTGGCCGGCCGTGTCAAGACCCTTCACCCTGCCGTCCACGCCGGAATACTGGCGAGAAACCTCGAGTCCGATGAGAAGGACTTGGCCGACCAGAACATCAACAAGGTCGACTATGTCATCTGCAACCTCTACCCCTTCAAGGACACCGTTGCCAAGGTTAACGTCACTGTCCCCGAGGCTGTCGAGGAGATTGACATCGGTGGCGTTACACTTATCAGAGCCGCCGCCAAGAACCACAGCCGCGTCACCATCCTCAGCGACCCCAACGATTACGCCGAGTTTCTCAAGGAGCTTCAGGCCGGCGAGATCACGGAGGCCAGCCGCAACCGCTACGCCCTCAAGGCCTTTGAGCACACTGCCGACTACGACGCCGCCATCTCCGACTTCTTCCGTAAGCAGTACGCCGCCGACGGCAAACAGTACTCGGCCCTGAGATACGGCGCCAACCCCCACCAGAAGCCCGCCGCTGCCTACGTCAGCTCCGGCGAGCTGCCCTACAAGGTTCTCGGCGGTTCTCCCGGCTACATCAACCTGCTGGACGCCCTCAACAGCTGGCCTCTTGTCAAGGAGCTCAAGCAGGCTCTGGGTAAGCCCGCCGCTGCCAGCTTCAAGCACGTCTCCCCCGCCGGTGCTGCCATTGGCATCCCTTTGACCGAGGAGGAGCGCAAGGTCTACTTCGTCAACGACATTGAGGGCATTGAGTCCTCCCCTCTTGCCCAGGCGTACGCCCGTGCTCGCGGCGCCGACCGCATGAGCAGCTTCGGTGACGTGATTGCCCTGAGTGACATTGTGGATGTCCCAACTGCCAGCATCATCTCCAAGGAGGTCTCCGACGGTGTCATTGCCCCTGGCTTTGAACCTGCTGCTCTTGAGCTGCTCAAGAAGAAGAAGGGCGGCAAGTACCTCGTCCTGCAGATCGACCCCGACTACGTCCCGTCCAGGACCGAGACCAGGACCGTCTATGGCGTCACCCTGCAGCAGCACCGCAACGACATCGAGATCTCGCCCAAATCATTTAACAGAATCATTACCCCCAAGGAGTCTGGACCTCTGTCCGAATCGGCCCTTCGCGATTTGACCGTCGCCACCATCGCCCTGAAGTACACGCAGAGCAACTCCGTCTGCTACGCCTACAACGGACAGGTCATTGGTCTTGGCGCAGGCCAGCAGTCCCGAATCCACTGCACGCGTCTCGCTGGCGACAAGGCGGACAACTGGTGGCTCCGCTTCCACCCGCGCGTCCTGGGCATCAAGTGGAAGAAGGGCACCAAGCGCCCGGACAAGAGCAACGCCATTGACCTGCTGGTCAGCGGCGAGCTTCCCAAGTCTGGTGCCGAACGTGACATGTTCGAGGCCGTCTTCGAGGAGGTTCCCCCTCCCTTCACTGACGCTGAGAGGGAAGAGTGGCTTGGCAAGCTGACCAACGTCGCTGTGTCGAGTGATGCCTTCGTAAGTAAACTTGGTACCGGTCCCCTTTGCAAACATTCTAACAAGGACTAGTTCCCCTTCGTCGACAATGTGTTCCGCGCATCTCGGTCTGGTGTGAAGTACATCGCCGCTCCTGGCGGCAGCCAGAACGATGGCGCCGTATTCGAGACTGCGGAGAAGCTTGGTATCACGTTTGTTGAGCAGAATATCCGCATCTTCCATCATTAAGCGTCTTTTCTATTTCGGTGTTCAGGATAACTTGATTGTGGGATTGGACAGGGCCCTGGTCCTGTGGGGAAAAGTTAGATTTTCAAGCCAAAACTCGGCTGCCGAGACATCAACAACGATCTAATACTAGCAGGGCTGTGATACATCCCGCCCAAAGGCATTGTTTGGCGGCGACAGAGCTGCATGCAGAGAGACCAGACAGAGCCTTTTGGGGTGCCACAGCGTCGAGTGGCAATGGTATTCAACATATATCCGGAGTAATTGGGAATGAACTTGGGGTCTAGGTAGTGGAGTCAGAATCGTGGCTGCAGACATCCCAAAAAGTCAAGCTGTGGTTTCAAGGTCTAGCGTACCACTCCGGTGTCGAGAGGTTGGCGCTTTAGCACGTGTGATGTCAGACTTTTTTGCTTTTTGCAGATCTTCCGACAGCTCTTGATCGTCGGATCTGGACCAACAAGGCACATCTTGGAGCTACCTCCGAAGGGGTGACGCAGCCACAAGCTTTAAATGAAGGGCGATACGAGCGGCAACGTACGTTGATCAACATTTCCCTGACTGCGGCTGCTGCAGGCAAAGGTTTGTGGCATCTTAGAGCGGGGCTTGGATGAAGCAGAGGTGTTTTTATTTATTTATTTAAAAGCAACTGAGGCGTCAGAGTTGCATGCAGATCGCGGGACAGCAGACGATGGCGTATTGAAGTTTTACGTCAAGAGAGGATTGTTTTCCTTAGGTACTTGGGGTGTGAGGAGGACCAGGGTTGAGTTTGGATGAGGACCGGTTCCCGGCGGCGCACAGATGCTAGGCCGCAGTAACGGGCTCATGGAGTCTGCTTACGTACTCGACACTTAGACATGGATTTGGCCAATAAGAAGCCATTGAGCCGCTGAGAAAGTGCCATAAATATGGGTCATTCGCAAACCACTGGCCAGTGTTTACACGCCCCCTTGTGTCCGTTCCTCACCCCACATGCTATCAGCCTGTGCTTGGCGGAAATGCCTTATTCAGAGACACGGATGAGGGGCATCAGAGAGAGATCGCAAGAGATATTTGGCATTTTCATCGCCGCGCGAAATAAAGTTCTGAGATATCTGGGCCAGGGAGGCTGACGCCGACTATATGAAGGAGGAGGGGCCATCGCCTTTGGACAACCCATGAAGCGCGCAACAAACAAACACACTTGTTCTGAGCGATCTAGTCAATCCTCACTATCGCCAGCAAAAAAAAGAAGAAGAGACCGAGAAAGGAAGCAAGAGAAGACGCAGCATTGTCGCTACGACATCAGATCGACAGGTAAGTTCTATCAGATCATAGCCGCACATTGTGCAAATTTGTTTAACAGAGGCGACAGGGATTCCAGTGTTACGCTGGCAAGTTCAGCCCCTCCGTCACCAGAGGCCGCATTTTCGCGCCAGAGGCCATCAAGGTTCTCACGCACCGCACCACACACAACTGGATCGCGCTTGCAACACCGCCTTACCACAACGTGGGTTCATAGGTAGAACGGCAACTGCTGCTGGTTGCCCTCTGGTCCCTTGAGGAACCACGCACTGGTTCTCAGTCCGTTCTGCAGTGCTTGGTTTCTTGTCACCACAAACCTTGCCAGGGTGTCTTGCCCGATCTTGTCTCGCCTCTTCCCCCCTCCCCCCCAAACCGCCATCCCGTTCGTATTATCTCTACTTTGCACCGTCCTGATCCCCTGTTTTGTCCGAACGTTTGCTGGATCTCCACGCCACAACCACTATTACTACTACGTCTACCCTCCCCGACATCTGGAACTCCAGATCTCGCTCGGGTCTTACCTTGGCGGCTCTCCCGTCCCCTCCACCCGTTCATTTCGCCTTCACTATTCCCTTGACTCCCTCCCCCAAGCACTTTCCTCGTACTGGTCGAAGCCACCGACAACGAAGATCATCGTGGGGCCTGCTCGGTCGCATGGATAATTTGAAAGTCCTCGCTATATTTGAGCCATGGACGACCATCAAAATGGCTTCCCGACGGCCTTCGATCCTAACCAGTCTCTCTTCAACATGCCTTACTCTACGATGATGCCGGATCACGAACACGATCACTTTCTAGGTGGAACTCTCTCCATTTCTCACGACGAATCTTGTCTGGACCTGAAGTACGACCACATCGCCTGCAGAGGCCCTGAAAACAATCATCAGCATCACCCCGTACCCAACCACAACCACCCTCGAAGCAACCTTAACTCGATACCAATGCTTCAACGAAGACACCACAGCATTTCTGCAATGCCCGACTTGCCCAACTTCTTCGACACCAAGGACCAGTCGCCCATCGGCTTTGGCCCGAATGCCCTCATGTCGCCAACCGCCCATGTGGACTTCGCAGCCATGATCCGTACCGACTCCAGTCCCAACATTGAGGATGATAGTACCTCCGCGGCGTGCAGCAGCTTTGACTGTAATCAGTGCGCAAGCGACTGTGGCGCCAGCGAGGCCGGCGATATCTGTCGAGATGTCGAGTGCGGCCCGGCCTGCGACGACCATGAGTGCGAGGGGGCTGCGTCACCCTGTGAAGACGCCGAGTGTCTGTCTCGCTCGCTCTCAGAGAAGGACAAGGCTGCCGCCGGCGTGCTGGCATCTTTCGGCGGAGAGAACTCCTTGGGCCAAGATGCGATGGCTACTTCCTCGGTGCCTTCTATGCAAACTTCCCAGTTTTTCTCGGACCAGGGCTCTTTCGACAACAGGGTGATGGCAACGGCCAACCAAAGTTCGTTCCACAATGGAGGATTGCCTTCAACAATGGCCCAATCAATGAACATGGATGGATTCTACCAGTGTGATCTGGACTCCCTTTCCGCCACCTATATGGGCGCGAATATGGACGGCAACTTTGACTGGGCATCATGGGCCGCGCACATTGCCAATGAGCACTCCTCTGGGGCCTGTATGCGTCCTTGTTTGATGGAGCAAAATCTGCCTTTCGACCACACGAAGTGCCCCATGCCCCATCAGGTGTACACCCATCCAGGTCAGGAATATTTCTGCGTGCCCTCAGACCAAGCAAACCTTGTTGCGTGTGGCGCTGAATTCAATAATACTACGGATCTCATGCGACATATCTTTACGCAACATCAGCATCAGCATGCTGAAGGAGAGCATCTCGACCTTTTCTCAGAGGCACATCCACCTACACTGCCTCTGATGGCTTCACAACATCAGCACACGCATGCTCATTCCCGCTCACCAGGCACCATCCAAGCCTCTAATAAGCTTCTCCGCAACAGAGGGTCTTCAACAAACTCCTCCATCTCGAGGGGCCTGACAACTTCATCGCCAGTGACATCCCCCAACACCCTCCCTTCTGCGGCTAGCCCCAACACGTCGGAGCAGTTCGCTTGCAAGTGGCACAATGAAGAGGGCGGAAAGATGTGTGGGTTGGTTTTCCAAGACGATGAGGCCCTGCAGAATCATTGCCGTGAGCAGCATCTCAAAACTCTGCACAAGACAGACAACGGCTTTAGATGTCAGTGGGATGGTTGTTCTCGAGACGGACAATTCACACAGAAAAGCAAGCTAGAGAGACATTTGCAAACACACACTGGTTGTAAGTCTCTATGCTATCCTGCTCGCCCACGGATACTTTTCTAATTTGGTCCCCAGTCAAGCCAGTCAAGTGTGAAATTTGCGGCCTGGCGCTTTCTGCGAAACAGTCCCTTGCTCAGCACATGCGCATCCACACTGGAGAGAAGCCGTGGGCATGCCAACATCCAGGCTGCGATGCTGCTTTCAAGCAACAGAGCGCACTTAGTAAGGAGGAAATTCACATGGGGGATCCCGCAGTCACTGACTATGTATAGCTATGCACATGCGGACCCATACAGGCGAGAAGCCCCTGAGCTGTGACGTCTGCGGCAAGGCGTTCGGCGAGTCTTCCAACCTGTCCAAGCACCGCAAAACCCACAACGTTAAAGGCGCATTCAAGTGTGATTTCTGCGACAAGGATTTTCATAGACTTGACCAGAAGCGAAGGCACGAGAAGACTCATAGATCCAAGGAGAACTGCGGCACTGCAATGGACATCGATACTTCCCAAACTATCAGAAAGACTCAGGGCGGCCGAGTCACAAAGAATACGAAGTGATTGAAGCGTGGTGGAGAATGGTAATTTTGTGTTTCTTTCTTTTTTTTTGTACTTTTCTTCGAGGGCACTGTCCTTTACCACGACAGCTGACAGGGATCGCTTCTCGTCAACGCCTCATGAGATACCTTGGGGGCTCCAAAATCCCGGACCGGCGTTTGTTAGAGACGGGGAACAGGTCACGACGGTATACCCACGGGTTCGGTGTTTAGGTCGGCGGCGAAGGGTAGACAACAGGAAGGGGTGTACTTCTCGACTGATATTTCGGACGAGAGACAAAAGTTGTATTGAGTAATGAGTTTACGGTTGCCACGTCGAATGGTCATGGGCAAAAGCGGTATAGCAGTACAGTACCAAGCGAAATCTAATCCATCAGTCAAGGACCAGCCCCTGCTTGAATCATACTCTTGTCGTAGCTCTCAAGGTCGATGTGGTCCCAGGGACTTGGCACGGCATCATTCATCAGCAAACATGGCTAACGAAAACGACGTACCAGATCCAAGTTCTACGTCATCATCATTGCTCATATTGTAGAATAAATGAGCCTGGTGAAACAAGACACCGCCAGATCTCTAGTCAACTAATCAAACCGGTGAATAGCACGCTCTTGGATCAAAAGCCATGATGGAAAAGGTGAATCAGATAGGCTTCTGCTCATGTTGGAATCCGAACAAATTCATATATATTATTCGCCGGCCTGGTACTTCCCCTTAGAAGCCCAGGGTTCTAGCCTGCCCTCAGTTGTCCACTCCCCCCTCCATGCATATATGTACCTAGTTGACTAGAGAACGCAAGCCGGAACTCTGTTTCCTTTATGGCAGTCGGTTGATCTCGCTCAGACTCGAGGATGGGTCAACATCGTCGAGCACAATGCTTACGAATGGCTGCCTCTTCCAGCATTTCCGCCACACAGACCACACATCCCATCTTCTTCGCCTTTGGCTTTGCAACCCCCTCTTTAATTCTCAGTCCCCTTGAAGCCTCTAGACCACGCCATATATATCCAGACGGACCTGCAAAGCCGTTCGGATTTTGCTGGTGCCTCGCCTCGACCAAACCAGATCGCCACAGCTCTCAACCGGTTGGCCGTCACGCTGGGGCTAAATGGCAATAAGTCGAAACTTGGAAATACGGGCTGCAGCACAGGTGACGAAATCGACGCAGGCTATCGGAATGAATGGAGACGAGCGGGTCCATGGCTTCATGACAAGAATCGCTCATCGTTGCTGCTCTACTTTGCCACATTTAAAACAGCGTCAGAGCCTCGGTAGCATATCCCCAGTTTCAAACTCGCGACAAGCGCGGCTCTATACTCCCAATTGAAACGGCCGCCAACAACCAATCCCCTTGGGGTGAAAAGCCCTGCAAAGTCGTTCCCAGCGGTCGTGCCTCGCGTTCGCGACGTTTGCGCAAAGGGGTCTGTAATGATGAAAATGGTTTAGGGTTACTTTAGGTATCTATATTGAAGCCGCCGTTCTTACACCCATCTATCGTGGCGGCTGTTCTTGTTGCTTCCGCCACTCTCTCACTACTTCCCCATCGCAGACTCAACCTAGCAATCTGGGGCTATTACTCTCTCTTCTCTCCTCGCTCGGGCAATTTCAGACAGACACAGGGCAGTTCTCATATGAGTTACTGCGGACTGACGAAAACAAAAGAAAGCTTGAATTCAAAGTCCCCTTTTTAGTGTGTCCAAGGAGTTCAAACTCCAGCCATGCTCATAAGTACACACTACCTAGTATACAGCCAATATCGCGCCGCCCAAGACTATGACTCCAAACGCAAACACCGCCAGCTTCTTAGAAAGCCATCTGCTTCTTGATCTCGGCAATGGCCTTGCCGGGGTTCAGACCCTTGGGGCAGGCACGTGTGCAGTTGAGAATCGTGTGACAGCGGTACAAGCTCATTGAGTTATCGAGGGCAGCCTTGCGCTCCGCCACCTTCTCGTCACGCGAGTCGGCGAGCCAGCGGTATGACTGGAGAAGGATGGCAGGTCCGAGGTACTCCTCCGAGTTCCACCAGTACGATGGGCACGAAGTTGAGCAGCAGGCGCACAGGATACACTCGTAGAGGCCGTTCAGCTTCTTTCGGTCGGCAACGCTCTGGCGGTATTCCTTGCCCTGCAGCGATGGTTAGTTCAAGCTGTCACAAACAGAAGGGTGCACTTCGCGTACGTCAGGGGCAGGGGTGGTCCTCTGCAGGTAGGGCTTGATCGAGCGGTATTGCTTGTAGAATTGGGTCAAGTCGGGAACGAGATCCTTGACCACGTAGGTGTGAGGTAAAGGGTAGACCTTGACGTCTGACGAAGACTCCTTGGGGATACGGCCTATCAGGTGGAATTAGCACCGTGTTCGTCATTGCTATGTTGAGTCGATGCGCAGCGAGGGGAGAATCGCCCTGTTTCAAAAAACCACGTACAAAGGCAAGCTAGCGTGTTCTGGCCGTTGATGTTCATGGCGCAGCTACCGCAAATGCCCTCTCTGCAGCTTCGGCGGAAGGTCAGAGTAGGGTCCAACTCGTTTTTGATGCGGATCAACGCATCCAGCATCATGGGTCCGGTCTTGTTCAGGTCCAGGGTGTACTCCTGCATGCGAGGCTTCTCGGTCGGTGTATCGGGGTTCCAGCGGTAGATGGTGAACTTCTTCATCTCGGGCTCCTTGGTACGGGGCACGCGATCGCTGGGGGTTGCCAGACCACGGCGAGGGACGGTGACAGCAGGGCGGAAGGCAGCCTTGGTGACCGAGCCCAAGACTCGGGAGGAGGAGCGGAGAGATGCCATTGTGGCTGTTGAGTTCCGTACGGGTTGGAACAGATAGATGCAAGAAGAAAGAGTAAAAGTTGACACACCGAATAGGCGAAGACGGTTCCAAGTAATTGGCGGGGCGCGGTGTGGGAGGGCGGCGGTTCACCGTAATATTATTATTACTGGTGGCGTTTGGGTGAAGTGGAAGACGTATTGGAAGTTTGCTTCAATCCCTCGGTTATTAAGAGGAAGCGGCCGGAGCGATAAAAGCGGGTCTTCGTCCAATCATAAACGAGTGATTTTTAACCAGCCGCTTTTGTTCACATGCCAGGGATCAACGACCTTGGCGGACCTCAAGGGACTCATCGTGCAACACATTGTATGAGCTTCCTGTTCCGATCCTCCCATTTCTTCAGGATACCAATAAACGCACGACATCATCAGCGATATACAAAGTAGTATCAAGCTTCCTCGGTTCTCACTGGAGTTAATTGTGATATCGGTTGACGCAGTCCGAGTAGAGCGGCGAGCATAAGGAGATGTAAAGCATGAAGTCAGTGAGATGGATAACGGGAATTGCAGTTTGCGATGGACTTCCGGGTTCTTCTCTGGTGGTATTAGCGTTGAACGTGGTGGCGCGAAGGCCGGTGGGATTGTGGAAAATGCATTGTTTGCCTGGAGTGAGAGGTCTCTCCGAGGAAATAAAGTACATGACGTTGAAGGATATGAGAACCATTTGGACTTACAGAAATGGACCTCATAGGTAACCGAGGTGTGCTAGAGGGGCAACATGGGATGCGCCCCTCTCTCCCTTTGTATTCTTACCACAACGACTAAACTTTGCAGGTAAGCTCTGTAGCTGCTGAGAAGGATGAACTAGGTACATGAGGCAGTTGGGTCTGGGCTCTCCTTTCACATAGGGGTTGGTATTACGCTGTCGTTGTTGAAGGGCGGACCAGAGTATGGCGTTCTGTACTGGGACACTCCCTTCTTGGGGCTTCATCACGAGGACGTGCATCACGGCGATCGTACCTCGGTTAAGCAAGTGCTCCTTCATGGCGGGCTGTTCCGTAAGAGGCATCGTTCTTTGAGCGAGATAAATACAATCAGCAGACCATTGAATTAGGCACGACTTCCGACGGATAGCGACCTCGGACAGTGAGGTAGAGTGATGGCGTTGGCTCGTAGCATGCACTCCCGATTCGGATTGTGGCGCTCTACGAGAAATGTGGCGATCGATAAACTTTCTACTCCGAAGTGAGGCTACAGTCCCGGTGACATAGTATTTCTTTCATGTGCGGCGACCGATGGCCATCGATTTGGCCACTGTTGTCAAACGAGTCTGGAACGGTGAACGCCGAGGCGGAAACGTTCCACATTGCATCACTCCCAAGATACTGCCAGTAGGATTGATCTGCTGTGAGCCTTCTTTCGGCAATCCTCATGTGCTTGTATAGTTATTTCCCTGTTATGAAGAAACGCAGCCTGGTAAAGGTCGTATGAGTCGAGGAAATTCACCAAAAGATTCGCTCGGCTGAATTCACGCTCAGTCGTCGACGTTGTCTCTGACATACTTTTACATAGGCGTTTGGTTCCCACAAGACCATCGTCTTGATTTCGACTAGTAAGGCCATGCATGAATAACTTCCGTACTTTAGGTAAATTGCGACTGTGTTCCTAGTAAGACAGATCCATACTCACTGGGCGACACCCAGCAATGGCAGATAGTTGTTATACTGGCCAGCGACGCCTCACCTGCAGACCACAAAGCTCTCTCATCAACGCTGTTGCGAGGCTACGGGGCATGCATCTTTAAATCGTATTGTTGAGCGAAGGGCATGAGGCGAGGGTTGAGGTGCCTACATAACCAACATAGTATATATCGCAAGCCGCTATCGCACAACTTCAAGGCACGGCGTGGACAGATCGAGAAATGCTCATCCTTATATCGGGGACAACGTTCCAAATGCAAGCTGAGCGGGCAAGCCCTGGATATCAAATACCCCTGAGCCGAGACAGCAGATCAGGAATAAACGACCTGACTGGCAACCCAAGACTACGAGAAGCTTCGCCTGATCAGAAGACAATAGGAAGGCAGAAACTTACTTACCTGACTCGTTTAAGGCTATACTTCTTCGGGGAACGGGCGAGAGTTGGACTAAAGAACGCAGAGTACTGAGCTTGGGTGCATCTTGAGAGAGCATGATCAAGGAAACTTGAGCAAACTTTTGAAGTCGGGACATCTTTGGGCCCCATTGACATTTTTGGCAGCTCTATGCTACCAATACACACTCGGGGAAACCTCTCCCTCCCACCATACATGCAAAAAAGGGGCTGTATGGGTGAGAAAGACAGAAAGGAGAGGATTTCTGCGAGTCCCATCCAGACTTTTTGTTTTTCGCTTTGCCAATGTGTTTGACCCGTCTTGAGAGAAATCCATTTGTGTCTTGGCAGCACTTTGGGAAAATGACAAAAGCGCAAATAAACCCTTTGATTTCCCTCCGTGACCATGCAATGCATCATCGAGTAATTCGGGACCCCCGTGTGCCAAAAACGTGTTACGCCTCCATGACCATTTTCGTTATCCCCAAACCTAACCCAGGAGCGGTCGGCTAATTTACGCGGCCTGCATCGGAAGTCAGTGACAAAGTTCCCTTGCTGATGTACAGTACTGTCGAGAAGGACCCGGGAGACTTCAGACATGAATCGAGTAGGGGTTGGACTGGAGAACCCTCATGACCATGTCTCAGCCCTCTTCGTTGTTCCTCACGTCTCCCTGGAACCGTTCCCGACACAATTTCCCGTTTCAACTGACCTTCACGGCAAACTTGCGCTGAGGGAAGTGGACGGTGCGCTTCTTGGCCTTCTCGGTGATGATGCCAGCCTCCTTCTCGGACAATCTCCGGCGGATGGCGCGGGTCTGCTTGGCGCGGAGGTCGAGGGGAGCGTACTTCTTGTTCTTGTAGAACAGACGGAGCTGGGCGCGTTGCTTGGCGTTGATGACGGTCAGGACGCGGGCGATCGACTTGCGGATGTCGTGGCTGTAGGCATGAGAAAAAAACACCGGTTAGTCGCTCGTTCCTCATCGGTCCTTCGGATTCCTCCCATTGCTTTCGGATTGGACAGGGACAATAACGCACATCTTGTTGAGCTTGCTGCCAGAAGAGGTGATCTTCTGGATGCGGAGCTGACCGAGCTCGGTCTTGAGCTCTCCGAGTTGCTTGGTCAACTCATCCTTGTTCTTGTTCCAGAGCTGGCTGGCCTTGACCTTTCCGGACGACTGCGACATGGTAACTTCTCGTCAGCGGGAACGGTTCTTGCCCTTGTAGATGAATGCCTTGGTTGTTTCTCGTCGGGGCAAATATGAAATTCTTCGGACGCGGTGTGTCGTAATCTCGTCGAGGGGGGAATGATCGGGGCTATTCGAAGATCGCAAATCGCATCAGAAGCAAAGGGTCACTCACCATCTTGACTGATATGGGGGGTGGCGCTGGATATCTGGGTTAGTATCGACACGTCGTGAGAGAGGCTGAGGTGATCGATCGTAAATTTGAAAGGTTTGATAAAATCGAGTATGCCCTACGAGTTTGTGCGCAGCGCGAAAATTGTAGCCGTCTGTGATTGGAGGAGGTGGGCCTTGGGGTTTGGGCATGCGCCACGGCATTGCTAAGCCACATCTGTCAATAGCGCCGAAAGCCGCTCAGTCTCAAATGGCTACTGCTCTCCCCCGAGCCGATTGCACCGTGTTTGACATGCTTATCTGGTAGTCCGTACCTGGATGCAGAACAATGCAAACACGAGAGGGGTCTTTCAACGGCTCGGGTGCTGAGATAAGAGAGAGTCCTTGGAAAACTCCAAGGCAGCACAAGTGAACAGTTTCCCAGGCAAGCAGCATTGCATGTAAGTTTTCGGCGAATTGAAACCTCACCCTCTATGCTTCCATAAATGTCAAGATCCTCGATCACGAGACAGGTTATACGAGGAATCTCGTTCCTCGTGTCTTTACTACCTATGCTCCCAATCGTGTTGCCCAACGCTAGGTTCTTGTCCCGCAACTGCAGGTTTGGTGCAGCCTCGACCGTTACATAACCATTCAAGGTGCACGGTCCATGTGACGACGAGCTCGCTCCTCTAGGCTGCATCTGGTCCCTGCCGACGGTCCCAGACATGACGACGCCGGTGGCAGCAGACAGAACGGATAACTTCACCACAACAATCATCGCAGCACCATGGCTGCAGTTTCGGCTAGCACGGGATGGACCCAACTACGGCAACAAGCGCGGAGTCTAGAAACACAGGTACGGGTTCCCTTACCTTAACGGTGTCTCTTCCCATCAGGCTTCCCTGACATCCGCCTTCCATAGACCGAGACTCTATTCCACACATACTCTCAGTTCTCGACGGTAGCAGACATACCAGCAAGGCCCACCGAGGAGGAAAGGACGATAGAAGCGAAGCTGCAAGACCTCCTCGACAAGGTACGTTCGAGGAAACTCTCTATGCTGGAGTCCTTCTAGCTTACCTCCCCCGGATCCTCGATCATCACTAACATAGTCCTCAGCGTGAAAACGTCATCTCCCAACTTTACCGCCTTCTCGACTCGGAAGCGACCCTTACCTCTTCCGCTACCAAGCACAGTAACCTTGCTCTCTCCCGCGAGAAGCTCGCCGAGCACAAGCGCGACCTCGTGCGCTTGCGCAACACCATCGCCCAGGCCCGTGACCGCGCCCACCTGCTAACCAACGTACGCTCCGACATTGATGAATATCGTGCCAACAATCCCGAAGCTTCCGAGGCTGAATACATGCTCGCTGAGCGTAGTCGCATCGATAACAGCCATAACATGACCGACAGCGTCCTCGCCCAGGCCTACGCCGTTCAAGACAGCTTCAACATCCAGCGCGAGACCCTCGCCAGCATCAACCGCCGCATCACCATGGCCGCCAGCCAGGTTCCCGGGATCAATAGCCTCATCGGCCGTATCACGGCCAAGAAGCGTCGCGATGGCATCATCATGGGCGCCTTCATCGCATTTTGCTTCCTCTTGTTTTGGTGGTTCATGTGATCAGCGGCGGAGGAATGCGGCGTGTTTTACTCTAGATGACGACGGACTTTGGTATGTTTTCGTCACGTTTCTTTCTAACAAGCCGTTACGACTGGGGTCATTGCCGGCATAAGGGAATTGCGGAGGCGTTCTTGGGAATTTTTATGGACGTTTTTTTCTCGAATTGAGGGTATCTTTGGTGCATAATGTACACTAGAAGAACACGGGCATTTGCAGGCAATAAGGCCAGGTCGTCTATGACCCGACTGCCGCTCGCTATCGGCTTTCCAAAGCCACCCGAAAAACCTTGGTTCCTCCCACTTACAACTTCTCCTTCTTGTTGCCCGCTGCCTGCTCGACCTTCTGCTCCAGCGCCGCCCTTTCAGCCTTGTTCCACTCGTGAAGAACCAGTTTCATGCTCTTAACCAAGCTGTCTCGCTCGTCCGGGTGGGCGGGGCCGCTGGCAGCCCAGCGTATTCTGCATAGGTTGTCAACAAGGTAGACGTAGCCGACCTTGCTGTTGAGGTAGCCGATGGACTCGCTGATCTCGTTGGTGATGCCGCGGGGCACAAGGAAGTATTTGCCCCAGTGATGCTCAGGGATCTGCTTGTGGAGATTACCCATGAAGAGCCTGACGATCCACGCCTTGAACTTATTGTCTTCTATATTGAGTTGCGCAACCTGCGTCTTGCCCGGGGTCTTGGCTAGGAGCTCATGCAGCGCCGGGTTCGCCTCGGGCGAGATGAAGGTCTTTGCCTGGTTGTCGGCCCACTGGCTGCTGTACACGGCGACGACGGACACCTTGCCGAGCAACGCACGTGTCGTGTCACGCGGGTTGTTGGCGCTCTTCTCGAGCGTGTCGCCGACGAAGTTGGGGAAGAAGAGCGACATGTCGGCCTTGAATGGTAGGGGGGGCGCGATGAAGGACTTGCCCTCGTGAAACTGCATGTTGCGCCAGTCACGGAAGTAGGGGCGGGCCATCTTCTCTTTGCTGTGAACGGCCACCAGTCAGCTCGAGTCCCGAAGTGGCACTGTGGCATGTGCTACTTACAGCTCTTTACGGCGCACGAGGTGCTTGTCATAATCGACAAAGTCGTCCCTCCGCTGTTTCAGCGATCTCCTGTCGACGCCCGAGTTGTCTTCCGGGTGTGGTGGGTGCGCCATGCCAATGGGACGCGGCAGAGGCTGCGGCGTGAAGTCATTGATCTTCCGTCCGTAGGATCGTGGGGCGTGGATGGCCGACCCCGGAAGGTCCGGCTTCACCGTTTCTAGAGGAGCGGCGCCCGATGCCGGAGCCGGAGCCGGCGGCTTGCCGGCGAGGTATGGACGTGAGGTGCTCAGCTGCCGCCGGCATGAGCAGACGGTGCGTGAGAAGGTCCTCCTGGAAGGACCCATAGACAGTGCCATCGCACGCGTTGTGGCGATTGAAGCCATTGTGTTCAAGGCCGAAGAATCAACGCGAATGCCAAATATTGTCAAGATGTCTCTTCTGGCGTCTGTCGGCGGAAAAATTCACGCCACACGCGTACCTACCTAGGTACCTAACAGAGATGGATAAGCTTGCGCCTCACCCCCAAGCCACAGGGAGCACATCAGGCGATAAAGAAAGTGGGACGCCGCTACAATGCGGAGAGCCGACGAGAGAGGGGCCAAGGAGCACACTGAACCGACCTTGCGGGTCTCGGGCCACCCCTTGGCTGCAATTGCGGCATTGTGTCATACCGATTGACCTTCACTGGCCGAACACCGCGAATAGCCGAGTCTCTGGGGAAAGAACAATGCCGCTGCGTGCTCGTCCTGCAGCGGGTGTTCACACATTCCTGTATTGATTTCTCCTTTCCTCCCCCGACGCTAGAAATTGCGAACTGTTCCTTACTGTCTTCCTCTTGTCTGCTTACCGAAAAAGGCCTCACAATGTTTCTTCAACGCGGCTCGCGTGTCGTTCGGACCCAATGGCACGTCTCCAAGAGCATGGCCCGCCTGGCCGCGGCGAAAGCTGCTGGCGTCTACGCCTCCAGACAATTCCACGACACGCGGCATTTGAGGATCATCAAGCCCGTCTTGCTGGCAGACATTGGTGAAGGTTGGTTGCACACAAAAACCCCGGTTTTCTCTAAGGCCCCCGAGTAAACTGCATCTCTAACAAGCCCCAAACGGCAGGCATCGTGGAGTGTGAGATCATCCAGTGGTTCGTCGAGCCGGGCGCTCGTGTCGAAGAGTTCTCCCCGCTGTGCGAGGTACAGAGTGACAAGGCCTCGGTGGAGATCACAAGCCGCTTCTCGGGCGTTGTGAAGAAACTACACTACGACGCCGGCGACATGGCAAAGGTTGGCAAGCCCTTTGTTGATATTGACATCCAGGGCGGAGCCAAGAAGGAGGACCTCGACGCACTGACGGCCCCGACCGAGCCGGCAGGGGAGAGCCCCGCGCCGAGCACGTCGGAACCTCCTTCACAGCAGCAAAAACAACAGGCGAGAACCCATCTGGGAGAGCAAACACAGGGGCAATCAAGGCAAGAGCCGACGGTTACCGCACCCCAGGGCGCCGATGTACAGGAAGCTCCGCGGCCACCAAAGGGCAGACATGCCTCACTTGCCACACCGGCAGTGCGGCACCTCACCAAGACCTTGAATGTGAATCTTACCGACATTGACGGCACGGGGAGAGATGGCAGAGTCCTGAAGGAGGACGTACAGAATTTCGTCAAGCGGCGCGAGTCCGGGGACAAGTCGGCGGCGACCTCAGCCCCGCCTTCCGGCGCATTTCCCAGCCCGGGACCCATCGAAGGCGCGCAGCTCGAGACCCGCATCCCGCTCACAAACACCCAGCAGCAAATGTTCAAGTCCATGACACGCTCCCTCGCTATACCTCACTTCCTATACGCCGACGAAATCGACTTCTCCAGCCTCGTTCAGCTGCGCACCCGCCTCAACCGCGTGCTCGCAACGGCTCCCGAAGTGGGCGGCGGCGAGACCGGCGTCGCGAAGCTTTCTTACCTCCCTTTCATTATCAAGGCCGTCTCCATGGCGCTCTACCAGTTCCCCGTCCTCAACGCGCGGGTCGATCTCGACCCTTCGTCTTCCAAACCCTCCCTCGTCATGCGTAGCCAGCATAATATCGGCGTCGCCATGGACACCCCGCAGGGCCTCCTGGTGCCCGTCATCCGCAACGTCGGGTCGCTCAACATCCTATCCATCGCCTCCGAGCTGACGCGGTTGCAAAAGGCGGCTCTCGCAGGCAAGCTGACGCCGGCGGACCTTGGCGGGGGCACCATCACCGTCTCCAATATTGGCAATATCGGCGGGACCTACCTATCGCCTGTCATCGTTGACAAGGAGGTCGCAATCCTCGGTATCGGCCGTATGCGCGCCGTGCCGGCGTTTGAGGGGGATGACTCGGACAGGGTGGTGAGGAAGCACGTGTGCAACTTCAGCTGGAGCGCGGACCATCGCGTGGTAGACGGTGCAACCATGGCGCGGACCGCCGAGGTGGTGCGTAGGGTTGTGGAAGAGCCCGATGTCATGGTCATGCACCTCCGATGATGTGGACACCTTGAGCCGGAGTGGGTGAATGAGAGACGGGAGAGCGAGATACCACAGGAGGGAAATGGGAAGAGTGGACAGGTCTGAGGGAAGGAGGGTGACGACGAAGACCGAACGAGGGGATCCGCCCCGCGTGCTGCGGCGACCAAGACTGGGGGAATAACGCTCATGGTGCGGGTGGGCGGGCTGGCGGGCTGGGTTGGATTCGCTTGATATTTACGATCAGAGTCCCATTGTTTGTGTAGACACAGGAGGATGGGCGAGGAGCTGGGATCGAGAGGAGACAAGTACTTCGTTTAGGCACCCGTTAAAGTCACAAAAAGAGGAAGAGACGTTCAGAGTCGAGATCACCTGCAAGCGGGGAGCTGCTGCCCGACGTATGTTGACCTGACAGGCATGCATGTCACTGCAGCGTTTCGCACCAGCGTGACGTCTTGGCCTGGACGGTTCCCCACAAGGCAAGGTCAATGAACGCCCTGCCTCCACATGTGACATCCCTTCTCCCCATCTCGGTGTACTCTGTAGGAAAATACGAAAATGTGACGGCCCAGTTACGGCGGACGAACGCTCTCCACACCTTCACCGAGCTGACGCCAGCCAATGCTGAAGAATCTCCCAAAGGCCAAGGGTGACCGACCATCCGCGCTCCATCGGCTGCGGGCATCTCGTTCGGGGAAGCTTGACCACCATATTGGGGAGACCGAACAGAGTCTCGCCTGGAGAGCTGTTGGGGAGCCAGATTGGGCATGCAGGTAGGCTCACTAGGTGCAACGGTATGAGGGGGGTGGGTGGTATAAGTGACGGTTTGATATTTCGTCAGTTTTTGTACTTGTTCTCAACCAAGACTTGCAAGTGACATAGGGAACCAAAAACATCCAGCCGGACCCCGACCAGTGAGCAATCTCCGGTTCTTTGACCCTGCATGAGTGGGGAAAGAAGCGCCAGCTCAGCGTCGCTGCTCGTTGACGGCCGACCCCGTTTGGGTCAGCTCGCACCCTGGCATTCATTCCATAGGCATGTATGGCCCATGTATTATCCTCAGCTGCCGATACACAACTCAGACCCAGCCCAGCTTGAGTTGGCTGGGTAGAGGATGCTTCACGGCGCAAGTCCCTCCGTGCTACCACCCTAGCATCTGTACACTGTATGCAGCCCGACCCTTGAAAGCCAGCGGTTTTGTAAAACAGATCCCAATGCTTACGCCGTTGTGATATCCAAAAGCCAACGCTCATAGTTCTATGCCCGTAACTCCATGGTCCCGTAGGATGATTCGCAAAAAAGGAAGAATAGCCCAACCAAAGTACGCCTCTTCAGACAGCTAGCGGCTTACACCTCTTCCTCAACCACGGCCTTGACGCTGGCCAGAGCATCGCGCTTGACCTCCTCAAGAGAGCGGCTGACGTCGAGACTAATGACGTCCGTCTCGTCAGCCATGGGAGGCTCCAGGGTTTGAAACTGGCTGTGGACCATGTTGGCGCCCATGTAGTGGTTGGTCGCAGCACTGCGGGCTGTCACGCGCTGTACGAGAACGTTTTCGGGGGCCGAAAGGTAGATGAAGTGGATGAGGATCGAGCGGTCGTAGTATCCAGCGACACGGATGACGTCGCGGTACTTGCGCTTCAGGGCTGAACAGGTAAGCACAACCCCGTCGGAGCCTGCAGCCAGCTGGTGGCGGGACTCTTCGCGCAGCGCAACGAGCCAGTCCCATCGATCGGCGTCGGTGAGAGGAACGCCGTTGGCCATCTTCTCAATGTTTGCTTGGGGATGAAACTTTTCGCGCGCGAGTCAGACAGACGTCGGAATGTGACGAGGCGGGTTGCAACACTTACACTGTCGCCCTCGATGTAGGGAAGCTTCAAAGCCTGGGCGAGGTACTCGGCGACGGTGGTCTTTCCACAGCCAGCCGGACCCGTCACTAGCCAGATGTGGTGGTACTTGGTGCCAAGGGATCCGTTGACGTGCGCGCCGTTATTTGCGGAAGTCGGAACTCCGGGTACTTTCGGCTGTGTTTTGGAAGCGACAGCTTGCTGGACGCCGTTGGTGAGACCCGACGGCGACTTAGGAGGCTGCCCATTAACAGGCATGGGAGAGTCGTAGGAGAGCATAGTTTCGTGTGGAACGGTAGACACAACTGTTGTTGTCTTGTATGGTAGTAAAGGGGAGCGGTCGATGACGCTATCGTAGCATCCGGAGAAGAGGGAGTTAAGGCGGACAGTAGGTAGGATGCTAACAGAACAGTAGAGCGAGTAATATGGGCATATGGGGAGATACAGGGCAAATTCGAGATGAGAGAAGTAACGGATCCAATGTTTTCTACTACCAGCGGGCAGTCAACTCAAGTGCAAGATCGGGGGTCAAGGAACGGAGTAATGCGCAGGGCATTGTCTTATACTTTATAAGTAACCAAGGACGGGGCTGCTCCTGGAGGAACCGATGAGGTAAAATAAATAAAAATAAAAAATAAAAAACCCCAACGGGGAACCCAAGGGGTGCCTGACGGGCCACGGCAACTAAAACGCACTGGCAGCGCTCAGCAGGTTCCAGTACCTGGACTCAAGTTCAGCGTACTTCTTTCGGGCCAGGCGTGCCAGGGTAAGGTAGGTAGGTAGGAAGGTACCTAGGTAGGGAACATGGGGCGTGTCGCTGCTCCGACTTTCCAAATGGCGGCATCCCCTTGTAACCAGAGCAGCCAATGAAAGCGGCTTATGAGCCCGACGGGGAGAAATCCGTACCCCACTGGTGACTGGGGGTGGGGTTGGGTGTCTTGTCCCAATAGCCGCGGGGGTGTATCCAAAAAAGCGATCGCGTCCCTGCACACTCTATCTAGGATGTGTCTATCCATTTCGACTCCTGTGTTCCAAGTATTACAGTAGGTACCTGGGGATGTTAGGTTTCGTCAAAGTCAACCGCCCCCCTCCACAGAAAATATATACTTTCTCTCCGCCGAAATGCGGAAGGGGAAACCCAAGCCAGTTGCTATTTCTGTGGACGGACAGGTTATCGCTGAGTGGCTGAGTGGGATAAGTGGGATGAAAGCATACGAATGGCGGCTAGTTGTTGGTAACCTTCCATGCCTACTACCTACGAAGAGTGCCAACGTCAGGCATTTTGCTGTAGTAAACGAAAAAAGAAGCAAAAAAGCAGCGCCGGCAAAGGCAGAAGCTGTAACGCGGGCCCGAGAAGAATGGCGAACGGGAGTTCGGTCAGGAAATCAGGAGAATCCAGTTGGTCGACAGCAAAGGACATGACGGTGCTATGGATTAGGGAAGCTTGGGGAGTTGTTGAAAACGGGGAGGCAGAGTCAAGATGAAGGGCGATTCGGGGGTGTCGCGGATTGGGGGGTAAGAAAGTGGGCAGCGTGGGGGACACTCTTTTCTAGAACAGACAGACACTAGTAGGAGATAATTACCTGAACCAGACAGGGGCCAAGAAAAAGGAGCGAGGTCACTCGACAAGCAAGAAGAAGAAGAAAAAATCGGTGCTCGACAATCTCATATTCCAATCATCTCGGTGGGGTATGGGGGGGTCTTGTCCGATGACGGACAGCAAACCCCGGAAACAACACGTTGGCCAAAAACGCAGAGACAGGCAATGCGAAGTACCTGTTTGGCTTCCATACTATGCAGTACGGGCACACGGGCGGGCGGCCAAGCAGCAGCCCGAGTTAGGTAGCTCAATGAGTGCAGCAAGCAGAGCCGGGCGAAGTTAGGAACAATCGGGACCTCGAATTAACATGCCCGGCTCGTTCACGAACTTCAACCGCGGCTACCTGTCTTCGGGCAAGCACCGAGAGGCTTTTATTACATCATACCTGAGCAAGGCATGCATGGGTGGGCTCTGCGCGCGCAGCCAAGCATTGCAGTTCTCGCTCTCGATCCAGGGCCCTATTTACCAGACACTACTTCATTAATAGGAATCTTCTTAAACACACCTACCAAACCCCACGAGCCGAAATCAAACCTGGAAATACCACACTTGGGCCATGGTGCAGCCCGAGAGTGTCTAGTGTACCGAGCCGAGGGCAAACTGCATCCCCCCACTCAACTCATCACCCCCGGGCCACTCGTCGTCAACCTTGAGGTGAGGTGGAGGTGCTCTGCTAGCGCCTTCCGGTCTTTTGTTTTGCCTTGCCTTGCCCTGCCCTCCTTCGGCTCGGTTGGGGTCGCGAGTGGGATGCTCCGCGGCTCAAACCCAGCATTGAGTTGTGGTTTGCTGCATCCGTACTGTGCCACACAGTCTCCGTTCATTAGGTACACTGACTTCATTCCAGCCAGTCATTCGGAATGCGTCGGGTCCCGAGGGGCCATGGTTCCTATAATACTGTATCCGTCGTGGAGAGACAATTCCTCGCTTCGCTTCCCTTCTCTTGTCCTCCACACTTGGCCTCCTCCTTCGCCCACTCTTTCCCACAGTCAGCAGGGCTTTTCCTCTGCAAGACTCCGCTAGACCCTAGGCCCGACCTAGCTGTGAATATTTTCACAAGTTTGGTTGCTGCACTTGCTCCAGCACTCGCTGTTCTTGGGTGGCCGTTTTCTTCTTTTTCCTCTTCTTCCCCAAGGCTCCTCCAGTCCCCCTCACCCCCTTCGCCGATCTCCATGTGTCTGACTTCGACCGCCTTCTCCAGGTGGGTTGCCCCAGGTCACTCCAGCTCCCCGCCAGGCTGAACCCGGCACAACGGTCAGGGGAATCCAACACGTGAGCGAACAAGGATGAGGGGTCTTGCTTTTCGAAAGGTGCTGCTCCGTACCACTTAGTACCGATACGAGTAGGAACGTTGCAGCGCCGTTCGTTCGGCGGCCTCTCACCGCTCTGGTGATACGGCAGCTGACTTACCTTACTCAGTACTAGTCAGTGGGGTTGCGCCATTCGTTTCTATCTGAGTGTTGGGCCACGCATCGGGAAGCCGTCGTCTCCATCGAACATCAGCTCGGCCCTTTTTGCCATCAAGTGAACTCTCTCGCGATACACCACATTGTGCACATTCCACCGCGTAACCGCCACACAACCCATCCCACGGACGGTAGCGTGGCAGTTCAACCATCCCAACTACTGCTCGGGGAAACCGGCTGCAGCTTTCATGACATTTGCTCAATGCCAAACCCCACACTATCAGAGTTTTATGAAGGGATGGGCGGGACTGAGCACTAGTCGTACGGATACTTCCCGTCTTGATCGGCTCGTCCTCTCTTTGAGGTGGAGTTGTCGGTGTGACACTTTCGACCACTGGTTCTGTGTGTGACTTTCTTTACAGCGTCAAATCGGTGCTGTAGTCAGCCCCAACAGCAGGTTGTCCCTGCTGCCCATGTAGCTAGGTACCCAACAGGTCGAATCGCATCTTGCTGCGAGGGTTGCAACAACCCCTCCCGGCTGTATCAACTGTATCAAATGCATGCGACATGCGACATGCGCCATGATCCCTCATCTCTAGCCCTAACGGCGTACTGCGCTGGCTTATGCGAGGCATCAAGTCAAACGGCCAATACACGATTGCCTCGCCAGGGCCAGGGCGATCATCGAATGTAAGGCGAGGAGTGAAACTTGTCGAGCCTTTCCAAGACCAAACTACGGAGGCACGACGGGTGTTCCCCGGTGACCCTCCTCGGTCTGAGCAACCCATGTCACCGTGTTCGGTTTCATGGGCGCTTAAGCTGGCCTCGACACGCCAAGGCAGATGGTCCGAACGTTCGGAAACCCCGGAATCTCCCCTCGCTTCCCCGGGCGAGAACTCGGCCAAACTCGACATGGCACGCAGCGCCTGCGGCTCCCCTTCCCGGCCGGGTCAATGCGCCTATCCTGTGGGTGGGATCTGCCCGCACTCGTCCTACGGTAGACGCAGCAGCATTGCCGATAACCTTGTGGTCTGTATGAGTACAACGTGGCAAACAAGTGATGCTGCTTGATGACCGCTATCTGGCTGCTCTCCTCGTCATGGGCATAGCCCTCAATGAAATCTTGACACGACACACAGTCTTGCTTTGCTGACACTGCATGAGCAAATCAGTCAGTCTCCCTCCTGTTGCCGGTGCTGCCGAGTGCCTTGCTCCAATGCGGGAGAACTCGAAAACCGACGTGGGCCTATTAGAGGGCTGCTATAAATTGCCCTCCATCCATCCCTTCGTCCGAGTAGTGTAGAGCGGGCTCCTCAACGTTGCTGGTGAGGCATATGAGCCTGGCAGCCATCAATTTCAGATTCCATGCAATGAGAACCGCTCAAAGCCGCTCTCAACAGCATTGGCACTTGACGTACCCTAGGTCATGACAACCGGCGGCAAGACAATAGGGAAGTGTTCTACCTCGAGTCACAAATCGCATCAAACCCGGTCGCGTTGCTACCAGCAGGCAAGCCTTGATACGGGCATTCTGCAGCCTGCCTATGCAGCCTGCCCGTGCAAATATGTCGATCCCAGCGAAGTCTCCCCTTGGTCTACAAGGCCGTGCCATACAAGGATACCCGAGAGGTGCGGTCCGCGAATGGCAGGAAGTGCAGGCTGAACTCCATTGGTGGGCAATGCGGTATCAGAACGGAGGTTCAGTCTTTTCGAACTGCTGAGATTCTGGTACATACTTATACTCTACTCTCCCGTCCACGCCCCGGCCTGGTTTGTCCCCAATGCTGTTCAAACAGCACCTGGATACCGACCAAGGCATGACGATGAGCCGCTCGGCAGTGTACGACCAGTTAAGATCGAATCCCTGCCTGATGTACAAGTATCTCGAGTGGCGGTATGGCTGGAACGCGATCAAACCAGTACTGTTAAAAGTTAATTCATTGCCTCTGAATATAGCCTCGAATCATCTGCCCCGATGACCACAGGCGTGATCCGACGTCGACTCACGACCCCCCAAAGAGATGGCCGTGTCCGACCTCTCGAGTTCCCCACCGAGTCCCCATGTAGGTATTGACCCTAGGTAGGCAGAGGACTACAGTGCGTGATGGAACGTTTTCATGGAAATGTCCTCGTGTTTTTTGTGTTCATTTGCCCCTCCTTCTACTTTTGGTGTAAGAATCCATCGTCCCATTGACAAAAGTCCTTGAACTGCCCCTCATTGTGGCTGAAGCTCCTAATGTCCCGGTCTGCCTCTATGCCTGTTTGGGGAGGTGGTCAGGTTCCTGAGGCATATAGAAATTTACGGGCTAAGATGCCATCGTCACAGGCTGCGCCCCTAAATCTAGTTCTCTCAGCCAATCGACGGCAGCGAGTATCTTTCAAGCCACGGCGCGCCACAGCTCTTTGTGACCAGGAGATCATGACTGTGGCTTGCACCATGTGCAAAACTGCAGTACTGCCCTCCCCGCTGTTGGCTGCGTCTGAACACTGTTGTCGTCTGCTCATCCGCCGCACCTGGCTCATCGGTGACCAATGACCAGTTGCGGTACCATCTCGACTCCTCATGCGGGTTTCATCCATTTCCGCCCTCCAGAGGCTGACCTCTTTGCGAGTTGCTCCTCCCTCAATTCACACTTCCCTTAAGACTGTCAGACCTAGACACCACTTTCCTATCATTGCGAAACCCTGCCGGCAGACATTTTCCACCATGAACGCCCAGGAACTCACCCACTACCTGGCTGACGCGCCGCCCTCGGTCGTGAGATTGGAGATCGAGAAGCACTTTGCGCCCCTCACCGACAAGCAGAAGCGCTATGCGCACTTCATCAGCAAGTAAGTGGTTCCTTCATTTCGTGATGTATTGTAATCAAGGCCTCTGGGATTGGAAATACCAAGCTTTATGGGTTGCGGGAGCTAATTGACACGCCCTCAGAGCCTCATTTGCTGGTAGTCGCATTGTGCTCAGACAGGTGTCCCCTGAATCCGAGCCCATCTTCGACTTCATAGTTGCCCTGCACAAGTCGAGCGGAGGCGACTGGAGCGGCCTTGCCAAGAAGGCCGGTGTCGACGAGACCCAGTTGGCTTACTTCCTTGAATATGCTGCCCAGTTCTTGGGAAACAATGGCAACTACAAGAGCTTCGGCGACGCCAAGTTCATCCCTAGAGCCGAGGAGAAGACCTTTTCGGCACTCGCTGCCACCTCGCCCGACGCTGAGCGTTTCTATAAGGCAACCAACGGCGCCATCTTCAGCTCCGATAAGCAGTCTCGGATGCACCTTGGATACCCTGACAAGGGTCACATGACTACGTACTATCCCGACTCCTCTCACATCACTCAGAATGACATTGAGGCCGTGTCCGAGTGGATGGAGACCAAGGGCCTTCTTCCTGAGAACACCCGTCTCCGCAAGACCAAGGAGGGGGTTTTCGAGTTGCTCATTGCGTCTGCCGGCACCAGTGTTCCCGCTGAGGGAGGTGATATCGGTAATCAGACCGAGTTCCAGCTTGCGGATGGTTTTCTCAAGGGCACCACGATCAAGTTGATGTATGGCGACCATGCTGCAGAGATGAATGCCATAACGGAATACATCAAGAAGGCGCAAGAAAATAGCGATAACGAGACTCAGGCGAAGATGCATGAGGCCTATGCGAAGTCCTTCTCGTCTGGCTCTTTGCTTGCCTTCAAGGACAGTCAGAGATACTGGATTAGAGACAAGGGTCCCATGGTGAGTGGCACGAAATACCCGCAGCAGCTCTGATCTAACGCTTGAGGCTAGGTTGAGTCAAACATTGGGTTTATTGAGACTTATAGAGACCCCGCGGGCATTCGTGGCGAGTGGGAAGGCTTTGCTTCAGGTATGTTGACAGCTCATCCTTTTTTATTTCATTTTTTATGGACGGAAAAAAAACTGACTACTTACAGTTGTGAATCGTAAGTCTCACAAGAGTATGTTGCAAGGATCTCGTTTCTCAACATTTCACAGTGGAGCGTACTCGTGCTTTCGGCGAGCTTGTCTCATCGGCACCCAAGTTGATTCCTCTCCTTCCTTGGAGCAAGGATTTCGAGAAGGACAAGTTCCTTTCTCCCGACTTCACATCTCTCGAGGTTCTGACCTTTGCGGGTATGTACAAACCTATGAATTCCTTCGGATGATTTTTGACCTGCGATTTCAGGCTCTGGCATTCCCGCAGGAATCAACATGTAAGTGGTTCACGAAAATAACCCTCAAGTTCTTTCCACGCCGAGAGAAAACGATACTAACACCTGTCTAGCCCCAACTACGATGATATTAGGCAGACGGAGGGCTTCAAGAACGTTTCTCTTGGCAACGTCCTGAGCGCCAAGGCACCCAACGAGAAGGTTCCTTTCATCTCGGAAGCCGACTTGCAGCTGTACCACAAGTACAGAGACCCCGCCTTTGAGGTCCAGGTCGGCCTGCACGAGCTGACTGGTGAGCAGTCCTCTTGTTGCTGATTAAAAGACTGGCACTAATGTGATTAGGCCACGGTTGTGGCAAGCTCCTCCAGGAGACATCTCCTGGGGTCTTCAACTTCGACGAAAAGAACCCCCCTATCAGCCCGTTGACCAGCAAGCCTGTTACCACTTGGTACAAGCCTGGTCAGACATGGGGGTCTGTCTTCGGCAGTCTTGCTGCTTCGTATGAAGAGTGCCGTGCCGAGCTTGTTGCCATGTACCTTGGGTAAGGATACTGGGCTTCCCCCCACAGTCCCCTGGCTGACATAGGTTTAGTTGCGAGTTCCCGGTCCTTAAGATCTTTGGCTTTGGCGACGGAACCACAGACATTAACAACGAGGCCGGCAACGTCTTGTATGCTGCCTACTTGCAGATGGCCCGCGCCGGTCTTGTCTCTCTAGAGATGTGGGATCCCAAGAGCCAGAAGTGGGGCCAAGCGCACTCCCAGGCTCGCTTCTCGATCCTGCAGGTTAGTGGTGATGGTGTGGGTTATTAGTTGACTATCTGTACTGACCATGCTCAAGTGCTTTCTTCAAGCCGGCGATGACTTTTGCAAGTTGGAGTACAAGAACGACGACCTGTCTGACCTCGAGATCAAACTCGACCGTTCCAAGATTTTGACTACTGGCCGTGATGGTTAGTTCTCAGGAACCCAACCAGATATGGATTTATGATGATGCTAACTCTTCGTAGCCGTGGGGAAGTATCTACAGAAACTCCACGTGTACAAGGCCACAGCCGACGTCGAGAACGGCACCGCCTTCTACAAGGAGATGACCAACGTCGACATGGACTTCTGGGGCACCAAGGCCAGGGACGTTGTCCTGAAGAACAAGCAACCCCGCAAGGTCTTTGTCCAGGCCAACACCTTCCTGGACGAAGCATCGGGTAAGGTCAGCCTTAAGCACTACGAGGCGTCACCGGCAGGCATGATCCAGAGCTGGGCCGACCGCGAGTTGTGACTAAGCCCAGGATCCAACATGTCGGCTGCCAAACTGTGAGGAATTAAGGGTAGGAAGACAAAAGTCAGTAGATGGGAGACGGCATCTCATGCAATACACATCTTAATACCAAAGCCAGCAGAACGCCAGAGAAGTGACATTGCATTGAGAGGGTGACTTGGGCCTCCTGTGCGTCACCCAGCAAAGACCGTGAAAGCGGAATCACCTAGTCAAGACACAACTCGACCCACGTCTCATGTAATTTATCGCATCTTGTTCCCCGGTCTTAATTTTAATGCAAGTCTTGATATCATCCATTGTTTTGTTTTTTTGGTAAAAAGCTCTTTTCCCTGAGTGAGGTCTGTTGGGTTACGCGGCAACGGGTGGTGTGCCGTCGGGGTGTACGTTTTGGTGGACGAGATGTTTTATCTTCTTTGTGTGTTGGATTTGAAGAACCTCATTACAGACGCCAAATGTGACCGATGCCGTCGACTTCCAAATGCAATTGGCAAAACCAGCCCAGCCCGTAGCCATAAGTTCTTCGTCTACAACAACCA
Source organism: Colletotrichum echinochloae (assembly GCA_016618095.1). Classification (NCBI taxonomy): domain Eukaryota; kingdom Fungi; phylum Ascomycota; class Sordariomycetes; order Glomerellales; family Glomerellaceae; genus Colletotrichum; species Colletotrichum echinochloae. Next base: position 5,369,399 of record JADEZT010000003.1, on the reverse strand, counting down.
TGTTCTCAACCGCAAGAAACGAAACCTGGGGTCGAAGAAAAAAGGTGTGTTCTTATTTTTTGTTCCCATTTCCCTTCCCCGAGTCTTTTGTTTTCCCCCTTCCGAGCCTTGCCACCCTTCAATCACGAAAGCAGCGAGGCAGCAGGCAGAACAAATACCACACGTCAACGAGCCCAGATCAAACCAGCCGGGAGAAGGACTGTTTACCAGGTCATCTCGTGGGGCTTGTCACCCTTGCGCAGGCTGAAGGAACTCGCCAGGTAAGAGGCGAGCATGTCAACCTTCTTGATGCTGGCGAGCAGGGCCTTGTCGATGGCCTTCTGGTCAGCCGCACGGCTGCTGTTGACCTCCTCCTTCTGTAAAACAATCTGTCAGTTTTCTGCTCTTTGTGTGTCATGCCCAAATCCTGCCCCTCCCAGCCAGTCAAGGACTGGGAGGGTGGTCTAATGTCGTGGGTATGCGTGTAAATCGTACCTGGGGCTTCTCTCCCTGCTTGAAGAAGGCATCCTCGCCAACCTGCTTCTTGGCCTTGTCGGCGGTGAAGTACTTGGGTTGCGAGATCTCCTCAATCTTCTGGGAGTCGACGCCGGAGACGTCGACCTTGTAGGATGTGGCGATGACGTAGCGGGAGTTGACGCGGCGGAGGGGGACGCCGTTGATCTTGAAAGGGCCGGTGACGAGGAGGACACCCTGGTCGAGGGTCTTCAGGAGGACGACGCGCTTGCCGCGGAAGCGGCCGGCGAGGAGGATCAGGATGGTGCCGGGCTGAAGGGTCTTGCGAGGTGCCCAGGGGCGGACGGCCTTGCGGACCTATATTGACGGTGGTCAGTATCGCTTCACGCCTCCTATTGTGTGCGCTCGTTGCCTTCGCTTGTGGAGGGATATGTCATTCCCGTCACGAGCGTCCTCTTTCCATCATCTCGATTGTCTTGGTTTCCGTGTCGGGCCGTAATTGTGTAGTCGATGTTGGCGTTGTGACATTTTCTTGTCCGCTTGGGAAGGCGTCGTTTTTTTCTCTCTCTTTCACTCTCTTCTTCTTGATCGTTTTTCGATGCGTTGCGCTCGGGCTGCCAAGTTCCTCCTCCAATATTCCGCCCCAGAAGACCACTCGCGATGAGAATTTCTTCCCTCCATTGGCGCATGCAAGAGGCGTAACAGTCGTGGATTGTAGCAATAACTTACCTTCTTGGCCTCGGGCTCATCGTCGGCGTTGTACCACTTCTGCGCCTTCTGGGAGGGGGCGGGCACGACCCGAGTCGACGAGCCGAACTTCTTGGTCGTGGATTCCGTCTTCGCCGACATGGTTGCTCTCGGTCCTCGTTGAGGGCTGTGGTGGTTAGCGGGAATAGGGGATCGTGAACGGAAAAGAAGAAGTGGTTAGTTCTCGTTCAGAGGTAGCTGGCTTGTCGATTCGGGAGACGAGCAGGAAATTGACGAAATTCCTGTGTATAGGGCCTACCCTCTCTCACGCTAGTCTCGATTCGATAGGGTGGATACCGCTGCCTTCGGTACGTCCAAAAGTGTCAATTGGGCAGGCGGTGTGGGTTGTAGCAGGAGATGGGAAAAAAGCAACATAACCCTGTTCGGCCGGGGGATAGTGCTTCCGATTTTCCGAGCCCAGACCTTTCCACCCGAATGGAATGTCCCCAGTTGAAGTGCTGTGGGTAGGTAAGGTAGGTACTAGGTACCCAAGGCTAGTAGTTAGTCAGCACTGGATGTATGTCATTCGACTTCAAAAAACAGTGACGAATGTAGTAGCTAGATTTTTACGGATGGCATGCCAAACGGCTTACACAAAAGCTGAAATGGTTTGGCCGTAAACCTCTCTTATCAAGCACTCGTCATCGTCCTCCAATCCCTTTATTGCTGCTTTTGCCCTTTTCACGATTCCTTTGAATAAGGTAATCCGTCCCTCAATACATGGGGCGAAAAAGAGGGCGGTGTTCCATCATTCCGTCATGCGCATGGGCCACGTGGTGATAAGATAAAGCTTTCCGAACATGCTAGACGCCGCCGAAAGTGCGAGAAAGTACCAGGTAAAATCACCCAACTTGGTGCCGACAACAACGAGTTGGCCTGAAGATATAAGGAGTACGTACGGGTCTTGACCTTCCTAGTTCTTTTCATGTTTCGCACTGCTATTTGGATGAAAACTTGCGATATCTGGTTTATACTCCAGTAGTAGACAATGCAAGCCAGAAGGCAGTTCATCTCATCGGCCCGGCGCATTGTCGGGTCTTCATCACCGAGACCTACACGTTTAATCTCACGGGTCATACTCAGCCAGTCCCCCGCCCTCACGAACAGCGGCAAACTCCTACCTACCATTGCAATTCGTACATACGCAAATGGCAGACCTCACCCCCCCGGCGGCACTCACCGCATGAACATGGGTGGCGAGCCTGAGAAGCCGGCACTCGAACAATTTGGCATCGACCTGACGGCCAAGGCCAAAGAAGGAAAGCTAGACCCGGTCATCGGAAGAGACGCCGAGATCCAGAGGACCATTCAAATCCTCTCACGTCGGACCAAGAACAACCCGGTCGTGATTGGAAAGGCCGGCACGGGCAAGACGGCCATCCTAGAGGGCCTGGCAATGAGAATCGTGCGCGGCGACGTCCCAGAGAGCATCAAGAACAAGCGTGTTATTGCCCTGGACTTAGGCTCGCTCATCGCGGGTGCCAAGTTCCGGGGCGACTTTGAGGAGAGGCTGAAAAAGGTCTTGACCGAGGTCCAGCAGGCGGAAGGCGAAGTCATCCTCTTCATTGATGAGCTGCATACACTGCTCGGCCTTGGCAAGGCCGAAGGGTCGATCGATGCGAGCAACCTACTAAAGCCAGCACTTGCGCGTGGTGAGCTTCAGTGCTGCGGTGCCACCACCCTGGATGAGTACCGCTTGATTGAGAAGGATGTTGCCCTTGCACGAAGATTCCAACCGATCATTGTCAACGAACCAACCGTCCAAGACACCATCAGCATTCTTCGCGGCATCAAGGACAAGTACGAGGTCCACCACGGCGTGCGCATCACTGATGGTGCACTCGTGGCCGCTGCCACCTATTCCAACCGCTACATCACCGACCGATTCCTCCCGGACAAGGCCATTGACTTGATGGACGAAGCCGCAAGTCATCTTAAGCTCGAGCATGAGTCGAAACCCGAAGACATTATGGCTCTCGACCAAAAGATCATGACTATTCAGATCGAACTCGAGAGCTTGCGCAAGGAGAAGGATGTGGCCAGTAAAGAGCGCCGTGAGAAGCTGCAAGCGGACTTGAAGAAGTACGAGGACGAGATGGCGGAGCTCACAAAGCGCTGGGAGGCAGAGCGCGCCGAGATCGAGTCCGTCAAGAAGACCCAAGAGGACCTCGACAAAGCCAGGATCGAGCTTGAAGTGGCGCAGAGAGAGGGCAACTTCGGACGCGCATCCGAGCTGAGATACAGTGTCATCCCTACCCTCGAGCAAAAGATTCCCAAGGACGGCGAGAAGACAGGGGGCACCCTAGTCCACGATGCCGTCACCGCCGATGACATCGCGGCAGTCGTGTCGAGGGTCACCGGCATTCCTGTCTCCAAGCTCACCTCCGGCCATATTGAGAAGCTGGTCCACATGGAAGATACCCTCCGCGAGGCGGTCCGTGGCCAAGACGAGGCTATCAAGGCCGTCTCCGACGCTGTGCGCCTCCAGCGTGCTGGTCTGAGCGGCGAGAACAGGCCGCTCGCGTCTTTCTTCTTCCTTGGACCAACTGGCGTTGGCAAGACGGAGCTCTGCAAGAAGCTCGCCAACTTCCTCTTCTCGACCGAGCAGGCTGTCGTCCGCTTCGACATGAGTGAGTTCCAGGAGAAGCACACCATCTCTCGCCTCATCGGAGCACCCTCTGGTTACGTCGGCTACGAAGACGCCGGCCAGCTCACCGAGGCCGTCCGCCGGAAACCCTACGCCGTCCTCCTGTTTGACGAGTTCGAGAAGGCGCACCGCGACATCTCGGCGCTCCTCTTGCAAGTTCTCGACGAGGGCTACCTCACTGACGCGCAGGGCCACAAGGTGGACTTCCGCAACACGATCATCGTGCTGACATCCAACCTCGGTGCCGATATCCTTGTCGGCGCGAACCCAATGCACCCTTACAAGGAGACGGCCGAGGGCGATATCGACCCATCGGTCCGCAAGGCCGTCATGGACGTTGTCGCCGCCAACTACCCGCCCGAGTTCCTCAACAGGATCGACTCCTTCATCGTCTTTAAGCGCCTCGCTCTCACCGCCCTCCGCGACATCGTCGACATTCGCCTGCGCGAGTTGCAACAGCGGCTCGACGACAAGCGCATCGTCCTCAGCGTCAGCGATGAGGTCCGCGACTGGCTCGCTGAGCGCGGCTACGACCCCAAGTTTGGCGCCAGGCCGCTGAACCGCCTCATTACCAACGAGATTGGCAACGGCCTCGCCGACAAGATCATCCGCGGCGAGCTGCGGTCCGGTGACACAGCGGTGGTCTCTATCAAGGAGGACAGCTCGGGGCTCGATGTGGCGGCGCAGGACAAGACGTCATAGTCAATGTGATCATAATGTACGACTATTTTGTATTTGGTTTCTCAGCGTTTCTTTTCTTTCCTGGGGCAAAAGAGGGAGGTACATTTTGTGTGCAGAGGAGTACTTGAAAGGCAATAGGCAGGATTCCTCCTCTCATGAAGCAAGCGTTCGGATATATTAGCGAAAAAAACAACAACCCTCAAGGCTGCACTGCATACAGACAGACTGTACCTGCTATATAATCATCAGCCTATTAAATGCAACACTGATATCGCATGCCACTCGACCATGCTCGTACGCGCGTGCCCGCATACGTATCATGTAAAGCCGGCTGTCCTCTGCAAGCTTCTGCCATGATCCCTGTGACTCAAAGTGCCCGTAACAGCACAGGTGCAAGACATCGTTCCAGTTAGGGGTCCTACTGGTTGCGACATTTCTGACTGGATCAGGCTCAGGGGGCCCCGCATGGAATCTCATCGTCGCAGGACCGGGTGAAGTAGGCAACGGAAAGGCTTGTTGGGTACGGACATCACACAGCCTAAAGAGGTTAAAAATGAGGACAAGTCTATAACGATTCCGTCCCAAATCAAGGCTAGAAACTACCTGAACCCTTCCATACCTAACACAACAAAAGATGACGGACTGGATGTAAAGCAGGCAAACCGCCCCTTATAGGCTCTTATAGAGGGACCAACCAATCGTGAAGAACATCGTTAAGTCCATATCTCATCCCACCCCTACCGAGAACGGCAGACGACCGAAACCACTAAAGAAGCAGAAACACCGATTCATGGAGTTTGTAGAAAAGGCAAGAAAGCCAGGGTGTTCATGAGTAGGTTTCCCCGTCACTTTTGGACGGGCAAACGTATAGAGTTGCTGCGTGAGGACTGTACAGATTTCCCAACCCAAGACGCCCCCTTTCTTCCAAAACAAAACTCGTCCTTTTCAGACCAGAATGTGTGCTTGCTACGTCGAGAGAGTGCCAGTGGAGTATGGCTCACGTGATGTCAGGACCACCATGGGGAGGAGGGGATGGATAGACGGAGGGAGGAAATGCGAGGAGATGAGTTATGGACTATTCGATTGCCTTGTGACCGGTAGCTGTGCAAATTACAACCGTACCAGAGAGACGACGTGAGAGAGTAGCAGAAGAGAGGGAGTCCGTTCGGCTTCTCTTCGCGGCATTTACTGGTGTCCCGCCTTGCGGAGGGTGGTGGCGAGCCACTCGAGACCCTCGTAGAGACCGTCACCGGAGGTGGCGCAGGTGGACTGGATGTACTGTCGAGGAGGTCAGCATGATCGCACTCTGTATCCCGTCTGCTCAAAAGGGGGGGCATACCCAGGCGCGTTGTCTCAGGGAGTGGAGGCCAAGCTTGTCTGTGATCTCGGCAGCGTTCATGGCGTTCTGTGGAAGAGCAGGTTAGTGGCATGCTTCATCAATGGAGCCATCAGAGAGGGCTAGCTGGGGTAGGGCAGTGACGTACGGGCAAATCTTGCTTGTTGGCAAAGACCAAGAGGATGGCGTCCCGCAGCTCGTCCTCGTTGAGCATGCGCTGGAGTTCCTCGCGGGCCTCGACGATACGGTCGCGATCGTTGCTGTCGACGACGAAGATGATACCCTGGGTGTTCTGGAAGTAATGTCTCCAGAGAGGACGGATCTTGTCTTGACCACCGACGTCCCACACGGTGAATTGAATGTTCTTGTACTCGACGGTCTCGACGTTGAAACCTGAAATGTTGGTCCATGTTAGCACGCCATGCTTCTCCTCGGGGTCAATGTGCTAGCGATAGCGGGGTGCGCTGCGCCACTTCCGATGATGGCATCGAGTAGAGAGTGAGGTGTCAGGTTTGCGTACCGATGGTGGGAATAGTCGTAACGATTTCACCGAGCTTGAGCTTGTAGAGAATCGTGGTCTTTCCGGCGGCGTCGAGACCAACCATCAGAATTCTCATCTCCTTCTTCCCCCAAAGCTTGTCGAAAATCTTGGAAAACGCGAGACCCATGATTGCGGTTCTGATTGTAGAAAAGGTCTAAGTGGCGGGTATGGGTAGAGGAAGAAGTAATCTGTTCAAGGCGGACAGTGTAAGCATAAGCGCGACCGATTCAACTAGTTTATGGTGACGTCGAGAAGGAAAGGGTGTGTAGGCGGGATATAAAGAGAGTTGGAGATGGCCCCGAAAGGACAGATTTTGTGGGAGGCGGGCAGGATCGGATCACTGACAGCAGTTTGCCTAGGCACTAACCAGAAGGCGAAAGGGTTGCGATGATGATCAGGTCAAGGTTGAAGTTGAGGACCAGGCTGCCGCAATTCGCAAACGGGAGGAGATAGCGGGATAGAAGAAAGTGGATGTGGACAGGCGACGTGGAGGGAGGGATAGGGATATTGAATTGGGTTGGGTTGAGGGGTGTATGGTGGGCTGCTTTCTCGCCTTGTCCGTACTGTACTGTACCGTATCCTGAGGTGTCGTGTCCAGACCAGACCGATGCAGGCACGCACGCGCACAAGAGAGAAAGGGCAACTTTGGCCGAGGGGGGCGATGAAGGGGATGGCGGAGGCTGGGAGAGCGGCGAGTCAAGACAAGCCAGGAAATGCAGTTACTCACGTTCTTCACGATGTCCCTCCTGCAACGGAGAGTGACTGGAAAGAGAGGGGAGAGAGAAAGAGAGAGAGGGTGTGGTTTGGAGTGTCGTGGGCGTGATTGTCGGTGAAGGGGGGAGACAGTCAAGTGTCAAGAGGTTTAGGTGGAATAGAGGCGGGCAGAGGGGGTGGGCTTTGGTAAGATAAGTTCGGCTCGGCAAGGTTGGTGGTGATTTTGGGAGCCAAAAGGGCCATGTTTTTCAAACTTTGTGTCCCCACTTCTTCCTCACCACCGCTACAAACGGACGCCACCCTCTGGCCTGTCAAGGTACCTGCCGCCCGGAATGCTATCGGCGGTACCTCCTCTTGTCCCCTGGACAAATCACCTTAAACTGCCCAACGCTGTCACGTTTTGCGTGCTGAGGGACTAGGTAGGCAGGTAGGCAAAGGTACCACAAGCCCACGGGCCACTAGGAGCTACCTAGGTACTCCATAACCTGCCTATGCCCACCCTCCTTTAGCGCTGTTGACCACTGGAGACCCTTCTGAAGCACGTACCCGCGGGCCGCATCACGTGCAGGGGTCCTCTGCTCTGCTGTACTGTCCAGGTAGGTACCTAGTAGGCAGTACTCATAGCTGTCGGAAAAGCATCGGTCCTTTCAAGTGTCGGCGTCCATCCACGCTAGTCCCCTTATGGATCAGCCTCAAGTCCAACCAGACTTCGCCAAAGTGTCCAGACTCAAGGAACAGGGATCACCTCGAGGATCCGATCTGGAGAACAGCCTGGACACAAATCAACGTCGCTCCTTTCCCTCCCAGCTTCGACCTCTGCCTGCCTCTCGACTACAAAGTACAGAATAACTCGACTTTGCTGTGCCCACCTGATCAGCAGCCACTAGTCTGACCTCTCTGTTCGGATCCCTCTCGAAAAGAGCTCCTGCAAAGAAGCTTCCGCCATGTTCTTCCCTTCTGTTGCCAAGCTGCTGCTTGCAGCTGGCTTCGCCCACTCGGCCCTAGCTCACAACATTCAGCTGCCTGCGCATGGCCGCGAATGCTTCCACGAGACGCTGCATCGCGATGACAAGATGACTGTCACCTTCCAGGTCGGCGACCGCGAGTTTGGCAGCGCTGGCAACCTGGACATCGACTTCTGGGTATGAAAAAAAAAAGCATAGAGCATCGCCTGGCGAGGCGCGAGTGTTGCGCGCAATCGCATGACTTGAAGCTGACAGGCAACTCCCTTTCCAGATCACGAACCCTCAGGGCCAGTACGAGACCTTCGACAAGAGTGTTTCCAACGGCGACTTCTCCTTTGACGCCAAGCACGACGGAAAGTATACATACTGCTTCGGCAACGAGCACTGGGGCGCTCACAGCAAGGAGGTTTCCTTCAATGTCCACGGCATTGTCTACGTTAGCGAGGCTGACGTGCCCGCCGACCCCCTCGAGACTGAAGGTAAGAAGGACTCGACAATTGGTGGTCAGGGGCGGCTCCCGAGCAAGTAGTTGGGACTAACACATGCGCGCTCTCAGTCCGTCACCTCTCCGAACTCCTCGCCCAGGTTAAGGACGAGCAGTCATACATCGTCATCCGCGAGCGCACCCACCGTAACACCGCCGAGAGCACCAACAGCAGAGTTAAGTGGTGGAACCTGTTCGTCATTGGTCTGGTCATCGGAGAGTCCGTTTTCCAGGTGTGGTGGCTCCGCAGATTCTTCGAGGTGAAGAGGGTGGTTTAAGAACAGGCGGCGTCATTTTTCGTTTCTCAGATACCCGTGCTGAGGACGGCAGGTCGTAGGCGCATAAAAACATTGGGAGACTCTGCGAGGGCAAGATACCGAAAAAGGGCGTAATTCCCTGCCCCTATGGGGATGATATGTATAGTATATCATAAGTCACACATGAATAACGCGATTGATTCCAAATTTAAGAAGAAGAAAAAAGAGGTCCCGCAAGCGAGCGAGCCACCAGGAGAAACCCGTGGAGCTCTCAAGATCTCCAAGCCCCCGGGCATGCAAACTCAAGCTTGGCTTCGGCTCTTGCATGACAGGAACCCTCGTCCCCCAATCTCTGCCGGCTCGATCCAGGGAATCCAAAGTTCGAAGTAAAGTCAAGCCTTTCCGAGGTGCCACGAGCGCGCTGTCTCCTTTTAACGCCGAGTGTCCCGCAGCAACCAGGCACTCCAGCCGGCAAAGCGGCAGCGGGCAGATGGACGGCATTACCGAACCGGGCGGCCCGCCGCTTCAACCCGTGTCTCGATGCGAAAAAGCCGTGTCACTCAGTACGGCCGCGCGCGACGGCGAAAGGGTCACTGCGTCTCGTAGCCAGTGCACACGCGCCACCCCACCGGGATGGAGACCAGCTCACGCCAAAGTTCAGCCAGCAGCAGCCCCCGTCTGCCGGGGAAGAGACTAGACCAAAGGGGCTTCCAGCCTTAAACCACGCTCCAGGGCCAGCCAGATCCTGTTACGCCCCTTGTCTCTCAACTTGCCGACGGGTGGACGTCGAAAGGCGCTTGCCGCACATCTGCCAGTGACTTGGGGGCCGCGAGCTACCTAGCTAGCTCACCGGCTTACATACTGCTGCCTGCTTGGTCTCTGGCGATAGCGCCAGTGGCCGAGCATACTAGAGCGGCCAGCAGGATTAGGACAAATGTCAGATACGCACATCGCGTACACATCACGAGGAAACCATCATCGTCCAGAAGCCAGATATGCATGTTCGTGATATCGTGCTGCAAGTTCTTTCTATTGGTCATACTTCTATGACCAGTATGACTCCCTCTAACTTGACAGTCATTATGTGCATCATACATCATGTACAGAGCCGGTGCATAGTGCATTTCCTACAATGACCACGAATCCAACTCGTGAGGAGCAAAAAAACACACAATGTGTGCGTCATAGAATCCAACAAGCTAACCCCGAGACGCCATGCCCCCGTCTGAACATGCCAAAAGAAGCCCCTATTAAAGAAGAAAAATAGACCAAGCAACAGTAAACGCAAACGTGTCATGCTTCATACACCTTAGATGCCGCTCTAGGCATTCGGGTCAGATTCAGGGATGTTCTCCTTCGCCTCTTCGGGGATCTTCTCCACCGGAATTTCAACTCCCTTGACGGGGTGGATAAGCATGGGCGGCAGGCACATGCGGCCCTCACCGCCACGCATCTGACCAACGGAAGAGCCGTCCTTGCTCATGTCTTCCGTCTTTTCGAACTCCTCGCCGCCGTCATTGTTGACCTTGAGGCCTAGCCAGCGGCGGTACAAGTTCGGGGCGAAACCAGAGTTATAGAACCAGCTGAGGCCGCGGAGGTTGTGCTCCCGCTGGCCAAAGACAGCAGTGCGGGCGCCGCCGCTGGCGCCGTTCTTGCCGCCATTGAGTACCTGAGCCAGGTACTCGGTAGGCCATTCTCGGTCGACGTACATGGGATGGGGCGCAAAGACAGCCTTATATCCGTGCTGGAAAGCGACGGTTACGGGCCACATTTCGGGGAATGCAAAGTGCTTCTTGAAAGCAGTTTCCCGATGCATCGTCATGAGCAGGCGGCGAGACATGCGAGAGGCTGTAATGATGTGCGCTCTTCTAGGCGGCAAAGGCTCGTCTCGGTTGTTCTTGTTGTATCCAGTGATGTCCTCTGAAAGCAGCCAGGTGGTTCCCTCGGGATCGAAGATGGGGTTGAAGGCGATGTAGTCGGCCTCCTCCCCAACGCCCCAGGTGTACTTGTCCTTCTCGTACGTTGTAGGCGGCTTGGGGTCGTTCTCGGTTTCAAACCAGTCATCCTCACTGGCGGGGCGCTCAGGTCCCCAGATGGTCTTCTCCCCTCTGGACATCTTCACGGGGTTCTTGTCCTCCTTGTTCTTGCTTGCGCCAGGAATGTTCTTCCAAACGTTATCGGGGCCGTCGGTGCCCATCTCGGACTGGACGCGGGCCATCTGCCTGAAATCCTCCCATGAGCCGTGCACGCTGGGGATGTAGAAGCGGGCGTTGCGCTCCCAGAGCCCCTTGCGCGGCTGCTCCTTGCCCCAGTTCTCGATCTTGGAGAAGAGGTCGTAGTAGTGGCCAGTATAGCGGATGTCCATCTCCCAGGACCAGTAGAAGTCATACTCAGGGTGTTCGTAGCCAAAGTACTGCATGGCCATGGCAAGACCGCGGTACACTCCGTGGACAGGTAGGTCAGGGCCACGGGTGTAGAGGTCGAAGATGCCCTGGTACAGGGACAGCATCTGAGTCTCCGTCCAGAGTGTAACCAGGCCTCGGAACTCCTCAGGAATGCGCTCCCTGATGCGGCGTTCATACACCTCATGATCGGCCCAAACCGGGTATGCTGCGTCGTTCTTGACCTGGACCAGGAGATGGACATCGTAACGTCCGCCCGAGGCCAACGCAAGCTCTGCAATGACTGAACGGACGTTCATGATGTCCTCTTCGCGCCAGTCGTACTCATCCCAGACGCGAATCACGACAGCGGTGCGACCAGTCTTTTCCTTTTCCTTTTCCGTCTTTTGTTCCTTGCCGGCAGTCTTGTCGTCTTGGGAAGGTTTGACGTTTGGATCCAGGTTCTCGAGGGGATCGCGCGTGAGAAGCGTCGCATTCCGGGTGGGCTCATCGACGAAGAAGCCACGACCATAGGGTGTCTTGGGAGGCATCGGCTTGAACCTGTCGTTATTGGCCTGGTAACAGCGGCGCTGGGCGTCGGCCCAGTCGACTTGGCGCCAGTCGACCTTGGGCGTCTTTTCCCACACGTCTTCGGAGCCTTCGTTCTCGCCATGCTCGCCGATTCCCAGGCCACCGGCAGGAACAGAGTACCCGAAACCATAAGGCGCGTAACGTCCGAAACGCTCATAGCAAATATCTTCAGGCAGGTTCAGGAGCTCGTAAGAGCCTTCAGCATGTTGGGGGAATCCTTGGGGCCGGCCCTCAAGATACCTAATTGGTGGAACGCGAACCTTGTTATCCTTGTCAATGAAGCACTCGTTCATCTTCTCGGGCTTGGTGACGAAAATAGAGCCGGGATGCTCCAGAATGTTCTTGCTTTTAGGAACGGCTCGCTTCACGGCATCGTCCTTGCCGTCTTCGCTCGTCGCAGTGACCGTAGTGTTGATGTCGAGCTGGTCCAAAGAAAGCTCATCCCGAGAGCGAGGGTAGGAGGGGATGTACTTGGAAGGAGGAACGATAGACCTGACGCCACCGTAGTACCTCTGGAGAAAGCCGAAAGATTCCCACACGGGTGGGGGATCTGGCTTCTTTTCCACCTTCCCCTCAATAATCATCTTGTTCTCAACGTGGCTCGCGCGTACTAGGGACATGATCATGAGGACCATGAAGGCCACCAGTCCGAGGCAGAGATAGCGAATGATTCGATTGGGAAGTCGGTAAAGATGGGTGCGCGGACGCCGGGCCGTGGCGAGGGCCCGTTTGGGGAGCATCATTGCTGCGCTCGAGAGGGAGGACGAGGTTTGTCTTTGACTGCGCGCACTCGGCGAGGACGTAGTGGAGTAGTCTTCCGATTCATCGTCGTCGGAGTAGTAGTCGTCGTCGTCGTTGGAGGAACGCTCCTTTGTTCGTAGAGGACTCAGTTGCTCATACTTTGGTAGTCTACCAGTGCGGTTCTCGCGAGACCGCAACGGATTTGAGAACATGCCCATATTGACGATAGGTCTCGAATCTACGTGTTCTGCCGTCAGCTCGTGCGTCTAAAGGGCGACACCGACGAGATTGGTTCTTACCACGAGAATCCCGTCAACACCTCTGATTTCGTTGAGACGCCAGATGGACGAGCTGGCGCAAGTTGCCTTGTCTGCTTTTCGGTTGTATGCAGCCAGCAACGAGCGTATGAGTAGCAAGAGGGCCCGGTAGGCAACGTGCAGCAAGAAACTGTTGGATATGTATGTACGGATGTTATGGACAGGGTAGGGTATGAGATGGCGAGACCTGACCAAGAAAAGATGGAGATGCAGGTTGGAGGGTGGGCACGATGCTAGGGCATCATATGGGAATAGAGACAGGGGAAACAAAAGACGGAGAGGAACTGGGCAGGTAGGTAGTTCGGGCCAACATAGCCCAGCCCACCTTGTATGAATGATATGGATCTATCAGAGTTGGATATGAGGTGCCCCAGACGACGGCGGGACAACATGAGGACAAAAGGGCAGACAATACCGTAGTAAAGCGGCAGGGTACGTACAATCTTGTCTACATACTACCTACCTACCTACGTGCCTACATGGTAGGTTAGTATGGCGGTAGTCGGTGATTGGCATCAATGTCCGGGTACTGCCCACAGTGTGGGATGTATCCGAGTGGCATCCCATTGTTGTTCGGCTGGTAAGGGAATTAAAAAAAAATAAGGAAAAGGGTGTGGATCTCTCTTCCGACCCCCTTGGCCCTCCCCCCTATCCCACGCAATCGCCACGAAAAAGATTGGATCCAATTGGGGGGTTGGTGGGGGTTTCCAGACGACGGCTGGCCAACTGGATGTTGCTCTGAGCAACGGTGACCGTGGACGGGTCTTTGCGGGCAGAACCGCGCTCATGCAAAGCCACTTTCCCCGTCCCCTGCAGCCGAAAAGACCCAAATCAGCGACAAGCAGCCAAATAGGCGGTTACTTGATGCTGACTGGGCTTGCTGGCCCAAGGTTCAAGATGCGCGCCAATGCAGGCGTCCCAAAACTTGCAGAACCTGAGAAGGCAGGGCAGGGGTTATTGCCTTGGTCTCGACTTTCTCGCCAGAAGCCTGACTGGGGTCTCCCTGGCAACCATTCGACAGCCTCCCGGGACTGGTTGCCCGCTACGGCTCGGCTCCCTTGATTCGGCGGCGCGTTCCACTTGCCATGCTCCTGCAATTCAGGACCGTTGGAAATGCTTCTTCCAGACACTGTCCAGCCGGTTGGTTCTCTTCAGTTCACCTTAGTTCGGGTCTTCTGTCGCATCATTGACGTTGAAAGAGAGAGAACGCCTAGGTAGGCACCCTTTCCTTTCCCCATCGCACACCATGTGATTGAAGAGAAGCTGCAACTTCCCACTGCCTTGCATTTGCAGGTACAACCGATGTATAAATGAAGTAATCACGTCGAATCGTTAAATGTCACGCAACCCTCGTCCGGCCCAACGTTGAAGAAATGAGGACTGGACGAAGCTGCAACATGTTCGGACGCGTTCTGCGGTTTCGTCTCAACATGGCTCCCTTCTTGAGACATCCAGCTGGCACTTATTGCTTAGCTTCTGCTCCTGTACAAGCCTTAGTGGTGTCTACCTAAGTAGGCATGCCCAGTTCCAGCTCAGGCTGAATCTTGTTCCATTCATGCACCCCGCAACGTCGTCCTAGGGTCTCCAACTTCGACGAAGCACTGGCAAGCTGTTGGCGATTTAGGGCAAGCGTCCGGAATGAGTGTTTCTCTGGGTAGGTAGGTAGCTACCTATGGTACGGAGTACTTCTTCACAGGAAGACCTGTCCTAACTTCCCTGCGCCTACGGATTGCGACTCGCGAGTCGCGACTCATCTCATTTCGCACTCTGTGAGATTGTCTCAATGGCAGGGACCATACCGGACCAGCCCATCAAGTCATGTTGATCTTGCAGATTCCAGCCAAACAAATTTAGAACACGCCGAGATTTGCCACGCGAATATCGATTCATTCGCATAGGTACTCGTTCTTCATCTTGTTGCGCATGTGGCTGAGGGCCGAGGTCTCTCTTCTGGCGCTCTACATGGTGTGCGTCGCCATCGCGATGCAACCCCCCTATCCGCACAATTGATCGATCCCTGATCAATGCCATCTCCTAATGCTCCGCATGCTTGGGAAACGGCACGACGCGACCTGTCTCACCTAAACGCGGACTGTGGTCAACAGTCGTAGCACCTATCCTCGGGCCTATCCTCAGGCTCCCGGTTGATACGTAATAACGGGTTTACACTGCGCCAATCATCGCATGTTGGCGGTTTCGGCAGCGACAAAGACAGAAAATAGCCTATACATCTTGCTCTGTGCTGCACGTCCGCGAGACTCGTAACTATGCGGCCACTCCCGCTGACCCTTGTGGCGGCGGCGGTGGTGGGTTCAGTGCTTCACATTGCAGCCCTGGCGACAAGACGTGACTAAGTTCTAGGCTTCTCTGGCAAGTTGCAGGGTTTTCTAACGATGACTCGATATCGACGTCGTTCGCCGTCATATGGTGTCCGAGGCAGTGCAAAGTCGGCCAGCACTTGCCAATACGAGTCCTAAGCTCAGCGGATTTTTCGTGTGACACAGGATCGATATCCAACCGCTGTCGCTGAGGCCGCTCTTGACTCGACATCTCGCCCGTCTCCTGAACATGCATCAACGAATAGTGTAACAGTGTATAGTGTACACCACCTATACCTACCTACCTAGGTACCTATCTCAGCAAGCGACACGATGGTTCAGTCAGTCAATAATTAGACGGCGTTTCGGAAGGGAGTCGGCTGACCTGCTGTAGTCGAGCTGCTCGAGCACGCCCCTCTTTGCGGGGAGGGGGGATAACCACTCGCTGTTCTGGATGGCGCGGGCGGCTCTCAGCAGTCTTTCCGAGGGCACCGTCTCCTGACCTGACCTCTCACCGTCGCCGGAACTCCCAGGGAGCTGCTCCGTCACCGGCGCTCTGAGCGACCTTCACCCGAACTGGCGGTGGGACCTGAGCAACCTCAACACAACGTCATGCTTGGAACGGCTTCCATTGTGCCACTATACCGTCGAACCTGCATTTCCTCAGATGCGGTGTGCTGTCCGTCTTCATGCAGCTGTTGTTGGCCAACGGAAGTGTTGTACCAACTGCTCTTGCATCCTGCTAGGTAGCATCCCCTCTCTGCTCCCGGGCCTGATGTCGACGCTGACTCAAGGGGACGGCGGACGACACGAGGTCCGGAGCATACCAGGTGCGGCTGCTGGCTTCGCCCTAGCTTCGCTCGTCCGGGGGCGGGAATTTTGCCCATTTCTACCTTGCACGAGCCTAGTGTCGAGAGTTGCTGGCCGAAGGCTGTCTATATGCGGTGTTGTGGTTCAACCCTCCCATCAAGCTAAAAACGAGCCACTCATGTTTGTCGCTCCTGTCACTTGATTAATTGTCCATCACCTTGACGCCGACCTCCCCTAACCCCGCATAATACCGCAGGCCTGACCCGTGCGCGGACCGGTGGCTTTCTCCATTCTCGTGGCCACTCGCCCTCTGTGACAAGTCACCTTGACCTCACACGCTTACCTACTTTAGTTTTACTTACACCTCGACCTGCCCTTTCCCTCCTCCTCCAGACCAGACCTCTCTCTCTTACTTCCAACCCGCTCCGCCGCTTTCCTCGCTTGCAAAGAAACTCGTGTACTTGAACTTCATCTGAGCCATCATATCGTGCCGGTGGCCGTGCATATTAGTGCCCATGCGTCTCAACGGCTCCTGAAGAAGCCACAATGTCCGTCGCCCTCACCACGTCGACATCAAGACTCCTCCAAGAAGAGCCGGGCGGCGCTTCACCCGACGCCTGCGAGGGGCTTGACCTCAATCAGGCCGCCGTCAGCTGTGTCCTTAAGCAGGAGCCCATCTCCGTCACCCTTAATGGCCCGGCCATCTTCGCCCTTTCCATGGCCTTGGCCCTCATCATCCACTTTCTCGAGCCCCAAGTCGCAGAGTGCCTCCTCGTCCTCCTGCCCATCCTCCTCCTCGTCCACAACGATTACCACAACTACCTCGGCCTCGGCCCGGGCGGCACCCCCGCCACCTTCCCGGGTTACGTCCGTATTGCCTGGTTTCGCCTCTGGGCTCTCCGGGACCCTTTCACGGCGCCCGATCCGGACCCGAATCGCCTCCCGAAGCGGGGCATCCTCCGCCAGGACGACGACCCACACCACTGGCCTCTTCCCTACCGCCCCGGCCCCCGGCCCCTGGTCGCCGGCATTGCGCCGCAGAGGCAGCTGGACCAGCACGGAACGGTGACGCACTACCATGCCCTGCGGCGGACGCTGGAGAGGCTCGCAGCGGAGAACCCGACGCGGTTCGGCACGGCGCGGTCGTGTCTCGAGAAGCACGGGCTGGGGCTATTCGCGCGGCACCCGGTGAACGTGACGTGCAACGGTGAAGTATGCCATGTCCACGACTCGGACCACTCACTTCACATGAACTTGCACCCGGAGGACATCCGAGAGGTCCTGGCCAAAGGGTGGGGGCAGAGGCACCCCTTGGCGTGGAAGGGGAGTTTATTGAGGATGCCTGTGCCGGAGGAGTTTGTCATGGTCTACGCTCCGCGAGGTACGTGGTTTGTTTTACTCTTACGATTTGCCCCCCGCCGAAATTGGAGTGGTGAGACCTATTCGCGCTCAACCATACGGCACTGACAGAAGCTTGGGGGAGAGGTCCTGAGATGAGACCCCTTGTCTCTGACCGCCGCTGACACCACGTGCAGATGACCACGAACTAAGCATCGTGTGCAGGATCATTGAAGCGGCAATATGGTACGTCGTTTCCGAAAAGACGGAGATTCAAGTTGAGAGGGCCACCTGACCTCTCGAGTGCCCGAATGGTCGCCTTCGCCTTGAACGGCTTATAGGCACACAGAAGTTTCCCATCTCATCACAGAAGGGGTGCTGTTTTAGGTACAGCAGCAAATTGCATAAGGGGTGGAGAAAAAGACCGGTTGACGTTTGGGACGTTGGAGTAGAGTAGCCCGTATTAAAATGAAAGAGACAAGGCCATCCCGAAACGTCCAAACGGCCGATCCTGGCCTGCGACTACTCCTGTATCTGTGAGAATCCGTGAGGCGAGGGATGTTCTTGCCATTTGGAGCTTTGCATGTCAAACACCTTTTCATGTGGTCATTTCGTAACCTAGTAGTGAAAGGCGGGAAGACGGGGACATGGAAGAAAATATCGGTGATGACAACCCGGTGGGAACGCAAACCAACCCTTCCCTGCAAGGGCGATCCCGCGGCCACTGGTCCTCGCGGTCTTCCGTCGTTGGTCTTCGGCGATACAAATCTACAAATACAGCGTGCCTCTCGATACCCCCAACCAGCACAGGTTCTACCTCGCACCCACACCTGTGCCCGTCATCATTCGTTATCGCTCGCCTGCCCCTGCTTCGACTTCTTGAACCTCTCCCGCCCCGTCGCTATGGACGCCTCCACGACACGTCCGTCAAAGCTGCGCCCGTTCATGAGCTGGATACACGCCTGCGCGGACTGCGGCTGGGAGAATTTGACCGACACCACGCCGTCCGGCTCCTCGTCGTACAGCACTACGTTGGTGACGTTGCCCAGCTTGGCGCATTCCTCGCGGATGTCCTCCTTGATCTCCAGCAGCGCCGCCGGGTCCTCCTCCAGCTCCGCCAGCGTGAACATGTGCTTGAGTATCACCGTCTTGTCCCACTTCGAGTTGGTCTCCGCGGGTATCGCCGCCGTGTCGTCGTCGCTCCAGTCCGCGAGCTTCGCCGCCATTTTTTGCGTCTTTCGAATGATCTTCTGCCGGTCTTTATCGTTCCGTTCCCTTTTGGGCTGAGCTGACGCTCCTTCACCACCATCACCGCCGTTGCCACCTTTTCCACTGGCCGCACCTGCCCCGTCCTCGTCGTATTTGACCTTCTTGTAGCTCGAGTCCGCAGCCTGCACTCGCATCTTTGGTGTTTCGCCCGTGCCGGGTGCGAACCGAAATTCCGTGTCGTCTAGTAACATGATTGCCATCTCAACGCTTTGCGGCTTGAAGAAGACGACGAGTGCATCGCCCTTGAAGTTGCCCTTATCGTCCGTGTACATCTTGATGCGCGGCCGGCCGCTGTCAATCTCTTCCGCGACCACGCCCGCCTTGCGCGAGAATAGCTCGTGCACCTCGTCAACTGTCGCATCCGCCGGCAATCCCGTAACATAGACGGCCGTGTTCTGGCGCGGTTGCGGCGGTGCACGCGCCGGCTTAGCCTTCTTCGCGGGGCGGGCCCTTCCGCTACCGTTGCCGCTGCCGTTATTGTCGCCGCCTCCGCCTTGCATGGCGTCCATGCCTCCGGCTTCTGCTGACGTGGGCGACTCTTTGCGTTTCCTGAAATTGCTCTGTTGTGGTTCGGCGCCGTTGATGTAGCCTGGATCTGCGCCGGCCCTGGACAGGTCTGCTAGTTGCGCTGCGGTCTCATCTTCGTCGTTGAGGGGTTCCAGGGGCGCATCTACTGCCTCGGCCCAGGTAGAGGTTACTGGGTTGAACTCGAGCTCGGCGCCGTCATCGAGGACAGCCAGGTACTTATTGTCAAGCTTGGAGAAGGATATGCGCTCGTCATTGCCAAAGTCCTCGATGGCGGTCGGTAAGGGGTCTTTCAATTGGTCTGCCATACTGGGGGACGGCCTTCTGTGTGGTTCAGAAAGCTGCAAGGTTGACAGACGAATGAGCCTGTGTTTGGAAGAATTCAAGGGAATACAGCTTAAGCCTGCGGCTGCGGGATCCGATTGCATTCGGTGACGTTTAGTGGATCACCCGCAGGTGCAGGGATCAAATACATTTGAGGGCAGTGTGGGGTCCACTACGGCACTTCGTTCAGTGAGCCTTGAATGGCCGCCAACCATAGATACCTTACCACAGTATCTACCCTCGTTGTCCTCGTTGCCATCCGTGCTTGTCAGTTTATCCCTTCCCGGGACTTCTGCGAAATATTTCTGCATGCCGAACAGCCAACAGGTGATACATTCACAGTGTCGGAAAGAATAGAAGTTACAGCTAGATTCATGGTTTTCAAGTCCGGTCAACGCCAAAGCGGGAACCAGCCACTGCTGACAACTTGTCAGGACATCAGGATTAGCATGGGGTCGTCGTGTTCAGAAGGCTTCTTGCTCTTGGACGTTTAGTCTGGATGTGCTCTTCGGTGTTCCACCGTCGTCTGACACTTCAAAGCTCGCACCGAAAAAGGCCCATTGGAAATGATGAATGATTATCATAGCCCGAGGCCAAGGGGCCAGGTTCAGGCGCTCTATCATCTTGATCTCTATCGTCAATCGTCCTTGGCGTGTGTGCATTCTTCAACCCTACTTCCGGTTCTCATCTCTAACTGTTGATTTGATGCTCTCAACAAAAGCCTCGACTGCCTCACCGCCGCCCAGGGGCATGGCGCCACCCCTCATATAGCCACCGTTGGGAACTTTAACGTTGAGTGCTCCCGCAATAGTAGGGAGGCCGCCGTCTCGAAGCGCCATGGTCAAGCTCCCGAGTGCTTGGTGGAACTGAGGGCTTCTGAGGACTCTCTCCAGCAAGCTCTTTTTCTCTGCCAGGCTCAGAGTAGCTTTAGCCGCTGCGGCTGCCTCTGGGGTGGGCTCTGAATCACCCAAGTCATCTGATTCCGTAGCAAGAACGAGGATCGCGGGTGGCAAGAAGCTCAAGAGGCCGTCGATGTACTCTTCTGAGGCTGATCGAAGCATTGGGATTGTCATCTCGTTCGGGAGAAGGTGGCTAAGGTAAGGGTAAGGCTTGTCGGCGTGCTGTTGCTGACCACCCTGCTGAGATCCACTCAGGCCAGCGTTGCCTCGTAATGAATCCAAGAAATTCCGAACAGCAGCATCCGCGTCCGTGTTAGAGCCACTAGTAGCGCTATCAAGCAGTTAGCACAGGAACGCATCCACGGACGAGTCAAGCCATGGGCACCACGCTGGAAGGCAAACCCCGAACCCTCGTTTCTTTTGAAAGGCTCTAAAAGTACAGATGGCGCCATATGGCGGGCCTCACATCCTTCCCTCGCCAATGTCCATGTAGTTCGCAAGATATAACAGATCCTGGACTTCGCCTAACAGAGACATGCATCGGGGAAAGACCTACGCTCGTGCTCCGTCGCTTCCGCCCTCTCTGGCATTCTCGCCCTCTTCGCGAATGTCGCCGCCTGTAGCGCCGGGCCCGGCACCGCCGCTACCTCCCTGGGTCTGATCGCTCCGGTCTCCGTGGCCCTCGGCATCTTCCATCATCTCGTCGTCGTCGTCGTCGTCCCGTCTGTCATCGGTGTTGCGAACTTGGGCGAGCTCCCGGCCGACGTTGACTTCCTCGCCCTGGAGAAGCGCGTTGACGATCTCGCCAATTTTCTTATCCCGAGGGCTGAACCAGCTAGGATCCCCATTGCGCGACTGGGGCTTAGACTGGAGCCAGAAGAAGTGTCTCTGAGAGGAGGATCCGAACTTGAGTACAAAAATACGGCCGTTGGTCTTCGCTGACGGTTGGTCGTCTGCAGTGTGGGCAACGAATTCACCGTCCATGGGCACCATGACAAGGTCGAGATCGGGGCTGTCCAAGGAGGCGCTGCGCTCTCGCCAGCAGAAGTGGATCAAGTCTGCCTTGTGTTAAACATTGACTCAAGAGACAAAGCGTCGAACGTACGCACCGTCTTCGGAGTAGAGGTAGATGTAGCCGGGTGTCGGCTGTGGCTTGATCTTGTAGGGCTTGCTCGAGGTCTACCTACTAGGTCAGTGGACTGGGGTTGACAGCACGGAGACCGGGTGACGAACGTCTGCATCACAGATACCAGCCTTGAAGGTTATTATCGGCAGGATCGACGCCATGTTGCGTTTTCGAATTTATGCGTCGGAAGATATGTGTGAAGTATTGAAGTTCGGGGTTGACAACCGTTTGTACAGGTTGTTTGGAGAAGGGTGGTTGTGGTGTGGTTGGTGTCAGTCGAGCTCGATCGGCTCGGAGCTCTCAACTGCAATTGCGTAGGAGCTCCCTGCCTACTGGGCCTAGCCTGCCTGAGGTGGGCTGGCGGCGTCGGGTCCATCCCGCCTGCAGGGGTTTCTTCGGTCCGTACTTAGTCCGGAGAGAGGGGTGAGGCGCTGGGAAACGAGATCCTGTGGGTTCCGTGCCGCCAAGAGCGAAGAGCACCGCAATCAAAGAGTCCAGGTCAAAAATTTCCCATACCCCACCTCGACCTATTTCTACCTGAACCTCAACACATCCCTTCTTTCTCCCGCCTCTCTCCTAGATACCCCTTTTCTTCCCTCTACACATTCCCCAAACCGCAAAAATGGGCTTCGCCGACCTTCTCACTGATGCTGGTGCTGCCAGTAAGTTTCTGCAGCGTTGATTCTTCATTCTTTCTCGGCTGACAATCGGGTCAGTGCTGAACAGCTGGCTCACCACCCGCTCCTACATTGTCGGGTAAGTTGAAAAATCCTTCATTCACCGCTTTACACTCGAGATCACTCTCTCGCTCCACTCTGGCTTCATGATGAGGAAAATTGGTCCGTGTTTCGGAGGCAGCCTCAAGACCTGCTACTTGACGACAAAACCAGCACTTTGTGCAACTCTGACCCCCGCCTTCCCCATTCACTTTTTTGACGCAAAAGCGATTTTGGGCGAGACAACGCCGCTAACACTCGGCGCAGTCACACCCCTTCTCAGGCCGACGTTGTCACCTTCAAGGCCCTCCAGTCTGCTCCTGACGCAGAGAAGTACCCCCACGCCGCCAGGTGGTACAAGCACATCTCTACCTACGAGAGTGACTTCGCCACCCTCCCCGGCGATGCCTCCAAGTCTTACTCTGTCTACGGCCCTGAGGCCAGCGAGCTTCCCGTGAACCCTGCCAAGGCCCCCGCTGCCGAGGAGGACGATGACGTCGACCTGTTCGGTTCTGACGACGAGGAGGAGGACGCCGAGGCTGCTCGCATCCGTGAGGAGCGTCTCGCCGAGTACAAGAAGAAGAAGGAGAACAAGCCCAAGGTCGCCGCCAAGTCGGTTGTCACCATGGATGTCAAGCCTTGGGGTACGTTGCTTGTCCGAGTCTGCCATGCGAAGCGTGATGCTGATTTTGTTTCACAGATGACGAGACTCCTATGGCCGAGCTTGAGGCTGCTGTCCGCGCCATTGAGCACGACGGTCTCGTTTGGGGTGCCTCCAAGCTTGTCCCCGTCGGTTTCGGTATCAAGAAGCTCCAGATCAACCTTGTTGTTGAAGATGAGAAGATCTCTTTGTCTGACCTTGAGGAAGAGGTAAGCCTTGTTCCCGCTTCACTACCCTTGCCCCCTCCCCAACTGCATTTCACAACTACCAACTTAGTTCCACTTGACCTCTCTCACTATAATGGATCCAATCGCTAACGTCTCCCTAGATTTCGGCCATTGAGGACTATGTCCAGTCCGTGGACATTGCTGCCATGCAGAAGCTGTAAGGTGCTTTATGATAGAATGGGAGGGATGATTTCACGAGGCATGAGTTGGGAGATATGATAATCCATAGAATCCTCAACCAAAAAAACAAAAAAAAAAGTCGGGCTCAGGAAACGCGTAGTTTTCAGCACCAGCAGGGGCGAATTTGTCGCCTACGACAGAGTGCGGGCTCAAGACTGATGAATACAAATGAGGTTACGAAGACCTTTGAAGAAGTCAAAAACTTGCTCCAAATGTGAAAGTCGTATTTCCTGCCGACCTGCCTACCTAGCTAAGTGAGGGGTAAACTCGCGCTGCGCAGCCTTTGCCGGCGCAAAACCTGAGTTATTTATTTACTGTGTAATGTGGCTCCCCCTCAAGCGGGTTGCTCTAGTGGGGCAACGTTAAGTGAGGGGCAGGCTTTGCCTCCCAAAAGGGCCAGACCAATGCGACGCGACTTGACCTGTATCTGCACAACCCGCCAGCTTCAACGCGACTCCTATGCATAGGCACGACACGCGCCAGTGGATCGATGCACCGCGATCTGTTCACTTTCAACAGCTCAACACAGTGTGATACAGCAATTTCCTATCAACGATGTACGGCGATTTAGGCAACAAGCTGGTATGGCTAGACTGAAGGGCGACTATCCGTCGTGCGTTGACGCAGAGGATTAACGCACTTTGCAGGTGCAACATGCCAAACGAACCCAAAACCTCGCGCATCTACCGGCGTACCAAGCCGAGATGGTACGCGCTGTTACCCGCGAAGTCAGAGATCTTGATAAAGACGTGATGGAGCTACTGGAGCCTTTCCAGGGCTCCTTCGATCCATCCGCAGACCAAGCAACGGCATGTACGGTGCTTGTCAACTACCTTTCGATGCGAAGAAACAAACGGTGCCTGCTCGCCTATCATCGAACACGAAGCGACAAACTGGAGGAACTTGCATGGAAGGGAATAGACGTTCTCGATTTGTCTGGACAGCAGGTGCGAGGCAATGCAGGATCATCGACTGGAGGACCCAATGCAAACATCGATGGCCCCACGAGCAGTCTCAGTCCGCAGGAGGAGGAATACGCGAGGCAATACGGCGACCTTTTGGCGGCCTATAAAGGCCAGTGGACGGATATCGACTTGACCGGCAGCTTGGAGCCACCACGAGACCTCTTTATCGACGTAAGGGTTTTGAAGGATGCGGGGGAGATACAGACCGAGTACGGGTGAGTGGAAACGTGCGAGCCTCAGACGGAGATGTGTCTAATTTCGGGGATCTAGCGCCATCAACTTGACCAAGAACAGTCAATTCTACGTGAGGCAAGGAGACGTGGAGCGGCTCATAGCACAGGGCTATCTTCAAAAGCTCAGCTGATGAGAGAATACCAACCATCAACAACTAGAAATGGTGGCACCAAGAAGAACGTGTCGTCGTTTCTCTTGTTCCTGAGGTTCAGTAGAGTGTGGAGGCCAAGGATGTTTCGCTGCCTGGGCCAGTCTGATGCACGGGCGAGAATTCCCAATGGACGCCGACATCCGCAATCCACATGCCACGCGGTGCGCTATCGCTTTTTGAATCTTCCAAAGACAGTGCGTCACATCTCAGCATGCTGCCGGCGTCCTGCAGGATGTGCGTGGCACAAACGTGCAGTTTCACAGGGTCAAGAAACAGATTCGCAAAGGAAGACCAAGCTGGCCGCGGGGTCAACTACTGTATCGGACCCGAGCGAGAGTGATGGAGTGGCAACAACAAGGACATGCTGCCCAGGGTATGATGAGGCCAAGATCTGCAGGCCGGATGACTTCCGGGGCGGCCGACTGAGGCAATAATGGCTAACTCGGCAACGCACAACGGCCCGCAAAAGAGACTGATGGGGCTGCTGTAGGCAATGGACAGAATCTGAGCAGCATAGATAGCACAGGGCATTTCGAGCGAGGTGCTGGTCGAGACTGCCACTGGCCAGCTGCTTTTGTCGCGTCGTGACGAGGGGAGAGTTGGGAAAGGATGACACGCAAAGGGCAGCAAAGGTGCACCTCCTCGTCCTTGATGGATCTATTGGTCGACAGCTCGGCTCGCCTGGCTCGGACAAGTCATGGTTACGCGGGGAATGAACATCAGATGTCGCAAATATTGGCGGTGGGTGAGCTAAATAGAGACCGACAGCGACACTCGACGACTCGGACTGCATTGAAACCTCGGAGATACGCTGACTTGTCTCTTGATCGGAATTCCAGTGGCACCACCACTCGGAAAGCTGTAGCCGGTCATCCATAAAAGTAGTTCAGTGGCACCCGCCCACACACCCACACACCCACACCCACACAGGTAGACATGCGCACACACAGAGTGAGCACGGCGCAGCACAAGCCAAGCAAGACCTGGTGCGCTGCGCTGCATTGCATCATGCGCTGCATGACGCTCGCCGTTGGCCAGCTCGGCCAACCCAGATTACCCCCTTGATCATCACCTTAGCCTATGAGGGTCAGAGGCGGCAACGACGACTAGTCTGCTGATTGCTGTTTCGTTGTGTTGCAGACATTTTAAGTCCATCGCAGATAATGGCGGTCAATCAGTCAAGACCAACCCTTGCGGTTGACAGGTCGTTTCCTCGGGAAGAAAAATAAATAAATATATACCCCAAAGTACCCAACCGCGAGCAGGACACCAGTACTTCAGACGCGAGCTTGGGCTGGAACAAGGTATCTTTGACACACGATACATCAGAGGATGACAGAGTAGTGTTCCAACGTCTGCGAGTCTTCCCATCCGCTCTAAGCGGCCCCACGGTCTAGCATCTAGCTTGGCTTGGAAGAAGGGATGATAATTGTGGTGATGGTGGGATGGTGGTGCAGAGTGTGGCCCTGGCTTCTGGGAAGCAACAGGAGACTGGCATACTGGATCCGAAGTGGGGTGGGGGGCCGGCTTGGTACCGTCCTCCACAATTTATCTAGGTATACTACCTAGGTACTATGCAGCAGCTGTACTGTCAGTCGGTTGCTCGCTGAAGAGGGATCGTTGTGCTGTACAGTACATGCAGGGGTCGTTGCGGCGTTACGTAGTGCGATTCAAGCACCTACTACTAGGGCAACCTGGGCCGCCTGCGGAATGGCCGCTCCAACCACGAGGATGGGCACTAGCTTGCCATAAAGAGAGAAGTACCTGCCCAAGCACCCACATTGGTGGCATGTCGTACCTGTTGGAAGCACGCTAATGAGGGGCGACGAGCCACATGCAAAATGCAAATTTGACTTGGGTCAAGCAAGGTTCGTTTCCGCTTGTGTTCGAATGTGCCATGTTGACGACAACCTCTACCTCGAACTCTGTTCCTCTTCCTCCAGCTGCTCCTCCTCCCGCCACGACCTTCTCCACCTCTTTCTCACTTTCTCTTCTCCGCCTACCCTTTCTCTCGCTTGATCGGGTCCATCCACACTGCAACCGTTTTTTTGTTTTTTGTTTTTTTCCCTTTCTTCCTTTGCCTCCAGCGTTGGTTTTCGCCTTTCCCTCCACTCGCCCACTCGGTCAACTTACACGGGGCTATCCTTGCTTTTACTTGTAGATCCAGGCTTCCATCCGTCGGCCTGTCTCCTCGTGCACTTTGCCTTCTCTTAATTGCGCCCAACATACATTTCTTCGCGCGCACACCCCGAGCTTCTCATGTTTTCCAAGTAAAACCTACAACTACCAGCCGCACCACTGGCTCGGCCACCCGACAATTTGCGGTTCTATACGGTGCGACTTTGAACCGAGGCGTCTACCTACTGCTGCCAGCCAACCTACCCGTCGGCGAGCCATGTCATCCCCAAACTTTGGCTTTTCTCCATGGCGGAGAAGAGCCGCATCGCTGAGCTCCCAAAGGACCGGTGATAATAACAACCCCGAGAATCCGTTGCTCAGTCCGGGCCGAACCTCCCAAATGGCCGATTCGAGAATCTTGTCGTCCTCGGTGAGCTCCAGTCATCGAGAGCCGATCCGTTCCTTCATCCATGGCAACGTGAGGGGCCACCTAGGCAAGCTTCCTAAAGTTCGCGCATAGGTCACAACACTGACTTGTACGTAGCTCCTGTCGACAGTGCCCAGTACGCCCGCAGTGTGCGCGAAGACACGGCAGAGCTCGCCTCGTACCTCTTGTCCGACAAGAAAACAGGCCAGAGCCCGGGCTTTCTCTCCCGTCAACGCTCGCAGTCCTCGGCCCTCGCTCGCGAAACGGCAACTTCGGACAACGAGGAGGAGGACGAGGGCGAGGAGATTGCCCATGTCACGAGCTCCGAGACCATTCCGGAGGTCTCTGAGCCATCCTCGCCCGATGAGGATGGTGAAAGGGTTCCTGAAGACGGCCCATCCATCCTGACGAACCTGCTCAAGAAGTCACCCCCTCAATCGCATCGCGACCTGTCACCCGAGCCCCGACTCGAGGCATTGGAGCCATTGGAACCGTCCGCCCCCGAACCAAAACGAACGCCGTCCACGGGGAGACCGCTACAAGAGGCACAGCGGTCGGCGACAAGACTTGCTGATGGGTTCACTGAGCGCACACCGCTGATTTCCAGGTTGTCATCAGACAGTTTTGAGAGCTATAACACGAACGGCACCACCGACGGAATTGACATGGAGGGGCAGAAGCAGAGGCCTAGGAGGAAATGGCTACACGGTCTGAAGGATCTGACCGTGAATGTGGAGGAGCACATTGCTCATGGCATTCAAATCGTGACGAGTCCCAAGTCTTGGGACCGTCGGGTGCTTTGGCAGAATGCTGTGGTGGCTCCCGCGTCCTGCTTGCCTGCTGTCATTGTTGGCCTGCTGCTCAACGTTCTCGATGCCCTGTCTTACGGTAAGTCTCTTGCTAGCTACGACCACTGAATCATCTGATCTGACTCGACTAGGCATGATTCTATTCCCCCTCGGCAAGCCCATCTTTGCCAATCTGGGCTCAGCGGGCATCTCCATTTTCTATGTTAGCACAATTGTTTCCCAGTTGACTTTCTCGACGGGCAGTATTTTCAAAGGAGGTGTTGGCTCTGAACTGGCACGTTTCTCTCTGTTTTGAGTCTTGAGCCTTTGCTAACCCATCTACAGATCGAGGTCGTACCATTCTTCCATAACATGGCTCAAACTATCACGGACCACATCGGTGAAGACCAGCCTGATGCCGTGATTGCAACAACGATTGTATCGTATGCGATTAGCTCCATGATTACCGGCTCAGTCTTTTACCTCATGGGCAAGTTCAACTTTGGCTACATGGTTGGCTTCATTCCGAGGCACATCTTGATCGGGTGCATCGGAGGTGTCGGCTGGTTCTTGGTTGCCACAGGATTTGAAGTCTCCGCTAGGATGGATGGCAGCCTCGAGTATGACATGGATACTTTCCATAAGCTGTTCCGAAGCGACACGATACCCCTCTGGCTAACACCACTTCTGCTCGCCATTGTGCTTTTTTACAGCCAGGCCAGGGGTGCATCCAAGTATTTCTTGCCACTTTACATCATCTCGATCCCGATTGTCTTCTACTTTTTTGTCTTCTCTTTGGATGCGCTCGATCCCAATTCTCTCCGAGACCAGGGATGGATTTTTGAAGGACCACCGGCTGACGAGCCCTGGTGGTACTTCTATACGCTGTATAGTACGCCGGACCTAAGCCACTGGCATTGACTTGTGCTGACTTTTGACTTTAGAATTTCACCTGGTCGAGTGGGACGCCGTACTGGAGTGCATTCCTGCAATGCTCGCCCTCACCTTCTTCGGTATCCTCCACGTTCCTATCAATGTTCCCGCCTTGGCTCTGCAGAGCGGAGAGGACAATGCCGACCTTGACCGTGAGCTCAAACTTCATGGCTACTCAAACTTGATCTCCGGCATGGCTGGCAGCATCCAGAACTACCTTGTGTACGCCAATACAGTGTTCTTCATGCGATCCGGAGGAGACAGCAGGCTCGCCGGATACATGCTAGCAGCTTTGACCTTTGGCGTTATGATCATTGGCCCCAAGATCATCGGGTTCATCCCCATTATGATGGTTGGCACCCTCATATTCGATCTAGGTTTTGAACTTCTTCTCGAAGCCGTATGGCTGCCAAGGAAGAAGCTAAAAGTGGCCGAATATCTAACGGTATGCTGCGGTATTATACACGTCCACCGAAACCAACTAACGTCCATCTAGGTCATTGTAATCGTTTTGGTAATGGGCATCTACGACTTTGTTATCGGTATTGGCGTGGGCATCATTCTTGCGTTCGTTTCGTTGATCATTCAGACATCGAGAGTGTCTGCTGTTCGAGCCAGCTACACGGGCGAAATTGTTGGCTCGACCGTGCGTAGGAACCCTTCGCAACACCACTACCTACAAGAAGTTCGTCGTCAGATCTATATCGTGAAGCTGACTGGCTTCCTGTTCTTTGGCACGGTCGTCAGTGTCGAGGAGAAGATCCGTGCTCTGATTGACGACAGTGCTTTTACGGAGAGGCCCATCAAATACCTCATCCTTGACATGTACCATGTCACGGGCCTCGACTACTCTGCTGGCGAAGCATTCAACACTATCAGCAGATTGCTGGACAACAAGGGAATTGTCTTCGTGCTGAGCGGGAAAGACGCAGAGAGCGAGGTCGGTCGTAATTTGCGAGCCATGGGACTAGGAAACGACAACATTGAAGTTACCTTGCTTCCAGACCTCAATTCGGCTTTGGAGAGCTGTGAAAATGAGCTGCTCAAGACGTTGTACGCTAGTCAGGAGGACCTTCGGAAGGGTCCTCGTCACACACCGACAGCCAACCTCGATGTGCCGGCGAAGCCGGATCGGGCATCCTTCGACATGGTCATCAATTCACCAAGACGCAACCATCTTTACGAAGCTGCTAGAAACGCGCTGGCGAACACGGAGCTGGCAGGCGCAAAGAAATGGCAAAGCTTCAAAGAGCCGTTACGACTGATGCTCCAGATTTTCCAAGGCATCAGCGACAAAAACGAGGACTTTTGGTTCAGAGCGGTTGGCTACTTCGTCCGGAGGGAATACACAGCCGGCACGCTGCTCTTCACAAGAGGCGAGCCTGCCAAGGGGTTCTACCTGGTCGAAAAGGGCATTCTCCGGGCCGACTACCACTTACCCCAAGGCTCGCTTTCGGAGAGCATCGTAGCGGGCACCACCTGCGGGGAATTACCCTTCTTCTCTGAGACGGACCGAACTGCAACAGTGACGGTTGACAGAGATTGCGTCGTTTGGCGCATGGACAAGGAGGGGTGGAAAAAGCTCCAGAAAGACCAGCCGGACGTCGCCCAGGAGCTTTTGAGGGTGTCGCTGAAGCTCACGAGCGAGCGGATGACCTCCATCACTTCGTATATTCTAACCATGGCTGGATAGTGCATCTAATTGTGATCACCAACCAGCCTCTTTGTTTATTTCTCAGTCATAGGAGTTGATAAGGATACCACAAAAAAAAAGGAGGGGGAAGGGTTTGTCATTTCGGTCGATTCTCATTAGCGAGGTCGCTCACATACTCTATTGTTGATGACCTGATTCTGTTACCCAAGCGTTCTGGCGCCACCAGTGGTCCTCTCTGCATAAGCAAATAGACTTGTATCAGTAAGAGATGCCGTTAGTATTGCATCATGTTCTGTACTTGGGAAGTCTTTCCATTGTGTGAGTCATCGAGCGCCAATAGAGCCGGCCTTGGTGAAGAATTATCCAAGTAAAACACTCTCCGCCGTTGCTTGCTTTGATCATTTTCCCAAGTTGACTAGTCACCACGAGACTTGACAGTCACCTCGTGTTGCTTGGTCACATGAACGATCTGCTCAGTCATTAGAAAAACTGACCTCTCACAGCCTCCCTCAAAAGGCCATTGTCACCGAGTCCTGTCAGGGAACATTTAGCTGGTTCTGGTGTGTGATGTTCTCGGCTTTCATGGTCTACCATTGGTAAGCTTGCCCTCCGGTTTCTGACCCAGTATTCACCATGTCCAACCCCGTCTCAGCCACAGAATGTTCAGGCTCGTCTTTCACCGATCGCTTGGTCACCCTAACTTGTACTGTTGCTCAAAGAGCCAACCCACATTCCTTCATATTTGTAAGTATCTATTCCATTGGGTTCACATAGGCCACGGCTACGCCTGCTCGCCTTCTAACTATCAACACTAACTCCCAAGTCACGCAGTCAATGAACGAGGTGCCAAACCCTCATCCATGGGGCGCATCATCGTGTCTGGAGAAAACAACCCGGTCCGGCTGATTGCTCTCGTTATGGTAAGGACAACCCAGATGAGCAAACGGCACTCCTTGTCGCAGGCGGCCTCTCGAGCCGAGTCGCCGAACCAGTTAGAGAATCCGAGTTGCATGGCGCGAGCGTGCGTCAGTTGCCTAAACATTCTAGAATCCGATGTCTGGTGTACATCATATAGCTTGATGGCATATTCGACTTTGAGTCCCATTGGTCTGTGATAGGCTCTGTCGTCGCACAATCCACCAAAACCGAATGAAATATCGGGGTTTCTGATGGTATCTTCATGTCACACACTCGGCCTCCTCAACTCGTCCGGCCCTTCGTTGACGTTGCTACGATGGACATGCGGTCCATCGTGGGGCGCAAGGCACGAACACTCGGGCAGGGAACCGGTTGTCGTGTCATGAAGGACAGTGAATAGTCATCTGTTTGTTGATAAAACGGATACGGTCCCTACAGAACCTGTAAAAAAGCGAGCTCATCATAAAACATGCCGATGTTGGTGTGCAGCCATTGATGTCTCCTGAAATAAGTACGATCATGGAGGTTCCCGCCGCCTCCTTCAATCTTACGGTGCCCGCGCCGCCACTGATCGCGGCTAGCCATCTCGCTTCTTTAGATGTATGCAATCTTCTTCGTTGCGGATATATGACGTACACTAGACCTATCAGGATGGGAGAGTTCGGTAATCACAAAGACAAGCAAGAGCTGGCCGAGCTCTTCTAGAGCATCACGCGTATTCATACTTCTGAAAATTAGCCGAGAATTGGAACACAGGACGGACTGGCAGTGAATGTCGATACGCATAGTGTACGCGACCTATCCGCGTTTCCTCGATGGCGAGGGCTCCTGTGCTTGCATCTGAAGTCTGCCAGGACATCGCGACAACCCTCTCAAAGGGGACTGCTGCGAAAGAATCAGTGAGGAACAAGGTGGGAAATAACATCGGCCACGCCGGTTGAGCGGGCTATGCAGATACCGGGAATAGCCTACTTGATCTGCAGTCGTAGTATTAATTGCCATCGGGCATGCTCCGCCCGCTTCCTGACGTGGTACAGACAGACTCATCGCAGAGACTAAACAACGAGACTATTGTCACGAGTTAATAGAGCACACATCATAAGAATAAGGGTAAACTTGGCTTGTGTTATGAAAGAGTGAGTATGCAAAAGAGTGATCCTATATATAGGTAAGGAGTGCAAGTAATGAAGGCTGCGCATGTGGGCGGGCACGCGTTAAGCCAAGTACCACGAGCGAGTAATGTATGAAGGTATCGTGGCAACTTTCGAGGAGCATAGTCGAGGTACGCCACGGGCGATGGTGAAAGACATGACTGACGGACACTGTGGTGAAGCATGAGGCAAGGGGCTGGGAAAATAAACGCGACTCGTCTATTGCCTGTACCTATTTCATATATTCGTTCTAGACCACCATAGGCAGCCTAGACCATTTCACCCGGTATGTGGTAAAGTCACCATACGTATAGCCCAGTAAAAAGCACCTCTGGCCTGTGCATGTTGGCTTCCAAAGATCCTCCAACCTTTCTCCGTAGTACTCTTCTCCACACGGGCGAACCCACGGAATTCTTGCTGACGTCGCCCCGTTTGAGGTATTCTTCTTCATCTGCTCACCCAAGGAATGTAGGGCGTGACATCCCACAGAGCGACGCAAAGCCTCATTTGGCCATTTGCCGCTCCTTTCCGGGTTCATCCATCTTACGAACAAAGAAACGGTCTCGGTGTGTGACCTCCCATAATCCCAATCAGTCTGCCTACTTTTCCTTTTACGGCAAGGGCAACTAGGTAGACATCGAAATGGTCGAAGACGGCCAAGGACATTTGATACCTTGACTCCATCGATGACCCTCGATCCTCATGGACCATCGATCATTATGTCCGCCTGGACGGGAGGCGCACGCCATTCTACCCACCTCGGCCGAATGCGCTCACTCTCTTATCCACGACAGCTGCCGATGGTCCAATGTCGTACATAGCCCATGTTAGGCCTCTTGGCGGGGTTTTAGGCAAAGTTGGCAGTAACAGACAACGTCGGAGTTGTGGCTGCCAGACGGACTAGCAGACACGGCGCAGCCACCGAGGCAGCGAAGGGACGACGAAAATGGCCTAGAAGACGAGAGAGTCATGAACCTACGTCCGCTGGCTTCCGTCTTCCCGCATTGGAGCTATCCCTCAACCAGATATTGGCGGACCCGTCGGCAGGTACAACCTTGTGGTAAGTTTAAGGAATATATATAAACTTGGTCTTGCAACCCTGGGTCATTCCGACTTACAAAGAAGACTCTATGCCCAGCGATTCCACTTAAGGTTACCTATGCACCTTACACAAACATCTCCCAAACAGACGGCATTAAACACCACCTTTTCAGTCAACACAGACACGTCGACAAGATGCTTTCCAGTCGACTCTTGACGGTCCTGGGCCTCATTGGGATCGTCGCCGCCTCCCCGCAGATTCAGGTCCCCCCCTCGGATGCCGCCGAATGCCCACAAACTATATGCGTCAACGGCATCAACACGGAATGCAGTAAGCGATGGGGAGGGTGCTACGACCGTTGCAAGCCAGACATGCGGCCGACGATGCCGCCATGCAAGTCGACGCTGAGCCAGTCGGTCGTCTTCAGAACGCCGCACCCCATCCCCCCCTTCTGGAACCTCCCGGCTCTCCATGTACCGTACCCGAACCGTATCTCTTTGAGCAGAAGACCACCATCTCCGACGACGGAGCCGCCTCCCCCTCCTACCGCACAGCCCACACCGAGTGAGAACTGCAGTACCCGAACCATCTGCAGGGATTATATCGACGATTGTGGTCACATGTATGGCGGGTAAGTCACCAGCTCCCAGTCTACCAAGTAAAAGTGTCGCAAAGCCAGTCGCTAACTCGAAGGACTTGAAGCTGCCATGCTGATTGCAAGCCGTGGCCGACGTTCTCGAAGCCGCCGTGTACACCTAGCGTGTTCATCAGCCCGTCAACGCCGCCTAGCCTGGACTAAAAGTGCCATCGGTTTTTTATGTATGCAAAAGGCGAGTGCGAGAGAAAGATGTAGACCTACAGGGTCAAGGGCTGTGACTTGACATACCGACGACTACGGCACTGTTAAGCAAGCTCTCGAGATCGTGATAGCTTCAGAGCCACTGCCAGCCATGCAAGAAATCTGCAGTCCGCCAAGGTTGTTGAAAATCTCAAGCCTGGAGCCGCCATCAATAAGTCTGTAACTGCACAAAATCCATAGCGTATCCTCTAGCGGGATACACACTCCTCTTGATTGACCGTCTATATAGACTACGGTAAGACCGGTCGTGTAGCAGAAGAGCCTGGCCTCCGGATCATAGGAGATAGGAGAGATTATACCCTGCGTTCTCCAGCTTGTGTTGCTTGGGCGACTTCGCCGACGACGGCGGCAGGGCTGCTACAAAGTTGACGACGATCAGGTCGGATCCGGGCGATGCGGAGGCCTCACGGCGGTGGCTGACGGCGAATGGGATGTTGAAAGCCGGAGTGTTTTTCTGTGATGGTGGCGTGCCCGGGGGCGAGTTCACCCATCCGGTGTCAGGGGTAGAGAGGAAGGTTTTCGCCCGACGTACAATAATCAACCCTGTCTAATAATCTATTGAAAATCAGGTGCCGGAAGTGCCCCCTTGGCTGTTGTTTGCTGGTGAGGTTGACACGCCGAAGTGAAGGCCGGCAACGGCAGAAGCTCTGGAAATCACGATACCGGGCCATAGGCCTCTATCGTCTTTATTGGGCAGTGAACCACCAGTAATAGGTTTCAATACGGCACATGGCTTTTTAATATATACATCAGGCTACATCAATGCATTAGAGATGAACTATTGATGCTCTGCCGAAGCATATGGTCCGTTGCATAATGATAGCCAACTGGTACTTACTACCGATCTGCAAGGGCCAACAAACTCCTGCTGGCTGTGTATAGTTCCGGTTTCATTTCACAAAAGAAAGAACACAAGAAGGTATGAAAACAAAACAGAACATAATAGCAGTATGCGAATTATCAGCACGACCTCTTGTATCGCTGCCAAAAGAAACCCGGAGACTCCTTTCGGTAGCATGCCATTCTCTCACGGACTTATGTGCTCCAGGTAGACCAGCCACAGGATCGGCATTGTTATGGTTTGATGTCCATCCCAAACATGACTCCTCCAAACCCATCCGACTGCTACCCAAATCGAAGAGGTGTCGTCCCAAGTGGCCACCCGCCCCAGAAGGAAATGAGACGGTTACACTGAAACCTTAAGATGTTACTACTGTGTATTTGAAACGAAACAGAATGTCCATCCACCTGCTCCGATGCAAGCACAAGGCGTGGAAAAGAGAAACGCTGCACGCACGTGACGTCGAAATCACCCACCTGCTGCCCTTGATGAGGCGCCGTTGCCTCTTTCCTCCTCATTTAGGACCTATTGATTACATATACGGACAGGTAAGTACCTAGGTAGATACCTAGGTACAGTTTGTCATCCAGTGAGGAGACGCTTTCCCCGTCCAAAGCGTTGGATTTTGCCGCCACCTGAATCGACATCCGAAAAGGCGCAGCCCCCCTAAGAAGAGAAGTGGAGCCGCCCGGACAACTGCCGCCGGACACTAGCCGTTTTACCACCTTTCAATATCTTCCACCGGGTAAAAGGCTTCATTTATCCTGAAAACGCTCGCGTAACGCGCCCAGAGAGAGACATGAGTAGTCTGCGGTCGATACTGGGTGGCGGCCGTGTGAAGAAGTCAAAGCCAAACCCGAAAGCGACAGCTGTATCATCACGGAAGAAGAGCGGGACTGGCGGCAGCAGCGCCCCTGCCACCAAAAAGAAGCCCGCGCTGGCGGACGCTGGTTTCGACGACGACAACGATGGTGGCGATGATTTCTTTCACGACAGACTCGATAACGTCGGTCTGGTTGCGGCGTTGGCTACCGATATGTCGCTGCGCGACGTTGTGCAGGCCATCAAGTACACCCGCAACCGCATGTTCGGACCCGTCCCGGCAGAGGCGACTGGCATGAACTCCACCCGTATCGCCGAGGTGCTCAACTTCCGCAAAGCCATGCCGGGCATCGTGACGGTGTCGCACCTGCACGCGCTGCTGGCCTCCCCGACCGCCGTGGAGCGCGAGGTCGCAGAGTTGCAGCGATGCGGAGCCGTTCGCAAGATCTACGTACCGCGCCGAGGCGGGCTGGGCGAGGCCCTTATCGAGATGCCCGAGCTGGAGGAAATGATAGCGCAGTCCGTGGGGCTGGACAAGGAGGCGAAGACGGCCTTCATCAAGTTTCTCAGAGAGAACCCTCTGGCCCAGACGATGCCGCGGTCTGCCTGCGGCCACAAGCAGGCCGATGCCCTGGTGCGCGCAGGGTTCCTGACGGCCAGCGTGCACCCGCAACACGTGAACACACCGCTGATGAATCTGCATCTGCGTCCGGAGGACCGAGGCAGCTTGATGAGTATCGAGGCGGTGTCCCGCGCAGCATCTGGCAGTTTCGACGCCGTAGGCGGCCAGGGAGCAGTACACGCTGCGGGTGGTGGAGGTGGGGCAGTGGCGCTGCGGCGATCCCGTGCCGACGACGTCTTATCCTCGGGGGCCGAATTCATCATTGCGGTGCCTGGGAATGGCTCCTTCTTGAAGCTGGCCACCGCCGCCGTGGGGCATCTCATCCGGCTGGTGTCCAGATCGCAATATAGGGAGATGCCCGTGTCTACGCTGAGGGAGCGATGGGAGGGTGGCGTAGCCTGTGACGAGGCGCGTCTTGCAAGGAGGGCCCGAGTGGAGTTCGCCGGCGTATTGCCAGGTCGGACGAAGAGGTGGAAAGAGTTCTATGGCCTGGAGTTCCACTGGGTATTGGAGGAGGCGATGGGCGCCGGCCACGTTGAAGTCTTTGAGACGCGAAGCGTCGGCAGGGGAGTTCGTTTACTCTAACTGTGATACGCCTGGGCCCGTGTACCTAACTCCTCCATCCACACATCGGAGCAAGGGACCGGGCTTGATGCCCATAAACACGAAGTGAATCTCGCTCATTCGATGAGGGTCGCCGGGGTGAGGGCCGGCGGCGTTCTTCGCCGCCGCCGATGAAACCTTCCTGCTGGGAAACGTGTGGTATCACTTAGCCTCATCCAACACAAGAAACCAGGATATCGTGACTTGCCCGTCAGAGTGTCGCTGTTAGCGTTGCGAAGACTTACGATTCCTCGACCCAAACCGATGAGAATCAAAGCACCAAGTGAACAATACCTCACGACACTGATGACGAAGAATCGAGTCAGCCTCCCCTATCTCGGCTCGATGGTCTATTAACCTAGTTTGGGAGCCCTCTTTTTCCAACCGAAAGGCAGTCGGCAAGATGCTTGCTCATTAAGTTTCCTCCGTATCCTGGCTCCCTACAAGTCGTCGCCGCCGAGCGCGGGGAATAACCTGAGAGGGTGGCGAAAGGCGATGAGGCTCGAGTGTTGTCTACCTAGTAATAGTAGACACATCCCGGGTGCCGATGTTTGATCTCCCATGCTTCGCCTACACTACTCGCAGAGCTGTACGCTGTTGACGCGGCGAGAAGGGCCGTTTTCTAACGATGACGTTCCTGACTCATGGAACGCATCGGTGAATGTGACAGCATGGGCGTCAATCTCCCCTCAACCGTTGTTTCGATTGCTTCGCGTGCTGCTGTCAAACGTCTGAAGGACTCGGACCTCTACATGCCTCTCCCACGCTGTTTCGTCCACCCTTTTCGAGTGACAACCCGCAACACAGCCGGTGACTGAGTCGATAGAAGAAACCGTTGAACTGTAAGGCGATGACTCTGTTTCTCGACACATGCAAATAATGAATAGAAAGAGGCCTCAATGGGAGAGGCTCGTCCTCCTGCAGCCAGCGTTCCAGAGTACCTAGAGTGTGTTCCCGAGCAGATCCTTCCAGGATGAATCTGATTGGCGTCGCTGTATGCTGGCCGTTAGCCGGGGGGGGG
Source organism: Colletotrichum echinochloae (assembly GCA_016618095.1). Classification (NCBI taxonomy): domain Eukaryota; kingdom Fungi; phylum Ascomycota; class Sordariomycetes; order Glomerellales; family Glomerellaceae; genus Colletotrichum; species Colletotrichum echinochloae. The sequence goes on along the minus strand of JADEZT010000003.1, from coordinate 5,331,002 downwards.
GATGCAACACCAAGGGTGAACATGCACGTCGAAAGTTCCTAGTTGAAAAGGTGGATTGGTTTGCTCAGGCATCCAACATTCATCCCAGTTTGTCGATAGATCCGTCTTTCATTTGTCAACCAAGACGCGAGATGCTGCAGCTGGTTTGGTCTGCATCGTTATTAGTGTACTGGGGGTAGGACCAAGAACACTACAAATATGAGAAGAAAAGCAACGTGGGTTACAGTGCGGAGGACGGGTACCCTGCCTAGAGGATGGGTGTATAGTCCCAATCAGATGCTGCTTCAGCCAGCCGAGGGAAGTAAGCTTGATCATGGCCCGTATCTACTATGGAGGAAACATGCTTGTGGAAGACTGTCCCACCGGGTCCTATCATCTATGTATGTAGGTAGACCGTAGGTATGACCGACAGTCAAGGGGCACATACGCAACCGTCCCGTGATTGGGGATTGCCGAGTCGGAGCCTTGCCAAATGCCAACGTCATCAGATGATGCCGAGTTTACAGAAGAACATGAGAACCTACACAAAAGCCCCGTCCGATATCACGGCTCGGCAATGCGGCCCTAATATCCTGAAAGTTTGCGCATCTTGGCTTCTCACCCACCACCCAGTTTTTCTCCTGGGCAACAATATACTTTGGCAACCGGAGAGAGCCTCGAAAGCCGGATAGATTGATAGAGCAGGGAGTCGGCGAGCCATCGACGAATGGGAGCGCGCCGGGGAACGAGAGTACAGTACCTAGTGTGCTTGCCGTCACACATAGACTGGTGACGGCTTTTGCAAAAGGTGCATGGCAGCATGATATGAATGTTATAGTGCACATAAGCGTACAGCAACGGAGGCCTTGCCTGGGCGGAGTGTGCGCGTGCACGCCACACATGGCAGCCCACTGGCTGGAAGAGGCAGTGATGCGATGGAATCCGGAAATTACACCATGGGCCAGGGGGGGCTTGCTGTCAATTCGTAGACATATTTTTGATTGCGAAAACGTTTAGCATTGAGAGCGCTACCCCCAGCCATCCCAAAGTTTCTTTGCCGCAGGGCGCCCTGTCCAATTATCGATCAAAGCATCGCCGTCGTGGATGAGCCTAGCGAAGGGGCTTACTTACAGCTTACTATGTATGTGTACCTACTCGATTCGAGGGTCTGGTGGGTTCTAGCCTCAGAGTCAGTGATGGGCGGGGACTCCGAAGATGGCCGTGATGGAGCAACCAATGTCCGCACTTGGTTTGCTGGTTGGAAACCGGTAGGAGACGAGACAAGCAGCAGCGCGGTGTCTCGGCGTGAGACGGATGCGTTGGGCTGAGCAACGCAAGTCAACCCGTCCCGCATCGAGTTTTTGCCAGGATGGAGAACTGCTTGCTCGGTTGCTTTGCACAGCCTTTGCATAGCACGCATAGTAGTAGTAGTAGCAGTACATAGGATGTGCGTGTATTAAGCAGTGGCACAGCATTAGTACCTACTCCTTCACATGGTGGTCGTGCGTAGAGTGTCATCGGTGCCAACAAGGAACATGCTTCCATAAGGTTTGCAGCGGCCTCAAGGCGGGTGGGGTGGGTGTGGGGTGGGAACCGGCGGCATTGTTGTGAGACCTATGATGTATCCGTACAAGGCAGGTAGGTAGGTAGCGGCGAGAAGAAGTCATGCCACAGGGTGATGGGTGTTGCATCCGCGATGGAAGGACCGCATTTGGTTGTTGTGCAGTCGTCAGTTCTGCAGTGGTCCGAGGGGGCATTTTCGCGATTAGTAGGAGCGTCCAGATCTGCCGAGTACTTGGTGTCCTGGTAATTTGTGGCGGCGCTGCGTGTAGCATTGAGCTAGACCGGAAAGGGGTGATACCCCCTTGCGCGTTCCTGAATTGAAAGATGGCTCCTACAGGGAGCAGGTAGGGGTCGCTGCTTGCTATGCTTGCTGGTGATTTTTTCAGGATTAGCAAGCAAAGCACTGCTTTTTTCAGCTCAGATGCTAGGCTTTTCGCTTAAGGTGGTGTAGACCAGGGATACTATCCACTTCTTAGCTGGATTGCTTATGTAATATCTGACATGCACCCATGTCCAAGATCGCCCTTTTGAGGGCCAATAAGGCCCCCTTGTAAGTGGGTCCGGAAGAACTAATAGTCCTGCTTGCTTGCTATTAGCCGCTTTTTTCAGCCAACCAGCAAAGCACTGCTTTTTTTTGAAAATAGCGCTAAATGGCGACCCCTAGGAGCAGGGGATGCAGCAGGGGTTTAATCTCCAAGTCTGGGCGGCAATTTGACGATGACCAGGCTAGCGAGGGAAGACGACGTGGGCTGGGGCGATGATGAGCGGTGCCTCGGACGGTGCCTGGGACTTCTGGCTAGTCATTTGATGATGGATTAGTGGGCGGCGGGCCCATGGCCCGTGGGGGCACAGAGAGAGAGATAAATTCGGTGTGTGATGTTGGATGTCTTGGTCAGGAATTGTCGTTGTCTCGCACTCTTTGCATCGGATGAAGGTAGGTAGGGAATGACGAGGACAACGATGACGATAACGACGATGATAGGAGCAAATGGACGGAAGAGGACAACCGGGCCCTGCATCCCTCTTCGCCGTTGTACATACGCATTAGTAGTAGTAGTGTACTACTACTACTACTACTACTACTACTACTACATAGGTAGGTATGTATTCAGCACCGGGGTCCGAGTTGGAAGAGAAAGAAGCCCCCCCGATGGGGAGATGAGCGACAGACGAGAAGAAGCCAGGGTAGGGAAATCTCCTCCCCTTTTCTCGTGTGTGTGTTTACATAGTACACTGCATTATATACGAGTAGATAGGTAATGGTACAACGGCACTGACACACAAACATGCCTAATTCTTAGACCCATCCCACATGTCACGTTGCCCGGAATCGCCAGTTTTTTTTTTTTTTAGTTTTTTTTTAGGGGTTTTTTTGTTCCCTCTGCCTCTTTCTCTGTCTATTTGTTCAGTGCTCGCGAAGCGAACCTAAGCTTGATTGACCCAGGCATCGTCCTCGACGTTCGTATGCCCCAATTCTGTTCGACGCAGATAGATTGATACCAAGGTTGGCATATCCAAGCACAACTCTATGTGGGGTCCTCGCAAGCTCCCGTCGCGAAAAAGCAAGCAGATGACTGCTGGGTACGCATAGCCGATCCACTTTTACTTTTTTCACTACTGCAGCTCCCTCCGGACAGACGAGAAACCAACAGGGAGGACAGGAGAGAAGGGCGAATGAGAAGGACCGAAGGAGGGAGGACGGAGCACAAGAAGAGGAGAATGGTAAAGAGAAAGAGCTCAAACCACTCTAGGTAGGTGCAACCTACCTTACCTAGTCGTTGAGGGAAACCAACGTTGATGAGCGCGCCTAACACGGGACCAGGAGGTAATATCATTGGACTGGCCTCGAACGTGCCGTTCATATCACTGCAACATACCCGGACGGGTCTAATAATTAGCCACTCACTCAGTCACTAGCTCGCTCAACTGCGCAGCTCTGCGGGTTAATACCTGCCTATGATCTGGTTTGCCTTTCTGGATCCAACGGTCATTTCCCGCTTATCTGGCCGTCGACTGCACTAATCGCACCGAACTGCATCTCTCATCAACACATTCTTTCGCGCCTTCTTCTTTTCACTCGACCAACAGCTCCTTGCTCATCTCGCCTCAGGAGAGCGCACACCTTTTTGCTTTCAAAACGCCTTCTTCTGCCCCTTCTCTTACCCTGCCAAGAACAGACGCACCTACCTACTCAACCGCCCGAGGCCCGGATCTGCCCCTTTCCAGGAAGCATCGCAACCCTATCGCCATCCCAACTCTGAGCCGTACCATATTTCAATTCCCTTTGTTGCTGCTGGGGTTGACATCTCGCCGTATCGCACTTCGCCCCTTCGCCCCCATCGCTGTAACCTTATCGTTTCCTACTTTTGGTTCGTAGAGCTCAGACGCTCGCTGTCACAGCGAATCCGCGCTCGCGTGTCCTGCGCGCATCGCTGCCGTCGAAACATTCCTACTCGACGACCGACCCCTTCCCTCCGTCCCACGTCCAGCTCTCTGACTTGCCCCGACCTGCCGCCCCAATCCGAGTACCAGTCGCATCCCAGTCCTGCGACTTGAGCTGCGCGAGACACCAGAGGCACCGTGCTCTGCATACAGACGGAAAAGTAAACCCACGCCATACGCCTCACGCCGCCCGCTAGCGTAAGGAAGACAACTTGACGGGGGGTGGGAAAAAAAAACCCACTACCGTCAGACCTTTGTTTGCCCTCCGCACTTGGTCCAGCAGAACCCGGTTTAACCCCCCAAGGAACAGCCTACGAGACATACAAGCCACCTCGATTCGGGGATCCCCCCTCAGAACGCTTGACGCTGGATATCCTTCTACCACCCCGTTCTGATCCACTACCATCCACACGACACTTTCCACAACGCAGCTCAGTATCCGTACATCATCGCGGTAAGTCTTTTACCTCCACTCACTGCCTCTAACCGCTCCGCTGCTTGGGACCGCCTGCTACGCCGCCAGGTCCATCTGCAAGCCATGCTCAATTACCCGTGCTCGCCGCCCTCCCCAGTGCACTGACAGGCTTGCCGCCAGCAGAGTACCGAATCCCGATGAAAAGCTCCCACGTTACCCTGCACACCCTCGACGCATAATAACGTTTCACACGTCCCTGTTCCCGAGGTCGCCCAAAGTCCTCAGATATAAGCAAACTTGCCTACCTTTCCCCGTCCACGCTTGCTGTCTTCGGACGAGCCTAACCCACGCGAGCGGTCCCTTCTTGTCAACGTAATCGACATTCCGACGAATCACCCCTTTCCATCCTCCGAGTTCATGGACCGACCGACTTCTTGACTGTCCCCCGACACTTTAGAAGGCTTCCTGCCCCAGTTGGGATTCCGGCTTCTCGGAGATCACGGATTCTACCTCGCAATCCTTTTTACCAAATGGCGACGACGCTCCCGCGGCCAGCAAGGCCGTCCAATGGCCCGCCGACTATGGCCCTGCCTGCTCTCCCCGTCGCCAAGACGAGAAAAAGCACTGGAGGCATACCTACGACCACGTCCAATCCCAGCCCGGCCACCCCGAATTCCAAGAGCGGCCTGAGGGCCCCTTCCAGCAGTTTTCTCCCTCCCACGTCTCCTGCACCCACTTCGGCACTACCGCAGCCACGTACAGTCTCTGCCGCGAGCAATTCATCGGCCCGGACATTGCGCAAGACAGTGAGCATCAACTCGTTCCCCCAGCCGCCCCGGGGCGACAACCGCGTCAACAGCCTACCCCCTAGTCCACTTGGTACTGACACCTCACGGAACTCCACACGCAAATCGAAGGGTTCCCTCGCACCGACGTACTCTCAGAGCAATGGCGCGCCGAGTCTGCTCAACAACAGCGCCGAGGGCAAGTCGATATCAAGCGCCAGCGTCCGCATGTCAGACGGCCTCATCAGTATCTCCTCACCACCCCAGAGCAGGAGCTCCTCAGCACAAGATTCCTACTCAACTTCCGCGACGACGTATGATGACCCTATCGAGACGGCAAAATTTTCATCTGACGGCACCAGTGACAAGAGAGCCTCCAAGCTTGATGGCAAAGGAAACGTTCTTGTTAGTGTGAGAGTACGGCCGGATGCGAGCGGAAACGAAAATACAAAGGCCGAGGGCGAGTGGATGGTAGATGGGCGCAAGTCTCTAGTTGCGTACAGGGGAAAAGAAGGCGGCGACTACATCTATGGCAAGCACCCACTCCTGGAGTTGAGGACCCATGCTAACTCGGGCCATCAGATAATGTTTTTACCACGCACGACGACAACAGCCGTGTCTACGACTGCATAGCAAAGCGGTTGGTCCGTCGCGTAATGGAGGGTTACCACGGCACTGTTTTTGCCTACGGCATGACTGGTACCGGAAAGACGTTCTCGATGCAAGGAACGGCTTCCTCGCCAGGCGTCATCCCGCTTGCCATCACCGACATCTTTTCCTACATTAGGGAAACGCCGTCCCGCGAATTCTTACTCCGTGTCAGCTACCTGGAAATATACAACGAAAAGATTCACGATCTGCTCAGCATGTCAACCGGAACCGGTGCCGTAGTTGGCGGGCAAGAAGAAATCAAGTTGCGCGAAGACAGCAAGCGGGGTGTATACGCCAGCCCCCTGAAGGAGGAAATTGTGCAAAGTCCAACCCAGCTTCTGAGAGTGATTGCCCGCGGCGACCAAGCACGCAGGACAGCAAGCACGCAGTTCAATGCGAGGAGCTCCCGAAGCCACGCAGTGGTTCAAATTGTGGTGGAGAGCCGAGAGCGGATACCGGGAAACGTCGGCACTGGCGAAAGTAAACGATCAGGGATGCTGCCCGGCGGTGTACGCGTGTCGACGCTGAGCTTGATCGATCTTGCTGGGTCCGAGAAGGCGGCTGAGTCCAAGGAGCGACGGACAGAGGGCTCGCACATCAACAAGAGTTTACTCACCTTGGGCACAGTCATCTCTAAACTCTCCGAGCACAAGGACAAGGACGGAAAGGCCGCCGACAAAGATGGCAAACATCTGCCGTATCGAGACAGCAAGTTGACCAGGCTCTTACAAGGAGCTCTATCGGGCGGTTCTCTTGTGAGCATCCTCTGCACCATCCAGATTGGCGCGGCCGGTAGCGCCGCCTCTTCGAATTCCCACACGTCCGAAACGATCAACACTCTCAAGTTCGCGTCCAGGGCCAAGAACAATATTGTCAGCCACGCCAAAAAGGCGGAAGAGGCTCTCGGAAGTGGTGGGGATGGTGGCGCCAGAGTCCTCTTGGAGCGGTACCGCATGGAGATTCTCGAGCTGAGGCAGCAACTCGACATGCAGGCCAAGGAAAAGCACTCGAACCATGCCGATCCAGAAAAAGAACGAGACGCTCTCGAGGAAAAAGCTCGCGAACTAGAGGCTGAGCACCGGCACGAGGAGCAAATGCTTGAAATGCAGCTGGCCCGAACGGCGCTGAAGGAACGGATCGATCACCTTAACCGTCTGATCTTGAGTTCCAAATCAATTGGCGTCAACGCCAGCGGATCCTACAGTGCTCTTGGCATACACCCTCGGTCTTCAATGGCTTCGGTAAGATCGTCTTTGGCTACTTCAACTAGTGGCAGGCCAATTCTCGAGAGAACCGCATCCATGACATCGGCTTCTTCAACCATTGGCCGTCGGTCAAGCGGTCGTTCCAGCGGAGGTCATCGCCGTGCCAGTGCTGACGGCGGCTTGGGAACGGACGAAGACAGCATTGGCGAATTCGGAGACGGCAGTGCCTCATTGACGGCCCAGAACCGCGCGTTGCAGGCCGACTTGGCAGACAAGACGAGATACATCCAGACCCTGGAGAAGCGGCTCATGCAGGCACGGAGAGCTAGCTCTTCGAGAACCTCGGTCGGCTTCTGCGTCCCAAATAAGGCCATCATGGTTGGAGAAGATCACAGTGTGTCGACGCTGTTGAGGGAAAAGGATGCCGAGATTGCCGAACTGAAGGCACGATTGGACGACAAGGATCGCATGCTGGGTGCATTGCGCTCTGCAGCTCGATCCCGAGACATGGCAGAGGGACACTTGGACGGTAGGACGTCTTCTCTGTACGAACATAGTCCCCCGCCAACGATGAGCCCGCCGCCAGCACCATCAGCGGCCTCGGCCAAACCTCGCACTCGTACCAAGAGTGTCGACGAGATGAGCAAGATCCTGGACGAGATGATTCAAGACCATGTCGAAACAGGCCATCTGGTCAAAGGGGTCAGAGGAAGCATCCGTGTTGCCAACGAACGCAAGCTCGAGGCTCACCCGGAGCTACCCGTGACACTCGAGCCCCTCAAGAACGCGGCATCCTTCGAAGAGGCGAACAAGGTGTCGATGGTGGGCGTGTAGGACGGCTCGCCTGTCGATATGTAAGCTCCGTTGGCTCATCTTGATCGTGGAAGGGGGATGAGGTGACACGGGTAAAGGGTGCCTTGCGTAGGTCAGGCAAGGCGTTTGGGAAGGGTCGATAATGACCTGGTTTTCTTTTAAGTTATCTTCTTATACCCGACACTTTTATATTGCCGTGGTTATCGGCTGAGAAGGCGGCGACTGTCGCCTCGTTCCGACATCAGTCATACCCGTCGGCCTGTTTTACCAGCATAGTAATGATACCTCAAGGAGGGAGGATCCGGCAGAGGCTCCAGTCACGATCACGACGTGCGTCCTGGGTGCATCGGGGGGTCAGGTCACTGATGGTGAAGGAAAATGTTAGTGAATGGCAGGAAAAGCGACGAGATCTGCCAGCGGCTTTTAATATTGCAGATGATTGCGACGGTTCATGTACATCAGGAGGAAGCAGGCCTGGTCAGCTAGCCAATTACGGATGAGCAGCGACGAAATCCAAGAGACGATACTATGTATGACCCATCCCGATGCAGCTGCCCTTGATCATCACCGCGCCCTTGCCGGAATGCATTGATTGCAGCTCTGACATACGACATCCCTCCGACAACATCCGGTGCGGGGAGGTCACACAATAGGACGATTGTAAGTAAGTGTTAGGCCCGTCTTTCAACCGATAAGCGGTGGTGACGTTTGTTTGCTGTTCTGACCTCTTGAACAGGCTAAAAGGGTACTGTTTGCTACTTTCCTCCTATCCCGGCCGAGCAAACCTCTGCCGTGCAACAGTGTACGGGTGGGTTGATTCTGCCCGAAGGTTGGATTTGAGGGGGTTGGACGCAGGTCGCCTTACGAGACAGCTTCTGGACCGACACTAAGAGAAGGAGAGGGAGTGTGTGAGACTGAACGACAATATCCAGACGGGAGGGAGAAAGACGACGGACCAGCATCGCCCCCCCTCTCCTTCTTCCCTTCCCCCCTTCTTTTACCTACTCTCCCTATCACAATTGCGGTAGGAAAGGAGGATGGCGAAAATCAGGGGGGTGGGAAAGGGGTTTGCGAGCGATAGCGGGTCATAACCCTGTGCTAGACGACGCATCAAGGTGTCTGTCAGCCACGACCGGCGCCAGATGTTTAAGCATCCCTCAGGCGGCGCGAGAGTGGCTAGTTACGGCACGACGGCGAGTCACAATCGCAACCCCGGAATCAAAGGGGGGGGGGGCGGCGTAGGCCTGCGTGAATTTAGGGGCGGATAGGAAGTTGGAAAAGGGGGGGATGATGGCGGCGGCGGATGAACTGCCTATGCCTAGGCTGGAGATGTGGAAGGGAGCTTATTCCTAGCGTTGTTTCGTCGGTTGAGTTTGGACAGGAGCTTCAAGAGTGAGCGGGATGGACTTTTAAGCTTTGGGTTAACGGGATCCCCAAAGCACCACTGGACCGGTACGCAGCAAGCAACTGCCTAGCCTCGGGGGGGGCCGGACGGGTGGATGGGGGTGCACGGTCGATTGGAAGTCGGGAAAGGGCACGGGCTCGCGATGAGGGCACTAAGGAAGATTGGATGATGACATTGTTCTCCATGAGATTCGGATGTGGGTTTGGGGATGAGAGTCACTTTCCCGTGAGGGCGGGGTTGATAACGAGGGTCCGATGATTTACGGGTTCGGAACGGTGGAGGGCCGCGTTACGTGGAGGCCTTGATTGTCATGTTGTTTGTTGTTCAACTTGCAGCCTGTGCAATCTGAGTCGATGGGACATTTGCCAACTGGCATTGTTTTCCAACGGATGTTTCGGGGTTGAAGAGGGCAACGGGCTGTGGGGTATCGTGAAGCTTCTGTCTGCCCGATGTATATATACCACGCACTTCGCAGCATATAGCTGACCAGCTTTTAGTTCTTGGAAGGGATGGGTCGCAACAATCAAATTTGGGCTGATTCCCTATGACGTACGAACGGGGACCGATGGACCATCCTCTCGCTGCCCCCTTGGTTTGCTGATGGCGATCTGCAGATAGGGCAAAAACGAGAAACCTAAAGCGTGGTGAATGACTCTTGCCCGAGATCAGGTCAGGCTCATTTTTGCTGTTTCTTGTCTCCTGCCTCATAGTACGGGGGGGACGGGAGTTGAAACCCGGCCTTTTCTCTTTTGCTTGCTTGTGTGCGGCTGCGAGTCGTACGACGTAAAGCAGGTCTTGTCTCACACGCAAACAGCGAGGTTTCGTTGGCTTCTGCCCTGCCCGCCGGTCTGCCACGTCCAAAGCTGTTTACATAATATACATACATACATATATATGCTTTCTCTTCTGCTTCCGGGAACCACCTTTCCAGAGTTTGAGCGACGCGCGAGCGTGACAGTAAAGCTGTGGGGTATCCTATATCTTGAGCCGTTGCGTCTACCAGGGTGCCAACAGCCGGACCAGGCGCGCCAAGAACAAAAAAAAAACGGACGAGATGGAGCATTTCTTTTCCTGTGGTAAAAGGTTATAGCGTACAGCGCGTAATCATAAGATGGGAAATAGAAAAAGGGAGGGGGGGGGGGTGGGGGGGTTGGAAACAAGAAGAAAAAAGTAACTTAAAAATAAACCAAAGTACGAACGAGGAAGGACCCGGGTTACAACAAGGGTACAGGTTACCCGTTTTGCTGTCCACTTGCAGTCTTCTGAACGAATGTGGCTTTAATCATCCACGGTACGGGACGAAAAGCAGAAAACAGGCCGCCTTTGGCAGTTCATCCCTCCATTCACAAACTATTGGTGGAATGAGAGGAACTCGGACTGAATGATGAGTTGACATTGACACGCTACTAGCAGAAGAAGGGGCCGGCGTTCTTCCACTAGCCTCACCGAGGAAGTGATGACCGTCTTTGAGGGGAAGGTGCGGCATCACATGGAGCCAATGAGAGGTGGTAAATAGGGGGTAGGGCTGCCAAAAGGAGAGCAGACTGGCGCGACGTGGAAATGGCTCCTCCTGATTGGCTTGAGTTGCTGGAGAGGTGGAGAATACTGCGGATCTCATCCGAAAGCCCCTGCAGGCACGAGAAGCTAGGCATCTGAATGGCTGCTTCATCTTCCGCTTTTTCAGGGTAAACCCGCCCCTGGAGGTTCTGAAACGTCCTAAATCGTGACTGGTGGCCACATAAGGTGGGGTACGAACCAATCTATTGGCTGCCGTTTGTAGAGGGCAGCCCGTTCCACTGGGTGGGCTCACCACCCCAAAATACTCTCATATACTACCTACCAGGAGGATGCTGGTATAGCCGGAGCCCATGGACGACTGACTTCCTGTTCGGGAACTAGGTGACTTGGGGATGCGTGAACTGAGCCCGAATGCTTGGGTTTCCCCCTCTGTTCCTCTGTATCCCTCTCGGTTGATCCCTCTGCCTCTACACTACATCCGGGCCTATTCGAGGCAATCCACAACCACGGCGTCGCTGCGTTACGGATCGAAAAGCCCCTAACGAATGCAACGCAGCCATCCCATCAAACCCAACCATCTCACTGGGAAGGGCTCTCTGGCTTGGGCTCGTCGCCCGTTGGTGCGGGATCTGCTTGGGTAGGACGATCCCGTGCGATCTGCTTCTGTCCTTTCCGCTTCTGGCATTCGAGCACTGGGCAACCGCAAAGTGAGTGAGAGAGGCATAACAGTCTTAACGGACCAACTACAGACGAGGGGAACCCCTGGACTCGGTTCCCATTCGAGGGACGATCATGATGCTGCGAGTGCCAGAGACACGGTGACCCCGCTGCCAGCCCTGGACGGTCGCAGAGACGCCGCGCTGTCTTGCGCTCACTTACTGACCATCGTCATGTCGAGCGCGCCGCACGACAGGTGTCGAGGCTTTTCCTTGGCCAACCCAAGCCCCCATCTCTCCTCACCAAAACGCAAGAGACGATCCGGACAGAATGACAAAAGCCAGGGCGGATCAAACCAATTAATAGGTACCCGCCCAGCCTCCCGGGTCTAGATAGACCTTCGTCCTTTGTCACAAACGCGAGGCCCGAGTTTCTGCCAGACAAACGAGACAAATAGCTGCCAAAGAAGAAACGGTTCAGGCATTGATGGGCAACAGCTGCCACTATATCCCACGGACGACGGCGCTATATTTGCGCTTCAATCGGCACGGTCGGTCGCTCGACACCACTCTCACACCTCCCGTCTCGCGCGTTTCCCCATCCGCTCGTCCTTTCATCCTTTCATTGGCCAAACCCCCTCCTCGCTCTCCTGTACCTATGCCCCCCCTCCCCTCCGGCGTCGTGGGGTGTAAGACCAGGTGTCGAGTCGCCCGAGCGAACAACTCGTCGTCCCATCTTCTCTTCTTTTGCATGCACTTGATTGCACATCAGTGTCGTACACACGCACCCCTTCCATCTACTACGTATCTCACTGTCATTCGGGCCGGCATCGAAAACAGTTTGGCAAGCCTGGGAAGACCGATGGGCCCGGAGATAGAAGAGGGCTCTGGTTGCAAGCACCATACAACCGCATCGTCCACGCCCATACGTCTGTTTCGGCGAGCCGGTCCCCAGTCTCTGGTCTCTTGCCATCTATCTTGAAAAGGGTCCCCCGACTTCACGGATCGCTCTATACATTCGCAATACCGTAGATGCGGTCAAACGAACGGAACGCCCGTCATCTGCTTTGCAACAGCCTCCTCCCCCAACTGGACCCTGGTCTTTGATGATCGCTGCCAAGACCCACCGGCGGTCATTTACTTCACGCAGTTGATCGCGCCTTTTATCCTCTTCGGCCGGTCCGTCCGGGGATCCTCTTGACTGCATTCTCTGACAGGCTGTGGACTGGGGCCGCTTGCTTGCCTTTAAGCTCCTGCGGCTGCCGTCTACCCTGAAGGCTTCCTCGGCTACCACGGCTCCCAAAAGAAGAAGCTGGGCCGCTTCGACATTGAGCTGCTCACGACCACACGACATTACTTCTCCCCCGTCCCCAGTCTCTCTTCGTTCCTAACATTCTTCTTTCACAAACTGACCTGTCCGCGCCACCGGCCTCGGCCACGTCTTGTACGCAGACGCTGCATCATTCGTCATCCACCGCGTCAACCACCGCATTGCCGTTTGTATACCTCGACTCATCTTGTGCGACCGTTGCTGGAACCGCAACTATCATGAACGCTTCCTAGAAGGAAGAAGACCTCTCTCTCTCTCTCTCTCTCTCTCTCTCTCGTCCATTACCAAGCTTGGCTCGACGCCTACCGACACTCCTTTACTAAAGAACAAAGAAAAAAACATTCACCTGTCGACGTTCCATTTTCACACCTCCGACTTCCCCACACAAAACTTGACCTTTTGAAAGATACCCATTGGGAACGACGCTACCTTGATAGTGGACACGGCCCAAAAAACGACTCTACGAACATTCGCTTCTTTGGAATACCACCTATTTTTACCACCAACGCTGCCTATAATGCGAGCAAAAATGCCGGCCCCACTGGATCTCAGCAAATCCAAGCTGTCAATATCCAATCCGCGGATGAATCTGCGGCGCTCTGCCTCCCACCATAACTCCAGTTACGAGAAGGTCCCCTTATCCGCCACTTCGTCGCGCTTCAGCTTCAACCACCTCCTCTTTTCCTCGCCGCCACCTTCGCCGAGTCTACCGGCCCTCATCCCCCCACCTCGAAAATCACCAATTCACCCGCGGCCCAGCCGCGTGCTCCGGTTCATTTTCTGGGCTTCATTCACAGCCCTGCTGCTCTACTTTGCAACATTCCCTTTCCGAAGTACCTTCGGCGTGCCTGGCCTGAACTTGCCCCACCTCACCACGCATGACGACTTTGAAATGGTTGGGCAGGATGACCTGCCCAACTTTCCGACCCCAATCGTCGTTACCGATCACAGCGGAAAATCCAAATGGACTGTTTCAATCCCTCCGAGCTACGACTTTCCATTGTCGGTGAAGGAATACGGGGACCTGTGCATCAAGTGCCGAGAGGTCGCTGCGCGTGTGAGAGACATGCGCCATCGGATCCAGATTCTCGATCAGGATCTCTTGCATCCTGAGGCTCCGGCCGATCCGTCCTTCGTCGATGTGGAGGAGGCTCAGAAGCTCGGATATCTCCCGGACGTTGTAAACAGCAGATGGCCGAGCAAAGGACAGGGCAGAGACGGGCATCTGGTCGGGGAGAACAAGGACTCGCTGGTGGAGAAGCCTGTCTGTCAGAGTTCAATGACCTTGGTTTTGGAGACGGCAGATGCTGGAATTGGGCACACGATTATGCAGCTATGGACGTTCTATGGCCTTGCACAGAGGCAAGGCAGAGCCTTCTTCATCGACGACTCTCGTTGGGCGTACGGCAAGTACACCGATATCTTCCAAGCGCCCCCAACTCCCAACTGCCGTCCTCCGCCCCGCCACCAGATGGTCCCTTGCCCTCCTCGAGCTCGTCATCTCGTGGTCACCTCCGAGACAGTGAAAGAGCTCTGGGCTGGTTCTCTGAGCAAACCCTACGTTGACCTCCGAGCCCAGGACGAGGAGGGAGTGCGAGAGCTTTTCAACCTAGCACACGAGGGCTACCGAGCCCTGTTCGGTCTCAACAAGGACGACACTCATTACGTTCTCAACAGGGTTAAGGAAATCAAGGCAAATGCACGCGCTGGAGATGCCAGCCCGCACGACAGCTTTTTAGTTGGGGTGCACGTTCGCCATGGCGACTGCCACCCGCTGGAATATCAATACCGTGGAACCTACGTCCCTATGGAGATCATTGCCAAACGCGCCTATGAGATCCTCGAGGCCAACCACAACGAGTCGGGAAGGAATGGCGTCAGCAACGGACTCGCCGAGAAAAAATCGTTCATTGTTCTAGCGTCCGACGACCCCACAGTCTACGATTCTGATGACTTCAAAGGCTCCATGCGTGCTCAGGAGCAGATTCGTCTTGCACTCAAGCAGGAGACCCACAAGGCCACCCCGGACAGGCATGTCATGCATCGTTTCGAGGATGAGTCCTTTGGCTGGGAGGGCGGCTTCTTCGCCGCCATGTTTTGGAACCTTGGCTTGTCATCTATGAGCGCCTCCAACGCCGCGACTGCTAAGAACAAGCAACTGGCTCCTTCGGCCGAGACTCTTCGTCTTCGAGGTTACATCGGCCGGGCGTACATGATGGACCTGGCGGTTCTTGCCGGTACAAGCGATGCAATCGTCTGCACCGTTAGCGCCATGGGTTGTCGTCTGCTTGCAGTCATGATGGGATGGGAGTCCGCCATGAAATCGGGAAACTGGGTCAACGTCGACGGCCCATACGGGTGGACCGGACTGTCCATTTGAACACGGCCACAACTGTAACGGTGAGGAGGCAAGTCGTGTACGGCTCAACTTCCGAACCACGAGGGGAGGCAACAGATAAACTTTACACAGCATGGTTACCGGTGTACGGCGTTCAAAGCGAAGGACACAAAATCTTTTTCATTTTCTTCTTATACATTGCTGGTTTATTCTTCTTTCCGGAATACGAGATACCTCTGTATTTGCTTGTAGCAAATAAAACTGCACTCATCGAATCTGACCAAAAGATACGGCCAAACGGTCATCAGTGTATCAACTAATCACAACCAATAATATGAAAACAAAACTAAGAAACCGGCTTGGAAGCTAGGGCGCTAACTTGCTGATTCAAATACAAAAAAATACATGGTTTCCAACTCAATTTTGAATCTCCGAAACCCCGCGGTGTATGTATTGGTGGTGACTGTCGTATATTGGGTCTTTCCGCCGAAGCTACTGTCCCACATCTATCATGTAGGCGACCAAGCCCTCTTCTGAAGTCCAATGCACACATTTCGGCCTATGAACTAGAGCACTGGTCTTCTCAAGACCTACTAGTGGTTTGGCACTGGACAGCCACACATATGAAAGAGAACGCGGATACCCGATTATGTGGAAACTGCCACTGGCTGAGGCTTCTTGAGCACCTAACAAGGCAGCCACCGGTTTGTTTTCCTTTGGTGCTCAGGGGCGCGGTACTCGATGCGTCTCCGTGCCAGATGTCGCCCACCACAGACATCACCGAGCATCGAGATCACAGCTCGGCCTTCTTCACAGGCTTTGTGATGTTTAAGTCCGGTAGGCAGGGAAGATGGGTCACAGCCCTCAAAGGAGGTCTGATGACGGGGTCGGAGATGTCGAGATAGGAGAGACCCTCATCCCGTCAAGTTTTCTAGCGGTGCTGACTTCTTCTTGCGCGGGTTGGGGTCACGCGAGATGGGTAAACACACCCCTCTTCATTCCTTTTGAGGCCGTCTATGCTGTCGGAGTAATACGAATGGAGCACTACAAAAGAAATCAAGGGTAGGATGATAGCGATACTCGGTAACTCGATACTGATGGCAGTGAATCCCTCGCTGTATCTTGGTTCGTGCCATGGCAAGCCTCTCGAGCCTCTCCGGGCATTCCGTTACACCTGGTCAGAGGCAGAGTCACGAATGAAAGCGTTCTTGTCAACGTTGGTCGAATTCATCACAGTGAGCCATTTATAGATAAAAGTCGAGCTGGAATACTTGGCATTGATAGGAGCATAGAATGCGATCCAGTGCCTCCAGGGTCATGGAGCAAAGGCGAGGACGGGTGTTTAAGAGAATGTATCTTGGACTTTGAAGATGGCAGGTATACGAGGACCTCATCGAGAGGGTTCCTCATAACACACCATATAAACCTCATCACTTGACCAGCCACTTCCAGAGAAAGTGCCAGTAGGAGCCATCATAATCAGATTCGAGATTTTTCGATCAGCACCACCGTCGATTTCTCCGCATCGGCACCTTGATTCCAACCCATTGGCGGCATCATCATCAAATTCTACCCTGGAAAGAGCGGCGATTGATACTCTTGTTGGCCAAGTTCACGAGAATTATCACGTCGTAATCCCGACGCTCTGACCAGCTAGACGCGAAAAGCATCATACAGACGCCAAGAGCATGGTTAGCACTTCCCAATGATAAGAAACTAGACCGGGACGGAGCGGAGGATTAGAAGCGAGTCCATCATATGCCATCATGTTTTATCCGGGATGATTGGAGGTTGCTCGAGAGGAAACATAGGGGTGTTCTGGGCAAACCAGCCATTTCATAAGATGCTTGTACAGCTGACCTGAAGTCCGGGGTCAGGAGCTTGGGGCTGCATGATCCGTCTCTTATTCTTATTCGGATTGCCAATTTGTCAATCAAGGACATGTGAATGGCCAGACGAACTTCTCGGCTCACAGGTATCTGCGTCAGGGGGCCAAAACCCGTCAGGAAGCTGGGCCGGCTGGAGCGATTGGCGAAAAGAAATGGAGAAGATAGTAAGAGAGAGGAGAGAGAGAGAGAGAGAGAGAGAGAGAGAGAGAGAGAGAGAGAGAGAGGAGCGGACCGGACTCTCGAAGCAGTGTGACATCTGCAGGGCAACTTCGCAATGGCTTCATCGCGTTGAAATGTGGTTTCGAGAGTTTGGGGGAATTGGCACATGCATCGAACCATCCCAGCATCCACTGCTTGATTTGGCAGGGAGGGTCGTCAGATACGAATACGAACGGCCCGCTATTGGCTGAGCAACTCGTGCCACCGATTGGTCCCTCCCCTATTAGTTCCCGATTTTCTGGCGTAACGTCTAAGCTGGACCAACAGCAGAGAGGTAGAGGAAAGTGGGAGCAGGTCAGGCGAGGGAACCTGGGTCGAAGAAAAAAGAAAAGAGAAGAGAGAAAAAAGGGAACGTTGCTGATTGCCCAAAGGCGATCTAGGTACAGCTAACTTGGCCCTGGATGCGAGATGCTTGACCGCTCGGAAGCTTTCACATAGCGCAAGCAGCATTGGTGGGTGCAGCTCTGGTTACGCAAAATTGTGGGACCTAACACAACGCGGCAGATATCTAATCTCATAATGGATAATTTAAAACCACGTCCAGAACCCCCTTCTCGGTGCCTTTTCGTTCTCCTCGCGCCACTGATATTCGAGTATTGCGTTCGCTCACAACAATTGGTGACACAGGCAGACGCGACGACATTAGAAAACACCAACGGAAGCACTCTCTCGTCCTTCGCTCTTGCCTAAGCATGGGCCTCCTACAAGATGTCGCGGGACCATTGTCCCAGCAGTTCCAGACACTAGGAACCGGTTTCCAAATCGTCACCATTGTCACCGCTGTCGTTCTTCTCTCCGTTATCCTCAATGTCGCCTCCCAAATTCTCTTCAAGAAATCCAATGAGCCTCCCATGGTTTTCCACTGGTTCCCCTTCATTGGCAGCACCGTCATCTACGGCATGGACCCCCCAGCCTTCTTCAAGGCCAACCGTGAGAAGGTATGCGCGCCCACTGACTGCGGCTTCTTGTGCTCGTGCTGACAAGCATTACCCCCCCCGGAAGTACGGCGATATCTTCACTTTCGTTCTCCTTGGCAAGAAGACCACAGTCGCCCTCGGTCCCCAGGGCAACGACTTCATCCTCAACGGCAAGCTCAAGGATGTCAACGCCGAGGAAATCTACACCGTTTTGACCACTCCCGTCTTCGGTCGCGACGTCGTCTACGACTGCCCCAATGCCAAGCTTATGGAGCAGAAGAAGGTATGTGGACGACCGGAGCTCTCACTCCGCGAAGCTCCCTACTGACAGCTTATGTGCCCCTCCAGTTCATGAAGATCGCCCTCACCACCGAAGCATTCCGCTCCTACACCCCTATCGTGGCCGACGAGGTCACCAACTACTTCAAGCGCAGCGCCGACTTCAAGGGCAAGTCTGGCGTCGTCAACATCCCCACCAAGATGGCCGAGATCACCATCTTCACCGCCTCCCACGCCCTCCAGGGCGCCGAGATCCGCAACAAGTTCGACGAGTCCCTCGCTTCCCTGTACCATGACCTCGACATGGGCTTCACTTCCATCAACTTTGTTCTTCACTGGGCTCCCCTCCCCTGGAACAAGAAGCGCGACCTGGCTCATGACACCATCGCTCAAATCTACATGGACACCATCAAGGAACGCCGCGAGCAGGGTCGCACCAACGGACTCGACATCATGTCCCACCTGATGAACTCCACCTACAAAAACGGCATCAAGGTCCCCGACCAGGAGATCGCCAACATGATGATTGCTCTTCTCATGGCCGGCCAGCACTCGTCCTCGTCCACCAGCTCCTGGATCATGCTCCGCCTTGCTCAGAACCCTCACATCATGGAGGAACTCTACGAGGAGCAAATCCGCGTTCTCGGCGCCGACCTGCCTCCTCTGGCCTACGAAGACCTCGCCAAGCTGCCCCTCAACCAGGCCATCATCAAGGAGACCCTCCGCCTTCACGCCCCTATCCACTCCATCATGCGTGCCGTCAAGTCTCCTATGCCCGTCCCCGGCACCAAGTACGTGGTCCCCACGAACCACACTCTCCTCGCCGCCCCTGGTGTCTCCGGCTCTGACCCTACCTACTTCCCTGAGCCCGACCAGTGGAACCCCCACCGCTGGGACGCCGACTCACCCCTCGCCCCCAGACTCGGAGCCAACGACGCTGCCGAGGAGGAAAAGATTGATTACGGCTACGGCTTGGTTAGCAAGGGTGCTGCCTCGCCCTACCTGCCCTTCGGCGCGGGCCGTCACCGCTGCATCGGCGAGCACTTTGCCAACCTGCAGCTTCAGACCATCACTGCCATGATCGTCAGAAACTTCAAGCTCCGCAACGTCGATGGCAGCAACAAGATCAACGGCACTGACTACGCCTCTCTCTTCTCGCGTCCTCTGGAGCCCGCCAACATTTACTGGGAGAAGCGTAACCCGTAGATTGGTGAATGGTGCAGGGGTTTTGCGCATTCTTGGGGAAGGTGGGGGGGGTTGTACATCAAGCCATTATGACAACGCAGGAGACGGTCAAAGAAAGAGGGAGAGGGCAAAAGGCATATAGACATGAGAAGCGCTACAACGCTACGGTGGCAGACTAAACGATCGCCACTGGATAATATTAATACAAAAGACCGTTATGACATCACGAGAACATCAAAAGCTACCTACTAATTTGCGACAGCGACCCTCTCCTCCACAATTAGCAGGCCTGAAAAAGTAAATGACACATAGTTTTCGGTGAATCGGTGCTAATGAGAGAGGGCCGAAGGGGTTCGGTCGGCCGGCGGTGTTTTGTTTCAAAGTCAGCGTAGCGCACATGGGAGGGCGTCTCAGATATTCATCCCTCTCCCTGCCCGGTTTCTGCTCCCATCCTTCTCGCCTCATCCCAACCCGAGCTTAAGCTCGAGGTGGAGCTCATTCCTTGCGAACAGCCGCGTACCAACGTGGGGTTTTGAGTTCGCCCACTGACGTTGCACAGCCTACTACGCCTACCTGACTACTTTTCGATGAACCCATCCTCATTATATAAAGAACACACAGGACTTGCAGTCGCGAGATTGTTGGGGTCGGAGCCTTGCGACGACGCACGCATCAATTTGACCAATCCAGGATCTACGGACCTGAAGAGGCAATCAAGGACCACAATCGATATGAACACGGAAGACGAAAACTTGGGACCCCTGGTCCGCCTATGGGGCCTACGGATGGAGCAGCTGCCAGCCCCGACCGCAACGTCGGCAGACTTGGCACCGTTCCTGATCGCCGTGCTGCAGGAGGCGGTCCCCTTCATCGACGCCGTCGCGCCCAAGGACGGCACAGCACGGCCCAACGAGTGGAAGGCCAAGGGCAGCAAGACCTTTCCCGAGTCGACGGCGCCCGTCGAGCTGTACGAGCGCATCGTTCCCGCCGCGGAGCTCCAGAAGGAGGCGGCGCGGAACCAGCTGCCGAACGGCGATTCCGCCTCGGCCGAGACGTGGGCGTGCCGGAGGAGCATCCACAAGGACAAGCCGGTCAAGGGAACGGCGGCGTGGGAGGAGTTTTTCAAGTGTTTCAAGGACGACCATGTCGAGGCCGAGAAAGCGTTTACACCGAGCGTCATGGAGGCAAGGGAGGCGCTGGCGTGGGACTGTAATGGCGTCCTAGTCAACGAGGGGGGGCTCTTGTGGGATGATTTCAAGCTCGGCGTGTGGGAGACCAAGCACAAGCTCGCGACGCCGCTCAGGAACCGCGTGTTTCCCGAGCTCATCGTCTCGGCCAAGGCGAGAGGTACCGACGAGTTCGTGGTTGTGTCGATCCCCGTGCTGGACCTTGCGGGTTCGGATCACGGTCAGCTCGCCAAGGAAAAGAGCATCGTTGTCGGCGCGTACGTGAGCGTCGAGCGAGTGCGGAGGCTGCCGACGGGTGCGATTGAGTGGATCATGGCAACAGCCTCGGATGCCAAGGGGGTGCTGCCGGCGTGGATCCAGGCCAAGGCGGTGCTTGGGGTCGTCGCAAAGGACGTTGCGCTGTTCCTCGGCTGGATCGCCGAGGAGCGGGAGAAAGGGACGAGCGTAGGCAAGTGGACGGCCGTCAAAGGCGACTGCGAAGTTCGCCCCGGCAGCAACAACCGCAAGGCGTCGATGACAATGGAGGACGCTGAGTCTTCGAACATGCCGGGAAGGACCTCAAGGCAGGGCATATCTTCCAGGAACGGGACGGAGCCGGTGTTTGGAGGGACGAATGGGACGAACGGGCAGGTTCATGTCTGATATTCTATTCGTAGGTGCGCGTATGATACCAACCTAATTTGTAGTACCAGAAGGTAATGAATTTTGCCCGTGCCTGATCATAGTGCGGTCGTCAGCCATTATAGAGCAGAGATTTAAGCGTTTGAACACATCTTGGCCATGACAACGTCTCCTAGGATCTGCCCCGGGTTCTTTCCTGTGACTGACATCCTTCCTCGGGAAGGTTCCGCCTCACACCCACCGTACCTTCCTCCCATGTCATGTAGATCTGAGGTTGACTTCTGTCACCTGTCCTTCTTTTAGGGCCCGGCTGTGTCAGTCCTCTCAACCACTTTCCCGCTCGACTGTTGAAAATTAACTCTCTCCAGCCCTTGTCTGCCGGGCGATTAGTCTGAGCGTCGGTTGACAAGCAAACCAGCATTGTCGTTTCCATGATTGACACCCTCCCCCCTGGCTCCCTATTTCTGTTCTCATTACTACTCGTATGGACAACGGAGGCAGACCTCTGTTCTAAGATATTCGAGTGAGGATCCCCACTGCGATGTTGCCAATCTACAGGATGAAGACTCGCTCAGCCGCTGCTACAGCTTCCGAGCATAACACGACTCCTTCAGACGCAACCGTATGTAACACGGATGTTTCTCCCGAGCCAGTACAAGCAGAGGCTGCTTGACGCTAACACGCATGACAGATGACCCGCAGCACGTCAACCGGGTTCAGTGCTACGAACACCACCATCCCAGCGACACAGTTGGCATTCAATACAAGCCACATAGTCATACTAGAGGAGCTTCTAACTATGCGACGGACACTCGAGGGCATATCTCGTCGTCAAGAAGCCAATGACGAGACCATCAAAACCAGTGAGACGAGAATGCAAGAGCTGCAGTCCATGCCTAAACGACTTGACGACATAGGCTCTGAACTGAACAACCACTACTCCTCAGCTGAGGAGAGGATTCGCAAGCAAGAGGCGGAGCTCAGGATCCTGGCCGACAAATTAGTTCGGAGTGATGAGGGAAGACTTGACCTGGCAAGCAAGGTAGAGCAGATTTCCGCCAAGATCTCTCTTCGAGCAACGCAAGCAGACTCTCAAGATCTTGTTCCGAGTATGTGACCCTATTTGAAATGAACAATGTTACTGATTGAGGGCAGCCCGCGTTGCAACCAAACGGAAAGAGGAAGATGTGTTATCGGGATCCAACTCCAACGACCAGCCGACGATCCATGCAGTGGTTTCTGACGGACCAAGCACCACGATTAATGCTTTGCCAACGCGAACATGTAAGAAGCTGAGGACTGGATCTTCCAAGGTTTCCAAACACAAAACCTCGAGTTTTCGGAAACATGTACAGGCTTCCAAAAACAGCTACCGGAGGGCACCGCCTAAGAACGGTAGCGACATGAAGAGATTCATTAATCGCTTCATCGAGGGTATTGAGGACAAGACAATTTCTGGCAGGTTGCAGAAACGCCTCCTACAGCGCTTCCCATCGGCAGTTCGAGAGTCGAAATCCAAGAGAGGACCGCGTAGTATTGTCATTGAGGGTAACTTGCATTGGGATGAGGTTTGCCAGCTTCTAGACCCTGCTAGCTTTGAAGAGGACAAGGACGATAATGAGGACTGACAGGGTCTTTCTCGAAGCTGGACCATGAAATGTGTTTTTGGAGCTTGTCGGAAGAGAGTCATTGTTTGCGAAGCAGGATCCAAAAGGCAAAATACTAGAAAGAGAGACAAGGCATGATTTCCCTACTGTAGACTGCTCGGTGCATATCCGTAGGTAGCTGCAAAGCCCAATTTAGCGCCATTGTACGTCAACCAATAATGTGGCTGCTCAAATGATTCCATTGTCGCTGATCATAACACAAACACACGCCTAGCTGACTGAAGTGTTTCTCTGATATTAACCCAGTTCGCCTCTTTCTATATGCCTCGGAATGGGACAACTTTTGTGTCTCCTCAGGCCGTGCCTCTTTTCAGGCTGCCAGCCTTTCAACAACTCTGATCCTCCGAAGTGCGAGAAGCGTTGGTTCACGGCGGACATGCTATTCGGACACCTCCTGAAGGGGGGGCTTTAGAAGGATCCATTCAGAAGCAAGAGTTCCATTTCGCCAGTCAAACTGGGGGTACCCGAGCAACTAGGCGCCTCTGGAAGGAGTTGACAGAATCGTCTACTGGAGAAACCAGGTAACTGGCGCGACTCTGTATATCCGGGCAAATGAGTAAATCCAAACGCAACTGGGGTATGTGTAACCGTAAAGACAACGAGAACGCCATGATCGTATGACAGGAACCAGATGAAGTGATTCATTCAACCGAAGACTGCTTGTTCTCATGATGCTTACGAGGTGGCGGCAGTCTCCGCGTTGGACTTGACGCAGTAGGGAGCCAGGAAGTCGGGGCTATTGGCAATTTCCTCCTTGACCTAAGAAAAAGGGATTAGCTTCCGCTAGCAGGAGTGGTTGTCAAAAGGAACTTACAATATCAAGACCACCGACCAGCTCGCCATCAACCCAGAGCTGAGGGTAAGTGGGCCATTCGGCGAACTCCTTCAGACCCTGCCGCACCTCGTCGTCCGCCAGGATGTTAAAGAAGCCGTACTTGACGGAATGCTCTCTCAGGAGAGCGACAAGCTGCCTCGAGAAACCGCACTGGGGCGAACTCGGGGTGCCCTTCATGAAGAGCATAACGGGCGCGGCCTTGACAAGGTCCGCCAGACGCTTGAACAGCTCTTCTTTAGCCTTAGCCGGGTCAACAGCCTCCTCCGCCGGCGCGGCGGCGCTAGGACCGTTCTCAACGTCCTGGTTTCCGTTCGCCGTGCCGGTGGCGGGCTTCTTCGCGTGTGTCTCGATCGCGTTGCGCACCTTGATGGCGCTGCTGCCGCTGACGGTCTCCAGGATCTTGCCGTTGCGCAGAAGGACGAGGAATGGGACGGCAGTGACGTTGTAGGTCTCGCTGATCTCACTAAGCTCTTCGGCGTTTATGGAAACCCACGATGTCTGCGGGGGGCTGGTGACGGGGTACTCGGAGGCAAGGGTCGCGAGGACAGTCGCCATCTGGGCGCATGGAGCGGCCCATGGTGCGTGGAATGAGATGATGTGGAGGGTGGAGGCTGGTGTGGAAGTGATGTGCTTCTCGAAGTCGGCCACACTGGTAATCTCCGTGATCGTCGACATTTTGATTTCGTGGATCGCGAGCTTTTTGAAAGGTTGGGAAGTTGAGGACGATGCGTCGCAAGGCTAAATCCGCGATCAATGGGGCAATATAAGCTGCCGGCTAGAGTCTCGGACAGAATTCGAGTCGTGTGGAATAATCACCAGAAGAGGGCCGGGTTCGGTCGGACGGACGTTGGATCGCGAAATGACAAAGCTGACGGCTGATAAACCATGGGTCTCCGATACATGGAGGGAGGGGTACTTGGAGGGGCAATTCCGGAGCGAGTTTTTTTTTTTTTTTTGTGGCTACGATTGTAACGGATACATCGATCTCCGCGGACAGGAAACGGCCTACTTGCACGGAGTGATACTCGTAATCGGAAAGACCAGCAGTTGCGTCATCTGGCGCAAGATTTAGGGGGGTTAATTGCATAGGAGGGAGAACCTAAGAGAGCGAAAGCGGCAAACATGCTTAGCTGCTTAGCTACCTAGAACACAGTGCGTCACTGTGCACGCGGTCGGCCGTACTCGTATCTCAAGTACCAGCTGTCCCAGCGCTTTCATGCCCCGCCGCGACACTTGGCCCGACACTGAACAACGCTGAGCTGCGTAACCGACAGCCCAGCGTATTGGATGCTGGCGGGACCGTGCTTCACCTCCAAGTTCCAGTTCCACCTGTGCTGCGCCTCTCCATCTTTCGGCTGTCCACGACTGTTCTACAATAGAGGCGGTTTAGTTTGCTACGTCAGCTTCTTTGCCCGACACAGGCAACTGCCGACGAAGATCTTTACGACCCGACATCTTCTTCTACCTTACCCTCCACTTCCTCAATCTTCCTTCTCCCCTTACTTTTCGACGACCTAACGAATCCCCCACGACTGCTAGTTACGCTCATTGCTCAAACTTGCAATGGCGTCACTCAACCTGTCCATCAACGGACCTTCGATCAAGAGCAGCTACCAGGGCGTCATCAACGGCCCGCCTCCGAAGTCGAGCTCGCCGACATACGCTCAATGGGCACTGTTCTCCGTCCAAGCTCCCTTGGCCAATGCTTTCCAAGATAGCGGCTCCAAGGAGAGCGTGCTTAAGGTCCAGAGCACTGGTGGTAGGTCTCCCCGCTCTTCACTCGAGCTCCCGACGCCCGACGTTGGTCGGCGAGACATACGCTGACAGGTGTCCTTCCCCGCGCAGATGGCGAGCTTTCGGACCTGATCGAAGACTTCAACGAGGGCCGCATACAATTCGCCTTTGTCAAAGTCAAGGACCTTAACTCTGGCCTTCCCAAGAATGCTCTGATTGCCTGGTGCGGAGGCGGTGTCCCCGAGAGAACCAAGGGCTACTTCACCACCCACACCGCGGCCGTCTCCAAGATTCTTCACGGCTACCACGTCCAGATTACCGCCCGTTCAGAAAGCGACCTCGAACCCGAGAGCGTGATGCGCAAGATTGCCGATGCCTCCGGTGCCAAGTATTCAGCAGGCAGCTCCACGACTTCCGCTGCCCCACCCCCGGTGGCCTCCAAGCCTGTCTTCACTCCCACCATGTCCTCAGTCGGAAATGTCAACCCTGTGGTGGCCGCGCGAAACCGCAAGGCCGCCAATCCCGATGACGATGGGTGGGGAGAAGACGCCCCGCCAGTGACTCGGTCGCAACTGGAGAAGGTCGAATCGGCGTACAAGCCCACCAAGGTCAACATGGCAGAGCTCACGAAGCAACGGCAGGAGCCTTCCAGCTCCAACGGCAGCGCCTCGCAAGACCGTCCTGATGTTGTAAAGGGTGCTTACCAGCCCGTCGGAAAGGTGGACATTGCTGCGATTCGTGCCGCGGCGAAGAACCAGACTGACGACCGGCCGGCGCCTGTCAAGGGCTCATACGAGCCTGTTGGCAAGGTCGACATCGCCGCCATTCGCGCCAGGGCGCAGAAGCCATCAGAGCCCGTGGAGCAGGAGCCTGCCGATGATGAACGGCCCAAGTCGCTGGCCGAACGAAGCGCCGCATTCAACCAACCCCAGTCGGAGCGCCTGACATCGCTGCCCAAGCCCAAGGTGGCAAACAAGTTTGGCAGCGCAGCCGCATTCACTGGTACCAAGGCGCCGACGCCCGGCGGTATTGGCTTCGGTGCGCCTTCCGTGCCGGCCCCTCCGCCTGTTGGCGCTGCCAGCCGTACATTCGCCGACCAAGGCGGAAAGACGCCAGCTCAGCTTTGGGCCGAGAAGAAGGGCAAGCAAGGAGGGTCCGTCTCCAACACTGTCTCGCCTCCCGTTACGTCTCCTATCGGCGTGCAGAAGAGTGGCGAGTGGAAGAGTGGTTACGCTGGCAAGTCGTGGGGTCCCGTTAAGACTGCCGAGTACGGCCGTGGCAGCCTCAGCCAGGAGAACACCGGCGAAAACCCCCAGGAGAGGAGTGTTGAGGCGCCTGCCTCGCCCAGTGGCGGCATTGGCGCTCTCCGGGACCGTTTCAAAGACGCCCCGCCCGTCTCTGGTGGAGCTCCCTCTATCCCTCGTGAACAGCACCGGGAAGAGGAGGTTGAGCCGTCCCCTCCCCCGCCGCCGCCTAGCGGTTCCCGCCCCCCCCCTGCGGGTGGATTTGCTCTTCCCGGTCTACCCTCCAGGCCGGCAGCTGCTGAAGAAGAGGAAGAGGAGGAGGAGCCTCAGTCCCCCATCAGGGTTGCGCAGCCCGTCGCTCGTGGGCACGAGGTTGATATGGAGCCCCCTGTGGAGAGAGAACCTCCTCGGCCCATCCCTACCCAAGAGATCGAGCGAGAGCTGCCGCGAGAAGAGGAGCTCTCGGATGAGAGGAATGACATTGGTCGTGGTGCCGCTGCGGCTGTTGCAGAGCATGAGTTTGGTCATGAGCAAATAGCTGCTGGCCAGGCGTCAAGCGGTGGCAAGCGGGCCTTGATCCAGTACGACTATGAGAAGGCCGAGGATAATGAACTTGAGCTCCGTGAAGGCGAGTACGTTACCAACATTGAGATGGTAGACGATGACTGGTGGATGGGCACCAACTCTCGTGGCGAGAGCGGCTTGTTCCCCAGCAACTACGTTGAGCTTGTCGATGACGAGCCCGAACCGGCGCCGGCGGCACGCAGTGCTCCTCCTCCCGCACCGGCCCAAGCGCAGCCGGCTCCGGCAGCTGCTGGGGGTGGCCGGACAGCCACCGCCCAGTTCGATTACGAGGCAGCCGAGGACAACGGTAAGACAGCCTCATACCCATCCCGTACATGTCGTGGTACTAACCAGCTGCCCAGAGCTCTCGTTCCCCGAAAACGCAACGATCACGAACCTTGAGTTCCCTGACGAGGACTGGTGGTTCGGCTCCTATGGCGGAAAGCAGGGTCTCTTCCCTGCCAACTACGTCCAGTTGGACAACTAAATTCAAATTGGTGAAATGCGATTAGAAAAACTTTTTGTGATGGCCAGCGATGCAACGACCCTTGAGCCCCTGCAAGCATTCGCATTATTGGGTTTGGAAGGGTCCATGCCTACGATAGGAATTCAAAATTATGGAAGCTTTGCCCATTGTCTTGGTGCCGCGTGTAATGGAGAGTGAAACACGTTTCTCACAGAGGTGTCAAGCAGATAGACCACGGGATCGCAAAGGTTATCCATCCTCGCGTTTAACCCGCCGACCCGGGCCGAGGCCAAATGACGCAAGGATGCATTCTGGACCGAGATACCGGTCCCGGGGATTGGGGTTGAAAGCCTCTAATCGCAAATGGCACCAACATCAGGCTAAGCAAGGATATACAAGCTGCATGTTCAATTTCTCGAGTGCACAACAAGATAAGGTCATTAACGCGCACCAAAAGCGCGCCCACCAGGGACGAATCCCCTGCCGGAAACAATAGGCCGCACGCCGCAAACGCCAGTGGGAAAAATAATCAACGACGCCGCTGAGCCCATCATGAACCTTCCGTCCCGTTCGTCCGTCCATCAATTCGTCCCGGTCCTGTGCCTCCCCCAGCCCCCCCAACCGTGTGTCCATCCCAACTCTTTCATCGTCTCAGGTTCGTTAGGCCGAGGGGCAGGGAGATGTGCGTCGCAGGACAAACAAGTCAGGGCGGGCAAAGCGGCTGCTTCCCTCCTTGCCACTCGTCATTGTCGCCTGTGGGGCAAAAGCTCAAAGACCTTCCATCCCAGCATGGCAGTTTCGAATCTCATGATTCTCGGACCCCGCCACTTGGAGGGGGAAAAAAACAAAAGAAGAGAAAAAAAAACACCACAGGCTGTTTCAGTCTTGACATGGTAAGCAAGCAACTCGGAAAGCTGCTGATGCTGTCAACGTTGCCACATCTCATTCGATAAGCGTGAGAACCTAGCAGATGTCGAAGCAGCACTCGCAACTATGAGGGCTGTTAGCAATCCCTAACGGAAGAAGGGGCTTAGTAGAGGGGCGTGAGAGCTCACCATTCCGCACAGCACTCGCACGTCTCGTCAATGACGCAGCAACAGCACAGCGCGGCGAGGCAGGCCGTCAGGCAGTTTCCGCCACCCTGCTTCCTCTGCCGAGGCGCCTGCATGGGAGGCTGCTGCTGGTACTGCATCTGGGGCTGGCCGCCCTGAGGGTAATAGCCACCCTGCGGCGGGTAGCCACCTTGAGGGGGGCCGTAAGACTGGTGGGAGTGTTAGCCGTCGGTGTTCGTATCGTACAAGCGGACATGTCGAAGCAAGGAGAGGGAAAAAGGCGGGCGCTTGCATCGCGAAACCGCTGGTATGATGGCAGTTAGGAGCGTCTGGCTTACAGTTTGAGGGTGCTGGGGGTATCCGCCGCCCTGGTTGTTGTAGTAGTCTTGGCTAGACATATTTGTTATTTGATGTTTGGTTTCGATGAATGATACGAGAAAACGGTGAGGCTATTCAGAGAAAACGACTGCTTTCGAATAACGCCCGAGATAATCTAAGCAGCAATGTGAAGAAGGCAGATAGATGTGTATATGCTGTTGGTATATATGTATGAGTATGAAGTAAGTGTGTGTGTGTGTGTGTGTGTGTGTGTGTGTGTGTGTGTGAAACGGAAAGAAATCCTATGACCTTTGGGTGGGTAGAAAGGCGGAATAAAAAGGCGCCCTCCCTCAAGGTGGTCTAGGGATCGATCCCTGTTGCAGTGAGCAATGGACAGGCCTGACGAAGCTGGTGACAGACCAGGTGCAGGTACTCTGGTACCCTTACCTACCTACCTACCTACCTAGGTACCCGGCACCAGCAGCACCAGTAACACCTACTTAGGTAGGTAGGTAGACATCAGGACACTCTGTGAACCTCCGCCGCCCATTCGAGGAGAGCGAGAGCGCTTTGGGGGTGGGGGGCAGACGCAATCAGAAGCTTTCTCTCTTGCTTCTTCCCAGGAGCGGGGATTAATCGGAGAGAAGAGAAGGGGACGGTATCCGTGCCATTGATGACTCTACAATACAACCTGGCCAGGCGAAGGCGATTGATGGACAGACCCGCGTACCCCATCCCGTACGAGCTACGGGCTCTCCGTGCTTGGCTCGGGGCCGCAACAGCAGCTCGGGACCACTGTATCCACCCACTGGTCATATCCAAAGTCCAATTTTGTCTAGAGGTAAGGTAGCGTGGGTAGGTAGGCACTAGGTAGACTGGCTGGCGAATTGATAGGTTAGTCGGCCAACAGCATTCCATCAAGGGCATAGTGTATGTCTCTATCGCTCCACTAGTTTTAGCCCTGACGAAAGTCGACTTTGGATATAACTTGCTGACAGTTCCTTGCAGGCCTTAGCGACCCAACGATCGCCACCGCGGCAAATAACAGCGCCAGCCACGACTGGGGGGCACCCGTGATCCAATTGGAGTGTATCGTGGTTCCAGTGGCAATGATGATGCCGCGTCTGCCCCCACCTGTTTGGCTCCCCTTCCTTTTAGCCTTTGGTTCTTCTTCTTCAACGCTTGATAGGAAAAAAGAATAACGAAGACGACGAAGGAGACTACCGATAGCTCACTCGAGTGGGAGGGGTGCGCGAGGACCCGTTGGCGATGGCCCGTCCTCCGTCTGCATTACACCCCACGGCTGGGCGCGAAATGTGCTTAGCCATCAGCGCCTATGCCATAATGATGACGAGGACGAGCTGTCCTCACCCTTCGTTTGTCTCATAGGCCTTGACGAGTTAGGCTTGACCGCTGTGCCCCCCGAGTGTAGCGCGTCCTCGAGATATCCAAGACGAAGGCGGAACAGGGAGTCATGCGTCCGCTCGAACGAGCGGACGTATTTGCGGGAACAGTTTCCATCACACCTGCGCCACGACATGGCCTCTTCAATCTGACGCAGGCAGGGAGAGAGATGCACACCGTCACCTCTAGGCTCTCACTGTTCGATCGATCAATTCCGAGCCCACAAAATCATTCTCCGACTCGGCACATCGAGATAGACCCGCTAGAATGATACCCGATAAACACGCCGCCATCCACCGTGGCCGTGGGCAGAGTGAACACTACAGGTGTGTAAACGCGTACAGGTCCACGAGGAGGGGCGTTGCTGTTGCTGTACGTTTCCATATCATTCTTCCCATCACGGACCACTAAACGACGTGCGACCCATTCACCCATTCACCAAACCAGCCACCAAGAACCACGTAATACGCTAGTGTGCTTGGCTAAGCCTTGCTAACCCCCGTACAAAGTACCGATACAAGGGCTCAGCCACGCATCTGGGAAACATGCCAAATACCCCGAACCAGACTCGTCGTCCGCAGCTGTAGGCGTCAAGGACGGCGGGAAGCTCCGTAAGTATGAGCTCCGCGATGCACTCGGACTTTTTTTTTTCTTTTTCGACGCCAGTCGAGCAAACAAGAAGCATGTCAGATGACTTGCCGGATGAGAACGATTGCCTTCCCGGACCGACTTACCACACGACAACCTGCGGCAATCGATGCCGGGCTGGACACAACACCCTAGGGCTGAGCGCTGAGCAGGAATGGAATAGGAAAACACGGGATCCAAGCACTGCCAAGCTTTGCGGCGGCGGCTGTCTCGACGGGATGGGCTCAAACTCTCTGTCATCCTTCCCTACCCATCAGGCATGTTACCCTGGTTTCTCCCACCGGTTGAGGGAAGGGTGCCAGGTCAGGCCCCTGCCGGCACACCACATCCGCACTCTACATCGTACTAGACACTTCCGCCCAACGGCCAGCTGACCGGGCCCTTTTCCCAACTGCGCCGACGACGTAATCCACCCAAGCGTGAAGGACCCCCGCCTCCCAAACTCTCTGCAGGTCTGCAGGTAGGTCTGTGACTGCAAACTAAACGCCGCCGTCCCGTGGCCGCTGTTGGCGCGTGTTGAAGAAATGAAAGAGAAGAAAAACCAGTCCAAATCAACCTCAGCCCATCCACGCCCACACGACTCGGTCTAGGTCGTGCCGCCCCCGGGGCCGAACCGGCGTCGTCCTGCTATTCCCTGATACGCCCCTTTGTTCCTCTCAATGCATTTCATCTCGTTAGCGGCTACCTTTATACTGTCGGGACGGGGATAAATCGCCTCATGACCCTGCCTATACCAATAAGACACTACGTACAGAGCAGTAGCAGGAAAACGACCGGCAAAGAAAACCGGAAAGAAAATTTGGGGGGGGAGAGGACCTCAATCGCGCGACTCTCTCGGGCTCCGCCGTTGTGACACGGACAGAGACAAGTGATAAAAATAATGACGAGATGGAAAGTGAACTGTTTGATCGTCGAGGTAAGCCTTTTGAACAAGCATTTTGGGACGGAACAAGTGGAGCACCCAAGGCAAGCAAGAAGCCAAGTAAGCAACTACCTAGGTAGCACAGCAGGCCATTACTATTCATCCACCCATGACCTGTTACACATTGTATGATCTACCCTCTTCCTTCGTGCTCCATCTTTTCTGCCACAAGGCCAAAAGTGACTTGAGATGGCTCCCGGGTACAGGTGCTGGCGTGGTGTGTGTGATACATAAATAGATAGTATGGTGCGTGGGATCTACCCAGCGGCCAGGTTGCACACACGCGGGAGAGCGTCGTGCCAAGAAGGATGGCTGCCGACTGCATATGCGACTCGCTGACGACGCTCGATGCCCGTCATCTGTTTGCTTAATTATCTCGGCCAAGGTGGTTTTTTTTTTTTTTACCTAGATATGCACAAATGAAATATTCGAACAGGATAGGATGCCTTCCAAAGGTGTCATTCGTTTGGTGTATTTTTGCTCTCGGGTCGTTTCACACATTCGTCTCTATATAGTACCATGTAGATGGCGCACTCGCAAATGCTCAACAAACACATACACACGTAAGACTTATTATACACTATCCAACCATCTGTCATTCGTCCCTTATGCTGGTGCACCCGCCGCTGCTTCATCGCTCGTACCTCGGCAATGGCTCTGAGCCTGCTATGTGGTGACTGGACTGCGCAGCGCCTGCTTCTGTGCTGTAACTGTACTGCTGCCCGTAGTCGTTCTCGTCTGCCAATACCGGAGCCGATGGCTCAGCGGCGTCCGCTGGCGGCGCTGACGCGCTGGGTCCGGCGTCATAGTCGTCTGGGAACTCTGGCGGCGCACTGGCTTCGTTTAGCAACCTTCGTCGCTCAAGTTCTTGCTTGTCTTCCGTTCGAGCTTCACGAGCCGTCGAGATATCGTCGAGCGTAGGCGCCGAAGGTTGGTCATCTGTCCCGTTCATTCCATAACGGGGTCGCAAGTCGGCAGGAGGCTCGTCTTCGGCGTCGTAGATGTTTGGCTCTGGTGCCGATGCCGCAGACGGGCCCGCTTCTGATGCTGGGGGTGGTCGGCTCGGTAAGAGTCTCTCCTCCTGCCTCCGTGCCCGCTGTTTCTCCGTCAAGTTACCCTCGTCCGGAACTTGCGGGGGAGGTACGTAAGCTGGCGCTTGCACTTCATCTGGCGCGCTCGTAGGCTGCATCGTGATTGTGGGTTGCCGACTGAGAGATCCTGGCATTTGAGGGACGGGTTGCGGCCAGTAGCTCTCGCCGTCATCCCCGTGAATGTCATCAGCAGGCCAGGGGCTGGAAGCCTCCTCCCTATTGAGAGAGATTTCACGCATTTGGAACGTGCGTGACGTATTACTCCGGCCGCGCACCCTCGTGCTGTCTGTCGTGCCCAGAACAACCTCGAAAACGACCGATATCACTCCCTTTTCGCGTCGTAATCGATCAGTGTCTATCACATTGCCTCCCCAGGAAGTGAGCACCGCGTTGTTGCCATCGGTCGCGCCGGATCCCGGCGCGAACTGTGCCACTCTCGACTGGCCGCCCCCTTGCAGCTGACTGGCAAGCCTGCCGCCCAGGTCGACCAGAACCTCCACTTGGTATTTGAAGCTCACCATGTCGCCGGGCACGCCTTTGATGGTTGGGAATACGTCTTCTGGTACCTTGAGCGATGCCGTCACTGTTGTCTCCATCGTTGCTGGGTCGATTATCAAAGGGGCGACAGACTGGGATAAATCCTTTCGGAAAACACTGAGAGACGATGTAGATGTCAATGAAAGACCACCCAAGCCTGTCCGCGATCGCGGGTAGTAATCTTCCTTCGCGAGCTTGCGGGTCTCATCCTTCGACATGATGTCGGCAAACATGGAGGCGGGCGGTGCTGTGTCGACCCTGCCTTGTCGGTACATGGTGACAATAACGCCATGCATGCTCTTGATCCGCTTGATGTGTTGGACTGAAACCTTGACTGATACAGTGTCACCCGGTAACGCGCCTCCCTTGAGCATTTCGATAGTGGCCGTTATCGTCTTCTCGTCGACGGCTTGCATTTTGGAATTTGACAGCGAACTGCTGGCCATCTGAGGCTCGGCTCGCGCTAAACTGATGCCTGTGCTCGAGCTAACGGTGCTGTCGCCGCTGACTTCGCTCTGCACGTCTGTGTGCGTTGGACTCCGTGGATGTTCTTGCGGATCGTGTGTATGGTCTTCTGTGGGTGCTACGGGATCGACTGCACGCTCAGCATCATGGTGTTCTGCGTCGGAGTTATTTTCGTTCGCGTCCAGTGCGGGGGAAGCCTTGTCAAGCCCGGCTGCTCTTTTGCGTCTCGATTTCTTAGATATCGGCTCGAGATAGATAGTCCGGGGACGAGGAGGGGCGAGGGGTCCGATGTCTATTTTCTCCACCAGCTGAATCTTCCTATCGCAGGACGACGTGGGAGAAATCGAGGTCGGGCGCGTCAGAGTCGCTGTTATCATGTAGGAAATCGTGCCCCGTTCAAACTAAGAGTAGTGGCGCGTCAGTACTGCGTTTCACCTTTGCTGGCGGAGAGGTCAGGTCATACATCAATGCTGCTGGGCAGCCCCTTCTCAGGGAAGATCAAGTCGAAGTTGAATTCGTACTTGCCAGCCTCCAGCCTCCCCTCACCGCTGAGTACCTGCTCGTCCTGGAAGAGAGAAGCGTAGCCATTGCCATGGTACTGTGCCGACGACCGACCGGATAGGGCGGGCTTCGCGATCGGGGGCTCGCTGACAGCAGGCCCCTTGTGCACGCGAACATAGCCATGCAGTGCGACGGTAAGGTGAGTGATGCGGATGGGTTTGACCACAGTCAGGACTACCGCGCCATGGACGTGGTCGCCAGCCGAGTACTGGCGGTGGGGGTCGTTAGGGCGGACGTGAAAGTCGGCGAGGTTCCGCGAACGCGACCGGCTGGACAGAGCGAAACGAGAGAAGAAGGAACGAGCGGATGAGGTTGTTTCTTCGACGGAGCCGTTGGATTGCGAGTATGCGCCCATGTATGCAACGACTTGCGGGCCGGGCCTTTGGCTGTGTCGTAGATCGATCGGGATCGGAGTCGGGGGCAGTCGGTGGTGGTAGTGACGGCGACGGTGAAGGTCCTGATTGAGGGCAATGTCGACAGCGATGGAGTACGTCGAAGACGTGAAGGATATGGTCGAGCGACGGACGAAGGGAGGAGATGGGAGGAGGACGTAGAGAGGTGGCGCAACAGAGGCGAGGACGACGGCGACGATGTCACCCTCGACGTCGGCATGCAACGAGGGGATTCGCAGAGCGACGCCAAAGTAGTGGCTTGCAGCGGTCGGGAGGAAAGAGGGAGGCCGCTATGTGGCTCAGAGTGTCTCAGTCGTCTTGGTGGAGGTAGAAACGGCTGCTCGGGCGGCTGGACACCGGCTCCACGAGATCTCGGTGTGTCGTCGGGACGGGCAAGGGACCTGAGCGTGCTGTGCTTTCGATAGGGCCGACCGAGAGGGGAATTGATTTGATGATGGAATGCTAGGCTGAGATCCGAGAGATGCTGGCAACAGATTCCTTGGTTGCATATGCCAAGAGCGAAGAGGGAGCCTTGCCAAGAAAGCTTCGCTTTTTCTAGAAATCTCGAGGGTTCACAGTCTCAGATTGCCCGTGGGTGCCCGGGGGAGTTGAGGAGAAGAACAGCCTAAGGCACAAGAAGTTGGGGCGATGGGGGCCACGTTGGCTGCGCCGGATGTATACTTGTATTACGCGGCTGCGGACTTTAATTTCCCAAACGAAACTAGACTGGTTGACTGACTGACAGGCGCCGTCTTAAGCGGGAAATGGTGTACTTTGAAAGGCCCGAGGGGGCGAGGGGGCGAGGGGGCGGGGAAAGGGGGGAAGGGGCGGGCTATTCCAAGTGGACGGACTCGAGGTCGAAGAGTAGCGCCCGTGTCAGTGACAACGCCGAGTGTAGATGCCAGTGAAGAGAGCGGCCCCAATTGCATACTACCTACCTAGGTACGTAAGTTCAGTGATCCCAGCTCAAGTCAAAGCATGTGGAAGGGGAACGACATGGGGCTTTTTGTTGTAAGGGAACCTGGGCTGGATTGGGCTATGGGTATGGGACGGGGGATTGTAAAAGCGGATAGAGACAAGAAAGAATCGGAACGTTTTTGCACCCGTTGATACATCATACCAGGTAAGACTAAGTGGCACGTACCTGGTGAGGAGACGGGGGTTGCTGGTTGCGGAGTTACAGCATCTTCCGATGCGTTCCCTGTTAATTTAGTTGCCCTGTGCCTGCCCGTCCTTAGTAGTAGCCCGACTTGAGACGCCTTCCCTACTTGCCTGACTAAGGCTTGGGAGTCAAGACTCTGTCCTGTGGCCACCCGAGTGACTACACTCAGTACTGTACTGTCGTACCTACCTACCTACCTAGGTAGGTAGGCTGTCTTTCTTTCGCTCTTTCTGTCAAGAACCACACATGTCAACCCCTCCCGTCGTGCCGTTGGAGCCATTGACGTCTGAGCTTGCCGGGGGCGGGGGAAGCGGTGCCCTTCTTGAATCTCATCAGAAGCTGTCTCAGGATGCTTGCTTGCTGGTGTGTGAGGGTGCTCGTTCGCGTACGCGGCAACTGGTGCTTCCTCCACATCGATTTTGCAGAGATGCGTGGATTTTGCTACCCTGCTATCTACCGCGAAGCTGCCAGGGGTTGTGCATCATCTGGGTTCATCGACAACTGAGGGTTACAACTGAGGGTTACTTCGAAACAGCTTTTCTACTCGCAAAGGCACAGGTCGCTGTGCAACCGTCCGCCCACCCCACCCAGTCATCCGGCGGAACTTTTCAAGGTGCTGCGGTTGACGGACGGTGGGGGCATGATGTGTTCCGAGCACTCTCTAGTTCTGTCAGTTGCTTGAGATTGGGACACGGCGGTACAGCACGAGACCGAGTACCGAGACGTTCTTTACTGCTCTTCGTCTTCCTATAAATCTCGCGTCTCCGTTTCCATGGCCCGAAGACATTACGGCTGATTGGCCCTACTCCTCCTTCTAGCTTTGCCTATTGGATACATGTTCGCAATGAAAACTTGTAGGACACTTACGTGAGACTGATTGCACCTCAACCTCGACTGATGAAAGAGAATATCGTCGTTTGGTTCAAGCTAGGTAGGTACATGGTCCCTAGAGGAGACCTCCTTCATCTTGTTTGTTTGCTCTCGGCAAATAAACGCGCCAGCCAAGGCCCGAAAGCCAGATGAGGCGACGGTGCCACACGTAAGTGATAGGCTCCATTGTCTCATACCGTTACAACCGTTGGTAGTGGTAACGAATCTTACCCGGAGCGCAACATAGGGTTTTTCTTGTCTCGGGGGAGGGGGTTCGCCTTACCCTCGGATCAGGATCAGCGATGCTGGGCGTAAAGAGACCCTGGGAACCACTCCTTGGGAGGTGAGCATGAAGCCGGCCAACCAACCGGCCCTAGGTAGGCTCCGGCACCTCATTCCCGTTTCGCCTCGTCATCGTACGGATACTCATCTCACATTTGAGCGTGCGCTAGGTCTCTGCAACACGGATCATATTCGACTCCCTCGGCAAGCCCTGTTTCGTTTTGACCGTCATGTGTCATACTATTAATGTCTCGTCTCTATTGTCTCTTACACCGCCACTACCTCCCATGATGGCCTTTGTTCGATCATTCCCCCCCCCAAAATGTTGGCCATCCTCCATCATTCAATCCCCGGTACCTCCAATAACTATCTACGCAGTAGCCCTTCCATTCAACTATCCACACAAAGTCTTCGACATACAATGCTTCTGCTTTGCTGGCTGTGTTTACCAGCTCGCAACAGAAATCCCTGAATGCCATATGCTATGCCTTTTCCCCCAAACTCCGATGCTATGCAAAATGACAAATACACCACAAGAACGCCTTCTGCCTTCGCTCCAGTCTCGCAAATCAATCCAATGCATCGCCACTGAGAATGCTCGACAGGATACCTGCACCCACGCCCTCGGCAATGTTCTCCATTTCCTTTTCACCGACGCAACTGGCCACTCGCTTGTCTTCTCCTGTGGGAAGCACCGACTTTCGTCCTCTTTTGCTCGGTGTTTGCGTCGCCACAAGGCCACCTGTCTTCCCATCGACAGGGTTGATTAGACCCAATGTCTCCAAACTTCCGATGACCTCTCGAAACTCTGAACTTGACAGCGGATGCAGGACCGAGTCCCGCGTGCAAAGGACTGAATACGTATCGTATAGAGTTTTGACTGTCGGTGCCAGCGTCTGCGACTTGGTGGGTGTACTCACACCAGTGGTCATCTTTGCCGCTCGGCTGCGCTTCTCGAGGGCAACCAACGAGCAAAGTGCCGCCTTTTGCTGGAGGTTGAGAGCTTTCAGTCGCTGGCTGGTCCCGTTGCTGAATGCCGCTTGAGTAACTTGATTCAGGTGCTTCAGGAGCACCCGCGGGGCACCCTCGACCGTCAACGCCTTGAGAGACGCCGCTGCGACGTGAGAGACACTCCTAGAGGAGCCGCTGGAACCAGCCATGTTGAAGTTTTCACCAAGAGGCTTGCGGGACGGTGTCATTTGCAGAACCTTCTCCCTTGCCTCGTTTTCGTGCTGACGCCTGGTCTCTGACTCAACGACGTCCAGCGCGCGTCGACAGATCTCGAACGCTTTCCGCAAGTCTCCTGTCTGACTCGCAACCTTTCGAGAGCAGAGTTCAACGGCTGCAGGATGGAAAAAGGGGAGTGTTTTTTCCTTGCTGTCGCTCGGCAACAGAGTCATTAGGCGCGTGGTGATGATGCTCTTGATCTGGGCAGCCGAGTACGGGTGAAATGGAAGAAGCTCGGGCTTGAGGTTTTTGGATTTAAGTCGTGGCAGAAAACGGTCTGTGAGGTCGAGCGCGTTCGCAATGCCGACCAAGATAAGTCGCGACGGTTGCTGCAAAGACCACTCAAACAATCGGTACAAGCTCTCCAAGCCCATGGTCAAGATGTGGTCGATCTCATCCAGGACGAGCAGGTAGACAGGCGAGTCCTTCTTCTTGGTAACAAAAACCTTCTGCAGCTCTTCCATGGCCAGAGTTTCCGAGAGGTCGCCGTCGTACCCCAAGAGCTCCAGTAAGGTGTTGTACAGGTCCTTGGATGACTTGACACTCATACAGTTTACGTATGCTTGTCGTACAGTTGTAGACTGTGTCAACTCTCCGGTAATCTCCTTGACCATCGCACTCTTTCCCGTTCCAGGGGGCCCGCTGACGTAGAGGCACCCGCTCGGGTTTGAAGAATAGCACCGCTGGACGAATTGGGCCACCTGCTCTCGTTCCTTTTCGCGTCCCACGAGTTGACCTGGATCAGCACCTCGGGCAAAGAGCTGTCGAGCAGAGTGGTAAATGGTTTGAAGAGAGCCAGGCGTGAGGGGAGACTGAGGCGTCAGCCTCTGGAAGAGCCTTCCGGCAGACTTGACTACCTGCCGGGGCGTAGATGGAGAATTGGCGAAGACGTCTCGGTGTCGTGGAGTTTGAGGCGTGATTGGGATTGTTTTTGAGCGAGTTTGCGAGCGGGAACGTTTGCTCCTCTTCGAGACAGGTTCGAGGTAGGCATCATCGTCACTCTGGCAATCGACGGGCGTGGCTGCCCCCTCGGGGTCTGCGTTCTCATCGTTGTCCAGCGCAGCTTGAGTTTGCCGTCTGGTGCGCTTAGCGGGAAGCTGGATGTCGTCTGGGCGGTTGTGAGAAGAAACACTTCGGAAGCAACAAGGGTAGATGTGATTGAACTTACCCTGATCGTGAACAGATCTCGTCCGCTTGCCAAGTGAGGCGCGAGACATTGTTAGTGATGATGTGGTAGAGGAAGTAGACAGCCGCTATTGACAATGCTGGGGAAACAACGGGGAAGACTGATGTCGAATTAGGAAGAGTCGTGCGGCGGATGAGGTAGGAGAAGTTGGGTGTGGGAGCTTACAATTCCATGTGGAACTGCAGACTCTTAATTAAAGTGGTAGGCGCGCGCCAGCACGATGACCGGGGAACGACGCGATACCGGGGTCGCGCTGCGCGCTTTCTCGCGATTTCAATTAAACACGGTACCACAAGTTCTAACGCGGCCTGTGGGCCGTGCTCACGCGGACTCCGCTCGTGCACTTTGTCAGGACTCAGCTTACCAAGGCTGGCAATGACGCACGGTTCAGCCCACAGTGCCGTCCCCTCCCGTCCCTATTTACACTGTGACCCCCTCTGATTCCCCAAGACCGACAAACAGGGTGGCAATCAACGAGACACCAACGGAGGTGCCCGGTGATTTCAGCATGGAAGCCGGACCAAGCCGCCTGCCTCCCTTACACCTCCCTATTTTCTGGCCTTGCCTCAACGTTCTAACCTTTATCGCAATGAGGTACCCCGTCAAACTACCTCTTTTCTGTCCACCATATGAGCGTGGGCTTGGTCAGGCTTTTCGTCTCACCTAACCCGGAGCATTTTGTGAATAGATCCTGAAGTTGCAAGGCAGCGAGCGTCTTTGTCTCTATCCAAACTTCCGATTCTCTCGGCTCGATTTCAACCGGCATTCCCGGTCACTTAACAGTTGTTGTCTATAGGCTGAACCCGTCCGTAGCATCACGCCTTGCCAACATGGTCGACACGCCGAAGCAATGTTACAACTCCCGGGTGGAGGAGTTCAGGGAAAGAGAGTATCCCATGCTCAAAAGTGATCTCGTCTTCCCGGTATTTCATGGTGTCTTGACATGCTAACTCAAGAACTAGATTCAGTCTATCTTGACCATGCTGGATCAACGCTGTATTCAAAGTCTATCATCGATAGGTTCTCTTCGGAAATGATGTCGAATCTGTTGGGCAATCCGCACTCGGCTTCATCGTCCTCTCAGTTCACCACTTCCCGTATCGAGGACATCCGCCTCAAACTTCTCAACTTCTTGAACGCTGATCCCGAGGGATTCGACTTGGTCTTTGTAGCGAATGCCACCGCCGGGATCAAACTTGTATCGGAGGCCTTTCGGGCTCTGCCCGGGGGGTTTTCATTTGCTTACCACCAAGCCTGCCACACGAGCATCATAGGGGTTCGTGAAGAGGCACTGGGGAGCGCGTGCGTTGCAAACAACAACATACAGAGCTGGATTTCCGGAGAACTCCCCTCCAACTTGCATGAGCCAAGCCCGCATACGCTGTTCGCATACACGGCCCAATCTCACATGGATGGCCGACGCTATCCCCTGACATGGCCATCTCTATTACGACAATCGCCCACTTCTTCACAGACGCAGGTATATACATTGCTGGACGCGGCTTCACTTGTCGTGACAACGCCTCTAGATCTCAGCAACTCGGAAACGGCTCCCGATTTTACGGTTCTGAGCTTGTACAAAATATTCGGCTTTCCAGATCTAGGTGCTTTGATCGTGAGAAAACAGGCCGAGCCAATATTTAATCACAGGCACTATTTCGGCGGCGGTACTGTTGATATGGTGGTTTGTGGAAAGGAGAAGTGGCATTCACCCAAGACGACATTCCTGCATGAGCGTTTAGAGGATGGCACTTTACCATTTCACAACATTATCGCACTTGATGCAGCGTTGGATGTTCACGCGGAATTGTTTGGAAGCATGGCTTGCGTGGCATCGCATACCGGTTATTTAACAGCTCGCCTCTACGACGGACTGGCCGACCTCAAGCATGGCAACGGAAAGCCGGTCTGCACCATCTACTCGCGGCCAAGCAATGAATTCTCCGATCCCGATGAAAGCGGTCCCATCATATCATTCAACATGCGCACCTCTGCCGGCGCTTGGGTCAGCTTGCACGAGTTTGAGAAACTCGCAGCGTTGAAGAATTTGCACATTCGGACTGGCGGTGTGTGTAGCCCAGGGGGCATTGCCTCGGCACTTGGCTTGAGCCCTTGGGAGATGAGGAACAATTTCTCATCTGGTTTTCGCTGCGGGACGGACCAAGACATCGTTGCCGGGAAGCCTACTGGCGTGATCAGGGCAAGTCTAGGCGCAATGAGTACACTTTCGGATGTTGCTTTTTTGATCAACTTCGTGAGTGAGTTCTATCGAGAAGAAGTCGTAACGACCAGCGAACATCACACCGCAATGTCTCCTTCGTCTGCGGGACTTCAGGTTCAGGGCATCACTGTGTATCCCATCAAGAGCTGCGGCGGCTACTCTGTACCTTCTGGGACGGCTTGGGAAGTTAAGCCTGAAGGGTTGGCCTGGGACAGGGAATGGTGCCTGGTGCACCAGGGATCGGGGCAAGCGCTCAGCCAGAAACGGTATCCGAAAATGGCTCTGATCAAACCGGTCCTTGATTTTCAGGGTGGTCTTTTGCGCGTCATCTACCGCGGTAGCAAAGCATTGCATCTGCCTGATGAAATCTCAGTTCCTCTTTCCGCAGATCCGCGCCAATTCGAGACACTAAGCTCACCTCGGACGAGGTCTTCTCGCGTGTGCGGAGACAACGTAACGACATATGTTTACGACAGTCCTTCAGTCAACGGTTTCTTCAGCGCCATTCTCGGTGTGCCTTGTGTATTGGCACGATTCCCGGCAGGCGGGCAAGGGCTCGGCATGCGTCACTCGAAAGCCAAGGTGCAAAAACATCAGCAAGTCAAGATCGGAGCGCCGAATACGTGCCTAGGGGCTTTCCCAGAATTGCCCTCACCTCCAGACTCAGATTCGGAGCGAACGGCAGGGAAAATACTGCTTGCCAACGAAAGCCCAATACTGGTGATCAACACAGCAAGTCTGCACGCCCTTAACCGCGAGGTTGAGGCGAACGGTGGTAAGCCCGTTCCGCCAGAGTCGTTTCGGGCCAACTTAGTGATCGGCGCGATTCGAGATTCCGATCAAACGGCATGGGCAGAAGACGGTTGGGAGAGTCTCACCATAGGCAAGGAGTATTTCAAAATGATGGGAGCCTGCCACAGATGTCAAATGGTTTGCATCGATCAAGAGACTGGTGAAAGGCACCAGGAGCCATTTGTGACGCTGGCTAAGGTCCGAAGGTTCGATGGCAAGGTTTA
Source organism: Colletotrichum echinochloae (assembly GCA_016618095.1). Lineage (NCBI taxonomy): Eukaryota > Fungi > Ascomycota > Sordariomycetes > Glomerellales > Glomerellaceae > Colletotrichum > Colletotrichum echinochloae. The sequence continues at coordinate 5,287,741 of JADEZT010000003.1, read as the reverse complement.
CTTCGGTACGCACATGGGATACGAGCCAAAGACCAAAGTCGTAACAGAAAGGTCGCAATTTCCAGCTATAAGGGTTGGTGATGCAATCAGTGTGAATGCCAGGGCACCATCATCAGCTTGACATAGGTAGAGGTGGGGATTAGAACAGTATTGAAAGAGATGCATGGTTCACAACATCAGAATTCAGAAAGGGGGGGAGGTCGTACACCTAGACGGTCAATAACAATGACTATAATCCTCGTGATGTCAAAGTCCTCTTTGCCAGGATAGCCGATATCAAAAGTGGTACTCGTCGGTCCGGTTAGGATGGCTCTTGCCAACCCAAGTGGTTTTTTGTTTCTTCTTGCGAGGGTGGGTCTTGACGATACCTAATTACAGAAAGGGAGAAAGGACGGGGCGTTTCACAGCTATGGAATAAGAAAGCTTCGACTCTGGTAGGTCGATATCGACATATGCGGTACGTACAGTGTACAGTATACAGTATATCGCCCACCGACCCGACCTGGCACTGTTACCAGTACGTGTCGTATCCTGCAGCCTGCGACTCCCAGGTCTCCCTCCTGCTCACTTATTCTGTCCCTTCCGACCTTGCAATCACCAACACCAAACAAGCCTTGTCTGCCATCTTCACCCGACCGCCCTCCCCACCTGCCACCAAAAACTGAGGAAAGCACTGTGGACTTTGCTACCGAGAGCCGGGCTCCCTTGGGCATTTAAAGACCCATCCGTCACCCCATCCTCTTTCTGTTCTCTTCTAACTCTGCATTATCTCCATCCCTTCTGTTCCAAAGTTCATTAATTCTCAGCCAACACTGCGCCCCTTTGCACACTATGTCTCGGTGAATACTCACTCGCGGCCATATCGTCAGCCTTCTTGAACCCTTTTTCTCGAGCTCAGCACGTTTCTGCTTTCCCCTGCCAGCTCTCTCGAAGCGTCACCTGTGGATCCACTTCATGTCGGCCTCCTGGCGCGATATGCAACACCATATGGTCTCCCTGCCTTAGCAGGACACTCGTAGACACGGATTCGACCTGGATTGATATTTGGCTTGTTTTGGCGGCACTAGACTGTCGATGGCATCATCAGCAGTAAGTATTGCATCTTCCTGCAATTCATCATGGGCATTGAACTAATGTTGATGGCAGCCACAGCCTTGCACTCTACCTCGGCCACCTTGACGTCATTTGATTCGATAGGACTTCTACTTCGCCAATCGACAACTGTGACCAGACATGCTGTGTCTTACGGTTCTCACCAGGCGTACCGTGGCACCCACACCCAATACCTGCCTAGTCGAATGGCTACAACTCAGATAGACCACTGGCTCACCTGCTTGGCTATCTTGCTAGCTCGTCCTGTGTAGGACATCAAAAGGCCGGCGGGTTGCATCGAGACAACGGACGAGCGACATACGATGCATTTGAAGCCTACATGGTCCGCTATGAATCTCGTCATGGCGTTATATGTGCGTCACATGTGGTATGTTTCAAACTCCCAATCGGCAGGACACGGCTGACCAATTATAGTAACGATCTCTAGGCTTGCGATGTTTTCCTGGCTGGGCAACCCAGACATACGACCGCATCTCATTATCTCGGCGATTAGACTCACCACCCAGTTCCTGATGGACTGCGACGATAACGACATGTGTTTCTGGTACTTCGGCATCGTTGGGTCTTCTTGTGCCAGCTGGCGCGAATAGTAAGTCATTGCTCCTGTAACCTTGATTTTGGCATACGTCATTGACCAATCCATCAGGGAATGGAAACGGAAAAAGACGGCGCCTTGATGGTGATGTGTCCTGGGCAGGACGTTAAAAGGCCTCGGTCCTCGTACGTTGAGGGCCGAACGGGTGGGCTTGCAGCTCGGTATGGGTATGAGTCCCAGAGCCATTTGGAATGAACCACGATGTTTCATCTCCGGCAACCCCAACACGCCATTTGGCGTTGAGTCCACACATGCTCGGATCATGAGCGTTGGACGGAAGGGCGGCTTCGGCGCCCTACATTAAGAAACCTTGAGAACAACATTTGACGTTTCTCAAACGGACTTCCGAGACGACTCGACGGTAGTCGTCTCTCATTGTGTATCACGAGATCGACCATGCCAGTCGTTTCTCATACTGGGTTCAACTCTCGGCGGACGATCTGTCCACCGATTGAATGCGCATTCTCGTGGATGGCCTATGGCTTCCCGAGCATTACTGTGTCAAGTGCATGTTTCGACATGCTCTACTGTTCATCTTGCTCTTCCAACCACATTGGTTGGACAGCTGCGCGCTGTTGAGCAGAACCCGTCGTTCCAACAGGTGGATGACTGTCGGAAAAGATCGAGCAACACAACCGCTGTCGGCATCACGACAGACGGGGGTAGCATCTGTGTGCTATGCGTGCTGTGCTACCCAGTGCCAACCAGGCGGGGTTCTTTCTGAAGGAGATAAGCGCGATAGTAAGGGCGGCATGCCATAGATCGTTCCACCACAACCAACAACGGTTTATCGCGGCAGAAGCCACTTTGCTCCGGAGCCAGCATCTCGGACTCGGCCGAGGAGGACCTACCCCACGATCCACGCCACCACCCCTTGGGTGCCGATACGTGGGGGCAACGCTTGCGAATGGGAACCAGAGGGTTCAAGGGCTTGGGCTGGTCGCGTCTCCCAGATACAGTCACATTGGTGCCTGTTGAAAAAAGCTCACTGCTCGATCACAGTTTCGGGGTTGGTAACGGCGGTCACTGTGGCAAGGGGGAGTAACAGGTGGGGTGTTTGGTTTCAGAGAGGGATGACTTTTGAGTCCCTTCTACTTCCAGCGTCCTGAATCATCGAAACACAAGCCTGGCTTTAGCTACCATTATTTGTGCTTCGGGAAATCCGAAGCGGATCAAGTGTGACAGTGGGGAATAGCAGGTGGGGGATTGCCGTGAAGAAAGAGGGATGACTGTTGATTCCCTTTCAGATAGATTTGCCTTGACGGTCATAATTCAAACCTGACATTTGTTCCCAACATTAGCGTCTAGTAGAGTTTGGGTGATATTGTAATAATTTGGCTCCTCGTTTCCATCGCACCGTCAGCACAAGCTGTGCTATTTGTGTTCGCTCCGCTTCGGTGAGGAAGAGGGAAACCAAACCTTGGGGTTAATTCAATACTGCTTACCTTGCAACCCCTGGATGGCGTTGGAAGGGCACATTTGCGGCCAAGGGAAGTGTGGCCAGACGACGATTGAGTATTTTCAGGTTGTGTACTGATCATGATCGTGGTCCGCCCACGTACTCGTCTATAACAGCACATTATGTGGCGTGCAATGCCCATGCAACGAGGCTTCGATGGCACCAGCCAACTTATGTCGGTGTGGTTGAATTCGCTTCAACTAAACATGCAACAGCAATACGCGGCAACCTTCGCTCTGCAGGCCAAGTAAAATACCACTCCCTATGCTCCAGCCATGGGACACTGCCATGTCGCTAGTCCTCTTGAGATGACGGCAATCGATGTGACATGGCACGGGCCAGTCGTAGCAAAACGAAGCTTACATGACCGTAAAGCGAAGAGAAAAAACAGAGAGTCGAGACCTTTGAAAGAAAAGGAAAAAAGGAGCAATAGACATGTGCTTGTTAAATGTGGTATAGTGGAAGCAGAGATGACAATATGAATTCAGTAGATTTTGGTCAACCTCTATTGTCGCCGATAAGTTTGCAGTTAATGAAAGGTTTGGCACTCGAAAAGTTGCACATACAAGATGCAGCACCTCATCTGTTTCCCCCGTCCTGCCTCTCGAACTTGAAAAAGACTCATGCGGAAAATTTCACGTGTTTTTGCTAAATTCTATGCTATACTACAATCTGAAGGCCAACGCCATGTAATAAACATCCTCTTCGGTCTCAAAGGACTGACCCGTAGCGCCAATTGCCCATCAATCGTACATGTTGACATATATTGACATGGTTCATTATTTCGGAGGGCTGGCAGGGCCACGAGTCCAACTAATTCTTATCAACAACCTGCGCCTGAGAAATGTAAGGATCAGACATACTTGTGCCACATCTGGCCCAGGAAGCCGGGTTGGGGCTTCGAGTCGGTCATGGACTGTCTGCGGGCAGCAGTACCATCGTGACGCTTCTGGTCCATGAGACCTTGGAAGAGGGTACCAGAGCTCTATTCAGTGTGTCGTGGTTAGCTGGGCCTCACAACGAAGCAAGTGGTATGTTCTGGATGATCTTACGCGTCTGCGACCAGTAGGGGAAACGGGAGCGTTAGAGTTCTTTCCGGCGTCCATTGTGGTGATGTTGCGGTCTGGCTTGCACTATACGTGAAGATGGGTTGCTAATAACAATCGTTGATTGATCGGTAAAATTATTTATTGTTTGATACAAAAGGGCAGAGTTCTCAGTATTGGCACAGGGTGCAGTGGGAGGAAGGTGAGGGTATATATATTCAGTTCAGCTCTCCCGACCAAGCTGAACCTTTCACAAGGTAGCTCGACATACCGGTACATGCTTTGGCAAGGGCTTTAGGATATGCTAGACGAGAGGCGTCTCCCCAACAATGACTTCACCAATGAGACCGCTGCCCACACCTCTGACACAAGGGATGCGGGAAAGCTTGTCGATGCGCCGGCCAGAACGATGACGGTGTTTACTCGTCCACATCGCACACGACGCCAGTCCCCCACCCCTCGGTAAGGTAGTAGCGCGAGTTTACTAGGTCAGTACGTACACCGGACGATTAGGGGCTTGATTGATGGCTTGTCAACTTGATGATCAGTAAAGTTACACTGAGTTTTGTTCTGGGGATGTTGAATTGCACGGTGTAGCATGACGAACGCCGTGGCCCCCATCCTCCATTTCTTCTCCGTCCTGGCCTATTCCTCTGTCTCTCATGCGCAGATACTGCTGGGGAGAGCCGGTAGACATGGGGCCACCAACTGCTCGTTGCTCGCGTTACCCCGCGCGAGTGTGGTCTGATTCCACTCTCTGGCTGAGATAGGCGGCGGGAACGGCAGCTTAGCCAGTCAGATGCCGTCGATCCCGGGCGAGTGACATGGTCCCTTGGTCTATCATTATTGAGTTTGTCTGTCGGAGAGAGAGGAAAGGGGTTACGGGGGGGTCCAACCGGGACGGGATGGCAAACACAGGCCGCGGGGGGGGGGGGCTTCGATGTGAATGCTCCCTATGAAACACTGGACTGCGAAAGTCTACCACGAATCATGAGCTCAACACATGATGGGGGGATCTCCCGATGCTGCGATGCACCACCCCATTTTACTTTGCGAAGGAGCCGCCGGTCTGACGAAATAACTGTGGTGAGCTAATAAGCAAACACATGGGACGACCAAGAGATGGAAAGTGTTGTGGGAGTGGATGTCATATGCTGGCGACGCAAGCGCGTATGTACGGATCATCCCTCATATTCTCCTCGCCGCGGAAGGGAAAGATCGTTGGGGGTGGGAGGTAAAGTGTGGGGAAGCGCCGCCGAGCGGGAGCTCTGCCGGCCGCGCCGCAGCGTCCAATCATTTCAGTGGCAGCCAGCCGGGCCAACATCTATCTAGGTAGCTAGTACTGGTACGGTGTAGGCCCGATGCGGCCTGCACAGGATCGAAAGGGACTGCAGCAGCAGACCGGTTAAGCTGTTGATGGCTACCACCTACCTAGCAGCTTGGATGCTGGACGACCGGTAACACGACAGGCAAAGCAAGCTTCTGCGTCTGCATGATAGACTAGTATCGACCGGAAACTCTCACGCCCGCTCTGGGGAGCCGTTCAAACAGGCGTCAGGAGATCCAAGACATATTCTCAATCGCCAGCGGGCTGCTGCTGTAGTACCTAGATAAAGGTAGTGCACACTAGCTACCTAGGTATGTGCCTTGGCACGCTTGGTAGGGACGCTAGACGCTAGCAGCAAGCCCTGCCCAGGGGGCCAGCCGTCCCCTTGGGTGAGAAGTTGGATAGGTAGGTACCTGGCCAGATATGGCCAAAGCTGAGAGGACGTGGGCGTCGATTCATGTGGTCGATCGTGGGGAAGGCCGATGATGTCGCTACTATGTACATGAAGGAAGGGATCGGACCCACCGGGATGGCTTGGCCCTAATATGCATCTATCACACATAGCTCCGATGATGCACCAAGCTCATGCCTCTTCCGAGGCGTATTCATCCAATGCAACGACTAGTGACGTTTATCTGACTCTGTGCCCGATTCCGTCCCTCCCTTTGCACATACCAGTTCTGGAAGGGAAGCCACAATGGATAACCACAGAGACGATGTAAGAAAACATGGAAACGTTGGAAGATATTGCCAACCGAAACAGGCTCAAATGAGACTCCACCCAAAAGTCCTCGGTCTCAACCATTTTCAATCATTACCACCTCACAAGGTTCCGTCAATGCAATTATTGTAAAGATTGACATGGTTTATTGCGAAGCCTGGAGCGGCATGTAGAAAAGAAGCTAAGCTGGTAGAAGAGACGATTACAAGATAATTCCAGATGTAAGGAGGGCGATGTGCAAGCTGCTAGAACTTGCAAAGACCGGCAGCAACATTAAAACGCGCCCAATTAATAATTATGGTTTCACCGCTAAAAAAAAAACCCCTTCCAGTCGTTCTCAAAAGTCCTTGGCACAGCCGTATGCTGGGTTTGGGGGAGGGTGGTAAAGATTGAGGGCAATAAGCCGGGGCCAAAAGTTGATTTGGCCTATGGTCGAGTTGATAAAACTCGTTATGGATCGTGCAGTGCAGTTCCGTGGCCGCAGAGCACCCTGCCCAAAAGAGTCGCAGGCGTCGCAATCAGCAACTTAGTTACTGGGAGTTACCAGAGAGGGGAACGCCGGCAAGGATAGGGTTCAAGTTGGCCAAGAGATTTCGCAAGAGACTGTCCAAGTCACCGGGACTGCTGCCGGAACCACCGCCCAAGAGGCCGCCGAGGAGGTTGCCGAGGCCGCCGAGGAAACCGGAACCAGTGCCACCGGAACCAATGCCAAGAGTACTAAGAAGATCGGTAATGGGCTTGGTAATGTTGGCGAGAGCGGTTTGGACAGCAGGAAGAAGAGACCTCAGCACATTAATTGAATCAGTAGGGATGGGGACGTTATTGGGCGCTGATTGTGATGTTAGCGTTCGGTCGAAACGGGTGACGATAGGAACTTACGAGTGGCTCCGGAGAGACTGTTGACGATGCTATTGATGACTTGCTGGAACACAGCGTACATGGCAGCAATCTGCGTGCGCTGATCCGCGGGGAGATTGGCGGGAAGGTTCTGGGCGCTTCTATTGGCCTTTTCGACCGCAGCCCTGATCGCGTCGATGATAGCGGCGTACTGGGCGGCATTGAAACTACTACTGTCGATGGGAGGAATAGGATTGCCGGGGAGAGTATCGGTCGAAGGCACGCGGAGAAGGCCACCAAAAATCCCGTCTTGAGCGAATCGTTAGATTGGCTGACTCCAATACAGTGTGTCAAGTCATGATAGCTTACCAAGTATGCGGGCATTATATAGAAAGTCGCGGAAAGGTACACCGATGGACGAGACGACATCGGCGTTATTGACGGCAACAGGCACGGTACCAGGCGCGGTACCGGGCAAAACAGACACCTTTAAGGTGTTAGGGGTGCTGGTGCCGATGGCCAATATGCGAGGCTCGAGATCACGCTTCTCAACCTTGGTTGCCTCGACGTTGGCGATGGCGACCGGGCTGGCGATGGCAGCGCCGAGGAGGGTGGTAAGGATGAGAGTGGTTTTCATCTTGATGATCTGAGGTTCCGGAAACTAGGGGTGATGCCTTTGGAAAGAGTAGAGAATATCGGAAGACTTGAGAACCGAGAACTGGAGCGGCTGACTATCCTGTAGTAGAGTCGTAGTGTGAATGTTGAGATGGGAGATGTTTCCATCCAGTGGGCAGAAGATGAGGTTTTTTATAGTCCATCTGGTCGCCGATGACTTGATGATTTCTCCCTCAGCTTCTTTCGCAGCTTTGTTGTCCTCGTTGACGTCTGGTCCAAATCCCGTCTTCGTCACTCATGTCGTCTCTCCCCTCCCAGCGCCAAGGCAGCAACGAGATCCCCGACGTGGGGTTCACGTTGATCTCTCGCTGGCCAGGCCCAGCTTGTGAAGCCCTAGAAGAGCTTCTCACAAAGGTCTGTCTCAGATCGCTTCGGCACTCAGCATCGCGAGTCAACGAATGCTTCCATGTACGGGCACCGAAAGCCAATCATCTCAGCCCCAGACCAAGGCGGCCTAGGGAGGGCGGGAGTCTCAGCTAGAACGCCTTCCACAGCTCTTGATACCAAACACGGCCAGGATCCGATCCATAATTCTGGCAACGCGTCGCCACATACGTACGTACTTGCTCTGCGGATACCTAACTCAAAACTGAGACATTCGATGTCCTACGGTATGGGATCGTGGCATCTTTCCCCTTGTTTTCTCATTGCGCCTCTCATCCGCGAACAGCAGTCGGAAATGCTCGCTAAGAATCACAGTGTCTTTTCAGCCACTGCATACCACCCGTTGGCAATGTTGCAAACCTTCGTGGCCACTAACCCTTATTGATAAGACTGCACAAGGTGGTCTCGGCCGGCAGGCTGCTGACGTTTGCGGGGATGACATAGTGTAATCAGAGCTAGGGCATTCCGAGCCGGCCGTTATATTCGCCGCCGATCATCGGTTCACACTGCATACTACACGTTTCTCGGGTGGTGCGATGCCGCGGCGTCGCACAGCAACATCCGGCAGCGTCGAAAAAGGTTGCCCCTAGATCGTCAGGAGATCCATGGTCCCTATCTTTTCCGGAGATATCATGACGTGCAGGCTTTAGCCTCTTGCCGTGTTGCTTGTGTCCGACTCTCCTTTGCTATATGCTCTGTTTGCGTCTTTTGTTAAAGGTCGCTTCAAACAAACTTATGATGGTTACTGAGGGAGATGGAGAGGGAGAAAAATAAGGTCAAGGCTATTTTGTCTCAGCCCCCAGGCCTGGGTACTTTCCCCCTTTGCCGATTTTGCCAACGCGAATAATATCCATGTGTCCATTCTATCTCGGCCGCCGGGACATAGGTGTTCATGTGCTGGAGAAAAGAAGTGACCATTGACATTCTTGCTAAAGAAACAGAGGCCGACTCAAAGCCCCATCGAAGGGGGACTGCCATATGACATTCCCGAGAACGCAACCTTGGCAAGGAGCGATCCGGGGCCGGCGTCGGTGCATCCCTCCCATGTCGAGATTATCCTCTGTGCTTGCGCGATATGTCCCCATCAGAATGCGAGACATTGAAAGAACATCGAGGCCGGAATGGGATCGCCCATGGCTGCTTAAGCTGACCGCCTTGGGTAACGTACAAGCAATGTGGAGTTGTTTGCTCTCCGGATACCATACACAGGCACGCCTTTGATGACACCAAAGCCCGGGTCAAACTCGATATCAATTACCTAGTCCGAGGGGGCGTGATGGAGTTGGCGATCTCAGTCCCGATGTATGGATCGGCTGGAAGCCATGTCCGAAGCTTGTCAAGATGGAAGCCCGTGAGGGGCTTTTGGGGTGGGTGACATTTTGGGGGGACAACCATCATGAGAGGATCGAGGGCTGCATCAAACGTCATTTCAGCACATCACGTACAAAAACAGATTTTTCTCTGTAATGAGTTCAGGGACTCAATGCCTTAAGGAAGCGAAGACGTCGATTTCTTAACGCTGGTGAGATGCAGACACTCAAAAGCATCGTCAGGGCGCGCATGGCTATATTGTTTTTCCACGTCGTTGCCGACACAACTTCCCTCCTTCCACTATGTGGCCAAATAAGCGAAGACATACCGAGTAAGAGTTGACGCCGTTTCATCACGGCTAGCCCCCAGCTACAATCTCACAAACAGGTGTCTGGACTTGCTCTTTTTGGTCTTGTATAGGCGAGGACCATCATCAGGCTCGGTGAGGGCGGCATCGTATGAAAATCATCCGCTTGGTCGCCCGCTCGCATCTCCTTTGAATTCTCCGTCTCAGCCGAAGTCCTTCTCCGCCCTTCCAGAGCGTCAAGAGCCTCTTGCCGCATTCTCCAAGAGGTCCTCGCTTTCTGTTGAGCGCTGAGCTCCTTTTCGGACTGCCAAGTCCGGAGGTTGTCACCGACTTCGAGGCTATAACAGTCTGTGCGGTTACGGTAAACCCGGTCTCGGATGCCTTTGACAGGGTTTGTGGGAAGGCTCGGTCCGGTAGCAGAGGCAGCCTTCTTTTGTTTGCTACGCTCTGAGACCTTACGTCTCCGAGGGCTTGTTCCGTCTTCGTGGCGCCGCTGCATCTGGCTAAGCCGGACTTGGCTCCGTCCCGAGTTTTTCAGCAGCTCCCCCTGCTGCGAGTCTTGCTGGGCACCGTAAATCCTCCGTCGCTGCCCTAGTTTAGAAGATTTCTGCTGCTGGAGTTCGGGGCCGATCGAGGCCCCGTGAATATTGCGCGCCATCTCAGGAGACACCGCCTCTCGCGCGGAAGCCGGTTCAGACCCTCCAAGTCGTGCTGCTCCCAGACTTTGGTAGCTCCCAACGACCTCCGCCTCGGCTCCAGGATGCGGGTCTGGAACTACAGAGAGATCTGGCGGGTGGTGGCGCTTGACTAGGCGAAGTCCAGAAACCAAACCGCCATTGTTCTTGGAGGAAAAGAGCCCATTCCCTCCCCTTTCTCCGAAAACCTGGTTTTTGAAGTGATGGCGCGCATCGTTAGCTAGTGGTCGGACAGGATCGTCATCCCCATCTGGTCGAATGAGAACCTCAGTTCCGCGAGACGTCGTCGAGGGTCTTGCAGAGGTGTCAGATACTCCTTTCGCGCTCCCCTCGCCATTGTTTAACTCGATCGTTTCGGCATTCTCTTCTGTGGCCACAAAGCTAAACCCAAGCCTGGCAACCTCGATGAGAGATACGAGGTTTTCTATTTCCTCACTGAGAGGTCTTGTTCGATCGGTTGTTCCTCCCCCCCCTATCTGGCGGCCTTCTATGTGAACATCCCTGCCGCTGTCCAGCCCCCGATGAACGGCATGGTGAATGGCTTCGAGATGTGTGCCCCTGCCTGCTGCAATACACGGGCTGTGAGGGGGTGGTTCAGGAGCTGAAATGGCCTGGCTGAATACGCACGATCGGGATGGCACCGGGGCTGCCTTGGGCAAGAACCACAGATCTGTGTGACCACGCCTTGGGAAGTAGCCAAAGAAGCAGTGCGTTGATGCTGATACCCCTTCTCGCAAGGATTGCCGGATCCTCATATTCCCGTCGAGGTCTCGGTACAAGACATACCTGGCGGTCTCCTTGACATACGCGTCTGTATATGCTTCTGCTCGTTGCCACCAAACGGGCACATGTGCCATATCACTTCGTTGCGCAGGACCTCCCGAGTCCTTCTCCCATAGCCTTCCCCATTCATCTTCCCAGATGACAAGGTTTTCGCGACGATCTTCGACGGCCCATTTCGCACCATCCGGCGGGTCATTTGGGAGTCCAAAACGCCGACGGTCATGTGTGCTCCGATGCGGTGAATAAGCTCGGACTTTGTCGTACGCAACCGGGTCTAAAACACGGGAATCATGTCTGTCGGGTCGCGAAGGCGGTTCGCGTGCTGTCCCAAGGGGCCCAGAACAACGACGGTGGTTTTGCATACCCATGTTTCCGGAAGCAGGATGAGTTGAAATTTCTCCATCTGGGTTGACTGCCCCCGGGTGTTGTCGGTCGCTATGATTGATATGTAATGCACCTCAGTAGTCCGATCTTTTAGGTTCATCAGAAAAGCTGGAGGTCTCGTGAGGGCAACACGTCATCTTTTTCATGCTTCACTGGTATTGGGCACTTGATAAGCCCGAGACACGGGGTAGGCGAGGATAATGTTTTCAGGATTTGATGTATACTTCGGGTATGTACGCATGATTGGCGCAGAGGGCGAGATATCTTTGTGAGGCTCGAGTTGAGGCGTGTGAAGCAATGGAATCCCGAAGAAACGCAACCTTAAGTTTCGTCAGCACAAAGAGTTGCCAGCCCCGTGGACGCATCTTTGACCAGGTACCAGCTGAGAAGCAGGAATATTGGGGGCCAACAGGAGAATTCACATGGCCAAGCTTTAGGCACTGTCGCTCAAGGTGTACTGGGGTGATGGAGTCAAAGTCGAAAGTTGCAGAATGCCTCAAGCATCATTGTTTCGGATGAAACAGAGTTACCAATCAAAGGGATACGCCATTGTGACCTGTGGTCTGAGTGAAGGATGAGTTTTGGGGAGGTAAAAGAGTATTGGATAGGTATGGTAACACGGGTCTCAAAGGGCTTTCTACGACAAGATGGTTGGTTCGTAGCATCTCAACTGTTTTCTTGTTGTGTACAAAGAGTGATCGAAACCCATCTAGTTCTTTCCGGACGCGATAAGACAAAAGTTCTCGCTGTGGACATGGCCGCAAATCTTCCAGCAGGTCCAGTTTCTAACGGCGTTCTGCCTGCCTAGTCGGCGATGGACTGATGCGACCAAGCATTACCGAGTGTTGGTATATTCCCGAAGTATCCGTGGTTATTTCACCATTTGCAAGAAACTCCTCCTCGTCCTGCAAGACATAGAAACACAAAGGGGCTTTTGCTTTACAACAACTGTCTACAATGAGATTGATGAAGAGCCACCAAGTCCACCACCTCCCACCTTTGTTCTTTTTCTTTGGTCGCGAGTGATGTCAGGAATGCTATAGATTTATATAGATTCACTCTTGAACGGGTCGAAATGGAAGCCTTCTGGATGGCATAAATACACACAACTTGGCTGACTGGAGCAGTGTGTGTTGTTCCTGGGGACCGCCTGACGCGACGGATAGGAATAGCATCGCCATCGCATTCTTCAGAAACTGTCGCCACAACTACAGCCATGTGTTTCACCAACGTGAAATACTCCTGCAACCATATGGAGAAGCACGTCCTCAAGTGCCGCAAGCTCTGGTCCGTGAGGTCTGGCTGGTGCTGCTACTCTGCCTTCCTGCTCGCCTTCGGCTGGTCGACCGAAGAGCCCTGTGGCGATTTCGTCCAGGGGAAAGCCTTATTCTCTCCGAAAATATGCCCAGAGTGTACCGAAGCAGAGCAGTTCACTACACAGATCAAGGGCATCGTATCGGCAAAGTATCGCCACAAGCTCACGCCCGAATTATTGAACGCCTCGCGACGGCGAATGCAGGAGAGGGAAAAGGAAGATGCCGTCAAGGAGCGGTGGTACCCACGGCATGAAAAATTTCAGGAGACGTTGAGGAAGCGGGAGGAGCGGCTGGATCGGGATGCCGCCGCCAGAAGTACCACCAATACCAACAAAATACTGCCCGATATGCCGTCGTTCATCCATGTCCCCCTCGGCGATCGCTGGGGTGACCCGAGCTACCACTACCCGCCACATATCGCCGATGCGTCTGACGACGCTCCCCTTACCCCGCCGAGAGGCCTTGCGCGTTTGAGGTCGTACGAGCAGGAGAAGGAGCCTCCGCAGCAGCCGGACCGGCTGGTGAAGAACATTGACGTTGTATTGAAGGACTGGGATCAGCCATCTGAACGAAGATACCATGATAGAAACTGCTCGGACTGTCACCAGCACGGGGGAGAACACTTTGCGAGCCCACTCGATAGCTTCCGGCATGTACAACATCTCACGGGCCTGTCGGTCAATGTGGATCAAAGCCGGTACGCAGCTCAGCATGTAACGATACTGAATCCCGACCCCGACCCTCGTTTTGAAGGAAAGCAAGTGTGTGGCAGCGGGGTGGGACAAAACCCGGAAGCCCAGCAACAGGGTGGTTATACCGAGCCCGGAAGTCTCGCCGGTACCAGACCCGCGCCAAACCCACCCATCGCGGAGAGACAGGGGCACATGAAGCCACCAACCCTGGCCCACAAAGGTTCGCGGCCCGGAGAGCCCCATGGCCGAGGCACCGAGCTTACTATGCCTCTGGCGAGAACGCCAAGGTCAGGCCCATTGAAGGGACTCTTTCACGCGCTCGGGGGCAGTTCGCGTCGGGGCGAAAATGCTCGCTGTGGTAGCTATGAAAGGCCCAAAGTTGTCTCGGATGCCCACTCAGACGTCGGCTCCTTTGTGTGCCGCGATTCCCGTGACGTGGAGAAAGGGAGGAAAATGTAAATATGTTGCAACCTGTGCCTTGTAAAAGGGAGATGGATGGCAGAAAGAGAGATTTGGTGAGTGAAAGTCGCATGTTCGTTGAGCTATGTACCTGTGTCGTGCGTTTCACTTCTTTGCGATTGACCTAGACGAATAAAGCCTCCATTCCTGTTTCCTGTTCCCAAAATAAAAATAAAAATAGATAATAACTGATGACCGGAAGGAGACCACGCGTAAGGGGTCTGATGGCAACTCTCTGTCTGGCAAGTACTGTATCTGGCCAAAATAACAGATCCAATGACTGACAATCTGTATACGCGTAAGCTGCAAATTGGTATCCGATGAAAGTACTCCGCCTGTGAATTGATGGCACCTGACCGAATGCTTCATGCCGTGTGGCCTTGATCTCGACCGATGTCTCTTCTCCGTTCGGCCGCTGCGTCCCCTGATGATTCCGGTACCCCTTATGTCGCCCATCTTTCTCCAGTGATAGTGTGAGATAGGCAAGCGGGTAGTTGGCGCGGGACGAGCGCGCAACACAAATTCCGAACGGGCTGCACTACGCAGTACCGAGTAAATAGTTATCGGTGGCTGGTTTGCGCATGACTTATTGGGCCTTGCCGTTCTTGGCTGCCCCATTTGCCTTTGAAGCCTTGAACTTGGCGATTTCCTTCTCGACGGCCTTGTCCACGCGGCCCTTGAGCTCCTGTCGGTAGCCGAGCTTGAACAGGAACTCGAGCCAGACGAAGAGAGGGGCGAGGAAGACAGCCTGGATCAGGTTGTCTAGAAGAGCCGGCGCACGTCCCTCGAAGGCGCCATGTCCGATGAACTGGAAGATCCAGCAGGCGATATGAACGCCGATGGCAGCCTGATTCGTCAAGTCGGGGTTCTGGAGCCTGAAAGAATTGCCGGCAGCGGTGGTAGCCAGGCAGATGATGGCCAGCAGAGTGCCGGCTACAGGTTCGAGGAGAACGTACAGGCTGCCCCAAACCAGGGCGGCCAAGGTTCCCAGGTTGAGTTCCAAGTTGGGGACAGTGAGCCAGCTGGGGAGCGGGATGAGAGGTCCTGTGTTGGTAGCCTAGGGAAGTCTGCATGAGCTCAAGACGATCAAGGCGGGCGCTCTCTTCCCCCCTCTCTCTCATATTGGTTGCTTACTAGGCAAAATCCCGAAAAGAGAATCATGGGCACACAGGCCATGTGAATGCCAATGTTGACAGTGTTATGGTGATAAGCCCCATACTGTGAGGTGATTAGCAGCTGGCATGAGAACACATCTTCGGATGCCAAATTGGTTTCATTCACTTACAAAGGTCAAATGCTTTTCCAAGTCGAGGGACATGATGGCAGTTGAAAGAGCGGTGGCTGGTGTTAGGACCTGGGCCGAGGCGAAGCGGGTGACTTGGAAACCGAGGTTTGATGCAGGACACACCGGAACGAGGCTGCAGGGTAGTGGCTTAGCCGCAGGCGGATCGACGGTAGTTGGAGCGGAAGCGGACAAGGAGGAAGGGTCGAGAGTGCTGCGTGCCTTTTGATAACAGTGTGTCGATTTCCCACGAGGAATCGGATGGTTAGATTGAGTGCTGGCGACAGGGAGAGGCCAGAGAGTGTTGGTGATGCTGAGCCGTGTGGATGAGGATGGAAAATGAAGGAAGGCCGTTCTGTTCTGGACAGGGTTGCAATGGTGTTCATATGTGGTGTCCCACCACAGCACGTCGCCCGTACTTTTGAAGTGAAAGCGCCCGTGGGGCCGCTGAGGAGCACGTTCTGGCGCTTCGGTTCGGGGGATCCGTAGGGGAGTCCGCTGCGTGTCCCAGCAAGCGACAGACACAGGAGCGGACAAGGGGCGGCTCGTGACTGGAGATTTCGGGCGGCCGAGTCCACTAAAAACCACTAAAGGCTCATGCACCCAACGTACGACGCCCCTTTGCCCAATCTGATGTCGTGGATCTGTCGTGTGAGCGTATTGGAGGCTGGGGGAGGCCTTTTTTTTTTTTGTGGTCGGCTCATTTGGTGTTGGGGGAAACGCGAAAATATCGGCCACGAAGACTAGGTAGAAAAAGACCCGTAGTGCTAGACGAAGAAGCTGTGCCGCGACTGTGCTGCGAGAGGCACGCGATTATTAGGGTTGCGATTTTCCGCCGTTGCAAATGGCACCACCCGTCACATTCCTTTGACACCGGATGAGCGCGCACTGGACTGACGGTTATCTACCTACATACCTACCTATCTTGGGTAGCCCACGATTCAGCATTGCTACTCATTTCGGACCGGCAGGTACTGAGGTACGTAGTCCAGGCGGTCCCCCTTAAGGTCGCACAGGTACACAATAATACTCTAACACAGTTGGAAAAACACAGTAAAAGTATCATGCCCAATACTTCAACACGATAATAGAGTTTCTAGATAGAAACACAATACCATGGAATCTCAAGGTACGAACATGGTTCAGACCGTCTTTCCTGAACATCGCGCTTACCCCGGTCTTCCAGAACCACAGGCAACGAGCCACATTGAGCATTCTGCGCTAGTGTCGATGTTTAGCGCAGGCGCGCTGAGTAGTGTGGCAGATACATCGCTACCTAGGTAGGTACCTTAGGTAAGTAGGTTCTCTTGTTTCTGGTAGGTGTGGCTTGACATTCCCTTCTCCATTCCCCTTTTTTCTGCCTGGGGAATGTGGCTGCCCGCAAGGCAAAAAAATTAGGGGCCACTTCTTCGCCACAACAAGGCCATCTCAATCTCAGCCTTGTCGGCTTCATCTTGCACAATCTCTCCGTTCACTACCCGTCGAGTCACCACGCTGGCGGCGCATTCCCGATAGCGCACAACAGAGGCACCACCAGATATTCGATCGAGTCCTCGCGCTTCTCTTTTTTTTTTTTCAGTCTTTCTGTATTTTTCTTTTACCGAGGGACGTCGACGTGCTGCGCGACTGCCCGCACCTTCTCACTTGCGAACCCCCCCAAAACACCTTACAGCGGTCTAGCTTTGGAAACGGCGCGCCTCTATTTCGTTCACTCGTCGAATCAAGCGTGTCACTCGAACCTTCAAGGTGACCTTAGTTCACTTCGATACGAGCTCTAGAACTAGTCGCATGTTAATACAGACTCATTGCTGCTACGCGCCGTCAAGAATTCGCAGGAGCTGAATCTGGGCAGCCGCGTCTACGACCACCCGCTACCCCCCTTCGGACGCGCTGCGTTGCGAAAAAAAAATCGCCAACATGTTTTTCCTCTACAACATGGAACGCAGGGTCACCTTGCACCCGTCCTACTTTGGTCGGAATATGCATGAGTTGGTGACGAGCAAGCTGTTGAAGGACGTGGAGGGCACCTGCGCGGGAAGCTACTATATTATTTCAATTATGGATACCTTCGACATCTCTGAGGGTCGCATTCTTCCCGGCAGCGGTCTGGCCGAGTTCACCGTCGGCTACCGAGCCGTCGTGTGGCGGCCCTTCAAGGGCGAGACGGTAATTGCTACAAATCTGCCTGGCTTTGTCGGGGAAGCGGTTTCTGACATGAACCCAGGTTGATGCTGTGGTCTACTCAGTCAATCACCAGGGCTTTTTCGCCCAGGCGGGACCTCTGCGGTTATTCGTGTCGGCACATGTAGGTTCTCGCTTCCGCGCTGGCCAGGCAGTCCTCTTTCGTCGTTACTAACCTGCGACCCTTCCACCAGCTCATTCCATCCGAAATCAAGTGGGATCCCAATGCGACCCCGCCGCAGTTCACCAACAATGAGGACACCATCATCGAGCCGGGGACACACGTGCGCGTCAAGGTGATCGGTACACGTACAGAAGTCGGCGAGATGTGGGCGATTGGGAGCATTAAAGAAGACTATCTTGGGTATGTCATTCGCTGCAAAGTTACGGCTAGGTCTTGCTTACGAATGTTTCCCTGCGAAGCTGTCTCCAGGATTAGGTATTCTCTATCAAGGGGTAGAAAGGGAGCCCGGAGAGGCCACGCCCCGTATGGCTTGCGAGGGCTTTGGTCAACGCAGAGGGGTTATGTCCCCCACCAGAGCAGAGCTTCAGCCCTCCTCCGCCGTGGCCCTCTAGGAGATTCCGACTTTTTGAGGTTTGGCACCATGCGCATCAAACAACGAGTGTTGCTACCGCGCAGAACAAGCTTTTGGACAAGACCCAGACGAAATTTCAAAGAGATCGTTTTTGGGCCAGAGACGAACATTCCGTTACGCTGACAAGTCTGCATTCGAGTAGCAGAAGATAGAGAAAAGTTTGGAGAAGAGGGCACACGCGTGCCCAGGCGATCGGCGCGTTTTCCGTGATTAACAAGCATCATATCCAGGTCGCGCCTTGGAAGTTGTACAATACCTGAAGCCACAGCCTTATCAAGTTTGTCGAAATAAAATGAGCAAAAAGCAAGGCTATGATCACACACCGTGCCATCCCGAGCCGTCTCCCAAAGACTGAAAGTCGTCGGAGGGTCCGCTCTTGAGGCCGTCCGATATGTTTGAACAAGGAAAGCGATGCGTTCGTGCTTTGACGAAATGCTTCTAGACTGCCCGCCGACTTGTGACTGCGACCGCAGGCTGTGAGGCTGAGGGTTGAGACTTTGGCCTGCTCCGCCCTCTCGCCCACGCGGCACGCTTTCCCCATGGGGGTTTGTTCTCGAGTTTCTTTTCAAGTTCCGGTCCCTGATAACAAGAAATCCATGATTACCTCGCGGTCTCCTGGATATATCCTTGGTTGTGGTTTGTGAAGTGTAGAGGGAAGAAACCTGATTTTCGCAACGGGACCCCCCCCTCCCCAAAGCCGGCCCGTGAACCCGCCTGACCATCTCTCGGCCCGCTGCGGTTAAAGGGATCCGGCCACAGTTGGCCTGTCAATTCCACCCCTCTACCTACCTACCTACGTGCATGCAAGGGTGTCAGCCGGCCTTACTCCCGAGCGCTATCGGACACCGGACACCCCCGCACCGACGCTTCTGACATAAGGCGCGGTTGACAGAGAGCGCCAGTTCATTACGGCCCCGATTGCAGGTGGCATCAGAGACTAGGACTCACGTCGCACAAAACTACATCCGTATACTTACTCTCTTGACATTTGCAAAATTTCCCGGGTCGCTGAAAAGAAAAAAAAAGAAGAAGAAAATGTCGGCGATGCAGGCGGCTAACAGGCTCCGGACGGCTTTCATCAAGGGCGCTGGTCCCAGCTTCGGGCTGTGGCAGATGATCCCCGGCGCCAACGTTTCCCGTGTCCTTGCCCGGAGTCCCGGCGTGGACTGGGTCCTGGTGGACTGCGAGCATGGAAATATTGACGGTATAGATTTCGAGGCCTCTATTCCTAGTTGAAGAGCGCGATGCAAGCTGACTTGTGACTCCAGACGGCGCCATGCACGATGCCGTGCCTGCTATTGCCGCGGCCGGTGTCTCTCCGATCGTGAGGCTGCCCGACATGCAGGGCTGGATGGTCAAGCGTAAGGAACCTCGTCCATCGACGGTTCGTATTACAGGATTTGGCTGATTAAGATTTCAGGAGCCTTGGATTGCGGCGCTCACGGGGTAGGGTCGACATATCGAAACTGGAGGCCTCAGAAAGACTTCGCTGACACATTGAAAACAACAAAAGATACTCGTCCCGCTGCTCCGAACCGCCCAGGAGGCCAAAGATCTAGTCCAAGCCGCCAAGTTTCCGCCGTGGGGACGTCGGGGTTTCGGCTCGCCACTGGCTATGGAGCGCTTCAGCCCGACGCCGAGCATGACCGAGTACCTGCAACAGGCCAACGACAGCCTGCTGACGATGGTACAAATCGAAACCAAGGAAGCGTTGGAGTCCGTCGAGGATATTGCGGCGGTCGACGGCGTCGATGTCCTCTTCATCGGGCCCTTTGATCTTGGTCAGTAGAAGCTCCGGGGCCACTTAGGCATCTGAATCACCCCCTAAGCAAGCGTAATGTAGGCAACAACATCGGGCACCCGGTGATTAACGGTATCATCACAAAGGAGCTGAGCGACGCCATTGACCGCGTCCTCGAGGCCACGCACAAGGCGGGTAAGAAGGTGGGCATCTTCTGCACTAGCGGCGAGCAGTCCAAAGGTTTTGCGGACAAGGGTTTCGACATGATTAGTGTTGCGACGGATTATACCGCATTACAGTTTACGTTGTCGGAGTCACTGAGCGTTGCCAGGGGTGAAACGAAGCCGGCCAAGGTTGGCTCGTACTGATTTGAGGCCGAGAGGGAGAAAAGGAGCGGCGAATAGTAGGTAGGCTATTGCTTGCGAGGGATGCTTGGCTGGCCTGCCTACAAACGGTTTCAGCCAAGCAATGGTGCGGCCGCGTTGGATGAAGAAGAGAAATAACAACACCTCTAGCAGTTCAATTCTTGCCCTCAACCTGGTCCATTTTGGCCTCGATCTGGTCTGGGTCGAACCGGTGCATGAGTTTGACGGCCTTACCCACGAGTTTCGGGTCCTCCACAGGAGCTTCGGCTTTGCTAATGTGAATCTGGGATAGGTTAGAACGTGACCGGATTCCAAGGCTGAAATTTGATGCTCCAAGCCGTAGGCTTCAGGGACATTGGACGGGCACCTATTGCCGGCATCGTGAGATCCACGCGCGGGGTTTTCGATGAAGGAAACGAAACTTACCACCGGCACATCGAAATCATATAGGTCCTTCCAGCTTTTCGCTTCTGGTGCAGTGATTTTGACCTCTGTAAAGGTAAATGGCCTCCGATCCCAGACATTGGATAGGGCCGACTTGGCCCGCAAGCACAAACCACACTCATCGCGGGTGAAGAGAGTGATCCGGCATGTCTGCGCCTTCTGAAAGAGTCGCCGTGTCGGCGCGAACATGATCTCTGGATGGCTTTTCCCGATCCTGAAGACCGCAGTGAAGTCGAACGGCGGCCGTGTGAGGTGTTTCGCGATCAAGTCGACGGCAACTGTGAATCCCACCCACACGTAGGAGGCTGTCGAACACGTCCAGTGCCAGGATGAGGCCGCCGTAAGCTGCCGGGAGAGAGAGGATAAGCTCGGAGGCTTTGAAACAGCCTTGTTCTCGTTCAGCTGGGCAGTGCGTAAACTAGAAATAGACACAAATGTCGAGAAAGGAGATCGGCGGCGGCCAGGGACCAGGGCGAGACGGGGACCAGACGTCCGTTCGTATGCGGATGTGGTAAACTGCAGAATGTGATGACGGGTCGGCTACCGCCTTCTGCCAACAGTGATGGTGTTTCAGAAGAGTTCAATTGGTTGATGTATGAATCAATTCGGTTCTGTTTTGAGAACAGCAAAGTTGCAGTCGTCTAGAGTTAGGCTAGAGTCAGATCAGATAGATGTGTGGCTTAGATGGTTGCGTGTTTCCCGACTGAACTTCTTCTACCCCGGCCTGGTTACAAGGAGTCAAGGACAGGGCCGGAGAGTAACTGACTCGAGGTACCTACCTTCGGTAAGTGGCTAACTCGGTGTGGAGGAGGAAGGCGGTAACTTCACCGTCACCGAAGCAGCCGCACCCCACCTCCCATTGAAAAGCTACGGGCCAATCAGAAGTCGCCCTGACCAGGAGCTTGTTGCTATACGGGAGCCTACCTAGGTTGCTAGGTACCTACCTAGGTAGGGCGGTAATCTTGAGCCAAATACCTAGGTAGAGAGGACCCCTGGGAACTTCTGGAATCCTGGAGAACATAATAACCCCTCCATCGACGACATCCGCCCCTCCCTCTTCCTTGCCGCTGCCGGGGGCCCTTCCGACGATTTACAAACCTGCTTACCCGCCGCCGCCGTCTTCTCCTATCCACTCTCCGACTTTCAAACGTCAACTGCCGTCAATTGAGTAGTTAACCTTTGTCTCACTTCCTCCTCTTCCAAAAAACCTTTCGGGGGGCTGTACACTGTGAACCCATCTAACGCGAAAACGACTGCGAAGCAACCAAAGCTCATTCCAAACCCCGGCCCAGCATGGGAGAAAAGTGCGTCCACCAGGGCTGCGGCAAGATCTACGCCGATGCGGATGAGCCATGCGTCTACCACCCTGGCCCTCCGGTCTTCCACGAAGGCCAGAAAGGTACTCATTTAGTCAAGCGCAACACAACTCTCATTTACCCCTCGTTCCGTGCGGCTGGGAGAGGGAGCCCCCTTCCTTCGCTCGCATGATCAATCTTCTATCCCCTGTCTATGATCCGTTCAGTCGCTTCCCGATCGATTTGACCCCAATCTGCACGAGATACCGCGGCTAACCTCATCCATTGCTACCAAACAGGCTGGAAATGCTGCAAGCCCCGCGTTCTTACCTTTGAGGAGTTCATGACAATCCCACCCTGCACAACCGGCAAGCACTCCACAACCGACCTGCCGCCAAGGATTGAGCAGAAGCCTCAAGCGGACCCCGCCGCGGCGCCTTCCCTAATCGACAAGCTCGCCGCCTCGGCCGACGAACCGGGACGCAAGCCCATCTCCCAAGCCGCCCAGGCCGCACCCTCCCCTCCGCCGCCAACCCCGGAGTCCGAGTCCGACGACGCCTCCCTCGAGATACCCGATGGCACCACCTGCCGCCGCAAGGCCTGCTCGGCCACCTACCACAAGGGCGCCTCCCGCGACAGCGAGTCCTGCGTTCACCATCCCGGAGTCCCCATTTTCCACGAGGGCTCCAAAGGCTACAGCTGCTGCAAGCGCCGTGTGCTCGAATTCGACCAGTTCATGAAGATCGAAGGCTGTAAGACCAAGGGCCGTCACCTCTTCATCGGCAGCGGCAAGAAGAAGAATGCTGCTGCGGCCGGCGGTGAGGAAAAGCTCGACGCCGTCCGCACCGACTTTTACCAGACACCCTCCACCGTCATTGCCTCCTTCTTTCTGAAAAAGATTGTCAAGGACTCGGCCAAGGTTGACTTCAAGTCGCAGTCCATCGCACTCGACCTGCCTACGTCGGACTCACCGCCCAAGCGCTACACTACCGAGGTGCCCCTGTTCGCGCCCATTAACGTAGAGAAGTCCACCTTCAAGGTTCTCGGCACCAAGCTCGAGGTAACCCTTGCCAAGGCCGGCGGTGAGTCATGGCCAGTCCTGCGGAGCGACGACCGCCTCACCGGGGAGATTTTGCAAGTTGGCAAGGCGGGGCGTCTGCAGTAGACTTTGACCGCTGCGGAATCATACTGTCCCGCTTCGCGCTGAGAGAATCGCTCTCGTCCAGACTTTTTTCGGATTTAGAGGAGTCGGGGACGAGAAAACGGGGGGCAGAGAGGGGGGGGGGAGGTACAAACGTCTTCTAGTGAGAAGAGACGAAAGGGGCGGAGCAAGAGCGAGAGACACGGCTAACTCCCCGGCATTACGAAGAGACAGGGAAGAAGCACGCAAGATACCTCTAGATAAACATGCAAGACACAAGACGCCTCCACGTCGCAACTCAAAGACGTGGTGCTGCTTTGGATCTGGCTGGCTGTATTTCTTAGGAAAGAACGTAAAAAAAGACAAATAGTCCACGTCAAAACCCAAGACATGTTCCTGACCCCCACCCCACTTTCGAAATGAGGCCTCGAGGCTCGAGGATATCCCTCTCTCTTTCTCTCTTGGTATTTGGACTGTGTGAGGAGCACTCAGACATGGTTATCTGACGCCACGGCATGTGACGAGGGTCCTGGAAACACGTTGCGTATTCCCATCCTTTGACTCGACGGGGAGGTGTTCCCTTCAACACCGGGGGGGAGACAGGAGACAGCAGCAGGAGAAGATGCAGAAAAGCAAGGAAAAAGTCAGACACACAGACGTAACTCAGAATGTGTTCAGCCGGAACAGACCGAAAAAACATAGCGGACGCGGACCAGCTCAGCCCGATTCCACACGCCCCCCTCCTCCCCTGCCAGCACCTCTCGAGCACTGCCATCATCCACTCAGAAGCACGACTCTAGACCTTTCTCGGTAGACTCTTGCACCCCTTGAGGACAGGCGTGATGAAGAAGACCCCAAAACGATGGGAGGCTACAAAAAAGACAAAACGGGAAATTGTTGAGATGACGAAGTTTGCGGAGGGCCTGGCTGCCGCTCACGGCCCTTCACCACAACCCCCTTTTTTCCCCTCCCGTTCGCACCCAGTAACCCTCCGCCGCCCGAGAATCCCGCTTGGCATCCAAGCCATTGGCGTTTGCGTGTCTTGCCG
The DNA here is from genome assembly GCA_016618095.1 of Colletotrichum echinochloae. NCBI lineage: Eukaryota > Fungi > Ascomycota > Sordariomycetes > Glomerellales > Glomerellaceae > Colletotrichum > Colletotrichum echinochloae. Next base: position 5,263,544 of record JADEZT010000003.1, on the reverse strand, counting down.
CGGCGAGCAACTGGCGCTCCTGGTGACGACTGCATGCCTGGACTGCGTGCTTAGTGATCTTGCGCGATTCCGGGCCACGAGCATAAGCGCTGGAGGGAGGGGGGGCTATCATTGTAGTTGATACTGTATTGGGCTTATCTGATCATCATTTCTACCCAAGCCTAGGTAGTTAGTTTCCCTAGTGCTCCTTGGTTCACACTAGTCTCCACGAGACGACCCGCCAAGCTTGGTCCACAACTTGAGCACACGCCAACTGAGCACCTGGCAAAGAATTTGAAAAGAAAAGAAAGATGGACAACGGATGACTGGGACACGAGAACGACGACGGTCAAACAACTGATGGGGTAACCCCCGATCATTGGATACCGATAACGAGCACAAGTATCATTGTATGATGAGATGTGTAAACCAACCAGAAGCAAATATAGAATGGTTTTTTGTTTCCTTTTTTTTCTTTTTTTTTCTTTTTACATTTTATGGTGACCTAGAGTAGCTGCGGAAGGCTGTTCAAATGTGGCTATGCAGAAAGCAAAAAGAGAAAAAAAAAAGTACATTTCCCCTTTCTCCAACGATGACCCGTGACAGCAATCTTGCCAGGGATGGTCCATGACACGAACTTTTTGAGACGCGCGGAAAGGGGGCGACACCCGCCGCTTGGGTGCGCCTCTCCGTCCAGAGTCGAGTCAACCACCCACCCTCAGCTACGGAAATCCAAAACGCCAAGCCTGCATTGCGGAGTTGAGAATCATTTGTAAACCGATAAGGACGAAGAAATGGAATGCCCAAGATAGTATGTGAGCCACAAATGGCAAAGACAAAGCGGAAATGTAAAACATGGATCCCATGACGATACAGACATCATCGGAGCGGCGTCTGCTCAACGTATTGGCCGCCGCGCCAGCACGGGGAATTGCTTCTGGCTTTGCTGGCTTGCCATGGGCTTGGCCGTCTTAGTTGTCCGGACTAATGAGTACGGCGCAGCTCGGCGCAGCTCGGCGGAGCGCGCCGCCTGCCCGGTGATCATGTGACCGAGGCAGAAGCGGCTTGGCCCCCATGAGCGGGAGTTCGGGAGGACCAGTGCCAATGTGTCCGGCAGGCTGATCTTAGGGTCTAGCCAGCCCATAGGCCCTTTCCCGAGAGGGCAGTGATCTGCCAAGACGGAAGCGCCCAAGAGGAAGGAGAGAGAAACCCAAAAGGGGAGAGAACTTGGGCTGATGGCAACAAGACTTGCACGCCATGGCTGTCAAGAGGATAAGAAACGGGTGACAGAAAACGAGGATCTTGTTTTCATAGGTAGTGCTCCAGCCTCCAGGTGTGCGTAGATGGGGGTTGCAGCATAGACTCTGGCATGTCGTCCCGAGTGCAGGGACACTGCTCGTTCGTGCCTGGGTGGTATGACGTGCGTGGGTGTAGCCGCTGGTCGGCACCTCCTAGATTCTGACCTTTTGACTTCGTCGCATCAATGCAAGGGTGAGCCCTATCCGCCGCGGAGCACGAGGGAACTGGCACCCAGTCGTTCTCAGCCGGCGGTTTTGCTCGCTGGATTGGGAGACGGCGTCCGCTCGTCCTGGCCGTTGTAAATCAGCTGGAAACCATCGCGCCGGCAGATGACAATGGGTTTGTCATTTCCGCAGCGCCCGATGATTTCGCTCGAGTCTGGAAGTTTGTAGGGGACAGCCTCCTTGAAGTGGATAATTGGGCCGCCCTCCATTGTAAGCCCGATAATTTCGGCTCCCTGAACGCCCTCGTCCTCGTCAGAAGACTCGGCCTGGATTGTGTTTCTGATATCCCATGTTAGCGTGAGTAGTTCATCTTGGCGGCAAAAAATTGGGCAGCAATTCATCTCAGGGCGATTCGTGCACGTACACTTGGCTCATTGGCAGCGTTCCGCTCTCGCTGTTTTTCCTCTTCCTCCCTGTCGACGCCTTCTTCACCCTTCGTGTCATGCACATGTGGAAGTAGTGGAACAATCCCGCAATGACTAGGACGGGCGTACCGAGAGCAAGGGCCCATGGCCTGTACAAGTTGTCAGTACAACAAACCAAGGGCTTTGAAGTATAGTAGGGAGGATACTAACGGGTTCTTTCGGTCTCTTAGTTGATGGACGAGAGCCAGAATGACACCGCACACCGCCATAAGAGATCCGACCTGAACCATGGTGAAGGTCGACCAATACAGCGACATGAGGTCCTCGCCATCACAAAATTGAAGTGCCATCAACATGAAAACTTCCATGATGACTGTGGTCAGCGACACACACACACACAGTAGGTTGAACCAGATGCAGCGTTTGATGGCCCTTTTCCGTTTTGCGTCGGTCGCAGGGAGGTTGCCCACAGCATCCAAAGTCCTGAAATACCTTTGTCAACATGGTTGCTCTAGGAGGTGGCAGCCCACGGGGTAGAAAGATGGGGCGGGAACATACCGAGTATAATTCCATGCTGCCAGGAACAGGAGGCAGAGATTGAAGATGAAAAACAGCCAGTATAATAGTTCGAAATGCCATCTGTCCAGGTGGGATGCGAACCTGGCGTATTGTGCGCACCGCACAGGGTCTACAGGTGTGAGGTCTTCTTCGTTTGTGACATTTCTGGAGCCTTGTTCGGCTGAAGCCATTGTGAATGCTGGCTGATGTAGTAGATGGGGTTAAGGTATTCTCTGATGTCGTCTGGTTGATCCGGATGACAGAGCGCTGGTGATGCCGATTCTCAACCGAAGGTGTTGCAGGAGGCTCTGCTTCTTTATAGGGAAGGAGGCTTTTTGTAAAGTCACTTATCTGCAGGGTATCTTAAGTCGGTGCGGACTCGTCAGACTTGCGTGTGCGAGCAGGGAGGCGTTTTCTCCCCGGTTCTGATGGCTGGCAGGGGTCATCATTATCCTATATCTTCTGAGGACACCCCGGCGTGTTGGTGTAAGGCTTGGAAGAGAAGATGGGGGGTGGAGATACATTACGAGATCCCAAGGCTTGTCGGATAGATTGTGAGATTGGATCAACTCGGAATAGGGCAGGACAGGTTGACGAACTGCCCGTAAACTACCGCACCATTGCAACTCGTTGAAGGCAAAGGCAGGCCAGGCCGATCCACTCGGTATTCATCCAACCGGCGGATCCATGCTCAAACTCACCTTGTCACCAGTAATGCACAGGTGCCATGTCGGATGCGCAGGTAGGCCAGGAATAGCGCTTGAAACAACATGACAGCGAGCAGCGCTGTTGACTTGGCTAGCGGTGATCCGCATGTGGATGGCGATGCTGTCTGGGCGGTGTCTGGGCAGTCTCTTGGCAAGATGTGCGGGCTGAGACTTAGATAGATTGCCGATCTGTAGGTGGACCCTCTCCGACGGCTCATATGGAAATTGATGGGTCGGACGCCGCATTATTCTCCGGACTAGGGGGGGGCTTAGCAACGACGTTCAGACTCGTAACTCAATTACCCAGATGCCCGTCTGTGGCCCATCATATTCCCTGAAGTCGACGACGAGCTTCCCTGGTCCACGCTCTCCTGCTTCATGCGTCTAATGGCCCGTGGCCGACTGGGGTGAGATCACCCTGCACGGCTTGTCAATGACCTCTCAACTCAACATGTGTTTCCTCAGCTCATTCCCTCCATCAGCTCGACTCTGTCGAGCATCATTCCCTTCAGACCCAAATACTCTTTGAGAGAATCCCATTCGATGCCGCCCTCCTCGCCATGTCGCCATTTCTCCTTGTAACCCCACGCGCAGGCGATGTCGTCCATGCCCGCGCGCTCTTCCTCTCGCAGCCAGCGCTGATGCAAGGGGATACCGGGCGCCCAAGTGACGCGTCGCATGTGATCATTGACAGTCGTCTTCGCAACCATGCCGATTGTTGCTGTAAACCCCAGATAGGCCAGGATGGCTGCGAAGGCGAACTTGGTGGCGGTCACGGGCTCCATTGTGTTCTGGAATCCGGAGAGATTGGAGGCAAGAGCGTAGACCCCAAAGGGGGCCGCGCTCACGGCCGAGGCGGGCAGAAGCGTTTTCCGAAGCAGCTTTTGACGGCAGAATGCTTGTGTTGCGTAACAGGCCTCCACGATGCCAATTGCAGCGTCCAGATTCTTGGCATCGATGGCAGCCCGCAAAGCTGTTTCGGCCACAGCTGCCTCAATGGCCTTGTCTGCTCGGTTTGGGTTATGCTGGACATAGGTGATTGAACCCGCTACCGCCTTTGGTTGGGGCTTTGACGCATACAATTCGAAAACGTGGGGAAGTGTCTCGGGCCTGCCAAGCCTAGCTTGGATGTTTACGTACAAGTCCAAAACCTGGGGACCAATGGATACGGTGGGGTGGCCGATGATTTCGTATGCTGACTCGGAGATTGTGTCGACTGTATCCTTGATAGAAGTTGCCGGGATCGGCGCGCTACCAGATTTGGCCACGGTCGAGTTCGAGTCCAGGGAGAGCAGGTTGGAGGCGGTCGATGCGGCAAGGGCGGAGGCCGTACGAACCTCCGACTTGGACAAGTATGGTTGAATGGCATTCGCAGCGCCTTGGCACGTTTTCAAGGCTGCAATGACGAGCTGTGGGGTGGGAATGCCGTCTGTAGACAGGAATCGCTTCTTGCTCTGGAGAACCACAGCCGCCAGCTTGCTCGGGTCAGGGAGCTCCTTGGACGGCGTGCCAGTTATTGCGGGCCTTTCATGAGTCGAAGCCGAGGCTGTGCTTGCTGGGCGCTTTCCCTCGATCACACGTCCCAATGCGGTATTCCGGTAAAGCCTGGCATACGGAGGAGCAGCGATCGATGATATGTTTGGCTTGGCAAGATGTTGTAGTCGGGTCTGTGGACGACCGCGTGATGACAAGGACACACACGACCAACAGATTGAATGAGATTGGCGAGACAGCGACCCAATGACGGTGGTCCGCATCATCTGGGTAGTAATGGTAGTGACGGTGGTCGAAGGGCTTTAGGGGCCGGGTGTTCAAGGACAGAGAACGCGTTGTTGGCGAATAAGGATTGGACGGTCTGGTCAGCAGACAAAGAGCAGGCGGGCGCAACCCTCGGTTGGGATCGTCTCTCTGGGCGGCAGTAGTAGGGTAAACGGCGAAGGAGTCGTGGCAGCAGGTCGTTTCGTAGAAATGTAGCCAAGAGAGTCGGGCAGAGGGGGTTGCCGTCCGGGTAAGGTAGAAGCCGAATTGAATAAGCAATCGGGATAGACCGTCGTCTTGGTACTAGGTCTTAGTCTTGATATGAGCGCAAAGTAGGCTAAGAAGCTGAGGCTGACGGAGGATCTAGGTGGTGCGAGGCGACGATGTGAATCTAGAAGAAAAAAAAATACACGGATTGTGAAGCTCTGGACGCGACTGAGGCTCCGGGGAAGCTAGGAGCTCCTGCAAAATTTCCACCTGAGCCCCGTTTACCCCCAATAGCACGTCGTCCAATTACCCGCACCCTTGTGTGACAGGCGATCATTCACAGACGAGGGAGGCTCTCCAAGCTCGGGAACAGTGCCGCGCCAATGAGACAGAAGTCTAACCCCAGAGCGGGGCCATACAGGCGCCAAGTACAGAAGGTACAGACACCATCTGGTGTAGGTACCTACACCTACCTACCTACCTAGGTGCCTCAACTAATACTTCCCATAGGGGGTCACTGAAGAACGGCCCTACCAATGCGCGCTGAGGACCTTTCACTGCCACATCACTCGCGCTATCTGCATGTTTCTCAACACCTTTTTCTCCAAGACTTTAGAAGCGCAGATCAGTCACTGTTGCCGCATTAGCTAGATCTAGATAATCTTGGTGTCTCTCTAATCTATTGCGCTCGTTCCGGGTTATTATCTTCGCTGCACTGCTTTTGCTTGTCTTCCGACAAGGTTCCGTACACAGTGAGGTGTCACGCCTTGGCTTGCGTATCCATCCCCAAGCCACAGGTACACCAAAGAACATTGGAGGTAGATGGGTACCTTCTGCTCTGATACGAGTGTCGGCCAGATGGACGTACCTCGAAACGGGCAGAGACGTATCGGCCCACTCCCAGTGTAACGGTTGCACCGCCCGCGCCTAACGTCGCCGCCGCATCTTCGAGATACTACCCGAAGATGACGAAACACCGCGCGGCTTGGAAGCGACCCCAAAGTACCTACCATCATCTCGTCGCCACCCCCTGAGAACGCACCGATCGACACCTCGAGAGCCTCGTGTTTCTCTACCATTGAAACGACAGCCCTACCTTACCACCCTACCGTATCTGAACGACATCTCTTGCCCGCCCGAGAACCCATTCGACCCGTCGAGCCTCGCTTGGACCAACCTCCACCAGACCCCGACCGACGAAGACGTGCCCATCGTCAACCACCTCGCCGTCTGCGATAGACGACCGCCCATCATACAAGCATTCCGATACCATAACACCAATAGGGTTAGGATACCGACGGGATAGGGAATAGCTTCATCATGCCTGCTCCACCCCCACCGCCGCCTCCAATGCCCATGATGGGTGGCCCTCCACCACCACCTCCGCCGGCAGGAGCTCCTCCAGGAGCTGGTGCCCTGCCTGCAAGACCACCCGCAGGAGCTAACAGAGTAAGAACCACTGTTTGGATGATGCTCTGTCAATTTCCTACTTCCCTGGCACTGGACTGACGCGACCTGTAGGGCGCTCTCCTCTCGGATATCACCAAAGGCAAGGCTCTCAAGAAAGCCGTTACGAACGACAGGTCTGCCCCGGTAGTTGGAAAGCCGTCCGGCGGCTCGGGAGGTCCGCCCATAGGAGGTGCACCACCTGTTCCAGGAGCAGGAGGTCTACCTAAATCCCCCAGTGGCTTAGCCCCTCCAGTACCGGGCAATCGTGCTAGAAGCAACAGTGACCAGAGCGGACGGGAAAGCACACCTGCGCCACCAGTGGACGCAGCACCACAACTGGCCGGTCTATTTGCCGGTGGCATGCCGAAGCTGCGCAAGACTCGCGGAGCAGTCGACACCGGAGCTTCTGCGGACTCGTCATACCTTTCGGATCCTGAAAACAACGTGCGATCATCCTCCGCACCGAGGCCACCGACTTTTGGAGTGCCAAAGCCTCCTAGCGGTGCGGCACCGGCCCCGCCAGGAAGACCGAATCTGCCACCCCCCAACGCTGCTCCAGCACTGCCCCCATCGATCGCAAACCTGCGCAAGACGACGAGCGATGTACCCAGACCCAGCTCGTCGGCATCCATGAAGGGACCCCCGCCTCCCATCGGCAAGAAACCTCCACCGCTGCCTGCATCCCGGAAGCCCTCTACTACGCTCCCTAGTCATCCTCCACCGTTACCGGGTGTATCAGCCCCTGGAGCTCCTCCTCCTCCCCCTCCCCCATCGGCTGCTCCAGCGATCCCATCGGCACCCCCTTCTGCACCCCCCTCGGCGCCGCCACCTCTTCCTGCCGCTGCTGCACCCCGAGCTCCAGTGCCGTCACCACCCTCACGCTCCCCAGCGCCTCCACCACTTCCGCCGGCATCGAACGGGCCTTCGCCGTTGGCAATGCAGGCTGCTCTACGAGCGGCTGGACAAGCATCCCCCAGTGCAGCTCCTCCGCCTCCGCCTTCCAGCGCACCATTGCCCCCTGCTTCCGCGCCCCCCCCGCCAGCAGCTCCCCCTTCACGGGCCCGCGTCGGTTCTGGACTTCGCTCCTCCATGCTGGACCCAAGTGCATTCACTCTGGCTCCCAACGGCGCGAAGACCCCTAGCCCTACCCGGTCCAATACGACAGCGGGCGGTGGCGGCGGCCAACGTTATATTGTTCAAGATCCCCGGTGGAGGTTTCAGGACGAGGGAATGCTACCGAAACCACGGGACTTCATTGGCGGTCCTCGACGCTACAGAGCTGGCAGGGGCAGCAGTGTTCCACTCGATCTGAGCGCTCTGTAATGAACGGGTCCAGAGGGGAGGGCGTGTGGTCTGCTCCCCGTAGCTTGATCGGTATCAGGGGCTCATCAAAGTCAAGGTCTAAAGTTGCGACAGGACACATGCTTTGAAATGATCAACTCTCAGACGAAATTGAGTGGCCACATGTTCCCTGTTGTGGCATTCAATGCCGCCGCATACTAACTCAACAGGGAGTTCCATCATTTCGACAAGACACCCACCTCGGCGATTCTGTTGTTAAAGTGAAGCATGTCATGGGATGAGGAACGAGAATGCCATAACCGAGGTTTGGACCCCAGGATGCGCGGCGTGACAAGGATTTAGCAAGCTCTGGTGACGTATCTGCATGTCGGTGGCTCTGGGGGCATTATAACAATCTCTTTTCTTGGCGGCAAGATCGAGCCTTGGCGAAACGATGGATTGAGATACACACCAGAGCTACCGGCACAGGGTTTAGGAGCCTTGTGTTTTCTTCCTGAAAGCCATCGGTCTTCTGGATATCATTGCGTAACTGACAGCTTGTTTCTATCACTGCTGAAGGGGGGGTGGGCAGGCGTTCCTCTGACAGGGTTGGGGGGAAGGGGGTGAGATTCAAGAAGGGCTCGGCACATGTGAGCCTCTTGGGGACCAGGGGAGAAGGACCGTCACATCAATGTCTGGAGAGAAAGTGTGGAAAAGGAGAAACAGCCCGTTGTTTGGGTCTCCCCTCGTTGGCCATTCGTTAGATGAGTTGCAGAGAATTCAAAATACGCAAAATGGAAGGGAAAGAAGCAGAAATGTGTGTCTAAAAATACACCGAAAGTTTGTGGTTGTACTGCTTAACCCGGCAGAAGGAGACGAGTCGTGCGGGCCTCGTAAAAGAGACGAGATCGATAAGGAGAAGAGGAAAGAGGCCTGCTGTGTCAAGTGGAAGAGGAGGAGGCAGGGTGCGATCATGTGGGACGCGAGGCCTGTCCTCGAGCGGAAACCATCGTCCACATTCGGCCGAGCCTGCTATCTATTGTGTGCTTCGTAAACCTGGAACCGACGTCAAACTCTGGGAATTGGCACCGGCGGGCGCCAGCCTTTCGGAGAGCGAGCGCTGAAAAGGCGGGAATAAAAAAACCCGCATTCTCAACCTGACAACCTCAAAAGCCCATGTTGAGCCCATGTTGAGCCCATGTTGAGTAGGTATGAACGGTGGTAGGTAGGCCGCAAGGCCGAAGGATCCGAACGAGTGAGAGCTGTGTAAGGCCGAAGGCGCCGGTCGTCGGGCCCAGTCCGGAGGGTGTAGGCGTAACCCAAAGACCTCGACTCGTTTGGGCCTGTTGGACCTGGTTGCCGACACAGACCTATACGAGAGCAGAGTCGTCCCGAAAGAGCTGTTCTCCCCGGTCGGGTTTCCCTATTCAGCCAGTTCTTCACATGCGCACTATACCTAGGTCTGACACAGCGCAATATGGATGGGAAGCGGCCTGCATGACGTGTACCATAAAAAAATGCCTTGATTTAATTGAACTACCCACCCTGAAGAAACCTAGAGTCGGACGGATTCATCCCCAAGCCAGATTTGAGATGTGTCCGCCGGCTGTATTGCCGGCGGTGGGAAAACAAGGCTCAAAAAAGAAAAGGTGGGGGAGGACATACACAAGGACAAGGCCTGTAGACGTTCCCTGAGGCGCAGAATGATTGTCCGTCCGTATACCTTCACCCCGGTTGCTCTTTACCCTTCCGTGTCTCTACTTCCTCATTCAACTCCCTTTGATGCCCAGGGCCGATGGACTCCGGAGCCCCCGCGCAGAAATGGAAGAGACAAGACAACAGAAGCTTTCCACGCCATGCCGGGCCAGTCCTTGGCTGTTCCCACCCACCCCACACTCCTACCCAGATCCGGGGATTGTTGCAGATGGTAGGTGACGTGAGGAGGGGGGAGTGGCAAAGAAAGAAACGAAAAGAAGAGAAAAAGAACGCAAACACCCCCGGTACCCCCGGCACCCCAGGCCCATGAACCCCCGTTTTCGGTTACCAGGCATATTCCGCGTTACTTCCCAAAACGTGAGGGAATAATAGGTATCCATGAGTATAAAAAAGGAAAAGGGGGGAAAAGAAAAGTCGTCTATATCGGTCGTGGCCCGTGTTCAAACCCGTTCGTGACCGGAAAAAAAGTTGACCAGTAGTAAAGATTACCGTGAGGGTGATTTATCCGGAGAGCCTTGCAAAGTCCAGTATCCCGGCTCCATCCGTACGTAAATAGCATCTGACGCTTTGTGATCCAGACGATATGCTTTAGAGGCCGACGCTGATTCAGAATCTCTCAGGCGACGACGCTTCGGCCAACCCCCGCCCCCCACCTCAGGCGGCGAAGTCCACCGCCCGAGGACCGAATAACTTCTCGCCCGCATGACGAAGAGTCTGCTACGGTTGAGGCGTTGACGCCTACTCCCGCCGAGAGAGCCTCTTGCCGTCCTACCTCGCGGCCGATCACATAGCCAGCACCAAATCCAACCACGGACACCAGGACCACAACGCCGGCGCTCACCACCCAGGTCAGCAACGTCGGGCTGATGAGAGCGTCATCGCCCGCCGAGACCTTCTTCTTCTTGGCCGCTCTCGCCGAGCGTGTCTGTGAGGAAGCACGCTTGTGCTTGTCGACGCCCGAGCTCTTGGGCGACGGGGGGGCAGAGGAAGTCATCGTCCCTGGCCGTACAATAGGTGATTTTGCAGACGGGGCGCCTTGGGATTGGGTAGGTCTCTCAGCCATGAGCTCAGATTCGGGCATCAGTCGTAACTCAACAGGTTGAGAGCTAGGTCCGACCCCGGCATGCGCAGGTGGAGCGCATTGCCGTTCAGCGTCCTTATACTTGGGCAGGCCGCGGGCGGCAGCAGCGCAGGACAGCAGGGTAGTAAGAGAAGCACGCAAAGCCGCGTCGTTGTCGGCTTGGTAGGCAGGAGACATGAAGTTCGGCGGGCTGCGATGTACCCTGGTCTGAGATCGCTGCGTGAGAGCAGGCCGTAGGCCGCTGTGCGGGTGTTGGTGGATCGCCGAGTTGGCGGAGTGGCTTCTATTCAAACCAGACGGCGGGTGTGAAAAGGCGTTTGGCTGAGGCCGGAAGACAGGATCATCGGGAACACGTCCCAGGGCCGTGGCAATCTCGTCGCTGTCGTCGGAGTCCTCAGAATACTCTTGCGACTGCTGTTGTTGGGACGGCGCACGTACGGAAGGCTGGATGTTCTCTGTCGAGCTTGTTAGGCATCGGTCCTCCTCGCTTTCACTCTCTTCATATTCCTCCTGGCTGCTCGTGCCGGCGTGAATGGCCGTCTGGTCGACGTGGAAGGACCGTGGCACAGGCTGGCTCTGGTGATGCAAGCGACGTCGACGGGCGGCCATGGATCCGCCAACGCGAAGACCCGTCGTGACGATCTCGTCGCCGATGGATGAGAGGGACGACGAGGACGGCTGCGACGAAATCTCGACCCATGATTCTAAACGGTTTCGTGTTAGCATTGTGCCTTCCAGCCCGCCGAAATAGTCTTGTCCTTTTTGGTAACTGACCGTCATTCCGCCTACGTGGGCCTACGGCGGGTTGTGCTCCGTTCACCGACATCCGGCCGTTCTGGAAGTGCTGTCCTGCGCGATCGTCGTGCTGCTGTCCGTCCATCCTGATATGCGATTCTTATACGTCGTGGGAGAGATTCAAAACCAAATGACCGAGACGCCAAATGGAGAGTGGATATTTTTTTGTCCGTGGTGATCGTTAGAAGTTTCGTCGTCGTTGTCGTGGTCGTCGTCGAGGGAGTTGGGTAGACGTGTGGGGACTGCGTCCTCCGTCCGAAACCCCGCGTTTTGAAGATAAGAAGATACGCCCGCAGTGGGATCAGTCTAGTACGGGGTCCGAGGTTGTCTGTTCGCGGGCGACGCCGACGATGGTTCGAATCAAAGCACTGGTGTACGATGCAGTGAGGCAGGACGGGGGAAAATTGGTGGAAGGTTGGAGGGAAAGGGCTGCAGCAGACGGCTTCGAACTATTATGGCTGGTTCACCAGGCACGCAGGGTCGGTGAGATGGTGTTGAGGCCCCGTCGCTGGCTGGCTGGCTGGGTCTTTGTGCATACAGTGAAGGAGGGGGGAGTACCCCTCTACTCTATCCAAGGATTCCAGGCCTACGATACGGTACGTGTAGACTACCTAGTATGATGGCGCCCAGATGATTGATGTACACCTGCAGCTGTCATTCGCTGACATGGTACCTGCTGCCTTCAACCGGCGCCTGTCGTCCTGGGCACCGTACCGTGTCAGGTGCTAAGACCACCAACCACCACTATCAGACAACGCCTGTACAGCTGCAAGCGACGCGATAAGCACAGTACAATGTTGTCTGACATGAGGGTTATGCTGGACATGGATGACGCTATCGCTGCGGTCAGGGGGATGCAGAGATGTCGTGGCCGTCCCCGCTCTGCCCCAGAACATCCCACTTACACTAGTAGTACACACACCGTCCGGCCGCCAAGCACAGTGTCGCATGGGGTCAGGTGGGGTACCTACTGGTAGTTATGCTGTACGGATACTTTTGGCCATGAGAAGCGCCAGGCTGCGCCCACGAATCAACACGCCAATAGCTTGAACCCCGACACCGGCTCTCTGCTCCGGCCATGCATTTCACGTCGGCGCAGTGTGGACACTGCGGAGAGGGCGTCGTCCGACTCTACCTACTTACATGGTATGGTAGTGGCCCGCGACGTGCATCCCGCGACAAGGACAATCCTAAGACACGCCGTCTTATACAAAGTAACCACCCATTAAGTCATGCCAGTTTCCACTGGCGGGCCGTCGTCACCCTCCTTCCCGCTTCACTATTCCCCGACGCAATCTGTACATTTCGCGCCTCACCTTAAGCCTCGCAGCAGCACTTGAATGGTGAGATCCAGCGTGTGAGCAGGTTTCTACTAGTATGTTACCAGCCAGCCAGCCGCTTTACTGACGAACGAGCGTCCCCTCGGGTGACCTTGCTTGGCTGAGCAGACACGAGATGACCAACGGACGGGGGGGGGGGGGTAAGTCGAGCTGGGTGGCATTTGAAATGGAGGCGTAGATTTGCCCGCCATCACGGGGCTGAGTGTGTACCTCGTGCCGCCCAATGACGCACCGCTCGACGAGTAGCTGAGCACGAGGCTACACTCTACAGTCGAAAAAGGAGCGGAGACGAGCCAGCCCCCTATTGGAGAACGCTAGCATTCACAATCACGCATCGTAGAACAGACACAGATTTCATCAAAATATCAAAACTTTTGTATTACAATAGGAGCTGGTCCCTAAACGCCGAGTCCACCTGGCAAGTGTAGATGCCTTTTTTGAAATGACATTCAGGGAGGGGGAGGGAGAAGGTATACTTACTCCGTTTTTCCTGCGTCGCATTGCATTGGTATCATTCCAAGTTCAAGAGTAGCCGTAACCCAAGGAAAGAAGAAAACGCCTGACCAGCCATGTCAACGGCCCAAGTCGTTGCAAGCAAACCCCCCAGAGCCCACAGAAGCCGTCGTCATCTAGAAGTTTGAGTCCCCTCTGACGCACCTGCGGAATTGCGAGGCACCGAGATTCTTCCCCAGTTTCATGATAATAAGCCATCTGCCCACTGTGAAGATGTTGCGATGCAACATGCACCCTCTTGGTCAACCCACAATAGCGTACAAATCCCGCATCGTTCCTCTGTTTCATCTCTCCATGTGTAAAAAGTAGGAGGAGACTGCCACAAGCCCACGGTCCCAAATGAAAAGCCCTCAGGTCCATCTTGCCTCTGAAGAGACTGCTCTCAAAGCCCACAATCCCCGTAGGGAAGAAACTTGTCTCGAACCGACAGCCCACAGTAGCCCACATGATTGCCCGCGTAGTACCCTAGGATTCAACATCTTTTAAAGATTGCATCACCGTTTAGAAGGTGACCTTCTGGCCCTTGAAGTCGCCAAAGCCGCCACGGTTGGTAGAAGAGAATCCACCACGACCGCCACGGCCACCGCGGTCACCGCCGCCGCGTCCACGACCACCGAAGCCACCACGGCCACCACGGCCACCGCCGCGGCCGCCACCGAAGCCACCACCCTCACGCTGGGGCTTCTGGCCCGCGAAGTCCAGGCGGACAGCGCGACCACTGCGGCCCTCACCGACGTACTGGCCGTTGAGTTGTTCGAAAGCAGTCTTGGCATCGGCAATGGAGCCGAAGGAAACGTAGCCGAAGCCCTTGGGGTTACCCGACTCACTGGAGTGTGTTAGCGATCTGTATATAGGGGTGCGAGATAGAGGGAGTACTCACGGGTCAGTAGGCAGGCGAACGCTGGTGACCGGGGCGGCCTCGCTGAAGAAAGCGCTGACGGTGTCCTGGTCAATGTCGAAGGGGAGGTTGCCGACGAAGAGTGTGTCGCTCTCGGGAGAGACAGTGTCGCCGTGCCTTTGAGCGCGGTCGGAGGCACGAGCCTGGGGGTTGCCGTCGCCGGAGGGCTTCTGGCCAGAGAAGTCGATGTTCATGGCCCGACCAGCAAGCTCACGACCCTGGGAGCCCTCGAGGGCAGCGGCAGCAGCCTCGGGGGTAGCGAAGTCGACGTAGCCGAAGCCACGGCTGCGGCCAGTGGCCTTGTCGGTAACAACTCGGGCACCAGTGAGGTCGGAGAACTCCTGAAAAGCCTCGTACAGGGAGTTGTCGTCGACGGCCCAGGCAAGAGAGCCGACGAAGAGGGTGGAGCTCTTGTCAGAGACATCAGTGCGAGCCTTCTTGCCGGGAATGACAGGGTCGTCAAGGGCCTTGCGCTTCTTGGAGGGCTCCTCAGTCTTGGTCTCGGTCTCAGAAGCTTCCTTAGAGTCGGAGGAGTCTTCCTCCTCAGAGTCAGAGTCAGAGTCGGAGTCGGAGTCGGAGGAGTCGGAGGTCTGTCAATGCACTATTAGTGGCTACTTGGATAGAGGACGGTGTCAGTGATACTTACAGCCGCGGCCTTCTTCTCAGTCTTCTCGTCCTCAGACGAATCAGAGTCATCAGAGTCCTCCTCGGAATCGTCGCTGTCGGAGCTCTCAGCCTTCTTAGCAGAGCCGTTGGTCTTGGCCTTGGGGGCCTCCTCTTCAGAGTCGGAAGAGTCCTCGGAGTCATCAGAGTCAGAAGACTCAGCCTTCTTGACAGCCTTGGGGGCGGTCTTGGGAGCGGCCTTCTTGACAGGCTTCTCCTCCTCCTCAGAGTCGGAAGAGTCGCTGGAAGCCTCGGCCTCGGATTCGGAAGAGTCAGAGTCAGAATCCTCCTCCTCTTCGCTGCTGTCCTCAGAGTCGGACTCGGGCTCGACGACCTTCTTGGTCTTCTTGGAAGGCTTCTCCTTGGAGGCAGCCTCCTTAGCGACGGCCTTGGATTTGGCCTTGGGACTCTCAGCGGCCTTGGCAACGCCAGCGTTCTTCACCTTGGTGATAGGGTCAGCGGCCTTGCTGCTCTTGGTGGTAGGCTTGGTCTTGCCCATTGTGAGATGTGAAGAAAGTGTGGTTTTGAGGGTGTATAAGGGATTGAGAAGCTGGAAAAGAGCGAGAAAGAAAGACTTTTTTCCAGAGAGTGGTTGCACGAGGGAAAACTTCCTAGGAGTCTCGAGGCGGCAGCTTGACTTTTATGGCAAGGGTCTGGTGGTTGGGGCGAAGGGTCCTGCGACAGAGATTTTTTTTTGCGATTTGCCAACTTTTCAGCGGGGCGGTCCCTCGACCGGTACGGGCGGTGAGCGAGGGGCTGCATGGAAGCGGGCCAGCAGGATACGTACCGAAAGCCACAGCCAAGTCGCGCTGGGGGCAGCTGGCGCCTGCGAATTAAGGCTACCGGAATCTGGCTGACCTTTGGCTGCCGCCAGGTTCCTCCAATGCCGGCCCCTCGAGACCGACACCAAGAACCACAAGCTCGACCTCACGCCGCGTGACCTCCGACTCCGGTGACCCCGTTCCGTCCGCTTCGAACGCACCAATCTCAAGAAGAGCCCATCCCTTTTTCCAATTTGAATACAGCCGTCACAATGCCGACCCCCGAGTCCGAGATGTTTCTGGCGCAGAAGCCAAAGGTGGCCCCGACCTTCGACGGCGTCGACTACGACGACACCAAGGCATTCAAGCAGGCACAAGATGCCATCATCCGCGAGCAATGGGTCGGAGCCATGATGCTGCGTCTCGTCGGCGAGGAGCTGGGCAAGTGCTACAAGAAGGAGGGCGTTAACCACCTGGAGAAGTGCGGCCATCTGAGAGGTTAGTTGCACTTCTGCGACAATGGGATGGGGGCCCAATTGCTGCCAACCAGCGGAGATGGGCCTTCCCTTGAACGCCGGTTGCTAACAAGAGGAAACAGAAAAGTACTTGGAGCTGCTGAAGGAGAAGAAGGTCAAGGGCACACTATTCGAGCAGCAGAACTACATCAGCAAGCAATAGACGGGGCCATGTTCTATATGCAATGATGGGATGGGAGAGTTTGGGTACCGACCAAGAGACGGTTCTCTGATAAAGACTTCTTTCTACATCAGAAAGGGGAACGCAGAGCCGAGGCCATGACGGTATCACGTCGATTGGCCAGCGCGTGATGGGCCATATCCCTCACGGGGATGTACAAATGAATCGAAGAAGGCTATTGGGTTTATGCATCTATTCATTGTTTTTTCTTTTCTTCTGTGAATTGATCGCCTTTTCCGGGTCAAATTTGAGACGAGCTGGCCAATTGATAACCTAAAAGACCTTGCCCAATTGACGCAGCGCTCAAATTCGTTATATATTAGTATCCAACCTGAGGTGGAAGCTCCATGGAGGTCCAGCGCCTGGGCAGCCTTCCATGCCAAGTGCGCAACAGGCGCGTCCCGCCCGCCCCAGAATTTTTCCACCGCACCCCAAGCTCAAGCTCATGCATCCTGCAACACCTCCAAAGTCAACGTGACCTTCTTGACGACGGCATACCGGTCGCGCTTTTTTGTCGTGCCCGTCCAACACCACAAGGAAAATGATTTGCAGAACATGCATGCGGCGAGCTTCGGCTCTGCCTCGCCTCCCAGCCCCGAGGGCTGCCGCCACCGTCCTCGCCATCAGACCCTTCTCCCTCTCCGCGCCCTCAAGAAGCGCAGGAGCGGTGGCGGCGACGACCGACAACGGGACCAAGACGAAAGCGACGGACGCCCCCCCGAACCTCTCGAACCTCAAAGACGACGCGTCCTCTCCTCCCCAGTCCATCTCCTCGTGCCCCGCCGGCACCGTTCTCAACGGCCTGAACTACTTCAAGGGCCGGACGGACCCGGTCGCCCTCCGCGACGAAGAGTACCCCGAGTGGCTGTGGACAGTCCTGGAGTCCAAAAAGGAGGCCGTCGAGACAGCCGACGATCTCGCCGCCGAGATGTTTTGTACGTCAAGCACCGCCCACGACGACCACCACCGTTTCCTTTCTCTTCCCCTTCCCTAAAAAGGAAAATATCGAGCGACAGCTATGCTAACCTTCATGTGAACGCACAGCCAAGTCCAAGAAGCAGCGCAAGGCCGCCGCCAAGCGGCAAAAGGCCATGGAGGCCAAGCTCCTCGCCGCAGGCGACGTCGAGGCTCTCGCGCCTAAGGTCCCGCTGCCGCAGCAGTCCATCAACCTGCCCGGCGAGAAGGGCGGCGACGTCGAGCACAATCTGCACGCGGCGGCCAAGAGAGATGAGTTGCGCAAGGCGATGCGCAAGGAGCGCAAGGCCAAGATCAAGGAGTCCAACTACCTCAAGTCCATGTAAGGAGACGAAACCTACCATCGCGCAGCGGGTGCTATTGTGGTTCGTGCTGCCACCGCCGGCCGTGGCAGCGTGCCTGGACCGGAATTGTGTATCATAGGGAGTCAAGAGAAGGGGACTCTTGTACAATATCTACTGTCGGCGTCGCTGGCTTGTTATATCAGCACTAAGAAAAAAAATCACACCTTGAGGAAGAGCAAGAGATAGTTATGGCAAATGCCTTGGCCTCTGTTATTAAAGCTTGTATGCTTGAAGTTGCTATATGTACACGGCCGTGAAAAAATGCATGCCTCTTGTGGATGTTCAAACCCCATCGAAGCGTTTCCGGTGCTGCCTGCTCTTCCGGGACCTCACATGATACAGACCCTGTTAATCTTCGTCCTCATCCTGTTCTCCGATAGACGCCTGCTTGAGCGACAGTTCTGCTCTCAGATCTTTCAAGCGAGCCTCGACACGGTTCCTCAGAATCTTGTTGGTTTGGCTCGACTTCTCTTGCTCCTTCTTCGCGATCTCGTTCTTCAGCTGCGCGATGTCCTCTCGCACTGCCTTGACCTCGTCCAGCCGCTCTTTGTCTCCATCATCGTCATCGTCATCGTCGTCTTCGTCCTCTTCGCTCGCGACTGACCCCTCGCCGTCACCACTATCCTGAGCATTGTGTGCGGGTGTGCCAGTGTTCATGGTCATGGGTGTAGCGGCCTCAAGTTGTGTTGCTGGCGTGCCAACTTCTGTTGTAGCCTGATTCATCGCCTCTTCCTCAAAAGCAGCCATAAGCTCGGCCTCCAAATCATCATCGTGCTCATCGAGTTCGCCGTCGTTGTAGCCGTCAGCCGGGAAATAGCCGCTGTCGTCCGCCTCGCCATCAGCGTCTTGCTCGTCATCTGAATACTCGTCACCAGACTGCATCTTTCGGTCGTCGATAAGTTCGTATCTGGAGGACAATGCAGCCGCATCGGCCTGCAAGAGCTTCTTAACCTCGTTTTCCTTCAGCTCGATCTCCGAGCGACTAATGACCTTGGCGAATCTTTGGTTCGTAGCATCGTGCATGGGTGGAGTCAGGCCATGCGGCCACTTGAAGCCATGTTGGATCACTGCGGGCAACGGCGCCTTCTTTGCTTCCTCTTCGCTCCGTACTTGCTGGATAACCAGGAGCATGTGGCAAATGTCGGCCGACTTCATTAATGTCTTTCGGTCCCAAGACTTCATACCCTCGGTGATCGTGGGCAACTCCACCATGACTGCGGCGTAGGGCTGCCCCTTCACCACCACCATGGCGCGCCGGCTCTCCTCGTCGAAGAACTTCATCAGGATGTCGGCGCCGCCGTCCTTCCTAGGGATGCCGACCTTCCCTTCCTCGATGCATTTCCGGACGTATTCGCAGTGTTCGCCGGGCATCATGCGCAAGATAAACTGCTCCTCGATTGTAGGGTCCTTCTCCTGGTCGCTGGCCTCGGAGTCGTAACCATCTCCGGGCGGGTGCACGGGCGGCTTGCCTTTTGACTTAACAACGATATGGCCTGTTCTAGGCGTCGACACAGTTGGTGTCTTCAAGAGCTTAATCTTCTTTGACGGCTGGCTTCCGCCGTCGTCCTCGTCGTCCTGTTCCCGCTTCTTGGACTCGATTAGCTTGCTGGTAGGCTTGGGCTGGCGTCCAGCTTTCGTCTTGGAGGGGTTGGGCGCCGCAGGCCCAGCTGGCGTTGGCGGCTGTGATGACTTCAGTTTAATCTTCATCGACGAGGACGGGGTCGACGCCGATGGCGTCGCGCCGTTCTGTTCGCTAAACGAGGGTTGTCGCGAGCCCACGCTGAGCTTGAGCTTCGGCCGCGGCGGCGGAGCGCTGATGTCTGGCATGTTCGGAATCGTTTGTCGAGCTTTCGTTCTCCGTTCACGGATCCTCTAGCCAGGTGGTGACGGTTTGGGCGGTTTGCTCTTCAACGTGTGTCAGGGAAAGGTCTCGAAACCAAAGTGCCAAGCGCGCCTCGGTCGTCGCGGGGAGTCATGTGGAGCGCATGCGGATATCTCGAGTGGCAGCAACTGGCAGGAAATTGATGCCTTTTCTAAGAAGAGAGTATCGAGGCCTTGTGTGGAGGTTTGGATTGAAGCAAAGAGGAAACAAGGGGCAAAGGTAAAAGGGCGGCAGGTAAAGAAAGCTATTGGAGGCATGAGCAAGACGCATGTGCTTGGACAGACACCCTAGGTAGGAGCACCCTAGGTCCCTCCTACCTTGCTTGGTACATGGTACGGATAGGAAGGTACTATTTTTTTTTCTGGGGGGTGGGGGGCTACAGCCTTGCAGGTCGCGTGTTGTAAAGTTTAGCGTGACAAACGCCAACATAATTAATTAGGTATTATATCGCGCTCATCTCCCTATGTGGTGCGTCTCATAGGCGCATTTTCATGAACGCCAACTGACAACACAAACTTACCTGGAAAGCGACCTTAATCGTGGGATGCCTGTTCATCCCGTTGAATAACTTCCCTCTTTATCTGGTCTGGGCTGACCCTTGGAAGATATGGCTATCTTTTTTATTGTCTGGAATATCTCCCCCCTTCTCTTCATGTCTATCGTTGGAAAATCCGATCTACATCGTAACTATCACTCAAGGATGCGCTTCATTCCGGTGACGAAGAGTGACACTGGCCATTGGCACCAGTGTCACTGTGATGTATTGCCTCGAGTCGTCAACATGCCTGATCCGCTCGCATATAATCTCAGAAGAGGACTCGGGACTTACTTTAGACACCAAATACATTTCCAAAGGCTTCTGGGCACAATGTATCTCCCTGGCGTCTCCAAAAGGAAAAGAAAACGTAACACGAGCATACTTTCACGAGAAGTCGATCTTATGCTAGATATGATGCGAACAATCGTCCCACACTACGCGCCATCCCCTTCGTTGACACTTTCCACCAGACCAAAGATGGGCACCGGATCAACCCATCGTATCAATGTTCACTTGTTTTCAACGAGGCTCGACCTCACACGGTCGTAGCAGGTGAGCATATCATTCATGAGATTGTGAGAACATGCCAAACATGACGCGCGCCGAGGGACTTACCAGCTCCCCTTAAAGACAGAATCTGTCAGATTCAGCACTTCCAAGACTTCAATGAACCCCAAACTCGGACCGAGAGGTCAAACCAGGTGTATTCGAGCACATTTTACAGGCCACCAGGACATTGATAGTTCATGGAGATTAAGCCTCAACTTGGGACGTTTTCATAGCAGCACATACCAAGCGAATAAGCCCTAGGCGGCACAGCCCTAGGCGGTACGTATGTATGAGTCGGAGGTTTAGTAGCGCATTGTTTGGTGGCTGCACCATTCAACATCGATGCCCGATAGTCGGACGCTTACTGCAAGGCCAGAGAGCATCAGACACGTGTATATTGACGACTCATGACGCTCTATTTCGAACACGATTGCTTCTCACGTCGGCTTCGCGGTCATCACTGCCTATGCCAATACACATTATGGACAAAGAGAAGCGAATCGCACCCCAACAATCACTGTGCCTCCCCAACTCCGCTGATACAATCATTCCTGAAACATGTTCTACAGTACAGTAACTGCGATGGCCACCACCACGGCACTCAGAAGAGCCGCAATGTAGCCACTCTGGGTCGTTCTGCATCCCGCAGAGGCAGGGTTGAACTTAACTGGGGCGGTCGTCACCGCAAAGAGCCCGCCAGTGGGCGCCACAGCGTTGGCTGCCGTCGCAAGCACCATCGATGTCATCAAAGAGGACGGCAAGGTAATGACGGGACCAGGAGGACGAACGGAAGTAATCGCATCTCCGGACCCGAGCTGTGGTTGAGCCGTTTGCAGATCAGCTGACGTTGACGTATCGGACACCGAGCTACTGGAGCGGCTGCTACCACTTCCAGAGCCTGACTCGCCATCATCGCCCGCGTTTCTGCTAGGCGCGGGCGTCTCTTGAGCCTTTCCACCTGAGCCGTCTGAACCACTCTGGGTCGATGTGGGTTCAATGGACTTCACTGGGTTCAGAGGCGTGAGGTCAGTAGGCGTTTCAGTAGGCGAAGCTCCATTCGAAGGTAGGCTGTCGCTCGACTGGGGTCGAGGAGAAGCGATGAGGGCTTCGGAGGCAATCTCAGGAGTTCCCGTGGTAGGTGTGCCATTGCTGAGCGGGCTCTCTGAAGACGGTGTAGCAGTAGGAACAGGAGGAACAGCCGCCGACTCGGTAACTGGGACTGCTGGCAGAATAGCGGGAGTGCTAGATTCCAGTTGCGGAAGAGGCGGGGTGCTGGTGTTGAGCTGAGGCGGAGCAACAATCGGCGTACTGGTGTTGAGCTGAGGTGGAGCAACAATCGGCGTACTGGTGTTCAGTTGCGGCGGAGCAACGATCGGCGTACTGGTGTTGAGCTGAGGTGGAGCAACAATCGGCGTACTGGTGTTCAGTTGCGGCGGAGCAACGATCGGAGCAGTGGTGTTGAGCTGAGGTGGAGCAACAATCGGTGTGCTGGTGTTGAGCTGAGGCGGAGCAACAATCGGCGTGCTGGTGTTCAGTTGCGGCGGAGCAACGATCGGAGTACTGGTGTTAAGCTGAGGCGGAGCAACTACTGGAGCGCTGGTGCTGAGTTCCGGAAGAGTAACGGCCGGAAGGGTCTGAGTAGGAGCCGACGATACTGGTGGAATAATGCTTGTGCTATTTGCCGGGGACGGGGCCGCAGTCTTAACAGGCTTAGCAGAAAGAGTAGTGAAAATCGGGGTTGGCGTCGGCTATCCTAAGTCAATACGATGTCATTACAAGTCTACAGTCAGACAACTTACTTCAATGCTTGGGGCTGCTGTCTGGTTATTGGCAACCGGGAGGCTGGAGACAGACTGGGCCGTAGTCGAAGGCTTGGGAACCTCAGAAGTGGACTTGGGGGTTTCACGGGCCGAGGTTGTTTCGGTAGCGCCGGGAAGAGAAACCGAGGAGCTGGTCTTTTCAGCTGCGTCTGACGAAGTTGTCGTCTTCTGGTTCTTGGGAGGAGACACTTCGGCCGGAGGGCTTTGCGCAGGCGTTGACGGAGTTGGGGTAGCTCCGGAAGAAGTGGACTCAGCGGAAGTAGTCTTGACGGGCGCAGGAGCGACAGTGTCAGACTTCTCCGGGTTGGTCTTCTCGGGGTCAGCCTTCCCAGGGTCAGCCTTGTCGGGAACGGCCTTTTCAGGGTCATCCTTCTCCGGGTTGGCCTTGCCGGGATCGGCCTTCTCGGGATCGGCCTCTTCAGGGTCAGCCTTCTCCGGGTTGGCCTTCTCAGGAGTAGGCTTGTTAGAAGCGGTCGTCTCGGAAGCAGGCTGAGTCGGGGCTGCCTCCGTAGTCGTAGTCGGGACAGAAGTCGATGGAGCGGAGGTAGCCGCTGCAGCAACAAAGTTGGCGGGGATGGCGTTAGCTGGCAGGGACCCAGAGTACACAACTTTTGGAGGACCGGCCGCGGCAGTCGAATACTGAAGCTGGGCCCCGAGGAGCGTCTGAACAACGGGTTGCTGGGTGAGCTGGATGATCTGGAACGGCTCCGATATGACGATGGCCTGGGCGGAGTCGGTGATCATGATGGCGAAGCTGTCGAAGGCTGTGATGGAAGCGCTCGGGCTCCAGTTCAGGCGGCCAATGTTGTCGATTTGCACTGCAAACCTTGTCAGTCTCGGTGTTGCATGTCTCAAGGGAGAGGTGTGTCGTACCTCCAATCTTCTCAGCGACGATGGACTGGTCCGTGTTGCCGCTGGGGATGAGGTTGATGTTGATGGGCGCCTTGAGACCCGTTGTTTGCCATTCGATCTCGAATTGCCGGTTGGGCATCAGGACGTCTCCTGCTCTGGGCTTCGAGATTTGTGCATGGCAGAGGGCAGCGCCTAGCAATAGTGCCAGTGACTTTGCGAACCGCATTGTGTCTTGGAATTAGTCGTTGGAAATGATGGGATGTCGAGCCTGTGGTCAGTCCACCAGTGTCGACTGCCTAGTATCGAATCAAACGATAAATTAAAAGAATGGAAAAGGTCTCCGACTTGGGCTCACGGGTATCGAGTTCGAATGAGTGTGTAACGAGTGGACTGGCTTGAAAAGAAGCTGACCTGCAGACCGGGTAGAAGCGAATAAACAAATGAAGGTATTCCGAAAAAGACCGGTAGGTAACAGAATCGAAGGTGAACGGCGAACTGCAAAACAAAAGACAACAACGGAACAAGAAGAGAAGCGAGTAGAGGCAGACGATCGGATGAGGAGGCAGACCGGACGAACAATTAGGGGTGACAGCCTCCGGGGCATTCTCCATTCGGATGGGCGTTGTTTTGATGATGGGTCATACCCTCGCGTGTAAGTCCACCCTTGACAAGGATACCTAGGGAAGGGGGGTGTGCTCTCCGTGAGAGGATTCCCAGAACGCCAATCCAAAGCCAGGAGTAAAGTCTGGGCAGGGGTGCTAGGAGCGTCTCATCAGTCGACGTACACGGGTACTACGGGGAGGGGGGCCGACAGCAGCAGATTGCGTCGTGGGGGGGGGCAGGCCAAGGCATCAGCAACATCGCCCCGATGCATGAGAGCCCAAGAGGCATCACACTTGAAGGCTCTGGCCACTTGGGGCCAGGCTGATCACTCAATGAGATGCAAAACACCTCGGTGAGGGGAGGCGATGGAGGTTGAGGTGGAGGATTTCGCAATAGAGGCAATGTTGGGATCTCGCAACTGCGGGTGGGGGCTCGCTTCGTCGATTGCCCTTGTTCGCTAGGCGCCATCTCCACTGTCTACTCAGATAGTACCTCGTAGCGTAGCGTAGCGCATTGCGTATCCGTACTCCAATATGATATCGACGATTTCTTCGTCGTCCTTGCCCGTAGCTCCCGGGACTCTTGGGAGCTTTACCTCACGTTTGGATTTAAGCTTGAAAACCGGCAAGGAAACGTCCGTGACCTCGGACTCATCGACGGGGGCCCAAAGTATCAGACAACAGATTTTTCGTCCAATCTTGTCGTGATGGACCCCTGGAGAGGTCCATCCTGTCGAATAGTCGAGAAGTTGGACGTCGGGATGATAGGGGAGCTAGCGTTGTGCAAAAAAACAGCGGCTGAGACAAGATTCCTGGGGTTGATCAAACCTAAAACTCTTGAACTAAGCGAGGGCATGGGGGAGATGTTAACAGATCGTGCGTTGAACACCGCGAAATCACTAACACAGTGCACTGGCCACTTCCCCTGTATTCGCAAGCCCGCTGTTCAAGGATGAGCTGCCTTGTATCACCCGTGTTTGACCCTGTCACCTAATGACACCTACGCTAGACTCCATGTCTTTATGGTGGATGCACCCGTTTCGCGTTTTCCCTCCCGACGTACATTGGTACGAATACAATCTGTTCCGCAGAGCTGCAATCAATCGTACGGCTGATTGGTCAGTCCTAAGCGGCTGAAGTCCGACTGGGCCCATGGAAATTGCAATGCGCCTGGGGCAAGCGATTCTCATGCATTCTGTGCCCAGATCGGACAAGTGGAACTGCGTGACATGTAATATGACGATACCGGTATACTGCCTGTCCAGCAAGGGGTTCGACCATCAATATGGAGCAGGCGCCCGCATCATCGAGCAGCATTCGGTCCAAGTGAACTTGTTGGGCGACGTTGATGCTGCCTGTAGAAAAGACCTGAGGAGGCCTGGTTCCATTCCATTCCTCAACCGTGCAATAACGTACAACCCTTTGCACCTATGAACGTAGAAAGCCATGACACTAGAACACACAGAAAGCTTCGACCACGTTCAAGTCAGCCACCATTCCACCTAAATATACAGTCCGTCTCTCCCAGAGGCACGTCTACCAATCTTGTTTAGAACATGATTCGAAGCACCCTTGCCCTCTTTAGGCACCACCCTCGGACTGATTTCCTGGCGTGTTGGTAGTTGACACGCCGTGGAAAGCATCTCCAAAGGCAGAGTCCTCCATCTCCATGTTCATGTCAAGACCGTCTCCCATGGATGCCCCATAACTAGCCATCGCGTCACCAGCAGAGTCGAGATCGCCCAGAGAACTGAATCCGCCAGGTGTTTGGGTCTCCACCGGCGTTCCGACGGCGGATGAAATCTTGGCAGCTGGCTTGGGCTCATCACCTTCGGTCGCGCCGGTGCTGGTGTTGGCACCAGCACCGGGGTCGGGCGATGTTCCCCCTTTAGGCACCACCACCCACTCCCCGCTGCCGGTCCCTTGGTCAGGCGCGGTGGCGGGTGTATCCTTGGTAGAGTCTGTGTTGCCCATCGTGACATCCTCCCCGGCGCCAGCAGAAGCGCCCGCAGAAGCCTGAGTCTCAGTCTCCTCGGGAATAGTTGGCGGAACTAGAGCGGGCGAGGGAGCGTTCGCGTTGGCTGGGGTTCCGGCCGTCGAGTTGAGAGCAGAAATGTGAGTTTGCGGCGTGGGAAAGTTGTTCAGCGGAGTGGAGTTGGCAGAGAACCCGGTATGCATCTCATCCAGGAGTCCTGCCGCAGTACCACCCATGTCGATATCCGAGTCGCCCACCATCACCCCACTGTGAGTAGAGCCGGCCTGAGATGGCCGTCGTGATCCCAAAGCACCTGCATCGGCACCGGCTGCTGGCGGGGGAGACCTTGCCGGCGGCGCGACGGGCGAGGGCTCCTTGACGGGCTCCGGAGCAGGCTCCTGAAACCCGCCGTCCTGTATCCGGTGGACGTTGTGAAGGACTTCGATTTGTCGGCCGAGGTTGGCTTCGACCTGGGCCACAATCTCATCCACCTTCTTGACGTGCTTTTGTGACCATGGCCCAGAGTTGTCGTCCGAGTCTGTGTAGTGACCCTCAATGCGCCAAGGCTCTGGGCCATGCTCCTGAACAGAGTTCTTGACATCCTTCTCGGCATCCACAAAAACCGAGCTCGTCTTCAGACTAGCCAAGTTTTTCGCATGCTCCGACTTCATCTTCTCCATCTCAGCCTTTGTTGCGTCAAGATGCTCCCGAACCCTCTTCCTGAACTCGTCGGCCAGCCCAGGCTCTAGCCGCCCAATGTACGGCTTCTGAGGCGGCTCCGTGAGCGCATTCGCACTCTGTGCAGAGAAGATGCCGTCAGTCAGAGACGCCAACTCTCCCTTGAGACCAAGACCAAGATCAGGAGGTGCGATCTGGCTAAGACCGTAAGGAGAGGATACAATCTCCTCCATCCACTCATGATTTTGCTGGTACCGCGCAAAGGAAATATCTCTTGGGGTTAAGTGATCAAAGAGATCCTTCTCCAGCTCCTCGTCGTCGTGTAGAGCCTCGGCATGAGCGAGAGCTTGTTGGTGCTGCTGGGCTTGAGCTTGCGCCTGCGCCTGCGCTTGTTGGCGACCTCGGCGACCCTGAGGACCGCTCGGGGGATAGGCCATCTGTTGCGGAACACGCCGCGACTGCGCGGGCGGGTTATACATCTGTGGCCTTCCACCGTTACGGGGGAACTGAATTTGGGGCCAGCTGGCGCGATCTGATAACATGAAATCCTTGCGAGCAATCTGACCGCACTTTTGAAGGTGATTGCGAGTCGCCATAATGTGCTGTGTTTCTTGAGAAACGGGTATCAGATTGACCGGAACGCGATCGGGAGGGTCTGAAGGACCGTAGTGCACAATCCAGAGACTGATATCCGGCTGTGGCGCATTCATCACACCAGTCTGCGAAGGCACAAGGCGGAATCTGCGGCGCGCATGCATGGCAACCTGTTCTCCGGGGACAAATCCTGATTTGACGTAATGGATCTCGAGAGACTGCACCCATAGTCAGTATAACGTAACGATGAGGCAGCGAGTTGCGTACAAGTCCATTTCCAACATCTTGTCTATGGTATTGCTCTGGACCCCAAATCATCCCGTCACTCGCAAAATTCGTTCCGAGTCTCTTGAGGGGCTGCCATGTGAGATAAACTTGGCCGTCGTGGGGTCGATCGAGGTAGGTCCAGAAGAAGGGAGCCTTGTCTTTCGCGACTTGGGGTGCGGCCATCAGCCATTTCGTAACCTGGTTCAAATCGACGCGTGCCTGATCGGCATAGCGGTTGGCAGATATGAGATGGGCGTGGTTTAGCTACAGAATCATGAGCGACTAGTGCATCTGCGGCAGACCAATGGTGCAGCTACTGACCAGCTCCTGATCGATTCCATCACTCGGGTCCTGCGCCATGGTGGATCGCGGTCAAGGCCGCAGGGTGTGATATTGTTGGATGGGTTGTGCTGACGCGTATCGCTCTGGCAGCAGAGAGCAAACAAGTGTTGCCGCAAAGTGTCTTTGTGGCGAGGTGAATGCTGGTCGTAGAGTAGACACGGCGTGCAATGTCGCGACTAATTGGAGGCTGCGTTGCGTGGATGAACGAGTCAACTTGGTAGGTCGATTCGCGATCCCCAAATTTGTCGCGACGAGGCTACAGTGCCTGAGAAGACGCCGGTTATGCTACAGCCAATCAAAGTTGCTCAGTAAAAAGGGCCGTGCGCAAACGCTTCCGCCCCTGGCCAGGTACCTAGGTAATTATCTACAACCTGCAGGTAGTCGGTTCGAATCCGGCTAGGGAACCCCTTTATCCTCTTGCCTTTGGCAAGCAAGAAGATTTAAGCAACTACGTGGGGGTGTAGGATTCCTTAATATGTCAAGACCAAGGGATCAGGTTTCACCTTAGATAGTAGCATAGCATACTGTGTATTCCAGACGGTTTCCCTCAAGAGGTTTTCGTCTGCCAAAACGACTGTGTATTTAAAATGGTGTGCTCTATCTACATGGTACCGTACCTACCTAGGTAGGTACTACTAAGTAGGTCGATAGGTACCTAGGTGCTCAGCAATTGTGCTTAGTCATTCATAGTCTCCTATGTGTTATCAGTACACGTTGTCTTAATTCCTCTTCCTCCAGAGGTAGTGACCCGGTGCGCTGAGGATACCAGCAAGAGCAAAAACCGTGCAAGACTAGATATTATGACTAAGGTCAAGCAAGGCAGGCAGATGATAGTTCTCAACCCTGTCCCAACGCCGAACAAGGGGCGATATGACATGGGGTTGATAACAACCTTCAACAGCCCACTTCATCCATTCGGTGCTCTTCACACGAATGGTCGGGTCACAATTTCAGGCAATGCTGTATGCATCTTTGTTCTTCTTGCAAATTACGTGAATTCATTTCGTTTCATCCCCTGGCACCATTATACCAGATATCATAGCGTGCCCTTTCCTAAATCTACTCGTAACCCATCCAGAAAACTTTTATGCGTTGTAGTTGGAAGCAGAAACGTTGCCTCCGCGGCCAGTCCAGTTTACGTGAACACTGGCATTTCCCTGCTTGTAAGGGGACACCGCATCCTCCTGGAACTGGAATGTGTGAGCGCCGAAGTAGTCACGCTGAGCCTGGAGGAGGTTGGCGGGCAGGTTCTTGGTGCGGTAACCGTCGAACCAGGAAAGGGCAGTAGAGAAGGCCGGGGTTGGGATGCCAAGGAGGGCGGCCTTGGAGACGACGTCTCTCCAGCCAGGCTGAGCAGTGTGGATGGCCTTGTTGAAGAAGTCATCGAAGAGGAGGTTCTCGAGGTCGGGGTTGTTGCGGTAGGCGTTGGTGATGTCCTTGAGGAAGACGGAGCGAATAATGCAGCCACCGCGCCACATGAGGGCGATGGAGGGCTTGTTCAGCTTCCAGCCGTACTCCTTGGCAGCCTACAGTACACAATTGTTAGTGGGAAAGGTTTGGCAAATGATACGGGTGCGGCCACGTACCTCCTGCATGAGCATAAAGCCCTGGGCGTAGGAGACGATCTTGGAGGCGTACAGAGCCTGCTCGAGGTCGTCGATGAACTGCTCCTTGTTGCCCTCGAACTTGTTGTTGCGGCCGACGTACGAAAGAAGTGTGGAGGCCTTAGTGCGCTCCTCCTTGATGGCGGAAAGGCAGCGAGAAAGGACAGCCTCGGCGATGAGGGTGACGGGCATGCCAAGGTCGAGAGCGTTGACAGCAGTCCACTTGCCGGTGCCCTTCTGGCCAGCCTTGTCGAGAATCTTCTCGACGAGGGCAGTGCCGTCTTCGTCGTTGAAGTACATGATGTCACGGGTAATCTCGATCAGGAAAGAGTCCAAGACACCCTTGTTCCACTTGGCGAAGACATCGCCAATCTCCTTGCTGGAGAGGCCGAGACCGCGCTTCAGGATGTCGTAGGCCTACAGCAAATTAGCAGCGGTTACAAAGGCCAGATCTTGGTGACACATACCTCACAGATGAGCTGCATGTCACCGTACTCGATACCGTTGTGGACCATCTTGACGTAATGACCAGCACCCTCGTCACCAACCCAGTCGCAGCAGGGCTCGTTGTCGCTCTTGGCACTGATAGACTGGAAGAGGTCCTTGAGGTAAGGCCAAGCCTCCTCGTTACCACCGGGCATCAAGGAGGGGCCGTAGCGGGCACCCTCCTCACCACCCGAGACACCGGAACCGACAAATCGGATTCCCTTAGAGGCACAGTACTTGGTGCGGCGGTTGGAGTCAGGGAAGTGAGAGTTACCACCATCGATGATGATGTCGCCCTGCTCGAGGAGGGGGATGAGGGTCTCAATGTAGTCATCGACGGCCTTGCCTGCCTGGACAAGCAGCATGACACGGCGGGGGCTCTTGAGCTTGGAGACAAACTCCTCAATGGAGTGAGCGCCGACAATGGACTTGCCCTTGGCCTCGTTGGCGAGGAACTTGTCAACCTTTGAGACAGTACGGTTGAAGGCAGCGATGGTGAAACCGTGCTGTATGTATCGTCAGCAACTTAGAGTAACTGGAGACGGTGTTTGGGAGTTGACAGACGTCGGCAGCGTTTAGGATAATGCTACGGCCATGATTAGAATACAGTCCACATTGCAGTGAGAGTACGAGGGACTTACTTCTGACCCATGACGGCCAGGCCAATGAGGCCCATATCAGCGCTGTGGTAAATCGTCAGTTTCGATGTTCAGAAGACAGCAGGCAGTGGCCATTTGCGAGGGAACCGGGACGGGACCTCGGAGCAGGCACAACGCCAGCCACAATGTTGGCCAGACGAGCGCTGCGTCACGAGTATGAGTACACGTATTGTGTCGAGGTCGAACAGGAAGAGCAACTCGTTGAAGGCCCATGTCCACTGACGCCTCCCACAAGCCCGCAACGGATCACGACGGACGCCGACTTGCGTGATTTGGTAGTCATCGTCGTGCCTTGAGCATTGGAGGCCGGGAGCGGGGTGGTGGGGTAAACGGCTTTCGAGCGGAGAGGGGTTGAGAGCAGACGAAAACTACTTACACAGGTCCAGACATGATGAAAGATGTGTCGGTGGTGTTATGTGTGGGGGGAGGTTTTTTTTCTTTGATAGAGGAGAGGTTCGGACGCGCGATTCTCGGATGACGGCGGGAGCGTCGAGTTATTTATCTGTAGGTAATGTGTCAAGAAGGAGACAAGAAGCTGGAGCTTTCGTCAACCCGGACGAGGTTTGTAGGGGAAGAGGGTCGACGGAGGGGCAGGATGGGAGGGGGGGTTTGCGTTAGTGGCAGGGGCCACCCTGACAAGCGCCAATTGTGCACACACACACACCTCTCAGTCAACCAGTCCATTGCTTCCCTCGAAGCTGCACCGAGCTGCCCGGTGCTTCGCCAGCCGGCATGTCCACAGCTGACAACTTATTTTTTTTTTTTTGCCTGGGGCAAATGGGAATCAGGACAAAGGCCGGGCAGAAAGCGGAGACTAGACGGCGTCTGCGACGGTCGACGGTGCTGCTTTGACGGCAAGACTACCTAACTCGCAATGATTGGCTTTGTTGGCAGGACAGAACCATAGCTTACTCATGGACCAGCAGGAAGTACCGTGCTGGTGGGTGGTATCTTGCAATTCCACTCACAGTTCCAGCGCTTCTATACGGATACTTGTGTAAAAAAAAAAAAAGGAGGGGGATAATATACATCACCACCCAGGCACGAGCTCCATCAAGGCCCTCATCCCCACCTCCAATTGGACTGCTTGTCATGGAGGGGTAGATTATGACGATGGCCTTCTCCTACCCCATGTTTCCCGCGCTGTCCAGCTTCTTCTCGTTCTCAGAGTTTGTTTTGACCAGTTCTAGCAGCACCTGTCTTCTCTTTTCGTGGAAGGCAAACATAGTAGGCAAATTGAGTCATCGCAGAAGACTAGCCCAAGCACGGTACAGCATCGACCACCTCCGTGTGCTTACAGTAGTAGTGAATCCCGAGGAGGTACCACGGTTAACGCATTGTGCCATTGGCTGGCCCGCGCGGCGTACGGCGGCCCAGCAACGACCATCATGCCTGCTCCACGCCCGCGGTGTTTTAGTCAAGCAACGCCAGCCTGACGCAGCCCGTCGTGGAAAAAGGCGCTTCTGGATCCGACCAGTTGTGGTCCGATTCGGCGATAGGCACCCCTTCCTATTGGAGGCCGCATATGTGTCTCACACTCTGGTTGTTCCAGGGAGATGTGCGACTCCCGGTATTCAAACTCGATGCGTTAGACCCTGGTGTTTCGCGGCTCATGGTCTTGGAGGAACACGCTGCGCTCGGTCTAACAGGGCGCGGGGGCTCCCAGCTGGCAGCATATATCATTTCCCTGCTAACGGAGCTCCGGTACTCGCTCGTTCGCAGCTCGCTTCGCTTCGCTCGCTTCTCAACCACCGTCGGCGGCAGGGTGACCGAAGTGGATGGTGTCTGTCTGATTGCTCCAAATACCCCTCGAGAGCCGCCCTGCACGACCCAACTTGTGCCTCAAGCCAAGAGCAGCACTAAAGGCCATTTCCGTATCTTCAGCTCTTCCGCACGGAAAGCGCCCCCTTATCCCGGGCGATGTCCTATCAGAGCAGAACTTCAAAGCAACCCCGGATGCCTAGACGAATATCTCGCTGTCGCGGTTCGTCCAAGAGCGCATCCCCGGCATTTCTTCTAGATGGGGAAGAAGCGACGCACGACGGTTTGTAATCACCAGTTCATGTTGTTCAGGTGAAAGTGTCAGCGAAAGATAATGCATGCGCCGCGCGGTGGCTCTCCATAGACAGCGGATAGCGGCGGGCCTTGCCCGGCACGCTCGACAAGCAGAATATGCGCTTCAATGGGTGTGCAGAGGCAGTCGGGCCCAACCAAAGCGAAGCTGGCCGCAAGGAACCCCTTTTGGCCGAGTATGCTGGTCAAATCGATCATGTTCGTTGAGACCCACATCCTCAGCAGAGTGGATAGAAAATATCGCACCTCGATCTCCTAAGGTACCTTGAGATAGGGACGGAGGCAGTCAGAGAGCAACAGTAGATCCGCGCTGGGCCGCTGGCTGCTCACAAATCAACACAACAAACCTGGCTCTTTGGGTCGGTCGCACGACCCGGAATTGTCGGTTGCGAGCTCCGCTAGAGCTCCGCTGTGAATCCACGCGCACTGTTGATTGGCATGGACCCGACCGTGAGAAAAAACACAGTGTTGATGGCCATGATGTCAGCAACGACTCAGCGGTGTAACAACACCGAATAATTGCATCAACAGTCACACAACAGTCACCAGGCATGTCTGTCTGGCTGTGGCCGACGGAGAAGACGTGGTTGATGCAAAACCGGAACGTAATGGTAGATGTTCCGGTAGTGACAACCAAGATGGGCAGAGCGAAACAACAGGGCCGACGCCAAATGGCTCAAGACGGAAACTCCGTCCTTGTTTTCCGCCTTTGACTGGACTGGGCTCTGCACGGAGGACCTCGGGATACGATGGGCTTACTCAAGCAATGCCGTTTGGTTATGTGAGGACGGATGCGGTACTAGTGTATCCGTACTGGTACACTATCCGTAATAGGTGACCCACATGGTAGAAGAAGCTTCAAGGTAGGTGGTACCACCATTTTACGCACGTGACTAGTTCGGACTTAGCCACAAGCCACATCGGCTCTGCTATGCACGACTTCGCCGAGGCTGAGGCGCCATGGTCATATTTTCTCCGATTCCATCACGAAACAGATCCATCTCTGCATTTGTGCCAGCTCCGACCAACCGCGCGTGCGCCGTCGGCAATAGCAATCAGGAAAGGAGATATTGACTTCTTTGAGCGGGAAACCCCAGGCTCAGAGGTACGTTGCCACAAATAACGCTTCCAAGCAAGCCCGCGCGACTTGCCCAAGAAAGAAAACCTTCCAAATCCGCAGTTCATTCATCATGGCATACCCGCCCCCTCCAGGTATCTCAAGCGGGCCTTCCACCGGCAACCCGCCCTCTCATCCCTCCCTTCCTGCGCGGCCGCCCCCGTCCAAGACCTCCGGAGGCTTCAAGCCCGCCTTCAAACCCGCTTTCGGCGCGGCAGCCTCCCCGACAGCACCCACCTACTCGAGCGCACCGAGCTACACGCCGGCGCCCGCCGCCCAATATGGCGCCTCCTACCAGCCCTACCCGCAACACTCCTCGCCCGCCGTAGGCAGCACCGGGCCCTATCAGGCACCGCCCTCGTCGTACACCCAATACCCACAAGCCGGCCCGGGTGCCGGTGTCGGCTACGGTCAGGTCACGAGCTACAATGCGCCGCCTTCCACGTACAGCGCCGCGCCGCAGATCCGTAACCCTTTCCCAATACCCGGCAGCGTCGTCGACTACGACCCCGATATGGCGATGCAGATAGCCCAATGGCAGAGCGCATACAGTTCCCGAGACGCGACGAACAGAGACGCCGTCAACGGTCCCGGCGGCCGCGGCGTCCCGGCGACGGGTAGCTCTGCGGCAGCCCCCTCAGTCGTCCCTGACCCCGCAGCAGTTGCCGCGGCAGCGGCTGCGGCGAACCAGCCCCCGGAGCGCAAGAAGACGGTCGTCCGAGAGGGCGGTGGCAAGAAGTGGACGGACGACACCCTCACCGAGTGGGACCCGAGCCACCTGCGCCTGTTCGTCGGCAACCTCGCGGGCGAGGTGACGGACGAGTCCCTCCTCAAGGCCTTTGCGCGATGGAAATCCGTGCAAAAGGCGCGCGTCATCCGCGACAAGCGCACCGCCAAGTCAAAAGGCTACGGCTTCGTCTCCTTCAGTGACGCCGACGACTTCTTCCAGGCCGCCAAGGAGATGAACGGCAAATACATACAGAGCCATCCTGTCACCGTTCGCAAGGCCAACACGGAGATCAAGATCACCAACGTCAAGGACAAGGACCACCACAACAACCGCAAGAACAAGAATAAGAAGCAATCCGGCGGCAACGGCGGTGGCGGGAATAGGCACGCCGGTGAGGGCACCGCATACGAGCCCCAGCTAGGCCCTGTGCACAGCCACGGCGTCACCAAGCCCGGGCAGAAGACCAAGAACGGCCTCAAGCTGCTTGGGTGAATGTTTTCAGCCGGTGTAGTGTATTATTGCTTGTTTGAGTAGATTCGGCGGGGAGAGGGGGGCGTTTTGGAGTTGGAGGTTCATCATACCCATTCTCATCATCGACACTTGACGCAACGAATAGAAGCATATTCTCAAACTCGAACGGACCCAAGTGTTGTGATGTTCGCAATCCGTGATTCGCCCAAGCATGCAAAGCCCCCTTGGCCAGAGCGGCCTTGTAAGCTGGTAAGCATGATGTATGAATGTCATGTGCTCCTTTGCCATGCCAACTCTAGGCGTCGCCGTGGCGGCCCTCATCCACATAACGAGCTGCACTCTGTCCGTTGCTTTTGGATTTCTGCGCGCGGTTAGCATATCCAAGGGTCCTGCACAAAACTGCTCGGATCTAGCAGAATCTCGGCCAGGAACGGTGACCTGGGCAAGGCCTTCTCACGTCACCTAGGTAGGCGGGCAGAAGTGCTGTCCTCTCTCTCTCTCTCTCTCTCTCCCTTTCTGTGAAAAGCTTAAGCCCGCCGTAAGCTGACTATGCGGGTATTATCACGGGAGCCGTGGTGGTCGTTTCGTTGGAGCCATGTATATGCCACTTAGCGCGGTTCAGCATCGCCACAGAGTTCATCATGGAGAGACTTATTCCGGTCGAAAGACCAACCCCGTCCTGTCTGTTAGTTAAGTCACCGGCACAGATTCATCCAGGACATATCTCTTCAAGGTGGTCGATCATGCTTGATAGTTTTGTGTGTCTAACCTCTCCAGGTATTACACCAAGATCATATCTTAGAGTCCAGCGGTCTGGATCTCGACTTTGTTCTACTCTGCCGCCAATGGTATATCCGCCTCGTTATGCAACTCTTTCCTTTCGAACCTAAGAACTTTGAGGTTCCATCCATAGAGAACCCGTGGGTATGTAGCCGTTTTGCCGACTTTTCCCTCGCCAGGCTCGAGTCCCCTTCCCAGATAAATCCCATTGAACTCCTTGCCTGCCTCATCTGCCAATCGGCAGAACATGTCTTACCCTTTTGAAAGAAAATGTACAACTTGTTTGCCAGGTCTCTCGAACCGAATTCACTACAAGGGAGACGAGCACGTCCAAAGGGGACGTATGTTTAGTTGTCGCGGTGAGCCTGGACCGTTCGTGATTCTTGCGCTGTGTGTTGCGGGTTGGGCAAAATGTCGCCGTCTGCAGTGACCATATTGTCCTCGTAATCAGTGCTGTTCCGCAGAAGGCCCGTCTCTTCGCCACCGTCGTCATTGTCGCTTCCGCTCGAAGAAGAGCCGGAAGCAATCTCCATGTGGCCGCGCTGCACCTCCCTCTGAGCGTCCTCGCGCATCTGTGTGATCTTGATGTAATTGTACGCAACAATGGCGCCCATGGTGGTGATGAGACCGACAAAGTTGATGGGCGTCAGGCGGTCATTGAAGACGAGGGCAGCGGCGGATATGGTGACAACCTCCTTGAAGATACCGGCAATAGAGAGGGTGACGACCGAGGTGCGCTGCAGCAGAGCGAACTCGGAGGCGGTCATGAGGAAGGCGATGCAGCCGGGGAAGAGCAGGAACAGAGGGGTCGTGACAAGACCCCACTCGGCCACGAGGACCTTCAGGCCTTCGATGAGAGCCGGGAAGCCCTCAACTGGAATGGCGATGACGATCAATGTCAAAAACATGACCGGGGCCAGGAAGAAAATGCTAGAGAAGGGGTTGGAGGTCGCTGGGTTGCGGAGCAGCAGGATCTGGGTCAGACCCCAACGGAAGCCAGAGAAGAAGGCGGCGGAGATGACGAGGATGAAGCCGCTAACCTTGAATTCAACTTCTCCCGAGACCATGAGAACGACACCAAGAGTCATTGTTGCAATTATGGCCACAAGCCGCCATGTAGGCTGCTCGAGCCGGAACAGAAAGGCGAAGATCAAGACAAACGCTAGAGAAGACGATTTACACATGGCTGGCCACTCGTTAGCGTTTGTCGGAAAACACACGGACGGCGCAATCTACTTACTGTAAAAGGTGAGGGTAATGAACTTTAGTGAGGTATTTCCCAGCCCGATATCAAGACCTGTCGCAGCACCGCAGGGTCCGATGCGCGTCAGGTAGAACATCTTGGTCATCAGCGGCCGATCCGGCTCGGATTCGTGCCTTGAGCGGCCCAGGTCCGAATTTTGCAGGCCGTTTGACGGGCGTAGTGAAGGTACTAAGAATAACACCAAAGATGCGAGGGCGAACTGCACCAGCATGTGGCAGGCGGTCGTAAACAGGGGGAAAGCAAAATTGAGGCGGTCTTGGTCGAACATCCATTTATTGTACTGCGGAGATGGAGTCAGCTTTGAGTCTTCTGTTGACGGGAGCAAAAAGACGGGAACAAAAGGGGGGGTCTAAGCTTACCAGCGAGATGCTGAGTGAAAAGAAGTACCACAGCAAGATCAAGACGACATTGATGAGGGATCTCCTAAAAACGTTTTGGTCGGCCTCCTTCTTCTCCTCGGCCGAGATCTCTCCACGGACGATTCTCTGGTCCAACCGCGTGTTGTTCCTCCTCTTCTTCCTCTTCCTGCTCTTGTCCTTCTTCGTCAGACCCATCTCCTCGTCGTCGTGGAGATCCTCGTCGGTGAAGCTATCGTTTTCGGTGTCTCTGGAGGCCGACGGTTTCGCTCCAAGGTCCTCCTCCGATATCTTTGGTTCTTCGGACAGATTCCCCTGAGTCCTCGACGGGGCCTTGTGGTGATTGCTGGAACCGGCGTTTTGCATGAGAGAACTGCGGCGCCGGCGGTGACCGGCCTCTTTCAATGGCTCCATCTCGACTTCTTGTTCGGCGACAGGGTGGCGCGTGGGTGAAGGGTTGTCGCTATTAGTGTTGGTGAAGGTGGAGGCAGAACCCAAGTGCGAACATGTGCGGGCAGGATCAGTGTCAGCGACGTCTTGTGACGGGAGATCATGCGGGTTCGCGAATATCGTCGATGGGGTCGCGTGCCCAGGAGAGGGCGCGGTGGGCGGTGGGAGGAGCAAACGTGACGGGCTCAGGAGGCGTCTGTTGGTAGCGGCAGTAGCGTGATCGTGGGAGGAGAGCGGGAGAGCGTCTTCGTGGTCAATGGGGACGGGGGAGGATGATAAGGCACTGACAATAGCAGAGGCAGAGGCAGAGGCAGATCGACTAGGGTCAGGAGGCAGCACATGCACAAGCGAGGATGAGGTCGAGTCGGACGGGGAGGAGGATCGGGGCATGATTTAGTCTAGGATTCCACATCGGGGGTTCGTAAGTTGCTGGGGCTGGAGAGCAGCTGGTAAGGTAAGGTCCAGGTCCAGTTTACCGCAAGGTAAGGTACGGGATACTGCTCTCTGGCTCTCGCTGTCTACGCATCTGATTCTTGTGTCCACTCTGCACTAATCAGTTGCTTGTGCTTGTGCCTGTGCTTGGCTGTCGGTGGAATGAGGTAGGGGGAGGGGGGTCGGGGTCTTGGGTCGGTCGGGACGAGAGAATGCGGCGCCGCTCATTTGCTGACGGGGGCTGTTGGCCGTGGTGCTTTGGCGTTCGGTGCATTTTAGTGGCCTTGGATTCGGGGACGAGAACACAGGTTCCAGGTCACGACGGTGCGGGCGGGTCATTCAAGGTCAAGGGTCAAGTGTCACGCCCACACACAGGCACACAGGGTACAGTGCCTAGGTACTACGTAAGAAGAGAGGAGAGAGGGGAAAGGGGAGGACCAGGGGTACAGACAGGTACGTACCCTCACACGCAAGGCACTACTAGGTAGGTACAGAGGTAGTGTACCTCCCTACCCTATGATCTTTTTGGCTTCATCTCCTCGTCCGCCACTCCCTATTGTAATTCTCTTTCGACTTGGTGCGTCGAAAGAAAACCACGATGGTGACTGCGGTACACTATGTCCCAGTCCAGTCAGTTCCCTTGTCCACAGTAATTACCTAGGTATACCGCCAATCGCCACCGATCTGCCGCCTTCCTGCCTGCTTGCCTGCTTGCCTGCCTGCCAAATCAATTTCACCCAGAATGTAAAGTGCCCAATGCCTCTCTGGCTCTGACTCCCAAGATGATATGTGGATATCATCTTGGCATGCCTCACAGTGGTGACTGGCTCGCTCGTGGGTAACTGCCGCAAGAGTGCACTCGATTCTTGTAGCGGTCAGGGTGTCAGGGTCGTCATCAGGGATGGCCTTCCATACGGCTTGCTCCCTGTGGCATGCCAGCTCACCATCAAGATGCATCTTGGATCGAACAGAGAGGCAACCCCAATGCGACGGAGGGGGTGATGGGACAGGAGGCGAATCAGATGAATCCAGCGTGATAGCAGGCGGTAAACAGCAACAGGACAGGCACCGCGGGACTTGCGGGCCCCGGCCTTTCAGCCCCATCAACGTGCCCACTACCCAGTGTTGTCAGGCAACTACCTAGGTACCGTACCTATGTAGGTAGGCAGGTAGTGTTAGCCACTGCCACTGAAAGTCTCTGAGGGGAGGAAATACCGGGGCTGGCCGGCTCCATCTGATCTGGCGTGGCGTGTGGCGGGCGGTCTTTGTGCCTTGCTTGGCACATTGATACCTAACAAACCACGAGTACCTTGCACACGAAGGGGGTTCGCACGAACAACACATCGCGGCAACAGGAAGAGGCCTCTATAGGTGGTATTCCCACCATCCAGACTCTTATCGCGCTTTGAGTCATCTCGGGATACACATTGTTTGGGTTTTTATGGTTTTATGCTTCCACGCGGGCCGTGACTAGTGTCTGTTTC
This sequence comes from Colletotrichum echinochloae, assembly GCA_016618095.1. NCBI lineage: Eukaryota > Fungi > Ascomycota > Sordariomycetes > Glomerellales > Glomerellaceae > Colletotrichum > Colletotrichum echinochloae. Next base: position 5,223,930 of record JADEZT010000003.1, on the reverse strand, counting down.
TCTTTCTTGCTTTCTTTCTTTCTTTCCTTCTTCCTTCCGAAGCATACCCAGGTAGGTATGTCAAGAGGAGATTACCTCCAAGTTGGCGAAGTTAGCTGCAATGTGCCAGACAGGCTGGCTGCATTAGCCCCCTTGCCCCCTTCCCGAGGCAGGTATATCCTTCAACCGCCTACATACACACATGGAAGAAGCTTACCATGTATTGTGAAACAGAACAGATGCATAACTCAAAATCGGGCCAGAACACAGCACAAATGTGAGCGTCGTCCAAAGAAACAGTACCTCAAAGTTTCACATACGGCCTAGCCATGTAGATAAGGTTGATCCACCCGCCGTCTGTCACACCCGGAGTCACAGGTTTTCTCCTCCACTTGGAAGTCCTGTTCGAGCGGACCTTGACACAATATCATCCCGTCCACCAGCACACGTCCCCCGTTGGCTTCTCGCACTGACTCCGGAGCACGGCATCGTGCGCATGGCAGGTTCTCGGCTACGCTTCTGACCGTGTGGTTCAGTCTCATAGCGGCCTGCTCCAAGAGAGGCGCAAATACACCTACCTAGGCAACCGAAAAAAAGCCAACCGGGTTGGGGGTGTTCGGTGACCCAACTCACCCATGAACCAACCGGAACTCCTTTCCCACCGTCCCAACCCCACAGCCAGATTTCTCCGTGTCTTCCGAACCGGCTTCTCAAGCGGTGCCGCGACCCGCAACCGAGCAAATACCCCGCCTGCCCAGCAAATCGCGAATCTCAGGTTACAAACAACCTCTTTTTTTTTTTTTTTTTTTCTTCTTTTTTATAAGCGCTTGGAGTAGAGTTACCGACATCTGTGCCACCATGGCTTGTAAATGATGCTAAAACTCGCTTGATGGTTGAGTGTTTTCGGCGCTGGTGCTACAACCATTCCTTAAAAGTCTGCTGAGAAACAAGCAAGACCGACCCGACCGGCCTTGCTTCTAACTGCCTCCCCGCAGCGAAAAAATGGCAAAAGGAATACGAAGAAGAAGAAAAGAAGAAGAGGCGCGCAGCTCGTTTCGGAAACCGTTGAATGCCTCATAACGCTTAGCCGGCGCCATGCCAACCCGTTGAATTACATAGAACCGGTGTGACGACCAGCTTCCGCCCCCGCGAGGGGCCGTCTGGGCTACCCAGTGCCAACCAGCCACCTCGATGGATAGCTTCAAGTGAGACACCAGCCGCATTCCCGGCCTCCCATCCGTCGCCTCAGCCGTCACGCCTTTGCATTCTTTCTACAACTCAGCCGTGTCCTCAGACCCCTCGATGTCTCGAGCAACGAGCGGGGGGGGTTGATCGGTCAGGAAAATTACGTCGAGCCCCGAAAGGGAGAACCGCCCAGGCTTTCTCCATGATGTCAGGCGTCATCATCCGTTACGCTAGCCCACGTATCCGTACTCCCTACTCTGTCGATCGGATATTGCATCTCAGGCGAGTCGGGAGGGAGAGACGCGGTGGATTCTGACGCGAAAACAGCCAGCAAACATCGGCGGATGAAGAGTCCTCAATCTGATTCTGCCTAAGCTCCGACAGGGTGCTTGGCCCAGCTCCGGTGTGGGGTTCAGATCTAGGAACTCGCTGGGGAGAGCTCCGACTCGGCATCAGTCGAAATGCCCACATCTTTCAGCGCGTCATCGGCTTATCCCTCGGCATCACCAATGAGACAAATTACTCTTTATTTCCGGCTTCATTTGAAAATCGTAGGCCCCAACTAACCCGAGTCTAATGCTGCTACAGCTAGTGCTCAGGTAAGAATGGATCTAACCATCGATAAGAGGACCCGCGTCTTGGTGGACGTTGTAATTGAGAGACAATCGTGACGAAACCGTCCAATCGACATTGGTCTGACGGTCACACCCAGCCGCACATCGTGGCTTCCTGTCCATCCAGCGATCGCCGGGGTTTACCCTGCCTTGGACCCAAAGCTTGACCTCAACCCTACAGCTTCCACAGCATTCGATCTCACCACAGCCTATCTATGTCTCGTTTTTCCTAGATAAGAGCCTACAGCTGTGAGCTCTTTTGGGGAAAACATCCCACAGAGAGCATCTGTTTGTCTGGAAAAATAAAAGAAGAAAATCAATTTGTGTCTATTCCTTAACAACTCATGAGCCTTGTTGCATCCCTCTATCCTTCTGACAACCTACGTCATGTCCCAACAATGCACGACGAGGCATGCTGCCGGCAGCCACTCCGGGTACCTACCAATCGAGGACTATGGTATGATCGGCAACATGCACACCTGTGCCCTTGTTGGAGTGAACGGCTCGGTTGATTTTATGTGCTGGTACGAAACATCTATTTGCTGCGCTGTATTCGGTACACGCTCCGGCCGCGACCACACTCGGCCGAGTAACCATTCACGTTAACCTTCACCACTCATAATAAGCCATTTCTTTTGTCACTCCCACTGGGAGCGATGGAGCCCAGGTGCTTCTACATCGTTTTTGGAACCACAAAAGAGCATTAGTGCCACTGGAACTTTGTCCGGGCCATCCGGAAACTTCCAACTTGGTGCCAGACCACTAAGCTCTCTCCTTTATGTCATGTTGATGAAGCTCAGTATCTAACCTAGCGTCCAGGCCGGACTTTGACTCGCCGAGTATATTTTGCCGGCTTCTCGATAACGAAAAGGGTGGCTTTTTCAGCATCTGCCCTCCTCCGACCAAGCAATGTACCACCAAGTGAGCATGGAAGTCGTTGTTTGTTGAGACGTATCTGAATGACACTCGAAAGGCAACAGTATCTCCCCTCGTCCAATATCTTGCAGACCAGATACATTCACGATGACGGCGTCGTCGACCTCGTGGACTTTTTCCCTCGTCCCAGGACTGCTACAGTGCTGTCCAAGGGTACCCGCCAGACCCCGTTCCGCGAGACCATCAAGATCCAGGAGGAGCTAAAGAGATGGCTTGTCCGGCGAATCGAGTGTATCCGTGGTCATCTGGAGATGGGTAAGCAGAGTCCTTGCTCCAATCAGGACTCAGATTCCCATTAACGTGCCGTAGAAGTCGAGATCTTTCCAGCATTCCAATATGCCACTGAAGCTCATGTCACCACCATCGTCCAGCCAACTCACACCACAGGCAGCCCGAGTAAGGCTGTGACCTTCCACAGCGAGCATTACAAGATGCAGCTGGACATCACCGTCGACGCGGAATCGGACTCGGCCCCTACTGTCACCTTCAAAAAGGAGAAACGCGATGGGATGCTGGGCGAGGGTGTGATTGCCCACATTGAGATCGAAGAAGGCCAGGCCATTTCGTTTGTTCTACGCAACGATATCCCCAATCATGTTACCGAGAACATCACAACCGCCATCCTCGACCACCAGCAGCATAACACGGCGGCCTACTGGTATAACTGGATCTCCAAGAGCAAGTACAAGGGCCGGTGGCGCGAGGTCGTCAACCGTAGCTTGATGCTTTTGAAGATGATGACCTACGAGCCAACCGGTGCCATCATCGCCGCTCCTACCTTTTCAATTCCAGAAGATATCGGCGGCGTACGGTAAGCCCTTCTACTCGGCTCTCTCTCTCTCTCTCTCTCTCTCTTTTGCCGAACATGGCTCACATAATCACCCAGAAACTGGGACTACCGCTTCTGCTGGGTTCGTGACTCGAGCTTTACCATCTACATCCTTCTTCGATTGGGCTTCACTGCCGAGGCCGATGCTTACATGGAATTCATCAGCGAGCGCTTCATCAAGTCTCGTGGCCCCAACGGCGAGCTGCCCATCATGTTCACCATCCGCGGCGAGACCGATATCCCCGAGGTCGAGCTCGACCACCTCGAGGGGTACAGGGGCAGTAAACCCGTGAGGATCGGCAACGGCGCCGTATTCCACCAGCAGTTTGATATTTACGGCGAGCTCATGGACGGAATTTACCTGTATAACAAGTACGGCAAGCCGATCAGCTGGGATCAGTGGTGTTCTGTGAGAGAGATGCTGGGTAACGTTTTCGCGAGCCCCCATCTTTGTCCGTCAGAGAGTCTAATCCGGGCGCCCCAGACCTTGTTCTCACCCTGACAGACAGTGAGTCTCCGAGCACAGGCAGCATGACCGTTCCTTACTGACATGGTCGACAGAGCCCGACATGTCCATCTGGGAGGTCCGCAACCATAAGCAGAACTTCACCTACTCCAAGGTAATGCTCTGGGTCGCTTTCGACCGTGGCCTCCGCCTCGCAGACAAGCGCAACTTCCCCTGCCCCAACCGCAGCAAGTGGCTCGCGGCCCGTGACGGCCTCATGGAGGAGATCATGGACAAGGGTGTGTGCTGGCCATTACCCCGACGAGGAACTTGATGCCTCGCATTTGACTGACTACCTGGTACCTACCCGAATTGTGAGCTGACTGGGTGAAAGGATACAACAAGGAGATGAAGTCCTTCGTCCAGAGCTACGAGAATAACAACATGGTCGACTCATCGATCCTCATCGCCCCGCTCGTCTTCTTCATCGCCCCCAACGATCCTCGGTTCCTCAACACCATGGACCGCATCCTCCTGCCCCCCGAGAAGGGTGGTCTCACCAGCACCGGCCTGGTGTACCGCTACAACACAGATCTCTCAGAAGACGGTGCGCGTCCCGCCTCCCCAATTTCTCTTTACTGTGTCCCTTTCCTTCACCTCCCCCCCTCGCGGTAGCTAACGCACGACTCACCTCCTAGGCGTCGGCGGAAAAGAGGGCGCCTTCAGCATGTGCACGTTCTGGCTCGTCGAGGCCATGACGCGCGCCTCCGTCTACGAGCCAAAGTACCTCGTGCGCGCCGTCAACCTCTTCGAGAACATGCTCAGCTTCTCCAACCACCTGTCCATGTTCTCCGAGGAGATCGCCCGCAGCGGCGAGCAGCTCGGCAACACGCCTCAGGCCTTCAGCCACCTCGCCCTCGTCAGCGCCGCGTTCAACCTCGACCGAGTCGCCGAGTTCAAGCGATGAATCGGAAAGTGGTGGCGATGGTGTGAGGGAGGGGAGATTTCGTAGTAGGGGCGGACGGGCCGAGGGCACACAGGTGATGATGGTCTCCTTAATGACGGATGATACCAACGGTTAAATATGATGCGGTTGGCATAGCCTAGTTCGCTATGCAATAATGCCCGGGGAGCAGACCCTTGCCTACTCAGACCACGAGCAAAGAAGAAAAATAAGCATCATGCCCTCTAGAGACCTTTGGCTACCTTGCCATACCAACCAATTCGCCCCCCGAGTCCGAACGCTCTTGTTTGAAAAGCAAAAAAAAGTGCTTGATTTTTGTTTTGTTGCCCCTCTCCGAAAAAAACGCCGCGCTATGCCTTGAAAACACCGACACCCTTCTTCGCCACCCTCGAGCGGCCGCCACCCGCGATCCGACGAACGGATGAGTCCTTGACCCTGCTGCCGCTGTTTTTGCCGCCGTTTTTGCCGCGCCTCCCGTTCCGCAGCCTTGTCCCCTACGACAAGTCCATGCCGTCCCGGTCGTCGCCCAGCCTGTCGCCCACGGAGCTCAGCCCGGAGCTCGGCGGCCTCGACTCCTCCTTAATCCGAGGCGATGCCGCCGACGGCGCGCTGCCTGGCGGGGGCCCCTGCATCTTGATCCGCCATGTGTGGATGCTTGGGAGGTCTCCGCCCTCGACCTGAACCTCGCCGACGTCGTTACCCTTGCCGATGATCGTGCCGTGGTACTTGGAGTCCTCGCCCGTTTTGCTGTGCTTCTTCTTCAGGACTGTCAACGGCCAAACACGGTTAGCCCTTCTCGTTCTCTCATCTCTCCCGTCGCAAGTCTAGCTGGGCGCGCCCGTCGAGTGCGTAATTTTTCCCGCCGACACGGGTGTAAAGGAGGGAGGAACAAACCGTTCAAGTAATCGCCCAGCTCCAGCTCTCCGTCGCCCACCGCGGCTTCCCGGATGGTCTTGTTCCGCGGCCCGGAGAACCACTTGATGAACTCGTCCACGCCTCTCGTGTCCTCGACCCTCTCCCTTTCCCTCGCGACCTCGGCCAGCGCCGTCGCCATCGCGAAGTCCCCCTCGGCGTCGGGCCCTTCCCCTGCTGCTTCTCCCGCTCCCGCTCCTGCGGGCCCCTTGACGCTTCCCTCGACCGAATCCAGAATCTCGCCCAGAATCGAGCCCCTGCCCTCGGCGAGCACGTCGTCCGGCGGCACGGCGCCGAGCTCCTGCAACGCCATGCGCACGTCGACGATACCGGGCGCCTCGCCCTCGGGGTTGTTGTCCGCGGCGTGGCGCGCCGTCGCCTGGCACAGCGCGTACATGTACCGCGCCGCGAGCTCCGTCACGGCGTCGAGAACCACGGGCCGCGCGGCGTGGTAGCCTGTCGCGCGCAGGATCTGCAGGACCGCGGGGCGCAGGAGGGCGTGGAAGAGGAGCGGCGGCGGTGTCATGGTGTGTATATGTATATGTGTGGCTTGTATGGGCGTTTTCCTCTTCTTCTTCTTTTCGTTTGTTTGTTTCGTATATCTAGTCGAGAGAGCGGTATTCGCTTTGTGTGGTGTGTACAGAAGTTTACTCCACGTGGGTTCGAGAGGGAAATCGCTGGTGCTATGACTGGGCTCGTGGATGCGATTCCGTCTGTCACCTTCGGTTGTGTTGTTGGTTCAAAGAGCTTCGCACCGTGCTGCGACGCGTCTTTCTCGGATCGCAAGGCTCGTTCTATATGGTATAGAGTCGTAGCACGCCTTTTGCCGCGCTCGTCGCAACAAAATCGTTCGTTGTGAGAGAAGTTGAAGAAGGTGCAAACCCGCGAAATTTCGACACTGACAAGATGGAAGGAGCTCGGACCAGGGGAGAACGGGAACCTACCTACCTAGGTAGGTAGGCAGCTAATTAGGTACGGAAGGTACGGATCAGGTAAGAGCTCTAGCTGGCACCTAGGTATTATAGAAGGCCCTAGGTATTATAGAAGGCGCGAGAGATCAGTTGGTACAGTGTGGACACTGTATTATCATCACCATCCTCCCTCATACACCTGGCCGCTGTGTCTCTAGCCCCTTCCGTTCCATTACCGTCACTTCCACCTGGGGAGGCGAAACACCCAAATTTACTGGATCATGCTTTCCAACTTTGATACCTGCACTCCAGAATGAGGCCGGCCCCTTGCTTAATGCAACTCATGTCCCTGAACACCCCCCAGCCATTGATAGAAAATGGGAATATCCAGAAAACCACCTCCTCATAGAGCAGTGCTTTTGTATTCGGAAGGGGTCAATATCTCAGGTCCGCCAGTCAGGACTTTACCGGACAGCCACTTCTTCACACTTCCCAATACCTGTGTACTTATTGATCCAATCCAGAACCTCTCTGTGCCAGACAAGTGAGTTCTCGGGCTTTAACACCCACTGCAATCATGTCAGCACCCGGGATAGACGTCTCACGATGTTCAGCACTTACGTGGTTCTCGTCCGGGAACATCAACATCTTACTGGGCACGCCACGGGCCTGCAGCACGTTGAACATGGCCAGACCCTCGGAGATGGGCAATCTGTAGTCCAATTCATTGTGGATGACCAGTTGAGGCGTCGACCACTGATCCAGGTGATGGGCAGGGTCCCACTTCTCGTAGCCCTCACGGTTCTCCCAAAGAGTACCGCCAAAATCATGGAGAGGGAAGAACAGCTCTTCGGTGGACCATTGGTTGAGCGTGGAGAAGACACCGTCGTGGCACACCAAGGCCTTGAACTTTCTTCCGAGTTCGTGACCCTGGATCCAGTCTGCTCAGGGTCAATATCATCAACAAGAAATTAAATGTATTGAGCTTGACTCACTGATCATATAGCCTCCATATGAAGCCCCCAGAGCAACGGCATTGTCCGATTCAATGTAAGGGATGTTCTTCTCGATGTGGTCGAAGCATTTGACTAAGTCGACATACGGGCGGCCACCCCACTCGTTCTGTATGTTGTCGGTGTGCTGCTGGCCGTATCCAGTGCTTCCCGTCGGGTTGGGCATGACCGCAATGTAGCCCTGCTCTGCGAAGATGGCCGGATTCCACCGTGTGCTCCAGCTGTCCGTCCACGCAGCTTGCGGCCCTCCGTGGATAAGGAAAGCAAGGGGGTATTTTTTGTTCTCGTCAAAGTTCGAAGGCTTCAAAACCAGGGCGTGCACATCGTACCCTTCTGCTCCCTTGAACCAGAACTCGTCGCACTGCGACTGGGACAGGCCGAAAGACTTACCCTGCTTCGAGCTCGACGAGACAAGGTTGGCCTCCTTGCTGACCGGATCGAGAATCGAGTAGGCCGAATTCTCGACTCTTGATGATGTGCTGATAAAGAGCTTCTTACCCTCGTCTCCCAGCAGCTTGGCCTCAATGACAGATCCCTCCTCGTAGATTGCTTCTGGCAAGTCCTCTGCCTCGTGCGGTGTCGAGGGCAGCTTCCAAAGCTTCCCGCGGCCGTGTTCCTCGGCAGACACGTACAGCTCTGAATCATCCTGGCTCCAAGTGATCCATTCGGGTCGCGCATCCCATCCGCCCGCACCGTCGTCCGTCTGGTAAAACTCTTGCACGTTTGCAAGATCAAATACGTTTGGGACGAGCATTAACCTCGGTTTATCCGTCTCGTATTGATCGCTCTTCATCCGGGTGTAAGCAACCTTGTTTCCATCCCGGGAGAAGACAGGCGACGCCGAGTACCCACGCAGATTGCTCGTTTTGACAACCTGCGGCACCGGCGGCTGCGCCTCAGTAAAAGATTTCAAAGGGACAAAGTAGAGGTCGGTCTTCGTGTAGATCGCAGGAGAGATTTCGGGGTCCCGCGCCACAAACACGATGCCATTCTTTCCAATGTCGAAGTCGCTCGCACCACCGAAGGGCGGGACCGGGGATTGTAGCTTCGAGCCCTTGAGAGCGTTGACCAAGCCCGGGTCTGCCAGCTCATAAGTCTCACCTTTCTTCTTGAGAAGCCCGTACCAGATGGAGTTCTGGTTTTCGGAAACCCAAGAGTCCCAGTGCCTGACAAACAAGCTCGAGTAGATCTTCCCAGTCGTGAGTTGCTTCTTCTCGGCTGCGGGGTTGTACATGGCGCCGTCAGGGGCCGTCAGGACACAGACAGCGATGGCGACCTCATCGTCCGACAGTCGTTTGGCTTTGAGGCTAGAGAGGCTACCTTCGAAATGGCGGATTCGGGTCACGCTGTCACCCACCGTCAACAATCGACTAGGACTGCAGTTCAGAGGGAAAGGCCTACACTGATGACCTCGTAACGTCTCCCAGCAACAGGCTGGTGGCTCCCTTGTCGCCACTTCTCAACATCAGAACCTCCTGGTCTGAAATCCAAGTTGCATCGCTGTAGGATGCCTCTTCATAGAGGAGGGTGGAGTGGCCGCTCTCAACATCGAGAACACGGATTTGAGACGTTTTGTTATGGGAGTCGAACGAGTAGGTCGAAACCTGGTTCTGGTCAATGCAAGCTCACAACTTCCATTGATCACCGCCCAGATGAAGAGAGAAAGGGATGGAGAGAGCCAGAGACCAGAACAAGCCCGAAACGCAGATGGGCAACTCACGGTATACAGAACCTTGGTGCCGGCGGGGTTGGGGATGCCAGGAGACCTGCGCGGGGCAGACAGCAGGACCTCAGGGGTGAACTTGGAAGCTTGAATCGTCATCATGAGGAGCTGGATCAAGTATACGATAATTGGATGTATCATTCAGCTATGAATTGGAAGAACCTGAAAGTGGGAAATAGTTGGGCGGGAATGCTGTTGTATATGTATGTCGGTCAACATCAACCCCCCAAGCTGCGGCATGGGATCGTCCGTCCATTTGGCTTGTAGCTAGGTTGAAGAGCCCCGCACTAGCTACGAATAGGTCTAGCGACGGCTGTGCGAGGCGACCGCACGGGGCCAACAAGGTTCTCCCTCCATGCCCGACAGGCTCAGGCCCCCTCGCTGTATCTCGTCCCCGCCAGCTACCAATGGGCGCAGTAGGCCTATTTTGGGGGAGGGAATCAGATACTCAGCGCCAAGCACTTCAAGAGAAGCTTCTTCTTCAACAGCAGCCAAGGGGCGAATGCTGCATCATGCAAGGGACCTGACGAATCGAGGGTATAACGAGGGCCTTTCGCACCATTCTCACGAACCAATATCCCGGGGATTGATTAATCTGAAGGGACTCGGAAGGAGTTTACCAGTATATTGGCGATCAATCCTGGTGTCTATTCTCCTACGAGCTATTCCTAGTTGTTATCCAAGTCGCTCTCATTGACGTGGGTTTAGTATCTTGCCGAGTCACATCGGTAAAGCTCTCTTGTGTCTTGCGCCTTTGATCGGCCGAGAGAAAAGAACTCTCACAGCGCGTCCAGCTTCGGTTCCCTTCTCCGAGTTCGCCAGAAGACTGGACGCCTAGGTAGATTCTGGTGTCACCGGTGTGGTTTGACGGGCCCGAGAAGGCAAAAGCTCGTCTCCATTAGCAACTGGTGCAGCGTCAGTCACATGCGCGTTTCTGGCTATATCGCGTTGGATGCCTTCATCGTCGAGGTGTGACATTGGTTCCAGAAAAGGCTAAGCCAAGGGAGGCCGTGTTGGCGGCTCATCGAATTTGAGGGAGAGATTCGTCTAATTCTCCAGGGGGGGTATCATTGTTTTACAGAACTCCTCAACTCCTCCGGCCTTCGCCGTCATGTTTGCTACGCCATCGATTGCTGCTTTATACTCCTCGCCCATCCCGTGACAATCTCCGAGTCAGGGGAAGGGCAAAAGGTCCTCTTGAGACCATAGAATGTTTCTCCTAGACTTCATCGTGATACAGTGGTGGGGCCTTGGAGAGATATACAATCTCCCCGAAGTGTGGTCGTAAATCGTTACAAGAAAAAGGAAGAAAAGAAAGCCTTGACAGGCTGCCTACATGAATCCGCAAAGCTTTGGTCAATGGCATGCCCGAGCTGATTCACTTGCGGCCAGCTCCAAAGTTGATGCGCTTCTTGTTTGGGGCCTGGGAGTCGTGATCGCTGTCGTCATCGTTCTGCTTCTTGTTCTTCTTCCCCGACTTGGAAGCCGTCGCTGATGTTGGCGTGGCGTGGTTGGAGCCGGAGCCGTCCTTGAAGGAAGTGGACAAGGGAGTGGGCGCGTGCGATGCGGGAGTCGAGCCGGGTGTGGTGGCTTCCTATGAGGGAGGTCAGCTTGGTCGGTTCATGAGAGCAAAAGACAGAGCAACATACGCTGCCAGGACGATACGAGACCGAAGACCGTGAGAAGACGCGGTTCTGTTCCGTGGCGCCAGCCTTGCGGCGCTGGGCAGCTGCACCAGTGCCCTTGATGTAGTTGTCGAACCCGGCAATGATGTTCCCGTTCGGGGTGCTCTCGAGGTAGGCCGCCTCCTTCTGTTCGATTTCGGCCTCGATGTTTGCAAGCTTCTTGGCGATGACTGCTCTCTTATCCAGCATTTGCCTCAGACGAGCCTGCTCCTCTCTGTACATCTGCATCGTGGGAGCCGGTTGCGACGCTGTATTGGCGGCGGCAGGCTGGTTTTCACCCATGTTGCCGGAAGGAAGCTGCGCGTATGGTGCGTAGGGTTGGCAAATGTGGGTTCGGTGACTTTGTCGGTGATGGACTCGAAGCGGTGCGGTCGAGTCAATGAATGGTCGGGATAGAAAAGATCCCTCCTAGCGGCTCAGGAACCGTTACCTCGATAGGTGTTTGCCTGGCAGATGGGCGCAGACGGGCACCGTTAGCCAAGGGACCACGGTCATTGGCCAAACTGAGCCAAGTGGACCGAATCATGCTTAGTCAGATTGTCGAGCACCGTTGCGTGTGGCTTGCGGTTGAGAAGGAGGGGGCTTACATAGTAGTGCTAGTGGGGGCAGTTCATTGAAGTTGAGTCATTCGCTCGACGTCTCCCTTGCCTTGCTCCTGTCTTTCCCCCCGTCTTCTCTCATTGTGTACATTCACCCTTATGAATACGGGCGGCAACTCCGTTGGGTCTTTGTCATGCCCTCCCAAAATTAACATTTTTCCTATTGGGGCCCCATTCCTTTCAGGACTGTGTAGCCACATGCATAGCCCCCGGCCCTCCAGTACTAACTAAGGCTGGGTGTACCGAGGCGCATGAACCAGGACGGACCGTCATCTCTACGGCTGTCTATCTGCAACCAACATGCCGCTCATCATTGGTTCTTGGCATTACCCCTGGCTCTCGAAGGTAGGTAGAGACAGAATGACGAGACGACCATGTCCAAAAGAAAACCGGCACAATGTCTACGTATTATCGTCGAGGACGGCAACTTGCTTTCGCAGTCTGTGCTTCGATGAACACCGACGCGAGCTTACAGATGACGGAAGGGGGCCAAACGCCTAGTTTAGTTGGCCATGTACTTCGTAGCCAGCTACCTAGGTACTTAGCCTGTCAAGCACTCAGCCGACATCCATTCCGGCACCAACGGCACAAACTCGAAAGGCCCCTCCCAACCCGGGGGTTAACATCAAGGCCCCGCGCCACCAGCCGCAGCCCGTGGCCAATCGCTGGTGCGCAGCTGCATCTTTTTGACAGAAGGACAGAGATGCTTGGCCCCTGTTTCGTTTCACCACGGTCACCTCGCAGAGGCCTCGCAGATGATCTGTGGCCTAGGATTCACCCATCCCTTCTGTTCCCCCCGTCCCATATCCTTTCAAAGAGGCCCCAGTTTTGCCATGGTAACATTTCCGCCCGAAAACTTAACCTTGCTCGACCGTTCATCAGAGCAAGGGGGGTGGTCCATGTGGGGAGGAGTGAACGGCTGCAAATCAACAGGCGCAAGCGCGCGGGGAGGACGAAAGGATCGTCACTACATAGATCAAGGGGGCTGGCATCAAGGCACTGGCTCCTGCGTCCGACTAAAGAACCTACACGCGCATAACCAGCCTTATTGCCAGGGGAGGTGCTACCGGTATTCCGCAGCCCTCATCATCCTCTGATCCCAAAAAGACAAACTGCTCCTCTTCCTTCTCCTACTCTTCCTCCTGACCTATTCCCTTGTTGGCTCGTTTTTGTCTGACTGTGCCACACACTTGAAGTCACCCACGATCGTTTGCACCCTGCCAGCTTCGCCCAGCTTGGTTTTTGTTTCCACGTCTTTTGCATCTCTATATAAAATCCAGTCGCTTCGTTTCCCATTACGGCTCACGATCAGTATTGTCACCTACGCACATCCTCGTCTTCCACAGCAGCATCTGCAAGCCTTTTACACCGCATCAACCAACCATACCGAACCAAACAAAAACTGAAATGCTCCTCTACGGCTTCCTTCCCGTTTCCCTTCTCGCCAGCCTGGCTCTCGCCTCGCCGATCATCAGTGCTCGCCAGAACAACAACGCGACGGCCATCATCGCCGCCATCGCACCCAAGTCCGTGTCATGCAACGGCGTAACGGACTTCCCTGAGGAGTGCGCCACCGCGGACCGCGCTGCCAAGTATCTTCCTGCAGCGCTTCAAAAGTATGGCATCTATCGCCCCGGCGAGATCGCCGGTGTCCTCAGTCTCATGGCCTTCGAGACTGGTGATTTCCGGTACAACCGCAACCACTTCCCCGCCCCCGGCCGCCCCGGCCAGGGCACGCGGAACCTCCAGATGCCCAAGTACAATCTGATGTACGCCCTCTCCATCCCCGAACTCAAGGATAAGGCCACCGAGATTGCCGCCGGTGCCACCGACGGCGCGAGCCTTTCCGACGACCAGAAAAACGCCATCCTCGACCTCCTCCTTCCGGACGACTATTCTTGGGGTTCGGGTCCTTGGTTCTTGGCGACCCAGTGCGACCAGGATGTCCGCGACAGCCTCGCTGCCGGCACCGTCAAGGGTTTCACGCTTTACATGGAGTGCATCGGCACCTCGGGCACCGAGGACCGTGTCGAGTACTGGTCGAGAGCCAAGGCTGCTTTCAACTTGGCATAGGTACGAGGCCGGTCTTCGTGCTCGTTTTAAACTTTCCTGTATATATCATTAGGTGGGCATGCTAGCGGCAGGGTATATTTAAATGAGAACAATTATTTTATTATATTCCAGGAAAAGGAATAGCAACAGTCGAGCGCGTCGACACTGCAAGTGTGGCGTCCAAACGCAAGCGTTTCCCATGATCTGTTAATAGTGATAAATACATATGTCACACGAACCGAATACCCTACTCGTGTGGATATTGCCGACCGACACCGCCTTCCGCACCGATATCGTGCCGGATTCCGGAACGACCCTATATCTAGGAACGCGTCGCGCCACATTCACTTAGATAAAAACAAGCCACTTTCAACTATATGAATTGCCCCCTAGAAGACCCTGCTTCGTGATAACATATATATATATATATATATAAGTACGGCCAAAGATGGGTATGCGGGGGCCCTAAAGGGTGCCTTTCGGCCCTGTAAATCGACTGATACTCATCTGGGGAAGACGAAAGCAAGGACACATCCTATCCTAGGAGCTTTCGCCCAGTCACATTCCCGCTACACAACTAACTAGATTGCTGAAGCAAGGACAAAGATCAGAACAGACACGCACGATGCATATGCATTCCTTAGGAGATGATGAGCCCTGGCGTCTGTGAAAGCAACGTGTAAAGCAGTTGTCCTAGGTATTCAGAAAACTACTTGCAACCCACCAAGCGGGGGTAGTACTAATGATTAGTAATAATACAGTAGTGCGTTGGAAGCCCATATATGTGGAGTACCAGTGCAGACGCCACACCAGCTTCACGGCAGAATTGAAGCTGTCAGACGTAAGTAAGTACTGATGGATTGGTGATTTGGTTGCTGTTTGTTGTCGATGCTTTTTGCCGTTGCTGTTGTAGGTTGAGTGAGTTGTTGGTTCGTCGACTCCCAATCTGCTGTTCTTCAGTCAGTTGGGATAAGAATATCACGGCTGGACTACTAGGCAAGGCGACGAAGTGATGTTATTGAAACGTGCTATAGAATGCAAGTTATAATCGGTCATCTCAAAGGCGAGGCGGGTTGTGGAATATTGGGCAGCAGCGCTCGTGACGGGGGAGGGCTTGCGACGAGCGGAGGGAGGAGGAGGGGTGAGCTTGCCTATGCCTCCGGCGCATATACCCGTTGCCATGATCCTCTCGGCCGGGACAAACACAAGCGGCTCCCCGCTCTCGCTTTGGGCCCTAAGCATGCCGTTGCCGTCCGTCACGTAGGGACGACACTTGACGACCTCGAGGACAAGCCTGCATGGCCGGAATCCCGTCTGGGTTGCACTGAGCAACACGCTGAAGGTTTGGTTGCTCCCAACGTTCGAGTAGACGCTCACGACCTGGCTGTCGTCAAACCCCTTGCGCATAACGATGAGGTGGTCGTCGTTATAGACCGGCAGAGCGGTGTAGAAGAGGTAACCCCTGTCGAGCCTCGCCATTGTCGAGCGCAGCGCCACGAACTTGGACACCCACCGGTACAGCTCGGACTGCGTGTCGTAGCCCGTCAACCACAGCGCCTGACGGTTCAACGGCGTACCGTCGCCTTCCAAGCCCTGCTCCAGGCCCTGGTAGATGATGGGGATGCCGTCCATGAGCAAGGTGAAGGTCAGCGCATTCTTGAGCAGGACGCGGTCTTTGGTATGGACTAGGAAGCGCGGCTGGTCGTGGTTCTCGAGAAAGCTGCCCCACAGAGTCAAGTCACGAGCGGACCGAGCAAGCTGCCTAAGGCCGTCGGAGAGGTTCCATATGCTACCCGTCGTCGTCTGGAAAGCCTGGGTGACCCAATAGTAGGCGGGGTAGTTTTTTACGCCGCTCATGAAGTCCTGGTAGGGGGTGACGTAGGTCGGGTTGCCGTGCAAGACCTCGCCCATGGCAAACACCCCCGCCGAGGCCTCAAATTCCGGCCAGAAGGATTTCTCGACGTGCTTGGCGCTGTCTAGGCGGATACCGTCAAACTTGAACGTGCGCACCATACGCTTAATCCAGGCGTTGAAGACCTGCCGCACGTGCGGGTCCTCTGTACGCAAGTCTGGAAGGGAGACGGTGTTGCTGCCCTGCCAGCACTTCTCGACCTTCCACTGGTTCTCATAATCATCTATCTCGCAAGGGGGCATGTGGTAAGCAGAGGCGTTGGAGAATGGGCGGAAGGTAGAGAAGTTGACCGTATTGCTGTGCCCGGGCCAGGCCATGTGGTTCGTGACGACGTCGGCCATGAGGTACATGCCGCGGGCATGGAGGGCGTCGGCGAGGGCGATGAGATCCTCGGCGGTGCCGAAGTGCTCGTTGAGCGACCAGATATCCTGAGCCCAGTAACCGTGGTACGAATCGCTGATTCCCTGTTAGTCGTGGTTCTTGTCTTCTTCGACAGTCTACTCAACGAGCGTCCCACGAGTTTCTTCCACGAGCCTCTCGCAATCATCGCAACTCTAACGCCTCTCTCGCGTTCGAGGCGAGATGCAACGCCCCCTTCCCAAATACACACCCTTTCCCGACCCAACTCGCGCAACTCACAACGGCAGAAAAGGAAGTAAGAACTTACCCGTCAGTGGCTTGGCTGTGTATATTCTTGACAATGGGCGAAATCCACACAGCCGTTGCGCCCAGACCTTGGATATAGTCGAGACGCTGGGCGATTCCCTTCCAGGTGCCGCCGCAGTATACCTGTTGGCGCATGTCGCAAGGCGCTGTCGTCGACCCATCCGAACGCGCGAACCGGTCCGTCATGACCTGGTAGATAGTCTGGGTCCGCCACTCTGCCGGGCTCAGGGCTGCGACCAAGGCGCCCGGGTAGAGGGCAGTGGCCGCCAGGAAAGACGACCAGCCAGTGAGAACCTTCATCGTCCCGCCGAACGTCTTTAACGTTCGTCGCCTCGTCCTTAGAGAGTGACCGAAGATAACAGGGAAAAAAAAGTGACTGAACAACCAAACGAAAAGACCGAGAAAAAAACAACAAGACAAACAAAAACCAGAAAAGAGAGTGTAAGGGAACAAGGCGAATCCGTAAGAAAATCGTAAGAGAATCGTAAGTCGGGGGCGTCGTGGAGTCGTACACTTATATTCCGCTGTTCGTCGTCTGGGGGCCCTTTGCCATAACGGGCTTAGACGCGAAGCAGAACGCAAGCGCAAATGCAAAAATAAACTCTGATAGAGGGCAATTGATAGTTTTCCGATTCAGTCGTCGGTTCCGTCACTCTCAGGCGCCCCGTCTCGGAGTCTCAAAGTCTCAGATTCCCGCTCCGCCTCGTGTGTTCTAGCAGGGAGATCCCAGAGCCGCCGAAGAGCGAGGCAACCTGGAGGCGTGAACCTGATGCGTGCGGGAGTTTGTCCGGGCCAGGGCCTTCAGAGTGGTGATTTAGCCTGCAATGTTTAAAAGAGCAAGGTAAAGTAGTTGAGATGAGATGTGGTGGAATGGGGTAATTCCCATGTGGATGCAGTTGGTTGGTTTGCTGACGAGGGCCAGGTTGTCGGTTGTTCAACCTTCTTACCACAAGTCCCTAGATGCCAGGGGAAGAGCGACGTAAGTCGAGATTTAATATTTGAATACGGAAAGCGAGGTTCAAGGGTCCTTCCTGGGCATGTCTACTCTTTTCCAATGACTGACATGTCCACAGGACCACAGGGCAAGTCCCGTGGACCCCCACTTCCTGCTCCTCAGTTTTCTCCTTCCCTTTCTATTTTTTTTCTTCGGTGTGGAAGGCGTGTCCTGTCAAAGGGGGGTCGTAGTGTATCAACTGGGGTATGATCGGGCCTATCGGCGGGGTGTTGTTCCCATCTTGGGTTCCTCACCGCTCAGGCGGGGGATGGGCTCCGACTTTTCTTCTCTGCCTGGAGGCGGTATCAGTAGGCCGAGCCGAGATGGGCCTGTAGAGGTTTGTTCAAGTAATGACTGAGAAATGAGATGGAAGCTTGGGTTTCTGACAGAGCGCAATCTCACTTGGCACTGCGGACGAGAACTAGTGGAGGAGATACCCCAGATATTGAGGTGCAGCAAGCAACACCACGCCGATCGCTCGTCTCTTCGAGTTCAGTCAAAAACCTCCAACATCCTTGAGGAGAGTTGAAGTTCTTCGTGATGCGGCTGCATGTGCTCTTCCTAGCCTTCTCGGAGCCGCAGGAACCGCAGCCAAACTCGGCAAAGCCAAGCGGACGGCAACATTATCGTGCCGAAGAAGTATTGCTCGGTACAGTGTGCCCGGTTGACAAGAGCACGAGGCCCCTTTCGCCCCCACCAAACACCGAAGCGACGTTCCCCCGCATTGTTTCTTCAAAGCAACAGGTTTCACTTTATAGGGTTTGAGCATTCTGCAGGACACCATCTTCACGAAGTGCCGCCCCCCTGCAGTGGCTTTTTAACCACGAGCCCAAGGGGACGGACCGAATGCTACTCCGGACAGACGGTCATCGTCCTCCTCTTCACACCCGGTTTGGCAAGTCTGCGTGACATTCTGCAAGCGAATAAACCAATGTGGCCACTGTTCATCCGATGTGGCCCTCAAAACGCGGAGGCTCCGCGACGGTCGCATTCGGGCCCGCCAACATCACAACCTACCTAATTAGTGCTAATTCCGGATCGCATCGTCACATTGGCATGTATCATGCCGCAACTGCCAGGCGCGGGTCGCACGTGCAAAAGAGGGAGTAGGGTATTGTTTCGTAATCTTTTCCAACCTGGCCCGAGGTTGCGTCACCCTTCTATCCTGTCGAGCCCGTCGCTAGCGTGGAGGGGAGTATATTCATCAGTCTCACCTGCTCATCCGGCGGCTGAATGACCTGATTGGCCCCCATTTCTGTCATTGAAGTCGTCATCGCACTATCCACTTCCTAACTCGAACACCCATTTGCCCGCATCCTGTATCGGCCAACTAGCCAGCCATGTTGCTACCGTTGGCGCCACCAAAGAACATCCCGGAGACATCTGTATCCGGCGACGACTGACCTGGATAGATCTGCTGAAACCCAGTATCGGGGGCCCAGTTGGCGCTCTGGGTGTACGTCTCGAATGCGTTCTAGGAACAGTGTCAGCGAGCGAAACTGTCATGTCATTGCCGGAACTTACCCAGTCGAAGTTGGCGGGAAAATCTGCGCCAGCCTCAAGGTTCGTGAACATTGAGAACGGGGACCCCACATTGTTCAAACCAAAGTCGCCTTGAAAGTTGGGTGTCATGCCCGTCCGTGTCATAGGGATTGGCACGCCGAAATCCATGCTGCTGTCAAAATTGTTCGACGTTTGCAAGCTATTCTCGATAGCAGCTGCCGTATTGGGCGTCATTCCACCGGTGAGCATGCCCAACGTCATGGCGGCATTGTGCTCCGGCTCCATCTCAGGGCTGCTGTCGAAAGTCGGGAACGATTCGCTCTTGAACGTCTCCTCCTCGGCCTTCGGGCTCTTTATCTTCAGCAGCATGATCTCCAGAACCTTCGACGCCTTCCAGGCCTCCACCGACCCGTCGGCGAGAACTGCCCAGATATCCTTGGTAAGCTCGAGGCTCCTGATCATCTCCATCCTTTGCTCTGGTGTCCAGAATATAGCCGTCTCGGACGCCCTGCGATCGTTACTCATCTCGGCAACACGATCGAAGTGAAGGTCGAGAGCGACAAGCATGGCCGAGAGAAGAAAGTCCTTGGTAGCAGTCGCATTGACAAACCATCTGAGAGACCGAAGTCTGCCATTTGGTTGCGATTCATGATCCAATGTGATTAAATGCCGCAGCGTCTCCACGGCAGCCTCGACCGCAGTCCTGCGCGAGTAGGCATAGCGCGGGTTTTGTCTAGCCCGTGGAACGTACTTTTTGTGTAGCAAGCAGACGATCTTGTTGTACAGAACGTTGATGTTGAACCTCGTGATGATCAGGGTGACAGGGTCGTGCGGGTCCTCCCGGGAAGCCACCTTAAGATGTGGGGGGATCTCATCGTTGATTCCCCGAAGGCGGGCATCAAACCGCAGAATTTCATCGTACGGTAACTGTCTGCCCACCCGGTTCGTTGCCTGCAATATGTCGCCCATCTCGGTGGATAGCTTTGCTTTCGCGATCATGTATGCTATCGGAGTAGGCTCCGTATTCGGTCGCGGAGGGGGCAGGATTTTGGTGTCTGGCCCAAAGTCCTCGTCGAAGATGTTAGTCGGCAACTGAGTGTCGCAATCGTGGCCGTAAATCATCGACGGCAGGCCGACTTGATGTGAGAAGAACACATCGGCCATCCTCACCAGTGCCCATGCTCGCCTTCTCATTTCCTGACAAAAGGACGTTAGACGGTGCTGGGGAGCCGCGTTGCTCTGGTGGACTTACAGCTTGGAAAGGCGTTATCGTAGGAAACCACTTTGCATCGCGGTGGTAGCCCATCCGGAAAGCAACCCTGATGAGCAGGGAGACGATCAAATAGATGCTCACGTCGGCATCCCACCTTGATGAGTATTCCCCAAAGACGTAGAGCAGCATGGTCTCTACCGTATACTCGACTGGCTTGGTGTAATCAGCCGCGATCAAGCACTGGACGGTCCGCAGCCGGTACTCGGTCGCCAAATCGAGGGTTCTTCCCTTCCACTCGGGCGGCTCATCCCCAGCCTTATGATAGCTCAGCATGGCGAGGCACAAGATCGAGTATAGAAGCCCCAGCCACATGATCGGCGTTTTCGAGGGATCTTCCCAGTGGGCGCGGAGTTGTTGCTGAAACGTCGGCGCGTGAATGATGCTCACCGCATTGTCCATCGAGTTGAAGTATCTCGAGCACAGCGCCAAAATGGCCGACTTGGACGGCAGCTCTGCTCGCAATTCAACATCACTGGCAGGCGTGGCACCTAGGAGAAATGTAGGCCCCTCTCTAGCGCTGGCCGGCTTTGACATCATGACCTTCTCGTAACTCTTCTCCAACTCTTTCTTATGGTTGTTGAAGTAATTCTTCACTTCCGATATATCCTTCAATATCGTGTGCCAATGTTCTTGACCGACATACATGGAGTTGCCCTTTTCTGTGTCGAATTTCAGAACGCCCAGAGAAGTTGCCAACTCGCCATCCGGATCGCTGTCGTCGTCCTCGTCGTCACGCATCTGAGCTTCGTCGTCGGGATCTACCTTTGCCGATAGAGGTGTGCTGTCGGTATGCGATTTCCCGGTCGACGGGCCTGTTGCGGCGGCGGCGGCGGCAGCAGAAGCAGCGTTGGTGGGTTCAATGGTGGCACTTCCATGCATCAGAGACAAAACTAGGCCTTCTAAGCGGTCAATACGGTTCTGCATATCATCAGGGCTCGAAGAGCCTTGACTTTGAGTCTTTTTACGAGCGGAAGGAGTCGCGTAAGAACACGACGACACGTCGCCGCCCTCACGTTTCACACAATTACTGCATGGGTGACCCCTATCGCACTTCCTAGGAGACGGTCAGTACCTTTTGTCGGAGTCACATTTCGCGGACGCCTTACAATCTGCGAGGCACGTTAGCAAGTTGAAGTGTAAGGGCAAGAATCGCTTCTATGCTTACTTTCTAGTCCGACACGGGTGACAGCTGAGAGGAACTCTGTTCCTTTTCCTCACGACGCGGAACTGCTCTTCAGGAGAGCGACCCGATCCTGAGGAGGGGGTCGTAGAAGATGGTGTGGGAGTCATGGTGACAATAAAATTCAAGGAATCAAGATGGGTCTTAATCGCGAATGCTGACGAGTTCCGCGGGTTGAAGATGTGCCCAGCGAGGTACACGTGGGAGAAGTTCAACTGCCTTGAAAGATGGGATTGGAGTTGCGGCAGGTGATCCTTAGACAATGAACCCCCGATTCAAGGTTTGATAACCCTGTCTACGTCCGATGCGACAGGCCTCGCCTCGGATACGAATTACTTCTCGCGGAGCTCTTCGCTGCTCGGGATGTGACAGATGTAGGATAGCCTTGCGTCTCAATAGGCTGGAGATGTGGCTGCAATATTGTGATAGGACAGGAAGCCTAAGTTCGCCACAGCTTCGACCCGAGCACGGCGATGACGGGTCAAATTGGTCGGCCCGCGTACCACGAAGATTGGAGAAGGCAAGTCGGGCCAGGTTCCGCGATGCGCCAAGGGGGGACGCGAGGGATAGTCGACTCCGGGGGACTAAGCAAGATTGCGGGCGCAACAGCAGGCGGCGTCGGTGTCCCGCCCAATTCTCGTGGCAGGGTGTAGAATAGCAGTATCACAGCCCGCGCGAGGAGTATAAGAAGATCGCGAGAGCAGAAGACAAGAGTCTCGTGAGGTTGGGATCACTGTGACGGCGACAGCGTCAGCTTTCCGTGGTACATGTGGTGAAAGGATTGAATTGGTCCGCTACAAGAAGGGACCCAAGGCAGGTGGAAAGTCACCACTCACCACTGAGAAAGGTGCTCTGGCTCTGCGTGGTGTTGAGGTAGACCGCGCGCGCGAAAGAAATGGAAGGGATGATGACCCGACCGCAGATTGGCAATATTCCCCTCAGGATGTCGCCGTAATAGTTCTGTAGCGTATCAAGTTGCGCGACTTGCAAAAGTCGCGGCAAAGAGGATGAAGGGGGGTTAAGGTGAGATTGTTGGCTGACACGCTCGCAAGATTCTATAAAATTATGAACAGAGAAAGAATGGGGGGGAGAATCCGCCCGCATCAGCTTGATCGGCACCTTTTAGAGATGCCTGGCAGGGATGAGAAATAGGGTAGATACGCAAGAGGAGGAGGGGTAGTTTTGGAGCGTCTTCTCCCGTCCATGGTAATCACTAGTACAGCAGCTTACATACACCGGGCTGGTGCCTGCTGACAGCTTGCCTACCCGGTACGAAAATGTGACTAGGTAGGTGATCCGCGCATCGAGACGTGGGGCTATTAATCAATAGGTACGCATATACGTTCAAGCTTCCCAGAAACCGCCTTGCAGATAGATGTCTCTATCCGTGTGGATGGCAATGCTCTAAAGACTCTATCTAGGGTGGATCCCTGATCTGAATGAGAAAGAAACTAACTACGTCTGGACCTGCGACAGAGATAACGGATATTAGAATAGACCCTCATGCCATTCACTAATACCTTTCAGCGTATAGCAAGAGCCACTCGGCGCAGGCCGGCCAAGTCACACAGATGAACCAGGTAGCCGGTTTCGGCTATTGGCGCTGCATTGAGTCGTTACGCAGCAAGTGGTTCATTCGAACCGCCTTGCGCACATGGGACGTCTGAGCTAGGAACTGAATGGTTGCGATTATTAGAGACCACTTGGCGTATAAGAAAGTTGCGAAGCTATTCATCAGGTGATAGTGCGGTTCACCAGTCTCGTTCTCGTCTGTTTGTATTCGGTGATACATACCTTGGTGGTGAATAATACCATCCATCCGACTAATGACGGAAGTGGAGTGGCTGAGATCGCGTACCGACCAAAGGAAGGTGATATGATACCCCGATGACTAGGTACCTGTATTTACCTAAAGTGTATACAAAAATGAATATGTTCTACATGACTTACTATGTGGTTTATACTACTATACCTATACGCGCCACATGTACCTCAACCCCACGCCAGTGCTGACGCCCAGCGTCCAACCATCATCATCTGCGCCAATAGTCACGCAGGCCATGAGGCGTACGCAGCAGCCTGAACAAAATCGTAGGGCCATCCCCGTCGCTCTGCGTCGAACAGGGGGCGACATTGTCCACTCTTCTCATGCGGGGTTCCAATCTCACCCGATGACTCACACCTCTTCCCACGACACGTCGACCAAGAAACGCCATCACCACGGTCGTTTGGTCCGTTGCCCAGCAGCAACTCCGGCGGCTGCCCATCATCTCATTATGATGTCGGGTAGCCCGCTAGAAACTCCTTGGGGACCACCGCCCTTGTGTTGGCCAAGATCGGCCCCTCTCCTCGCCCCTGCCCCGCGTTGAGGGGGATTCTCAACTTGTCTTTCTCTGATGTGGAAACCCCTACAGGCCCCTATTACTGGACGGTGTTGGCGGTCAGAGGCCCTCGAGTCGAACGACGTCTTGAGGCGAACGAAGTCTATTCAAACTTCTGCCCTGCAAGTCTGACCTGCAAGGCTCGTAAAATTCGAGTCCACAATGAGGCTAGACCAGCTACATGGCAACCAGTGAGCGGTCACGAGCTCCCCCGGGCAACCCACCCCGCCAGCATTAAGCCTGGAAAGCGTTCGGCTCCTGCCGAAGCGCTTTACCGAATTGCCATGGCTTGGCTCGGCTTGATCTTACAGTTGCGATATGACGCCAAGCGTTGTCAGTAAATCCATCGCTTCTCCTAACCAAGAGTCCGCTTTATCGGCAGTTCTGAAATAGTATCTCTCGCCTGGCGATAACGACAGCATCGTGATTCCAATCCGCGGAACCGATCCGCTTGGACTGTCGTGTGCACTCACGGGGCTGCACGACAAAAGAGCCCCTGAAGGATGGCGTACAAGCAGGGCGTTGACGGTTCCTAGACAGGAGGAAGAATCCCTATACTATCGTGGGCCCTTTCCAACATGCCCGGTTGCTTCGAGGTAAGCCTGGGATACCAAACAAGACTTCGCTGTCCCAGCAAGAACCTGATTCCGTTCGACTTTACCAAGAACGTGTAATTAAACCAGGACCGCTCGGACTGGCTGTATGCCTCTCAACGAAGTTAACTAGTCGACGAGGCATGAGCACATCCAAGGCAAGGGCTGACGATATGGTGAACCGGGAGAGTGCGGAATCAATCGGCGTGATTAACCCTGCAACTCGGTAATCAACATGTGAACGCGGTAATCAGGGAATTCAAAATAGCATATTGTTGCCCCAAGATCAGAGCTCCATCACCTATCCCATCTCGCTGACTCAATCCATGTCCATGGGCATGGCTCAGCGTCTGCCAAACAAAGGGCCACTTCCAAAACACCTGGCGCCTCTAATGTCTAGAAAAACAAAACAAAAAACAAGCCAAGAAACAGCGGAAAACAAAGACGGACGGGAGAAAACATAGTCCCCCATCATGCAAGGTTGTTCTTGATGTTGGCGTACCGGCTATTGGGATAGCTCAACAGGTTCTGCGCCGGGTCCAGTGTGCCCATCTTGTTCGCTAGGGCGCCCACGAGGCTCCCCTCGCCCTTGCGGTCCCCGGCCGCCTCCCAGAAGACGGCGCCACCGAGATTCTTCCTGAGGAGGTACTCCGCCTTCATGTTGGCACTCTCGACGTTGTCATATGTCACCAGCTCACGCGAGCTCGCGTCGTAGCTGTACAGCGCGCCTGCCGTCTGGTCAAAGACCTCGATGGCGCCGGCCCGCGGCAGGACCTTGTAGTGCCATACGCCCTGCTCGACGGAGCCTTGCCCGAGCCCGCTGTACGACTTGCCTATGCCGTCCGTGTTGAGGAACGAGCGACCGTAGAGCGGCAGGCCCAAGACGATCTTGCTGGGGCGGATGCCCTGGCCGAGGTAGTACGCCAGCGCGGCCTCGGTGCTATACTTGGTGGCCGCCGGGTTGGACGGGTCGGGGGAGAGGTTGGCCTGGTGTCCCGTCGTGGTGTCCCAGGAACCGGCGTAGTCGTAAGCCATGAGGTGCCACGCGTCGACGTAGGGGTCCATGCCACGAAGGTCCATCCTCTGATAGTGCGTCGGGCCGGCCGGGCACGCGATGGTCAAGGCGAAGTGGTAGCCGGGGGCGTACTGCGCGGCGTGCTTGTCGAGCTCTTCACGGCAGGTCTTGAGAAGGGCGACGAAGTTGGCTGCCTCTTGGGCGTTGGCGGGATATTCCCAGTCAATGTCGAGCCTGCGTCGCTGATTAGCCCCCTGTCTCCAAGGACCGCGGTGTCTCACCAAGAGGAGAGGGGTCTTACCCGTCAAACCCCCAGTCATGCATGAGCTTGACGGCCGAAGTCGCGAAGCGCTGGCGGCCGGCCGCGGTCGCGGCGACAGGGACGAATTTGGGCGACCAGGTCCAGCCGCCGATGGAGAGGACGAGTTTGAGCTTGCGGTTCTGCTTCTTGAGGGCGTACAACTGCTTGATGCAACCGTAGGCGTTTCCGGCCTGGTTAGAATCGCCCGGGTACTGTCGCTGGGTGTCTGACCAGGGGTCGGACGAGATTCTACGGTTTGTTAGTACCGGGCGTTGGCTAGTACGTCTGGCATGGCCGACTTACACCTCTCCGTCGGCATTAATGTCGGCAAAGGAATAGAGCAAGTGCGTCACCTTATCGGCGGGAATGTCCGCTGGTTGGTAGTTGGCTCCGTAAACGCCCCTGAATCCGTTAGTAAAAGTGTCGGTTGATGCCGGAACGGCTCGGCTTGCCAGTTTGTAAAGTACAGCACATTTCTGTACCCCGATGAAGATGTTCCCGGGCTAGTGACAGGCGGAGACACGACACCGGCGCTCGATGTCCGGGGGGGCACGGCGGAGGAAGCTGTGGGTGATGGGACGGTATCGCCTGCCGGTCCTGTGGCAGAGGAACGCGGAGGGAGAAAGGGTGTTGCGACGATAGGACCTGTACCTGAGGCCGGGACCGAGGCCGCCTGTGATGTTGGTACGGTAACCTGCGTCGACTGAGCGA
Source organism: Colletotrichum echinochloae (assembly GCA_016618095.1). Classification (NCBI taxonomy): domain Eukaryota; kingdom Fungi; phylum Ascomycota; class Sordariomycetes; order Glomerellales; family Glomerellaceae; genus Colletotrichum; species Colletotrichum echinochloae. The sequence goes on along the minus strand of JADEZT010000003.1, from coordinate 5,197,554 downwards.
CGGCGTCTGCCTTTTTGCAGCTTTGCCGTACCGAGCGGCGCTCATTCGCCGGCACTGCGCCCGCGACGGAGGCGAGAAGAAGATGCAGGAGGATAGTTGATCTAACCATGGTTGCAAACAAACGACTGGCGAGGGTTGGCGAGGATCGACAGGGGAAGGGTGTAGAGAAGTTGCGAGAACCAACATTTTGGACAAGGAAGGGGGGTCCTTTTAACCTTCTGGATCTCTTGTCTCTTCTGAGATGTCGAGGGGGTTGACGAGAGGAGGTAAAGGGGGGCAGGCCGGGATGCATCATGGATGAGGAATGCGAAGAGCTGGTGGCACTATTAACCAACCCCCAAACACCCAGTGAACGGTGCTGGCCGAACATGAGATAGGATATTGCCGTCTACCTCGCTCCCCGGCCCCTTGATATCGAGTCGCGCTCCGGGGGTCGGCTGCCACACGGAGGAATGGGGGCCGTCACGCGGGACTCGAATCCCCAGCTCCTGGGTCGTTCGAAACATGTGCCCATGGACGAAGGGAATATGAGACTTGGGATAAAATACACTTCTTTCTGGCTGGGTCGCTTCATATCTAGTGTAAATCACTCGCAGCGGTGGATCGGCGAAACCGGGTTCATCGAGCCATCACACACTCGCTCGAAGTTCGGTCATCTTTCTCTTCAGCATAGAAGTCCATGATGCGGATGATATGCCTTAGTCCATGGCACCAGGCTTCAGGTTCAGGTTGAACCGGCAGACACAGGACTGTTCGCAACGGCGTTATTCACATGCGGTGTTCTCTTTGCCTGCAGACAACACCACGTTGGGATGTCGTTGATTGGGAGGTTCCTGGACGTCGGACAGCAGATGACAGGCCCCCCGCACGCGCCGTACTGCGGCACGCTGAAGAATGAACCCTGCCACACCAGCGCAGCGGGACCCCTGGAATGGCAGCTGTCAGTGGGGGCAAGTCGGGGGTCGGGGTTCGGCGCCGCCTGTGCGGTAACTCGCATCGTCCCAGGCTTGCATCCAGGATCCAGGGTGATCGAGCCTTTCCAAGCCTTATCCAGTTCCTCCTTCACAGTTACGACCTACCCTGAGATTCCTTGGGCCATGAGTTGTATTTTATTTTTATTTTTATTTTCTTGAAAAAGTATCTGAAGAGATTTGTCGGGCCCGGCTCAAGGGACCCGAGCCGCATGTACACTAAGGTAGAAAAGCCTCTGCAACAATGAGCCGCAGGGCCCACACTGACAGACACCCTTACTCCTACATCCCGGTACCTACCTACCTAGGTAGGTACGCTACCCTGGAGGACAATGTCTTGGTCAGCATTGCCGTTCCAGCAAAGGCGCCGTGAACATTGTCTCGACTCATCCATTAGACGCGGTTCGCCTCTCGATAGTTTTGTACCATGCGCTGGGCGACGCCCCTGAACCACGGAATGCTTGTAAAACGACAGGAAATACGGTACTGAGGGCTGGCAGGCTGACTGTTGCAGTCCCCTGTGTCCGATTCGAGACTTACACGCAAGGGCGCTCCCAATGTCCCCGACTAGGACACCAACGACTGGCCGGTCCCCATGAAAGCACCGCCAACATCACCACCGATGATGGTAGTATTGGGGCTCAGGTCTCCCTCACATGGCCAACGCTCCCTCGCCTTCAAACTCCTCCCTTTTCATCAGCTCACCGTTGCGCCTTGACCACCGGCGTCTTCCATCCCCCCTTGACTGCCATCGACGCGCCATCAACGCGGCAGGCATTGCAGCAAATACCCCCGGCCCTCCCAGTATCTCTATCCAGCACCTCCAAGTACAACGCGAGCCAAACAATTCCTTCAACGCCGATCAGGAAAGCCGCCGCCAGGCCGCCAGGCCGCCAGCGGCGAGCCGGAGCCACGCCACGCGCGGTACGTCGTGGGCCACTACGACATGGCGGGCCAAGACTGCGCCGGCGACGGTCTGCAGCGCAACGAGCCCGGGTTTGGCCTGCTGTGCCATATGGACGTGCTGGTGGTGATATGCGAGACAGCCCATGAGAGCAGCACGCTTGTTGTAAAGGGCACTCTTATTGTAAAGGCAAGGAAGAAGTACGATAGCGCGATATGAAAGACGAAGCAAGCGATGGCGGTGTTACAAAGGAGCTTGACGGCCGAGTCCGTCGTCTCCAAGAGCTAGTGTTCTGGCATTGCCTCTTCAGCATGGTGAGATGATTCGGTGAAGTGCAGATATGTATCTGACTTGATTTGATCGAGTTTGGTTGGCCCTCCTTGTGAAACCAGCAGAGCGCGCTAATCTTGCCGTCTCCTATATAACTACAAAAATCATCACCTCACGCCATTCCGTTCTGCAGTTCTGATGCTTTGGCTGTCTCAAGGACGCCAGGAGTGTGGGTGGGGTGATTGTAGACTAACGGCGGTTTGTGGGCAACCAACTGTACCCCCCAACATCGACTGTGTACGGCACAAGCCTTTATGAAAGAAGCTGATGCTCGTACCCGTTGAGGACTAAAAAGTCTCACCATAACCGTAATTTATCCCGGCAGTCATCGCAGTGTTGTGGGATGAAGTGTAATTTGGGTGGGGGGGGTATCCTGTTTGTCTCCTCACTCCTGTCATGGGGGGGCGGCATTCCTCTTGCGTTCCATCTTCTAAACCTGTAAACCAAAGAAAATGTTCCGTCCAACTCTAGATCTCCGTCTTGCCCAGCTTCTTGGCCAGATCTTCCACTTCCTTGTCCTTGAGCTGCACAGTGGGCTCCTCCTGGGCCTCCTGGGCCTCCTTAACGAGGATCTCGGCTCTCTTCGTGGGCTCCAGCTCCTCTTCCTCCTCGGATTCCTCCTCCTCCTCCTCCTCCTCAGAGTCCTCGCCCTCGAGATCACTGAGGCTGTCGAGGCCCCATGCGTCTTCATCGACAATATCGCCACCGGTCTTCTCCTTGCGCTCCCCCAGCTTCTCGCGGATGGCAATGACTGAGGGGTCCTCCTCTTCAAACCTATTGCCGTTGAGCTCGACCTTCTTCAGGGCAGGCAGAGAGCTAGAAACGGCGCTCGCAATGCCGGCTAGGGCCTTGGGAGTTATGTCGTTGTAGGCCAGACGCAAGATCTCGAGCTTCTCCTGCTTGCCCCTAGCAAGAGCTTTGGCGACAAGAGCAGTACCCTTGGCAGTGAGGAAGGCGTCGTTAAGACCCAACTCCTGGAGGTGTGTCCAGGTCGGAAGAACGCTGGCAACAGCCTTCGCACCAGAGGCGGTAAAGGTGTTGTCCTGGAGGTCGAGAATACGCATCTCTGTCGCGTGGTTCAGACCCTCGCTGATGAGGTGGCTAATGCCCTCCTGGCGAATTCCGTTCTGAACCATCCTAATCTCCTTGATCTTGTTGTGGAGGCTGAAGGCCTTGGCCCATGCCTGCATACTGCCATTCTCCAAACGGTTGCGACCGCAGATAACAGTCTCGAGGTGCGGTACCTCCCTGCCTTCCTTCCTCGCCTCCTCCTTCTTCGCGTGGAGCTCAGATAGCGCATTCGCCACCAGGATACCGGCATGGGGACCGAGACCGTTGTTGTTCAGGTACAAGTGCTGGAGAGGGACGTGGGCAGCCAGGAAGGCGACGACAGGAGCCTGGGTGTTGATGCCGAAAGCGTTATCGTTCAGGTTGATCGTCGTGAGCTTGGGGAGGTTGAGGATCGAAGTAAGGAGGGAGGTCAGAGCCTCGGGGATTTCGCTCAGGAGACGCCCGGTGAAGATGTCGGAGAGGTCGGCAGACTGGCCAGTTTCGTTAGCAGTTGTGCGTGAGTGTTGACGCCGTCAGCAGCATACCTGAAGGTTGTTTTTGGTAGCCAAAACCTCACCCAGGCGCTTGCAAGCGCCAACGCCCAGGGTGTTTCCCAGGAACTTGACCTCCTCGACATCGGTCGAGTGCAGCTCGGCGATGTGGGGTTCAAGGTCGGCGGCAGTGTCGAGCTTGAGACCCTTTCCCTCGAGGGAGAACACCTTGCGCGAAGACGCCATGATGAATATGATGATGGTTAAAGTCAAAGAGAAGTAGAGTGCTTGGGAAAAGGTGGCAGCAAGTGCGCAAAATGAGTGTCTGTCCGGGTGTTGTGGTGGTGTTGGTGGGGGCGGGGGAATAAACAAAACGATTTCGACTTTCACCCCTCGAGTCATAGGCAACTTGCAGGGGAGGAACCCAGGTGGATGCTAGACACGCCCAAGAGGCAGACCTGCCAGCTGTCCCCTCAACCACCGGCCGGTCCCAGCTGTCCACTGACCTCCAGCAAAGTTGGCTCGTTGACCAGACCCACCCTTACAGAGCTCTTGTGAACCACGGGCTTCGTCGCGACACTGGTTCAAGCCGCCCAGGCGCAAACATCATTAAAGTTGTCAGGAGCAAGGCCCAACGTTCTTCGGCCATTGGCTTGCACTCGACTGGATTTCGCCATTCAATCCATCGTCTACTCTTTCTCCACCGGGAATCATCCATCTTACATCAATCTCACCTCCTAGTTCACTACCCCTAGCGACGATTGGTTCCACACCTTTTAATAGCAAACGATTGACGATAATTCCTGCATCCTTCGAAAAGCATTCCATCCCCAGAACGTCACAAAATGGCTCGTGGAGACTCGACACCACCCGAATCGCCGCTGTCCTCCATGGACAACAGCGATGGGTCTGATGAAGAGGTGCACGACTATGAGGACGAGTCGCTCCTCCGCCCTTCGAAGCGACAGAAGCTGGGAGCGGCCTCGACCACGTCTCCCGCGGTCGCCGCTGAACCCGAACCCGAAGCAGTACCCGAGCCAGACCCGTTGGATGGCATGTCGGACGTCTCGTCGGACACCTCTGGTGACATCCCCAGTTCACCCATAAATGCCAAATTAGACGAAGAGGACTTCCAGGAGCAGGTCACGGCTTGTGCCTGGGAGGGCTGCCACGCGGGTGACTTTGGCAATATGGATAAGTTGGTAGACCACATTCACAGCGATCACATCGAGAGCCGACAGAAGAAGTACACGTGCGAATGGATTGGTTGCAACCGAAAGAGCATGGGCCATGCCAGCGGTTACGCGCTCAAAGCCCACATGCGTAGCCACACTAGGGAGAAGCCCTTCTACTGCTACTTGCCAGGTTTGTAATGCCGTTCTCCGGTCGACCTAAACGAGTTGGCTGACCAGTACAGAATGCGATCGTTCGTTTACCCGGTCTGATGCTCTGGCGAAGCACATGCGGACTGTCCACGAGACAGAGGCTCTGCGCCCCTCTGACCCAGTCCCCAAGTCGATGCAGGCCGGCCCTACAGGTAAGGGCAAGCTGAAGATCATCATCAAGACACCCCAATCACACTCCACCGGCCATGACGACGCCATCGATGATGGTGCGGATGACGATGAGCTCTCGGCCGACCTGTTCACGCCCCTGACCGAAGAGCAGGGCTTCACTCCCGAGGAGCTCAAGATACCCCTCGAGAAACTTTACAAACTTTGCAGATTTCAAGTCAAATGGGCCCAGGACGAATCGGCGAAGCTCGCGGAAGAAGTCAAGTACTGGGAGAAGCAGTACAAGGACCTTTGGCGCGAAAAAGAAGTGCTCTTTTCCCAGGTTGTGAAAAGCGAGGTCGACTGGCACGAACGCAGACAGGCAGTGCTGTCAGGCGCAGCGGACGTTCAGCTCTCGGGTGTGCTCGAAAGCCAAGAAGGAAATGCAGCTGCAACAAACGGCGATGGCGCAGACTCTCAGCAAAGTTCGAGCGCGAAAGAGATTCTGCCCAACGGGACTGGCTCGACGGAAGTCGCGGCAGCTAGTTAGAGCCGGCCGTCTACGATTGAGGGCTGCCTGAGGAACCCAGACGGGAACGTCGACCTCGGGCTATTCGTGGGGGAACCACTGGGCATGGGCGAACCGAAAGTTCCCTGCATCCACTGTGGCCAAGAATACTCCTACTACTATCTCATCAGAACCCATGCGCGGGCCTGTTCAGGTCTACGTCGACGTGCACTTTCGACGGCTGAAGGAACCACGGTGCAGAGAACGACATCTGTACCTCCAAGGACCAAGCAATCTATATCATATACGCGGAGGAGACATCAACACCTTGCTCCACTAAGCAATAGGTGGTCAACCGCGCAGAAGAGACGACGAGACTGCAGTCCTCATAGCAGGGTTTACTGTGAGATAGAGCGCGTTTCGGAAGCGACCGGGGAAGGAGGGTCCCAACTATTGAGGGTATGAATAACAGAGCATTTGGCGTGGGGCCGAGGGACTCAACGGTCTGCATGCCGTGCCTGAGGAGGGCGTCAGGGAAAGTTTGGCGAGAGGCACATAGAGCATACGGCGCATGGCGTACTGTATTTTCAGGAGAATGATTCTTCGTTAACTGTAATCGATGAGAGCAGCGGCGGCACAGCCGGCCTTAAAAAAAAACCTCTTGCTATCGGCTATCTACTCGTCACTTTCTACTGCGTGGAGATGGCTTTATCCAGAAGTATTGTATTTCGTACAAAATATCAACATAGCTACCAACTCTTCAAAGGGCTGAACCGGAGGCGCTGCCAAACCCTATGACGGACGCTGTAGGCCGAGGTCCTCCAAGGCAGCGACGCCCATTTGGCCGATGGGCAGTGAACCGTACACACTTACATACCCTTTTTCTTGGAGCGGTAAGACTCTGTGTTCTTGAAGGGAAAAGAGCTCGTGTCCTTGTCGTAGCCGTGCTTCCTGCTGTGGCGCGACTTGTCGCCGGCGAACATGAGACACCAGAGGCCGAAGACGGCGAAGATGGTGCTGCCGAGGCAGCCGAGGACGAAGGCCGTCTGGTCCGTCCGCAGATACCTGCTGTAGCAATAGAAGGCGGCGGAGGCGTGGTGAATGGAGGAGAGGAACAGAGCGACGTTGGCGTACGGCGAGACGGTTCCCGGCGGGGCTGTGAGGTGTAAGTACGATGTGGAGTGGAGTCCATCGAAATAGACAGGCGAGGAGACGGGCGGGGAGGGAGTGACGCGGCTTACTCTGGTCCTCGGACACGAGGGGGATCGCGCCGGAGAGGGTCACGACGAGGAGGCCAAGGGTGAGGAGGGCGAAGCCTAGGGAACGAGCAAAGTAGTCCTCGAGAGCTAGCGAGGTGGACGTTAGTTCGGTTGTCCTCGGGAAGATTGGCGGGAGAAATGGCTCACAGCCTGCGGCCTGGTAGCCCTCGGGACGGAGGAGGTTGGTGATGAACCTCGGCCAAATAATGAGCGGGACAGCCTGCGTCGCGAGCCAGCCCAGATTACCGAAGCTAAAGGTCGATATCGCCTGTGTAGAAAGGGGAGCCTGTCAGCGACATTTCAGGAGGCGTACGGGGGTCGAAAGGATTGCCCCATACGTCCATTGAAGTGTTTTTGGAGGAGCAACTGATATCCGGGGTGCCAGGTTCTGATGATATTCTGCTTCCGAGCGCCGAGTATGTCAAGATGGAATACTGTCCTCTGTACCTTTGCAGAAAAAGGGAAGGGAATAGCTCGAAGCTGAGCCGGAGCTTCTACAGTGCTCCATCACGCGTGGATGACCTCAGGAAGTAGGTAAGGTACGGATAAACGGTACGTATAGCAATGTCCTCCAGCGACGTCATTGGACTGCACGTTTTTGCCTGCAAAGAATGCACACTGCCCTGTAAGGTATTTCCGGACCTTCTCGGCGCTTCTCAGGGGTCCTGGGCCGATGCCGCCCGCGGGGTGGAAGAGGAGGCGGAATCTCTCCCATCGGCCACCCCTACCGCCCGCTTTTTTTTCTTCCTCTTGACAATCCGCCACCTGCCGATTTCGCAGCGCGTGCGTGCCCTGTGGATTCCCCAACTTTCGCCCTTGGCTACCAGGTAGCGGCGTTTCCCCTGCAAAAGCCCAGTACTGGGGGGCTGATTTGCAATCACACACTCTCCGGTTCTGTTTTTCCCCGAAGTCCGTACAACCATTTGCGCATCTCCGGGTTCGCGAAGAGACAGAGGGGAGAGAAAGAGAGGGACCACTCACTTTTATTAGCATCGTCCTGACAAAAAGGCGACCCGTGTTCTTATCTCTATTGCCTTTTTGTGAATTTTTTACAAAAGCTACTGGTTGCTGAACCTGCTTTCCTCTTCTCTTCTACAAAGCCTTGCAGCCTGCCCTTCATTCTTTGTCTCGCATCGCATCGCAACGCGAAGCGCATTTGCCCCGCCATCGCCCACATCCCACCTTCTTGACCACCAACCCCTCCCTCCCTCAACCGACAAGATGAGCGCGATCCTTTCGGCAGACGATCTCAACGACTTTATCAGTCCGGGCGTCGCTTGCATAAAGCCAATCGAGACCCTCCCCTCCGCCCCGCCACCGCCGTCGCAAGACCCCTCCTCCCTCGATCACGAAGTTATACTCGATGGTCAGCCTGGCTCCGCCCCAGCCAATACCCCGCCTGCCGAGATCTCCCTGACGGACTGTCTCGCCTGCTCCGGCTGCGTCACCTCCGCCGAGGCCGTCCTCGTGAGCATGCAGTCCCATACCGAGGTCCTCAACACCCTCGACTTCGGCCCCGCGTTGCGCATCGTCGGCCCGGACAACGGCGGCCAGTTCCGCGTCGACGGCCTCGAGGACGAGAGCCGCAGGCTCTTTGTTGCCAGCGTGTCGCCCCAGGCGAGAGCGAGCCTGGCTGCCGCCACGGGGAAGGGGACTACGGAGAAGGAGGCGGGCCATATGCTCGAGAGGCTGCTCGGGGGCCCCGAGGGGCTGGCCAGCGCCGGGAAGCACAACAACGGGTTTACATGGGTCCTGGACACCAACGTCGCGCGCGAGGCGTGTCTGGTCCTCAGCGCGGACGAGGTCCTGGGCGTAGAGGACGCGCCTGCATCGTCGGTGACGAAGCCCATCCTCACATCGTCGTGTCCTGGCTGGGTATGCTACGCCGAGAAAACTCACCCGTACGTGCTCCCGCACCTGTCACGGGTCAAGTCGCCTCAGGCGCTGATGGGCACGCTGCTCAAGACCACCCTCAGTAAGAAGCTCGGGATCCCGCCGAGCAGGATCTGGCACCTGGCAGTCATGCCCTGCTTTGACAAGAAACTGGAGGCTAGTCGCGAGGAGCTTACGGACTCGCTCTGGGCGGGGGACGGGATGCCGGGCAGGGGAGTCCGCGACGTCGACTGCGTCATCACGAGCAAGGAGGTCCTCATGTTGGCGGAATCAAGGGGCTTCAATTTCTTCGACCTTGCCCGGAGTAAGCCGAGCTTCGAGCGCGCACCCTTCCCTGACGCCCACCTGGGCAAGTTTCTCTTCCCTGGCCGCGGCGCCCACCGCTCGTCTCAGGCGGCGGGCACGTCCGGCGGCAACCTCTACTTTACCCTCCAGACTGTGGCCTCCAAGCATCCCGGTTCCCAGATCCAAGTGGTTCGCGGACGCAACGCCGACGTTGTCGAGTTCATTGTAGCCTCCTCCGCCGGTGATCCGATATTCAAGGCCGCCAGATACTATGGTTTCCGGAATATCCAAAACCTGGTACGGAAGCTGAAGCCGGCACGTCCATCCCGAATGCCAGGCGGCAAGGCGTTTGGCGCTGCCAGGCGGCCCGCCGGTAAGTCGGCCGGGCTCGAGTATGCCTACGTCGAGGTCATGGCTTGCCCTGGCGGCTGCACCAACGGCGGCGGGCAGATCAAGGTTGATGACCCCATCATCGTCGAGCGCAGGGGTTTCGAGACCAAGCCCGGTCCCCTCGAGCAAAAGATCTTCTTGGCCGAAGTCGACGAGGCATACTTCTCGGCGGATGACTCTGATGGCGAAGACGGCGTGTCTCAGAACGGCGGCGACCTTGGAGCGGATACTGTTGATGGGATTTTACCATCGTACATTCGAGATACCCTGGCGCATTGGGCGGACATTACTGGCATAGACCCGGGCACACTGGCGCTCACCACGTATCGCGAGGTGGTCAGCGACGTGGGCAAGGACAAGTCGAGCGACACGGAGCGCGTTGTCCAGCTGGCGGGCAAGATTGGTGGAGGCTGGTAGCTCTCATGTCGATAGGATAAGTAGTAATTCAACCCTCCTTGGTGCCTCGCTTGGCGAAGCCGAACCCTCCTCTTCCGCTCCCGTCCGGCCCGCGCGGCGACCGCAGGGCCTGCCTGGGTTGTTCCTCGTCCCTCAGCGTGGACCGGCTAGAGTGCGAGCCGGGGTCGCCCCCTCGCTTCTGCATCGCGAAGCCTCCTCCTCTAGGCGCGTAGCCGGGGTCGAATAGCTCGCGGCCGCTCTCGGAGCGGACGGCGTCGGCCCTGCTGCTGCCGGGTCGCCTGTAGTTCTCCTGCCGACTCGAGTTGTTTCCTCGGTGGCCACCGCCACGGCCGCGTCCCCTACCACGGCCACGACCTCCTCCTCTCTCATTCTCACCGCCCCTGGGCGGGGTCGTCGTCCCGGGGCTCGAGGCCCCGGACGAGGGGTTCGACTCGCCAAAGATCTTGGCGCGGGCCTCCTCGTATCGGCGCTGCTTCTCCTCGAGCTCGCGCTGCTGCTTGGCGCGGATCTCCTCCGGCGTGAGCTGGGGCTTCTTCTCGGCGCCCTGGTCTTCGGCGTCGTCGTCGGCGAGGGAGAGGTGGGAGAGCAGGCCGGTGACGGGGTCTCGACGGGCAATTGTCCGAGGTGCCGGCTTGCGGCTCAGGACCTTGACTTGCGGTTTGAAACCCGTAGCCAGTGGCACTGAGGGCTGGGCCTCGAGGAAGGTCAGGGGTGTCGGGGTATCGCTATCGCGGTTGCTACGTCAGTGGCTGTTCACCCAAAAGACTGGGAGACCCGGATGACGGAGAAATTGCATAGAGATTATATGGGAAGGCAAGAAGCATCGAAAATGGACATACGCTGATTCCCAGAGCTTCCTGTTCGACTCGGCATGCTGGGCAAGGCGCTCTGCTTTGCTCAGCGGTGCCGGCGGCTCAGGCTGCAACGGTGCCCCGCCATCGATCTTGTCGGCGGCAGACTCCCAGTCATCGTCCTCCCAAGCATCGGGAATGAGTTCCTTCTTGACCATCTTGCTCAATGTCGGTCAGAGTATCAGACGCGGTATACACACTGGTTGGCAGCTAGCACGCAGATGCTTTGGCTGGATGAGGATGAGGTGAGAAAGGGAGGAGCGTGCTGTAACCGTGACGAGGCGAGCGGTGAGAGCAGCTAAGGTGGGAGCATTGGAAGGTTTCGAGGAGGAGGTGAACGCAGTGCGACCCAAATTGGAGGTTATTCTGGTCTGAAAGAAGCTGGCTGTTCAGGATGCACACTGGGTGGGAAAAGGTGGAATGAGATGAAGTTGACGGGCCTGGTCCCTTGTTGGCTATGCCTTGAACAGAGAGAGAGTGTGCCGTCGGTACGGCTGTGTTTTTTTTTCTTTTTCTTTTTAATTATTTTAGCCTCTCTCTAGGTACCTACTAGAGAGACAACCTCGGCAATACTTTTATACACTGCCACTGTGTCGCCAGAGTGGAAGTACCGACCAAGTCCCATCTCCGGGCTTTGTGTGGAGGGGCACCAGGGGTCAGCAGGCGCATCGGATCTTGGAAACACCCCTGGGGCATAGTGGGGTTGCCCGGATGACAGCCCAGCCAGGCGACATTCTACCCTCATTCATCACTTGCCCAGTTCGCTGCGTAAGCAGGATCGCAGCTGAGAGTCCATCTTCCCTTTCACTGTTTTCTTCGAGTTTTATAGTGTTTCTCAATACCCGTCTTTCTGTTACCAACTCTGTAACCATCTCTAGTGTTTCGATCGTTTTGCATCCCTCGTCACCCATTCCCAACTACCCCTCTTGGCGCATGCTGGGTTGCCAAATCGGGTGTTGAAACCAAGTCAGGCCTGTAAGCGTACACCTCCAGCTCCAACCCTTTCCCATAACTTCTCACAAGCTGTCCAAGGCTATTTTAACCCGACCTCCACTCAAGGAAACATACGAAAGCAATGGCTGCCGGTTCCGCAGAGCTCCAGACACCCAGCTCCGAGGTCGGAGCCAGCGTCGCTGACGACTCCAAGGCCACGTCCAGCTGGAACAGCAAGAAATTCAGAGAAGAGTTAGAGTCCTTCAAGTCGAAGCTCCTTGACCAGCGCTTCGATCCCAGTGAGTGCTATCAGTACCAGTCCTTTTTTTTCCCCTTTACTCTGGATTGGGGGAGGCAGTCACTGCATCTCTCGCATCTCCCGTACCTTTGAACGATTCAGCAACGAGCAAAGGCGGTTGCGGTTACGGAGCTGGAGACCAATGCTAAAATGCAGGTCGGCAGAGCACTTCCCCGACCCTCTGCTCCCAAGAAACGGCTCTGATTCTCGGAATAACCCCAAAGGAACGCCGGAGGCCGAGAGGAGGATCGACGGTATTCTCGCCGAGTACAGGGACCGGAATTAAGGAGCCTGGTCCGCGAACCTCTTACGGCGGACTGGCCTCCCTTTAACCACAACGACCGTGTGTGTACCAACTGAACAATGTGAAGACTTTTCTGTAGTCTTTGTATATGAATGTTTCGATTTTAGTCGGTGCTTTGTCACTCTGTTTGAATCGAACAGGTTCTTTGAGGGTTTCGACCGTCGCTCGAGAAAAAGAAGTTTCACCGCCGTGGTCCACTTATTCTTCGTCTCGTCTCGCTCCAACGGAACGAAATCGAAATACCAACCCCAGTATTATCTCACCCTTATGAACGAGACGGTCCTGGTGAGTTCGTGGCCCAGTGATGTGGTTCCGCAAGGAGCTGCGTGGAGCTTTGGGCGAATGGAGTGTTGGTCACGCGGATGGGTTCGGCCGTGGTCATTCACCACTTCTACCTACCCATATGATCTTCTTCGTGCCGTCATAACTAGATTCTACGGCATAGAAACCCCAGGCAGCCGTGCCCACCTTTCGTCTCAACCTGATCATCATCTTGGGGCTGGCAAAATTCACTTATATCAGTTGTTCACATCGAGATCAGGCCCTCGACCTATATCTTGGCCCTTGGCTGTCCTTCTTTCGGCCTTTTCCAATCTCCTCTAAGAAACGCATTGCGGCTGCACCAGGGGTTTCACTTCAGGATCAATACATACTCACAACCAACACTGTGATTTCGAGCCAGGTCTCGGATACGTGAACAGCCTCAGTTCACCCCGAAGCAACTCGAAATCTTGAAGAACATGGCCAAGATTATGTTGAGCCGGAAGTCTGCCAGGGACGGCTCCGGCACCAAGCGTCAACCACCGACCTTCACGACCCTGGCCGTCTCGCCACACAAGGTCTGCAGTAAGTTCCAATAGCCATCCCCCAATCCCCAGCTCTTCGTACACTGACGATTCGCCTGTATCAGAGCAAGCACCCGCCAAGGCTCGCCGACACCGCCCCTCTGACATACTCGTCTTCCCGCCGCCTCCGCTGGCCGACGACGTCGTCATTGTGAGGGCGGCACGGGAGGCCGCATTACTTCCGAGCCCCAGACTCCGTTGCCCTCGCCATCCACTGCAGCAACGGCAGCCCGTCCGACCGAGGCCTCAGCCCCTCGCCGCAACCCAGAAGCGCCCCAGGATCTTGCTCTCGACCAAGAACTTCAAGTGGGTCAAGACCGACGACGCCGTCTGGGTCAAGATTTCCCTGGCGCCGAAGAAGCGGCGGGTCATCCTTAAGGCGAAGGGGGTGGTGAAGAAGGACGCATCGCGTTGATCGCCAGGCGTAAATGGCTAGCCTGGCCTCTGAGTAATGAATCATTTGGGAGAAGCATATTATGGGGCGTTTGGAAGACATTCTAGGTTGGGCGGCGTCGTCGTCGATGTTTCCCTGTATAGAAGTATATCCGCAAGGGACTGTTCGTTGCAAGGCACGGCAGGTTTGCATTTGCTAGACTAGACGCATCTGGAGTGGTTCCCAACGGATCCTGGAGATCCGAGCATAGCGAGTTTGGTTGCAAATGATACGAAGCGCTTTTCAACAAAGGAGATCGATATCGTTTTAATGAACAGGAACGCATGAGACGTCGTTTCAAGAGTCAAAGTAGACCTCGCAATTGGTCGATTCGAATACAGTATCTGTGGAGCCCCATAAGCTGTATAACGAGGGCTCAGGGAGCCCTATGATGAGTGGTATGTCTTCTATTTCTCTCGGCGACGACCTAATCGAGCCGTATATGCTGGCATTGCCCCCTGTACTTGCCGTCTGGCAACGACAACAGCATTCTCTTTTATGTTTACGTCTTCCATTTTTGACCAGTTCCACGAGGCCGAAGGATCGCTTGACATCACTGGAGAGCTCCGCGGAGACGGGATACCTACATGCCAGCTTGACGGCGTGGGCATGACCCACACCGAGACGATGTTGCCGGAAGCAAGGACAGACACCGGAACGGGGGCACTCGGAATCGTCAGGACTGCAACATCGGGTACCCGTCTTGGTCAGGCCGACACTGCATGCTCTGGCGGCAGCCCATGGCAAACAAACGCAGGGTATCGGCCCCTCATCGGCGAGACGGACCGGGAAGCACAGACATCGGCCTTGGCTCTACCTACCTAGTCGACTACCCAGTACGTACGGTGGACGCATGAAAGCTCCCGGCAGCGGAGGGGCGGCCAGTGAGAGAAGCCTCCCCGCAGTTCACCGGAGGAGTTGTCTATGGGCGGGGGCAAGTGTCTGTACCCCCCGCGAGCCTGTGTCCGTACCAGACGAAGCTGAGCACTGGCACCGGTTGCTTCTCCCCTTCCCCACTTGCCAGCGCCAGCCAAAGTACATGTGTAAACAGGAGCCTGCAAGATGCACCAAGGGTCACACGAGAACGAAGCACGTAGGTTGCCCGGCATGTGCGCCCCTTCTGCCCCCACAAGGAGGGGGGTTGGGCCAGACGAAAGATGGGACTTGGGCCTGGAAAGATTTGGACATGTGTCAGGGAAACAAGAGATGGTCCGGGATTGGCGAGATGCAAAAGACCCGGCGGTTCGGTTCGAATACTCTTCGGACGAGGATTGCTCCGGGTTGGGTCTGGGAAAGCTCGACAAGGAACCATCGGTCGGCCAGACCGTGTCGTCGACTTGGGGAAAAGGAGGCTTTGAGCACATGTGAAAACAGGACTGGAGGACTATGGTTCGAGCAAAAAAAAAAAAAAAAAAAAAAGGAGGAGGAGGGGGAGGATTGCCATCGGACGAGTTACACAGGACTTTCAGCATAGGCAGGCTGGGCTTTCCTGTCTTGGGAGGGTGATATTTGACGTCTTGGAGCAGACATTCGTCGCCACGCCCCAAAAGAGAAATGTTGGTCGTCTGGCACGAACAGGAAAGCAGGCAGCGAAGGACCTCCCGAGGGTATGATGAACGCCCCCGCAGCGCCTGTATGGCCATGTTATGCCGTGACAGCAGTTGTACGATTCACACTACAAGTCTAATGACTCGTCAAAGTACTATGAAGAATCGCCATGCATTGAACGCCGAGCAACGCCGGATGGACTGGGAACAGCGTTGGGGGTCCAACGTCGGGGGGGGGGCAGGAGCAAGAGAGAGAGAGGTTGACGTAGCGAATAACACCAGTTACGTAGGGGCGGGACGCCCTCTCCACCGATGAACAAACGACAGGGAAGATTGGCGGGAGTCGTCGACTCGCATCCATCACGTACCATGGGACAAGGGGGGGTTGAATCCTCAAGCTTGAGCTTGTCAGCTTGGTTAGCGACGTTGCTTAGGCCGTCGAATGAATCCTGGCGCTGACGCTCAGCAAGCCAAGGACAGTTTATGGGCATCCCGGAATGTAAGCGTGTGGTTGCAGTAACGAGTGTATCCGTGCCTGGTTAAGTAAAGTATTTTGTATATGAGATGTAGGCATCATGTAGGAGGGATGGATGGTGCCAGTAAGATCCATAGGTACCTAGATTAGTCAGTTATTGCTGCACCGTCACCGTTCCTCATCATGCCTCGCCTGTTCTAAATGACCGATATGACGGTGTTGTGCAGCGTCATGTGGCCCTATGTCCTTGGGATGAAGAGAATAGTCTGAGCAGGCCGTCTTGGGACGCAGAGAGCACGACTCGTACTGGCATGTCGGCCGGCGAGTCGAACAACAAGCTGCTGCTGCTCTGCAAAAAAACAAAAAACAAAACAACCCCCCACCAAACACCGCCACCTTGGACAAGGACATACATGACATGGTATCTCAATGGGCAAATAGAGGGCGCGAATCCGACCAATGACGACCGGGATTCGCCGAGCTGACAATGCATGGCTCGCATTCTGTACTGCATCGCCAGCTGACATTGGGAGACACCTGGGTTGCCCCGAGACATGCTAGGCCCCAGTGGTGTCTCGGTTCGCAGAGTCTCTACTATGTACAGTATAAAGAGTTGCGAAGGTGACGGTGAGATGCGGGTCTGGCCAAAGCAGAGCCCCTTCTTGGCCCGGCGAGGTAACCAACCAACAACCCTCCCTGCAGGTGCGACCGCAGAAGGCATAGGCGACCAGTGGTGACAAGATAGTTCTGGATCTGTACGGCTGCAGAGTGGCCAAAGGGAGTAATGTGTCGGAGCCAATGCTTCGTTGCGAATGCCATGTTGATGTTGGTTTGTCGACGGTCTTGACTACCCACCCCCGCGGTTTATTCGCCCATGACAGATTGGTAAGGGTGGCCCGCCGGTGGGGGTCGACGGCGGTCTCGGAGGCAGGCCGGTGAGAACCCCACAAATCTGAGCTGAGCCAGTCGACGCCATCGTGCAAGTGTTCGTGCCCCCTCGCCCCCTTGGAATGTTGTACAGGCTACACTACCTACACTTATATGATTTGGATGGTGCTGTGTTGTCCGTGTCCCTCCGCTCTAGAGGCATGGTCTTGAATTGGATATTGTTAGACTAATTGCGGCGAAAACCTCGCTCAAACAGGTGAAGCGCCGGGTATTCCTTTGCAAGCCTGTTCAGTCGGTTTTATAAGGTCGTTCAGAACAACTCCCTGCAATTGTATAAAGCAAGCTTAACTGAGGAGACATGGTATGTTTCTGAACGAACAACGCGACCCAAAGGCCATATTAAAACGCCTCTCCAAAGCTGTGTTTCTCTGCGTTTGGAGCTGAAGCAGAGAGCCCCTTTGGGTATCAAAAATGTGTCTGTCATTGCTGTACTTGGTACGAATGCGAGGAGGGTGGCAGAAGTGGATGCGATAGGCAGGCGGAGGTGAGGGGGGCGGGGGGCGGGGGCACTACACTAGTAGCAGTACCAATGGACTTCGCTGCTACCGCTACCCGTGCTTGAGTCTTCTCCTTTGCATTGATTTGGGGGAGCGACGACTTGCAAAGGGCCGGGGGAGTTGCGAAAGAGACAGTCCAGACACCTAACGGCCATTGCGTGTGCTGCTTGGCGTGGCGGGCAAGCTGCAGTCATCCAGTCAGTCATCTTCTCGCCATTACCAAATAGGTTGTGCGGGATGTAGGCAGAACACTTTGGAAGGCTGTATCTATCCATCCCTAAAACGGCATCCCGAACGAAATGCCTACGCTCGAGCAGCACCTCGCTCTACTCGCACAGGTACACTATAATACTCCAAAACATCCGGGGAGACATATTATAAGCATCATCTACAATACTCAACTCAACATAAATAGAAGGTTTCTAGAAGAAGCATCTCTCTACCTACTTACACTCTGTAACCTGCAACCTACACTACCTGCCTAGGTACCTAGAGATACTCGGGCTGACGGCAATTATCTACCTAGAGGTACCTAGGTAGGTAGGACACATGGCCTGTGTCCAGCATCCTTGTGGGGGTAACCGTCCTTTCTGTGGAGCCATCATAGTGAGATACTATTTACGTAGAACCTGCGGCCTCGGTAGCTACTCTTTGGCCGTCCAACTGCGCCGACCGTCTGACCGCTGACCCAATACGATCAATCAATTCCTCTAAGCCTCTGCCCCAGGCATCACCGCCGTCCGGCATCTCAAGGCACTGGACATCAGGAATTGCCCATCTCTAGAGCATAGGTACATAAGATCCAGAACAGCATCGGATGGGGCTGAATGTCCATACAAACTCCTCCTAATAAGCACACCAGGTTCCTTCTCTACGTAGGTACCTACCTCGCCGCCTCGAGAGAACGAACAGGCTTTGTTTTTCTGCCGTTTACGTCATCCCGCCTCATCTCCACGCCTTCTTCCTCTCATACCTACCTACCTACCCTCACCTCGCCACATCTTACATCTCTAGCCAACACTCAGATTGCCTTCACCGGTAACGACGCAAACCCTTCGTTGGGTACAGACGATACTACCCTCCGGTTCTGTTTTTCTCATCTGCTCATCCGCCAACGACCTCCTTCCTTCCGCCTCTGACGTCTCCCGCTTGACCTCATTTTGACTCGACCAACCCCACATCGAACCCGATTTTCCCAGCTACGCTACAGTGCCCAATATCGGGGGTCGGGTCCTTCTCATGAACCTACCGTCCTTCGGTACACGATCTGCCCTGTGCAACAGCCGCAATCTCACTGGCCGAGGGGTCATAAACTCGCCACGGGCTCCCTGCCATACATTCGGGCCTTAGACCAGTCCACTGTCATCGACTGGAGCGCTACGCTGTCGCCCCCTCCTCGCCCCACTCTCTCTCTCTCTCTTTCATACACACACACACACGCAACGCTCTCAGTCACTCGATCGGTCGACTGACCTGGTACTGGTGCTGACTGCCCTGTCCTGTCCTGCCTGCCCTGCTGGCCCCTTCGAGGTCCTACCTAATTAGGTATCAGCCTTCGTTGCCAGCCGGTTGCTGCGTGCAGTCAATCCAGTAACGCGAGAAGAAAAGAAAAGGAAAAAAAAAAAAACAGGAAGCGAGCGGCAGGCCTTACCTGAACTCACTCGCGCCTTCTTCCCCTCTCCTTTCCGCCCCCCCTCCCTCCTCTTAGAATCCCCTCCTACCCTCCACTCGTCCGCATCCACTTACTCTTCCACGCACACAACGGAGATACCGTGGCCGACCTTCACCTCATCCCACTCTACCCTCAACTTTTCACCCCCTCCGGAGGAAAAAAAAAAATCAAGTCTCCAATTCCAACTCAAAAATAAATAAATCACAACAACCTGCACCACAACCAAAACCGCAACAGCACCGCACTCGCCGCCGCTTTCTCACACAAACAATCTCCCGCTACACCACTCGCTCTCACCCACGCACACCCACCTGCGCCAGACTTCACCGCATCTGCCGCTCATTCTCTTGTATCGGCCAATCCTTCAATAGCGCCCGCAGTATCTCGGCCTGTTTTGACGCCAATCAAGGGTTTGGGCCTCTGCCTCGACTAGGCCATCACTGTCACACGAGTATAGCGGACAACCAGCAACCATGTCCGGCGCCGAGGGCACACATGCAAACACAGGCGGCTTCGACCTGCTGAAGCGGGCGACACAGGCGATGATGATGTCAGGCTCTAGGTATGTGCGGTTTTTCTGTGACGCATCTCTCTACCATTCTCCTACCCATCGATACTCCTCTACACCCGTACAACCACCTACCTACCTGAGCATCCATTCTTCTAGCTGTATGTCTTTTTGAGTGCCTCCTTTTTATGATTCCTTTTTGCCTCCCCCTCCCCCGCCCTCCCCCATTCGACAAACGGCGCCTCTGGCTTTCTGAGCATCTCTCCTCTGGCCCGTGACCTCCCTGAACATGCTCAACCATGCTCAACATCTGCCTGGTCAAAGCTGCGGCGCTAGTTCGCCTCTTCCCTCGTCCGGTCCGAGATGCAACGCCTTGCCCATTTGCTTGATATACTTGTCTTTCCTTTCCTAGCTTGGGGGGTTTGTTCCCTCCCCGGGCGGTGTTGATTTGCCGCGTGTCCAAAGCTGGAGCCGTGCAATCAAGATCAACATTTCCTTTATCCAAAACCTTGGCTCTACATGTTATCGAGGCTTTCGCTATCTATCATGGCCACACGTCCAGGTTGTCGTTTCTTATCCCCTTGGCCTCAACATGAGCTAGGCCCTTGAATAAGCCTCTCATCTCAAAGGCCACCCTCCTTGCGGCATGTCTACGTCGTACATATATGCTACCCAAAGCGGAGGGGTGGCTGGCGAACCGGGTGCTACTCCTGGGACGTCCACCGTCAGTCGCTTGTTCCTGCACCTGATGCTGCTTTGGAGGGGGATGCTCCTCATCTGGCTAGTGCCAGTGGTATCAGACTGCCGTCAACGGCCCTTTCAGCCTGCCGCGGACTTGGCCCAGACGATCTCGGACGATAGTCCAAGGCTGCAAGCAACTGGGCCCAGTTGGCCCCATGGTCTTTCTCCTCACATCTCCTTCTGTCACCGGCTCAGCATTTCGGCCGGTCTACCCGCGCGCGCGCGCCCGATTTGTGGTTGTTGGTGGCGGCACTCCCTCATGGTCTTGGGCTTGCTCAAGCTGACATCCCCTCCACGGCCCATGTCGAGTGTGGCATACGATGCATCCATTTGAAAGTTACATCGACCCCCCTCACCTTCGCTTGCACATGCAAATGGAGAATCCGCTACATACTCTTCGTCCCTCCCTACCCCGTTCCATTGTTCTATCCCATGCCCACCGCCCGGCTACTTACTCGCCTTGCCGGAATTCCTTCGTTAGAATTGCCGAGGCGGCGACAACACCAAACGATCGCAAATAGAGGAGTCCCGGACGCGGGGGGGGGGTTCGCCTGTGCCAGGGCAAGAGCTAGTGCTGTAAGATGCTTATCGGGCGAGGCCTGACTCGTCCGTTGACGGTCTAGCCAGTCGCCGGAGCAAGTCTTCTCTCGGGCCTGCAGCACTGAAGCTCTCTTCCTCCCTGTTTCGTTCTGTTCATCTTGGGACCAACTAACTGGGTTTCCTACCCTCTTCCCCTACCCCCTCCTTCCCTTCGTGGCGGCCGGTGTCTTTTTTTGCCCCGCCATTGCGTTAGGTTCAACTAAAGCGCTCCGATTCAAGTCTTTGACTAGTAGTCAAGAAGAAGAGGGCCTTTGCACAATGGAGGGGCGGCTTCGGAACAGAAAAACCAGTTGGCTCTTGTCCCTATTTGACAACGACACTTCCTTTTTGACTTTCTGCGTCATCCCCTACAGACTGCACACTACCCGGCTGGCTGTTGTGACGGCATCCTTGCTTCCACCCAAGCCAGAAGGGTAAGGAAAAAATCAAATAAAAATATTACCCGTTCTTTCCCGTCGGTCACCGCACCCCCCACAGGCAGCACTCCGCCTCCTCTCCTCAATATACTCCGTCCTCTTCGAGTGGTCGCGGGCTTGGCAGCCGTCATGAGCTAGCTCTCCTGCTTCGAGTCTACCTCCGCTTTTCGCCCTCCTGCTCAGCGTGTTCATCCCTCACCGTCCCTGTCGTCCAACCCAGGATCCCCCCCCCTTTGCGCATTTCCCGCCACAAATCAAACGATGAACCTCTCCATTAACCACCACAACAGGACCCCCGCAGCCGCAGCTGACGAGGATGGCGCGGATCAGATCGGCTTTGACACGCCCCGCTCCGGTGTGGCAACCCCTCAACCCGACCTCCATGACAAACGCTTGCCGGGCATTATGAGCTACTTCGGCCAGGTTCGTACAGATTCTTCTCACAATTCTGTATCTGCCCCTGTCGCGTCGCATCGCAGCCAAAGACAAACGCTTCCTGGTCCCTCAACGAGCCAAGTCGAGACGGACGGGAAGGCCTCCCAGGTCAGCTCAGTGGATGCTGTGCCCTGTTGCGATCCTGAACCAACCTCCCCATCACTTCCCCATCATCCTGGAGAGCGGCCTTCATCACCATACACCTCACCCATCATGGCGCTGGTTCAGACACATCAGTATCCGACCCCGCCGATATCAAGACGGTCGTCGGCGGGCCTTCTCAAGAGAAGTCTGTCATTGCGCTATGGCGAGACACGGTCCGCTGCATCCTCATCTGCGCGACCGTTGCTCCAAAGAGGCGTCACAGACTACCCGAAGAAGTGTCACAGCCTCACCCTCATGTCCCAGCCTTCAAGCATCGTCACAACATCAGCCGTGCATGCGCATCACATCTCCAACCCCAGTTTTCCCAGCCCCATACCGATATCTCCCTCATATTTCCACGTTGGTTCAGCGCACAAAGCCACTTCCCTACACAGCTCTTCGTCAGTTGATCAGCTCAAGAAGCTAACACAAGTCGCGGCGTTCAAGAGTGGTCCGCCAACCCCGACCAGGGCGCTTTCGACGGCGCAACCATCCCAATCTGAGGAGCGGACGAGCTCCAAGAGGAGCAGCAATGAGACGGTGCCCCCCAGTGGCACGCAGACGCCCAGGAGCGGAACCACCGGGGCTCAGGTCCCTGCCGCCCGAGGCAAGCTCACGATCAAGATTGTGGAGGCTAAGGGCCTGAGACGGGCCAAGGACCCCTATGTCGTGGCTGTATTTCAGAGAAGCGAGCTCATCTCG
Source organism: Colletotrichum echinochloae (assembly GCA_016618095.1). Classification (NCBI taxonomy): domain Eukaryota; kingdom Fungi; phylum Ascomycota; class Sordariomycetes; order Glomerellales; family Glomerellaceae; genus Colletotrichum; species Colletotrichum echinochloae. The sequence goes on along the minus strand of JADEZT010000003.1, from coordinate 5,175,214 downwards.
GGTGGCCCGCGCTCCGTCGAGGACGAAGAGGATGTGAACTTGCCGCCGCCGTCCTTCGGCGGCATCCCGATCCAAAGGCAAGGAAGTGACTCGGGCCGGCCCCCCATGTCTATCCCGATGCGTAGCCGTCAAAGTAGCAACACCAGTATTTCGGACTACAACACGTTTCGCAATCGGTCACGGCGATCCTTCACAAGCCCCAAGTGGGACGCCGAGGCACAGTTGTAAGTTGGCCACCCATTGTCTGACCGGTTCACTCTGACTAATAATCCAAAACAGCGACGTTGTCGACTCGAACATGCTGGTGAACATTTCCGTCTACGATCATAGCGCGAATGGCGAAGAGTTTCTGGGCCTCGTAGACTTCCAAGCGAACAGGGACTCCAACAACCCGGTCCGCGGCTGGTTCCCCCTCAAGGGCCATGCCGATACCGTGGCGGAGAATGCTCCTACAGGAGAGATTTATGTCGAAGCCGTCTATCAGCGCACCGAGCGGAAGCACTTTGGCCCCGAAGACTTCCAGATTCTTAAGCTGATCGGCAAGGGCACCTTTGGCCAGGTTTATCAAGTTCGCAAGAAGGACACAGGACGCATCTATGCCATGAAGGTGCTGTCCAAGAAAGTCATCGTCCAGAAGAAGGAAGTCGCGCACACAGTCGGTGAGCGTAACATCCTGGTCCGGACAGCCATGTCAGACTCGCCCTTCATCGTGGGCCTGAAGTTTTCCTTCCAGACCCCCTCGGACCTGTACCTGGTCACCGACTACATGTCTGGTGGAGAGTTGTTCTGGCATCTTCAGAAGGAAGGTCGGTTCGATGAGCGAAGAGCCAAGTTCTATATCGCAGAACTGATCCTGGCCATCCAACACCTTCACAACAACGATATCGTATACCGCGACCTTAAACCGGAGAACATCCTTCTGGACGCCAACGGCCACATCGCCCTCTGCGACTTTGGTCTGTCCAAGGCGAACCTCACCAAAAACGACACAACCAACACATTTTGCGGAACAACCGAGTACCTCGCCCCCGAAGTTCTCCTCGACGAGTCAGGGTACACCAAGATGGTGGACTTCTGGTCGCTGGGAGTTCTTGTTTTCGAGATGTGCTGCGGCTGGAGCCCCTTCTATGCGGAGGATACTCAACAAATGTACAAGAACATTGCGTTCGGCAAGGTCCGATTCCCTCGGGACACCTTGTCACAGGAGGGCCGCAACTTTGTGAAGGGTCTGCTCAACAGAAACCCCAAGCACAGACTGGGCGCAACCGACGATGCGGAGGAACTGAAACGCCACCCCTTCTTTGCCGACATCGACTGGGATCTGTTGGCGAAGAAGCTCATCAGTCCTCCATTTAAGCCGAAGTTGACTTCCGCGACAGACGTGTCCTACTTTGACCCGGAATTCACCAATGCATTGGACAACAACGGCTCTCTCAACGAACGTGCAGCGGCCTTGTCCAAGGGCTTCGCCACATCAACGCCTCTTTCACCCTCAGTACAGGCCAACTTCCAAGGCTTTACCTTTGTGGATGAGAGTGCCCTTGATGATCACATGAGAGACAACAGCCGTTATGACGATGAGGAAATGCGTGATTCTCACAATCAAGATGATGACTGGGATGATGTGGAGGACATGAATCACAAGAGCAACCGCATGAGCGGTATCGTGCGCACAGCCACTAATGACGAGCAGATGATTGGGGGTGGGCACTTTGACGTCTAAACAAGTGCATTCTGGTTGCGTCCTGGTCATCTTTTCGTTGGGGGGGTTTCCACTTTGAGGACAAGCAAGTCCGTCAAATCCTCTTTTTGTCTTCATTTTCCACAAGCAAAATACGGTCAACATCACGAAGTCAAAAACGAACATTCATGGATTCAGTGCATAAGGGCGGTCAACTTTGCATGTGATCAATAGGGGATTAATCGGTACATGGCGTTTGGGCTGAGAGCGATGAACATTCGGATCCTGGATCGGCCTTCAGAATGCTGCTTTGTAGCTGACCAAAGCACTTACAACACAATACACACACATACACACATACAGAACGTGCCTCCTGACGAGACTCTTCAATCCTTGGGATCCCTGAAGGCGTCAGTGATGTCAGCAGTTTGGTTCATTCGGCTCCAGAGCGTTTCTGCTCTACCTACACCTGCATGTTCCCATAGGCCAATCGAAAGCAGATTCCAGCTTGGGAGGGGGAAGATACGTTGAAGATGGAATGGAATGGGTAAAGTGATTCTGCGGATCAGAAGGCACTGATGGCTATCGTGTGAGCGATTCCTACGGGCGATCACGACGCGTATTCACATGCTGCCTGTTGGTTGTCGCGGCCGAAGTCCCGGGAATCGCGTTGTTGAGGAAGGTTGCCGCATCCATGCTCTCTGTCAGCAGCAACTGGGGAAGTTGAAGGGGAAGAAACTAGCGACCGGCTCGAGACCAAGCCGTCTGTCTGTAATAATGATTGACCAGCTAGCTCAAAGCCAGCCCGGTCTTTTCGTCCCATATGCCAGTATGACGGTGATGTATATATGTGACCATGCACATGATCCTCTATACTGACTGACACGGAATTCTTCTGATGCTTGAATCTTTTATGTGATGCACACGGCACGGAGTTTATAGGGAATGATCTGACCGGCTGATACAAACGGGGACGGGTTGTGAGGCTGTATTCCTGGTCCCCCACAGGTCGTCAGCCAGTCAGTCAATATGCGAAAGAAACAGAAGGGGGGAAGGGGAAGAGGGAGGGTCCCTAGTTGTTCGCTTTGCGCATGCGGAAAAAACAAAACAAAACAAAAAACCATGTGTCGTCGTCCCTGTTTGTGGGGAACGCCCCCTACTACCGAACCAAGACAGGGGGAAGGGGGGACGTGGGAACCCGTGTGCTGGTTATCGTGCTTGTTATGTATTTGTTATTGTTTCGCAAAAAAATCCGCCTATTGTTGTTCTCGCTGATGTTGCCCGAGGACTTGACGGGCCTCATTGGAAAGAAAGATAAAAGAAACACATCGGGGTTCTCGATGACGCTTACCTGTGTGACTCCCACTGTCCTCTCCTCTGGGGGTCCGTCACCGTAGGCAAGCTTGGAGGGGAGGGGGGATCAAACTTGATACCACACACCCTTTCCCCAAGGTGGTCGTCGTCTTGCGGCTGTGCATCTTCTTGATAAGTCGGGGGGCATGTTTGGTTGTTTGACCGTTCCCCGGGAGTTTCCGGGGTCCCACATACCCGGCACCCGCTCGTCTTCTGTTGATTATGACAATTGACATGTGCGTGGCTGGCCGGTTGAAGTTGGATTCTAGGAGACAAGAAGTCGAGTGTGGCAGGTAAAGTCTGCGGTCCAAGCAGTACAGGGTCTAGTAGCGACGACTGCAAGGCAGGGTGGTCGAAGGAACAGGGCGAATGAATCACTTTTCACATACGCAGGCCGCCGCCAGCGGCCCTTCCATAGCTTCGAGCACATGCAAATAGCATTCCTGGCCAGCGAGGTTCAGTTGGACAATATACACGGGATTACCACCTCCCAGCACACCTTCGTTCCCCTCGTTATTCAGCTCTTCTCTCCTTCTCTCCATCAGCACACTCTCCCACTCCTTCGAGTCCGTCGGGGCAAGCGGCAAGGTTTACATGATCCAGAAAAGGCAAAAGTTGGGAAAGCACTTTTCCCCCCAGTCACCCTCCCAGAATGGTTCGTTGTCGATCGGTTGTTCAAGACGGGGTTGAAAAATGCGGTGTTTGTTTTAGATAAAACCTTTTCGATATCGTGGGGGCCCGACAAGGGTAGCCCGCGTCTAGTGGTGAGGCTCCTCCTCGTCCTCCTCGATCATGAGCCAATCGTGCTTGACGGGTTCGCCGTTGCCGGCGAGGGCGGAAGCATCCTGTCCCTCGACCTCGACGGCCATGTTCTCGTACTCCTTCAGGCTGGCGGCAAGGTCCGTCTCCTCGGGGGACTTGGGGGTCTGGGGGATGGAGAAGGTCTGAACCTGACCCTGGGCGTCAGAGTCCTTGATGGGGGTGGGCTTGTAGGACTTGAGCTCCTTGAGGTAGAGCTCCTGGACGAAGTCGGCTGTATCGCAGGCTTGGTTAGCATATATTGCGTTGCGGGGCGACCCTCAGCGGCGATGTCATCCGCCGAGACAACGTGACAGAGATCTTGAGACGGATTGACGACTAGAGTGATGATGCTCGACGACGTGTTTCTTACGGCGAGGTTATTGATGGCCGGTGCATCATGACCCGAAGTCGGGGCGCAAACCCGCAGGCCAGCTTGGGAGCTTGGCCTCCCTTGGCCGCACCGGCATTCCATACCATACCAACCTCCATCGACCGTCTTATCCTCTTCTTTCTCCTCCGGGGCAATTGCAAATCCAACGACTGGGGAAACGAGAGAATGACGAACCTCTTCGCGAGACCGTGGGGGCAATAAATCCCCTCATCTGGACGGTGCTGGGCCTCGCCAGCCGAGAGACGACCGAAGCGGCGCGCTATTTGCACATTTGTCAGTTTTTTCCTACCTCGCTCTTCCGATCGACCGCCGCGTCAAAACTCCGACGGCGGCCGAAGCAAATAAGAGATTCATCACAGGAAATAGGGGAGAGCAACGTACAGTGGCGCGGGACAATTGGACGAGCATCTTGATATGTGGACGGTGGCTGGCTCAATTGGGGGGACACCGGGGGGGGGAAGGGGGTTGCAGAGGGCGGAACGACGGGTGGTTGAGGGTTTTGTACTGGATGGGAGAACGAGCAGCAGTAAAAAGCTGGAGTGAGCCGGTTCAGTTCTGGTTGGACGCAATGATCCAACCGCCGCGGGATTTTAGTGGTGCCTCAGGCGTAAGGCCGCAACCATTTTCAAGACTCGATTTGCAAGGCAAGCAGGCAAGGCCTGATTCGGTCTCCGTCTTGCTCCACTTTCCCACCTTTCCCACGCCTTCGGGTAAAAACAGTGACAGGAGCGCTGGAGATGCAGCGGTGGACCGATATCACGTGATGGTTTCAAAGACGACATTTCCTTCGACTGGTCTGCTAGCTTGTTCTTGCGAGAACAGTCCAGAACCAAGCCGTCTCAACCACCGACATCATAGGCTGAGTCGCTCGCACAGCATCCCACACTGTGCTTTCATGTCTGCTGGGCCTAAGCTCCCTACGATCTGGCTAGCTCGCTGCAAGCTACCTCATCGGCGCTGCATGACCTCACACAGCACACACATATCTCCCCCAAAGTAGACATCTTTCATCGCCAATGTTAACTTTGTCCGTAGTGGGTTTGGCGGTCGATCATTGGTCGACCTTTAACCTTTGCTATTTAGGTCCAGCAGCTTCTTATTTTCTCGGAAGGGTTGCAAGCACCAAAGCAAGCGGTCATGGATTCACAATCTCGTCGTCATTCAGGTGATATCATCGTCAACGCCTTGTAACTCCCAGCTCTACCCACAACAGCCACTTGCCAAATTGTAGCCCTGAACAAGAACCAACCATAATTATCAAGATGGAAACCGACCAAGTCTTTGGCATGAAATCGTAAACAAGGAAAGACAAAAAAAGCCGATCAGCAAAATATTCTAGTAGGCAACCAGTTCCTGTTATCCTTGGTTCCCTCATGTTCCACCCCATCTTCCTGGAACTCCCTCATCCCGTTCGTAGTACGGTGTTGGACATATCTATTTCTTTTGGCGGTAGGGAATGCGCTGCTGCGACTCTGGGGACTCGTGGCTCTGCTCACGCTTGACGGTACGCTTGGACCGGCGAAGCTCGCCCAAAACCGCGGACCCAACCCACGCGAGGCCGATAATAGCGGCAATGACGGAGTACGCAATGACATAGGACCGGGACGAGCTAGCGAGCTCGAGGCCCAAACCCCCGTTGATGATTCCGAGGAACATCAGGACCCTGCCGTACCAAATGTGGGCGTGGCTAACGATGCCTCGGGCCTGATGCTTCTTGTAGTACTTGTGGTGCGCCACTCCGAGGAAGGGTTGGATGGCCAGCATGGAGACAACTACGGTTCCCAGAAGAGTATGTGTTTGCGCAAAGAGCTGCGTCTCATCAGCTTCATGGTTCTGGATGGCAGGGTGGTAGGATCAGGGAAACGGGACCAGGGAGGCGGGACCAGGGAGGGCGATCCCGCGCTCACGACAAAAGAGACAACTCACAAATCCGTTGTCGCGGGCATAGACGTAGCCAGTGCCGAAACCAGCCCACATGAGGAGGAAGGCGACTGACTGCCAGACAGCGTGGGCCATCCACTTGCCCACCAAGGGCATGAGGATGGCTCCGACAGGGTACAAGAAAATGAACACGATCGACATTACGATACCGTGAGCGAGCAGGACGTTGGACAAGCCGCCGCCCCTGCCGTTAAATACAACACCACCGCCGCTGGTGGAGCCGCCATTCCCGTTTCCGTTTCCGTTCCTGTTTCCGCTTCCACTACCGCTGCCGCTTCCACTGCCACTGCCATTGCCGGATGTGCCCTCGAAGGGGTTGCTGTCCGTCTGGACAGTCGCCTTGGTCAGATCGAGGTTGAAGTTGGAGTGGTCATCGTGCTGCTGGATGCTCTCGCTGGCGCTGGCCGAGTTGAGGGCGCTACCAGCCTTCCAGGCCGCGATCCAGGAGCTGGAGGCCGAGTTGAGGGTCAGCGAGCCAGAGCCTCCGCAGTTGGTACAGACGACGTTGGCGATCATCTTGCCGTCCTTGACGCCGGAGCCAGCAAGGAGCTCGAGGTTGATGCTCGAGGATAGGGTGGGCATGTTGTGGCCGCGCGCAGTACGGGGGCTGATGGTAACGTTACCGTTGCCGTTGGCGTACATGATGAACATGTTCGAGTTGGACATGGAAGAGCCGGTTCCGAGAGCGACCCATTGGTAGCTGGCCGGGGCGGACATCTGGAAGTACAGGTTGCCGCTACCGGAGCTTGAAGCGGCTTGAGGCACAGCGACCTTGAAGCAAATGTCGTTGGGGCATGCTTCAAGGGGGTCAGCGGAGGCCGTCGCCGCGTCTATCGTTGTTGGTATTAGTTATGAACCACAGAGAAATAGCCAGCCTTGGACGTACACAGGGCGGCCGCAAGGAAAGAAGCTGCAAAGGCCTTCATCGTGGACGGGGTCTCTGGAGGGTGAATTCGTTTGGGTCTAAGTGCGAGTATGCTGAACCACTTTGTCAGTGACGGGTTGAACAGTGAGAAATGGACGTGGTCTGGGCTGGGTAGGGATGGGTTGGGCTGATGGCAAGGATATATATATATATATTTATGGTAAGTTGTGTTGACAAGTCTAGGGCGGGATATGAGAGTGGGGAATGTGGCATAGGTCTTGGTGCGTACCAGTGTATAGGAAGGTTCTTGGCTTGTTGTTGAAGGAGCACTGCTGTCTTGGAGAAATCCAACCTGAAAGTAGGGTGGGAGTTCCAGAGGTTCTTATGAAGAAGTATCGGGTGCGCAACGGCAACCTAGCTCCATGTAATACAATGGCGGAGACTTGGGGTACTAGTTTCAAAGCGGGCTTCTGCTTGTTCTGCCAATCGTCTAATTGTGATTTGCGTTCGGGGGTTGGCTGTTTTCCTCCCCCCCCCACCGCCATGGGATATACCCTTGAGACCCTGGCGGGAGATGTGGACAATGCCTTCACACACTAGCACAAAGTTTTCCTGGCTTTGGCTTCTCTAGTCGGTCCCGAGAGCCAGACCATGGCACATGCCGATTGGTCTTGGTATCATCCCTGCTTCGATGCTGGAACTCGGGTTGGGGGAGTGCGGACAGCAAGGCGAGATTCCCCTTCCTTTTTTGTCTCTGACAGGTGCAGTCATGCTTGGGTTCACCCCTGGAGCACATGTAACAGACGCACGAGGTGGTGTAGGACGGCCGTCTGCAAGATGTACCGGGTCATCTAGTAAGTAGCCGGCTTCGCCTAAGGGCACTCTATAGCAGGCTAACGATCAGCATGCGTACGTCGACACATCTTGGCTAACACAGCCACGCAAAAGAGGAGCTGCTGTACCTAGGCCTCGATGCCATGATAAGCAGCTAGGCAGTAGTAGTGTTGTACGGCAGGGACCCCGTGTTGACGGACACGGTCGGTACAATTCGTTCTTCCGGGCGGGCAAAGCCTAAAAAATGGGCAATGCCCCTGGCTGTGATTAAAACACCCTGCAGCGCCTTGGATGGAGTACTGGTATTCCCTCTTTTCGTGGTGTAAGACGTGATTGCGAGCAGCGTGATTGGTCAAGCGGAAACATGCAGCCCTCAACGCCGGGATAAGAATGCGCGCTGCGAACACTCTGGACGTTTCCGAGGCGATGATTGTGGAAAAAAAAACTCGAGAAAGAGCTTCCGCTTCCTTGAGTCGCGGAGGCGCAATGACAAGCCAAGAAGGAACGAATCGGTACCTACCTACATAGTAGTGTAGGTACCTAATAGTAGTAAGTGGTCCGAGGGGTCCGGGGCCGGGACCATCCTGGCGGGAACCAGTAGAGTTCTACTATGTATCCCTAGGTACCTACCTACGCATGTGGGACTAGCGGGTTGGCAGGGTATTTCTGGCATGTCTGGAGGCCGCGAGCAGTGAGTGTCCGGCACGAGTACAGACGGTAACAGAGTGGGTACGTCGGGTGGAAACGAAACGCCTACAGGCTACATGTGCATGTGGTACCCAGGAGGTAGGTAGGTAGCTTTGGAAGGCTTGCCGACAATGGACCAGAAGGAAAGAAAAGTCTATTCCAGCTGTGAAGAGTCAATCGACGGACCGGGCAGCTCAGCCCCCCTTCCCCTTCGGATGCAAAATGATACCGTGCACGATCCTTGGCTTGTGTTACTGCGTAAGCGTTGGTAAGAGTAATAGCCAGAGGATACCTAGGTACCCGACATTTGGCAAAGCCAAAAAGCGTACGCAAGCATTCTGTGGGAATTGCTTGGCTTGAGGCAGTTGGGCCAAGGAGAAGGAAGCCAGATGTGGAACTCAGGGTTGATGCGTCAGCCCGCGCCTTCGGGTTGCATACTCCGCCATGTCAAGTGCCGGGGCTTGTTGGGTTGACTCTGATGGCGACGGTGAGGAGTGGGAGGTGGGCCAGGGGTGCTTGGGAGGACAGTCGCTTGGGACAGTCGCTTGGGAGGACAGTTGCCCCAGCCTGGACCAACCGAGATATGTGTACATGTACAGACGTACGGAATACACGTACGCTATCACAGACGGAAGCAATAATGGATGCCCCGGGCTTGCATTATTGACGTTCTCAGCACGCCTACGGTGGAATCGAATGAGCACATTTGTACACACTCCCTTCTGTATCACGGCGATAGATACCTCCTTTGCTTGTACGACTTAAAACGTGCGTCTGTCGTTATTTACCAATCAGGTACGTATACTTCCACTCTCGCCTCGTCATCTGGCTGACGAAGTTACGGGGCTTATGATCAGCCGGCACCTCTCGGCACTTCTCGAGATTTCTTGTAGCTGAGCGCTGCTATTTTCATCCCCCAAGGCCACCCTTATTCGCAAGCCTCAAGGTCTCGCCCGTCGGTCAGGAACACATCTTTGGCTGACCGAGGATTGCGACCGCCACATTCCCAACCACGCCCATGTTGTTCCTCTCCTCGGCGACGTGGTTGCAGGGACGAGCTCATAGACCAACCAACTAATGGTATCTGGTATCTGCAAACCGCAACCTAGGTAGGCACCTGCGATCGAGATGATCAAATCGCCCAACTAACCCATCCGTACATCCGTCCCGAGTCCCGACATGCCTGATCCGCTCGCTGGCCCGCACAGGTAGGACAAGCGCGAATGGGCACCAATGCAGGCCGCGCAATATTTTGCCTGCTCATCTCCAATTACTTCACACTAGGGCACGTGGGACCGGGCATCGACTTACGGGCATCGACTTACGGGCCAGATAGACCGACAGGTCACCGCCGCGCCGCCAGCCGCTCTCGCGAGACTTGGATAAGGTCGGCCAGGTTTGGCCAGAGATATTGCCAAGCTGATTTCCCAAACCGGAAGGATTCGACTAGAGCCTGAATACCCGCGCGCTTTAGACGCCATGTCCAAAACATGAAACCTTACTACTGCACAAATCGGGCTCAGAAGCGATGCTATCTATGCATTGGTTCGCCATTGCGCAGACACCGGCTGGGCTGGTTTCTGAGGCTGCTTGGCCTCGACAATGACGCACTTCGATCCGAGATACGCTTCATTTTTTTATCGGTAGGGTTTGTCTCAACCAAGATGCCCGAGTCTTGATACGCGTAACTCGGACTGAAGACTGACGCGCCCAAGCTCGTAGATTCGGGACGGACATCGTCTGACTTGTTCGGCTTACTGCACGAAGGGTGCATGTCGAAGCTGGTGAAAGCCAGTAATGCTTGAGTGTTTTCTCAGCAAGGCGCAAACAGCACCCACATACACAACACGCATAGGGTAGAGTTCCGAACCGAATGGATCGTCTCAGTCCACCCCAGAATACAAGAGCCTTATCACCGAAAGGCCCGAAAGCGGTACAGAATTGCGTCACTCTGTGACTCGAGGGGTGTCTGTCTACCTTACACTCGATACACGACGCCAAGCTTCCGGCCTACGATGCGTGGAGCCCCTCGAGACCCGTCTGAGCCCGTGTCGAGGGAGAGCTCCAAACGCTATAGTGTAGTCTCTCTCGATGTGCCAAGGATATCTGATAGAGTTGCGATCTTTCTCCCTCTCTCCCCTCCCCCTCCAGATCCAAAATTTCAGGAGATGAGCATAGGCTTTGAGACTGAGGCAAAGTCCCAACTTAATCCTCTCTACCTAGGTTTGCTGCAACAGCGGAAAGGCTGCCGATGCTTGCAGTACCTCGGACGATGAGCGGACAACCGTTTACCTCGAAACGCCGCGAAACCCCAAGGGCAACTCGTCGCGACTTGCAAAGTTTCCCCAGAACAGTGCCTGCCCCATATCTGTTACGGCACTGTCACGGCGCCGTCACTGATAACCTAGTTTTTCGGCAATGACTCTGGTTACTCATCACACCCCATGAAGATCGCCTTGGTAGGTATGCCGATCTGAATGTACCAATCCGGCTGCGGCAACCGGCCGTAGGGCCGATGCTGGCAGCCTGGCACGGCGGGATATTGGGCCTGCCACCCCGCTTGCAACGCCGCGTCTGGGGCAATGGCACAACAGTCACCCCGAGAGTTGCTCCGGCTCCACCATCCCTGGACAGGCACATAGGTAAGGAGTATTGTCCGCAGTTTAATACTACATGGTCGGTGATTACCGTATACGGTGTACGCCGCCTAATTACCGTTTATCCACATACTGGCCTTCACCCCAATCTCAAAACTTCCTTAGTACCCGGCAGAGGCTGAGAAGTTCACGCCATTTAAGCTTTCAGGCCAGGAGTGGCTTTATACCGAACCCCATGCCTCCCAACGGTGGACCGTCGCGAACTCCAGCCCTGCAACATGGGTTTGTCAAACCGGCGCTTGTAAGGCCAATTCCTCGTGAGGCGCTCGCTCGTCTCGGGCTCCGCCAACCCCGTCAACTTTAGCGGGTTTCCTCTCGTGGATCCATCCCCGATCCCCAGCTTCCATTCACTTGGCAACGCGCCAGTGAAGATAACATCAACGCCAGCAGCCAGCTTGTTGAACCCCTCTCCACCAAACACATTGGGACATGTGTGCGTCTTACAATTCGCCAACGGCACGTCTTTTGTGTCCGTCCCCAATGTCCTCGGTTGCAGCCCATGACAATCACGGCTGCGACCAACCTCTCCACATGAAGCAGCTTGCTGACTCGATCAAAAATGTCGAAATCTGCGCCTTCAACTACGCCCTGAGACGTCCTAGCACCAGCGCTTACCGCCACGCGGCGGAGGTGAAGGGGACGACGGTGAATGCCAAGTAACAACACGAGACGAGCACCCTAGCCATCCGATGCCAAAGTCGACAGCACCCCCCATCCTAACGACCTTGGTCATGAAACACACGACCAGCTTGCTTCCCCGAAGAAACGGCATCCTTTGGTATGCAACCCGGAGTTACGTCCTTCAACTGACTCTGCCGCGTACGTCTCTGTCAGCGGAGCGATCCGATGTTTTTTTTCCGTGCCTCCTTCCTCTGGTCGGACCACCGAAACGGCATGGCGGAAGACTCGGCACGCTTTCTTTATATGTTTAGAGCGAAAACATGCACCTACCGCACTCGTACACACACAAACGGTGCTTGTACGTGAGGTCAATCCTACAGGATCATTTCTTGTTCCTTTTTTTCTTTTCTCCTTCTGACGATTGACGGACGCAAGACTCGCGTCGTAACATCTAAGCCCTCCTCACCACCGATATCAAGGAAGAAAAGACGGGGGGTCATTCGGTTTGCGGATCTCGTGACATGCAATCGGGGGCTGCTGCTCTTATCAAATCCTCGATGGGCACTGTGCCAGGGTGAGCCCGCGTAACCGCAAACACATGTTTCGCCAACAAGGAAAGAGTGATGGACAGACTTTGTTCCTGCGTGTGCGAGGCAGGGTGACTGCAGGAGAGGAGTTTACTCGCCATTCGGCGACTCGCCAGGTCTAGCTATTCATGGCCCCAGACGTTCACCTTGCCCGCCAAGAGCCAAGCCCCGGCGGGCCAAGTGATCGCAGGAGATTACACGGAGAGCCCACGGATCGCAAGGTTGGTCATCGAAAACAGGCCCGCAGGGCGATGGTGCTGGAAGAAAGTAAAGGGGAATTTAACAACATCGGATTGGGGAATTAAGATGAAGGCACCATGACAACGAGGCGGCTGATGGACTCAACGCTCGCTTGTTTGCCCTTTTTTAAAAAAAAAAAAATTCCAAGTAGGTACTCAAAGAACTCGAGAAAGCTCGTGTCTATGGGGTACAATGCTCCTTGGCTAGCCCGGTAAGAGGCGTACAAACTACCACTACCGTTCCCTCGGAAATCAAAGAGAAAGGAACAAATGCGAATGATTATGTACCGTTTCCCGATAACCGAATGCTTGGTTTCTACACCCGGCGCCCATATTCAAGCCTAGTCTGCTTGCTTCGTTTCAATAACGCCTTACTGGACAGGCTCCTCGTCTGCTCCAGCTCCTAGTCAAAATTCTATACTTTTCCTTTCCTCATCATCTCAAGACCTCTTAATCCTACCAACGCCGTACAGGTACTCAAAGCTCCTTTGCTGGGCGCTACCACCCTACGCATCCTCTCTAAACCTCGGTGGAGAATCGAAACGCGTGGCTCTCCAGCATGCTGCTCGACGCAACGAAGCTGAAGCCGCCAAAGGGGTCGTCCTCCTTGGCTGACATGGCGCTCCACGGGTCCTTGGACTTTATGACGGGGCTCAGAGACAAGTCAGTGAACTCGGGCGCAAAGTTCTCAGCGAGCTCGGGGTCCGTGATCATGGGTTGAATGGGCGGCTCGACCTCTCTGGCCTCCAGCTTCTTCCAGTCGATCTTGTTGAAGAAACGGTGGCCCTTCATTGTCTGGAGGTCCTTGGGCATGTTTGCACCGAGCCGCTTCTTCGGATCCTTCCTGAGCAGGCGCGTCAGGAGGTCCTTGGCGTCGGGGCTCAGGAAGTAGGGCATGACGAGCTTCTGCTTCACAATGTTTTGCTGGATCTTGGCGTGGTTGCCGCCGCGAAAGGGTGGGTTGCCAGTCATCAGGTCGTAGCCGAGCGCGCCGAAAGACCACCAGTCGACCGCCTTGCCATACTTCTGTCCCTGGATGACCTCGGGGGCCATGTACTCGACCGTTCCCAACATCGAGTTGCAGTGGTCCTCGGAAGTGTCGATCGCGACCTTGGAGAGGCCAAAGTCGGTAAGCAGCAGGTGACCCTCGGCATCCAGCAAACAGTTCTCGGGCTTCAGGTCACGGTACACGACGCCCAAGGTGCCGTGCAAATGGGAAATGGCAAGAAGCATCTCGGCCATGTAGAAAGCAGCCACGGGCTCGGCGAACATCTTCTCAGTGCTCAGGTGGGTGAAGAGCTCGCCGCCCTGACCGTACTCGAGGATCAAGTACAGCTTCTCGTGATCCTGGAAGGCGTAGTAGAGCTTGACGACAAAAGGGTGTCTGTTGACCGACTCGAGAATCTGGCGCTCCGTCTTGGTCTGCTCGATGAGCTTCTTGTGCACCGTCAGGGAAGCCTTCTTGAACTGCTTCTGGGCGTAGAGCCTGCCGGTGTTGCGCTGCTTGACCAGCAGGACCGTGCCGTAGGTACCCTTGCCCAGGCACCGAAGCGGCTCGAAGTCGTCGGCCGTCATCTTGCGCTGCGCGTCCTTGTTGTTCTCGATAGGCACGATCTGCCCAGTGCGATCCCGGACGCTCTCGTCGACATAGTCGTGTTCCAGGTTGATCTCGTAGCTCGTGGACCCGCCCTCGGAGCGCTCGCTGCCGGCCTCGCTCTGGCTGCCGTCCTGGCTGCCGCAGCGGCTCATGACAGCGCTGCTGATGCCAAGCCCCTTGTAGAGGCCGCCGTGGCCGTTGCTGCCGCTGAGGGTCAAAGTGCTCGTCCGAGAGGAGGCGTCAAGACTGAGGGGCTCCATCTGCAAGCGGAGCTTCGCGATGCCAGAGATGGCGGGGGAGGAGGCGCCGCGCATGTTGGGGCTGCAGTTCGCGCTGACGACGTCGTCGATGTGGGCGGGCCGGCCGCCTCGCTTCTTGGAAGAGGGGGGCGGGGTAGTGCAGACACCGTAGTCGGAGTCCTCGTCGCCGGAGGTGACGGGAGTATTTTGAAAGCCACGCACCGTGTTGAGTGCGGGCGTCGCCTTGGCAATCATGATGTCGGTTGGGGGGGTGGGGTTCCTTAGGGAGGGCGCTCCTTGTAGTAGTGAATGTTGCTCGTAAACGAGGGGCGCGCGTCGGAGTCCCGGTCGCGCCCTGGACTGGTGGAAACCGTCACTTTGGTGAGGAGTTTAGATGCGAAGCACAAGAAGCGTGCCTCGTCGTCGCTCGGGGTCGGCGCGTGGCTCGGAGTCGTAGTTTCTCTGGAGTTTCTTGTGGCTCGGGCTGCGCATCTGGCGGCGGAAGAATGAGCTGGAGATGTTGTACGATTCCTTTTTACTATGCATTGGTGGTTGGTCGGGTTTCTTAGGACGGCGGTCAGTCAACTAGACATATCGAGAGAGGAAGGGAGGTTGTAATCACCCAAATGGTGTTGGTGGAAGAGGGAAGAAAAGGGAAGTCTGGAAGCAGGGCCCAGGCTGGCTTTCACTGTGAACAAAAACCCAGGAAAATTCAGCCCGCCCAGGCCGGTTTCCTAAGCCGAGACAGGCTACCTAACCCACGGGGAGGTAACGAATGCGTCGACCAACCAGAGCGCGAGCCCATGTCAGCCGGCGAGTGACTTTTTATTCACATGAGAGCGGGCAGCAAGCGGCAGCAGCCAACAACTGGGTCTACCTTCCTACCATCACCTCACTTTTTCCCGCTGGGTGGGGCCACCTAGGAAGGGGGGGGGGAGGGTGTGGGATTGGCAGGCGGAAGCCAAATTTCGGGAAGCCGCGCTGGGACCTTTGCTGGACACTTGATTGGGCAGGCGCAGGGGCTGGACCCATCATCCGTAACAATGTACTTTTTTCATTTTCAGCCCGAACTCCCACACTCCCTGGGGTTTTCTTGTCTAGTTTTTTTTCCATCTGGTTGTTATTTCCTTGATGGGCAGGACTTTCATGCCTGTCTCTGCTTCCCCTGGAACTTAATGTACCGTAGAGAGAGGCATGCCTGACTGACACTGACACCCCCCTCCTCTTCCAGGTCTGGTGGACCTTCCTTATCCGTGTCTTCGCTCGGATAGCAGCGGACATTCAGCATTTTACCTCCCTCTTACTCTCTTTCCAAAAGTGGTCGGCCGTGTCAGCAAAGCGGAGGGCATCATCCGGTGCATAAACCGTAATTGTCCAATTATGCCACCACTTTTCTTTCTTTGGGGCGAACTGTACCACATTTCGCTCTCCTCGCCAGAGAACGCAGGCAAGATAGAAATCATCCCAAGTCTCCCTCCAGGCTACCTAGGTACGGCGATTGGGGGGTGATTAGCTCAGGAGTCCGCTGATTAGGAAGTTGTCTTGCAGAAAGAGTAAGCAGCATGAGTATGACGTCTTCCAATTGTCGCCAAAGGGGGAGTGTCCCTGGTCTGACAACGGACTTGTCCATCCATCATCAAATACGTACACACAATAGCGCCGTCGCTTGCTAACGTTCCTCAATCTTGCTATTTTTATGCGCCGGCCCTGTCTCGAATATGTGTGGTCTTTGCGCAACCCACTGTCGAGGTATGCCTAAGGGAGGCACGTAGAGGAAGAAGATTACGGTTATTTCAGGTTGCAATGCGAAATGGCGTCTCGAACAAAGATCTCAACAACCAGAGACTGAGACGAGGAAATAACTCTGAGGCATTGTCTCGTGCAGAATGCAACACTGGCCCGAGCATCGTGTCTCACTTTTAGGTGGCAAAGCCCATTCCGGACTTCGCCAGTAGTGGACAGTTCGAGAAAACGGATACTCTCGGCCCCGGATTTACGTTGGACGAGTGTTCATGTGTGATGTTCGTGCAATGCTGGGTAACCATCCAGACCGTGAGTTTCCCGACATGGATTTGACTGGCGGCGCTGCAAACACGAGTTCGTCGCAACAGCAACCACGAACGAACGAACGGCTTCCCACTTCCCCACCGGTTCCCACCAAATACAGTCTGTTGCGTTAGCAGTGTCAAAAACCTACTTTTTCATCCATGCGTTAGCAACACCATCACCACCACCACCCTAGTTAGGGCCACGCAGGGGGGTTACCCTACTAAGTAACCACATATACCATATACTTTTACATAGATATCATAGTTATAAATAGCTTTAAGAGATTGTTATTATTATTATTATTATTACTAGCATACTACTAAAAAAAATAGGTTAAATACCCCTAGTAGTAAAAAGCTAGTATTACTAGTACTACTAGCTAATAGTATATAAGCTTATAAGGCTACTTATAAAGTATTATTAGGTATTAAAGTATTACTAGTAATAAGAAGTATATTAGCTACTTAGCTTCTTATTAGTTATATAGTTATTATAAAAATCTATATTATAAAACTATTAAAAAAGTTAATAATAATCTTTAAGATACTAGAAAAGTAGGTATTAGTAAAGCTCTTATAGGTAACTAAAGTAGGTAATAATAGTAATAATAGTAATAATAATAATAATAATAATAATAAGAATACTAATAATAAAGAGCTTATATAATAGATACTCTTTTACTCTAACTCTTTTGATACTTTATTATAAACCTTATTATTATTATAGTAATAATAATAGGTAGCTATAGTAATAGCTATTTTACTACTACTACCTATTAAGGTAAATATCTATTTTACTATTAGCTTCTAATTTAGAGGTATTATATTAGTACTATTAATTTAGCTCTTTTAAATAGTATAAATGTTAAGTTAATAGATAGCTAGTATAATAATAAGGTTGTAGTAAGAGAAGGAGATATTAAGAGATATAAAAGAGTATATTTAAATATAACTTAGTAGGTAATACTAGCTTTTAAAGTTATAGATAAGTATAAAGTTTAGTAAAAGGTAGGTAACTACTAAGATATTAATAGTTATTTATTATAGTGATAACTTTACTATAAAAGAAGGGAAATAGCTAGCCCTACTATAGATTAATTTTAACCTCTAACTTAGTTAATTAGGTTACCAGACTCTAGAGATTTTCTTTAGTATAGAGCTTATATATAATACTAGTTTAGTTATATTAGTATTTAGTATACTATAGATAACTATATAATAAAAGTAACTATCTCTAGTAGTAGGTAATATATTATATATAAAGTCTTATAGTAAGTAATAAGGCTATAATAATTAATAATACTGTAATAATTAATAAGACTGTAATAATTAACAAGACTGTAGTAGTTACTTACTAAAGTATATACTAAAAAAACTAGTAATAAGTTTAATAAAGAAGAAGCTTAATCAAGAGAAAAATATAAAGAAGGATTTATAAGAAGATCTAATAAAGTATTATTAATATACTAACTAAGTAAGTTATTATAATAGTATCTAAGGTAGTAGTAGTATAAATTAGTACTTTATTATAGATAAAACTTATTATAAGTTACTTACTAGAAATATAGAGATATAGTAAGAGATAATACTTTATTAAGATACTAATATAAGCTTAAAGAACCTATTAATAAGCTTACTAATTATAATTAACTAGTAGTAAATAAAAGAGGTTATACCTATAAGAGGTAAAGTAAGTAATAACTTACCTTCTATAACTATACTTAAAGAAAGAGAAAATCTAGCTACTATTTTAGCCTTACTAACTACTAATAACTCTACTAGTAATACAGTAGTTAATTTATTATTTAATAGTAGTGTGAAAGCAAGCCCTTACCTTTAGTAACTATATTAATAACTATACTAGAGTTGGCTATCTCCTTAGCTATAGTATTATTACCCATTAATTAACCTATTATTACTATAACTATTATAGACTTCTTATATAGTAAGAAGTATTAACCTAGTATTATTATTATTACTACTGTGGTATAATAAGTAGTTACCTATAATGTAGTTAGTTATATGAAAAGATTTTATTAGTTAGTTTGTTAAAGTTAATAGGTAATATTAGTAATATAAAAGTAGTACTAACAAGGCCCTTAAGTAGCTCTAGAGCTTATTATCTAGCCTTATAGTAATATAGCATATACTAAAAGAGTAGTATAAGAAGAAAAGTATACCTATATCCCTTATTAGCTAGATATAGAGGTTAATTAAGACTTTTATCCTTATATAGTAGTATTATAAGTATAGTAGATATAACTTTATTACTTCTAAGTAATAAAGTAAATTACTATATATTAGGTTAAATACTATAAGTAATAAAGTTAATAATTTATTACTCTCTATTACTACTACTAGTAACTAAATAAGTAACCTTAAGGATAGGAGATTTAGTTAGTTAACCTTACTCTAGTTATTATTATTATAGTACTAACCTCTATGGATATTAGTCTCTTTATATCCTTACCTTTATAACTAACTACTGCTTCTTCTTTACTTCTCTACCTAAGTTAATATATCCTTTAATCCATATATAACCAATATCTTAAAGATAATAATAATAATACCTTTAACCTTAATAGATTATATAGTAATAGAGTTAATAATCTAATTAAAGTAGTAGATAGTAAGTTATTAATAGTATTATATAATAGTAATAAGGAGTAATAAAGTAATAAGGAGTAATAAAATTATAAGCAGTAACAATATAATAAGGCTAGTAATAGGTAAAGCAGTAAGGCTAAATAAGTAGTTACTTAAGAAGGATTTCTTTTAACTATTAATAATATGTGTTTTTTTCCTTTACTATTACCTTAACAGCAGCACTTTCTTAACTATAGAAGTAACTTCAACTTTACCTGTATTAACAATAACCATACTACTATTAATTAATCTTTTATTATTAAATATATACTATATACTATTAAAGTTAATAAAAGAATAACAAAAGTAGCCTTCTATCTATTTTATCCTATAACCAACCTCTACTATATAGTTATAAAGTAGCTCCTTAAAGTCTTATATATCCTCTATATCTCTATTCTAAATAGAATACTACTTATAAAGAAGCTTCTTAAGGTTATTAAATACCTCTTTAATAGAATTAAAGTTAATTAAGTATAGTAGTAGATATAATGAGTATATACTAGCTAATTTATATACCTCTTAAATATTTTATTAGTAGTAAAAGCTAGTATTAGTAAGTAAGGTATTAGGTTTCTAGTAATAAATAAGGGGTCTTAAAAAGGGTTAATTACATATAAAGAAGTATAACTATTAATAGGGCTACTAGGTTAAGCTAGCGGTAAAAGGGGCTCCCGTGGGTAGGCCTGCGGATGAGCTTAGACCAGTCTTATATAACTAGTAAGATTAGAGTTAGTGGGTAACTCCAATAGATCCTAACAATAGGCTAGTATTACAACACTAGTAACTCTCTATTTTAGCTAAATAGTAACTAGCTAGCCTATAGTCTAAAAAGCTTAAAAATATAATAAAAGTCTAAATTATAAAGTATTTAACTTCTTATTACTAATATAATATCTATATATTTTATATATAAAACCTATTTATTTATTTATATCTTTATCTACCTAGTACTAATAAGCTTCTTTAGTACTTTATTTAGTAATAACTTTATAAAGCTATTAGCTAGGTTATCTATACTATAGACCTATTATACCTTATAAATCTTATAGTATTTATATAACTACTAAAGAGCTATAATATTAATTATAAGTTACTTTTCTTTTATAGTACTAAGCTTTACTAAATACTTATATAGTAAGTATAAATTAGTATATATAGTTATAAGAATCTAAGAAACCTTAAGGTAGTTAGAGACTATTACTAGTATAGTCCTAATTATATAAGCTATATTAGCTCTAGTAACTATTATATATATCTTAGAGGTAAGTATACTACAGGTAACTCTTTTATACTTTATAGAGCTAAAATACATAATATTACCTATAATGTTAAAAGCAGTATCTCTACTAGTAAATAGGTACTCTTTATTATTACTAGACTTATTAGTAAGTATAATAATAAAGCTAAGTTATAATATTAAATTACTATTATTTATAAAAGAGCTATTAATAAATATAAAGAGTTTAGTACTAATAAGATCTAATAGTTAAAATTATAGCCTATAGTTAAGGTTATCTATCTACTACTTAACTTATTAGTTAAGATCTTTGATTTTAGCTAGGCTAGGTAACTAGTACTAGGTAGTAATTAAATAGTTAAAGTATACCTTAGGTTAGTAAATAGAGGCAATATATATACCTTAGGTATAGTACTTAATATACTACTGCTTTATATTAAGTATACTAGGGTTAACTAATTATAGCTTCTTACCTTAGTTCTTTTAGTAAAGAGTTATCTTACTATTATTACTAAGAATTAATATACTACTATTAAAAGTAATAGGCTTATTAACTTTAAGAAATTACTTTAGTTTAGCTGTAAAAGTAGCTTCTTTTAATGCGTAGTTTTTATAGTTAGAGAATAATGTATTTATAAGGCTAATAGTATTATCTATTTATATGCCTATTATTGTAAAATTATTGTTTTTAAGCGCTAAAATAAGCAAGCAAGGGTTAAAAGTAGATAAATCTATTTAGAGGCTCTTTCTATAGTGGTTATTATATATAGCTTACTAATAAGTACCTACCTTAGGTATATTATAGAGTAGCTATTTAACCTCTATAATTATATCTATTATATAGAGATAGTGAATTTTAAGGGGAAGTTAGGTAAGGATAGTATATACTAATTTAGTTACTAACTAGGTATATACTTATATTATATTATATAACTAGAAAATATAACCTTATTATAAAAGTAATAGTATAATAGAGAGTATTACTTATTAAGTTATTTATTAAATAGTTAGTAACTAGGTTAAAATTATAGCTTTACTATTATATATATAACCTTAGATAACTAGTTATAATTTTTTATAGGATTACTTATTTTTACACTTAACCTTATATACTAACTATAACTTAAAAATCTATATACCTCTATACTTTTTCTTATTATATTTAATAATAAAAAATATACTATAGCTTACAGGTCCTTAAATTTTACTAGTATCTAACTATTTAAATAGCTTACTAAGCATAGTTATTATACCCTTCTTATATAGCTTAATTACTAGTATGTAATTAGTACTCTCTTTTATAGTAAAAACATAGTTAATTATAGGGACTATAAGCATAACTTCTATAGTAAAAATTTAAGCTAGATTCTTTCTTAGTCACCCTAGGCCTCTTCTTACTAGTAGTAGTTGCGCGGCGACTACAATAGAGTTATATTTAATTAGAGTATTTATAGGTACCTCTACTATAGTAGTTACTAGCAGTCTAGGTTATATAGGATCAATAGAGTCTTCTACTCTATAGGGGTTATGTTATAGCTTAATAGTAGTAATAGAGAATTAACACAGTCTCTATAAAGTCTTAATAGTACTACTAATACTATTATTAGTAGTTAATTAATAAGGTTCTTTCTAGCCTTTACTCTAATAGTATACCCTAATAAGTAATTATAGAGAAAGGGCTATGCTTACTATAGTATTAGGTCTATTATATACTATAAGTGCCTTATTAACTTACTTTTTTATATAGATGTTATAAATCTCCTCTATTGCTTTTTATATAGCTTCTGTATACTATAGAGTTAAGGGTAATAGGGCTAAGTCATTATTAATATAAGGGTATATAGCAAAGACTAATAGTATAGAGACAAAGCTATTGGGGCCTATAGTATTATTAATTACTTTTATAGTAAGTTATAGGGTAACTTTAGGTTTAGCCTCTAACTCTATATAGACTATCTTATATGCTTAGTATAGTATTATATAGTACTATTTAACCTTACTAATACTATAATAGGCCTTAATAGAGACCTCTTTTACTTTAATAGATAATATATAAATAGTATACTTAAATTTAGCTATATAAAATTCAGCCTAGTATCTATAATAATCTAGTCTAAAGAGCTAAGATATATATTAATTTAGTATATCTATAGTACTTCTTATATATACTTTATAATAATAGAGTATAAAAATTATACTATATTAAAGAAGGTTATACTATTAATAATATAGAGTACTAGTTTATTACTATCTAAGTATATTATATTAACAAAGATCTTATAATGAAAGTTATAGTTATTATAGAGGGTAAACTTAAACCTTTCTAGAGCCTTTAAATTTAGCTAGTAGTACTAGTAAAATTTATTAATCTCTTTAATATTTAAGATTACTATTATATAACTAGCTTACTAGAGTACTTTATATAGCTAATGGACTAAGGGGTAACTAAATTAGTAATATATCTACTATAGCTCTATATTAGTAAGATAGTATTATACTATGCTATACTCTAGCTACTCTAAAAGTATCTATAGGTAGCCCTATTTATATACTACTAGTACTATAGTTATATCTTTAATAAGTATATTAGTAAGGTTATTAAATTATATACTATTAGAGTTTATATCTTTTAGGTATAAAAGAAATAAAGTAATAGAGGTTATTATATAGAAAGTAAGCTTACTAATAGAAATAGGTATAGTAATAGCTCTAAGTAAATTAAATAAATTACTACTACTAAATTTAATACTTACTTTACTAGTATAGCCTATATCTAGTAGTAACTCTACTCTAAGGTACTTATAGAGAGCTATATACTATTAGTAGCTTATAGTTAATACTTAGGCTACCTTAGTATCTAGTATAATACCCTAAAAAGTTATAGTAGAGTATTAATTATTAAGTATAAAGACTTTACTTAACCCTTATTCTTAGCTAGAGTCTTATATAAAAGGATCTTCTTTTATTAAAGTATATAAAGTAGCTTGGTTATATAGTTATATATAGACCTTTTAGCTATTAATACTCTCTTTACTAAAAAACGCTATAGATATAAAGAAAGTTATATCCTTAAAAAGCTCTTTATCATTATCTAGTATATACTTATTATTGGTTATATTACTAAGAGAGTTAGGCTCTTTACCTTTACAGTTAAGAAAGTATTATTTAAATCTTTTAGTGAAGTAGCTTCTTTAGAGCTGCTTATAAGAGGTATCTCTTTTCTCTTTTAAGTATATTATTAACTAATATTCTTTCTTATTATAAATAAAGCACTTTTTTACTTAAAATATACTGCTTTATAAGCAGTTATTTTAAAGCCTTGGACTATACCCTTATTATAGTAAGTAACTGCTGCATTAGCTATTATAGTAGTAGTTAGTAAAGTACTACTAGTCTAGCTTAGGCAGTCCTTTATAAGGTACTATACCTTTTGCTTATATATTACTACTGTATTACTTATACCATTTCTTAACTATATATAAAGTATATTATAAGTTATAGATAGATTAAGTAGGGTAGTTATATACTTAGGAATACCTTAGTAATAAGTAAGTAAAGTATTATAATAGTTACTATTAATAGGTATACCTTACTATATTATAGCCCTAACTAGCTTTATAACTTTCTTAATAAGTAAGTCTAGTACTTTAACTCTTGTTTTACTAGGTAATTTATAAGTAAATTACTTATAGCCAAGCCTTTATAACTCTATATTATATATATAATAGACTTTATTTTCTTTAAAATATAATTTAATATTTACTTTAAGTATATTAAAACTAATTAAATAGTTATAGAGATTAGTAGTATAATACTCCTATATATTACCTATAAGTATAAATAAGATAGTAAACCTATAGTAGTTACTAGAGATACTAACTCTTATATAGAAGTTATAAAAAATTAAAAGCTTTAAGTTAAGGGTCTTATAGTTACTACTACTATACTTTGATATTAAATTATCTAAATATAACTTAATAAGATTAGTTAACTAATAAGTAGTTAGCTTATTAGTTAGAGGAGTAGTTATGCTTAATAACTACTTCTTAGCTATTATAGTAGTTATAGGCAAACTTAGTATAAGGGAAGCTTTGTTAGTTTACCTTTTAAATAGAGAAGGTTTAAATAATAGGTTACTATATAAGGTATATTATTAATAATCCAACTTATTGTATAACTTCTATAAAAAATCTATACTTTTATAGCTATTGCATACCTTATTAATTAATAGTAGAGAAGTAGCTTATAGTATCTATATAATATTTCTTATAAAGTCTAGGTTATTAAGGTAGTTATAAAAGACCTTATACTTAGCTTCTATTTTACTTATTATCTTATTATTCTACCTTAAGAAGTACTTATTATTAACTAGCTTCTTTAACCTTATACTAATAGTACTTTTAATAGGTTCTTTTATTACTTATATACTATAGCTAATAATAAAGTTATAGAAGGTAGTTATAACTACTCTTAAAGTAGTATTAAAATCTTTATTAGACTAATCCTTAAATTTATTATAAACTTATTACTATAAATCTCTATTATAGTAGCCTTATTCCTTATAGGTAATCAAGTAATATAAGATAATTATATTTAATAATTTAATACAATTAGAAAGTAAGCTACCTTCCAAGATTCAATCTAAGTACTTAATACCTTAAATTAATAGGTTAATATACTTATAGTATCTATTAGGTATAGATTTATAATATTTATATGCTATACTAACTGCGTGCCTGCTTGCGCGCTTGCTTATAGTCTCTTTAGCAGCCTTAGGGGTATACTCTATAGCAGTTACTTCTTTTTATATTATTATAATTAATCTCTATTAGCTTAATAACCTCTTAAATATAGGCGTTTCTTCTAGTAGGCTAGAAGGTATATATATATATTAGAGAGATTACTACTAGTAATATAGGTAACTACTTAGTTAATAAGGTCTTACTTACTTTCTTTACTAAGGGCTTAGTAGTAGTATTACTTATTAATATAAGCCTTTCTCCTTTATACCAAACTTATTACTTATTAAAAAGAGCCTTTTATGTAGTCTTGTAACTCTTATTACTTATTAAAAAGAGCCTTCCTTATATAGTACTTGCTGCTTGTTAAAAAGAGTCTTCTTTATATAGGCTTCCTTAGTATTAATTACTCAAGGGTAATTAGAGGTATATTTTAAGCAAGAAAAAGAGTATAAAAAGAAGGTTAGAAAGAGAAAAGAAGTAAAAAAATTATAGAAGTTAGAGGAGAGAAAAGGAGTCTATTATACTTTTATAGGCTTATTGGACTATTAAGTTATTTAATAGCCTAGTAGAGTTACTTTTTAGGTAATTATAATAATAGTTATAAGTCTAAAGTTAAAGTAATAGAAAGGTAAAGTTAATAAAGTTATATTAAGTTAGTTAATAGTAAGTTATTAATAGTTATTCTTAGTATATAAAGTATAGAACTTTGTAGTCTTATAGTCTAATAATTTTTAATAAAGAATTATTATTTTATAGGTTATAGCTTTTTATAATATAACAAAGTTAACTTATATAAATTAAGCTTATATACTTATAGTACTTTTTATAGGAGTATTATAAGTCTACTATAATAGTATTCTAAGCTAGTTATCTATATAAGAGAAAGTATAGAACTATCTTATTACTACTATAGGGTTTAGAATAGTTCTATCTCTTCTTAAAAAACCTTACTAATTTATAGTATCTTTTAGTAAGTAGTTACTATATTTAACTACTAATTAGTATTAGTAAGTAAGATATTAGGTTTCTAGTAATAAATAAGAGGTCTCAAAAGGGTTAATTATATATAAAGAAGTATAACTATTAAGAGGGCTGCTAGGTTAAGCTAGTGGTAAAAGGGGTTTCTATAGGTAGGCCTGCAGATAAGCTTAGACTGGTCTTATGTAACTAGTAAGATTAGAGTTAGTAGGTAACTCTAATAGATCCTGATAATAGGCTAGCATCGCAATAGCTAGTATTATCTGTTAGAGGCTATGAGAAGTAATGAGGTTAGAGATAAAAGATAAGAGATAAATAAGATATATATTGTTTTAATATAATAGAAGAGCTTTTCGTTCACCTTTCTATCTAGCTATATATAAGGGATATAAGGGGTTTATTTATACTTATTTTCTGTATATTCTAAGGATTTCTTAGATATTCTAGGTTGTTATCTAAAACACCTCAGTTATATAGTTTAGAACTATATTCTTATACGTTGTTTTCTAAAACATCTCAGTTATATAGTTTATAACTATATTCTTATACGTTGTTTTCTAAAACATCTCGGTTATATAGTTTATAACTGTATTCTTATTTCCTAGATTTCTCCTTGGAAAGATAGTTCTTGCTTAAAGGAACTATTCTTTGTATATAGATATCCTATGTATTTATAATATATAGGCGTTTTCTAAGTAAATATATAGTTATCTAGTATATACAGTATATACAGTACTATTAATACTGTGTTATATAATTCACGTTATTATTATATATACTATCTTTTTATATAGATATAAGGTATTTGAACCTTAATATCTAACATTATCTATTATAATAACTAACTTTATAATAAGAAAGGTACTGTACTTAAGTAGTACTCTCTTTTAAATCTATACTAAAAACCTATTACTATTAGTTATCCCTAGGTATATTAATATATTAAAGATTCTACCTATTATAAGGGCTAGTAAGACCTAATATTACTACTTATATTTAAGTTTATCCTTATAATAAGGTACTAGGCCTTTTAGTACCTAGTCTATCCTTTATATACTAGTATGCTTATCTATATCTAACTTATTAATAAAGATTAATTACTCTAAGTAGTATAAATAGATAGTATATACCTAAGTAT
Organism: Colletotrichum echinochloae; assembly: GCA_016618095.1. Classification (NCBI taxonomy): domain Eukaryota; kingdom Fungi; phylum Ascomycota; class Sordariomycetes; order Glomerellales; family Glomerellaceae; genus Colletotrichum; species Colletotrichum echinochloae. The sequence goes on along the minus strand of JADEZT010000003.1, from coordinate 5,147,929 downwards.
ATTATAATATATTATCTCTCTAAGTAGTAATAATATAAATAGATTTTAATAACTATTTAATATTTTAAAGCTACTACTTAATTATTAACTTATAGATCTCTATAGTATATTACTTATAGAGGAAGTCTTATATCTCTTTAAGGCTAAGGTTATTATAATATATAAAAAGCTTTAATAGCTTATATAATTACTATATCTCTAACTTTATATAACTTAGCTTACTCAAGGTATATACTCTTACTTACCTTATTATTTTATATTAATACTACTATTATTTAACTATATATATACTATAGCCTATCTATACTATAATCTTAGTATCTATTTTCTTCTCTAAAGTTTTTAATATCTATACTAGCTTTTCTTAATTATTCTTATTTATTTATAGTACTATTATATTTATTTAATCTAATATATAACCTCTTGTTTTATCTCTTATCTTATCTAATTAAAAGTAGTAATAGTAATATAAGGATATTATAGACTTTAGAGGCTTTAGAGGCCTAAGGGCTAAGAGGTAATCTAAGGGCTAAGAGGTAAAATTAAGCCTTCTTATTCCTATTAAGCTACTACTTCTATTAAAGTCTGAGATTTTGTTAGCTAGCTAATAAATTAACTAGTAAAAAGCCTTATATAGGTCTCTAGAATAAGGATATTATAGACTTTAGGGCTTATATAGCTTATTTACTCTTATATACTATAATAATAGGTAATAAGGCTATATATTAATATAGTTTATATAATTTCTTTATTAGAGTAGTAAAAAGGCTAAGAGATATTAATTACTAATAAATTAACTAATAAAGAGTCCTATATAAGTTTAAATAGCCTTATTTTTAGTATTAGTAATAGGTAACTATTAAAGTACCTATAAAAGTAAAGGTACCTCTACTTAGAGGATACTTTAGTTACTATTAAATACTCTAGCTACTTTAACACACCCCCTCAGGCTTATATATTACACTAAGCCTGATTTTTATACTAGGGGATTTGCTAACCAATGAGCTCTTATCTACCCTCTCAGGATAGTCCGGGTCATAACGGATCTGAGCAGTGATTTCTGGATTTCCGGCTCTTTCTGGATCTCAGCGGATTCATCGGTTACCTAATCCCTTGATCTGGCGAGACTCGAACTCATGGCCCATAGAATTTAACAGTAGGGGTAGGCGTTAGACACTTACTGACGCAGCCAGCGGCTCAGACTGTTAATTGTCAAAGCGCCTATAAAAGTGGAGGCACCCCCGCTTACAGGACACTTTGGTTGCTGCTAAATACTCTGGCTACTTTGACAGCAACTTTAAAAGAGGGACTACCTGATGTTTGGATATGGCAGATTTCTGAATCTGGCAGCTAAAAATCGCGATTTTTCATGGGGTTGCATTGGTGGGTTGCTAACGCACAGACGAAAAAGTAGGTTTTCGACACTGCCAACGCAACAGACTGTAAAGTGCTCCATCCTCCGCAACCAACCCTGCTGAAACCGCGACGATCTGCTCTGAGCACGTCAACCTCACGTCACATCGACTTAACCGATCGATCCTTGAGCAACAGACACACCAGGAACCACATCCAACAGGACGCACTCAAGCATTAGGTCCTAGTTCTCCTCTACATTCGTCTGGTAATGCGTCTCCAGACTAAATCTCGCAAACGGGCTCCTCTGCCTCAATCGCTTGCTGAACCGGAAGAACAGCCACGGGGTGACGCAAAACGCCGCCGCCAACGCAGCGAGCACTGAGCCTGCAACGTTGGCGTTCAGCCCGGCGTACATCTCGTGCGCGACGAGCGGCATGAGCCCTGACGCGACGGCCCGGATGAGTGCCAGCCCCGAAAACGCCGATGCCGAGTAAAGCAGATACGAGTCGGCTAGGTAGCCGCTGAGCGTGTGCGCCGTCTCGTTGACCGCGAAGCCCACGAGCACGAGGGATGCCGTTGGAACCATCCAGTGCACGCCGCCCACCGCCGGCGAGATTGTCCAGGCGAACCAGGCGAGGCCGATGGCTTGGGCCGGCGCGGCAAAGGCGAACCCCATGATTTTGTCTTCTCTGTCGGTCGCGCGTCAGTTTCTGCCTTGAACGGGTGCCATGCAGAAATCGGGAAGGTGCCTTGCGGTTGGACGGGCACTTTCGCACGCTGGCGGTCCCGGACGACCTTCATATCCCACAAACGAGGGAGGAAAGTGAAGAGTACACCGACAGCAATGGCCAGGAAAGGCAGTGAAGCTTGAGTCTTGGTAAACCCGAGAGAGAGGTAGACTACGGTGAGCGACTCGGTGAACAAGTAGATCATGCCCCATGACGAAGCCGAGATGAGCGCGACCATGATGACCAGCGGCTCTGTGAGCAAGATCTTGCCGGGCCTGACGACACTGATCCGAACCAAGGTCCGCCAGTCTCGCGCCTCGTCGGGGTTATGCCACGCCAGCTCCTGTATCATCGTCTCTCTTTTGATCTGCCCGATAATGCCGCCCAGCAAAATGCTCGGTCTGCTTTCCCTGATCCCCAAGAGGGCGACGAACAACACTGCTGTGGCGATTGTCGCGCCGTAAAAGACCCACCGCCACCCTGCGGCCTCGGAGATGTAGGCGGCGTAAATTGGTCCAAAGCACAAGCCGACCGTGGTCCCCGCGTTCCAGAGCACAATGACCCATACACGCCGCTTCGTGTTGAACATGTCCTCGACGCTGCCGGCAATGACCACGGACGGCACAGCCGAGGCGAGACCTGCGACGAAGCGGCCGACATAGACTGCTACCGGGGAGTGCACGACGCCGGTGAGGAGGCTGGAGACACAAAAGGCGGCGCAAGAGACGAGATACGGGAGGCGGCGGCCGAAGAGCTCGGAAAAGGGCGGGATTGAGAATCCACCTACAGCTTGGCCGAGCTGATACCTGTCCTTTGGTGAGCAAAGTTTCTGCTTTCAGATGTACGAGGTTGACGGCTGACATGAGGGTGAACCCGACCAAGGATGCTTGTCGATCAAGTCCATAGTCGGGAGCGGCTTCCGTTGCGGCGACGGCCTACACGATGTGTTAGCACCAATACGGGACACCGTTGTTGTCTGGCCATGGATTTCTACTGAGCATATCGCCAAACCACAGATCAATAAATTGCTCGGTCCAGGGGCAGTTCAGAGGCTGATACAGCAGCCGGGTCGTGCCGCCAGGCGAACCGCATCTGCAGGATCTGTGTGGGGGGGAGGGATGTAAGACGACGTGACAGCTTACACCTGTTGTGCTTATGATGGTTCTGGGTCATGTCAGGGAAAGTGAAGAATGCGAGGCACCACAGACATGCAAACACGTACGTGTACAGTTCGAACAAGACGATGACGGTAGTGTCAAATATCTTCCTTCTTGTCGACCAGTTTCTCGGATGTGCCTTGCAGTCTCGCTGCCAGTTGATGACTCCATCCGCCCGTCTCTCAACACCGTACTCCGCCAGAATTGCCGCTTCGTCTGCCTCGACTGCAGCATAGGTTCGCTTCTTGGAGTGAACCTCCCGGGAGTCGTGTACAGCCAGGGTCATGGTAGCAAAAGTCCACGCGGAACGAGAGAATAGAATACAAGTTGGCAAGTCGGTCAGGTAATCGACATTCTCTACCGACTGGGTAAACGTGGGAATAGAGTGGACGACGACTGGTGAGAGACGATGGAGAGACGCCCTACATCTTGCCAGTCTCCCGAACGTGGGCACCTTCTTTCGTCTGCTTATATTCCACGTCGCCTAGTTGATGACTTCGTCTTTCTAACATCATTAGACCCGGAAAGGGGTGTAGCTCACTCGCCCGTCGTCAGCTTAGGGAAGCAAGTGTCCAAGAGGCAAGCCCGAATGCCAGTCTCCCAAAGAGGCAAAGCCATGTAACCCTTAGCCAAGCCCTGCCCTTGCAATTTCTGATTTCTGGCAGCTCTTGCGATCCTTGAGGCTCCTACTCTGACAAAGGAGCCAAGTAGTATGGCGATGCCAGCTGCACGTAAGACCTGAAATGGTTACATCTGCCATAAGCACTTGCAGGCGGCATAGCGGCGGTCTAGCCAATTGGAGGCCGCAATGCGTGGCAGGAGGGTTTATCAAGTCTCTTGATGTGTTAAACGCAGGGGCTCGGATCGTGGAGGGTTTTGAAATTTATCGACTTGGGCCCTAGGCCGTCTCTTCCTTCAGGGCTTCCTTGAGGATCGTTCAGCTGTGATCAGACAAATGAACATCTTTCTTGGCAAAATGTGCTTGAGCTGACTGCATGAACTCGCGTGCGATGGAAACGACTCCGCGTCACAACTCCCTATTGGTTATTAATAATGGGGATAACTGGTTTGTAACGGTTCGCGTCTCTGGCGCATTATCATAGTCCAGCAAGAAAGCCATGCTTAGATGTAAGATATATCGCCCCCAGATCCAACCGATCGGAAATCGCACATATTTAGGACTGTTTCCCGACGTTGCGATGATGTTGTAGCTATGAATTCCCGCTCGTAGATTCTAACGACACCTACCTGCAGCTTTTCTTGGGCCAATATATAGAACATCATGACCAGCAACGAGCATAGCACAATGTTCTGGGGATCTCCTCAGGAGACTGGTGCAGCGTTTGACTTTAGGAGTAGGTTGTCGTTATATACCCCTCATGGTTTTTATAGTTTCTCCTGTTCCCACCTCATACTCCTCACAGAGCCAGCAGTGTTCTAAACTGGATGCAGGCGATGTGATTACAACACCTTCCCAAGGCATGTTGCTTGCCATTGCCCGAACAACGCTCCACGATGACGTCTACGGCGAGGATTTGACGACAAGAGACTTCGAAGAGGAGATGGCAAAGATATGCGGGCACGAGAGCGCGGCATTTGTCCTCTCGGGAACAATGGCAAACCAGCTTGCCCTTCGGTCTCTCCTCCACCAACCGCCCCACGCTATCCTCACCGATGCCAACGCCCACATCGTCCACTGGGAGGCGGGAGGCGTCGCGCACTTGTCGGGGGCCATGGTCCAGGCAATCCGCCCCAAAAACGGGCTCTATCTCACCCTCGACGACGTCAAGAAACACGCTGCTGTTACGGATGACGTTCACAAGTGCCCGACACGGGTTATTAGCATAGAGAACACTTGTTCGGGAACGATCATCCCTTTAGGGGAGCTGCACAGGATCAAAGAATGGGCCTCGGCACATGGTATCGCTGTTCACCTGGATGGGGCTCGACTGTGGGAGGCAGTCTCAGCCGGGGCTGGTGGTCTGGGCGACTTTGGCAGATGTTGTGACGTCTTGACGGTGGACTTCAGCAAGAACCTCGGCGCGCCAATGGGGGCCATGGTTCTTGGCTCATCTGGTCTGATTAAGAGCCTGCGACGGTTGCGCAAGAGCACCGGAGGCGGTATGAGGCAGGCAGGTGTCCTCGTTGCTGCAGCACGGCAGGCCGTTGTCGAGAACTTTGGACTTGGGCCCCGAGACTCCCGAGCTGTGCTCGACACGAGTCGGACTATGGCACAGGAAGTCGGAAGAATGTGGACGGTGAGAGGAGGGATAGTGCTGAAGCCTATCGAGACCAACATGGTTTGGCTGGACCTCGGAGGGCGCGGCATAGAAACGCGCGAGTGGAACGAAACAGGAAAACGGCATTGTATCACTCGATGGGAAAAGGGTGGTGTTGCATCATCAAATCAGCGAGTTGGCGATAAAGCGTATGGGTGCTGTAATGGATGAGGTGTTGGGCCGTGCTAGACAGACGGCAGTGTTGGGCGCTGCACAGAAAGCTCGATTATAGTGCACAGTGAAATGGAGCATGTCGGTAATTACCACAATCTATTTTGTGTAGTAGATCAAGTCGTTCCATGGATATTTCAACGTTTGTTGAATGTTATATTGGCCAAAGTTGATTGCCACTTTCCCAAGCTTGGATCCCTGACAGCCCGAGCCACTTGCATTTGAGAAGGAACTGGGTGGGGTTGGCTCGGGTGCCGAGGAATCATGGAACGGCCAAAAGAAGCACCGTCACCGAGATTTTTTCCAGTGGATCGGCTGGTGTTGACTGCAAATCATCGTTGTAAGCTCTAGAAACACCAGATTGGTTTCCCGCCAGGCTGCCATTGAAGCTCAATTGCATCCTCCCAAAGTTCACCAACCTTCTCCGAACTTTCATTTTCCACCCGCCGACAAACACTTACCACTTTACGCGCGCATTTGGGCCGAACGCCCCCCTTCCCCCCCAAGATGATGCACCCGTCGCGACAAGCCTACGTCGAGGAGGCGATGGACGAGGATCGAGGCATTGCGTTGGAGGACATTCCCACCGACCACGATTATGAGATTCCCTCGGCCTTCTCCGGCGCCGCACCAGAGAAGGCGTCCGCTGTACTGGCGCAGATGGAAAGGAAGAAGTTGGCTGCGAGCATCGCGGTTCCTACAGACGACAACAGAGTGCGGGCGAAGCTCCGGGAAATGGGCGAACCGATCACATTGTTTGGAGAAGGCAAACCCGAAAGGAGAGATCGTCTCCGAAACCTTCTCGCCATTCAACATGAGATGAGCGGCCTCGAGAACGGTGACATAGAAATGGAAGACGCAGATGAGGACGCGGACGAGCAAGACGAGGAGTTTTACACACCAGGTGGCCAGGCACTGCTCCAAGCGCGCATTGATATCGCAAAATTCTCCCTACCCAGAGCGAAACGGCGGGTTCAGTTTCAAAAGGCCGAAGCCTCGATCCCTTTGCGCACACACGTCAAGTTCCGGAAACAGATCAAGGATAAGCTGGAAGGTTTCGAGCTTCAGGGCAGTCAAACAGCTGGAGATAGACACATCAGCATGACGAGACTGTCACCGAACGGAGAGATGGTTGCGGTGGGCAACTGGGGAGGAGGTCTCAAGCTCATCCAGGTTCCCACTTTGGAGGCAAAGATGAATCTCCGAGGACACACACAGAAGATCAGTGGTATCTCATGGTACCCTGGCTCTACGCTACCCGAAAGCAACGTATCTCCAGACGCAGTGAACCTTGCTTCAGGAGGAGCCGAAGGCTCGGTGCATCTGTGGTCGCTGAATCAAGACACTCCCCTTTCGACGCTTACTGGCCACGGCGGCAGAGTGTCCCGCGTCGAGTTCCATCCTTCTGGCCGCTACGTTGCGTCGGCTTCGGATGATACGACATGGAGACTCTGGGATGTCGAGACAACTGCAGAGCTTCTCCTCCAGGAAGGCCACTCCAGAGGCGTGTACTCTGTCAGCTTCAACGCTGACGGCTCCTTGTTGGCAAGTGCTGGTCTCGACAGCATTGGTCGTATTTGGGATCTGCGCTCTGGAAGGACTGTCATGATCCTGGACGAACACATACAACCCATCTATGCGCTCGACTGGGGCTCTGAAGGACACAGGGTGTTGTCAGGGTCGGCAGACGGTTGGATCAAATGCTGGGACATTCGGAAGGTGCAGAGGACAGCAAACCTCGGAGCGCACGCGAAAGCTGTCTCTGACATAAGATGGTTCAGGGGGTTGGACGACCCCATTGATGGAACCCCTCCCGTGGCTGATGAGAAGGGCGCACAACAGCCCAAGAAGGCTGACACATTCTTTGTGTCTGGAGGCTTTGACGCCAAGATCAAGATCTTCTCGGCCGACAACTGGGGCTTGATACAGACGCTAAGCGGACATTCTGGTCCTGTCGCAAGTGTGGACGTGAGCAGAGACGGGAAATGGATTGTGAGTGGTGGACACGACCGGACGGTGAAGCTCTGGGGCCGCAATGACGGCGAGGGTCTCTAGAGAGATGATCTGCGTCGTTTGGTCTGAAAGAAGACGGACCCATGCCCTATAGATTACTAAGATACCCCAAGAAATCAAAGAAATTCCAAGGAGCTTCTCGAGCGGTCTCAGAATAGCTGCTTTAACAGCTTTTATAGTACCTAAGGTAGGTACTTGCCTACTTGGGTACCTTGGCAGCTTGGGTATCTAGACCTACCTAGGTACCTGACGCAATTCTATCAGTGTGCACGGATCCAGCGACAGAAGCAAGGGTCTTAAGTGGTCACGTGGTACCTGCGATAAGATAACGGGTTCAAACAGGGCCGAAAATCCACCTCAGCTAAACCAAGGAAGGCCCATTCATCAATCAACAACTAACTGATCTTGCGACGACGAGCGCCTCGTCACCAATGACCGATTTATCACAAAAAACCCCACTAACTGCCAACTTGAAAGCATTCCGTTAAGTCTTGTGGCGATGGCTAGTATCGATCGCTATCGGCCGTCTAGAGAGGCCTACCAACCTCCTAATCTGCTGCCTGGGCCGTCACGACCGGATCGGTTGTCGCGATCTCCCGCGCGTCGCCTCGATGTTCCGCCAGCTGTTCCATCGCCACCAACGCACTCTTCCCGTACGTCGCCGCCGCGACCTCTCTCCCAACGCGATACGCGCTCGCCACAGCGCTCGAGGGCCCAGACACCAGGGCCCCCGCCCAACCAGTGGTACTTCACTGCCGACGAGACGCTGAGCACGCCGAGTGTCCTAGATGGAATCTCTCCAGCGGAAGAACGATTGCGAAGAGCCAAGGGTGTCAATTTCATATATCAAGCTGGTGTCCTGCTCGATCTGCCTCAGATCACTCTCTGGGTTGCAGGCGTCTTCTTCCACCGATTCTATATGCGGTACAGCATGGTCGAAGAGAAGGGCGGCATTCACCACTATGTGAGACTAAAACTCCCTCTCCCATCTCTCGCGACAGCCCTGGTCGTGTCTGACTAGTGTCAGGCACCTTTCATGCTCCCTAGATCAAAACGAGGGGCCGAGAAAGCTCAAGCTGAACCACTACTGACGGAATCGATCGAACAGAACATCGCGGCCACAGCGCTCTTTCTCGCGAATAAGACGGAGGAGAACTGCCGGAAGACGAAGGAGATCATCATTACTGTGGCAAAGGTTGCCCAGAAGAACCCCAAGCTTATGATCGATGAGATGAGCAAGGAGTACTGGCGGTGGAGGGACAGTATCCTCATGTACGAGGAACTCATGCTCGAGTACCTGACCTTTGATCTCATGGTCGAGAACCCATACCAACGCCTCTTTGAGATTCTCGGTCAGCTTGAAATTGTCCACCACAAGCATCTTCGGCAGTCGGCTTGGGCGTTCTGCAGCGATGCTTGTCTTACGTCCATTCCCCTTCTGCTTGAGGCTCGCGATGTTGCCATCACCGCGATCTTCTTTGCCAGTATACACACCAATCAGAAGATTGAAGACGTCAACGGCGAGCCCTGGTGGAAAGCGTTAAAAGGAAACGAGGAGAAGTGCGCCAAAGCCATCGACATTGTGCGACAGTTCTATACCGAGAACCCCCTCCGCAAGCAGAACCCGTCCTTGCCATCGCCGGCTTTCGACTTGGCCAATACTAGACAGCCAAGGGATCCGATGAGCCAGGACGCCCTATCCTCCACAGCGGGCACACCTTTTGAACTAGACAGGGGGACGCAAAGCCCGAGGGCTAGGGTTAATGGCCGGGACGATGTTACCAATACTGAATCGGGCTCACAGGCTACGCTGAAGGAGCCGGAGAGGCCGAACGGTAACGGCGCTACTTCTCCCGGCAAGCGGAAGGAAGTCGATTCGGACTCCGAGGGCAGAGACCAGAAACGAGCACGACTCTCGGACGAAGACGAAGGGGAGGTTTTGGACTAGGCGTTCAGCTAACAACATTGTAATTATTTAGGGACCGGGCGTTTGGAGGTCTGTCCTACCTTACGGCAAGGTTTCCGAGAAGGAACCGACAGGGGCAAAGAGTCAACACCATTGTACGATATGAGGCCCCTTTCAAAGCAGCTTCCAGGACAGGCATTTTGGCGTGCGGAAAGACCTACGGCATGTCCGAGGACACGGCGTTAACGGGATGGCTGTCTGGCTGAAGTTAGCGATGCTTTCGAAGGCATAATACCTTAAGACTGCTTTCTACTCATAGTTAAACCATCACATTAGGAAAGAAAAGCAGCACATTGCGGATCTAGAAGCGGAACAGTCACGGCACTGGAACTGTTGAGCTACCTACGGCCTCGCGACGGAGACCATCTATTCTACCCGTCTTACGGTTGATTGCATCGTCCATGAAATCAATGACATCCACCATGTTTTCGAGCCCGAGGAGCGCTGCTCGCTCTTGCCTGTTGAGCAGCGCGCGCTTGTCTGGGCCCATGCCGGGCCCGCACATCTCGTGGAGGTGGTGCTGCACCAGCTTCACTGGCATGGGGGCGCGGACGACGTGGCGCATGAAGGACTCAACGGCCTCCCAGGGGCAGGACTCGTGACCAGCGTAGAGAGCCGGGTTGGCGAGGATGCCGCGGGCCGACATGAGGCCCGCGAGCTTGGTACCGCTGGGAGTGAAATCCGTGTAGCCGTTGTGGTCGTTGATCGTCTTCAGCTTCGAAAGCTGCGCTGCCGCTCTGGAGACGGTTGACAGGGGCAGAGTCGCCATGGAGAAGACGTCGCCTGAGAGGAGAATAGGGAGGGTGTCGCCGTACTTTTCGAGGAGTATGCCAAGAGACTCGGTATTGATAGGGATGCTCGAGGCTGTGTGACGGGTGCGGGGGTGGATGGTCAGGAAGTCGATATTTCGGTCTTGGGGGTTGCCAATGACTGTGTCGATGAAATCCATGGTCCGCCTGTATATTGCCAGCTTAGCTCAGCCATAGAGCTTCTTCAAGATGAGCCAGTCTTTCCTCAGTAACAAGTAACTCACCTCAGATCTTTATGAACACGGATCTTGACGCTGATACTCCTCCCCTTGGGACTATCTATGTCGCGCTCCTTACCGACGTGCCACCCGTCACTGGCCAGGCACTGGCGAGTGCTGACCACCATGTCGCGGACGAGCTCACGCTTCTCCATGAGCGCGGCACCGAGCGTCTCGGCACAGGCCCAGGACTGCGGGCAACCGCAGTTGAGATCGACACCGTTGACATAGGGGGCGGCGAGGGAGGATGAGCGGGCGAGCTCGAGGGGGCTGCTGGAGCCAAACTGGACTATTGTTGGGGGTTGGACCCCGCGGGTTGATATCGTCAGATCTTTGACATTGTTAGACAGCTTTTGATTTATCCTTGATCCGGGGATACAGACCACTGTCACGGGCAAACTTGTTACGGTTAAACTCCTTGGACAGGATCATTGGCGTCCAGCAGAGGTCGGTTCCATACTCATGGACGGTTTGACGGAAGGCAAGCTGTAGCATCATGAGCATCCGGTATACGCCTTTTCAGATGAGTAACGATGAGACTACCTTGCTATATCTCACCATAGGGGCCGAGACGTAGAGGAACCTGTCCTGGCTTTTCGCCGCATCGAATATTTTCAGAGGACTGAATTGAGTGACATGCTGTCAGTCACCCACACCCATACTAAAACACGATCATGAGGTAAGTGAGGGCAGAGCTTACTGCGTCCTATCTGAAATAGTGCCATTGTAGAGTTCGGCCGCCATACTGACAACACGGACACACTCACACGCGGTGAATTGATTGTTGTCCGAACCAACAAATTTGAGATGAGCGTGAGTTTTGCGTGTGAGACGAAACGACGCTGTTGAGGCGCTAAAGGTGCAGAATTACAGCGTTTGTCAGTGGAGCAGGGGGGCCTGTGTCTTCAAACCCAGATGGGCGATCCTCACTTGGGTGGCCATAGTGGGGGCGGGGCTTCTTGTGACGATAACGGCGGGGTGTTTTTTCACCGCTTGCCCAAAGGGGTAGGAACCTTCAAACTTCCTGCATCAAAACTTTGCTCTACCCCCCCCCGGCGCGGGTTGGCATTGATGAGTCGTTTCTTGCTTGGGGAAAGCCTCTCCACAATCTCACTCACCATTTTCCTTCTTGACCATCGGCGCCCCTCCTTCGGTCTCCTTCACCCTCCGCGCATATACCAAACACGTTGCGTCGACTCTTCTCACCATGGTCAAAAAGCCCATCATCGGCCTCCTTGGAGGCGGCCAACTCGGCCGAATGTTGTGCGAGGCCGCGGGGCCTCTCGGCATTGATGTCGCAATTCTGGATGAGGCCAACTGCCCCGCGAAGCAGGCAAACCAGAACAGCCGGCACGTTACGGGTTCTTTCAAGGACCCGGCCAAGATCAGGGAATTGGCTGCCATGTGTGACGTCCTCACTGTCGAGATTGAGCACGTCAACACGGAAGTCCTCGAGGAGATTGCGACCCGTGGAGTCATCACCTCGCCGGGGACTGTCAAGAGGGTGCCCGTCCATCCCCATTGGCAGACTCTGCGCTTGATCCAGGACAAGTACTTGCAAAAGGAGCATTTCGCCAAGGCCGGCCTTCCCATTGCCCCGCAGATGGCCATTGAGTCCGGCCCCGCCATGCCGGAGAGCCTGACGGCAGCTTACAGGACGTTTCAGTTCCCCTTCATGTTGAAGGCGAGAAAGGGCTCCTACGACGGTCGCGGCAACTTCAAGGTCAGGGGCCCCGAGGACTATGAGGCGGCTATCCAGACGATGGGCAAGCTGTCTTTGTACGCCGAGAAGTGGGTTCCCTTCGACATGGAGCTGTCTGTCATGGTGGTACGGACTGAAGACGAGGATGGTGAGCTGAGAAAGGTGCACACTTACCCGGCCGTCGAGACCATTCATGAGGAGAGCATCTGCACCAAGGTGTTCTACCCGCCCCGCAAGATCCCCCTCGACGTGTGCGAGAAGGCCCGCCAGGTCGCCGGAGATGTCATCAAGACGGTGAAGGGACGCGGTGTTTTTGCCGTTGAGATGTTCTTGCTGAAGGACGGTGAGTTATCTGTTGGATCCGTCTGACATAGCGAGACCTAACGTTGGTACAGGCACCATCACCGTCAACGAGGTTGCCCCTCGCCCCCACAACTCTGGCCACTGGACCATTGAAGGTGTTCCCTACATGTCGCAGTACAAGGCGCAGCTCTACTCCATCTTGGACATGCTCCCGCGGTCCATCAAGCTTCAGCCGCGCGTATCTAGCGCGCTCATGCTGAACATCCTTGGCGGCGCTCGTGAGGACTCTCACGAGGAGCTCGTCGACCTTACCACGTCCCTGTACGATGACAACATGGACGTGTTCCTCCACCTCTACGGCAAGTCCTCCAAGCCTGGCCGTAAGATTGGCCACATTACAGTCACAACTCACTCTCCCAACGCCAACCTGGAGAGACTGGCCACGCCCTTGATCAACGAGGTGAACTACATACGCGAGGCTCGCCTTGACGCTTCTACTGAGCAGCTCCGTCTGCAGGAGTCTCCGGCCAAGAAGACGAGCTCCCGCAATGCGGACAAGCCCCTTGTCGTGGTTACCATGGGTTCTGACTCGGACCTTGGCGTTCTCAAGGGCGCCTTTGAGATTCTCGAGCACTTTGAGGTACCGTATGACCTCGATATCACCTCTGCTCACCGCACTCCCCACCGTATGGTCGAGTTGGGCAAGACTGCTGCTCAGCGCGGTATCAAGGTCCTGATCGCAGCTGGTAAGTTTCACACGCGTATTCCGGCCCCTCCATTGTGTCGCTGACAATATGTCTAGCTGGCGGTGCGGCCCATCTCCCTGGAATGTTGGCATCCGAGACCACAGTCCCAGTCATTGGAGTGCCCGTCAAGGCCACCCACCTTGACGGCCACGACAGCTTGTTGAGCATCGTCCAGATGCCCCGCGGCTGTCCCGTTGCGACCGTTGGCATCAACAACTCCACCAACGCTGCGCTCCTGGCTGTCAAGATTCTCGGATCATTCAGCCTCGAGTACCAGCAGAAGATGGCCCAGTACATGAGCAACATGTCCGGCGAGGTCGAGCAAAAGGCTGCCAAGCTGCAAAGGGTGGGCTGGAAGACGTATCTGGAGAGTAAATAAGCGGATTCGGGGGGAGGGGCTTGTTATTACATATTTGGGGCCTTGTCCCGTCTTTGACAGCATTGATTGATACCAGCAACGGCGTATATAGAAGGATAAAAAAGCCACAAACTCGGGTGGAGAATACAATGTCCTATCCATCATAGACGTGAATTCCAATCGTCATTCTCGACCTTTTTTTCTTCTTTTTACTCCAGTCAAGCGCTCTGGTAGGATGAACAAGCCGGGTACGGGGGTATGGCGTCTTGGGTGAGATATGCAGATCAAGAACGTGATGCTGGTGTTTGCCTTACAAAGTGGCAGCTCCATGCGGAAATCCTTGCTCGCAAAGGTCGGCATATGGTACTATGTTCGTCTTCCTGTATCCGCACGAGTGGCATGCGTCCCATGTGAAGGTGCCGATCAGTCTCTCTCTCTCTCTCTCTCTCTCTCTCTCTCTAGTCATCACCGGGGAAGCTTCATTCGCTGTGAGGAAGAGTGGAAGTGCGGAGAAGAGGCATACACAAACAAAGTGACAAAGTCGAGCGGCTGTTGTCCCCGGTGCGTACGTGCCTTCGCCAACGAAGGTTCCTCGAGTTTGGTTGCGGACTATTATGGGCGGACCCTAAAAACATGCCTTCCGGGGAAAGTAAGGTAAAGAGAGATGTTGCTCCTCGGCTTTTGCGTATAGGTTATTGCTGTATTGGGAGGGAATTGGTAACCACCTGGCCTGTACTATTTCGTGGCCTTTTTCACGTTGCAAACTTATCTATACAGCTCTTCTAACCCGCAGACAAGAAGATCTTTTCTCGTTTGCAAGAAGCCCCTCTATTTCTTCGCCCTTGCTCGCCAGCCAGCAATTACCGTTGAATACATTTACTGTCAAACTAGTGACTGCAGCCGTCAATCGCAAGAGGTGATGTGGAGAAGCTCACGCACCCGGAAGCAACCTGGGATGACATTCCTCCCAAATGGCTAAACGGGTTTGTTTGCCGATGCGCACCTTGTCTTACGTCTTCGTCACAACTTGTGATGATGCATGAGCATAGAATGTGCCAAGAAGAACCGATACTGGTAAACTCCTTCAGGCACCAGAAAAAGCTTGCCTCGGCTGGGAAGGGGACATCACCTGGCCATATACTCTCAGCTCAAGCCGGTTTACCAGGAGGGGGGGCTACCTCCGGGTGCGACCTCTCAAGTAGAGATCGAGACAACCGATGGCACCCGCGCCAATTGCATATCTGTCGAATCACACACACCGGAGCACAGGCGATAGCAAGAGGTGAACAGCCACCCAGATCAACAGTCGTCCTATGCATGCAGCTTCATCGGTAAAACAAGACGCGGGGTTTGTGGAGTTTGTGTTACGCCATGTAGTCACACGTGGGCAGGGGGTTTCAACAAGACGATTGATATATAAAGGCAACAAAGCCTTTGAATTTGCCAGTTGATTTGTGTATACAGACACAACTAGGTTGGTTACACCCCCAAGTCGCACGCTGTCCACCCACAACCTGTGCCTTTGGCAGCTTTTTGCTACTCGACCTTTGCTTCAATTCAAATGCAACGCCTAATCCCAATTGTTCTTGGAACGCATTACTGTATTATAAACCATTCGCATCATATACCAGTCATAGGACTCCAGATCAACTCTAACGCCCTTACTTCCTAAGCATGCGCTTACTGGAAGTAGAGCATGGCCGCGACGGTCAGGCCGATGAGGGCGATAGGGGAGCCGAGGCGAACAGAGTCGCTACCGGGGACAGTAGTAGGAGAAGTGGTGGATTCGCTAGTAGCGCTGGTGCCTATTGAGTTGGTTAGTCGGGTCACAGCATTTTCTCCCGAGAAGAGTACGTACGAGTGCTGGCGTGGGTGCTGGCGTGGGTGCTGGTAGAGAGGGTCGTGGCCGAGGATGAGTTGGCAGCCGAGGTGGCGGCGGAGCTGGTCTCGGCAGAGGTGGAGGAGCTGGAAGCAGCAGAGGTGATGGAAGGAGCGGCAGTGGTGGTACCGGAGGCCGAGGCGGTGGCAGTGGCAGTGGCAGTGGCAGAGACGGAGGCAGAGGCGGTGACATCGGTGGCCAGGCTGAACTGCTCAGAGTAGTTGGGGACGCCAGAGCTGTCGGTGATCTCGATGGCGTACCGGTCGGAGGGGAGGGTGGCGGAAGGAGTCCAAGTGAAGGAAGTACCACTCTGTCCAGCTGTGTTCGTTTGTCAGGTTTTGAGCTCTCATAACTTGCGGTGTGATGGACTGAGGACTTACATGCGATGGGCTCAACGGTGACCAGGTTGGTGCTGGGGCCGTTCTTCAGGGAGAGAGTGACGGGGCCCTGGGCATCGGACCAGGTGATGGTGAAAGGCTTGCCGGCCTCAATGTCGTAGTTGCTGTTGGTAAGCTTAACAGCCTGGGTAAGGGCGGCGAAGCCGGCGACGAGGACGGAGGCGAAGGTCTTCATTGTAACTGATTGGGTGGTTCTTGGATGGGAATTAAGTGAACGAGTGTAGGAGTATTAGGTATCGGACTACTAGAATTTGGCAAAAGAAATTGTCAACAATGAATGTCGGGAATAGGCTCGTGAGAAATCAAGAGAGAGAAATGCGCAACGACGGGAAGGGGGAGCAGAGGAGTAGAAAAAGGTTTCCCCATCTGGCAGGCACGAAATTAGGCGAAGCGAAATCAGGGGTAGAGCCTGGGGGTAGAGGGTGGTGTGCATGTGCGGGTTTGACAAGGCATGAGACGACATACGTGCCTAAACGGAGCTTTTCCCTATTATTACTCGAACACGGTGCTAGAGGGTGTGGGTGGATGGATGGATAGATGGATGTATGGTTGGTGGTATCCAAGTATATTCTGTCTGGACGATGTTTGTTGGGATGAGGTGCAGTGATGGAATGGATTTGCAAGACGGGACAAGATGGGTGGTCTTGGCTTTTAAGAAGAGGCAAGAGCCACAAAGGTAAAGGGCGCGATCGCGGCGCTTCTGCTTTCGAGGTAGCCACTAGGTAGAGAGTGATGTGGTCAACATCACAACAGGCAGCCCACGCAGCAACAGACAGCAGGAACAACCGCGCACCTTCTCTCTACGTCAAGGAAGCCGCGGCCAGCATCACGGCTCCCACCAGCACTGGTGCGAGCTACAGAGTCGCGCCAGGCGTCCGTCCGGTCTGCGCCGTGCAATCCGTCGCAAATGAGGGATGCAACGACCGGCGTGAACGGGGGGTTGCTTCCCACTTGACCCAGAACCCCAGCAACAAGGATGACACTAGCCCCGATCGGGGACTAGGTAGTAAAACTCTTGAAGGTACCCCTGTCGCAGAGGAACCTGGCGAACCCAGGAGAAGCGCTAATTAATGAGAGCACCGAGCTTCAGGTTCCTGTGGTTAGGTACTTTTAGTGTCTTTCTTTCTGCTTCTCCTCGCATCTGACGCGTGACGACAAGGTGCGGCAGCAACTGCAGCTCACTTCCTACGTAGTAGACATCTGAGCTTAGCCATGCCAGTCGTTACCTGGGCAGGCATTTGACCTCACCCTCCCATTTGCGCGCAATCTCCCCCCGTGTGCTCGGGTTAGGTAGGACAACACTGCAATTGAACTCGCCTCTGCAAGTGGATACTCAATGTACGTGTACAACAGCAGTATCCGTATTCATCGCATTCATTTAATACCTATGGCATCCCCGGATGGATTCATCGAAGGAACCCTTCCTTCCAGAGCGGGCAAGCGGCCTGGGCGGCTGGGCCAGGACGGCCCACATCCGCCTGCGACAAGGGTCCTTCAAGTCGCTATGAGTGGTCACTGTCAACATGATGAACAATGCGCCCGGGATATACGGTGGTAGCAATCCTCCGCATGTTTACTACGATGTACTACTAATACGCACTTCCCTGGTTTCCTTCTCCATCGTTAGTCCACAGCGACTGCCACCCCGTGTGAGCCCGCTGGAACGGCGTGACACCACCCTTCGGTTGGCCTGACTCTCGCCCATACTCTCGCGTTGCCCGCTTTTCTCGGTCTCGCCCAGTGATGTGGAGGTTCACGTCGATCTGGGTCTTTCGAGGCACAGCAAGGGAGAAAGAATCAAGAGGCTTCCCTCCCATTCTCGCGCGCAACATCTGGACGGGCCACCCCACCTTCCGAGCTCCTCTTCGCATTGGATAGGCAACACCTTTTTTCGCCCCTCCCCATGGGAATGCGCTAGGTAAGCCCGCAATTGCGTATGCCACCAACAGCGTCCATCCCTCCCACCCTCCTTTTCAGCTCGTGTTCGATAGGTATTCCGAGGCCAAAACTATACTTCGCTCGAACCAGTGACGAGCCGCCCACCATCCGACGTACCAGCCATCGATGCCAAGTATCACTGGCAACTCGAGGCCTCCCCTCCCCACTGCAAGACCTATTGAAGGAGACGAAGCCTACGCGTACAGACAATACGATCGCTGCTATTTCCGCTATCACAAGTGTCACTGCACGTAGAATTCTCAAGCAGCAGCATTCCCTGGCAACGCGCCAAAACCTGTGCCAGGACCCTTATACAGCAGGTTTCTTACGACGGTCGCCTCCCGTAGTACGTTGCACGTGGCAGGCACGCCCACGGTGTTCGGGCCAACATGCGTCTCCTGTCGGAGCACAGATGCGATGCAGGAAAACATCGGGTTCGCTGCAAGAAACGCAGATTCTCATCTGAAGGTGATTACCAAGTCATGATGGATGCAACGGGCTGATGCTTCTGTAAAGGGTGCCTCTCAGTCCCAGTTCGCGACAGTAGTCAGACACACATGAGTCTGAGATGAGGCGGCTTTTTCACCCATCAATGAAGACTACCATCAATGAAGACCACCCCGTTGCTGGCTTTACGGTCGTGAGGAGAAGAATCTACCGACTTCTGCTCGCCATCGCCCACCTGCCGTCTGACCCGTGCCGGCATCTGTGCTGAAGTGTATTAATATGCGTAATTACTCTATAATTACATGCGCATGCTCCAAGTATGCAACAGTGGCGTAAAGGCGGCGATCTTACTCTCATTCGACTGGGGTTGCCCTTCATAAGTTGGTTACTATAGAACAACAAGACGCAACGACGTCAGGCGCATCTCCCATTGAGCGTTGATCGAGCAGCCCCAATTTCCACGCGCAGCTCTCGTTGGGTCCCTTTGTGAGGACTCACTGCTATTGGCAGAGAGACACAGATCGCGCTGTGTTCCGGCTTGCAGGGTACCTGCATCGGTGCTTGTTTCTATAGCATGCTCCAATCGACGGGCTCTGACACTAACACAGCTAGCTCATCGGATTGCCATTGGAACATTCTGCCGAAACATGCATTCGAGGGATTCCGCCATCGACAACAGTCGACGGAAAGCCCGCACCTCAACGATTCTATCGACATCGATACTAATGTTTTGTTTGCCGCGAAATGTTTCCACGTTGGGTCCATCGGTCCAAATCATTGAATGCAACGAGTCACTCACATTCTCGACGTCTTGGCATCCTCTTTAGTTTCAGGCTGTCACCGCCTGCTCCGTGACAGTCACGCCGCACATCGGCTTCGCTCTCCGCACTGCGCGCGCGTATGTAGTACGCAGATCCCGCGGCCTTCCTTGCACCAGTCGCACGGTAACATGTTGTGACGAATCACTGTTGGCTGAGATGGATTCAGCCTGTATGCCCAAGGACGCGTTTCAAACCGACACCCTGCTGGAATGAAACGGCGCCGGGAATGCGACTGCTTCTCATTCGACCCCAAGTGACGTAAACGTAACGGTAAACCCAGTAGCCGATGGCGCCGGTGATGGTGATGGCGAGAATGCGCGGCGCTGCTACCGCCACCGCTATTCGTGCTATTCCGGTTTTTGAAATTGGGACGATGGGGATTCTGCAACGCCGCGTCAAGTCAGGGCCAACCCTCTTACGGGTTCAAAACACGACCACGTATGGTGCATAGGCTTTGTCGTCGATCCCAAATACTCAGAGAGACATTGTCTTGTAGGAATTCCAGGGCTTACGTACAAAGGAATGCCCAAACTTCATCCGGTCGCTCCACGGCCCCCCCGGGTTGCTGAACGAGTCACGCACCACGGTGCCGACGAGGGCCCTTGTCATACGCCGCCACACTGCGTCTCGTTTCCCGCTCCGAGAGGCTTCTCGGCTTGGCCATCAAGGCCGGATTCGTCCGAGCAAAACGGTCGTCCCCCAACACACATGAGACGCAGTACATGTCACGCAGAGGCCACGACAGTGACAGTATTGTCGGAGACGGGGCTCATCGACAGCTCGGATTTGAACGAGGTCTATTAACGGGCTGCACTGAACGTGCAGCGGACGACTCCTCGCCGAACGCCCTCGGCCTCCTCCCTGACCTGGTCCACTGTTGCGCCTTTTCCTCTGGCCTTGTCGACGAAATCATCGAGTGAACCGCCGACTCCAAAGTAGAGCCTCTTTGCCCCGACCAGCGCCTGCGACTGGCAGTTGCCGCGCTCGCTCTGCTCTCTGCTTAGGATGGCGAAAACCATCTCGTTGAAAGCCTCGAGCGCGAATGGCGAGTATATCGTCTCGGCGCCTACGAGCAGGGTGTCGAAACTGTCCGACTTGTCCAACTTGGACTGAGTCTCGTACAAGAGATCGACCAGCTCGACTGACCAGCCGCCAGAGAGGAAATTTAGGGAAATTTGAGAAGACGCAAGGAAGTCCTGGAACTGCTGCACCACCTCGGGCGTAAGTTCGAGCTCATCCTCCAGTGCGAATGCTTCTTGCACAGCAGGGCTCTGGTCTCTGCGTTCGAGAGCCCAGGCGAGGATGAAGTTGGGCAGCGTGACCAACTGCAGAACCGTCGGGTTGTAGTCAGCAAGGGTGAGCAGAAGCGGCGCCGTCGGGGCCGAGTCCCTCATGGCCCACTGGAGAAGGGCCAGAGAAGGGAGCGCCGTGCCACATCCGAGCTGTGAGGTGTTAGCATTCCGTCGCCACCGGGAGCAGGAGACGCGCGTCAGTCTCGTACCTCGACGACTCGGAGAGGCCGCTGCTTCAGCAAGTCCAAGTATTGGCCACTGGCGAGCACCTTGACGAGATCGACGCTGCTCTCCCAGCTCTTGAAGCCGCCCTCGTAGACGCCCGTCTTGACGTCGTGGCTGCCGAGCCCCTCGGCTTCGGTATCCTCACTGGCGGCCTCATCCTCGGCCATGAGCTGCACTCGCACGTCCCACAGTTCTCGACGAGGAATCTTGATGACGCTGCCGTCGTCAAGGGTGATGTCTAGCGTCGCGAAGGCGACCTTGGAAGGCAGCTTCGCGAGCATCTCCTGTAGCGCGTGGCTGGTGGGCGGCAGCTGGGGTTTGCCGGGGACCGGGAAGGCGCTGGCTGCAGCGGACTGCGGGGTCTCGGGCTCCGGGACGGGCACGGGTGCCTCGGCGACCGGGACAGAGTCGTCCTCTATGTCATCGCCGCCGAAGCCGAAGGAGAATGCTGAGGATGACATTTTATGTGAAGTGGGACGTGCCGTGGGGTTGCAGGAATTTTGTACGTACTGACAAGTGAGTGAGAGAACGACCTACCTACATACCTACCTAGGTACCTTGAGGTATGTACCTAGGTATCGAAATGTGGGGGCGACCTCGCAACAGAGCGGTACAAACCGCCGTCTCCTATTGGATACTCACCGAGGATGGACCAGACGGTAGGCGCTGGACCAAATGTCGTCGCAAAGATTGCGGGATTGCCACTGCACAGCGTTGTCTTGGCGAGAGCGAGGCGTATCAAGCTCAATGCAAGCTCGTGTTGTCGTCGAGGAGCTTCAATGGCCAGGCGGTTTGTGCCGGGCCAAAGACTGGTGCTTCGTTCAAAGCCGATCAATCCACCGTTGTCAGTACATATACATGCTTTGGCATCGAGCTATTGTTTACCAGACCAACTTGTTGGTATCAGTGCCTCGATTCTTCGCAAACACAAACACCAATCACAAACCGGAGGGCTTGTTAGCCGCAAACCGGCCAATGGCCGACAACACCAAGACCGAACACTCCGGAAGAGGCTTTCTGCAGCGTGGCATCCATCCAGGCAACAGATGTACACTACTGTGGAACCGTCTGTTGTTGTCTTTCCAATTCGATGCCCCTCTAGTCGTGCTGAATGCGAAGAACAAAAGAAACGATACGATAACGAAGCTTGCTGCGGCCCCGATAGGCTGCCCGGAAAGCCCCCCCCCGGCAATCGAGCGCTATCCCCAACGTGTATCTGACTGCGTCTTCCACGCGTGCTCTTTAGACTCCCACAACAGCATTGAGCTGACCAGCGGCTGTCTTGGCGCGCCATCATGTAAGCCATTGCCGACTAGGTCCAGAACCCAGTTGCAAATGTCTGCCAGACAGACAGACAGGATCGGGCAAGACAACACTCCCCCGCCACACACACACGCAAATTTTGAGACCTGGAGGGTCTTGTGCGTCCGAGGCTTCGTGCTCCGCAAGATCTCATGTCTCAGTGGTCAGCAAACGCGTAGCAATGCCCCTCCCGTCCCCCATCCTAGGTGCGTGGTCCCTAGCACGGCGCCGAATAGCTCCACGGCCGATGAATTCTTGGCCCGGCACTCGTGATTCCTGCACTCGGCGATCTGCACAATGAGGCACCGCGACTTGCCGTGGGTGCCCGTCAGCAGCTGGAACGCGAGCAACGAGGCTTCTTGGCAATGGCCAAGCCGCCGCAACACTATGGCCGCATCAACCTCCATTCCGAGACGACCTCCGTTCTGTTCTAACACACTACCTTGCTCTACAGGACCCGCGCCCGCTTCGTATGACCCCTCTACCAAAGCATACCGGTACTATGCCTAGTACTTTTACGGTCCACGGCTCCGGTTCCAGCCCTTCATCCTTCAGCACGACGAGGACCTTGATTCGCCACTCACCGTTCTTGGCCCCATGCTTCGGGCACCCCACGGCCTGACCTCTCGTCGTGGTTGGATGATTTACGACCTTACCCAGTCAGGACCGTTTTTTTTCTCTAATCGGACCTTGAACAAGCTAACAGAGGTGCAAATACGCCATTTTGTCAATTCTGCCGCTGGACTCATGGGCCAGCCTTGTTCCAGAGTCGTTTGGATAGGTGCAGCTACTCCATGTGCCGTTCCACTAGGTAGCCAAGACTTATCGACAAGGTATCGCGTGTCGTAAAGCAGCCAACAACGACGCCTGTGACCACTGACAGACCCCCTCCAACAACTCGCCCCCCTAATTTGTAAATTGACGGAACTCATGCTTATTGGAGCTTGTTGGTCTCACCTGCGCCTGTCTACGTGAGCTGGCTCTTTTCCTGTCACCATGAAGTCCACGCTTCCTGACGGGAAGGTGTGCATTACTGGCTCCCAGTCCGAGGTGAGGAGGAACGGCGGGGGACGTCGTGTTAGTCGTGTAGGTACCGTCAAACGCGGGGTTTGCCTATCGCCGGGGAGGAAAGCGCGATGTCTCCCAGGGTCGGTCCATGTCATTGGTCATTTGGAGCTTCTTCCTCTTTAGTCTGGTTGTCTCAGTATACTCTCGATTCCACTCTTCTTTGTCTTCATTGGCTGTTCTCCGTGACAAACATCCAACGCACCACAGCGTGCCTTAGACCACATTCGCCGATAGCTCCCTCGTCCGCAGCCGCCGCAACTCCACCACAGAAACAAAAGAAGTGCGTTTGTTCGGGGGAAGACTCCTTGCAGTGCAGCCGCTTGGTGGCGCCTTCATCAAGGGCCTTGGGCCCCCTCTGCAACCTTGGCCGAGATATAAACCACACCATTTCTCCTCGTCAAGCTCCATCTAGTCATCTACTACACAACGGCCTCACAATGACACGCCAACTCCCTCAGCTGTCTCGACATGTCGACGCTCAAGGCAGCGGATCCGGCCAAGCTACCAAAAGCAACGGCGCCTACACAATACGGGAGGCGCCATTCGCAACACCGCGGCCCGTTCGTATCATTGGGGTCGGCGCTGGAGCCAGCGGGATCAACCTGATCCGCACTCTCAGAAACACGCTCGATGCTTCGACACACGAGATTGTGGTCTACGAAAAGAACGAGGGCGTCGGGGGCACCTGGTTCGAGAACCGTTATCCGGGATGCAAGTGCGATGTGCCCAGCCACAACTATCAGTTCACCTGGAGGCCGAACCCGGCCTGGTCAAGCTTCTTCGCCCCCGCAGCCGAGATCGAGCAATACCTGTGCCAGATTTGCGACGACGAGAACCTGCGACCTCACATCAAGACCTCGCATCAGATCGTAGGGGCGGCTTGGTCCGAGTCCAAGGCCATGTGGGATTTACAGATCAGGAACCTCGCGACTGGTACCATCTTTGGAGACCATGCCGACTTTTTCATCGACGCAACCGGTATCTTGAAGTATGTATTGGCAATGCCGCGTGGCTGAAGATCGACATCTGACTGCTACAGCAAATGGAACTTTCCTGACGTGAAGGGCTTGTCCGACTTCAAGGGTACTTTGATCCACAGCGCAAACTGGCCCGAAGACTTCGACTACGCCAACAAGACGGTGGCCGTCATCGGAAACGGAGCCTCCGGTGTTCAGATTGTACCAGCCATTCGTCCCCGTGAGTTGCTCTGCTTCCCGTCAAGCTGATACACGAGGCTTACACCAGGCAGACGTCAAGAAACTACACCACATCATCCGCACGCCAACCCTGATCATACCGCCTCGGGTAACAACGATGAAGATGGGTCCTTCGGCCTCTGTCCTGGAACACATCGAGATGGACGAACAAGAGCGCTTTTCGGCGGCGACAATCGCCAAGTTCCAGAACGACCCGGTCTTTTACGAAAAGTTCGCGCAGACCCTCGAGCTGGATTCAAACATCAAGTTTGCCATTTCTCTCATCGCCGGCAGCCCTCAACAGGCGTGGGCACTGGGTAAGACGAAGGAATTCATGACGGCGATGCTAGGCGGGAACAAGAAGCTCTGCAAGCAACTGATACCCGACTTCCCCCTGGGATGCAAGCGGCTCACTCCAGCGCCGGGATATCTCGAGTCTTTTCACGACCCCAAGGTCTCTCTCCACGACGACGCCATCAATAGCTTCGTTCCCGGGGGGGTAGAGCTGGCGAACGGCGAGGTCCTCGAGGTCGATGCCATCATCTGCGCCACAGGCTTTGATTCTTCGTTCCGCCCTGCCTTCCCCCTTGTTGGTCGGCACGGCAACTTGCAGGACGTCTGGTCCGAGCAAACACCGAAGGCATACATGTCCCTCGCTGTTGCAGGCCTTCCCAACTACTTCAGTAAGTCGGGACACGTCGCCGCTCACTCATTGACGTAATGCTGACCATGGGGCCCGTAGAGTTCTTGGGCCCCAACGCCCCGATTGCACAAGGCGACGTTCTCACACTCAGCGAGCACATTGCCACCTACATTGCCAACGCGATCCGCAAGTGCCAGACGGAGGGTATCCGTTCGATTGTCCCGTCGGAAGCCGCCGTCGAGGACTACTTTGAGCACACCACCACCTACATGCCGCGGACGGTCTTCGCGGGAGGTTGCAGGTCCTGGTACAAGCAGGGCGAGGTCGACGGCCCCGTGACAGCTCTGTACCCTGGCAGCCGGGCTCACTTCATCCGCCTGCTGGAGCACTTCAGGGGCGAAGATTGGGAGTACACGTACGAGAACGCGAGGCAGAACCGGTTCGCATACTTGGGCAACGGATTCACCGCGCCGGAGATGGCGATGCTCAAGGCTGGAGCGCCGGGTTCGTGAGGCGAACGCCGCAGGGGGGGGAGCATGGCTCAATATGGATGGCGTAATGCGACCTTGTACTAGGCAAGGAGGGGCGGGGGGTTAGACAACTAGAATCATTCTGGGTGGTCTGCAGGCGTTGATTTGGGCTAGAAATTATTGAATCTAGGCATGACGAACATGAAGTTGTCATCCAATGAGTCCGATCCAGGCACCAGTGGTGGCGTGTAAACCGGCGCTTGGCCGACTGCAGTCTGCAATCGACCTTGGAGACCCCCGTTAAGTGTTCGCGTTGTCTTGATTCCTGAACTGAGACCTCTAGAAGCCGCAGCATGCGGGAGTCGTCTGATGTTTCTGTTGCTAAGCCACTGAGCGGCGGGATCTAGGCGACTTGGCGCAGCACGTCGCCATGCGGCTTGGTGCTCTGCGCCATGATAAGACGACGCCAGTGGCGGACTTAACGCGTGGCAGGAGAGGAGGCTTGGTTTGAGTGGAAATGGCGTTGTTCAAGGGGTGCCTTTCTTTCTCGGGAGGAAATGCATGTCTTGGACTCTGGAGAGGTTGGTGGGTTGGTGTTTACTGGTGTCAGAGCGACGGCAATCCGGCCCGTCCGTGGGGCTAGAACCACCGCATGGGAGGGCCCTGGTATAAGGGAGGACGGGCATGAAAGCGCATAGCTACGTGAAAGGAGCGGCGCTTCTGAATGGCATGTGTGTCCCGGGCGTATAAGATTAATTGGATACCTCACACATCTGAACGCGGATCGCAGATCACGGATCTCGTAAGCGCGCTTGCTCTTCCTGTTAGTAAACTGCTTCCCAATTATCTAACCTACCTAAACAGAGAGATTGGTGATTTGGTAGGTGCCTAACGAAGCTTCTCCTCGGGGCTCGTCGTCAACGGCACCCGCCGCGCAAATGTTGTCGTTCGAACCCACCCGGGTGATTTACGATTGATTTCGCCCGGGGCAAGGTGGGCATATACCTAACTATGTGTCCCCTCCAAAGTGGTGGTGTTGCTAGCGGTGCCCAAAAGCCTCCTCGAGTCGTTCTTGACATCTACGAGAGTTGCTTTCGCAATGTTGATCGGGTAACACTTCCGCCATGGCTATGTCTAGATGGGTCGGTGCAAGACGAAGGGGCGTGTTACGGATTAACCTAGGTATGTTACCAGGTCTATATGTACGTTCATGATCACTACTTGTGCAAATACCATTGCCAAGGCCTGTCACTGTGAATTCTTCCTTTTTGTCAGATATGAAGCACAGAACATGGTTCGGAAAGCGAAAGGCCATGATGGAGTGTTCTTTGCATTCGGATTTTCAAAAGGCGGCTTTTTGATGTACTGCCTGCTTGATGAAGTTGAAAGGGGCCCTGAGGAGGGCATTCAGAAAGTCTGATGTGATTCCCCAGAGCGACATAGATAGATTAAAAAAAAAAAAAGACTGAGATAGAGGAAGAGAATAATGTGATAATGAGCTGGGTCAAGAGCTCGCCGGATCATTGAAGTTCGCTATGAGGATTGCAGTGATGATGAAAAGAGGTGGTGGGATAGCGTGTCTCCTGACGAATGGATGGTCTCCGCATATACCGCCCGCCCCCCGTAGCGCCAATACGTTTGTAGCGGTCCGACCCGCCCCGTGGCGGCCGGCGCTTACGGGTACCTAAACACTGTGTTTAGCTGCTCGTCACAATAACCTGCCCTTGTAAACGTTGAAGAACAAACATCCTCTACGACATTAGGTCGCAAGTGCGACAAATTCACAACATCTCCAGCATTTTCGACTGCCACACTGCGCCGCCAACATCGCCTTGGAGCCCTCGCCTCCATGAGGTATAAAATAAAATACCCCCTCCCCCTCTTGCCCCCGTTAGACCGGGGTCTGCGGGCAGGCAGACTGTGCGGATAATCCAGTTGGCCGTCCCCTCGCCCCCCCCCCCCCCCCCCGAGGCGCACAAGCAGGGCGGCAGATCCGTCCCGTCGGGTCTGAACAGGCTCTGGGAGTGGCTACGAAGTTCACATAGCCAACACTCAACCACTTGATGAAACACAAGGATGCTGCTTTCCCGGAGCTGGCAACCAAGAAGGGACATGGCAAGCTTGTTCTGTGGCGGTGACCCCCTTCGTCCCCTGGCCAGTGATGGGCGCTTATCAGGGATCGTGCATTAGGCGGACTACTGAACAGGCCACCGACGGCCTTGATGCCTCCATTGGAGGGTCGAGTGCGACAACGTCTGTTGGTTGGGCTCGTTGAAGAAGCCCTTCAATCCAGTTCCTTTCCCGTTCGCACTGGTCTTGCGTGTCCCTCCTTTCAATACCGAGTCTTGTCATACCTACCATTCACACGTTGTCTATCTAGTCTGCCTAGATGATCGTTGGAATCGTTTCCCTGAATGTTGTTTAAGACTGGCGTCCAACGTCTACCGATACTTCAGACTCTTTGTCTAGTTAGGCCCCTTCTTCCACTTCGATATCGACTTTGTAGTAGCAAATAACCTGTTTTTGCGATGGACGACGAACCAGTATACCTGCTATGTCTTGGTATGTCTCCTGGCCACGATGATGACTGTACAACGAAGAGGGTGCCACGACGGAGCAGTGCTGTTGCCCTATTCTCCTTTCTTCTTTGATTCATTTCCCCATGTTATTTACCATATGTTTCACTGATCCTTCTGACACTCTGTCATATTGTTCTTCATCTATCAATATAATGTTAAGATTGTACGAAGGTGCTTCGATAGCGATGGTCAACTAACACAACGTAGATGGTGGAGGAATCAGGGGAATATCGGAACTCGTCATACTGCACGAGATTATGAAACGGCTCAAAGAAGTGGCTGGCCTTCAGGAAGAGCCTAGGCCGCGGGACTATTTCCACTTGATAGGTGGCACAAGTACCGGAGGGTTAGTCAACCATACCAACAGATCACTGGGGTTAAAGAGGAACGCCGCTGACAGCCAGCCGACATATGAAGCCTGATTGCCATCATGCTTGGCCGTATGGGCATGACAGCTATGGAAGCCATCGATTGCTACGAAAAATTCGCAAAAAAGGTGTTTCGCTGGAAAAACCGTCGTTTCGACATGACATTCAGAGAGGAAACGCTCGAAAAACTCATTCGGGACATCGTGGCACAAAGAAAGCTTGAGAAGACCGTTATGCTCGAAACCGGCAGGGAAAAGGGCCTTACCTTCGTCTGCGCCGCCACTTATAAGAACTACACTCCTTACCTCTTCCGGACGTATCGAGGAAACAGCAGCCTATCCGGCCCAGCCGCTGATGCGCCTGTGACCACGATTCCAACACATAACCATGCCCACAATGTCGAGATATGGGAAGCTGCTCGGGCAACAACCGCAGCACCGACATTCTTCCATCCCGTCACCATCAAAATCGAAGCGGAAAGAGACGACTACGTGGACGGGGCTGTGAGGTTCAACAATCCCGCCGGCCTTGTGCTCAACGAGGCCGAATCTCAGTTTGGCCCCGGACGAAAGCTGGGGTTTCTCTTGAGCTTGGGAACCGGACTTAAAACCACGGACACCTTCGTTCCGAACGTGGAAAAAGCGGCGGGAAGCACCGAGCCTGTGGGAAAGAAGAGCGGCGCCCTGTTCTCGAGAGGCTTCTTCAAGGTGCTCACACATGCGAAGCAATCCATGACCGACCCAGAGCCGGCGCACCACGCGCTGAAAGAGCGGTTCCGCGGCACGCCTTACGCCTATTTCAGATTCAACCTGGACCGCGGCGTCGCGGGTGTCAAGCTTCACAAGTACAAGAAGATGAAGGCGCTGCGAGCGGCCACCGAAGAGTATCTGCGGGACGTTCAGGTATCCGCGGATATCGATAAACTTGTGAGCATGTTGCACAAGAACGAAGGTGTCAACATGCCTCTAGACGCCGCGTGTAAGTGTGTTCTTTGGATTGATAATGCTCTTCCTCTGACATCAACCAGGTCGCGCGGTTTCCTACGAGGCGTCGAAGCAGGCCATCGCCAGGGAGGTTCGGGACAGAAGCATCGCCAGTCCCCAATTCACTGGTAGAACAGACATCCTCGAGAAGATGGACCGCCACTTCTGCCAGCGCACACAGCCATCACCAAGGAGATATCTTAGAATTTGGGGTATGGGCGGTGTCGGTAAGACGCAAATTGCACTGAAGTTTAGGGACTTGTATGGATCACGGTATGTGCTCATTCCGTTTGTTCTCTTACCCCTTCCGTGAGGTTTGCTAATTTGACACTAATTGTCGCAGATTTGCCCGGGTCTTTTGGATCAACGCCGCCACCGAGGACTCCATCTACGAGACCTTCAGGGTTGTTACAGCCGAACTGTTTGGAGGGGAACCAACCCAACCAGACATCAGGCGTGTGCTCCAATGGCTGGAGCGCAATACAAAGGAGGAGTGGCTCCTGGTTTTCGACAACAATGATTTAATCGACATCAGCAAGTATGTTCCGCCAGGAAACGCTGGGAACATCCTATTCACCAGCAGTCACAACGACGTCTCACCCAACCTAGACGGGGACCAGACTCTGGCCATTGAAACCATGAAAGAGGATGACGCTTTAGCTCTATTGTATAGAGCATCGAAGAGGCAGAAGCAGGCTTTCGATGCGCGTGACGAAAAACACGGCAAAGATATCGTTCGGGAGTTGGGATATCTCCCGCTGGCCATCGATCAGGCCGGCTCGTACGTGCATAACCAAGATTGCTCGCTTATGACGTATTTACATGACTTTCAATCCCGGCGGAATGACATCCTGGGAGATCCTCTCTACCGGGGGGCTTTCAAAGCCAACCCGGCCGTCTACGGTACATTTGAACTTTCCTACGAGGCACTCGAGAAGCGTTCGAAAGAAAACACGTCAACGGGACGGGCTGCGAGGAATGCGCTTCGAATCCTAAATGTCTTTTGCTTCTACAACAACGAAAACATCCCAGGTGAGATCATCAGCCGGGCGGCCACGAATAGGAAGACCGACAGAGAAGCGCTGGGGGATGCGGAAAGCCTAGCCCCCTTGGCGCTCTTCGACCTCAGGGACGACGAGTCCTGGAACGACAGAAACTACTCAGATGGCATCTCCCTTTTGAGGAGCTACTCGCTCATAAAAAGGTCTGTGGCTCACGGCGACTGCCACTCGATGCACGTCCTGGTCCATTCGTGGGCTCGCGACCGGATGCACGCGGATGTGCTCAAGTTCCAGCGCCAGGCAGCTCGCTCCATTGTTTTCGACTGCTTCCACCAAAACTTCAAGTTCGAAGACGAGAGGTTCCTCGTTCAGCTGCTGCCACATATCAAGGCCTGTCTTGGCCACGAAGGCCTCGAGGACGTGGACTGGTTTAAAAGAACCAGACAAGACAGCAAGTATGCCAGGCTCCTGAGCGCGGTGGGGATGTGGCGAGAAGCCTTGATGGCTCTCGAGGGCATCGTGGCAGAGAGGCGTGAGAACCTCACACACGACAACTGGCTGATTGCCGCCGCCCTCTGGGACCTTGGCAAGATGCACAAGTCGTGTGGGAATCTTGGCCTGGCAGAAGAGACCTTGTTGGAGAGCACGAACCTGTTGAAGGACTGCAACGAGAAGGGATGGGCAAGCAGAGTGGTCCTTGACATGGGCATCGACCTCGCCGAAGTGTATATCCAGAAGGCGGAGCTGGGGACGGCCCAGAGTATGCTCACATGGATCGCGGAGCTAGAAGAAGAGAAGGGCGGCAAAAGCCCGCAGCTTCGCCGTGCGGTGGCGGCGCTGGCAACAACGATGCAGCTGGCGGGCCATATCGACAAGGCTGAGAGCCTAGAGGCAACGTCGTTGGCGTGGTGTAGGGAGAACCCCGAAATCGGAGAGGGCCACCGGGCGACCATGAGGGCGATCAGCAACATCGCGACGCTGAGGTCTGCCAAGGGGCAACACGAGTCGGCGGATGAAATGTGGCGGCACGTGCTCGATGTCGACGAGCGGTTCAGAGGTAAGGAGCACCCTATCACGCTGCAGTCGAAGCGGAACGTGGCCATCGGGTGCGTCAAGTTGGACAAGCTCGAAGAGGCCGAGGCATTGCTCCGGGAAGTGCTGGACGTTGGTGAAAGGGTACTGTGGCGGGAGCACCCCGACATGCTCGTGGTGTTGGAGCATCTCGCCGGCGTGCTGTACTTGACAGGAGAAGTGCACGAGGCCCTGGAGCTGCAACAGGAATGCCTGGATGGAAGAGTCCACGGGCTGGGGGAAGATCACCCCCTGACTGTCAAGACCAGCGAAGGGCTCGAGAAGATGAGGGTGGGCGCCGTCATACCCGTCGCGGAGCAGATCCTTTGGCAGAGCGACGGGGTTTTGCTACCAGGCGACGGTAATGTGGCTTTGCAGGGCATGAACGATAGGTTTCTTTATTGATGGAGAAGAGGATTTTCTATCGAATTGCATCTACCTGGCATGTTATGTCGTTGTACGTAGAGAGTAGGGGGTTCATAGATTGCGAGTGTCACAGCTGGTCTTCCACCATCGGCGATGTCCACTGCTCGCCTCCATGTGCGAATACCACAGGAGAGATACAACAGTGCCAATAGCCCATCATGTCAACACTGTGTGGGCCACCAACGCGACTTCACTTGGGAAAATAGTGAAATAAGCGTCATTCAATGTCGTGGTCTTGACAGTCTTCAGCGGCCAAACGGATTCGAAAAGTGAATCAAAAGACCGTCCCCTGCCTTTAATGTCATAACACGCCTTCATACCCCAGCAACTAGAAACCCTTCAGCACCAATCCCTCCTCCCCCTAAAACAACCAAACAACGCTTTCCATCTTGACATCCAGAGGTCGTTGCCAATGCGGTCATCATCGGTCATGAGAATGGCCTCGGCCTCCGTGCCTAAGGGGAATGGCCTACGCCCCGCACCGATGGCTCTCCTGCCGCCTATCCCGTTGTATCGCCGCCTCCTCCGCGCCCACCGCAAGTTCTTGCCTTCCGAGATGCGGGTGCTGGGCGACGAGTACATCAAGGCCGAGTTCCGCGCCCACCGCAACGTCGACAACCCGGCGCATCTGGTTAGACTCACCCATGGCCCTCCCTCCCTGTTCGCTTTGATTGAATCGCTCTCTCGCATTTTCATCCTATCCTCGTTTCGCATCGCTTGCGACGACCGGTTCCTTTCGGTTTCCAAAAAAAAAAAAAAAGTAGTCAAGACGTTGCTACTGACACTTTGCATAGATCGGCTTCCTGACGGAGTGGCAGCTCTACGCTCAGAAGATTGAGGGTGACGAGTGGCGTGGGGAGAAGATCGATCCCGGCAAGGTCGCCAAGATGAGTGGCAAGTCTCCCCTTCCATGCTTCAGCCTAACTCAACTAGTCAGGTGAGCGCGGCTAACGGTGCGGGCTACAGATGAGCAGATCGGGCAGTTGTACGAGTTGATGAAGGCAATTCGCGAGAGGCGCGAGCGGGGCGAGCAAGAAGAAGAAGAAGAAGAAGAAGAAGAAGAAGAAGAAGAAGAAGAAGAAGAAGAAGAGCCATGATGATCCAATATCGAGCATCGCCCTGAAGCCTTTGGTATCCAACCCGAATCAGGCACCCCGGACCATCATTGCTGAAGAGTATGAGTTTAAGATTGGGCGGTAAGCCGGACGGAAGTTGCCCAAGGGTATATAGAGACACCTCGCAGGCAAAATGTATAGTACAGACGAGGAAAATTGCCCGATTACACATGTACAATTTCATGAACACGTCTAGCTAGAATGCAAAAACCCTCAGAGCCATCTAAACTACATTCTCGTCTATACTCGCCACCTATGCACCACCCTCCAGCGCCTCTATAATCCAGTTGGCCTGGATGACGCTCACTTTCTTGGCATAGTTTTTTTGCGTAAAGACGTGTTCGAGGAACATAATGGCCTCCTTCTTTTGCCCGTGCAAGACACTTGACGGGTGGATCGCCACAACATGCTTGCCCTGAGACGTCACGTAGCTTGCGTCTGGCGCCAAGACGGCCGTCTTGGAGACGAAGCCGCGGATGAAGCACTTGAGCAGGGCCTCGGCCTGCTCGGGAGCCAAAGGGGTAAAGAGCTGGGGGTCTGGCGGCGGGGCTTCCGAGAGCAAGCCTTCCTTGAGACAGAGGCTGCGGAGTTGCTTGCGGATGTTGAGGGCTGTCTTCATGTTGCGGATATTGACCTTTCTCTGCTTGCACCATTGAATCCGGTCGGCGTTCTCGGCGGCGTATCGCTGCATCGTGGTGAGGTAGGTTAGGATATCGCCCTCGCGACGGTACAGTTCCTTGCGAAGCTCCTCAATCTCCTCGCGCTGTTCTTCGGACTGGAGCTGATGGAAAATGTCGTCGCCCGAGGTAATACAGGCAATCACATCGATTGCTTCGAGTACGCAGTCGAATTCGGGCTTGGCTGAGGCAAGAAGAACCGCACCGAAGGGTGCTGATATGGGGAAACCGGCCATCTTGCGGCCTGCTTCAGTAATCGTGCCGTCGTCTGCGAGCGCGCCGAGGCCATGGAGGCTGACCAGCGCCCGTTCAATTGCATCGATATCAGGGGTGTCCATCAGAGGAAACCCGAGGATATCATCAATTCCTCTGGCCTTCATTGTCAGGACAGCCCCGAGGACATCGATTCTCAGGATCTCCGGAAGGTCGGTTTCTTCCAAAGAGCCAAACGTGCTTTCGGTGTATAACCTGAAACATTTGCCAGGCCCTTCACGGCCGGCACGACCCGTCCTCTGGATTGCGGATGACTTGGAAATCGGTTTGGCCAGGAGTGACTCCATGCCGAGACGCGCACGAAATTGCTTGACCTTGGCCTTACCACCGTCCACCACGTACCGCACGCCAGGAACTGTGACGGACGTTTCGGCGATATTTGTTGCCAACACAATCTTTCTGGTAAACCCTCCCTTGACAGGCTGGAAAGCTGCGTGCTGGCCTTCCATCGATAGCTGACCAAATAGAGGGAGGACCTTGATCTTCGGGACGTTGGAAGCCAATGTTGCCGCGTACTCCTCAATGAGCGACTGCGCAGATTCAATCTCCTCCTGACCAGTCAGGAAGGCCAGAATGTCACCTGGCAACGGCTCTTCTGTGTGGATCTTGAAAATGGTCTGCAAAAGAGATTCCTGTATATCCGGCACAGGCTTGGGTGCGTGTATCGTCTTGACCGGGTACTGGCGGCCCTGGATCTTGAGGACATCAACGGAGCTAGGCTTGTCGCCCTCGACCTCCGCAACACTGCTGCCATGCGCAGTGTTGAAAAACCCCTGAATCCGTTCAACGTCGGCAGTAGCACTCATGACGACAATTTTGAGAGGGATGCCGCCACGGCCCTTCCGATCGCTCAGGAGAATCTGCTTGAGGAAACCGGACACCAAGTCGACGTCGACACTTCTCTCGTGGATTTCGTCGACGACTACCGCGCTGTACTGTTTCAGACTCGGGTCCCGCAGAAGCTCCTGTAGAAGCATACCCTCAGTGAGGAACTTGATCTTCGTCCCCTTGGGTACTTGATGGTCGAAACGAACCGAGTAACCAACCATGCCCTCGCGACTCTCGCCGAGCGGCGTCCCGGCTTCGCGCGAGACTCGATGGGCCAAAGTCGTCGCGGCAACTCGTCGGGGCTGCGTGACGGCGATCATGCCGCCGACGCTGGCCTCTCGTCCGTCAATGTTGACCAACTGCCTCCTACACCACAGTTCCCTCACCAGGAACTGGGGTACCTGGGTACTTTTACCGGAACCGGTCTCACCAACGAGAAGTAGGACGTCTTTTTGTCGCATCCGGGCCTGGATGTCCTCGCGGTGAGCCCAGATAGGCAGTTTCTGCCGGATTTTCAACAAAGCCGGGTCTTCCCTCCATCTTGGCCCTCGGTCTGATCTCGACCTGCCCTTGTCGTACGGCCTTTTTGACTGGTGCTTGATGAAGGATGGCGCTGTGGATTCCGAATTCTTCTCATTCTCCGTTGTAGACGTTGATGCCTCATTTGCTGTCTTTTCGGGTTCCTGTTCTGATGCTTGTTCTTGCTTGACCACCTTCTCCTTCTTGGCGGGAGGGTTAAGGTAGCCCTCGAGAGATATTACTTTGTTGCCGACTTTGATAACGTTTTTGCTGTTGAGCTTCCGCTTCTTGGCCGCACGTTCGCCATCGGGTGTGGGCGACATGATGAAATTCTCGACGAGTCTCACTGCCGCTTGTAGTTGAAGGGCCAGGCAGAATGACAACTGGATGTCAGAATTTTTGAGGGTCACACCCATCGGACTCTAAGACCTGAAGGGTTCCTGATTGGGCATCGGCCCCGCATTTCCACAGGGCAGCTGCACTGTGCAACGCTCCTGCAGCTGCAGCTCGAGGTGGATTCCTCGAGCTTCTTCCATTGCTTGGGTGCTTAAAACAGTCCTTAAATACCTAACGTATAACCGGGTGTTGGGGCGCGCTCTCTCACATGGTCACTTCCCTCTGATCTTATCTGCAGCTATTATGCCAGCGCGGAGTTCAGCCTTAAGCATCGTCTTGCGTTCTAATTACACGTGATACCACCCTCGATCATTTCCCCTCTCGCGCCCAAGCCTAAGCAAGCCATATTGTCAGGCTCCCACGGATAGCAGGTCCTCATTGAGGAAACTTACCCATCGTTCCCTCAGCTCAGCTGCAGAAATGGCGGACCGATACAAGCTTATCTATACCGTGCCAGGTTAGGGCAACATCTGAGAAGCTCAATCCGAGTATAAACGTGCTGACTGCTCCGAACGCATCGACAGCCTCTCACTTGGTCACGACCAAAGAAGCTGTATTCAAGACAGGTGCAGGGGTCTACGACGAGGGCAAGTATGTTCAGGTTGCTTTCGAACTAACTGGCCAGGGTCAGTTCATGCCTGTCGCAGCAGCGGGGGCGGATCCCCATACCGGCGCCGTCGACCAGCTTGAGCGGGTGCTCGAATACCGTGTCGAGATTCTCTGCGTTGGGCGACACGTTGCCAAAGCTGCGGTCGATGCTTTGAAAAGGTACGGACGGCCAGGTTCTTGTCAAGAAAAATGCACATCCAAGCTAAAGTGACGACAGCGCCCACCCATATGAGGTTCCGGCGTACGAGGTATACAAGTTGGAAGACTTCTGATTGAGTTATACCGTCCTTCCTTGCATACCAAGGGAGGCACCGGTCTACAGGCCACTCACAATCCTACCAATTCATGATTCCATACTTCAAACCTGAAAAGAAGCCAGTCCTCCCGATCCGTAATCCAGTGAATGTGGCCTTGTACCGCTTACCTGATGCGGTTTAGGCGCTCTCGATTCATTCTAACTCCGTCATCGACAGCATCGCTCTGTAGACAAGGTTAAAAGTCTCTTCAAGCCATACACTGTAAGAACAAGTAAACATACCTTTTCACCAATCTTATTGATCAAAATATTTTGTTGATCAACCTCCCTCATCTGAGCCCTGGCGAGACCGTTGAGACGTCCAACAGCACCACTAAGTTGATCAAGGCCATCATCAATTTGATCCTCTTGCCGTCGAGCGAGTTCGTTACCCTCGTCGTCACTATCGTCGAGATAATATTTGGACCGCTCGGCTGTGCTGGCCTTCGCCTTGGGCTGCGGCCGACCGGACAGAGTCAAGTCTTTGAAGCTCTCCTCCAGTCGTTGGTTGGACTTGAAAGCGTCATGTCTGGTCGCTTCGCGGGTCTCACGTTCCGCACGGTGTCGTTCGAGGACTGCTGCGTCGCGCTCCGCTGCACGCGACTTTGATGTGAATGGGTTACTGACGTGAACGGCGAACATACTCCTGTTGAGTGTTTTGAGCTCTTTTGCTCGGTCCTCTGCGACCTTGTTGTGGTTCGTCGCCATGTCGAGGTTCTTCTCCGTGTTGTGCAAGCGTTCGCCCTGCGCGCCCAATCGGGCGAGGGTTGCACGACCGGTCTCTTCCGCCTGCATAGCGGCTTGCAGAGCTCTGTTGACGGTCTGAACAGACTCTCCTCTGACATCGCTGATCTGCTGCTTGGTGGCGCGGTACTCCTCAGCCTCCTGCTCCTCGGCCGTGAGCTCACGAGGAGCTCCGTAGCCGCCATAACCTCCATCTTCTGGAGGGACGGCAGACTGGCCGTAACCCCCGGCCTGAGGCTTGTTCTGTTGTTGTCTGCCCTGCGCACCGCTGAAGAGCTCGTCGCGCACGGCGTCGGTATCGTTGCTGTTAGTCCGGCCCAAACCCCCATAACCGCCAGGGCCGCGGGCTCCAGCAGCAGCAGCGCCTGATCGCTGGTTCGAACCGTATGCATTTTGGTTGGTGTCGTATCGGTTCGCCCCGTAGCCGCTCGCAGCCCCGTACTTCTCAGCACCGTAACCGCCAGCAGCCGGAGGGGGAGCGCCGTATCCAGCGCCAGCTCGAGGACCGCCGGGGAGACCTCCAGGAGCACCGGCACCAGGTGCACCCGCTCGCGCCTGCTGGTAGGGCGTCATGCCGGCAAATTTGTTTCCATCCTGAGCGTAGGGGTCGTTACCGGCGGGGGCTTGGGCGTAAGGGTTTTCGCTACCTGAGGCCGAGGCCTTGCTCTTGCGACCGAAGAGAGCAGAGCGGCTGGTATCGTCGCCGTCGTCGGCGCCGCCCTTCTTGCCAAAACCGAACTTCTTCATAATTACACAAAACGTCGACAGGTGGTGTGAGAGCTGAGTTTGCGGTACAGGTCAAGTCAAGGGTACTGTCGTAATTCTAAAAAGACACCAAACGAAACGTGCCCATACAGAGTTTGGTCGAGAAGCAGGAGGAACAAAAGTAAAAAGGAGAGAAGATCAAGAGAGAAAGGGACGACGACACGGTAGCAGAGCGGTCGCAGATGCAGACGTAGCGGGACAGGCTAGCTTTCCCCAGCGGGCGGGTGTGTGCAGGGGGGGGAGGGGGTGGTCAAGTAGCAGCTTGATGTGGCAAAATCGGGCCTGTCTTGGGTGTGTTTCGAAGGCAAGCGGGTGCGGTGCCCCTCAGGGTCTAAGCCATAAAGCATTCGTCAGGGCCTGATGGTTTAGACCTGAGTGAGGGATTGGGTTTGGGCTGCGGGTCAGCGACCCCTAAGCGCGGCGGTGGAACACGCAGTCGACCTACTGGATCCGGGTTCAGCAAAACCACTGCCGTTCAGCGCCGTGATGGCGGGGAGTCTTTTTATGGCGCACAAGTGAGCTGGGCAATGATGGCCATGAGCCTATGGATGCCTTGGTGCTTAGCTCAGCCTCAACTCTAGCGCTGAAAGCTTCGTGTTTTTCTTGTACTCTGCAGCCGCTTCCGAGTGTCTTGTCTTATCCGCAACCAAATTCCAACGTCAGAAGGAGCGGCAGGCATGCTTTCTGCAGTGGTGCTCAGTGTACTGTACCTGTGCTCCTCTCGGACCATGCATTATGCACAGTCCGGATTGTTCAGTATCGGCCCGTCCGGCATGGGTGCTGTGGCTCCGCCAGTTCGTGTCGATGAAGAGGAGATGGGGAGATCGGCAAGGCCTGCTTTTCGAATTTAGAGAGTGCAGCACCAGG
The DNA here is from genome assembly GCA_016618095.1 of Colletotrichum echinochloae. NCBI lineage: Eukaryota > Fungi > Ascomycota > Sordariomycetes > Glomerellales > Glomerellaceae > Colletotrichum > Colletotrichum echinochloae. Next base: position 5,108,928 of record JADEZT010000003.1, on the reverse strand, counting down.
CCAGTGCAAGCAGTCTCATCCGTTGGTCTCACAAGAACATGAGAGCCAGAACTCCATACCTGGCTGGCGAGTAGCTAAGTAGCTGTAGCGACAAAAGACCCTGGGTGCGTGTAGTTGTGCCTCGGTACCGTGGCCGACCCTGAAAAGCCTCAGTGCTTGCAGTCTGCAGTGACAGCGACGACTACCTACTTAGGTAGGTAGGTACTGTAGTCTGTAGGTACCTGGCTGCCTGGGTACCTAGGTGGGTATCCAAGTGGGACCAGCACTCTTTAGCGAGACAGAGCAAAATAGGCCAACAAGATAGCCAGCCAGCCAACCTCGGAAATTGGGGCTTGAAGGGGGTTCATCATACCTGAGGTACTTGATGGATCTGGAGAGTATCTACCGTGAAGGCAGAAGCGAGTCTCCTTTCATGAAGTTCATCTCAAGGCCTTTCTTCCAATTGCTGTGTAGTAATTACGATCCGTATCCGTCCTCCACAAATTACTCCACCACCTATCTACCTACCTACCTAGGTACATAGGGCGATAAAGGTGTCAAAGTGGGCGCAATATGCCGGCAACTGGCACGGACCTCCCCGCCCATTAGGCCAGATAAGGCAAGGTCTACAGCGAAATATCAGCTGCATCGCTGGGATAGATTTTGCTACCTAAATAACTAAAATCTAATAGCACATGTATTTAGATCCTAAGGCAATACTATAGTTAGAAATATATAGGGAATCCCCTAGGAAATAGATATATAATTATATGTTTATATAAGTAATTAACTAAAGATTATTACTATAATTATATACTTTAATAATTAATAATTTAAATTATAAGTATTAATTAATACTATTTAAAATACTTTATGATATATGTATAATATATATACTTTTATATATTATAAATAACTAAAAGCTTATTAAAAATACCTAACTAAAAAGCTATATAAATTAACTAGCTTAGTATTAATAATTAAAGTAAAAGGCTTATCATTAAAAATATATAAAAAGTAATTAACTTATTAAATAATAATACTTATTATATTACTATAAATAGCCTTTTAAAGCCTTTTACTTACCTATTACTAGAATAATTCTCTATTATAAAATAAAGTAATATTACTAAGTAAATCTAAAAAAATATAATTAAAAAAAGAAAGCTCTATAAGTAAAGTATTTAAATACTAAAGTATTATAAATTACCTATTTAAATAAGGATAACCTTAAGTAATATAAGATATTAAAGAAAAAGTATTAAATAAATAATAAGTAATATAAATAATAAGTAAAAGCTATTTATAATATCTCTAACTAAATCTAAGTAATTATTAACTTAATATTAATAATATAATGCTATAAGCTTACTAGCTCTATCTATAAATAAATAATAAGGCTAGAAGTTTATATAAGTATCTAATTATAAAATAATAAATAATAAACTATTATAAAATATAATAAGGTAATATATTAGGCTACTAATTATAAGATATTAAATATAAAAAATGTAGAGAAATAGGTATGAGAATAAGAAAATATAGTATTTTATAATATATATATTAAGTAGTTTACTACTATATACTTTGGTAAATAATACTTATCTCTTATAAAGGTATTAAAATATACCTTATTAATAATATAAGTAGATAGGTATAATAGTAATAAGAAAGATCTTATATTAAGTAGTAATATTACCTATTAAAAGGTTTTTTTTTAGATATTAGAGCTTATACTATTATAAAACTAGACTATTCTAAGGTAAAGACTACTTATAAGGTATTTAGCTTAGTTATTATAGCTACTACTAATAATACTATAGAAAGAGACTATATATAAAAGAAGCTATTAAGAGAGAGATATTATAATAACTATATTATTATAAGATACTCTCTTTATAATATATCTAAGTATAAATTAATAAGATAATAGTATATAAGTAAAATATATTTAAGATTTATATAGTAATTAAACTTAGATATCTCTAGGTATATTAAAAGATTACTTATAAAATAAAAACTAAAAGATAAGCTAAAAAAGAAAGATATATTAATAATATCTATATATACCTATTTAAATAAAATTACTAGAAATATTAATAATATTAGTAATACTAGTAGTACTACAGTAATATATATCTCTTAAGAAATAATAGTTATTAAAAGAAAAGTAATTAAAAAATAAAGAAGCTCTATCTATATAGTTAGTAATCTTTATAATATCTAACTATTTTCTTAAGAACTTTATTATATTTAACTTAGAAGTAATCTTTTATATTTTTTACTTATATTATTACTTTTTAATAAAAACCTTAGTAAAACTTAATAACTTTATCTAAGTTAAAGATATTATAATTCTAATAAAGAGATAAAGTAATATTCTTATCTATATAAAGTAAAGTAAGTAAAGAGTAAGACTTATACTTAAAACAGTTACTTACTATTTACTATTATTATATAACTTTATATTATATATAATACTAAAAATAAGAAATAATTAATAATAAGATAATAATCTTATTAATAACTATATATATATATAATAAATAATTACTTTATAATCTTTAATATAGATAAATTTATAAGCTAATAAGTTATTAAAGTAAGTATTATTTATAATACTATTAATATAAAGGTATTAGTAGTAATAAATATAGCTATAGAAACTCTAGTAGTAGTAAATAAGTTTATGGTTATGATACCTCTAGAGTTAAATTACTACTAGAGAAGTAGATTAATAAGAGCTAACTATTGGTATAACTATCTTAGCTACCTAGGTAGCTAGATATTATATAAGATAGTAATATAAGCTTATGGTATATAAATAAAAAAGAAAATACTAGAATTATCTATAATATTATATAAAGTATATATAATAAATAAGATATAATAATAAGTCTTATATTAATTATAAAAGTTGATTAACTATATAAATATAGGTAACTATATAATACTAGACTTTTACTTATTTAAATAAGATTATAATAAATATAAGTTAGCTTTACTACTTAGTAATTAAAAATCTAGCTTTATATAAGACTATTACCTATAATAATAGACTTCTAATACTATTAAAATAGCTTTAATAGACTTTATATAATTAATTAAAGTATATAAGTTAACTAAAGTATAGGTAATTAAGTATAATAATAAGATTACTATTACCTATCTATAAGTAAAGAAGGCTATAAAAAGAATAGAAATTCTATTTAAAGCTTTAGTATTAAATATATAAGTATAAAATAGTAATATAGAGAGAATTACTATAGTTATTAAGAAAAAGTCTATATAATAAAACTAAAGTTAAAACTACTAGTATTATTATAGCTAGAGATTCTAAAAGTAGTAATATACTTATATAACTATATACTAGCTGAGTCTTATAGCTAGAGATCTCTATATTAAATCTAGTATATAGTAAAAGGGTAGCTATTATTATTACTATACCTTAGCTATTTATAAGTCTTTAGCTACTATATATATAATAACTTCTAATACCTAACTTAGCTATAATTACCTTTAATACTTTAAAGTAAAAATATATATTAATTATCTAGTTAGGTATATATTAATAAACTAGTATTATATATATATATTAATAAGAAATAAGGTTATTACTTGTTATAATATAATGTTTAATAAAGATAGATATTGTTAGAGGCTATGAGGGGTAATAAGGTTAGAGATAAAAGATAAGAGATAAATAAGATATATATTGTTTTTAATATAATAGAAGAGCTTTCTGTTCACCTTATTGTCTAGCTAGATATAAGGGATATAAGGGGTTTATTTATACTTGTTTTCTATATATTCTAAGGATTTCTTAAATATTCTAGGTTGTTATCTAAAACACCTCAGTTATATAGTTTATAACTATATTCTTATAGGTTGTTTTCTAAAACATCTCGGTTATATAGTTTATAACTATATTCTTATAGGTTGTTTTCTAAAACATCTCGGTTATATAGTTCATAACTATATTCTTATACGTTATTTTCTAAAACATCTCGGTTATATAGTTTATAACTGTATTCTTATTTCCTAGATTTCTCCTTAGATAGATAGTTCTTGCTTAAGGAACTATTCTTTATATATAGATATCCTACGTATTTATAATATATAGGCGTTTTCTAAGTAAATATATAGTTATCAAGTATATACAGTATATACAGTACTATTAATACTGTGTTATATAATTCACTTTATTATTATATATACTATCTTTTTTATATAGATATAAGGTATTTAAACCTTAATATCTAATAGATATTTCTCTAAGAAAAAAGAAAAATAAGTAAATAAGTTAAGTAACATAAATAAAGCTATAATTAATAAATAGATTTATAAAGTAATTAAAAAGAACTTTATAGATATTACTAAGAGTAAGGATATTATAAAAAAAGATACTTTAGGAATTTAAAGATAAACTACTAGTAAAATACTAGAAGAAGTCTATAAATATATAAAGTTATACTTTATATTAATAATACTATTAGAATCTTTAAAAGCCTTTTTTATTATATTACTTATAAATATACTTAATATAAGAGAGTAAGAAGATTAGAAAGACTAAAATAAAGTCTATTATATTAACTATATCTTATAGTAAAAGAAAATATACCTATAAGAATCTTAAAAAGCTGTATTTATAGCTAGAACTATAAGTAATTCTTATTATAGTATATAAGTTACTTATATAGCTAGAAATATACCTTACTATAGTATATAAGACTAGTAAGTTACTTATATAATTAGAACTATTAATAACCCTTATTATAGGTTTTAAAATCTATTCTTAAAGTAAAATAACCTACCTAGTAAGTATATAAGCTAGCTCTCTTATAGTAGTAAAAAAGTAATTAATATGATAAGAGAGGACCTATCTAACTCTAGTAATAAAATAGTAATACCTTAAGATATAGTTATAAACATAGCTATAAGGCTAGCTATAAGGCTATACTAAAAAAGAATTACTAGGTTTACTTAAAGTATATACTAATCTAAAAAACTACCTATTTATAGAGAAATTTTAAAAGGCTAAGAAGGCTTATTTGTAGAGCTATAACCTTATAAATAGCTAGATTAAAGTTAGTATAGAAGAAGTTAATAATAATTAAAACTTAATTACTAATAAGTATATACCTATGAGCTAAATAAATATAAATTTCTTATAAAGTTTAAAGTATACCTTATTATATATAGTAATTAGTAACTAAAAGATATAATCCATAGTATATATATAATAATACTAATAAGGCTTTTTTTATTTTAATTAGTTATTATTATTATAGCTAAGTTAGACCTTAAATTACTTTAGTTTAATATAGTAAATATATTTATATATACTAATATAGATAAGATAGTATTTATAAGACTTTCTCTAATATATCTAAACTATAGTAACAGTAAGATTATTTACTTATAAAAAGCTCTTTATAGATTATAGTAATTACTACTACTATAGTAAAAGTATTTAAAAAAGAGACTTTAAGAACTTAGATTTATACTAGTAGCTAAAGAACTATACTACTAGTAAAAGAGAGCTATTACTTTCTTCTTTTATATTAATAATTATATCTTTATATTTTTAAAATCCTTATAATAAGAAGCTAATAAAGTAATTAAAGATATAAAAAGAGGTACTACTTAGAGAGTAGTAATAAAATATAACAGTTTCTTAATATAAAGATTCTTTATAACAGATAATAGTAAAAGATATATGTTGCGATGCTAGCCTATCGTTAGGATCTATTGGAGTTACCTACTAACTCCGATCCCACTGGTCACGTGAGACCGGTCTGAGCTTGTCCGCGGGCCTACCTACAGTAGCTACTTTTACTGCTAGCTTAACCTGGTAGCTCTCTTAATAGTTATACTTCTTTATGTATAATTAACCCTTTTTAAGACCTCTTATTTATTACCTACTAGTTATTACTAGACCTCTTTTACCTTGCTTACTAATACTAATTAGTAGTTAAACTACTATTATAAATACTATAGATCAGTAAGGCTAGTTAAGAAGAGGTAGAACTACTCTGAACCCTATAGTAGTAGTAAGATAGTTCTATGCTTTCTCCTATATAGATAAATAGCTTAGAATACTATTATAGCAGACTTATAGCACCCCTAAAAAGGGCACCATAAGTGTGTAAGCTTAATTTATATAAGTTAACTTTGTTATATTATGAGAAGCTATAACTCATAAGATACTGATTTTTTACTGAAAAATTATTAGATTGTAAGACTACAAAGTCCTATACTTTGCGTACTAAATAACTGTTAATAACCTACTATTAACTACCTTAATATAACCTTATTAACTTTACCTTTTTATTACTTTAACTTTAGACTTATAACTATTATTATAGTTACCTAAAAAGTAACTCTACTAGGCTATTAAATAACCTAATAGTCTAATAGGCCTATAGGAGTATAATAGACCCCCCTTTCCCTCCTCTAACTTCTATAATTTCTTTTTACTCCTTCTCTCTTTCTAACTCTCCTTTTTATACTCTTTTTCTTACTTAAAATATACCTCTAATTGCCCTTAAGTGACTGACGCTAAGGAAGCCTGCGTAAAGAAGGCTTTTTTTAATAAGCAGCAAGTGCTACGCGAGGAAGGCTCTTTTTAACAAGTAACAAGAGTTATAATGAGACCACGCAAAAGGCTCTTTTTAACAAGCAGCAAGTTCAGCACAAAGGAGGAAGGCCTATATTAACAGGCAATACTACCACCAAGTCATTAGTGAAGAAAGCAAGCAAGACCTTATTAACTAAGTAGTTACCTATACTACTAGTAGTAATCCCTCTAATATATGTATATGCCTTCTAGTTTGCTAGAAGAAATACCTATATTTAAGAGGTTATTAGGCTAATAGAGGGTAACTATAATAATATAAAAAGAAGTAACTACTATAGAGTATGCCTCTAAGGCTGCTAAAGAGTATGTAAGTAAGCGCGCAAGCAAGTATGTAACTAGCGTAGCATATAGGTATTATAAACCGATACCTAAGAGATACTATAAGTTTATTAACCTATTAGTTTAGAGTATTAAGTACTTAGATAAAATCTTAGAGGGCGGCCTACCCTCTAACTATATTAAATCACTAGATATAATTATCCTATATTACTTAACTAAGTATAAAGAGCAAGGCTACTATAGTAGAGACTTATGGTAATAAGTCTATAATAAATTTAAAGATTGGTCTAATGCAGATTTTAATACTACTTCAAGAGCAGTTATAACCACCTTCTATAACTTTATTATTAGCTATAGTATATATGTTATAAAAGAGCCTATTAAAAGTACTATTAATATAAGGTTAAAGAAGCTAGTTAATAACAAGCACTTCTCAAGGTTAGATAATAAGATAATATGTAAAATAGAGACTAAGTATAAGGTCTTTTATAACTACCTTAATAACCCAAACTTAATATAAAATATCAAATAAATCCTATAAGCCACTCTCTTACTATTAATTAATAAGGTATATAACAGTTATAAAAGTATAGACTTTTCACATAAGTCATGTAATAAGTTAGATTATTAACAACATACCTTATATAGTAACCCCTTATTTAAACCTCTCCTATTTAAAAGGTAAACTAATAAAACCTCCCTTATACCAAGTTTGCCTATAACTACTACCATAGTCAAGAGGCAGTTACCAAGCATAACTACTCTTCTAACTAACAAGCTAACCGCTTATTAATTAAGCAACCTCATCAAGCTATATTCAGATAATTTAATATTAAAATACAGTAGTAGTAACTATAAGACCCTTAACTTAAAGCTTCTAATTTTTTACAACCTCTATATAAGAGTTAGTATTTCTAGTAACTACTATAGGTCTACTATCTTGTTTATACTTATAGGCAGTATGTAAGAGTATTATACTAATAACCTCTATAACCATACTATTAGTTTTAATATACTTATAGTAAATATTAAATCATAGTTTAAAGGGGATAAAGTCTATTATATGTGTAATATAGAGTTATAAAGGCTTAGTTATAAGTAAGTTACTTATAAATTACCTAGTAAAATAAGAGTTAAAGTACTAGACTTACTTATTAAGAAAGTTATAAAGCTAGTTAGGGCTATAATACAGTAAGGTATACCTACTAATAGTAACTATTATAATACTTTACTTACTTGTTACTAGGGCATACCTAAGTACGCAGCTACCCTACTTAATCTACCCATAACTTATAACATACTTTGTACGTAGTTAAGAAATAGTGTGAGCAACGTAGTAGCTATACACGAGCAAAAGGTATAGTACTTTATGGAAGGACCGCCTGAGCTAGACCAGTAGTACTTTACTAACTGCTACTATAATAGCTAACGTAGCAGTCACCTACTACAACAAGAGTATAGTCCAAGGCCCTAAAGTAACCGCCTACAAAGCAGCGCATTTTAAGTAAAAAAGTACTTTATTTATAATAAAGAAGGATATTAGTTAATAACATACTTAAAAGAGAAAAGAGACGCCTCTCATAAGTAGCTCTAAAGGAGCTACTTTACTAAAAGATTTAAACAATACCTTCTTAACTATAAGAGCAAAAAGCCTAACTCTCTTAGTAATACAACCAATAACAAGTATATACTAGATAGTAGTAAAGAGCTCTTTAAGGATATAACTTTCTTTATATCTATAGTATTTTTTAATAAAGAAAGTATTAATAGCTAGAAGGTCTATATATAACTATATAACTAGGGTACTTTATATACTTTAATAAAAGAAGACCCTTTTATATAAGACCCTAGCTAAGAGTAAGGGTTAGGTAAAGTCTTTATACTTAATAACTAATACTCTGCTATAACCTTTTAGGGTATTATACTAGATACTAGGGCAGCCTAAGTATTAACCATAGGCTACTAACAATATACAGCCCTTTATAAGTACCTCAGCATAGAATTACTACTAGATATGAGCCGCGCTAGCAAAGCAAGTATTAAATTCAGCAGTAGTAATTTATTTAACTCTCTTAGAGCTATTGCTATACCTACCTCTATTTGCAAGCTTACTTTCTATATAATAACCTCTAGTACCCTATTTCTTTTATACCTTAAAGATATAGACTCTAATAGCGTATAATTTAATAACCTTACTAACATACTTATCAAGAGTATAACCATAGTACTAGTAGTATATAAATAGGGCTACCTATGGATGCTTTTAGAGTAGCTAGAGCATAGCATAGCATAACACTATCTTACTAATATAGAGCTATAGCAAATACATCACTAATTTAGTTACCTCTTAGTCTATTAACTATATAAAGTACTCTAGCAAGCTAGCTATATAATAGCAATCTCAAATATCAAAGAGATTAATAAATTTTACTAGTATTACTAGCTAAATTCAAAGGCTCCTAGAAGGTTTAAGTTTACCCTCTGTAATAACTATGACTTTAACTACAAGGTCTTTATTAATATAATATACTTAGATAGTAATAAACCAGTACTCTATATTATTAATAGCATAACCTCCTTTAATGCAGTGCGATTTTTATACTCTATTACTACAGAGCATATATAGGAAGTACTATATATATACTAGATTAATATATATCTCAGCTCTCTAGACTAGATTATTACAGACACTAGGCTAAATTTTCACGCAGCTAAATTTAAGCACGCCGCCCATACACTATCTATTAAGGTAAAAGAGGTCCCTATTAAGGCCTATTACAGTATCAGTAAGGTTAAATAGTACTATATAATACTATACTAAGTATATAAGATAGTCTATATAGAGTCAGAGGCTAAACCCAAAGTTACCCTATAACTCACTATAAAAGTAATTAATAATACTACAGGCCCTAACAGCCTTATCCCTATACTATTAGTCTTTAGTATATACCCTTATATTAATAATAACTTAGCCCTATTACCCTTAACCCTATAGCATACAGAAGCTATATAAAAGGCAATAGAGAAGATTTACAATATCTATATAAAAAGGCAGGTTAACAAGGTACTTATAATATATAACAGACCTAATACTATAACAAGCACAGCCCTCTCTCTATAATTACTTATTAGAGTATACTACTAAGGTAAAGGTTAGAGAGAACCCTACTAATTAACTACTAACAATAGTACTAGTAGCACTATTAAGACCCCACAGAGATTATACTAATTCCCTATCACTACTATCAAGCTATAGCACAACCTATCTAAGGCAGAGGACCCTATTAACCACGCATAACCCAGACTACTAGTAACTACCGCAGCAGAGGCACCTGTAAATACTCCAATTAAATGTAACTCTATTGTAGTCGCCGCGCAGCTGCTACTAGCAAGAAGAGGCCTAGGCTAACTAAGGAAGAATCCAGCTTGAATTTTCACTATAGAAGTTACACCTACAGTCCCTGCAATTGACTGCGTTTTTACTATAAAAGAGGATACTAACTACGTACTAGCAATTAAGCTATATAAGAAGGGTATAATAACCACGCCTAGCAAGCTATTTAAACAGTTAGATACTAGTAAAATCTAAGGACTTATAGACTGCAGCGTGTTTTTTATTATTAAATATAACAAGCAAAAGCATAGCAAGATATAGATTTTTAAGTTATAATTAGTATACAAGGTTAAGAGCAAAAACAAGCAGCCCTATAAGAAATTATAACTAGTTATCTAAGGTTATATAGATAATAGTAAAGCTATAATTTTAACCTAGTTACTAACTATCTAATAAATAGCCTAGTAAGTAATACTCTCTATTATACTGTTACTTTTATAATAGGGTTATATCCTCTAGTTATATAATATAACGTAAGCATATACCTAGTTAGTAACTAAATTAGTATGTACTATCCTTACCTAACTTCTCCTTAAAATTCACCATCTCTATATAATAGATATAATTATAGAGGTTAAACAGCCACTCTATAGCATACTAGAGGTAGGTACTTATTAGTAAGCTATATATAACAACTACTATAGAAAGAGCCTCTAGATAGATTTATTTACTTTTAACTCTTACCTACTTATTTTAGCGCCTAAAAACAACGACTTTGTGATAATAGGTATATAAACAGATAATACTATTAACCTTATAGATAAATCATTCTCTAACCGCAAAAACCGCGCGCTAAAAGAAGCCGCTTTTACAGCCAAACCCAAGCAACTTCTCAAAGTCAACAAGCCTATTACTTTTAACGGCGGCGTGTTAACTCTTAGCAACAATAGCAAGATAACCCTTTACTAAAAGGACCAAGGCAAGAAGCTATAATTGGTTGACCCCAGTGTGCCCAACGCGAAGCAGCAGTACGTCAAGCAGCGCGCCTGAGGCACGTATATCACCTCTATTTACTAACCAGAAGCAGCCTTTAACTATTTAATTACTGCCTAGCACCAGTTACCTAGCCTAGCTGAAATCAAGGACCTCAACTAGCAGGTTAAGTAGTAGATAGATAACCTCAACCGCAGGCTATGATTTTAACTACTAGATCTTACTAGTACTAAACTCTTTATATTTATTAATAGCTCTTTTATAAACAATAGCAATTTGATATCATAACTTAGCTTTATTATTATACTTGCTAATAAGTCTAGTAATAACAAAGAGTACCTATCCACTAGTGGAGATACCGCTTTTAACCTCACAAGCAACATCATCTATTTCAGCTCCACAAAGTACAAAAGAGTCACCTATAGCATACTTACCTCTAAGATATATACAATGGTTACTAGAGCTGACGTAGCCCACGCAATCAGAACTATGCTAGCAATAGTCTCTAACTACCTCAAGGTTCCTTAGATCCCCACAACCATATATACTAATTCATACTTACTATATAAGTGTTTAATAAAACTTAGCACTATAAAGAAAAAGCAACTTATAATAGATATTATAGCTCTTTAATAGTTATATAAACGCTATAAGATTTATAAGGTATAATAGATCTATAGTATAGATAACTTAGCTAATAGCTTTACAAAGTTATTACTAAACAAGGTACTAGAGGAGCTTATTAGTACTAGGTAGATAAAGATATAAATAAATAGATAGGTTTTACACACGTAATATATAGATATTACATCAGTAGTGAGAAGTTAAATACTTTGTGATTTAGATTTTTATTACATTTTTAAGCTTTTGAACCAAGGGCTAGCTAGTGACTATTTAGCTATAATAAAGAGTTGCTAGTATTGCAATGCTAGCCTATCGTCAGGATCTATCAGAGTTACCTGCTAACTCTGATCCTACCGGTCACGTGAGACCGGTCCGAGCTTGTCCGCGGGCCCACCCGCAGCAGCTACTTTTACTACTAGCTTAACCTAGCAGCCCTCTTAATAGTTACACTTCTTCACGTATAATTAACCCTTATTAAGACCCTTTATTCGTCACCCGCTGGTTATCACCAGACCCCTTTCGCCTTACTTACTAATACTATAACTATATTAATAATTAAAGTAGAGTTACTAGCTTTATTATAAGCTATAAAAGAGTTAATATTTATAAGTTAACTAATTACTAAACTTATAGTTAGTAATACTAACTTAATTATATAGCTAAAAGTTATAATATAATATAATAACTAATAGATAATTAGTTTAGTAACTAAGAAGTTAGTTTAATTATAGATATATCTTTACTATATAGATATATATTATTATTAGCTATATTAAGAGATTACTAATAGTTATATTAAAGTTATCTATATTCTATTAGTAAAGCTAATAGTAAATAAATTAATAAACGCTCTATTAAAGTAAAAATAGCTTATATTTCTCTAGTAATTAAATAATAATAACTAAACTATATAATTAACTTAAAATTATAAGAAAGAATTAACTAAGAATAAATTACTAATATAATTAAAGTAATAAGTATAATAGTAATAGATAATTTATTAGTATAACTCTAACTAAAATAGTTAACTTCTATAGTTATATTAGTTAGTAAAAGTAGATTATTATAAAGATATAACTAATATGTTTTAATATTATAACTTATTATTAATATAGTTAGGAAAACTTTAATTACTAATATCTTAGTAACTATATAATCTTTTTAGTTAATAATTTTATCTTCGGAATTACCTTAATTAAAGTAATAAGTAAATATAAAATCTAATTATAAAAGATCTCTATTTTATAATAAAAGATCTCTATTTTATAATAAAAGATCTCTATTTTATAATAAAAGAATAAAATAAAAAGGTAAAAGTATAGTTAAAACTATACTTTAAAGATAACTATATATAGACTTATAAAAGCTATATTAAATATAATAGTAAGTACCTTTAGATAGAACTAAGAGGTATCTTATAACTTTATTAATATAAAAGAACCTAATTTACTATAAATTTATATTATTAAGCTTAGATAGAAAAGAAAGAGTTAATAAGCTTTATAGATATAATTACTATTAAGTCTTTTTATCTCTACCTAGGTTTAAACTCTAAAGCTTTAATATAAGTTACTATTTTATATTATAATTATTTAATAAAGAGTAATACTATTAAATTATATATACTTTAGTTTTAATTATTCCTAATTAATTAATTACTTCTTTTTATAATAAGTAATTAATAAGTATAATAGATTTGTAAAGATATAATAAGTAGTTTTAAATACATAGTAATTATTATAAATTAATTAGATTAAGTCTAGTAATAGCTTTAATTTAAGAAAGTATATTAAAGTTAGTATAATATATCAGTAATTAATATAGACCTCTTTATCTATTAGGTTAGATAAGGTAAGGTCTATAGTAAAATATCAGCTATATTACTAGGATAGATTTTACTACTTAAATAACTAAAATCTAATAGTATGTGTATTTAGATCCTAAGGTAATACTATAGCTAGAAATATGCGGGGAATCCCCTAGGAAATAGATATATAGTTATACATATACATAAGTAATTAACCAAGGACTATCGCTATAATTACGTACTTCAACAAAAGGTATAAGTATTACCTAATATTTACTAGGCAGTAGATTACTCACACTTTTTCTACAAAGTTCACGTCTACTATCAAAGTGGGTATAATATACCAGCGAATAGCACAGACCTCCAGGCCCATTAGGCTGGATTAGGAAAGGTCTACAGCGAAATGTCAGTTAACATCTATAGGATAGATTTTACTAGCTAGAATATCTAGAATCTAATAACCACGTATATTTAAATCCTAAGGTAATATAATAGCTATTAATATATAGGGAATCCTATAAAAAATAGTAATATAGTTATATATATATATACTAGTAATTAACTAGAGATTATTACTATAATTATTTATATACTTTAAGAATTAATAGTCTAATTTATAAGTATTAATTAATATTACTTAAGGTATCATATATAGTATATACAATATATACTATAGCTATTATTATAACTAAAAATAAAATAGCTATAATATTAATAATTTTAAAAAGCCTAGCTAACTAAAGTAATTAATATATCTAATTATAGTAATAAGTAGTAGTCTTAAATCTATAGAAGTTAATTAACTTAAATACTAATAATATATAGTATATTATTATAAAAGAAATAATAAAGCTTTTAATAGCTTTAGATATTATAAACTACCTAATAATACTATTTATAATAACTAAGTGGGTAATAAATAATATTGTAAATAGTTAATAATCACTAGATCTAAAAGATATATAGGCTTTAAAGCTATTTTAGCTATTAACTAAAGATTAGAAGTAACTTAAATATAATAATAAGATATATATATAAAAATAATAGTAATATAAGTAAGACTATAAAGTAGTTAGTAACTTAGTTACTTAAATCTATATAATAATAGATTTAATAGTAATTATAAAGTATTACTTTATAAGTAAGTTAATATATACATAGATATATAATATTAAGGTATATATTAGTTTACTTTTAAATAAGAAAAAGAAAATTATTGTAATAAAGTATAAAAAAGTTATAAAAAGAGCTATAAATTATAAGGTAATAAATATAAAAGAGATAGAGAAATAGATATCTAATTAAGAGAAAGCACTCTCTTATAGTATATAAGTTTAGTAGTATTTAGCTATAAAAACTAGTAAATAGTTCTTACTACTAATAAAGATATTAATATATATACTACTAATAGTATAAATAGAGGTATATAAAAGTACTAACTATATAAGAGCTATTAATAACTAGCTCCTATATTATAAAGTAATATTAGTAATATAAGCCTATATTACTACAGAGCTAGAGTATCTCTAAGTAAAAGCTACTTATAATACCTTTAGCTTAGTTACTATAGTAATAGTTATTAATAATATTATAAAGAATTATATATAAAAGAAACTAATAAAGAAAAAATAGTATAATAATTTTTATAATAACTATAATAATAAGAATAATAATTATAATAATAAAAAGTACTTATTATATAATATTCTTAGGTACTTACTAATAAGATGTTACTTTATAAATAAAATATACTTAAGGTTTTTATAGTAACTATATAAAGTAATTATTAACTATATAAAGTAAGTTTTAATATAGTAATATATAAAAGATAAGTTAAAAGAAAAAGATATATTACTAACCTTTATATATACCTACTTAGATAAATTTACTATAGTAGTAATAGTAGTACCTCTAGTAAAATAATAGTTAAAAGATAGTAAAGGTAAGGTATATTTAAAGAGTAAAGAAGCCTTATCTATATAATTAGCTATCTTTATAATATCTAATTATTTACTTAAAGACTTTATTATGTTAGATTTAAATGTAACTCTTTATATCTTCTACTCTTATTATTACTTCTTAGGGATAACCCTAGTAAAGTTAGATAACTTTATCTAAGTAATTAATACTACTATTTTAATTAAGAAATAGAGTAATATACTTATTTATATAAAATAGAGTAATTACTAAGTATAATTTATACTTAAAAGAGTTATTTATTACTTATTATTATTATATAACCTAGTATTATATATAATACTTAAAATAAAAAATAATTAATAATAAGATAATAGTCTAACTAATAATTATATAGATATAATTAAGAACTACTCTATAGTATTTAATATAAATAGAATTATTAGTTAATAAGTTATTAAAGCTAGTAAGAACTATAATAGTCTTTATACCATATTAGTAATATACCTAGTAATAGTAAATATAGATATAGTTATAATAGCCTTAATACTAATAGACTACTACTAAAGAAGTAGGCTAGT
This sequence comes from Colletotrichum echinochloae, assembly GCA_016618095.1. NCBI lineage: Eukaryota > Fungi > Ascomycota > Sordariomycetes > Glomerellales > Glomerellaceae > Colletotrichum > Colletotrichum echinochloae. Next base: position 5,092,774 of record JADEZT010000003.1, on the reverse strand, counting down.
TAAAGCTAACTACTAGTATAACTATCTTAGCTACTTAAGTAGTTATATACTCTATTAAATAACTACTTAAGCTTATAATATATAGATAAAAAGAGATATACTAAATATATCTATTACATTATATAAAGTATATATAATAAGTAAAAAATAGTAGTAAATATTATATTAACTATAAGAGTTAATTAACTATATAAAAGTAAGTAATTATATTATATTAGATTTTTACTTATTTAAATAAGGCTATAGTAGATATAAGTTAGTCTTATTACTTAGTAATTAAAAATCTAGCTTTATATAAGACTATTACTTATAATAGTATACTTCTAAGACTATTAAGATAGCTTTAATAGACTTTATATAATTAATTAAAGTATATAAATTAATAGAAGTATAAGTAATTAAGTATAATTATAAGATTATAACTACTTATTTATAAGTAAAAGAAGCTATAAAAAGTATAGAAATCCTATTTAAGGCTTTAGTACCTAATATATGGGTATAAAATAGTAATATAAAGAGAATTATTGTAGTAATTAAGGAGAAAGCTTATATAATAAGGCTAAAGTTAAAATTACTAGTATTACTATAGCTAGAGATTCTAAAAGTAGTAGTATACTTATATAACTATATACTAACTAAATCTTATAGCTAGAGATCTCTATATTAAATCTAGTATATAGTAAGAGAGTAGCTATTATCTATACTATACCTTAGCTATTTATAAGTATTTAACTATTATATATATATAATAACTTTAAATACTTAACTTAGCTATAATTATCTTTAGTACTTTAAAGTAAAAGTACATATTAATTATTTAGTTAGAAATATATTAACTAATTAGTATTATATATATATCCTTCTAAAGAATAAAGTTATTATATCTTATAATATAATATTTAATAAAGATAGATACTTCTCTAGAAAAGAAGATAAATAGGTCGATAAGTTAAGTAGTATAGATAACACTATAATCAATAAATAGATCTATAAAGTAATTAAAAAAAACTTTATAAATATTACTAATAGTAAGAATATTATAGAAAAAGATATAGTAAAAGTTTTGAATTAAATTACTAATAAAATACTAAAAAAAGTCTATAAATATATAAAGTTATACTTTATATTAATAATACTACTAAAATCTTTAAATACTTTATTTATTATACTACTATTAGATATACCTAATATAAAAAAGTAAGAAAATTATAAATATTATAATAAAGTCTAATATATTAACTATATTATATATTAAAAGTAAATATATCTATAAGAATCTTAAAAAGCTATATTTATAACTAAAACTATTAATAGTCCTTATTATAGTACTTAAAACTAGTAAGCTACTTATATAACTAGATAGCTAGAACTAGTAATAGTCTTTATTATAGTTTCTAGAACTATTAAGCTACTTACATAGCTAGGACTATTAATAGTTTTTATTATAATCTCTAGAAAATCTTAAAATAAGACCTCTTACCTAGTAAAAGTATAAGCTAGCTCTCTAATATTAAAAAGAATAATATAATAGGAGAGGATTTATCTAACTTTAGTAATAAAATAATAATACTTTAAAATATAGCTATAAGACTAGCTATAAAGTTATACTAAAAGGATTTACCTAGGTTACTTAAGGTATATACTTACCTAAAAAACTAGTTATTTATAAAGCATTTTTGAGAGACTAAGAAAGCTTATTTATAGAGCTATAATATTATAAATAGCTAGGTTAAAGCTAGTATAAAGAAAGCTAGCAATAATTAAATACTTAATTACTAATAGGTATATATCTATAAGCTAAATAAATATAGATTTCTTATAAGGTTTAAGATATATCTTATTATTTATAATAATTAGTAATGAAAAGATATAATTTATAATATATATAGTAATATCAATAAGACTTTTATTTTAGTTATTTATTATAATTATAGCTAAGTTAGATTTAGAATTACTTTAATTTAATATAGTAAATATATTTATATATACTAATATAGATAAGATAGTATTTATAAGACTTCTTTTAAGATATCTAAGTTATAGTAGTAGTAAGATTATCTACTTATAAAAAACTCTTTATAGGTTATAATAATTACTACTACTATAATAAAAGTACTTAGAAAAGAGACTTTAAGAATTTAAATTTATACTAGTTACTAGAGAGCTATATTACTAGTAAAAGAGAGCTATTATATTCTTCTTTTATATTAATAATTATATCTTTATATTTTTTAAGTTATTATAATAAGAAGCTAATAAGATAATTAATAGTATAAAAGAAAGATACTACTTAGAAGGTAGTAATAAAATATAATAGTTTCTTAGTATAGAAATTCTTCATAATAAATAATAATAAAAGATATAACTATTATAATTAGTATATATTGAAAAAAAATAAAGCTAATTAATAATAAAATCTAATTACTACTAGACAATACCTTAATAAGTAATAAAGAACTTTTACTCTTATAGTAAATAGTAGTAAACTATAAAGTTATAAGATATTAGTAAAAAGTTAGATTAATTCTATATATAGTAGTAATAATAAAACCTAATATTATATTTATAGTAAATTAGCTAGTAAGATTTAATTATAATCTATTAGTAGCCTATTAGAGGGTAGTAAACTAGGTACTATAATACCTTAAGTATATAGCTAGCCTTTACCTTAAATTTAATCTTAATAAAGAGCTTATTATTATATTAAATAGAAGCTTTAGAGATAACTTAATTAACTATAAGAGCTTATAAGCTTTTACTATTAAGCTATATAATAAGCTTATTAGCTAGAGAGTAAATAAGTAATAGATAGTAACTACTTTAATAACTAAGGTAGAGTTATTAGCCTTATTATAAGCTATAAAAGAATTAATATTTATAAGCTAATTAATTACTAAGCTTACTACTAGTAATAATACTTTATATATATTATTAAAGGTTATAATATAATATAATAATTAATAGATAATTAGCCTTATAACTAAGAAATTAGTTTAATTATAAATATACCTTTACTATATATATATATTACTACTAGCTATATTAAGAAATTATAGATAGTTATATTAAAGTTATATATACTTTATTAGTAAAGCTAATAATAAATAGTTTAATAAAGGCTTTACTAAAGTAAAAATAGCTTATATTTCTCTAGTAATTAAATCTTAGTAACTAAACTATATAGTTAATATAAAACTATAAAAAAGAATTAGCTAAAGATAAATTACTAATATGATTAAAGTAATAAGTATTATAGTAATAAATAGTTAGCTAGTGTAGCTCTAACTAAGAGAGTCAAATTATATAATTATACTAGTTAGTAAAAATAGATTATTATAAAGATATAACTAGTAAACTCTAATATTATAACTAATTATTAATATAACTAATAAAACTTTAACTATAAATTTCTTAATAACTAAGTAATATATATAATTAGTATTTTTATTATTATAATTACCTTAATCAAAGCTAAAAGTTAATATATAATCTAATTATAAAAGACTACTATTTTAAGTTAGAAAGTTATAATAAAAGATAAAAGTATAGTTAAAACTATATTTTAAGAATAATTATATATATAAACCTATAGAAGCTATATTAAATATAATAGTAAGTATATAAAGCTTAAGACTACTATAAGTATAATATAGCTTTATTAAGTAAAAGAACCTTAGTTACTATATATTTATATTATTAAGCTTAGATTTATATAAGAGAGCTAGTAAGCTTTATAGATATAACTACTATTAAGTCTTTTTATCTTTACTTAGAATTAAACTCTAAAGCTTTAATATAAGTTACTATCTTATATTATAATTATCCGATAAGATGTAATATTACTAGACTATATATACTTTAGTTTTAATTATTATTAATTAATTAATTATTACTTTTTATAATAAGTAATTAGTAGTTATAAGAGACCTATAAAAATATAAAAGAAAGGTATAAAAGGGTAGTAATTACTCTATCTATTAATTAGTTAGATTAAACCTATAAATAGCTTTAATCTAAGAGGGTATATTAAAGTAGGTATAATATACTAGTAAATAGTATAGACCTCTAAGCTTATTAGATTAGATTAGAAAAGGTCTATAGTAAAATATTAGTTAATATCTATAGGATGGATTTTGCTAGCTAAAATATCTGGAATCTGATGACCATGTACATTTGGATCCTAAGGCAACACAATAGCCATAAATATGTAGGGAATCCCATGGAAAATAGCAACATAGTTAGACATACATACACCAGTAATTAACCAGGGATTATTGCTGTAATTATCTACGTACTTTAATATCTATAGCCACTAACAAGCTCTACACCACCCTTAGCAAAAATAGATTAGGACTTAGTGGGATATAAGCTACGAACTTTACAGTTCGGTAATATCCATAACATTCAATCTAGTCGAGGGTAATAAAAGTATACATAGTATATTATGTTCTGCTTTATTACATCAGTGCTACCGTTTTTTTCAATTACGCTTCCACACACACACATAATTTATTAGGCCTGGCGGCAGGGAAGCCAGAAGTGTGCCTACCATGCGCGAGATGGAAGTGCCGGTTCTCTAAACACGTATATACGTTTTTAACAGAGCGAAGGGGCGCTAGTAGGGTAGTTGTGGAATTGTAGGCAATGAGCGCGCGCGTGGGCCACAACGCTAGCGCTACCAAATGCAGGCTTTTCACGGATAAATGTAGGCAACATTTCAGTGATAGATTTCCCCACCAAAATAGTGAAATCCGATAGCACGTGCATTTTGCCCCTAGACGGAATGAACAAAAGAAATCTCTGCTTCTAATTAGTTACAGTTATATATATATACACAATCAAGGATTAATTAAACGCATAAAAAAGCGACATTAATACCTGCTCCACTTAGCAAACTTACCCATCACACTACGTATAGCCTCTAGCTGAGAATTATAGTAAGTTTTACTGTGTTTGTATGTGTAAGCCTAGCTTTAAATTGAGGCTATTCCGCTCACCACACCCAACTACTTTCTCTACATTATTATACGTCTTACACACTCAGTTATAAAACTACTAGACAATATTAGCTATGAAACTACGATTACTTCTTACCTTTATAGCAGCTGTCAGCGCAGCTGTTATCCAACCTAAGCCCAAACATAACAATGCTGCCGTTAGCTATACTCGCCACCTGAGTGCAGTCGATACTTCCCACGGGTCGTCACAACTACATCAACTCTTAGCACGCGACCCTCACAATGCGTACAAAGCTGCTGAGGAGGCTGCTGGTCATCTGAAAGATGGCAAATACTTGCATTTTATGCTTTGCTGGCCGCCGGACGTACCAGGCACCTCTGGATTCGGTGGGCATGGCTGCAGGCATTATGGACTTGTTGTCGGCCTCGTCAATACATCAAAGAAAACATATGATGCTGTCTTCGTACACGCACATCTTAGAACCCTCCCTTGGAAACAATCAGAACACGTGTTTACCGGACTTTATAAGGGTCAGAGGTAAGTTGCGAGTTAAAATGCTTGTTAGTATAATAGCCTGTTAATTCCTTCTATAGCTTAAAACGTCCTGGGTATAAAGATAATGTCGATGTAACTAAACTTCTTACTATTGGTATGCCAGTATCTCTACTAGTCTTCTAACTACACTAATAACTAATTTATAGGTCAACCTTATATTGATTCGATGAACAGCCACGAGCTAATTGCTGCTAATGAGATAACAAGTTGCTATAAATACTATGAGTATGTTCTAGAGCATATATGAATAGTATATTGTGAGAGTCTGGGCTGGCTGGCAACTAAAGCCAGTACGTAATTAAGGCTGCCGCTAGCGTTACAAATACATATATTACAGTTATTACCGCAGGAAAAGAGGAACAATAAGAGATATATATCCCATCGCTGGCGACTGGACCCTACAACCTCCGGGCCCACTTTTCCCATTCACCTAAAGGAGTACAATATAGTACGTCATTTACCCCTATGTTTATTCCCATACTTTTTACTACTACAACCAACATTATTACCTATGTTATTAACTTATGATGCCTTAACATGATTCTAATGCCTCCGATGCCTCTGATGCCTCCGATGCCTCCGTTAATAGTACCCGGAGCTGTATAACGGTTGCCATACTGCTGGAGGACCTCTTGGCGATATGCACCTCCGACTGTACGCTGGAAAAATGTGACCCGAGTATAGTCTGGCCTTGCGAGCCTCCTGAGTCCGGTAAGCCCGGCACCTTTATACCCTTTAAGGTCCCGGTCCGAAAACAGGCAATATTGGAGCTTCTGGTGACTCTGCTTGACCTCTTCCTCCGCTATATCCCCTGGGACCTAGTTGAGCAGTGGGCTGAGTGGACAAATAAGGCGCCGGCCCCCGGCCCTTTACACCGGAGGGCCCGGATGCAAAGGTAGCAACTAACATCTACTGATGAGATTTACCTCTTCTTAGGTATTTTAATTTATATAGGTATACACCTAGAAAAGCAAATTATAAGATATTAGTTAACTTACTTTACAGTTAGGTCATCTTTTTATATATTCTCTTACTATATATTTTAGGAGCAGTTTTAGCTCCTCTTCTAGCAGCTCTAGATATAGGAAATAAGAGGTCAAGGGTAGAAAAGTATAGAGCAAAGAAGTATAGGTATATTTTTAGTATAGTATATAGGCATAACTTCTAAGTCTAAAGGTTAAAGAAAATCCTTCTTAATATATAAAGAGATAGGTTATATCTATAACTAAAGTAAAATAGATCTTTAATAGTTATTATATTAGTTATTATATTAGGTATAACTAAGTACTTATATCTTAAGTCTAGTTACCTTGGAGTAAATAAGTTAGTTAGAGATAAAGTATCTATAACTAACTAGTTTTTTTTAGTTACTTATCTTATATAGTTATATATATACTTGTATACTATTATAAAGCTTATAAACTATAGATTCTAGATCTAAAGTTTATTAATTGATATCTCTTATTTATATAAAGTTATTTAATTTCTAAGCTATAGTATTATAGTATTATAGGGTTATAATTATTATTATTTTAAATAGTTATATCTAAGTAATAATATAGTAATTAGCTAGAGAATATATAAGTAATAAAACCTATATATATAGTAAATATCCAAGATTCTAGACTAATTAGAGGCTAGAGATTTACTAGGATTCTATTATAAAGAGGTAGCCTTATTTCTAAATTTCTATATAAGTAATAAGATATATATATATTATATTAATATTATTAGTATTATAGAGGTTATAATATAGTTAACTATATATATTAATAGGTAAGTAATATAATAATAGAGAGTAAATACTATAAGTTTATTATATATAAAGAAGGTATAACTATTATAGGCTACCTATTTAAAAAGGGTAGGTTATAACTAGCCTATCTATAGTAGGGATTATAGTAAAACCAGTAGGTAGGGTTATAGTAAAATTATAGTTCTTTTATTACTATATTATTAGAGTTAAGTCTAATAATACTAATTAATCTTATAATAATAAGTATTATAATACTAATAACTTTCTTTTATGGTAAAAGTACTTATTATATATAGTAGCTTAAAAAGCTTAAAAATATAATAAAATAAAAGAAATAAAAGTATTTAATAACTTATTACTATATAACTTATTATATATATAATACTTATTTATTTATCTATATATTTATTAATCTATTACTAATAAGATTAATTAGTATAGTATTTAATAATAACTTTATAAATCTATTAGTTAGATTATTATTACTATAGATCTATTATATCTGATAGATCTCTTATTACTTATATAATTACTAAAGAGCTATAATATTTATTATAAGGTACTTCTTCTTTATAATACTAAGCTTTATAAGATACTTATATAGTAAGTATAAGTTAGTATAAATGACTATAGAAATCTATAGTATTTTTAATTAATTAGTTACTATTATAAGTATTATACTAATTATATAAGCTATATTAGTATTAGTAATTATTATATATATCTTAAAGGTAAATATACTATAAGTAACTCTTTTATACTTTATTAAACCAAAGTAAATAATATTACTATAGATTTAAAAGTAATTACTATTACTTAGTAATTATACTATTATTTTATTAATATTTTTGTTGAGAATGTGATAGATCTACTAGAACAACGGTAGGGCTGTGCTAATATCACATGACTTCTATATTATATAACATCTCTCCTTCTATGGCTGCCTTACTTCTTTTAGTAGTACTAGTAAATACTAGTAAGTTCCTTCTCTTTTATTTATTATTAATATATAACTACTTTACCTACTTAGTTAATTAACCTTACCTATAATACTAATACTAATTAATAGTTAACTTTATAGTAATTACTACTATAATAATTATAGATTAGTAAGAATTAGTAGAAGAGATAATAATACTTTTACTTATTTACTTAACTTATAGAGAGCTAGCATACTACCCAATAGAAAGAAGGTTAGTAACTAGAATAAATACCTAGTAAAAGGTTCTTAAGCTTAGTATCTATTATATAAATATTACTTTTTTTAACTTTATTACTTTTTAAGAAGTTATTACTTATAACTTATAACTTTATTAATTTTATTACTTTTAACCTATTTAAGAAAGATAATAGTAGCCTTTATATTCTACTTCTTATAACCTCTTTTTATTACTACCCTTATCCTATCTCTACTATAGTATTTCTACTAGTATTACTTTTTACTACTATAAATAATAAAGAATCTTATTTTAATAGACTATTAGCTAGCCTATAAGCTTATATATTAAATAGAGCTTATCTCTCTACAGAAATTATTACTATATCTATTTTTAATATTATAGTTAGAAAGGGTTAATAAATAGAAAAGTCTACTTCTATAGTTTATTAACTTATTTAACTTTACCTTTTTTTACTTTATAATTTTTCTTTATTAACTTTAGTAACTTTATTTACCTACTTAACTAGTAGTAAAGATATAAGTAGTTAGAAGACTTTATCTACTTACTTATATAATAGATAGTCTTTTATACCCTTTAACTACCTATCTCTTTAACTACTTCTTTCTTCTTTATAAGCAGTACTTACCTTTACTTTTTTTACTCTTCTTTATTACTCTTTCTACTATTTATTATAACTCTTAAGAATCTATTACTTCTTTTCTTCTTTTATTCTAACTTTTATTACTTCATCTACTCTTTCTACCTATTATCTATACTATCAGTAGTAATTTCTCTAATATATAGATTTACCTCTAAGCCTATATAGTTAGAAGTAAGTACCTATATTTATAGAGGTTATAAGGCTAATAGAGAGTAATAAGATCTATTTCTATATAATTACTACTATTATAGTAAAAGTTTTTAGCTTAAAGTAGATTACTACTACTATAGCTTTTAACTACCTAAAGTAGATTATTACTAAGGTCTATTATAGTACTAAGAGGATTCTCTAAAGATAGTAAAGTATACTCTAAAAGTATTACCTACTCTTACTATATCTCTAAGGTAAGCTATAGGATTATTATCCCCTTACTATAGGGTATAACTACCCTATTAGAGTTCTCTAATAACCTAAGTATAACTTTTTAACTTTAAGCCTTAGCTACTATTATTAACTTCTAAATAATAAGGTATAGTATCCTATAATAATAAATAGGTATAACTCTATACTAAATAGCTAAAGATAACTTTAAAGAACAATTACTTATAGACTTTAAATAAGCTTACTATAATATTATTAAGAATTTTTATAACTTCCTTATATAAAGAGGTATCTTAGTATTTACTTTATTAGAAATAATAGTTACTAGATAAGTATATAATATACTTAAAAGTAATATACCTAGAGTATAGTCTAAGACCTAGATTAAAACTTTTACTATTAAGAATAATAACTTTAGAGATAAGCTAGTTACCTCTAACTTTATTAATAATATCTTAGGTATTATACTAACTATCTTATTTAATTAGAGTCTAACTAGACTACTAGCTTTAGTACTAGCTTATATACCTATACTAGCTCTAGTACTAGCTTACTTAGTAACTCTAGCTCTAGTAGCTTTAGTATTAGCTTATATATCTATACTAGTTATAAACTCTATAATAACCTACCCCCCTAATAATACCTCTCTAATATATTAGATTACTAACCTTATTAAGATATACCTAGATAAGGTAAAGTATAGAGAAGGGGTATATAAGTTACTTAAGTTAAAGCTTACTATCTTCTATAACTAATATAAGAAGGTAGGTATCTCTTAGAAATACTATATAGGTACCTTTTTTATTATACTAAAAGGGGCTATATCTAAATTTTATACTAACTACCTCTATAACCTATTTCTTACCCTTAACTTTTATATAATAGTCTCTTAAGTTAAAGCTAACTTTAAGATAGAGGAGATATATTAAGTATACCTTTTAAAGTTATAGTAGACTAATCTAGTTACTATTATTTATAATAACTCTAATAAGAGTAAGACTAAGGCTCTAGAGATACTTATCAAGAGGGTAAGTATATTAGTAAGGGTAATTACTTAAATTAATATCTCTATTAATAGTATTCTTTAAGATTATCTTATTAATAGTTATTAAGGGGTTAAGGATTATTTATTAGCTCTTTATAACCTTTTTAGTATATTTACTAAAGTCTATAGTTAATTATAATTAGCTATTAGTAATATAGTTAAATTTAAATAGCCTACCTATTAGTATATAACTAAGGAAGATTTTACTTAGTAATAACCTTAAGGTAATAAGGCTTTTTAAACTAACTATACTTATAATAGTTAATATAGTTACTAATAGAGGTATAATAGTAGTACCTACTAAAATAATTATAATAACTATAATAACTAAGGCTTATATTACTCTTTTAATTAAAACTATAATAGTAGTAATATTTTTAAGAAGTACTATATCTATAGTAAGACTAGCTATTAGTTAATAAAATACTTAAAAGAGAAATAATAATAGTTATATTATAAGTATAAAGAGTAGTATTCTATAGAATCTTTTCTTAAAGATTTTTACTACTTTATAACTAACTTTAAAGGATTTAAACCTTTTAAATTAGATAATAAAATTAATAATAAACCTAATGGAGTTAATACTACCTTCTTTACCTTAACTACTTACTTTAACTTTACTATAATTAATAGTCTAATACTCTTTAATACTCTTTATAACTAGTTAACTACTTACTTTATTACTAAAGAAGATTTATAAGGTAATATAACTAAGAAAGGTACTATAGTAGGAGATATCTTTATACTTAAAGACTAATACTTAGTAACTACCTTTTAGGGTATTATACTAGATTCTAGAGTAGTAGAATATTTAACTATTAGTTTTAATTAATACCTTACCTTATAATAATTTCTCCATAGCTAATTAATACTAAATATTAATAATACTAGTTAAGTAAGAATTTAATATAGTAATAGTAAGTACTTTATTTTAAAAGGCATTATTAATATTCTAATACTATTAAGTATCCTTATATTCTATATAATACTAATAAATATACTATTTCTCTTATATCTTATGGATATAAACTATAATAGTATATACTTTAATAACCTAATAAATAAGCTTATCTAAGAAAAGACTATTATATATATTATTTGTAAATAGAGCTATGTATAGATGTTATTAGAGTAGCCTGCGTAAAGTATAGCCTAGTACTATCTGTTAGAGGCTATGAGGGGTAATAAGGTTAGAGATAAGAGATAAGAGATAAGAGATAAGAGATAAAATAAGATATATATTGTTTTAATATAATAGAAGAGCTTATTTTTTCACCTTGCTATCTAGCTAGATATAAGGTATATAAGGGGTTTATTTATACTTATTTTCTATATATTCTAAGGATTTCTTAGATATTCTAGGTTATTATCTAAAACACCTTGGTTATATAGTTTATAACTATATTCTTATAGGTTATTTTCTAAAACATCTCAGTTATATAGTTTATAACTATATTCTTATTTCCTAGATTTCTCCTTAGATAGATAGTTCTTGCTTAAAGGAACTATTCTTTATATATAGATATCCTATGTATTTATAATATATAGGCGTTTTCTAAGTAAATATATAGTTATCTAGTATATATAGTATATGCAGTACTATTAATACTGTACTATATAATTCACTTTATTATTATATATACTATCTTTTATATATAAATATAAGGTATTTAAACCTTAATATCTAACACTATGTTATAGATACTAAATTATAAAGAGTCTACTAATAATTTAGCTATCTATTAGTCTATAGACTTTATAAGGTACTAATACAGTCTAGTAATAACATTTAAATTACTACTTTAGAGTAATTAATAAAACTCTACTATTATTACTAGATAAATAGAAAGTTATCTAGCTACTTTAAGTTTACTCTAAGAGATAATAACTATAACTTTAACTATAAGATTATTATTAATATAGTTTACCTTAATAGAAACTATTTTATCTTATATATTATTAATACTATTATATTATTTTAAGTAGCTTACTTTCTTAACTCTATTACTATAGAATATATATAGGAAGCTCTATATATATATTAGATTAATATATATCTTAGCTTACTAAACTAGATAGTTATAGATACTAGCCTTAACTTTTATTTTTTTAAATTTAAGAAGTTTACTTAATTACTATTAATTAAGGTAAAAGAAGTACCTATTAAAGTATATTATAGTATTAATAAGGTAGAAAGATACTATACTTCTTTATAGTAAGCCTATAAGATACTTTATAATAAGGGTATCTTATTAGAAGTTACTCTCTAACTTACTATTAAGACTATTAATAATACTACTAGCTTTAATAGCTTTATTCTAACCTTCCTTATTTTTAGTATATACCTATAGATAATAGATAATTTACTTCTATTACTAACTATAACTAAGAAGGCTAAAGTAGTTAGAAAAGTAATAGAAGTAGTCTATTAAATCTATATAAAATAGTAAGTTAATAAAGTAATTAGAATATATAATAGCCCTAATATATTATTACTTCTATTACTACTCTTATAGTCCAAGGTCTATATATAATATAAAAAGAGTAACTATTAAGGCTCTTTTCAACTTATTAGTATTAATAGGACTAAATATATTATAAACCTTCTCTATAGTTTATAAACTTTTAGATATACTATAGTTAAACTATACTATTATAACCCTTTTAATAATAATACAAGAGACTAAGAGTAGCCTATTAATATATTACTAACTAGAGTAGCTAACTAGAGTTCTCTAGAGACTAATACTAATCATAAAGATAAGCTAGCTACTATAACTATTAATAATAAATAAGATACTATTATTATTAATCTAAACCTACTAAAAAGAGGTAGAGGCTACCCATATAAGTACTACTTCCTTAATAAGACTAGGTAGTAGTTAACTATAACTTACTATATAGCTAATACTCTATTAGCTACTACCTTTCTATCTATAAAAGAAGAAGTAAACTAACTACTAGTAATTAAACTATATAAAAAGGGTATTATTACTATCTCTAGTAACTCTTTTAAATACTTTAATAAGCTTAAGGTTAAGGTCTTTCTTACCTATAGTATATTTTACTTTATTATATATAATAAAATAAAGTATACTAGTATATAAATCTTTAAGACTAGAATAGTTAACAAAGTTAAAGGTAAGAATAAAGTACTTTATAAAAAGTCCTACCTTATTATATAAGGGTATATTAATAATAAGAAGGAGGCTATTCTAACCTAATTACTAACTATCTAAAGGGCTAGCTAGTAACTTATTCTAGCCCTTACTATACTACTAATATAACTTTATAGATTTTAGCTATAGCTAAGAGATATTACTTAAGTATACCTATAGTTTACTACCTAGCTAGCTTAAATAATTCTTATATATCCACTACTATAGATCTAGTACCTCTACCTTAATAGGACTATTATATAGGTAATCTAACCTTTATATAGTATTATAGAGATAGGTACTTACTAGTAAGTAATATATAGTACTTACTATAGAGAAAAGCTCTAGATAGAATTATTAATATATAACCTATACTTACTTATCTTCTTAATAGTAAATCTAGATTTTATAGTTATTAGTATATAGACTAATAATATACTTAGCCTTTTAAATAACTAATTTACTATATATAAAGATAAGAAGCTCATTAAGGTAGACTTTTTAATTAAACTAAAAAAGAGACTAACTATTAATAACTTACTTATATTTAATAGAGGAGTTATCTCTTTAACTAGTAATAGAAAGCTAGTTCTTAAGTAAAAAGGCTAGGGTAAGAAACTATAACCTATTAATAGTACTGCCCCCAAGGCTCTTAAATAGTATATTAAATAATAGGTCTAAGAAGCTTATATTATATTAGTTTATTAGCTAGAAGTATACTTTAACTACTTTATTACTATATAGTATTAAGCTCGAACTAAAGAAGATATTATAGCTCTAAACTACTAAATTACCTAGTAAATAAATAATCTTAACTAAGGTCTAACTTTCTACTTTATTAACCTTACTATAGTAAAGCTATTTATCTTTTTAGATAGGTTTTTTATAAATAATAAGAACTTTATATTATAATTAGGCTTTTTTATTATTCTTATTACTAAGAAAACTAGTAATAATAATACTAGTAACTACTTTAATATTATTAGAAGTATTATATACTTTAGCTTAATAAAGTATAAGTATATTACCTATAGTATACTAGTAAGTAAGATATATAGGATAGTAACTAAAATGGATATAGTATATACTATTATAATTACTTTTTAGTAAGTAATAGACTAGATAAAGATACTTGTAATTCTAATTATTTTATATATAAATTTATACTTCTTATATAAATACCTTATTAAATTAGGTACTATAAAAGAGAAGTAACTTATTATAAATATTATAGCTCTTAGGTAGTTTTATAAGAGATAGAAAATCTATAAGGTATAATAAATTAAGAGGACTAATAACCTAGTAGATAGATTTACTAAATTAGTACTAAATAAGGTATTAGAGAAGCTAGTTAGTAATAAGATAGTAGTAATTAGAATAGAAGGATAGGTTTTATAAGCTATATAATAAGTTATATAGATTTAAAGTATTATAATACTTTTAAATTTAGATTTTTATTATATTTTTAAGCTTTCTAGTAAAAAGCTAGATTTATATAGTAGCTAGGTTACTATAGAGAAATACTACTACTTTAGATAGTTACTAGTATTAAGGATATAATAGATCTACTAGAACAACAGTAGGGCTGTACTGATATCACATGACTTCTATATTATGTGATATCCTTCTTTCTATAGCTACCTTACTTCTTTTAGTAGTACTAGTAAATACTAGTAAATTCCTCCTCTTTTATTTATTATCAATATATAACTACTTTACCTACTTAGTTAATTAACCTTACCTATAATACTAATAATCTTACTTATTAATAAAAGTAATAATAAAACTTAGTTATAATATTAAGTTACTATTATTTATAAAAGATCTATTAATAAAGATGAAAAGCTTTATAATTATTAAGTTAATAGATAGAAATTATAGTCTATAGTTAAGATTATTTATTTACTACTTAACTTAATAATTAAGATCTTTAATCTTATTTACTATAAGTAATTAATATTATATAGTAATAAAGTAATTTAAGTAAGCCTTAAGCTAGTAAATTAAGGTAATATATACTTTATAAGCTTATTACTTAATATATTATTACTAGGCTTTTAATAATAAGTAATTAATAAGCTATAGCTTCTTACTTTAGCCCTTTTAATAAAGCTAGATCTTATATTTAGTAATAAGTAATAAGATACTATTATTAAAAGTAATAAAGTTATTAATGGTAAGTTATTACTTAAGCTTTATTATAAAAGTAACCTTTATAAGCTTAATCTCTTTATAATCTATGAAAGGTTACTTTAATAGTTTAATAATATTATTAGTTTATATATTAATAATTCTAAAGTTAGTATTTTCTTAAGTAAATACTAATAAATAAGAGTTAAAGGTTAATACATCTATCTAAAAGTTCTCTTTATAATAGTTATTATATATTACCTATTAGTAAGTACTTACTTTAGAGATATTATAAAGTAGCTTTATTATAACTATAATAGTATTTATAAGGTAAAGATAGTATATTTTAATAAGTAAATATATAAGTATTATATAGTTAAAGTTAGTAATAAACTAAGTATAAGCTTAGATAATATCCTAAAGCTATAGTTATAAGCTTTAATATAATAAAGTTAAAGTAATAATAAGAATAATCTATTATAATATATATTAAAATATTAGTAACTATATAAGAATAATACTTTTACTATTAGTAGTATATCTCTAGATAATAAGATAGCTTTTCTTATAGAGCTTCTTAATCTTACTCTTAACTTTATAAACTATTTATAACTAAAAGATCTATATACTACTATACTTTTATTTATTAAAGAAAATAATATAAAAAATACTATAAGTAATAAAGCTATTAATTTTAGCTTTATTAGATACTTTAAAGAGCTTATTAAGTATAGTAATAATACTTTTTTGATATAGGTTAATAGTAAGTATAAGGTTAGCTTCTTTTTTAGTAGTTAAAAAGATATCTATAATAAACTAGATTTATAGAGAAATCTCTATAAAAAAGGTTAAAAGAGAATACTTTCTTAGTTAGCTATATAGCCTATATATAAAGGTCTCCTATAATAAGTCTAGGTTAATAATAATAGAGTTATAAACCTTCTTATATAGTAGTTATAATAAAGTCTCTATAGTATTTTATACTTATAAGGTAGCTATCTCTATAAGCTTATTATTATCTAAGGTATAAAAGAGCTTAATAATAGTAATATAAAAGTTATATAAGCTATAGAGTATCTCTATAGTATAAGTAATACTATTAAGAGTAATAAGGTAGTATAAGCCTTACTAGCTATATTTCTTTTACTATATATAGATAAAAGATTATAATAATAATAATAATATAATAAAGGTAATATTAATATTATTATAAGCTATAAGTACTTTATTTATCTACCTTTTAATATAGAATTACTATATCTTCTTTATTACTTTATAAATAGCCTTAATATATTATTAAGTAATAACTAAAAGTAATAAAATATTAAAAATCTATAAGTATATACTAAAGATAAGTAATATAAGTATAAAACTATCTAAGCTAGTAGTACTATTAAGTACCTGTTGCGATGCTAGCCTATTGTTAGGATCTATTAGAGTTACCTGCTAACTCCGATCCTACCGGTTACGTGAGACTGGTCTGAGCTTGTCCGCAGGCCCACCCGCAGCAGCCACTTTCACCGCCAGCTTAACCTAGTAGCCCTCTTAATAGTTATACTTCTTCACGCATAATTAACCCTTTTTAAGACCTCTTATTTATTGCCCGCTAGTTATTACTAGACCTCTTTTGCCTTGCTTACTAATACTAATTAGTGGTTAAACTACTATTATAAATACTGTAGATTAGTAAGGCTAGTTAAGAAGAGGCAGAACTACTCTAAACCCTATAGTAGCAGTAGGATAGTTCTATGCTTTCTCCTATATAGATAACTAGCTTGGAATACTGTTATAGCAGACTTATAGTACCTCTAAAAAGGGCACCATAAGTATACAAGCTTAATTTACATAAGTTAACTTTGTTGCATTATGAGAAGCTGCAACCCACAAGATACTGATTTTTCACTAAAAAAAATTGTTAGATTACAAGACCGCAAAGTCCTATACTTTACACACCAAACAACTATTAATAACCCACTATTAACTACCTTAATATAACCTTATTAACTTTACCTTTTTATTACTTTAACTTTAGACTTATAACTATCGTCACAGTTACCTAAAAAGTAACTCTACCAGGCTATTAAATAACCTAACAGTCTAACAGGCCTATAGAAGTATAATAGACCCCCCTTCCCCTTCTCTAACTTCTATGATTTTTTTTTTTACTCCTTCTCTCTTTCTAACTCTCCTTTTTACACTCTTTTTCTTGCTCAAAATATACCTCTAATTACCCTCAAGCAACCAATGCTAAGGAAGCCTGCGCAAAGAAGGCTCTTTTTGACAAGCAACGAGAGTCACAACAAGACCGCGCAAAAGGCTCTTTTCAACAAGCAGCAAGTTCAGCGCAAAGGAGGAAGGCCCACATCAACAGGCAATACCACCACCAAGTTATTAGCAAAGAAAGCAAGCAAGACCCCATTAACCAAGCAGTTACCTATACCACTAGCAGTAATCCCTCTAACATACATATACACCTTCTAGTCTGCTAGAAGAAATACCTGTGTTTGAGAGGTTATCAGGCTAACAGAGGGTAACTGCAATGATGTAAGAAGAAGCAACCGCCGCAGAGCGCGCCTCCAAGGCCGCTAAAGAGCACGCAAGCAAGCACACAACTAGCGCAGCGCATAGGTATCACAAACCCATACCCAAGAGATACCACAAGTTTATTAACCTATTAATTTAGGGTATTAAGTACTTAGATAAAATCTTAGAGAGCAGCCTGCTCTCTAACTATATTAAATTACTAAATATAATTATCCTATACTACTTAACTAAGCATAAAGAGTAAGGCTACTACAGTAGAGACTTATAGTAATAAGTCTATAATAAATTTAAAGATTAGTTTAATATAGATTTTAATACTGCTTTAAGAGTAGTTATAACTACCTTCTATAACTTCATTATTAGTTATAGTATATAAGTTATAAAAGAGCCTATTAAAAGTATTATTAGTATAAGGTTAAAGAAGCTAGTTAATAATAAGTACTTCCTAAGGTAGGATGATGAGATAATATATGAAATAGAGGCTAAGTACAAGGTCTTTTATAACTACCTTAATAACCTAGACTTTGTGTAAAATATTAAATGAATCCTGTAAGCTACTCTCTTGTTATTAATTAACAAGGTATGCAACAGCTACAAAAGTACAGACTTTTTACATAAGTTATGCAATAAGTTAGATTATTAATAACATACCTCATATAGTAACCCCTTATTTAAACCTCTTCTATTTAAAAGGCGAACTAATAAAACCTCCCTTATGCTAAGTTTGCTTATAACTACTACTATAGTTAAGAGGCAGTTACCAAGTATAACTGCTCCCCTAACTGATAGGCTAACCACTTATTAATTAACTAACCTTATTAAGCTGTATTTAGATAATTTAATATTAAAATACAGCGGTAGTAACTACAAGACCCTTAACTTAAAGCTTCTAATTTTTTACAACCTCTGCGTAAGGGTTGGTATCTCTAGTAACTACTATAGGTCTACTATCTTGTTTATGCTTATAGGTAGTATATAGGAGTATTATACTAATAACCTCTATAACCATACTATTAGTTTTAATATACTTATAGTAAATATTAAATCATAGTTTAAAGGGGATAAAGTCTATTATATGTGTAATATAGAGTTATAAAGGCTTAGTTATAAGTAAGTTACCTATAAATTACCTAGTAAAACAAGAGTTGAAGTGCTAGACTTACTTATTAAGAAAGTTATAAAGCTAGTTAGGGCTATAACGCAGCAAGGTACGCCCGCTAATAGCAACTATTACAATACTCTACTTACTTGTTGCTAGGGCATACCCAAGTACACAGCTGCCCTACTTAATCCACCTGTGACTTACAACACACTTTGTGCGCAGTTGAGAAACAGCATGAGCAACGCAGCAGCCATACACAAGTAAAAGGCACAGTACCTTATAGAAGGACTGCCCAAGCCAGACCAGTAGCACTTCACCAACTGCCACTATAACAGCTAACGTAGCAGTCGCCTGCTACAACAAGGGTATGGTCCAAGGCCCCAAAGCAACTACCTGCAAAGCAGCACATTTCAAGCAAAAAAGTACTTTATTTGTAACAAGGAAGGATATTAGTTAATAACACACTTAAAAGAGGAAAGAGATACCTCTCACAAGTAGCTCTAAAGGAGCTACTTTACTAAAAGATTTAAACAATACCTTCTTAACTATAAGGGTAAAGAGCCTAACTCTCTTAGTAATATAACCAATAACAAGTATATACTAGATAATAGTAAAGAGCTCTTTAAGAATATAACTTTCTTTATATCTATAGTATTTTTTAGTAAAGAAAGTATTAATAGCTAGAAGGTCTATATATAACTATATAACTAGGCTACTTTATATACTTTAATAAAAGAAGACCCTTTTATATAAGACCCTAGCTAAGAGTAAGGGTTAGGTAAAGTCTTTATACTTAATAACTAATACTCTGCTATAACCTTTTAGGGTATTATACTAGATACTGGGGTAGCCTAAGTATTAACTACAAGCTACTAATAATATATAGCCCTTTATAAGTACCTTAGCGTAGAATTACTGCTAGATATGAGCTGCGCTAGCAAAGCAAGTATTAAATTTAGCAGCAGTAATTTATTTAACTCTCTTAGAGCTATTACTATACCTACCCCTATCAGTAAGCTTACTTTTTATATAATAACCTCTAGCACCCTATTTCTTTTATACCTTAAAGATATAAACTCTAATAACATATAATTTAACAACCTCACTAACGTACTTATCAAGAGCATAACTGTAGTACCAGTGGTATGTAAATAGGGCCACCTATAGATACTTTTAGAGCAGCCAGAGCGCAGCGTAGCGCAGCGTAGCGCAACACCATCTCACTAATGCAGAGCTATGGTAAATACATTGCTAATTTAGTTACCCCTCAGTCCATCAACTACACAAAGTACTCTAGCAAGCTAGCTATATAACAGCAATCTCAAACATTAAAGAGATTAACAAATTTTGCTAGCATTACTAGCTAAATTCAAAGGCTCCCAGAAGGTTCAAGTTCACCCTCTATAATAACCATAACTTTAATTATAAGGTCTTTATTAATATAATATA
This sequence comes from Colletotrichum echinochloae, assembly GCA_016618095.1. NCBI lineage: Eukaryota > Fungi > Ascomycota > Sordariomycetes > Glomerellales > Glomerellaceae > Colletotrichum > Colletotrichum echinochloae. The sequence continues at coordinate 5,071,874 of JADEZT010000003.1, read as the reverse complement.
CTTAGATAGTAATAAACCAGTACTCTATGTTATTAATAGTATAACCTCCTTTAATATAGTATGATTTTTGCGCTCTATTACTATAGAGCATATATAGGAAGTACTATGTATGTACTAGATTAATATATATCTTAGCCCTCTAGACTGGATTATTATAGACGCTAGGCTGAATTTTCATGTAGCTGAATTTAAGCACGCTGCTTGCGCACTATCTATTAAGGTAAAAGAGGTCCCTATTAAGGCCTATTATAGTATTAGTAAGGTTAAATGGTACTACATAACACTATACCAAGTATATAAGATAGTCTGTATAGAGTTAGAGGCTAAACCTAAAGTCACTTTATAACTTACTATAAAAGCGATTAATAACACTGCAGGCTCTAATAGCCTTATCCCCATGCTATTAGTTTTTAGTATATACTCTTATATTAATAATAACTTAGCCCTATTACCCTTAACCCTATAGCATATAGAAGCTATACAAAAGGCAATAGAGGAGATTCATAACATCTATGTAAAAAGGCAGGTTAAAAAGGTACTTGTAATATATAACAGACCTAATACTATGACAAGCGCAGCCCTCCCTCTATAATTGCTTGTTAGAGTATACTACTAAGGCAAAGGTTAGAGAGAACCCTACTAATTAACTGCTAATAACAGCACTAGTAGCACTATTAAGACCCCATAGGGACTACGTCAATTCCCTTTCACTACTATCAAGCCATAGTATAACCTATCTAAGGCAGAGGACCCTATTAACCATGTGCAACCCAGACCGCTGGTAACCACTGCAGCAGAGGCACCTGCAAATACTCTAATCAAACGCAACTCTATCATAGTTGCCGCGCAGCCGCTACCAGCAAAAAGAGGCCTAGGCTAACTGAGGAAGAATCTAGCTTGAATTTTCGCTACAGAAGTCATGCCCACAGTCCCTGCAATTGACTGCGTTTTTACTGCAAAAGAGGATGCTAACTACGTGCTAGTAATTGAGCTATGCAAGAAGGGTGTAATAACCATACCTAGCAAGCTATTTGAACAGTTAGATACCAGCAAAATCTAAGGACTTATAGACTATAGCGTGTTTTTTATTATTAAATATAATAAGCAAAAGCATAGTAGGATATAGATTTTTAAGTTATAATTAGTATGTAAGGTTAAGGGTAAAAACAAGCAGCCCTATAAGAAATTATAACTAGTTATCTAAGGTTATATAGATAATAGCAAAGCTACAATTTTAACTTAGTTACTAACTATCTAATAAATAGCTTAGTAAGTCATACTCTCTATTATACTATTACTTTTCTAATAGGGTTATATCCTCTAGTTATATAATATAATATAAGCATATACCTAGTTAGTAACTAAATTAGTACATACTATCCTCACCTAACTTCCCCTTAAAATTCACTATCTCTATACAATAGATATAATTATAGAGGTCAAACAGCTACTCTATAATATACCAGAAGTAAGCACTCATTAGTAGGCTATATACAACAACCACTATAGAAAGAGCCTCTAGATAGATTTATCTACTTTTAACCCTTACCTACTTATTTTAGTACCTAAAAACAATAACTTTATAATAATAGGTATACAAATAGATAATACTATTAGCCTTATAAATAAATCGTTCTATAACTACAAAAACCGCACGCTAAAAGAAGCCGCTTTTACAGCTAAACCCAAGCAACTTCTTGAAGTTAACAAGCCCATTACTTTTAACAGCGGCATGTTAACCCTTAGTAACAATAGCAAGATAACCCTTTGCCAAAAGGACCAAGGCAAGAAGCTACAATTGGTTGACCCCAGCGCGCCTGATGTGAAGCAGCAGTATGTTGAGCAGCGCGCCTGAGGCGCGTACATTGCCTCTATTTGCCAACCAGAAGCGGCCTTCAACTATTCAATTGCTGCCCGGCACCAGTCACCTGGCCTAGCTGAAATCAAGGACCTCAACCAGTGGGTTAAGTAGCAGATAGATAACCTTGACCGCAGGCTGCAATTTCAACCACTAGATCTTACTAGCACCAAACTCTTTATATTTATTAATAGCTCTTTTATAAATAATAGTGATTTAATATTATAACTTAGCTTTATTATTACACTTACTAACAAGTCTAGTAACAACAAAGAGCGCCCATCTACTAGTGGAGATACCACTTTTAACCTTATAGGCAATATCATCTATTTCAGCTCTACAAAGTACAAAAGAGTCACCTATAGTATACTTGCCTCTGAGATATATGTAATAGTTACTAGAGCTAATGTAGCCTATGTAATTAAGACTATGCTAGCAATAGTCTCTAACTACCTCAAGGTTTCTTAGATCCCTATAACTATATATACTAATTTATACTTACTATATAAGTATTTAATAAAACTCAGTACTACAAAGAAAAAGTAACTTATAATAGATATCATAGCTCTTTAATAGTTATATAAATACTATAAGATTTATAAGGTATAATAGATCTATAGTATAGATAACCTAGCTAATAGCTTTATGAAGTTGTTACTAAATAAGGTACTAGAGGAGCTCATTAGTACTAGGTAGATAAAGATATAAATAAATAGATAGGTTTCACACATATAATATATAGATATTATATTAGCAGCAAGAAGTTAAATACTTTGTAATTTAACTTTTTATTACGTTTTTAAGCTTTTTAGACTAAGGGCTAGCTAGTGACTATTTAGCTATAATAAAGAGTTACTAGTGTTGCGATGCTAGCCCATTGTTAGGATCCATCGGAGTTACCCGCTAACTCCGATCCCACCGGTCACGTGAGACCGGTCCGAGCTCGTCCGCGGGCCCACCCGCGGCAGCCACTTTCACCGCTAGCTCAACCTGGCGGCCCTCTTGATAGTTATACTTCTTTACGCATAATTAACCCTTTTTGAGACCCCTTATTTATTACCTACTAGTTATTACTAGACCTCTTTTACCTTACTTACTAATAGTACCTTTATTATATATTATAATATAACTTTAAGCTTAATATTTATTTTAGCTTAAATAATAGTATGTATATATTATAGTATTATATAATACTATCTAACCTTATTAATACTATTATAAGCTTTAGTAAAGACCTTCTTAACTTTAATAAATAATATATGTAGTATATTTAAAGTCTATTATATAAAAGTTAAAGCTAGTATTAGTAATAATTCAGTTTAATAATCTAAGGTATATATTAATTTCGTATATATAAAGAGCTTCTTATATATATTTAGTAGTAATAGACTATAAAAAACAAGCTATATTAAATATAGTAGTACTATTAATAATATAAAGGGCTAGTTTATTACTATTAAGGTAAATAATATTAATAAAAGCCTTATAATTAAACTTATAGTTATTATAAAGAGTAAATTAAAATCTTCTAAAAGCCTTTAAATTTAATTAGTAATAATAACAAAACTTATTAATCTCTTTAAGTAATAAGATTACTATTTTATAGCCAGTATAGTAAAGTACTTTATAAAGTCTTTTAATAGATAAGTAGCTAAATTACTAATATATTTACTATAACTCTATTGTTGCGATGCCAGTCATCGCGGGACCGATCGGCGTTATCGGGCTTAACCCCGATAATGCGGCGGCGGATCAACCGTAATTCCGCCGCGACCCCACCAGGTCAATAGCCGGCGATTTGCCGGCGAAGCGACCCCACTTGGTGGGCCAGTTGTTTACCGCCCTTTTCAACCGGGCGGCCCACGATAGTTACACCTTCTACACGCATAATAGAGATCTGGTATTTACCCCTATTATCGGCGTCACTTGCCTATTGATACGTACGGTTAACCGTATCACGAAAACCCCTGTGTTTTCCTACATCTATATTAGTTAAATAGTAGTCTATTAAATTTTACTCTAGTAGTTTTAAAAATATTTATATATAACCCTATTTATAAATAATAAGTATAATAGTATTACTCTTAATAAGCTAGTTAGTAAAGTTATTAAATTATACTTTATAGGTATTTATATTTTTTAAGTAAAAGAGAAAGAGAGTATCTAAGGTTATTATATAAAAAGTAAAAGTATTTAATAAGGTAAGTATAATAATAGTATTAAGGGATTTAAAGCTTTTATTATTACTAAAATAGATACTTACCTTACTAGTATATAGTATATTTATTAGTAAATCTATAATAAAATACTTATAAAAAGCTTCATATTACTACTAGCTAGTAATTAATATATAAGCTACTCTAGTATTAAGTATAATATATTAAAAGGTAATAGTAAAGTATTAATCTTTAAAAGTAAAAATATTATTACTTTTACTATTACTTTTATCTAATTTAAAAGTAATAAGGTCTTAATAAGTAAATATATAAAGAGTAGTTTAGTTATATAAGTAGTTATAAAGTTTTAAGCTATTTACTATCTTTTTACTATAAAAGACTATTAATATAAAGAATATAGTATTATTAAAATAACTATCTTTATTATTTAATTAGTACTTATTATTATTACTCTTATTAGCTTTATTAAGCTTATTACCTTTATAATTAATAAGAAACTAAGTAAAGGTTTATGGTATCTCTATAAAGTACTAAGACTTAAAGTATTTAAATAACTACTTATAATTATTATTACTATATTTTATTAACTCATAGCTAGGCTTATTATAAATAAAGTACTTTTTATTAATAAAGTTACTTCTACTATAAAATAAGTATATATATAGATTATTATATAGCTATTATTACTAATAATAACTATTATAGTTATTATATTTTTAATTAATTTAGTATTACTTATAGTCTTATAAAGAACTTTTAGTAGTAAACTAAGTCTTAGATTTATAAATAGCTATAGTATTACTTACTATATTATATAACTATATATAAAGGGTATTATAAGTTACTAATAAGTTAATGAAAGCTAATATATACTTAGTAATACTTTAGTAATATATAATAAGAGTATTATAATATTTCTTATTCCTAGAAAATTTCTACCTTTTTATTACTTTAATAAGTAATATAACTTTATTAATAAGTAAGTTAAGAACCTCTAGCTTATTTTTACTATAGCTTTTATTAGTAACTAATATAAAACTTAGCTAATAAAGCTTTATAATATAAATATAATAAACTTCTTTATTTTTAAAGTATACCTTAAGTTTTATAATTAATATATTAAAATTACTCTTAAACTTATAAAAAGTAAAGTTATAATACTTCTATAGTTTAATTATAAGTATAACCTTAATAGTTATAAAATACTAGTTATTATAAATACTTATAATTATATATAAGTTAAAAAAGATAAGTAACTTAGTATTAATTATCTTATACTAATTATTACTATACTTTATAAAAGTATTATTAGAGTATAGCTTTATAAGGTTTATTACTTACTATAGAGTAAGGCTATTACCTATTAATAAGTTTAGTAAGTATATAGTTAGGTATTAAGTAATAGATACCTTAACTATAGGTTAATATAATATATTATATTAATAACTTTTCTCTACTAATAGTAATTTAAAATCTAAGTTATTAATAGATATCTATTATAAGAGCTAGCTTATAGGTTAATCTTACTCTTATAGTAAACCTTATAATATTAAAGATAGAGATTACTACCTAGTAATAGAAGTTACTACTAATATTAAACTATTACTATAGTTATTAGTAATACTTCTTATAAAGTTATAATCTTATAATTACTAAGTGATCTTTTTATAAAATCTCTAAGTAATTATAATTATTTTCTCATTTTATATCTTATATTTCTCTTATTAAATAAAATTATAAATCCTTATTATAATATAAGATATATACTTATATAAGATCTAGATATCTTATTTAATAATAAGTACTTAAAATAGGTTAATAAAGATAGTATTAATAGTTATAAAGTTATTAAAAGATTAATCTTTACAGTAGTTCTAGAAGTAGGTTTTAAAGCTCTTACCTATAGTTATTATTTCTTTTATATTAGTATATAAAAAGACTATAATAGCTTAGAAGCCTTTCTTTTATGGTATATTATTATTAATATCTATAGTAAAGTATATACCTTAAGTATAAGCTTTAATAAATAGTAAGTATTATTTAAGTAAGTTTATATTAAAGATAGTTAATACTTTTCTTTATATATTACTTATAGTAATTAAATTATATCTTATAGTATCTATAGTATTATTACTTATCTTAAGTAAAGCTATTATAACTACTTTTTATTAATTTAATAAACTCTTAAATATAAGTATTTTTTATAATAGACTAAGAAGTATATATATTTATTAGAGAAACTACTACTAGTAGTATAGATAGTATAATAATAGAGAAAGAAAAAGAGTATATATATATAATTAATTAAGTACTCTCTAGGTATTCTTAGTATTAAACAAAAGGTAAAGTAGTATAATTAACTAAGTATACTTTAGTATTTAGAGGTAATTATATAAGTAACTAGATACTTCTCTAGCTTATTATTATAAAAAGAAAGTTATTATAAAAAGGTAAAGAATCTATATAATTATCTAAGTATTCTTTAGTTATTATAAAGTATAAAGAAGTAAAAAAGTTAGTATAAATTAGGTACTTCTTTAATATTATTTTTTTTATTACTTTAGTAATAGTAATAGCTATAAAAGCTTACTTAAATAGTAGTATATAAAGTAAGGTATTTTTTAAAGTTAAGAGTTAACTTTTTATAATATAATAAAGTTATAAAGTAATATAGAATAGCTATATATTTCTACTACCTTATTTATTAATATTAAAGTAATACTCTTAGAGGATAGAAAATAATTAGTAATTACTAATACTTAGTACTATGAATAGCTTTAACTAGAGAGCTTCTTAGTTAAAGATTAATCTATACTTCTAGGTTAGAAGAAGCTATTTATAATCTCTTCTAAAAACCTTATTAATCTATAGTATTTTGATAATAATAGTAATTATAAAGTTAACTACTAATTAATATTAATATTATAAGAGTTATAATATAGTTAATTATATATATTAATAGGTAAGTAATATAATAATAAAGAGTAAATACTACAAGTTTATTATATATAAAAAAGTATAACTATTATAGGCTACTTAGTTAAAAAGGGTAGGTTATAACTAGCCTACTTATAGTAGAGATTATAGTAAAATCTATAAGTAGGGTTATAGTAGAATTATAGTTCTTTTACTACTATATTATCAAAGTTAAGCTTAATAATACTAATTAATCTTATAATAATAGGTATTATAATAAAAAGGTATATATATTTATTAAAGAAATTACTACTAGTAGTATAAATAGTTTAATAAAGAAAAGAAAAACGTATATATATATAATTAATTAAATACTTTTTAAGTATTCTTAGTATTAAAAAAAGTTAAAGTAGTATAATTAATTAAATATACTTTAGTATTTAAAAGTAAGTACTTAAAGGTAATTATATAAATAATTAGATACTTCTTTAGTTTATTATTATAAAAGAAAAGTTATTATAAAAAAGTAAAAAGTTTATATAGTTATTTAAATACTCTTTAGTTATTATAAAGTATAAAGAAGTAAAAAAGTTAATATAAATTAGGTACTTCTTTAATATTAATTTTCTTTACTATTTTAGTAATAGTAATAGTTATAAAGGCTTACTTAAATAATAATATATAAAGTAAGGTATTTTTTATACTTAAGAGTTAACTTCTTATATTATAAGTTATTAGATCTATAAGATAGCTATATATTTTAATATACTATAAGTTATTAAAAGAGTATATTATAAGGTTAAGCTAGAAATAATTAGTAATAGTTAACTAATAACTTAGTTAATAAAAGATATAAGCTTAATAAAGGGTATTATAATCTAAAATTAATAATAAGTAGTACTATAGACCTTTACTTTAAATAAAAGATATAAGCTTAATTAAATTAATCTATAGCTTTTTATAGTAATAATAATTATAAAGTTAATTACTAATTAATATTAATATTATAAAGGTTATAATATAATTAATTATATATATTAATAGATAAGTAATATAATAATAAAGAATAAATACTATAAGTTTATTATATATAAAAAAGATATAACTATTATAGGCTACTTAGTTAAAAAGGGTAGGTTATAACTAGCCTACCTATAGTGGGGACTGTGGTAAAACTCGTAGGTAGAGTTATAGTAGAATCATAGTTCTTCTACTACTATATTATTAGAGTTAAGTCTAACAATGCTAATTAGTCTTATAATAGTAGGTATTATAACAAATATATATATAACTAACTATTATAATCTTTATAATTTAATAATTATGTAGTAAGAAATAAAAAGAATATAAATATAAATAGTTATAACTTTATAACTAGCTTATATAGTTAGCTTCTAGTAGTAGAGAGAATAGAAGTAAGCTAAAATATATAAATATCTTATAATAGCTAGGTAATAGATACCTAGATATTAAGAATACTAGGACCTAGCCTCTAGGTTACTTACTTAAACCTGTACTTATTCTATCTCCTAGTAGTAGTAATTAAGTCCCTGTCTATAGTTAAATTATGTAAAGTTAACTATCTAGAGGAATAAGGAGGTAGTATTAAATCTGAGTGGATGGTTAGATGTGTCCTTGAAGAGGGGGTGATTAAGGTGATTTGTATCCTGAGTAGCACTGAGCATGGGTGATGTGAACCTGAGCAAGAGCGGCGATGCTGACTAACCTAGCTGGGACATGGCGGCCTCAGGTTTCGTGCATGACTACCTAGGTAGGTAGGCAGGGCGATAAAGGTACAAGTATTACTTGATATTCCACCAGGCGGTGGATTACCCGCACTTTCTCCGCAAAGTTGAGCCACTCAGTGGCGCCAGTCACCCGACCTGGAGCTCCAACTCTTGACCGACTGCGTCACACCTTGGCTGATACGCTGAGACTCGCCGGCTTTTGAGTCATTCGTGCTCAGCACCGTAACTACGTAGCACCAAATACTCATCATCACCCAAGACGTTCGCTTCTCAAATGTGCCCTTGAGACATCCAACCTGCTTATCAACATTCAATCAAGCTTTCGTTTCGCCATGGCCTCCTACTAGGCTGCTCGCCGAGCTTCCTCCTTATCGCTTCCACGTCTGCACCGACGCCTGGCATTCACCGCAAATCATTAAACGACTTTTGATCATCAAGATGATACCGCGTATAGCATCTCGTTCTTCTGCGCTTGTCACTGCAATATCACATTGTACCCGGCTCTTACATCCACATTGTCACCGTCATTTCTCGATACTACGAGGCTGAGACTCTAGATACGCCTACTCTACAACCTCGGCGCATTCGCCACACTGTTCACCGTCCCCAACTGTCCACAATGGCTTCCGGCTCCATCTTTACTTTTGATACCGACCCCCAGCGGGTCTCTTCTCCTTGGTTGGCCCCCCAGGACCCAGTAAGGAAGCCCAGGTTCGACGATGGACACGTCCAGTCCGGACACCTCTCGGACTATGGCGTGACTAAGTTGGAAGCTGAGCCACAAGAGGGCCCGACAGAATACAAGCTCCATCTCTTGTTGCGACCACGGCGTACCTACACGTCCATGAGCACCATTGCCTCCTCGTATAATCCTAGAAACCCGGCCTCTCGTGCCTCCAAGATCGCATCGGCAGCTCTATCGGCGTTGAGCCAGAGTCGACAAGTGCGTTTACAACAACTGACGACACAATTGCTTTGGAGACTTCAACAGTCATGCGCCTACCATGCTCTGAACCCTAAAGATCTCATTATACCAAAGCTTCCCGATGACACAGACGACTTGAGCCAGGCTATGACGCCGCAAAAACCGCTCCCGGGTCTGGAGGAATCTCGTGGGGCTTTATACGAGATAGGAGTAGCCGATGATGGTACCCTCGTAGGCTTGACCAAGGACGAGATGGACGAGAGCATCACAACACTCAGGGTTATGGCCGCTACATTGGGTTGTCGGGTTGAAATCCTACGCCATGTTGTTGTAGGCGAGTGCGACTGGTTAGAGACGTCTGAATTGGTCGACAATGAGGCGACCCAACCTGTCCAGGTTGCCCGGCAGGGAAGACTTTGGGTTGTGGAAGCACTGGTCACTCCTGACTACTCGACGCGGCATGTCGAGCCAGAGGACACCCGGGACACCCAACACGAAGCCAAGCAATCCCCACGAGCCAAGGAGGCTGTCGTGCTACCAAGCAGAGGGTGTTCCACCACCGATCAGCTGAGAATAACTCTTACCGGCCCAACAACGTCGGGGAAATCCACACTGTTGGGAACGCTCTCTACGGGCACGGTTGACAACGGGCGTGGGAAAAGTCGCATCAGTCTTTTCAAGCACCGGCACGAGGTAGCCTCGGGGCTCACCAGCTCTGTCGCACAAGAGCTTATAGGATACAAGGATCATGCCATCTTCAACTACTCGCAGGACCACGTCGAGTCGTGGATCGATATCCACGACAGCGCCGAGGATGGACGCCTTGTGTTTGTCTCTGATTCAGCTGGCCATCCCCGCTACCGCCGAACCATCCTTCGTGGCCTTTTTGGCTGGGCTCCTCAATGGACGGTTCTCTGCATCGCTGCAGATGATGCAGACGCAAGCGCAACCAAAGACGGAGCTAGTTCATCGGCTAACGAGGTCCTAGGGGTTGCGGGAGCCGGCGTTGACCTCGCAAAAGCCCACCTGGAGCTATGTCTGAAGCTGAAGACCCCTTTGGTTGTTGTCATCACAAAGCTGGACCTGGCTACCAAAGCAAGTCTTCAGCGAACCCTTGGCCAGTTACTGACCCACATCAAAGAGGTTGGCCGACTTCCCAAGATTCTTCAGCCAGCTCTGCATGGCGCTCAGGAATGGGCTAGCATCTCCTCAGCTGACCTCGACAAAGTCAAGGCCACCACGGCAGAGATGAAGCGGGATGGGGACTTGCTCAAATTCGTTCCCATCGTTCTTACCAGTGCTGTTAGTGGTGCCGGCATTGGCTTGACCCACGCCCTCTTGGAGAGCCTGCCTCTTCCACCGGCGCCTACTGCACAGGATTACGTGGGACCGGCACTCAACCCGGAACAACCTTCGTGTCTTTTCCACATTGATGATACGTTTAGTCTTCCAGCTTCCTACGCCTCCCTTGCCGAAAACCCGAATCAGAACGACATGGGAACGGTCGTGTCCGGCTACTTGCGGTTCGGCCAGCTCTCGGTTGGAGACAGCATCGTTGTCGGACCTTTTCCCTCGGGCGACGACGATTTCAAAGGCATGACACCGGAAGATCGGGCCTCTCCCGGCAACTATGGGCTGTCAATATCTCATCCCGCGTCGGCGGAGCTGGCAAAGATTGCGATACGCAATACGGTCGCGGCCTCAACAATCAAAGGAGAGTGGCACAAGGCCAAGATTGTCAGTGTCCGCAACTTGCGGTTGCCCGTCAATACTCTTGAAGCCGGTCAAGTCGGTACCATTGGCATCGTGTTAGACATTCCCTCGCATGATTTGGACAAAGGAGCTGTTGGGCCGCCGGCGGCTGCTCCTCGGATTCGAAAAGGCATGGTCCTTGCCATTCCATCCAAACATATGGTAGACACAGGCATGTCTCTACAGGCAGCTAGCGGACTTACGGTGTCCTTCAACGACCCGGACGCCACATCTTTGATATGCGGTTCCCTTGTCAACGTGTATGTCGGCAGTGTTCGCGCAGCTGCCAAAGTGAAAGGGGTCACCAGGCTGCCAACCAAGGACGGATTGAGAGACTCAGGCGCGGATGAGGCTGAAGAGATCTTCGACATGAACGAGCATGACGAGTACGCCTACAGTTCCGATTCAGAGTTCTCCGGAGGGTTCCAGGCAACACTTGAACTATTGACTAGCAGAGAATGGGTTGAGATGGGTTCGCAGATATTGGTGCTCGAGGGAGGCCGGAATGATAGATCTGGCTTGGAGGGTTTCGTTGGCACGGTCGTGGAGATCGTTGACTGATCTTGTTACGGGCGCATGTGTTCATGTGAAGACGACGACGAAGCCGTTATTGATTGCGGGTGCCGTATTGATCGTTTGTAGCGCTATGCCAGCGCCGTTTACTTCGTTGATATTCAGGTTTGACATGGAATATAATTTGTCTTCAGTCTTTGTGCTAAGCTCTCCCGATGCCTCGACGCCAGCAAGACCACTTTCCATCCATTATCGCCTGTCACGCCCTCACAATGCCGTAGAATAGGGTCCAGGTTAGGATGAAGCCAGGTAGACCGCCAAACAATCCACTCGTCCATACGTCCAACGGTCCCTTGAAGTATCGGCTCGTGTCGAGAAAGGGCAATCCTGCTGATGTCGATTCGGGGGCGATTCGGAAAATGTGGAATAGGGCGACGGTCAGGAACGAGAAGAGGAAATAGAACAGGAAGCCGTTGTATGATTCGAGACCAAGGATGCCGGCCGCAACACCAAAGAGAGACGCCGTCAGGCTTTGCAGGTTCGAAAGGATCTGCGCAGAAGAGAAGAGAGTCAGTGAGAGCTTGCGCCGGTCGCGAATGCGGGACGTCAGGGAAGCCATCCCACCTTTGTGTTGTGCATCACCGATTCCTGTACGATGGGAGAGATCTGGTAGTCGCGTTCCGACGGCATCTTTGCGATCTTGTACGTTGGCGTGTACGGTTTTCAAGTCGCCAGGTTGTCTCGTTTATGTTGGGCGACGCCGGATGGTTCTCTGGTCTTGGAAAGTGCTGCGTTGTTACGTCGATGCGCTTGCTGTTGTGAGGGCCAAACAGCAGAAGCGTAGAGGTATCGTAATAGAGCTCCTCCGTCACTCCGCGGGCCTATTAGGTAATACTTGTAAGTATGCGCTGGTGGAGCTTGAGAGAACACGGGCGAGGTAGGCCCAAGATCGGGATCCGGCACCATTATGTTCCAGATCGCTCAAATTGCCCAAGCTTCAACCTAGGTAGCGTCCCCAGATCGAGTGGGGAGTCAGCCATGGTGCAATCTGGTTGGTCTCGGCTCCGCCCCCTTGCTGTCATTTGGTACCAAATTCCATAAATATGCAGACGATGACCAGGGATATGATGCACAAGCCACACCTTTGGCGGGCTATTCACCGCGGGCACCGTTAGAACGCTCCGTTGGCTGGGGCCGATCATATGCTTTCACCCCACCGAGGCTCCGGCCTCCCCTTGCACCTTAATCGGGACATGCAGGGGTCCAGAGGCAGGTGTTCACTTTGGGGCTATCGCTGCGAGCGAACTCTCCCTTCCAACTTCCCACCCCCCCCCCCCCTATGTGCAACCTCCGCAATTACAACTTATCCGTCCGCGCGCGCCGTATATATCCCCCGAAGGACCGTCCGTACATTGCTTGCACATGTCTTTGCGTTCCTTTTGAGTCTGTCATTTGCTTTTTGATCGCAAACCTGTCCCTCGTTCCATTCACGATTCCCACGACGCAGCGGTCAAACCCGACATTTTGAAGCGACAGATGGCCGTGCTGCTTGCAGGTGCCTCGTCTATACTTGCCAGGTCGCTAGATGGAGCCAGTCGTGTTTGACCAGTCGCCGCTCGCCGAGTACCTTCGTGGTAAGTGCAAGATCGCGAGATGCGATCCAACAGCCCCCCATACAAACCGACTGCTGACGAGAACCGCGCGTGCCACAGATGAAGGTGAAGACGAGCAGGCGGGATGGGCGCACGACGACTCAACTTGCGATGTGTCGCCTCCTTCGAGCCCCGAATTCGCACCGACAGGTCGGCCGTTAGTCAGATCGAGATTCCGTAACAATTCCCTCCGAGTCGATATCCCCACGAAGGCGGCCTCTGACAAGTCATACCGAAAAAGCTATTCGGTGCGCATCATCCAAAACCCCCTATGTGTGCCACATGGTGAAATTGCTGACTTGCGTGTCGTCTTCAGACTGCGGTAGCGTCCAGGATTGACCGAGCCGACAACACCAAATTCCTCGAGCAATTTCGCTATACTATTATCGCATCCCAGCTATTGAGTGGGCACTCCATAATATCCCAGCACCATGCATCATCCCGGTCCGCCAATGCTGCCGTCGACGGTAATCCGGCCGACAAGCTGCTCGACTCGACCGGCGCAGTCGTCGTCGTTTTGGGGGCATTGGCTCTGGCTGTTTCGATCAACTGGCTCGTCGGCGCAGGACCATTGAACAAGAGGCGTGCTGCCGTTATTCTGCTGGTCGTGGTGATCACTGCAGGGGTCGCCCATGTGTTCATGCGGAGACAATGGCTGAGGTATAGACGACTGCAGGCGCTTACAGAGGTGTCTGCATTTGTTTCAAACTCCCAGGAATTCGACACCGCAACCGGTGCAGCCATTTCGCTTGTGCAGGAAGTGGAACTTGTTTCCAGAGGTTATCGTCTGTAAGTTTTGCCTTCAGAGGCTAGCTCCGCTGCGACAGGAGGTCTGTGGTGCGCTGACACAAGACTTAGGAGTGCGCCTCTTCCGCCCATCAGCCGTATAGAGGACCGCTCACAGACGCGCAAGTGCGTACGCTTGCGCAAGGCTCTCAGGACGTGCTTTGCAGATGTCATTCATGCATACGATCAGACCGCTTCAGTCGTTAAAGGCTTTTCGGAACAACTCGATTTGGAGAAATATTACGACATATACGACATCAGCGACTTCGACATGTCGGATGCCAAGCAGGGCTTCCAGGAGAATGAGTTTGAGGATAACGAATCACTTCGGACGCTCAAGGTTCTTGCTGCACGGTTCTACACCATTCGCAAGATGTTCCTGTGTGCGCTGCTGGCCCTGGACGCAAGCGGCGACAGCAACGACCTCTTGAAATGGACAACAACAGTGGAGGCGGTTCGTAATCTCAACACAGTCACTCAAAAAGCGTTTGAGAGTTTGGAAAGACTTCTGAGCGACGAGGAGTGTAGGTGCTCTCCCTCTGGCGCGACGATGACCATCAACTGACACACGGCAGCTTTCCCACCGCCACCGACTCCCAAGGTGCCCTTGACTCCTGGCCGGGAGAGATGGAGATCGCAATTACGGAAACTAAACTCCCTATCCAGCGGGATTCGCGGTTTACAAGCCAAGTTGACTTTACTGAGAGAAGAGTCCGATCGCAGCCTCAACGAGTCCGACGACATTTCCGAGCTCGGCTCCAGTCTGATACTGCAATACGAGTCCATCGGAGCGGATTTGAAAATCCTGATGCAGGCCTGGGAGGAAGGCAAAGCAGCCCTCGCCATGGGTATCGACCGGAACGAGAAGAGGCTGTCTTCTATGAGCACATTGCTCTCTCCAACCAGCTCACTCAGCGGCCTAACGACAGTCGAGGAAGGGGGAGCAGCCGAGGCCCTCAAGGCGTTGAATGGGGAATCGCCCTCCAGCACGGAATACGGCAGCACAGGGGAACCCGACACGGAAGAGGTCTTCGAGGCTGTCGCCCAGCCTAGGCCTCGCAGCCTATTAACGAGAGATGAGCGCATCATCAAGATGAGAGAAGATCGGGAGAAGCGAGAGATTGCCAAAGAAAAGGCTGACGCCAACAGGGGTATGATGAAGGAGCTCGAGATGGTCATCAACCTCCGGCCCCGCCAGCGGGCTGGGATGAACCCGTCACGCATTGTTTCAATGTGACGAGGACACGACGTTTGACGATGGACACGGCGTTTATGGGGAGAGGACAACTAATTACAGTCATTGAAATATTTGATTCCCCATCTGTTTTCCTTTATTCTTGATTTCGGATACATAATTCCTGCAAACATAGTCACTATCCACTGATTACATATGGAAAGGGGTTCAAGGACACGCGGGCGTACGGTATGATTCGTTGGGTTGCCCCATTGTACTTTATGATGACACTTAATGCGCACCACAGTCATTTGGTGCAGGTCCAATTTGGGCCAGAGGAGGCTTGGACTGACTAATCAGTGCTAGTTTTCTGATTGAAAAAGGAAAAAATAAAGAAAAAAAAGTTCAATGATTTGTTTACTTGCCTTTGTTTACATTGGAATCAGCCACATGTTCATTGATGCTCTGCACAGGTCATCTGCGTTGCTACGTTGTATCCGGAGAGTGATCAGACAAGATTACACTCTCCCCCCCCATGTTAACCTGGGAGTACCGTGCACGCACTAGTCCCATATAGGGTTAGTGGGTAGGGTGGAGAGGTTAGGGTTAGGGTAAGTGGTTAGGATACGGGTTGGATTGGTTCGGGTACGGAATATGTTGTTGATCCGGGCGGACCCACTGTCATGTTATGACTGCACAGACCAGGCGCGCACAGTACTCCCAGGTTAACATGGGGGGGTCACTGTAAGCTTGTGTGTATACTCGTATACGGAGTACTATATATTACCTACCTATCTACAGTAGGGACTCGAAAGTCTAAGACCAAGACACAGTAGGCTTAGATTATACTTAGTAAAATCTACTTTTTATAACTATTATATATAGATAACTTAGGTATAAATAAATATTATAAAAATTATACCTTATATATTAAGTAATAAATTATCTACTTATAAGTTTATAGTCTATTTTATCTTCTTAATCTAAGAGAAAGAAATCTTTTTAAGTAGAATATCTTATAAACAATTCTTATAGTAAGCTATAGTAGAAAATACAGTAGTATTAGTACTATATTTTTTAAAGAGAATTAAATACTTTTTGTTAGAGGCTATGAGGGGTAATAAGGTTAGAGATAAGAGATAAGAGATAAAATAAGATATATATTCTTTTAATATAATAGAAGAGTTTTTTATTTACCTTGCTGTCTAGCTAGATATAAGGGATATAAGGAGTTTATTTATACTTATTTTCTATATGTTCTAAGAATTTCTTAGATATTCTAGGTTATTATCTAAAACACCTTGGTTATATAGTTTATAACTTTATTCTTATAGGTTGTTTTCTAAAACATCTCAGTTATATAGTTTATAACTATATTTTTATATGTTGTTTTTTAAAACATCTTGGTTATATAGTTTATAACTATATTCTTATACGTTGTTTTCTAAAACATCTTAGTTATATAGTTTTTAACTGTATTCGTATTTCCTAGATTTCTCCTTAAATAGATAGTTCTTGCTTAAAGAAATTATTCTTTGTATATAGATATCCTATGTATTTATAATATATAGGCGTTTTCTAAGTAAATATATAGTTATCTAGTATATACAGTATATACAGTATATATAGTATTATTAATACTGTATTATATAATTTACTTTATTATTATATAGGCTATCTTTTATATATAGATATAAGGTATTTAAACCTTAATATCTAACATTATATTATATATGGACTAAAATATTATAATTTTCTTATAAAAGTATATAATTATATTATAGTTATTATAAAAAGATATTCTAAGTAATAGATAGACTAGAAGTTTCTTAATTACTTTTATTATAATTATAATATATAACTTTACTTCTATTCTCTTAACTATACTTAAGATATATAGGTTAAAAGTTACTAATTCTATTAAAGTAAAGAAGGATCTTATTATACTAACTATTTATAATTCTTTTATTATAAACCTTGGATTTCTTATAAATTACTAATCCTATACCTAGTTAATAAGTATAATAAAGATATCTATATCTATATATATAGTCTTATTTTTAAAGTTTCTATTAATATATATCTTTATTTAAAGATAGGTATACTTTTAATATTTTTACTCTTTATCCATCTTAAAAATAGCTTCTAATACCTTATTCTTTTAAAATATAAGGTTAATAGTAGGTATAGAAATATCCATAAGTAGTATAAGCTATTTATTAGTTTACATTACTACTATATTATATATCTCTATTTCTATAACTAATCTCTTAAAGTATATAACTTCTTTAGTACTATTACTAGGTTATATTTAAGTAAGATAGTTCTTAATCTTATCTTGGTATAAGAAGTACTTCTTATATAAGTAAATAACTACTTCTTTTTTTAGCTTAGCCTTTTATTACTATATGTTAGATATTAAGGTTTAAATACCTTATATCTATATATAAAAGATAGTATATATAATAATAAAGTGAATTATATAACACAGTATTAATAGTACTGTATATACTGTATATACTTGATAACTATATATTTACTTAGAAAACGCCTATATATTATAAATACATAGGATATCTATATACAAAGAATAGTTTCTTTAAGCAAGAACTATCTATCTAAGGAGAAATCTAGGAAATAAGAATACAGTTATAAACTATATAAGCGAGATGTTTTAGAAAACAACGTATAAGAATATAGTTATAAACTATATAACTGAGATATTTTAGAACATAATGTATAAGAATATAGTTCTAAACTATATAACTGAGGTGTTTTAGATAACAACCTAGAATATCTAAGAAATCCTTAGAATATATAGAAAATAAGTATAAATAACCCCTTATATCCCTTATATCTAGCCAGATAGCAAGGTGAACGGAAAGCTCTTCTATTATATTAAAACAATATATATCTTATTTATCTCTTATCTTTTGTCTCTAACCTCATTACCCCTCATAGCCTCTAACACTATATAGCTAATATAAAGAGAAAGTTTACTATATTACTTAAGCTTATATTAATCTTTTTAACTTTATGAAGTATAAATTTAAAATCAATAAGGTTATTAATTAATATATTTATATCTAAGTTACTTTTTTAAATTAAATATACTTTCTCTTTTAAGCTATTTTCTCTATATATATAATAAGCTTTATATTATTAATCTCTTTCTTATAATAGTTTTTTTTATAGTTATTAGTTTCCTACCTTTTAAAAGCTATCTCTCTCTTAGTCTTTAGTAGTACTACTATAGTATAGTTACTTCTTATTATAGTTATTCTATCTATCTTAACCTTAGCTCTATATAAAGTAGTTATTCTCTTACTATAAAAAGTATCTATTCAAACCCTAGTAAGCTACCTTATTACTTTCTTTCTAAGTAATTATTATTAGCCTTATACCTTAGAGATAATAATCTTAAAAAGCTAAGCTAGTTACTAAGTTTCTTATTATTAATAGAATTATTTAATTATTACTTTATTAATAAGCTACTTTATTTATTATAGTAATATAAGTAAACCTATGGAAGTATATATTATTAATATATATAGAGTTATATTATAAACTTATTAAAGTATTTTTATAGGTTAATAGTATTTCTTAGTAAGAGTAATATAGGTATCTATTAAAATATTATCTTTTAGCTTATAAAGAAACTAATAAAGTTATAGAATTAAGTTATAATATAAATAGTTAAGCTATTACTTAGCTATATAATCTCTTTATATCTTAGTATACTTAAAGTGGTTATTATAGTCTAGAAAGAGTAAGCACATGACCTACTACCTTAAAAGATATAGCTTAGCTAGATAGTTATCTAGCTAGCTTATATTAGGTCTTATAGACTATATAGGTTATACTTATATAAGTAGGTTATATATCAAGGGTATGTAACCTATATTAATATAGAAATATTATATTATTTCTCTCTCTCTTATAAGAGAGCTAAGAGCCCCTAAGTCTCTAGACCTTATACTATTATCTTAGCTAGATAGGCTTTTTTAGACTACTTATTAGAGAACTAAAATATTAATAATAGAACTTAGTCTTATATAGCTACTTCTTAAGCTTTCTTAAGTATATAAGCTCTTAAAGTATCTAATAGCTTAGTATCTTATACTAGCTACTCCCTAGCTCTTATTCTCCTATAGGTATACTAGCTCTTAGAGTATTTAGTAGTATTATTTAAATAAACTAGTTATACTACTACTTATTATAGTTTAAAAAGAGTAAGTACCTAACTTACTACCTTAAAAAGTATAGCTTAGCTAGATAGTTATCTAACTAGCTTATATTAGATCTTATAAAATATATAGGTTATACTTATATAAGTAGGTTATATAATAAGGGTATATAACTTATATTAATATAGAAATACTATGTTAGTAGTCTTAAGTAAATATATAAATATTATTATTATTATTATTTACTTTATTTATTATATAGTAATTCTTATAAAACTACTTTTAAGCCTCTATTAGTTTTAGTTTAAAGTATTTTATAAAATACTTTTTAATAGCTTACTAACTCTAGATTTAAAGCTATATTCTTTTACTTTCTAATAGCTAGTATTTCTACTAGTTTTAAGCTTCTTCTTTAAGATATTAACTAAGATTATAATAGATAGTATTTAAAGCTTTTTAATTAAGCTTAAGTATATCTATAGTATATACTTATAACTTTATATCTCTATAATAGGTTATCTAGAAGTTATAAAAGATTACTTTTATAAAGTATTTTTTAATATCTATATTAAGCTAGTAAATTCTAACTTATAGTAAGTTTATCTAGAAGTATATTAGTATTAGTAAGGCTATCAATATTATAGATATATAATTAAATATCTATATTAATAATACTTATACTAGAGCTTTTATTAAAGTTTTAATTAATTATTACTAAGGTATTATAGCTAATAATAAGATAGGTAGAAGACCTTATACTTATAGTTCTTACTAGGCTAGGTTAGGTATTATTACTAGTAAGATAATTAGTAATTACTATCTTTATTATATTAAGTTAGATATTAGTAGTCTAGAAAGTAATTAATCTTACTATAGTACTAAAGCTTATAGCTATCTTATAAGTTAGATAGAGATATATCTTATTATACTATTTAATAAGGTATTTTACTTTACTTATAAAAGTACTATTACTAGTAATAAGTATATTATTTATTTTAATTATAATAAAAACTACTTATAAGATAAGAGTCTTATTAAAGTAAGTTAAAATATTATTTAAAGGTTTATATAAGTTTTATGTTTTATTACTTTAAAAAATTATTTTAATATAATATTAAAATATAGTTAGTTAGATATACTTTATATTTAGTTATAGATTTTTTCATATATTTAGATATAAGACTTCTTAGTAATTATATTAAACCTCTTATAAGTTAAGTAAAGTTTTATTAATAAGTATTTAATATTTTTACTTTTTAATAAAAGTAAATAGATAGCTTTTATTCTAACTTTCTTTTACTAACTAATAAAAGTTATTAATATAATATTTTTAAAGCCTTTACTATTTATTATATTAGGTTTTAATAATCTAAGGTCTTAAGCTTTTTAAGGTAAGCTAAGCTCTTTTTATATTTTGATTACTTTCTTTAATATAAATAAGTAATTTAATAAAAATGCCTAAGAGTTTATTTTAAAAAGAATAATAAGTAATACTAATATATTAAGTTTAATAGCTAGTTTTAAGTATTTTCTCGCTTTTTAAATAATTTACTCTATAAAAAAGATTTTTAAGTAAATCTAGAAAATATTAATTTTAATACTTAGTTTAAGTTAGAACCTTTTATATTAATTAACTAAGTTATAAAAAGGTTTATTATTAGTAAACTTAACTTAATAAAGCTAGTTAATATCTTTATAAATATTACAAGAGACTTATTTAATAGGAGAATAATCTAAGTAAGTATATAGCTATATTAATATATATTATAGATCTTTAATATACTTAGGTTATATAATACTTATATTTATTTTTCAAGAACCTTTTTAAAGTAATTAAGTTTTTTTATAATTAAGCTATAAAAAGAAAATTCTCTAAGATTTAGATTTAAAGTAGTTATATTACTACTTAATATAGCTCTTATAATAGCTATTTTAAATCTAATAGAATAAATAAGTTATAATATACTAATAATATAAAATAGCAATTAGTATTATAAAGTAAGAAGTCATAATATAAAAGTAAATAGTAAAGTAGTAAAATATAATAATAAAGTAAATATAAGTAATATATTATAGGTAGAACTAGAAGTGATATATCTTATGTTATTCTTAGTTAATATTCCTCCTTGAGGTAAAGGACCTTAAGAAGGCTGTTATATAACCGTGGGCACGTGACTTCAGGATCCTAGCGATCCTGGGCCACGCGCCCCTTCTAGCCTGTGACACTTTGAGTCCCCACTGTATGCAGTGCCCACCCCTTGGTTGCCGGGGGGGAAGAAAGGGGTCGCCATTCAGGGGCTGAAAACGAGCTGGAGCTCGGGGAGCCCGGGCCACTATCTCAAATGGGCAGGTGTGCTTGGCTACTCGTCCTTCGGATGGGCACCTAGTGCACGGTCCAGCGGTCATGCCAGTGAAGGCGGAGGAGGGAGTGCCACACTACGCCACAGGGAGCCCCGCGCGAGGTTGGCGTCGTGCCCTATCAAATGCTTGACGCGTTGTCTCCTCTTTACCAGCCCACCACGACGCGCGACCGTGTTTGCCCATTAAAGTGCTTGCCGCGACGAGACCTTCTCTTCTTCACCAACCCCTCTACCACACCTTTTGACGACCAAATTTCCCCAGACACACACGATCAACTCACGATCAACTCTACGTCTTTCTCTCCGTCTCTTTTGATTTCTGAAGATACCCCTCTCCTCTTTTCCTATACCCACGCACATAATTTGCCAGTATGTTGCACCTCTGCCCCCTTTGCTGTTTCTTACTTTGGTTTCTTTTCCGCAGCGTGGAAAACGGTGCTAACGCTGCCCAGAGATGTTGGAAGCCAGACTCGACCAGGCCGATATCCTGAAGAAGGTACTGCATAACCACAAAACCTTACAGTCGTACTTGTCAAGCATCACTTTTGCTGACCCATCTAGGTTGTCGATGCTATCAAGGACCTCGTCCAGGACTGCAACTTCGACTGCAATGACTCCGGCATCATGCTCCAGGCCATGGACAACTCGCACGTTGCCTTGGTGTCTATGGCATTGAAGACCGAGGCCTTCTCCCCCTACCGCTGCGACCGCAACATCGCGCTCGGTGTCAACCTGGGGTCGCTGACCAAGGTTCTCCGCGCCGCCCAGGGCGACGATGTCTTGACACTCAAGGCCGAGGACGCGCCTGACAGCCTGAACATTCTCTTTGAGAGCTCCGAGAACGACCGCATCAGCGAGTACGACCTCAAGTTGATGGACATTGATCAGGAGCACCTGGGTATCCCCGAGACGGACTACGCCGCGACGATCACCATGCCCAGCACCGAATTCAGGCGTATCTGCGCAGATCTGATGGCCATGAGCGAATCGGGTAAGTAGCCTCGAATCCTGTTCGGTCCCAAAAAACATCGTAGCCTAACAACCACGGTACAGTGACGATCGATGCAAGCAAGGATGGTGTCAAGTTCGGATGCAACGGCGACATCGGCAACGGATCTGTCACCCTGAGAAGCCACACCAACGTCGACAAGCCCGAGCTCAACGTCGACATTGCTCTGTCGGAGCCCGTCTCCTTGACCTTCTCCCTCAAGTACCTCGTCAACTTCTGCAAGGCCGCCGCCCTCTCCAAGCAGGTCAAGATCTGCCTGTCTAACGAGGTGCCACTGCTGGTCGAGTACACCCTGGTGGGCCAGAGCTACCTGCGCTTCTACCTGGCGCCGAAGGCAAGTTGGCCCAGGACACATACGGCTGGACTACGACTAACATCATCCTCCAGATTGGTGACGAAGAGTGAAGCGGTGAATGATGACGGAACGAAGTTGATATTGCAGGCGTTGCATGGGATCTGGGACGGGGCAAAAACGCCTGTCATTTTTACTCTGGATCGAGTTTTGCATGTTCTACAGAGCATGCACAATACGTTGGTTGACAAAAGACAAAAAGTACTTTGGGAACCACGAAGGATTAATGATATTACTGTTTTCGCCTTGATACTCTGCAAGTCTCACACATGATACGCCGAATTTCTCAGCATACCTAGGTGACGGCATTGCGTCGATCGAGTTTGGATTATGACAATTCTCGACCGAGGTGCGCCAGCTGCGCGCACCTGTACTGGCGGCCAATCAATCCTATGACTAGATCTTCCATTTTGGGCTAGTGCGGGGTTTTTCGACGCGCCCTTTTGGCGGGGTCTTTTTTTTTTTCTTCCCTTTCCCCATTGTCATTGAGTCCTCGGTGCGTCAGACGGATTGGCACACTCGGAGGGACCTTTAGAAAGGTTGGATTTGGAGTCAGAGCGGGAACGCGCGGAGCTAGAAGGACCTGGAACCGCCGTACCTTGCCCCATGCTCTCCAATCTCACTCATGTCATTCCAAATATTCCACTGCAGAAGCCTGATTTCTAACTTGGGTACTTGGAGTTTGCGCCGATAAAGAAACCCATTTCTTTGTCTTTGGCTCGTGGTCTCGTAACGTTTGAGTTTCAAACATCTCCTTTTGTCCTTCTCTATAAGTAATACGTTATCGCACTCGTGATCGCTCCGCAAATCGGCGTCCCGATAGGAATCGCCCCCACTGGTATCCGACTCCTATTATCTGAGATCGTCCCCTCTGCCACATGAGGGATCTAGAATCAGACGACACAATCTTAAACACCTTACACACGCAGATCACTAGGCAGTAATGTCATTAGAACTGCCCATTCCGGATACGCGCGTCCTGGCCGTTGCCAGTCACGTAAGATATGCCCCTCCTCTCGGGCTCCTGTGCCTCCCATGCGATGTATGACTGATCATTCCACCCAAGGTTGTGTCTGGGTGAGTTTTCACCGTCTGCCAGAGACGCTTGCGCAAGCGCTTGGGGGGAGTCTCAGTCGAGAGGCACCTGGCTTACGGGTGAGCCCAGAAATGTAGGAAACAAGATCGCAGTGTTTACGCTGCAGTCCCTCGGCTGCGATGTCGCGGCTCTCAACACCGTCCAGTTCAGTAAGAGACCTCGTCATCCAACACATCCCCTCACTCTCCGGAAGATCTTGGCCTCTTGTTTCGTTCTTGCAGGATGAAAAGGTTCTCATCAGGACTGACGCTTCACACCCAAGGCAACCACACGGGATACAGGCAATGGAAAGGCACCAAGGTGTCCGCGCAGGAGATCCGGGACCTCTTCGAGGGCCTCAAGCAGTCGTATCTCGACGACTTTGATATGATGCTCTCGGGCTACATCCCGGGCGCCGAGGCCGTCGTGGCTGTGGGTGACATCGCACAGGAGCTCAAGCGCAAGCAGGTCGCCGCGGGGACGCCGGGCAACTTCTTCTGGGTCCTAGACCCCGTCATGGGCGACAACGGGAAGCTATACGTCGCCGAGGAGATCGTACCCGCCTACCAGTCGCTCATCGGGTACGCGGACCTGATTCTCCCGAACCAGTTCGAGGCCGAGTATGCAACCTTTCTTCTCCCTTCCACCCCCGATCTACGTTCCGACTGTCATGCGAGAAGCTCATTCTGTTCTACGCACACGCACACTCAGACTAACACCTCCTCAGACTCCTCTCAGGCGTCAAGATCACAGACATGCAAACCCTCCAGACCGCCATCGGCGCCCTGCACACGAAATACCGCGTGCCTCACGTCGTCATCACCTCCGTCTCCCTCGCCTCGCCCGACCACCCGCCCTCCCACCTCTCCGTCGTCGGCTCCAGCATGTCGCCCACCACCGGCGAGCCGCGCCTCTTCAAGATCGTCTTCCCGGCCATCGACGCCTACTTCTCCGGCACGGGCGACATGTTCGCCGCGTTGATGACGGTGCGCATGCGCGAGGCCGTCATCGCCGCCTCCGCGAGCGGGGAGGCCCCGCTGAAGGACCGCGCGTCGTGGCTGAGCGGCGACGACGTCGGCGCGCTGGAGCTTCCCCTCGCCAGGGCGGCGGAGAAGGTGCTGGCGAGCATGCACGAGGTTTTGACGCAGACGGCCCGGAGCATGCACGAGGTCGTGCGGGCCGCCGCGGTGGACGACACGACGGAAGAGGGGAAGCGGAGGCAGCACCTGCTCAAGAGCAAGAGCGCGGAGCTGAAGCTCGTTAGGAACCTGGCGAGCCTGAGGGCGCCGGCGGTGGAGTATCGCGCGAAGAAGTTGTAGCTGCACACTATATCCGGACGGGGTCGCATGCTACACACGCTCACGCACACTCAAGAGGGATGAGCTGCTGGCCTTCTTGGTCACCTGCATAGAACGGCGTAGGACGGGATAGATAAAGATATTTCATGGTCATTGTAGCATTGTCGTCATTCGTCTTTTTTTTTCCCCTCTAGCACGCTTGTTCTTTAGATACACTTTTTTTCTTCTTCGCCCACGGCAGTGCCATTCTATCAGGACCACCTCTGACCGTCTAGGAAACCCCTCTCCCACGCAAGAAAGCCTCGTTATACTATATCGGGGAAACGGTCTACTGCGCGAGAGCGACGCCAGTGCTGCCGAAGCCGCCAGCGCCGCGCACGCTCTCCTCGAGCTCAGCGACCTCGACGATCTCGGGGGTGAAGATGCGCTCTACGACGAGCTGGGCGATGCGGTCGCCCTCGGCGACCTCAAAGTCGGCATCGGCGTGGTTGAAGAGCAGGACCTTGACCTCGCCACGGTAGTCGGCGTCGATGACACCGGCGCCCGTGTCGATAAAGTTCTTGGAAGCGAGGCCGGAACGGGGGGCGATGCGGCCGTCTGTAAACACGATGGGATCGATGGTTAGCCAGGTTATCGCTCGGAGGAAAGGCAGAGCCGGAGCCGGAGCCGGAGCCGGAGCAAGAGAGAGAGAGAGAGAGAGAGAGAGAGCTCAGAATCAACGAGATGCAAACGTACAAGTGCCGGCCGGGACGGAGATGGCAATTTCGGTGCTGACGAGCGCCTTCCCGCGCGCTGGAATGGTGATGGCCTTCGCGGCGTAGAGGTCGTAGCCGGCGGCGTAGAGGCTGCCGCGGGTAGGCAGGCGAGCCTTGTCCGTCAGCCTCTTGACCTGAAGAGGCGGGCAGGGCTCCATGGCGGCGGGGATGGGGGTGTCGTCGGAGATCTTGACTCGCTTTGCGGGAGGGTCGGATTGCTGCTGTGCACCGACGGGTTCAGAAGAACTCATGTTTTTGGTTTTGTTTGGTATGGGGGTTCGGTTAGACCGTCTACCAAGATGGAAAGTTTACCAGAGTAGGACCGAGATGCCGACTTTCGGTGTAATTAGTGGGGTGGGCACTTTTGGCGGTGTCGCGACGACGCGCAACGACGTGGCTGACGAATTGGCCAATAGACAACCGCTGTTCAACAGGGTCGCTCGATTGCCTCAGGTGCCTTAGCTAATGCCGGGGAAAAGTCGTCTGTGTCATGCTCTGCTACTGCCGAAATTCTTTCCGTCTTGCGGTTATCCCTTTGAGAACTGGGCAGCTACTGCGAGTCACACCCCCCCCAAGCCCCTAGTGTTTGCGCATTGTCTATCGGCATGATTTAAGGGTCAAAGGAACACGCTCAACGCATATGCTAAGTTCCTAATCTCGACACCAACTATCTTCCGTCTGTCCGAATCCGGAGGAAAGTGCAGAGTTAATCGCAGACACTGTGACTCGCAACATCGTGTACGAGCCCGCACTGTGGCCAGCGAAGCCTGAGCTATCCTCTGCCGGGCCTTGTCGGGCCTTTAGGAGCCACCTCCTGACTCGAGATGCTCAACGCTTAATATCAGGAGCTTTTCTGCGACATTGTCAGGCCCAGGAAGGTTGTGCCGTTGCGGGAAAAATCAGTTTGATTGCCTGTCTGTCCGACTCCACACGGGGGATCTGCGCATCGACGTCGCAATCGCACGGGTGGCCGGCAAACCGGGACCCTCCTAGTCGTCCAGCTCCCTCCCAAAATCAATCAGCTTGAGCCTCGTAGCGTCCCTGGGATGGAACTGTGCGACTTTGGATCTGACAAGGAACCGCGCCGCCGCCGTCTCCTTGGACAGCTTGACGTACGCAGCCACGCTGTCGCCCCCTGATTCCACAAGCTGATTCAGGAGCTGTTCTGTCAATGCCCGCATCTCGCGGCCGGCGGCTGCTGCCTCGTCCGCCTCGCCGCGCTTCTGACTTGTGGCATCCTGTGGCAGGCCCCAGACTTCTTCAAGCCTTCGTTGTCGCTTGTCCTCGTCCGGCTTAGGTTTGATCTTGGCCGGTCGGCCTTGAGCATTGAAGCCCGCAATCAGTTGGTCAGAGTCGATCTCCATTATGTCGCCCACGACCGGGCCACCAAGATCTTCTGCAGCCAGCTGTGCTGCCAAATGATCGTCAATGAATTTTCTCAGAGCCTTGAGTAGTCTGGATGTCTCTCTGTCATAACGCTTCTTCTTTTGCCTGAGTTCGTCCAGTCTCTCCTGGGTGGCCTGTTCGGGCGTTAGCTCCATCCGCGATTCAGCCTCGTCCTTGAGCGACTGGATGCGCTTCTCTAGACTCTGCTGGAGTAGCTTCTGATCAGCCAGGTTCGCTTGCTCGATTTCAAGCCTGCGTTTCGTCCGGTCGAGAGAGGCCCCTTGACTCGTCAGATACGCCTGGGATTCAGTGATGGTCTGATGAGTCTTCCGCAGGGCCGAGAGCGCGGGCAAGACGGAGTCCGAGAAAGGTACGAAGGGAGGCGTGCCAGCAACTTGCTCGAACGCATTCTTCATCACTTCATAAGGCTCTATTCCTGCTCCGGATGGATTTCGATTCCTGTGGCCATCGTTTCCTTGAAGCTGTCTCACGGTCAGCTCCGAGTCGTCAAAAAGCCACAAAGCGTGATACATACCGCTGCAAGTTCCTCCGTGTATCGCTGTATGTTCTGTCGGAGTTCTTGCAGGCTCTGTTCCATGCTCAGGGCATACCTGTCGCCGACGGGACGAGGTGGTCCGTCCATGGTGCGTCAAGTTCCGGTTCCCCAGGTCAGACGGTAATGGTTGGCCAGTCTTTTTTTTTTTTTTTATGTAGGGCCACACGGTTGCAATCTGGGCTAGGAGACGCTCGCGATATTCAGAGGATCCCCCAGAAGAAACGAAACAGTTTAAGCAATGGCAAGAGAGAACCCCTCGAAGCCCTCCCAAAACACACGGCCTGTCGAAGCAACGAAGAGAGGTCCAATAACGTGGTGCGTCTGATCTCACCCCTGTCAGAGAAGACAAGCCGTATTCGGGCGCTAAATCGTCTCCGACTGTTTGACTGTTTCAAAGGAGGTGTCACTATGTGTCGGACGCTGTTGATATTCCGAGGGGGCAGACAGCGCGCCACCTGCACAGATGGTGCACTCACTGCCTTGGCTGTCTAGCAGATTGACACGCTGACGAGTGAGAGCGACGGCGCCGGTCTTGCGTGGTTCGACTGACGCCCGAAGCTTCGGCGATGAAGAACCGACTGTTGACTGTAAGCTGTGCTGTGTGGTCGAAAAGTGACGTTCGCGAGACAAGGCGGTCGACGTGACTTGGACCACAAGACGCGACATTGCGATGGGATGTTTGTGTAAATGCCTTGTTGTTGGGTACTGACTCCTGAGCATCCACTTTGGAAACATTGCAGGGCACACACACCACCAGAGGGAGATTATTGGCAGGTTGCAGTGGTCTCTGTTCCCATTGCGTGCGTGGGCGGTAATTACCTAGGTAGGCCAGACGGTAGCAAACACTGTGCGGCTCGTTGCATCTGTCCAATGAATCAAGCCGGGCAAGAAGTACCAGCTGGGTTGACTTCCGCTGGGAGCTGGGAGGAGGCTCAGGCCCCCACCCCGTGTAGCTTAAACTACCTACCGCAGGAGGGATCAGAACGCACTGTGTGGCATCGGCTTACCTTGCTTCTCGGGCGTTGGGTTGTTGCGATGAGACCGTGCATCTGCATCTTACACTGTGTCTACCAGAGTGAGTGACCCACGGCACGGTGGTCATGCCCTGCTGGCTGCGCCTGAGGTGGCTGCTGCGGACTGGCTCCTGACCCGGGGCTGGCACTTGCGCTGCTGGCCCCCGAAAGGGACGGATCTTTTCTGACAAGCTCTTTGCCCTCGCCCATCCGTTTCTCAAACCTCTTCGAGACATCCGGAACCCCCTTCCAACCCATCTGTTTGCACGGTTTTCTCTCCCCATCTCTTTTAACCCTCGACTCTGCTCCCCTACTCCCCCTCCGTTTGTCGAAACTTCCTTTTCGGTGGGTTGTTTTATCCTGCGGCGCAGCGCATCGTTTCCAGCCTCGCTTCCCCTCTCACGTGTCGCCTCCTCCCAACCAAGCAAGCTCTCGCTCCCTAGACGGTTGGCGCGTCGCCAGTCTTCTGTTTTGCTCTACAGCTTGACGAGTTCAAGAAAGGAGAAGAAGCGAGATATCGCAGAAGGGGAATATCAAGGCTCTGCTTGCAGACTTGACAAACCGTCGCAACATTTTGCAGCTCCTTGCCCTGCCCTCGCAGCTTGGACTGGTTGTTTGACGGAGAAAGGTTTGAGCTTCTGCATCCGAATCGCCTCATAGATACAATCTTTGTCTACCATCAGCTCCTTCCCTCCCATCTTCTCTACCTCTTTTTTCCATCATCCATCTACCTCTTTCCCGCTCGCTGCCTCTACGCATCGCCTCGCCTTCCCTCCGCTTGACCTGAGTTTCTCTGCGATTCTCACGATTTCGGAAGTCACCTACCTCGGCCCTGATAGGATAGGAGTCATCCTGAACCCACATCCCGATCTCTTCTCAACGTCACGACCCTCTGCCCTACGACCTTTATCCTTCACGATCACAGCCACTTCACCGAAGAGACATACTCTGAACCCGATCCCGACTACGCCACTACACCAGCCCGTTTTCCTTTGAAAACCGTTGTGGTGTAGATAGTCGAATACAAGCTCTTCTTGAAACTAGACGGAATCAAACTTGTGAGACATTAACAGCTAGCCCATCATGTCCGCGTCGCCCCCCCAGCCCGCAAACTCGGCCAAGCGCCCTCTCGAGGAGACGTCCTCCCCGTCGCGCAGCAACGACCAACCCGATGCGAAGCGCCCGGCCTTGGACAAGATTATGAAGAACGATGAGGAGGTTGAAATGGCACCGGTCCCCGAGCCCACTGCCATCCTCTCCACGGAAGCGAACGGTGCAGAGAAGACGAACGGCTCCGACGACAAGTCCGAGCAGGCCGATGCCGAGGGCACCGAGACGAAGCCCATTCAGAGCTCCGTCGCCGGCTCTGTCCCTGCCACCTCTACCCCCTCGGCGAACCACGACGAGAGAGATTGGATCCACATTCGCGCGGTTATTTCCAGCCCCGAGGCTGCTACGATCATCGGAAAGGGCGGGGAGAATGTGTCCAACATCCGTAAAATGTCCGGTGCCAAGTGCACCGTGAGCGACTACCAAAAGGGGGCTGTCGAGCGCATCTTGACTGTTAGCGGCGTTGTCGACGCTGCTGCAAAGGTCAGTCACAATGCTACTCTAGCCACTGAGGCAGTCATGCTAACGAGGTGGTCAGGCCTTCGGACTCATTATTCGGACCCTCAACAACGAGCCTCTGGCCGAGCCGTCCAGCGCCCAGTCAAAGACTTACCCTCTGCGCCTGCTGATCCCCCATATCCTGATTGGCTCCATCATTGGAAAGGGCGGTGCTCGCATTCGCGAGATCCAGGAGGCTTCCGGGGCTCGGCTTAATGCTTCCGATTCCTGCTTGCCACTGTCAACCGAGCGCTCGCTCGTGGTCATGGGTGTCGCTGATGCCGTCCACATCGCGACGTACTATGTCGGCAGCACTCTCCTCGAGCAGCTGAACGACCGATTCGGTGGTCCGGCCGCTTCTGCCTACGCCACGAGGAGTGGTGGCCCCGCCGGCGTCGTTCCCGGCGGCATGCAGGTCGTCCCGTACTGCCCGCAGCCCACCACCGGCGGCAACTACGGTAACCGTGAGAACTACAACCGCAGGCATGATGCTCGTGCCCAGCACCCCGGTCTCCCCGCTGCTCCGTATGGCGCGCAGCCATACCCGCCTCATGCGGCTCAGCCGAACCCGGCAATGCCCATTCACTACGGCGCTGCGCAGGCCGGTGGCTACGGAGCTGCCGCTCCCATGCAGCCCCACGTCGGTGCTGCCGTTCCCCAACCTCACGGCGCCCATCCTGCCCAGCCCATGCACGGGGCAGCTGTTGCCGGCGCTCCCTTGACCCAGCAGATCTACATTCCTAACGATATGGTTGGAGCCATCATCGGAAAGGGCGGACAGAAGATCAACGAAATACGCCAGATCAGCGGCAGTGTGATTAAGATCAACGAGCCTCAAGACAACAGCAACGAACGGCTGGTCACCATCACGGGAACAGAGGAGTGCAATCGGATGGCGCTATACATGCTTTATTCTCGTCTCGGTACGTAGACTCGAGAGAACTCATACTTGAGACCGCCAGTGCTAACAGTGA
Source organism: Colletotrichum echinochloae (assembly GCA_016618095.1). Taxonomy (NCBI): domain Eukaryota; kingdom Fungi; phylum Ascomycota; class Sordariomycetes; order Glomerellales; family Glomerellaceae; genus Colletotrichum; species Colletotrichum echinochloae. The sequence goes on along the minus strand of JADEZT010000003.1, from coordinate 5,039,800 downwards.
CAACAGAATCAGAAAAGCACCGGATCTAACGCTGACGACGTTTTACGACTTTACTGACTATCAAATCTTAGTTCGGCAGACCAAAATTTCGGGCGGAATGGTACAGTTTCTTTTCTTTCGCGAAACGTCATCGCCACGTTTGGGGGATATCGGAATGGTTTCCGGCAACAGCTTCGCCGCGGAACCCCGGCTACATCTGGAAAGGGGGACAGGTCTCGATCAACTTCGTCTGATCAAAGGTGCTTTTAGAGGAGGTACTACTTTTAATAGTGCACTACTCTCTTTTTACTTCATCCATTCTCCAGCACACCTTGACTCCCTGCCCACATCTTCACCATCACCATTGCGAGCCCCGTCAACCGTTGCACCGCCCGCCTGCCTGCCTGCCTGCCGCCCTACCATCCACATCGCCTGCCTCACGTACACAGCCCTGATGGACATTATGGCCTTAAGCCCTAGAATTTCGTGATCCGATCCCAACGTTGCCCGTACTACTCAACACCAACTTCCACGCACTTGAACTTGCTTTCTCCCATTTCCTACCATGGCATACGCTCGTCCTGTCTCATGAAAGCAAAGATGAGCTTTTCCTCCTCTTCACTTCCCATACTCTTTCGCAGCAGATGGCGCAAGACTCGCAACCGCGAGCAAAAAGGTTTCCATCATCCAAGGACGAACCGCTAATCAGTCTCTGGCAGGTCTCACAACGCTCTACGGCCAGCAATGATCTTCGACTACGGTAGCGGCGGGACCCGATTCTCGGCACCTATGCCAGCTCGTAAGTTACTGTGTGTGCCCTTACCTCTGTCGCCCGCTATCAGTGAGCATGCAGCTTTCTCATTTCCATCACAAGCAAGAAAGATCATTTGCTCCAGTATGGTTCATTTTGTCCAATCATCATAAAGTACAGTTCGTAGTCGTAAACCAAAACCACCTTAGTAATACTGTGCCATTTTTAACATCATTATGCTTCAAGTTCCTCTACAGCCATTATTTTCAGATTCGCTTGAGGTTGACATGATACTTGTATGCTGTCAGCATTTGTCGAAAAGTACTGGCTTGTAATGGCGATGGATAAAGACATACCATGGAAACGCCCTTGCGGCCTGACCTCAACAGATGAATGTTGTCTGATATTGCTGCGAGGCATGAGTTAGTCATTGCTCTCTCTCACCTCGGGCCATGTTGCCGTCATGGAGCTCCACAGAGATGCGTTGTACTCACGTCCAGCCTTTGCCTTGGCGTCAAGATGTGCCTGCTTACTGTCCCACCCCAACAACAGCGTGACCGCGGGCCCCTTCTCGCCGTCCTCAGAGCCCTCCACGGCCAGCGGCGTTGAAATCGCGCCGTACGCGTGCCCATGGTACCCCTCTACCGAGTCTCTGCCCTGCGTCAGACACTTGGCAAACTCCGCCGTCTGGCCCACGAAGGAATCGTCAACGCCGTAGGCGACGAAGACCTCGGTGCACGGCGCGCCAAAGACTGCGGCCGGGTCCGAGTCGGCCATGAAGGGCACCTTGTAGAAGAGCGGCGGGGCGACGCCCGGGCTGTCCGGGGAAGCATGGGCGGAGACGGCCTTGAGTGAGGCGAACCACGGCGTATAGGACTCGGAGGCGGCGAATCCGGAGAAGGCGGCGGGCGAGGCCCACTCCACGACGAGTACCGTCTTGGAGGGATCCTCGCTCTGGGTGCCCGTGTATACGGCGTTGACGCCGGGGGCGGATTTCAGGGTGCCGGTGACGTCCGACCAGGCCGCGGGGGGCTCCGAGGAGCTGCCGTGGTTTTTGAGTGTAAGAACGATGAACTCCGTGACTGGGTTATCCATCTCGGAAGGCCAGTAAGAACGGGAGGAGAAACTCGATTAGGTAAGAGTTGCAGCTATTAACCTAGCTATGGGAAGGGCTAATACAGATAAAACGGAGGCGAAAGGTAGTCTGTAAGTGGGAGGCACGGTTACACTTTATCTTGAGTGGATTTGACGCCATTCACGATGCTCGGATGTTCCAGATTGGCTAGCAGATTCTACAGAGTTCTACATCAGGGGCGGGGCGTCACCGTTGACGGATGCATTGGGGGTCAGGGAGGATCACGTGGGCGCCTTCTCCGCACTGTATGGCGAAGCTTCTGGTGGCACAAACTGGATCGCAATGCCGCAAGCCATGGTTCCCCGCAGCTTCTTTGACACCTGCGTTTCTTGTTCTGTTAGTGGCGTCTCCATGGCCGGAGGCCAGAGATTCTGAGGGATCCGGCAACGCGTGGTTCCAGAGAGGTATCGCCATCTCCGCTCCGCAGGGACCGGTCCGCGCTCCACTCTCGCCCGCATATGCCTCCGCTCTTGAAAGCCGACCGGGTTGGAGATCGGGGCCAGCTCGGCGACGAGAGATGGTGCACCACCGACGATGACGAATCAACCCCCCAGGCCCCCGTAAGCCCAATGCTGCACTCTTGTGCCCCGTCACAACAACAGAATAATGATGTCAATAAAGAGGAGCGAAAGGCGCTATTAGAACCAGACATGGCTTCGCGCCAAGGGTAGCGAACCCTCCCCGGCTACCCGGGAGTAGGGCATTCCAACGGCCGACCGGTAGATTACCCAGGGAGGGATTGTCTGCCTTGTCTCTCCTCGAAACCACTCGGGCGTATGAGCCTGGAATGCACCCACCCCGACGATCATTCACCATCCATCGTAGTGGTTAGCTTGACTTTTCGTTTGACCGAATGATACCAAAGCTTGTCCATGTGCCGGGCGTCGTGGCACCACTTGGCTACTACTGAAGCTCTCGCTCGCAGCGACCTGCATCGGCCGCAAAAGGGAACGCGGCGACCAGTCGACGAAGACGGCAGCAGCTGCAGGAGTGGCCTTCGTGACGTGACATATACAGATCTTTGCAAAAGAGCGTCATGACTGTGCCACTTGACTGCAGACAACCAGCCAACCAGCCTGGAAACTCGTGGTCCGTACTCGGCCGTATTCGAGCTGACAGCCAGGCTGACTGCCAGGCTGACTGCATCATTAGGGTTTGCAGAACAAAAGCAAAGTTGCCCAAACGGCTGGCGACAGTACCTTATCAGGACGACTGGCCAACACACGTTTCCTGGGGTCGGAGCGGGTGTCTTTGAGTTGGCCTCGCTTACCGAAGAGTTCAAACACCCACTGCCGCAGAGCCCGTACATGCGGTGGCTATTGTTATCGCTACTCTTTCTTGCTTTTCCAGAACAAGCTTTACTGGCTCATGACGTCGGTTTCGCAGTAGCGGCTGGCTGTGGGACATTGATGCCTTCATAACCCCGGCCCAGGGTTTGTGAGTGTGTGCAGCAGAGTTTGGTGTTGAAACTCTAACGGGGCTGAGAGGCGGTAGGGACCTTGCTGACGGCTGACCCGATGTGTCGGATAAGTTTGCAACCAAGATCCCTTAGCTCCCATGATTCCCAAGACATCGGGTTGTTCCACGATGTGATGGCTGAGGACCGCATGCGGCATATCAGATGAATTTATCAACGAACAGACGGTACAAGGGCAAAAGCCACAAGTTAGCAGGCCATGGCTTTCCTGCGTCCGGCTTCTGCCCGACACCTTGCATGGGATTGGGCGCCAGGGGGCTGAATGAGCGGAAAGCCGTAGGCCCAGGCCGCGGACCCTATTGTGCCTTCCAGCCAGAGGAGGTGTTTCCGCTCCCTAGGTACCTTGGATAAGGTTGGGAGGAGAGTCAATGGGGCAAGAATGGACACTTCGTAGTAGCGAGTGCACAAGATGAATGGATCACGATTCGCGACTGCTTACATGGTATACGGGATGGATAGATGGCCGTCTGCCGCGTGATTGCGACACGAAGCCGAGAGTGAGGGTAGCATGGTGTGTCATTCAGAATAGGTAAGGGGAGGTAGGAAATAAAACCCTTGAGCTGGGACATTGGATCGGCCATGATCCAGGCCTTTGCTCTCGCTTGACAACTAGTGCCATTCCTTCGCCTGGTTGTCGAAAGGGCCGCTAACACAAAAGATCATTTCTCTTCTGTTCTTGCATGATGCATTATCGTTCGAGGTGCTAATTGGCTGCCCCTTGCCCGGCTGTCGTCTTGCAGTAGGTTGCAGCGTGGTAAGATGACCGCTTGGACTCGAGACCGTCGCTTAGGGCGAACAGGGGACGAAGAGAAGATGGGGGGGTGGGCTGGTGCCTGGTGGACGAAGGCGAGGCGGAGACGGAAGTAGTGTTCCTGAACATGAACGTTCACTCCTGCGCGGTACATCGAGCAATACATCGAGTAACACATCGTATAAACACAATGTTTAATTTGCAGGCGCCCAATTTAGACACCTAATCAGGTCAATAAACCTTTTCAATGTTGACTGTAACAAACACACGAGTTGGGCATGTGCAGGTGGCAGACGTCACATCATCTCGGTCCAGTAATGCGCTCATCTAACAATATCCTAGCAGCAATTGCTGACGTGCCCTTGAGTCAAGTGGGCGTCCGCCGAGACGCAAGAATAAACGTGTGGGTGAGATGCTATGTACTTCACGCACCTGGCTAGAAACCCCTGGCCGTGATCCCGCCTTGTCGTCCTTGGTTTTAGCTGTAGGTAAAGCTGTTCCCATCCGGGATGTACACCAAACAGCTTGGCTAGCCCCAGAACTTAGCCTGGTCCTCAGATTGGTCCTGTGGCTTTGGCGCTGTAGCTGGTCTTTGATGCTGGATGCTTGCTTCCAGGTGCCAGAGCCTGCTGCTCGCTCCGGCTGTCAGCAAAGGAGGCCGTTCTCGTTGACACGAACCAACATGGCGGTCCCGGCTGCCACGACATGGGCGGATTGGAGAACCAAAAAGCTGACCACTGCCAGATTGAACAGCTTACCTACCTAGGTACATAGTATGTAGGTGGTAGAGGGATAAGTAGGAACTACCTCTTGTCGCGACTGCTGAATGTCCAGTTTGTCAACGTCGGACCCCCTAAGTCTTGCGCGGACCAGGGCAAGAAGCGGAAAGGGCGTTCGTTGGCTCAGCCCTGCTCGGCTATGATCTGTTTCTGGCCTTGAATGGAGAGGGGGGGAAAGAGTGTACAATACACTTCGAGGCACCGCGTTGTGGCTCCGCAGTGGCGTCTCCTTCTCTTGCAGACTGCGCTAAAATGCTCACAGCTCCACAAGCTCTGCTGGAAGGTCCACGCGCCTCACGCTTCAAATGGTGTTCACTTCGGGAGGGAAGGACGGTACGTATCCGCCAAAAGCTGGAGTCGGAGAGTCAGAGAGGTGAGAGGGAGGGGAAGTACCTGCTGCGAGAAACCTGGGCCTGGGAAATTCAATGACCCACACCCCTTGCTTCGGTACGCCATGGACCAATCATGGAGATGGAATCTCGTGTTTAATTTCCACACCCCTGTCGCGGCGCAGTGCACAAATGCGACGATGGCATGCAAAAGACGACAGGAGCATTGCGCCCAACTGTAGTGTGCTGCTTCATTGTGCCTCTCGCAGTCTCCGGGCCTTCTTTCGCTCCCTTCCCAATGTGATGTCCAAAGGCCATCGTGTACTCGTTAGACTATGCCTAATTGGGCCGGGATGCCTCGAGATTCCCCTCCTGCTCCGTACTCCCCGCTGGACCAAGGACCACGGTCCATGAGCCCTGCACCCCCTTGCCGCGCGCCCTAGGGCACTCAGCCGGCAGGAACCATGCTCACCTCACCACCTCTTCCTTCCTGTTATCCCTCGTCTCGTCGTCGTCTGGTCTTTTCTTTCTCTTTCCTCCTTCCTTACCACCAACCAACCCAGTCAAACGTTGTGTCTCGTCTTCTGGCTTCAGCCTGCCGCTCTTTTATATAGTCACTCATTCCCACGTCTCAAGACAACACCCACGCCCCCTTCCCAACCGGCCTACTCGCTTTCTTCAAGTCGCTCGTTCCTGGACTTCTCCGTCTTCTTATAACAGACCTCTAACTTCTAATCACCACCACCACCACTACCTCATTAACCCTCCAAACTCAAAATGCAGTTCAAGATCTCCGCCGCTGCCTTCCTGGCCTTCGCCGCCTCTGCCCTGGCCCAGAACCCCAACTTCGACCCCGTCTACAAGCCCACCAGCAACGAGAAGGTCAACGCCGGCACTAGCCTCACTATCGAGTGGGATGCCCCCGACGCCTTCAAGGACGTTACCGTCTCCATCAGCCTGATCGGTGGCGCTACCCAGAACACCCAGGTTCCCCTCCTGGACATTGTTTGTGAGTATCCTCAACTTGCCCTCCGACACGCATTTTGCTCCCAACCCCGACATGGCCACAGAGCGCAGCCAAGCTGACAAGACTCACTCACAGCCGGCATCCCCAACTCTGCCAAGAAGTACACCTGGGCTATTCCCTCCGACCTCGGCAAGGACGCCTTCTACGGCCTTGTCATCAAGTCCGAGGCCAACCCCACGGTCGACTTCCAGTACTCCAACCCCTTCCACATTGTTGCTGCCGAAGGCAGCACCGGTACCACCACTGTTGTCGCCACCTCCGGCACTGCTACCGTCACCCTGTCCGCCAACACCGCCTCGGTTACTGCTGCCAGCTCTGCTCCCGCCTCCGAGAGCGTTATCGCCAACTCTACCGTCGCCCTCTCTACCACTGCCTCCCCTACCGCCCCCGCCACCAGCGAGTCTGCTGCTGCCGCCACCACCATCATGACCAGCGTCACCCGCCCTGCCACCAACGCCACCGGTACTGCTACCCGCTCTGCTTCCACCACCATTGCCACCGTCACCGGTGCTGCCGCCGGTGCCCAGGCCACCGCTGGTGTCTTCGCTGTCATCGGTGGTCTCGCCGTCGCTGCCCTTTTCTAAAGCAACGCTCTTTGCAGCATTTCTCGGATTTCCTACATTCGCCAAGTTGCATCGGGCATGGGTTTGGGTTTCAACGTGCATATTAGGTCATGACTGGATAAAAAGACGGGGACTCGGCTTCTTGGCTGTCAAGCTCGGGACATCCGTGCTATTGTAGCCTCGGGGGAATGGGCTTCCCGCACATGGCGTTTATTTTTTCCTGTGTTTCATATACCAGTGTCCCCGCGGAGAAGCGCGGCTCATGAGGTATGGGTTGAAACCTTTCTGGTAGATGATGTGAGAGAAGAATGACTTAGTCTATTCGTTTCCAAAAACAAAAAACAGAAAAAAACTATAACAAAAAACCCGCTATACCAATGAAGTCCCTCTCTCCAAGACGACTTGAAGTCAGTGAGATGTCGATCACCTCGTGGAGGTGGGATGCAGATCAGATAACCTTGCAGCTGTCATGTGGCGGCCACAGCATGTCTGACGTGAACAGGTAAGATCATCTAGCACACCATTGGGTTAGTCACAACACGGCCGGCTCCAAGGACGTGGGTGGCTAACATGCAGGAAGACTCTTGTTTTTTTTTTCTTCTCCTTGTCTAGTGTAACGTGTTGTGCACACACACACCGCACCGCATTGTTTTTGGCGGTCACAGCAGCAATCGTAGTGTGCATACGCCTTGGCAACGTCCCTCCACAATAAGCAACCAACAAGGTTTGTTGCCTCATCTCCACATATCTGTCTGATCTTGCTCCTTGCTATTCAATGTTACTAAAGAACTCTTTTTCTTTTTCTCGATATTGCTACTCATATCCACAAATATAAATCCTGCTGATTTCAACCGCACTGCGGCTCGCTACTGGCCGTTTAGAGACCAACGGCTTGCTTGACGCTAGTTCCATGCCAGCTTGGTCGGGCTTCAGGCTACTGAGGGCTTTTTTTCTTTCTTTCTCTTTCAACATGTTCAAACTCCACCTCGCCTTTTTAACACCTGCGACGTTTCCCGGCCAAGGAGGCTTCCCAAAGTTTGCCCTCCTGGCCGAGTCTGACACGTCCCGATCCCATGACTCGGCTGGTAGATTGCAGCCCCGGTTTTCCTGGAGACGGCGGGAAACTCTACAAGAGACCAGCGACCCGGGATCATCGTTCCTTGAAACTGGGAAAGGGGTCATCTATCTGGGAGGGGAGGGCTCTCTGGTAACTGTTTTCAGCCTATCCCGGCGGTCTCTGTTTCGGATTCTTCCCCAGATATGGCAGCACATTTGCCTCTTTCGACCGGTAACTCCAGAGGCGCTCAACTTGGATCTTGGCTTCTTGCCCGAGTTTCTCAACTTGAGGAGAGGTGATGCTTTTCTGTTGGACGATAGATGGCTTCTCTCCCATCATCCTCTCCTGGCTTGCGAGACGATCGCCAAAGAACCGGGCCGGGTGCAGACTCAAACCCGTATCATATATTATACTTTCGGCTTCCTCATCTCGGGAGGCCGCGCGTGAACATTCGCCATCCTGTGGCGGGGCAAAGCCACCGCCCCGTACGATCACATTGTTACCCCGGGCACTACGTAGCCAATGGGTTGCTTCTAATAAAGGGTCCGCATCGAAGGCTGTACCTTGTTTGAGTCTCTGGGGGAACAGTCGGCGTTTGTGTCTACCGTCACTCTTCCCGGTTGAGACAGCGAGAGGGGCTCGATGACTGACGCGTGAAGCTGAGTCAAACGCATGAATGCAATATGTATGGCCTCTGAAGCAATGCGCTGGCTCTGTTGCGGACACGCATTTGCCCCCCTCCCCCCCAAAATTAGAAGTATTCAGTAGTCGTTTTTGGCACAGTCGAGGGGTGATCTGGTCGGGCCTCCGTGCCAAGTCGATGTGAAGTTGAAAGGCCGTATTGCAAAAGTCTCGGGCTCGGCCCGAGATCCAGTCATTTCCGTCGCTGGAGCTTGCTCTAGACGACTGTAGCACATTGATGGCTCGAAACGGGACCGCGGCTATACCGTGAGAGGTTTGGCTGCTAATAGTCGTGAAATAGTAGGGCGTAATCGGGCAGTAGGCAGCATCGTTGGCTGCGTAGCATATTCAGACATGGAGGAGCATCTAGTAGCCTATCCTCCCTGTTGGCTGTCTGCTGACCTCCAAAATGGCAACTGTTCACGCGTTTTCCTGCTTGGTATTTTTCGATCAACGGGATGCGGCCATTCTCCATCGGCTATCACCATCAAGGATTACGAACATTGTGGTCCTGTCCACGCGCTGCCCACAATTACCCGCTCCGACACGGTACATCGGTTCTGAGGAGCCGCCTAGAGCTGATTCGGTTTGAGCTCAAGAAGGTCGGGATCCTCGAATCTGACAAGACCAAATGGGTAGGAGGAGCTTGGCATGCGGGAGGGCGCAGCTCGACTGATGAACCAAGTAGTCAGAGGACGGACGGACCCTGCATGCTCTCTGAACAGTGGAATGTTTCGACTTCAGATCGGCTTGCCAGTCGGCAGCGACTGCTTGGTATGGCACACATGTCAGAAGCGACCAGTTGGTTGTTAATAACCTAGTAGGTCGTGATGTCCTCACCACCAGCCCAGGAATAAGCATTCAAACAAAGACCGGCGGCAGCAGTAGTACTCCGGCCAGTGGCCGCTCACATGAGAGTATCGATACCTTTGAGCCCAGTGCGTCGAAAGGAGACATAAATGGCAAACCTTGGTGCCATGACTGTGCGTGTCTCTTGACCGTCTCATAGGGATGTCAGGTATGGCCCCTTTCACGCTGCGGAGAGCTACGTGGAGGGGAAGAGTCGGTGTTCAGCAACACCAGCGGTAATATAAACAACGTCCTAACCCAAGATGAAATTGATGTGACGGGCTACAAGCATCCTACCGTTTCAAGCCACTCGACTTGACGAAACATGAATCGCTTGTTACCCGGGCTCGTTCGATATAGCCAACAGACGGTGGGCGTATATTGGTTATGTTGGTTCCTAGGACTGCCCAGGCTCCCACAAGAGCTGCCTGGCAATGTATGAGTGCCTATTCTAAAGCAGTCGAAACGCACTTGGCGGGCATTGACCTAGGCTACAAGGCTATATAAGAGGTCCCTTCTCTTATCACGAGTGCGGATCTGCTGGCCATGGACGTGGTTCATGTTACTTGGCTGTCAGTGGGACGAGTCCAATGAGTTACGTCAACCACTTTGATGGCCCGCTGCAAGGTATCATCGTCAGTCTAGGGCTAGCAGAGTATCTGCAAGTGTATCATTGTGCAGCCGTTCACTTGGATCTGCGTCTCATAATACGTCAACAACAACCAGAGTCACGAGGTCGGGCAACGTCTGCCGTTGGCTACTGCACCAATTTGGAATGACTCGACCTATAATAACGAGCTGTGTAACTTATCTCGTCGGTAGAGGATAGTGACAGCATCTCGCTTTTCCATCGGGGCTGGCATCCCAAGGTCTCTGGGTTGGCGGCCGATAGTTTTTTCCTCGCAGGCAGACAGCACCACGAACTCGATTGCAACATTTGTTCCTTTCATGGTCGTAAGTGAGATACATGGCGAGCCTGGAAACACTTTCTTTACGGAACCACCGAACCCAAAGAGCTGATGTTTACCTGGGTCTTTGGACTGAAAGAGAAGGGATCCACCAAATAAGCTCATGTCTGCCTCCACCAGTCCATCCCAGTCGTAGGTAGATCAAAAGCACGACCAAGCCCTAATCGCACACATCGTAAAGCAAGTCAACTTCAGGTCGCTAGACAAGCTACATAGGTACCCGATTGTTATAATACATGAGTGAGACCGATATCTGTTTAACAAAGGCAACAGTTAAGAAAAAAACCAGATAAAAAAAGTAATGGAAGCGTCAATCGCTGACGGGAATTGAGCCCGACGTGGCTGGGATGGGTTAGTCATGATGATATGGCAGAGGGTGTGTGGTGTCAGGGGAGGCTTACGGGTCGAACCCACAACCTTGAGATTAAGAGTCTCACGCTCTACCGATTGAGCTAGCCGGGCGGATTGAATCCTGCCGTAGAAAGGTTGGTGACGGGCTCTCGTTGTGATGGGTTTATGGATGCCAATGGCTGTGTCCCACAAGCTAGGGCAGGTCCTCCGATGACAATCATGGGCCGCCCTCGCTCGAAGTCGAATGCGGCCCAAGTCCAGAGTCAAATGTAGCAGGAACCACATCCCCGGCCTAACCGTTCCCTCGTGTTGCTCGAGATGACGGTCGCCCGGCCCGAGTCGAGAGGCGGAGCAAACAGCCCAAGGCCCAATCCATCGCATACGTGTGTCTTCAAGCTACAAGAAACACGGGGTATAACTAGGAGTAAGTGTGAGTCAAGCTATTTCCATTCCTGTGAAATAACATTGGCAAGGACAATGATGGCTTTGTTGTTTTGGTTTCCCACAAGGCCCCTTTTTTGCTTCTTCTTCTTCCCCAAACAGCAAGCTGTCGACAAAGGTGAAGAAGCATTTGCAGGTTGCTTCGCTAGAGGATTGATGACTTGTGCTACAACCTACCAATGTCCTCGAAGGTACATCGCTTGATATACGAGAGTGTGTCCGAGTTCCACCAGGACAAGAGGAAAGAGTAACAATGGGAGTTCAAGTAAAGGCCTTGCTACCAGTTTACTGGGGGAGCATAAGTGTTCAACCACTCTGTGTATATCTGACCCAGGGCTCAGTGTGGTTTCTCGGTATCCACTCGAATCCGATGACCACGAACTGGAACTTTCCAAGTCTGAGACTTGGACGTGGGCCATCGACATGTCGCTTACGATGCTGGTTTGGGAGTCTCTAGACGGGAAAGCGCCGACAATAGCTGCGGAAGAGAGTACGCGACTCCCAGCATTGGGAAACGTATTGTTGAAGAATGGCCAGTCTGCCCAACGGTCCGCCCAGCAATCATTAACCGGGAGGCTTTTCCCGTCTGTGGTGAAATAGTGTAAGGACCCGGCCTTGCCAGAACAGTCATTTGTCCGTTGAAGATTCCGCGTGCAGCGCCATTATTGATTGTTGAAGGAAGGATTGGTGTATAGAGCATGGGGGGGGGGAATATGTCATGAACGAGCGTGGTTCCTACAAGTACTGCATCCCTTGGACGACAAGGACAAAGTTGAGGCTCGGCATGTATATTGTTGGGGAAAGTCGTCTTGTAGATCGATGATAGAGCTGGCGATGAGCGTTATGGCATCAAGGAAAGACGTCCAAGGTCTATGAGCCTGGTCATCAGGCAGCCTGAGTCTGCCGGCGTATTCTTCAACTTTCTGGCTACGAAAGAAGAAGTAGCAGCAGCGGCAGCGGCAGCAGCTCAGGGGCAAGGAGGGAACGAAACAGGAAGGAGTGGGCAAAGCGTTGTCTATCAGCATACGATGGAGTGACTAGTGTTGGACAGAGGAGAATCTCGAACCACAACGCTGGTCTCTGAAGCCGGCGCCAAGAAAACCCTTTTCTGGATAGATGCCCAGACAGGAACCAAGATGATTGCGAATGGAACAAATGTCAGTCGTCCCAGGTGTCAAAGCAAAACACTTGGGTACGATTTCCAGCAACTTGCCGATAGGAAGCCTTTCCTCTGGAGAACCAACCTTGGCTTACCGGGAGGTGCGCTGATTAGCGGGTTCGCTGAAGCCCGCCGAGCGCAAGCCATTCCGGGGGTATTTCATGGCACATGGATGCACGGGAAGACACCTCGGGGCAGCTCTCCCAGTGTCCGCTGGGTAGCAGGGTCACTCCTTGGCCTGGGACGTGACAATAATCAGCCACCGCGATCCAAGGGCGAAAGGTTTCTTTTCAAATGCCACGGTTTTGCTCCATAGCCCTCCGTCGGCGGCGCACGGGAGCCACGTTCCTTTGATCCTGGCGATATGAAGAACTCCGGCTTCTGCGGAAGAGAGAGAGAGAGAGAGAGAGTGGCAACAATCGGGCCGCGGCATGAGACCACATGTAAACAAGCCTTTTTTTACTTCTTCCTTCTCCATTCGAGATCAAATTCTGTAGGTTGAAACCGAGCGCGGGGGGTTCTTGTTGGGCAGATAAATGGACGTCGACGTCGACCGGAGATGCAAAATCCGATCCACTCACTTGGGCAAGGGGGTAATCTGTAGACGGAACGGCTCGTGGAGTTCTCAGGCAGCATGGTTTGCTTGGTGGACTGACTGACTGTTATTAGACCCCACGCTGGCTGCGTAGCCCACATCATGACGAGACCAATGGGGCCGGAATCAGACAATCAGCTAATGGTCGACGCTGCCAATGTTATGGCCGAAGCCTGTCCTGCTCGGCTCGAGCTGGCGGGTGGTTCCCAAGCAGGGCCGGCGTGAATCTGTAATCGGTCGGAGACAGTGAAGTATGCTACGTCGCAGCCACCAGCCGATCCTGTGCCACCTATGTGCCCGCGTGCCTTGGGAGACGGGGGCAGCCCGGAAATTGTCAGAGAGAAGAGGGCCACCCTGCACAAGTGGTGTTTGCGACTTGCAGTCTAGACGTCTGTCAGGGAGCTTGATTAGAGGCATTTAGGTGAATGTAGTTTCGTGACGACGACGACGACGACAACAACAACAACACCAACAAGTACGCCGCCGCCACGGTGATTACCGAAAAAAATGCATCAAAGGCACTCGAACGCCTGCTTCCCTTGTTGTTGTCGCCACACGCCAGGTGCCCGTGACCGCTTCTCAAGAGTGTCTGATCTTCAGATACTTGGTGGTTTCCAAGACATGCAATAAGGTTGAAGATATCTCGCACACGCGCATGACGCATAGGCCGTCTGGCGCCGCGGGTGTTGTGCGGCTGATTGGAGTGGTTGTTCCGTTATCTTGAAACGAGCAACTCCGCGGAAGTCGATTTACATGTGCCAAAAGGCAAAAAGGGGGGGGGTCCCCAATGCCGGGCTGATCAGTGGAAGAGGCTGAAAGGGGGGCGTTGAAAAACGCCCGCAACCCACGGCCACTGTGCCAAATCCATCCCTGACAGACGCGGTAGCGTCGAGGTAACGCTTCTTCGCCTGGGCCACGGCCACGGTCTCAAAGGGATAGCTACACTACCTATATACACGGAGAAACGAGTCGGGAGAGCCTAGACCCCATCGTGGTTTAGTCCAAAGGTAGGGAAGCCGGCAAGCCGGGGATGCACGCCGCAACGGGAGACGAGAAGCCTGAACCAAACATGCGGGATTCGACGTGGGGGGGACAGCCGGCTAACATCATTCACGGACATCCGCCTACCCCTGTCAATGCCTTGGCTCTGCTATCTCTTCATCTTATCTCGACCTCCCACCCCCCCGGATGCAGCAAACTGTACCTGGGCTGTAATTATTACCTACCCAAACTCCAAGTCATCCTGATTTTTCCATTAGTTGTGCCCACCCCTCTGCTGCCGTGCCTGCGGAGATGCCAGGGGCAGCAACGTGGAAAAAGAGGGACTCGAGGGGACGGACAGGCACTTGAGCGGAACCGCGTCACTGTCCAATTGTGAGGCATCGAATTACCTACCTACGTCAAAACCGCATGCTCCTGGTCAACCTCCGCCGGATGAGGATGATGCGCATGAGGCGGTAAGTCTAGTACAATGATGAAGCCTGTACCCGATACACTGGGCAGATTCGGCGGACGACGGGTTTGGCATTCGTTCTCGTGCTTCATTCAATTTCGCCCGTGCTGGCCGACGTGGCTACCGGCTAGCGTTGGACGGGTAAGGCATCGTGGAACTGCCATGCAAATGACGGCCCTGCCCCAATTAGTAGTAGTCTACAACGCCATAGTCTTCGCTCCAGAGGGAGCCAAGCCAGTGCTCGAGGTCGAATCGTCCTCACTCGGAATCTTGTCAGCTAATCATCACCAGATGTCACTCGGCATTAACACATTGAGGGCTACGAGGAGTTTCGCTACGGATTGCAGCTGCTGTCAGCTCACTCAGCATATAGCCGGAACTTTGAGACACACGCCACGCCCCTACCCGCGGAGATCGACGCAAGCGATTCACGAATATAGGTACACCACTTAGCCATTAGAGTCCGGGTCCTTATCTCTTGGGTGCCAGGGGAGGGGGGGGGCGGAGTGGAGCCTAGCTCGGCCGTCCCAACTGCATCTCGAGCGCCTCTGCGAGCTGGCCAGAGATAAGCAATAAGTTCGCAAGCCCCCGTTTCGTCGTACTATCCCCGTTCCCTTTTCCGCCCTGGCCAATCGTTCCTCTCCCGGAACACTTTACTGAGTAATCTAGACAGGCAAGGACCGTCGAGATAAGGCACAACCTACCTCGGAGCGTCAGAGGCTATTCCACCTAGCTTATCGTCTTGCTGTGCTTCACTGCCTGGCGATGAGAGGCGCGACAGCGGACACTCAGTACCACCACGCCCTCAAGACTGGAGTACGGTCGAGATAGAAAGTCGTTCAGCTGGGTCACAGAAGTCCGGGGACAGAAAGCCTTGGTTCTGTCAGCCTCCGCCATCAGCCATCCTATCGGCGCTGGATGAAGCTCTCACAAGGCTTGCTCTCCCCGGTAACACCTCGCTTGATCCCGAGTCCAAGACCCCGGTAAACAGTTCGACTCGTACACGCACGCCCGGGTCATACCTGTCATCCCTTCTAGGTTCTCCTTTGGCACCCGGTCATCAAGAGGGCCGAGCCAAAACGTGCAGCACCAGGACTCACCCTCCTTCAAGATACTGCCCTAGGTAGTGCCTCAGCCGACCTACGCTACAGGAACAATTGTGTATTTCCACTATTCTCCAGGCCGGCGACTCTCTTATCAGAGAGATCGACAGGCGAGCCCGCTATTAAGGCTACCGCACAAGTTGGCCCGGCCTGGTCTCTGGGCGCCGCTTGGCCGCCTCCATAACTGAGGCGCCTACCCGTCACCCTCGCGATTGCGTTCCCTCACCCCCGCACCCCCTCTGGCATAGCAAGGGATTGCTCGCGGCAGAGTCGATTCGGTTTAGCGTGTCGTTCCTCCGGAGATGCTTCAACCGCACCCAATCTCGAGATTCATATGTCAATCGAATGGAAGCAGCCATATAAGACTCGTTGTCGAGCCTCTCCAGATGCCCAGGATAGACAGCAGTAGCGACCGAGATCTCAACGGCATTGTCAAAGAGACCCTTGCGAGAAGGCTCGAACTGGGGTGTTCTTTCTGTATCCTCATTGACGACCCACGCGAACCCCCAATACACCAACAACAACAAACATCATACCGTACGAGCTCGACCTAGCACGAACAAAAATCTCCAACATTCATAATGCCGTTCTCCGTTCTCTGGAGGGCACCCGAGGTGAACCCCATCAACCGCAAGGCCCGCAGCATCCCCGTTTTCAACATCTTCAACGTCCACGCGCGCGCTTTCCACTTCTCATGGCTTGGCTTCATGATTGCCGTGCGTATAAGCCATCCAAGGGGCCCTCCCTGTTCGTCCTCGTCACTGACATTTCATTTAGTTCTGGGCATGGTACACCTTCCCGCCGCTGTTGACGGTCACCATCAAGAAGGACCTCGGTTTGACCAGCGCCCAAGTCGCCAACTCCAACATCGTCTCCCTGGTCGCGACACTCTTCATGCGCCTCATCGCCGGCCCCGCGTGTGATCGATTCGGCTCCCGCATCGTTTTCGGCTCCCTGCTTCTCATCGGTACCCTGCCCGTCGGTCTTGCCCCGCTCGTGACCAACGCCACCGGCCTCTACATCAGCCGATTCTTCATCGGCATCCTCGGCGCAACCTTCGTTCCTTGCCAGGTCTGGTGCACTGGCTTCTTCGACAAGAACATCGTCGGAACCGCTAATGCCCTTGCGGGCGGCTGGGGTAATGCAGGTGGGGGGCTTACATATCTCGCTATGCCGAACCTTTACGATTCTTTTGTCCACGCTCGTGGCTACTCTCCTAGCCAGGCTTGGCGCTTGACTTTCATCGTCCCCGTCATCTGTCTCCTGGCCTGTGGCCTGGCACTTCTTCTCCTGTGCGAAGACACTCCTACCGGCAAGTGGGCTGATCGTCATCTCCATGCCCAGGAGAATCTGCGATCTCACGGTACGAACGGCGTTATCGATGTTCCTGGGGGCATCACCGATCGTGTTACCGGCTCCATGGCATCTGACGAGGAGAAGAGCAGCGCCCACGGGAAGGATGGCGTGATCGCCGGTAAGGAAGCTCCCCTCTCGGGTGCCGAGATGGCCGAGACCGCCCAAGAAGACACCGTGGTCAACCCGACTTTCAAGGATGCGATGAAAGTTGTCATGTCCCCTCAGACTCTCTTTCATATCGCCACGTATGGCTGCTCCTTCGGCGGCGAGCTGGCTGTCAATTCCGTCCTCTCTTCTTACTACCTGAAGAACTTCCCTTCCCTGGGCCAGACCGGTGCCAGCAACTGGGCTTTCATGTTTGGCTTCCTCAACGTCATCACCCGCCCGGCGGGCGGTGTTGTGTCCGACCTGCTCTACCGGTTCGGCGGACAAAACCTCTGGCTGAAGAAGGGGTGGATTACGGTTTGCGGCGTGCTTACGGGTGCGCTCCTCATTCTCATCGGCCAGCTCGACCCCCACAACGAAGCCACCATGTTCGGCCTCGTCTTCCTCATGGCTGTCTTCCACGAGGCAGGCAACGGTGCCAACTTCGGCCTCATCCCCCACGTCCACAGTCACGCCAACGGCATTGTGTCCGGCGTCACCGGCGCCGGCGGAAACCTTGGGGGTGTCCTCTTCGCCATAATCTTTCGTTTCATGGACAACGGCGCCAACTACGCCAAGGGCTTCTGGGTCATCGGCTGCATCCACATCGCCGTTAACCTCGGCGTTTCCTGGATCCACCCCCTGCCAAAGAGGCAGCGTCATTAGGCGCGGTGCTCGGTCAAGGCTGGTGTTTCGTTACGGCTTGCAATCTTACTGTTACTTAACGGACTGTTTTTGGCTGGCTTCTGGGATTCGATGGAAGGATTATGCGTGAGAAAAAGATGAGCATGGAGTATGGGAATGGGCAATATGATATCCACGGTCAGAATTTTCTTCAATTATTTACGCTAATGGTTGGTGTATGTACCTGGTGAACTGATCTAGGCTGCTTGTGGTGGTCTAAAACGATCGTATACATAAATTGAAGTCGTACGTCGCGAGAAGTGTCCATAGCAGTCTGACCTGCACTCGACGGCGTTTCTAATGAGCTGACACTATATGGTGGTCGTTGTCTAACGGATTCTTGGAAGTGGGAGGGCTCCACGTGTGAGTGAGAGGTGTCGCCTGCGCCAAAGGCGAATTCTATACCGCCAGACTGGGCCACCGAGGCAGTCTGGTTGTGATGCTCCATGGCGTAGACGTCTTCTGTAGAAGTAGGAGGGTTCCACGTGAATGAGTGAGAGCTATCGCCTGCGCCTCTGGTGTCAAGGTCACCGTCCAAGTTGACGGCCGTGACGCACGTGAATATATCCCGGACGAGTTCAACAGAGGCCCAGACAAGTTATTTAACTGTACAGACACGTCGACTGCTGGGAGAATGTCGATGATCGCCATCTATAGGAAATGGTATTGGCAAAGGAAGTGCTGAATATATACCTATGGTGCTGATGCCATTATTGGAAATGACATGTTCTCCACTTCGACAAAACGAGTTGTTTAACCGTACAGATACGTTGTTGACTGCATTTTCCCCGGGCCCAGGCCTGTGAACCATGGAAAATATGACCAGAAACAGTATGGTAGGATTGTGTAGTTACCGCTGCGAACGTTGCGCTCTTCGACGATGCTCCCGATGAGACCGGTTACAGTTGACACACCCCCTGATACAGAAGGCTCCAAGGGCGAGCTGTTCATATACTCGTATAGAGAGCATAAAACACGGTTCTAACGAACTTGATGTGAACATATCAGATGTTACAAAGCCTGTACAATCACCATGGATATAGAGTCGGATGTGTGGCTGTTGGCTACCCCACAACTGGCAGCCACCCGCCGGCACCCTTGCTTTCTAGCTCCAGCCCACTAGCCAGCCTAGCTTCTTCTCCAACTTTTTCCGCTATTCCGGCTCGTGCCACACACACATTACAAATCCGTTCATCTTCCAACCAAGGTCCGAATCACGTGGCTACGAGACCCAAACGCGAGACCGCGCGAGCTAAAGTGGGTGGGGTGGCCAAACGCGGTCACCGTCACCAGCGCGCAGATACCTGTGTAAACACACAACCTTGCAACGACTGAACAAGAGCCTCAAGCGCCCCCAAGCCGTCCCCGATGACGCCTGAAACCCCCGAGGTGCATCTTCTGAAGTCGGATAAATGACTCGAAACAATCTCGGGGATCAAATCTCCTGGCTGCTGAGCAACGTCGCGATATCAAAACCAACCGATCTCTTCTTCCCATCAGCTCGCGACCCCTCTGGCACCGAGTCATCGCAGTCGC
Organism: Colletotrichum echinochloae; assembly: GCA_016618095.1. Lineage (NCBI taxonomy): Eukaryota > Fungi > Ascomycota > Sordariomycetes > Glomerellales > Glomerellaceae > Colletotrichum > Colletotrichum echinochloae. Next base: position 5,020,632 of record JADEZT010000003.1, on the reverse strand, counting down.
AAAGCCGCTTCGGTAGCTCGAGCTCTCAAAAAGAGCCTCCGAGCCGTTTGGTTCACCAATCGATACCCTCTTCACACGTCGGAGCTGCACTTCATGCCTTCGACGCAGTGGAACAGCCACGGGACACCACGGTGGCAACAGCCGGGAACGCTGCCTCTATGGCGAAGTTGACCTCGTCCACAAGGCCTAGGAGGCCGTCACTCGCGGTGAAGCACCAGCAGTTGCTGACACCGTCCTCTACGACAAGTGGTGGACGATTTCAGCAAGCTTACACGGCCAAGCTGCAGCAAGAAGGTGGGCGGCCACAAGTTGTCATCTCGTTTGCACATGCGCTGACCTAATCCAGATGCACAGCATGAGCGTACTGGCATGAATCCTCCGTCATCCTCCCAAGATACAATACGAAAGCCTTCACTTGCAGGCACGCCGGACTTCCTTGACGACGATGACGACGGAATCCTTGATTTGACTGGCAACGACACGGTCTTATCATCCGACTCGGCTGCACTCGACGAGGGGGTTGCACTATGGGCTGGAGAGCCCGCCTCGAGTTCTGAGCTGCTGGGTAAACGTGGCCAGAAGAGAAAAAGCACAGAGATGAGCAAAATAGGGGATTCGGGCTCGGAATCTGACGAATTTCCGGATATCTATAAGACACTAGGTACACCGGCCCCAAAGGGCAGTCGCTCAGTGAAGGGCCCGAAGACTATCCCATCAAGCATTCGCCGGGCGAACACCGAGACTGGCGTCGTCGAAGAACGAACCATCACGCAGACAATCAGCCGGACGCAGCGTACCTACAAGATGTCCGACGAAGGAAACGGGAATGGAACCCCGCATCGGATTCCTATGGCGCTAGGAGCCCAACAGGTCCTGGGAAGGACTCCGAGCAAAGCGCTGCAAATACCATCCAGTTCCGAATCGAGCAGTAGAATTAAGCCGCTGAATCTACAAGTGAGCACGAACAAACACCGCATAAGACCTCGGGTCATTCAAGACTCGGACGATGAATTCGACGACGAGGATATCGATGAGGAACTGCTTGCTACGCCAAGCCGACATAACAGCACACTTCTGCCAGCCACCAACCCGAGATCGAGACCGGCATCAATCCCTTTGGGAGATGACGAGCTGTCTGACGGGCTTGTGGCGCCTGATACCCCCTCTAGGCCCCATCCGTCGGTATTGCCAATTGCAAGGCACTGTACGCCGGTCGACACGAACCATGTTCAATCCTTGTCTCGACAAGATTCAGGCAAGCCACTGTCCCAACAGAATGGTTCGTCTCAAGGACAGAACTCGTCCATTCTCAAGTTCATCTTGAGCAACCCGGACTCTTTGAAGGTCAGAGAGAAAATGATCCAAGAACAGCTCGAGCAGAACTCGAAAGAATATGCGAGAGCTTTACTAGAGCGAACTAGAGAAGATCGTGCCCATCTCAAGAGTGCGAAGGAGTTACTGCTGAAGCAACAAGCTGGGTTGAATGAGGTTTCCGAACTTCTCAAGTCCCATGCGAAACTTGAGGGTGAGAGGGAATCTCTTGCCATACAAATTGCCGACGCCTACGACAAAGGCCGCGACACCGAAGAGGATGAGAACCATTTAGATGATCTCGCAGACAAGGTTAAGGATTTGGAGCAGTCCATCTGCCCACTCCTTCCCGGTGTCGGCATCGACAGCGAGTCCTTCATCGAAGAGCACCGCCGATCAAAGTCCATTGTCATGAGTACGCAGCCTAGCCACAAGGCTCCCTCTCGGGTCTCGAGGGATGTGCCGTCGGTCACGGAAATGGACAATCAAGTCATCCATCAGACACAGTTTCCTGGGTCGTCCAGGCTGACCGACCCCAGAGACTGCTCGCCGCCGCCGTTTCCACGAGGCAGGCCCCAGCTGCACAAGAGTGCAAAACCTCTTGCTTCAAATGTCAAGGCGTCTAGGCGGGATGATTTTGACGATGCCTTTTTCGACGACATTGAAGATGATTTTGGCCTACTCCATGCCCCTGCGCCACCCATATCCAGACAGGCGCCGAACCGCAGAAGCCCTCTCAGGAAGACACGCCCTCGTGCCTTGGACATGTCGAGCGACTATGGTGACGATGCAGATGCGGACATGCTCGCACTCGCTCAAGACTTCGAGCTTCGCCAGTCTTCATCTGCCGATACCGCCAGAGGTAGGAGTGTGCTTAGTACGACCCCCGGCAATGCTACTCAGTCTTCTAAAGCTGCCGAGTCCCTCAAGAAGAGGGAACCGGGGAAAGCGAAGCTGTCGATCCCCCCGGAGCTGATGAAACACCCGTGGTCTGCAGACGTACGGAAGGCTCTGAAAGACAGGTTCAGAATGAGAGGGTTTCGCTCCAATCAACTGGAGGCGATCAACGCTACGCTCGCTGGCAAGGACGCATTCGTACTGATGCCAACGGGCGGAGGAAAATCTCTATGCTATCAACTTCCAGCCATTATCAGCAGCGGGAAGACGAGGGGAATAACTATCGTTGTGTCCCCTCTGCTCAGTCTTATGCAAGACCAGGTGGATCATATGTCGGCCCTCAACATTCAAGCGGTCTCTCTCAATGGCGAAACAAACGCCCAGAAGCGGAACCAAATCTTTTCTTCGTTCAAAGAAAGGAGCCCGGAGCTTTACATCCAGCTTCTGTACGTCACGCCGGAGATGTTGAACAACAGCCAAAATTTCATGAGAGCCCTCACGAATCTCTATTCCAACAAGAGGCTCGCACGAATCGTCATTGACGAAGCTCATTGCGTAAGCCAATGGGGACACGATTTCCGTCCAGACTACAAGGCGCTGGGCAAACTCCGTCACCAATTCCCGACGGTTCCCATCATTGCACTTACGGCAACCGCGACTCAAAACGTCATCGTCGACATCAAGCACAACCTGGGCATGGACAGTTGCCAAGTCTTTTCGCAGAGCTTCAACCGGCCCAACCTTACATATGAGGTTCGCAGGAAAGAGAAGGAACTAATCCATAAAATTGCCGACCTGATTATGTCCAAGTACAGCGGCCAGTGCGGAATCATCTATACTCTGTCAAGGAAGACCTCTGAGCAGGTGGCTGAAAAGCTACGCTCCCAGTACAACATTAAAGCAAGTCATTACCACGCACAAATGACACCCGAGGACAGAATCAGAGTCCAGCGCGAATGGCAAGCAGACAAGATCCATGTTGTTGTGGCAACTATTGCTTTCGGCATGGGCATCGACAAGCCCGACGTCCGATTTGTTATCCATCACTCAGTCCCCAAGAGTCTGGAAGGCTACTACCAAGAAACAGGACGCGCTGGAAGGGACGGTAACCCTTCTGACTGCATCCTTTTCTTTGGATACCAAGATGTCGCTACCCTGAAGAAGATGATTGCAGATGGCGAGGGCAGCGAGACCCAGAAAGAACGACAGAGGATCATGCTCAACAGGGTCACTGCTTTCTGTGACAACCGAGAGAACTGCCGTCGTGTAGAGATTCTTCGTTACTTTGGAGAGGTCTTCAACCCTGATGACTGCGAGAAGACGTGCGATAACTGCCGAGCAGGAGCTGTCTTCGAACAGCAGGACTTCTCCGACCTCGCACAGGCGGCTCTTCGGACCATCAAGCTCCACGAGCGACTGACTATAAATCAGTGCAGCGAGATTCTGATGGGAAAGAAGTACCAAAGGTCGATTGACCCACACCCTGATGATCCGCACGGCATTGCAAAGGGAATGAAAAAGCATGAGATTGAGCGTATTCTCGATAGGCTCACGGCGGAAGAGGCCCTCGAGGAGGAGAACGTGGTGAACAAGAGGGCCGGCATTGCGATTCAGTACCTTATTGTAAGTCATCATACTAGTTCGGCACAGCAACCACCCGCTCGCTCATCTGACTGATTGTTCCTAGGTTGGTCGCAATGCTCACTTGTTCCTCAGCGGGCGCCGCAAACTGCTATTATCGGTCCAGGTCTCTGATAGGATTAGGGAGTCGTCGGCACCGAAACCGAAGAAGCGGGCCAAGAAGAGTAGCAAGGATGACGAGCATGATCCTGACGAAGAGCCGTCGAGACGGCTGCCACCTTCGACAAACGTATCATCGCCTGCTCAAGTTCGCAGAACCCAGGAGAAGAGGAAGAAGGGCAAATCCCTGGCAACCATCATTGATTCCGACGACGAAGATGAGATGATGCAACCAGGCATGGAGGAACAGAACTTGACCATGCACGCAAACGGTTATCTCAAGGATGGCTTCGTCATGTCTGACAATGACTCTTACGACGGTTTCGAGCCATTGCCCAAGGCTCACAAGCGAGGAAATGTCTCTAGGGAAGTCGGCCCTCGTATTGAAGGGGATGTACGTTTGGAGAGCCTTGATGAACTGCACCAAGACGTTGTGCATTCCTTCGTCGGGGAGGCTAAGCAGCTGGAGGAGTCCGTGCGCAACGCGCAAGGTCTCCGGAAGCCTCTCTTTTCCGAGAAGAGTTTCCAGGAAATGGCCATCCGATGGACAACGACCTTGTCTCAGATGCGCCAAATCGCGGGAATCGAGCCGGAGAAAGTGGATAAGTTCGGCAACAAGTTTTTACCTCTGATCAAGCGCTTCCATAACAACTACAAGGCAATCATCAGCATTGCAGACGAGGACGACGACATGGACGAGGGCGAGCAGGACGTAGTCGACTTGATCAGCTCCGACGGAGACGGGGACGAAGCCATGGAGGACGACGACGAAGACGGAGAGGAATCCTCAAAGTATTTCAGTAATGGGCCGCCTCCCCTCGTGCCTGCCGTGCAGGAGTGGAACGAGCGAATGAAAGAGTTGGAGACGGCCCCTCCATCCCGAGCCCCATCGTCGAGCTCCACCCGAGGACGCGGTGCCGGTGGCCGGGGCGGTCGGAGGTCAGGCTCACGTAAAGGTTCCAGCTCGTGGGCGGGTTTCAAAAAGCAAGGAGGCGGTGTCGCCAAAAGGAAGGCCACCGGTGGAGCGAGGAAGAGCAGTGGTGCAGCAACAGCTGCAAGCTCGAAGAACGGATCCGTGACGAGTTACCTTACCAAGGGCGGAAAGAGAGGCGGCAGGGGAGGTGGCGGCATCGGGCTGATGCCGCACTGAGGCAACGAAGAAGGGGGGTTGGGAGCAACTGGAACGGGACGGAAGCATGATGTTGACACGAGGCACGCAGGAGCCTGTTATATGTGCATGGTATGAACTTATTTTCATGGAGCGATGAGGAGGCGGGAAACAAAAAGAAGAGTAAACAGAAACAAAAGACAGGGGAGATAAGGGGATTCGGAGCGGGAGACAGGTCGGGTTCTTGTTACTCTTGATTCATCTTCATGGCGGCGGCGTCGAGGTGGGACGACTGAGTATATATGACACATTGGGTTTTGCACGAGTAGGCGTCGGTTGGTCAATAGGCATTATCCCGCGGGCGCAGCATGAGGTGGCATGCCTTTCATACAGACTCGCAATATCCCACACACTACGCTCGCGTCCATGTCTTGTGCATTCTACTGAGGGACCAAAGATGACAGAGGCATCAAGTCCCCATGGACTTTGCAGGTAGACAAACTTGTGCATGGAGGAAAGAAGAGAGGCAAAGGAAACGACTGTCCCGAAAATAAGATTATCGATCCGCGTAGCTAATTACTAACCGCCTTCTACCCAGCCCGGAACGGCCACTATTTCTCCCGCGTATGTTCATGAGATGCCTTGTGTCGCATCGAGGGGGTATCAAGTTCGGATCGAGAGGCCCAACACATCCGTTGCAGTACCAGCAGTATTTCCAAGGGTTTCTCTCTTATTTCTTCGAGATGTATAGCCCTTGCGTCTGTTTCCGAGTTCCTTCTCCGCCCTGCCTATTGTGACGATTCACACTGGCTTCGCGAAGTTGCTTTACCGGATACCGCTCGAAAACTCCATCCCTCAATCCCTGGTATAGTACTAAAAGACCGTCAGACAGGTACTTGCCCGTTCCAGAATAACGATACGCCCATCGACAGATCCTAACCCGACGCCTCGCGATAAAGCAGTTGGAAAACAATCGTTCAGCGGCACTGCCGTGAATCCACAAAAGAGGGTATTTGAATATGTACAAGTTTACTTTTTTTAAGTATCGAAGTCGTATGGAGTGGCCTCGTTCGTCCGGAACAATTGTAAACGGTGTTCGTCAAGTCCGCCAGCGGGGAGTGTGTTCCACAAACGCGACTACGTCTTCGTTTTGAATGCATGTTGCCAGTGGAGAACTGGACGCTCTCCTTTGCCGGGATAAGTGAGGTTTCTAACCCCGCCACCGGGGCTTGTTGGTCGCTGAAGTCTTTGACAGCTCGGGAAGAGTTTTGCGCGTAGTGGTTCGCGAAGTCGTGCCCTCTAGAGGAGTTTCCCTGCCGCTCATCACACTGCTGGTCTTGGGTTGTGGCAGAAGACTACTTCGTCGACCGGAGGCCATGGAGCTCGCAGGGCGGCTTGGTACAGCTCTGTCGGCAAAGGATTGTAACCTGGGTGGTTGCAAAGATGCACGCCGGCTCGACTGGGATTCAAGACCCGAGGTAGAGGCGGACGAGGACAAGCGTGGCTTGGAAAGTGTCTGCTGAGAATACGGCCCAGGCGAAGTCAAACGCTCTCGGAAGGAGAGTTTCGAGGGGGCTCTCTTAGTAGGCGTGTCCTCGGGCATGGGTGATGCGGATGACTCTCGAGTAAGGGGCGTACGGAGGTTCGGCGCCCTTGAACCTCCAGGCGAGGAGGCCCCTGGGGTCAACGAAGATGGTGGCCGCACAATGGGTGACGTCTTCTTGGCATAGGGACTGGGGCATGTGAGGGTCAAAGGTTTGAAGTTGTGACCAATGCCAACGTCCGAAGTGTTGGTCGAGCTGTTCCACCTGGGACGGCTGGGTTGACTTGACTGAGGTCCGACAATGTTGCCTGTGGATGGCGTGCCGATCCTTGAGGTCATGTTTGACAATCGGGAATTCAAGGGCCTGCGCGATAGCTGCGAAGACGGCGTCGGCAACGATGACAGCCTCCTGCCGGCTGGCTGTGGTAGGTGACTGCTGGTGCTCATCGAACGGTTCTTGGCGAACCTGTTGGCAGGAGTCGAGGGCTCAAACCCGAGGCTTGACATGATGACGGAGGAAGGTGGAGAGCTGCCCGGTGTGTCGTGGCCGCTGCCTATTGTTGAGCGATCATTCGACAACATGCTGGAGATGGAGTCCCTCAACTGTTGGCCGCGGGTGTCCGCTTGCACTTCGTCCACAACCACATCCATCTCTCCCATCTCGTCCTTGAGAGAATCCCACTTAGACTGCATCTCGGCATGCAGGCGTAGAATCTCACCGTTGACCGTCAGCCGGTCTTTGACGCCCTTGTCAATGATAGCCAGAACGCGCTCGATGGCCGGACCGTAATGCGTCTTCTTGGCGTCATAGCTCTCAATCTTCTTTATCATGCTCGGCGGATTGCTCAAATGCATGCCGGCATCGACAGCCTCTCTGAGCTTCTGCATGGACCTCTCGACCGACTCAATCATCTTCTGAGCCTGTCTTCCAGCGCCACGGAAGACAATGACCCATCGGTCTTCACCCAGTTCCTTGCGAAGGGATTCGGCGTCCTTTTCCAACTTTCTGTAGCTCCCGTCGAGACCAGTCCGTCGCATGTCCAACTCTTCGCAGGCTGTAGGGAAAGACTTCTCCGCTCGAGCGGCGAAGACGGCAAGTCTCATAGGCAGAAAGTCCAACGACGCGCGCAATGGCTGCATTCGGGCGAACAGGGCCAACAGGCTCGAATCGTCTTGCGACAGGGCGGGCACTCCTGGCGAAGTTGGAACGGGGCTCAGCGGCAGGCCAGAAGTGCTGAAGCGATTCTGCGCCTGCGTCCGAGCTACCGGCGAAGGAGCGTCGTCGACAATATGTTCGAGGTCTCCAATATCGACACCATCGCCGCCAGCGGCAGCCATCAAAGACTTGTGGCGGCGTTCCTCCATTTCGAAAACAAGACGGCTTAGCTCGTCCATCTCGCTCTGTATATCCCCAAGAACGTTATTCCATAGCTCTTCCCACTCCATCGCGATTTCGACTTGTCCTTTGACGATGTTTAACGCTGCTTTGATATTGGCCCACTCTTCGATAATGGACTCCATTTGTGAAACGGCGCGAAAGAGATCCTCGGGTGGTACGCTGGCAATATCTTCGCGACCTTGCAGCTCCTCGATGGCACCAACGTAAACTTTAATCAACTTTTCAAAACGATGGATGGCGTTTTCCACTTCCTCCAATCCTTCTCGGCCACCCGCGGCAGCCCACTCAACGTCATCGTCGCTGTCCAAGCCACTGATGACCTCGGACGCCTTGTAAATCCAGCTCCTTATTTGTTCAGTGGCGTTGATGAGAGCTTTAGATGCGACTTGCGCGGTAGGGATAGCAGTCACCTTGCTGGACAAGGACTCGGCATCGGGGAGTTGGAGGGATGTTAGTTGGGCAAGCTGGTTGGCGAAAGACGCACGTGAAAGCGTGTATATGGAGCCAGGTCGCTGATGGCCGGGATTGAAATAAGAGGCAAGGTCGGGCGTGAATTCGGCTGTGGGAACGGGCGGCGTGTCTTTCGGAGGCGGGGGCGGTGGCTGATCAGAGGGGGACTGAGCAGCGCTACGTTCGAGATGCTCCCGTCGAGTTTCGAGTTGGACCTTGGTGCCGTTTCCATTTGTGTGGTCGGGCAGGCGGTATTTTTGCGTCTCCATGTCTAAAGGTTCGGTGGTTATTATCTCGGGTATGACGAGAGACGTGCCCTGGGCAACGTCTAGTGAAGACGATAAGACCCCAGTCCAGGGCTCTTCACTAGAGGTAGTCGAGGATGCGGTTGTTGGTCTCGGGTCGTCGGGTGATGTGATGCCCTTCCACGGGCGGCCGCGACGATAGATCCTGGATCCGAGAGAACTCGCCTTATGGTTCTCGTCAATTTGGCGGATTTGCTCTTCAGGCAGACGCCCAACGTTATCGGGTTGCGCGGGCGAATGGTCGGGCGAATGTTTGTGAGAAGTGAAGCCAAGCGCTTTCAATCGTGCGGCGAGGTTGGGCGAGGGTTTGCGAGTTTGTTTTGTTGTTTTTCTTGTTTTTGGTGAGCCAAGAGGCGTGGTGTTTGAGGGTTGCGCAGTTGTTGGGTGGTCGCGGGCCGAGCTTGCGGGTGATTTGTCGTCGGCTGGGGGTTTGTTTTGGGTAGTATCGACGACGGTATTGTTGTTGTTTACAACATGGGAAGGTGGGTTGGATGGGGAAAGTTGCGGGCTGGAGACGTCAGACAAGCCTAGGTCCAGGTGTATTGTTGCAGCGGCCTTTGGGGCCCCCAGCGAGTCTTGTGGCTGCTGTGGGTACTGCAGTTGGTTGCGGGAACACGAATTGTTGGAAAGGACCGCAGCGTCATTACTGCTGCAAGTGGCATCCGGCTCTGCAGCCGATGAAGTGTCGGCGGACATTTTTTCGGCTTGTTTCGTAAGCAAACCTTCTACCCAAACACCAACCTCGCTGCTTTCTGGCCTTGCAAAGAGCCAGATACCCTGTGCCGCTTGCTATGCTACTGAACCGTATCGTACGTGTCAGGTCGACGGCTGAGCTGGCTTGTGGGTAGGCCGGGTCTGGTGGTCCTGAGGTCGAGTGATAATTGGGTCGTCGACTGATCTTCGCCGGGTTCAGTCGGGTCTCCCGCAGTCCGTCGAATGAGAAGGATCAATGGGCGGTGCTGGAATGTGAGAAATCACAGAGGCCTGAGCGAACTCGCCAAAGCGCACTGTTGTCAATGCCTTAGTGTCAGTGGGGTTGGATGAATGACAAGGCAATCCAATCGTTTTTGGAGCAGCGTGCGTGGGTGCTATGTATGTGCGCTGCAGCAAGGACGTCGCTCGGTGCTGGCGTGGTTCCTGGGTAGGGATGCGGAGCAGTAATCGTAGGTGGGAGACGTGATGAGGTAACGGGTTTCGTGGCGTGGGAGGTGGCGGATCGATTCGCAGCCGGCGGACTATCAGTTCGGTTTCTACCTCAAACGGTGCCCATCGCTTAGATCCGGTCGCGTACAATACTACTAGGTTGGTCCTTGCCTGGGCGCGTCTGAGGGAGGGAAGAGGAGGGAAAGGAGACGAGTGGTAGAAAGCGGTCGCTGAGGCGAGCAGTAGGAATACCGCCTCCCTAATGGATTCAGAGAGGTTGTAATAAGTTGAAAATACGAGCAAGACAGACGGAAGGGAAGAAGAAGAGATTGAATGATCGGGCAGCAAGAATGCTGTAAGACGGGACGAGAGGGAGTGACGAAGAAAGGCAAAATGCCGTATGACCATTAGCCAACGCGAACAAGAGAAAGAAAGCACTGGCCAGAATAAGGAAAGAACGTTCGCGACAGCGAGGAGCGTGGGAGGGTAGGAGAGAGAAGGGAAAAAAGGAAACGAGCACCTTCCGAAATGCGAATGAAAGCCTAGCCGATCCGATTATTTGGGAGCGAGTCGGGAGGGAGGGGAAAGAGCCACGATGCGACAAGGACCTCGACATGCACAAGACAAGGCACAAGACATACATGGTCATCTTTCTTCTCTCCTCCACTCAACACCATCCTGTCGAGATTTTATTGATTTCTGTACGAAGTTGCGAATGCCACATCAAGCTAGTCCCTTGACAAGGTAACATGCGGTCTGGAGCTCTCTCCCCACCCCCCGGCTCTGCTACTCGACAAACAGAACCCGGAACGAGACCCAGACCAGCAAACGTTTGCTCTATCTGATACCTAATATACTTATCCATTAGCCCAGAATGCCGTACGGTGATGTAGTAGTGGGTGAGCACAAACCTCCCTCTCAACTTTCATAGAATCGGCAGGGCGAGACGTTCGCTTCCAAGTACGATTGGAGCTCGCTCCGTAGCTGCAGACAATGAAACGCCCGTTGGATCCTCTCTTTTCCCATGCTTCCCAGCCGGTGGTCGCCATCTCTCCCAGCGGTTGGCCAATCTCGCTTTGCCATTCATTGGCAGATCACACAATGTCGATAATGACCCTTCGCTACCTACCAGCCACACAAGGTAGCCAGTTGTCCCCCATCATCCATCACCGAACCTCTAGCTCGAATGGAACCGATGGTTACCAGCCAAGAAGGCAGCATCTTCCTGGGCCGATGGTTGCAGCCAGACGGTGAACGTGTCTAATTCACGTCCCGCGCGTTTGTCCACCGAAAGCATGGTGACAGAAGAGGAGTGGGTTAGCAGACAGGCTGGTTAATGGCCATCCCTCCGCCCACCCTTGTCGCCCACGAACCAAAAGCTCATTACCCTGGCCCTCCAGAACTCGTTGGTGGACCACCACGTTGGTCTAATGAGGGAACATTTGACCATGTGTATCCGTATGGAGAATGCTTATTTCCGCAAGTTGCGATGTTGCAGAGGCATCACCACTTGCGGCAGTCGAAGGCCTCCTCTCTTGGCCGACCCTGTGCAAGGACCGATGTTGTTACCAGTTCTGGACAGCTGACCGGGAGCCCTGGCATCTGGGAGGCTCTTGGAAGATTGGATGAGCCAGGGGTGGGTCGGCGGATCGGGACCCGTGGGCCACTGAGCCCCTCCTTTCTCTGCGCACAGTTCCAGAAAGCTGGCTGGAGTCTGGACATGTGTTCTTCACTTCATCGGCCAGGGTGACGGCGGCTGGGCCCGGGTTACATCGATAGCGGGTTGGCTAGACAATATCTAACTTGAGCCGTCTTGAGCCTGTCGTGTTTCTCGCACATGTTGACTTGATTGAAGGCAGCCAGCATAGGTACTACTGTGTGTTTCTGGTTAGCTGTGACGCAACGGATCAGACAAAGTGTATGTACCATGCATGTGGACGACATATGTGCACTGGTAGAGATGCCGCCGGAACCAGCCGTGGCACACGGCAGGCTACTGCCGCATCGCTCTGCATGCTGAGCCGCCTGACTTATGCAAGGGGCAAGCACACTTCCCCGCTAGGAGTAAGCACAAGAGTGTACCTATGTACTGTGCAGGACGAATGCAAATCGGTATCCAAAGACGTCCATGATAGTGTAGCGTATGACTATTCGAGTAGTAGTGCAGCGCCACCGATCATCTAGCTGGAGAGTAGTGGGCGGGGACCGCATCGTCCTTACCGGCATACGCAGTACTATGTACATAGAATTGGGCAGGCGCGATTGCGTGCACACCACTTGCATTACCGGAAATGCCCAGGTTTAGAACGGATACCTACATAGATGCGAGAAAGGAGAGGGAACTGTCAACTCACGAGCTGGGGTCAAGAACGTAAGGCAAACGAGTCATGAAGTCACTGTCTAGGGACTCCCCAAGGGTTTGTTCTTTTCTTAAGGTTGACCTACTTGGCTGAGAAGGTATAAAAGCGGTAAGACCTGCGGTTATTGTTGAGGACGCGTGACTGAGATCCAGCACACAACTTTCCAACCCGCAGGTCTCCATACCAGCTCTGAATTCGGTTGCTCGGCGGCGGAACCCTTGCCGATTGTTCACTCATCATGTGCTGCTTTTCTCCCTGATGTACCTGAGACAAGTTTGTTCAACGTCAGCTGGAACACGTTTGACACTGCTACAACCCAACGACAGCTTTCAGACAGACACATGCTGTTCCCTCGGACAATACCAGATAACGCTAGATCGACGCTGATGACCATTCGACAGGCGGACGGAGATTGTTGCAAGGGGGGGATGGTCTGGAAAGGCCGGGCAGCCGGTAGCAATTGCGGATAAGGCGAAGGAGGATGGGGAAGAAGTGCCCCTGACGCCATGTGGTCAAGGTTGCGCAACAAATGATGTTTCGATTCCCCAGTATGAGGTGACGTTCTCGCGATTTGTTGGAGCCTGGGAGATGCTTGTTCGCCGATCAACGACCACCGGCGCGTTGCTGGCTGGACAGAGAGAGGGCGTCCCTATGCGACTGAGTACTCGCATGCGGGGGTGCCCAGCTAATCTCGACACCAGTAAACACGGGGCCGTCTGGCGGAATGAATTAAATTATCCACTCGTGCGCTTTGTTGGCCGGACGAGATGCTGGAGATTGGCCAAAATGTGAGCCCCTGACATTGAGAATGAATGCCATTGCCACGAGAAATACAACTGGACTCTGAGAGACAGACAGCGGGAAAAGAGAGAGAGAGAGAGAGAGAATCCCTAGCTAGTCAACTTGCCCGGTACCAAGTGACACAGCCTTGGCAGCGTCAAAAATCTTGGTTTGCGTATTGATACATGTCTTGCTGCAGCTTGCCCACTTGTATGTACTGTCGTTGCCGAGTTGACATGAACGAGTTCCCTTCGAACCCAGGCTAGTCGAGGCTCCTGGGTCTCCCCCATCGTGCAGCCGAATAAGAAGACGACGGTTCCCTCTCGCCTTGAGCTTGTGGTACTTCAGCCCTCGAAATCTGTTGCACTACGGATACAAACATCGGCATCTTACCTCTCACACGTCCGAGGACCACTGTTTCGTTTACATCACCCTGCCCGAATAACAGCAATCCAGATACCTGCCGGACCAACCAGTGGGATAGGGCAGAGCAAACCCCCGGCCCGTTCCCACCTTCCCCTCTCCTTTCCTTCGTGACTGGAGCACCCCACCTTTGGAGGCGACGCGACGTTCAATTCAAACGGTCCCCCCTGTAACCCACCCGTGCCACTCCATTGGACCCCCAATTTGCCCGCTGGAGACTTTCTCGTCATCGAACAGAGAGAGAGTCGCCCTCCGTCCTCCAACGGAAAGCCAGCGAGTTCCACCGCACCGCACAGCTGCCACTTGCACTCTTACCTGCCGCTGTGGTCACACCCACTACAAACCCCTGACGCCCAAAAGTCGCGTCGTCTCACAGCTCCCAGGAATAAGCATTCGCTCACTCACGCATACACCTTACCCTTCTCCTCCCGAATCCGCGGTTTACCGTCGCCAGACCGGCTTATGACCTGGGGTGTTGACCTACCGGGGTATTAGTCCAGAAGTAAACTCTCTCTGTCCTGCTTCATCCAGCCTAACCTGGCACCCCTTCCTTGAACTCTACATCGATTCCATCCAATCACTACAACACCTTCTGTCGGCTCTCTTCAAACCCGCAAGGCCCAAACCTCGCGCTCCCCTCGCTTTTTTGGCCGAACCGAACACTCGACCTTGCTCCCAACTCAAGGTCATGGCCACGGCAAACGAAGAACCGCCTACTTTCCGATGTGATTCGCCCCCGTCCGAGATGTCGCCGACTCCTGCCATCGGCGCTTGCCCTGAGCTGTCCCGCTGCGTGTCAACGGCCTCCTCCGTCTCCCATGGGTCCGCCACCGACGGCGCCTCTCGCGACTCTCTGGGAAGCTTCCAAGGCAGCGCGTCTTCCCGACAGTCCTCCGGGGCATACAGCCGTCGCTCAGATATGAGCATAGTGTCTCCCCGGCAGTCAATGTGCGGCGGCAAGGAGGGTGTCGGCCGCTCTTCCAGCCGCCGCCGCGGATTCGTACGGCCGCAGGGGACCGACTTCGCTGCGAGTGCCCGGCATAGGGAAAGCGTTCTGAGCTTGGGAAGCATTGCTCATCTGCAATACTACTTTGCGCGTACCGGTCTTCTCGACGGCAAAGGTGCGCAGCTGGCAAGGAAGAACAAGGCGAAGGGGGGGCTGGATCTGTCGTCCGTCAGCAGCTCGAGCACATCGTCGCCAAGGATTCCTGATTCGGAAGGAAACAGCCCGGAACTCGGATCTCACCCATTTGACACCGGGCCCATTGTGGGATCACCCACGGAGGAGGATGAGTATTATTCTGACGAGTTCGACGAGGACCCGGATGTCCTGCCGCCCACTGCTAGCACCTACATTCACAGGAACAAGCCGGTACCCAAGCCGCCGACGATACAGGAGTTGAAGGCGGACCTGACGGGCTCTCTTGAAAAAGCCGCCGCGGCAACAAGGCACGCCAAAGCTCACAAAGAGCCGCTGCCGGAAATTCCTGAGAGGAAGCAGGACAATCAGAGCAAACCTAAGAAGGGTCAGGGCCAGGGCTGGCACGAGGTTCAGGGCATGCATATTCTCGATGTTATGACGCTGGCCATTCGCGCTGCGAGGAATTATTACACAGCCCATGAGCTTCCGGAACGGCTGGATGCTATCAAGTCCGAGAAAGAGATCCGCGCAGAGTTGCTCTCTGTAATGGAAACTTTGAAGCAGATGGCAACCCGCAACTGGGCCGGCGGAATGAAGGACGAGGAGCTTCAAATTCTGGATTCTTGGATCCAGGGGCTGTTTGACATGCTCAAGAAAGAGGAGGAGATGGTGGAGATCGAGAAGGCGCAGCGCAGTACCTGGACTTGGCTTTCGGGCGATTGGACCGGCAAGGAGGTCGAGCGGGAACTGGCCTTCATGGCATCGCTCGATCCCTCTGGTGGCCCTCTGCCGGAGTATGCCACTGCGGCCGACGCGACCGAGTTGCCCACGCCCTTCCTCGAGAGACTGCAAAATGGCATCCGGCTCGTCGAGCTGCACAACGCGGCGGTCAAAAGGTCGAAGCGTCGGTTCGGCTTGATAACTTCTTTCCACACCGACACAGACAAGCCGTATCGGTGCGCCGACAACATCCGCTACTGGGCCAAGGCAGCGGAGCTGCGCTGGGAGGTCCTTCTGAAAGTGGATGCTCTAGGCATCGTCTACAACAACAATCCCGAAGTCTGGGTCAACTTCGAGAAGGCCGTCATGGCTTGGAGCCGCAAGGTCCGCGAGGAGATAACGTCTGAACTCCTGGGCTGAGTTGCGAGTCACCCTCAACCGGTTGCCGTCATTACGATTAATGCACCTACCTTCTCAATACCCGTGTTCGTTTCCGGAGTTTTTTCATGGTAGATTTTGAAATTTGCCTCATTACATTCACTTCCCGCGGGAGGGCTGCAATCTACGCAACGCGCATATGCGCTTACAACCATTGCGCATGTTATCACATAAATGCCTGGTTTCTGAGGCGGAGTAGATTCGGGTACGAGACGTTAGGTCGTCTTCATCAAAATGCAAGATAGGGCACTCAGGCGTTGGACAGACTCTTGCCTTTTGTTCTACCATTCATAATACATACTTGGAGATTCATTCCTCCTAATTGATATTGGTGTACGATCAGTCGCTTCGTTCCCCCTTCTAACACCGTTGCAGTTCATAGCATATAGCGTGCATTCTCTGATACATACCCATCTGAACATGATTCGGGCGTCATAAAGCTTGACCTCGAGCCAGACTGCTTCTCATTTGATGGCCGTCATTGACAAGACCAGGCATACACTGTAGATGGATGGACGGATGCTGAAGCGGCGGGGAACGCCTCGGGGTAACCATTTTCCGGCGCCGAAGTGGCAGCCAATTGCTCCCCAGCTAGCAGGAAGCTCCGGTGGCTGTAGGGACGGGGGCGCTGGTCGGAGCTAAGCCATGCTATGTGGGAGGCAGAAGGCTGCAGTGGGAGGTACGTCGACACCTCCGAAAACAACGCCCCGATTACAACAAGCTACCACTACCGCTCGACCGATCAACCAACCTTCCGATTCCGACCTGTTTACGACGCAGTCACTTTATTCATTCCCTCAACGAGAAGCCCGACGGTACCTCTCGAGTTCTTTAACTTTTGCATTTTCCCAATCACATAACCAGGGATGTCTTCCGACGACGAACGCCAGAAGGCTCTCGACTCCTACCGGGCCAAGTTGCTCGAATCCCGGGAGTGGGAGGCCAAGCTCAAGTCCCTCCGACTGGAGATCAAGGACCTCCAGCGGGAATTTGACAGAACCGAGGACAACATTAAGGCGCTGCAGAGCGTCGGACAGATCATCGGCGAGGTACTCAAGCAGCTCGATGACGAAAGATGTAAGTGATGGCATGGCCTGGCCGCCCTTTGATTTGAGGGATCTTCTCCCACCACCCCTCCATCGCGCCTCCTTCCAGCAAGCAAGGGAAATCTCCGCTGACCACCGCTCTTCTCCTTCGCACAGTTATCGTAAAGGCGTCGTCCGGTCCCAGATATGTTGTCGGATGCAGATCAAAGGTCGACAAGGTCAAGCTCAAGCAGGGTACGCGGGTGGCCCTCGACATGACGACACTTACCATTATGCGTATGCTTCCCCGAGAAGTCGACCCTCTCGTCTACAATATGTCGCTGGAAGACCCCGGCCAGGTCAGCTTCGCCGGAATCGGTGGTCTCAACGACCAGATCCGCGAGCTGCGCGAGGTCATCGAGCTGCCGCTCAAGAATCCCGAGCTCTTCCTGCGCGTGGGTATCAAGCCGCCCAAGGGCGTTTTGCTCTACGGACCCCCCGGCACGGGCAAGACGCTCCTTGCCCGTGCCGTGGCGAGCAGTCTGGAGACCAACTTCCTGAAGGGTAAGTGCGGCACCGAGCAGAGGAGCCCCGGTACACGCCATGCTGACAATGGCAAATTGCAGTGGTTTCGTCAGCAATCGTGGACAAGTATATTGGAGAGTCCGCCCGTCTGATTCGCGAGATGTTTGGCTACGCAAAGGAGCACGAGCCCTGCATCATATTCATGGACGAAATCGACGCCATTGGTGGGCGTAGATTCTCGGAGGGAACTAGTGCGGATCGAGAAATCCAGAGAACGCTGATGGAGTTGCTCAACCAGCTCGATGGTTTCGACTACCTTGGCAAGACAAAGATTATCATGGCCACCAACCGACCTGATACCCTCGATCCCGCCCTGCTCCGTGCTGGACGTCTCGATCGCAAGATCGAGATCGCCCTGCCGAATGAGGTCGGCCGCTTGGAGATTCTCAAGATTCACGCCTCTGGCGTGGTGACCGAGGGCGAGATCGACTTTGAGAGCGTGGTGAAGATGAGCGACGGCCTCAACGGTGCGGATTTGAGGAACGTTGTCACAGAAGCGTAAGTCGTCACACAACCCCCTTCTCCACTCTTGCTACGTCTATGGAACAGCAGCGGCTGACACTAGAAACACAGCGGCCTGTTTGCCATTAAGGACTACCGAGATGCGATCAACCAGGATGATTTCAACAAAGCGGTGCGCAAGGTTGCCGAGTCGAAGAAGCTTGAGGGCAAGCTCGAGTACCAGAAGCTGTAAGGTGGGGAAGCGTTTCGTCATGACCGTTTCACAGGAGAGAGGGGGAGAGAAGAAGAATTCACGGGTGGTGGTGGGCGGAGCAGAAGCAAAGGAAAAAAGACGTCCTGGAAGTACGGCTGGGACGAAGCATCATGGGCCTTGGCCGCTTTTCTGGGGTCTTTCCAAATGTGTTAAACAGTGTACAATACCCGAGTCCAAGGTTTGGGGTTGTTTGCAAATGGGGCATCATAGAGACGTAAGGAGCGGAACAGAGGCATCTCCGAAGGATCTAAGCATCAACATGCATGCTGGCATGGACCAGGCCTGCCCTGTGTCTCGCGATGACCGTGTTCTTGTGCCTCGACGGTGCCTCGACGGTGCCTCTTGATCTTCCCCCCCATGCACTGACCATGGTTGATCCGTCAAGGAGTCCCCCCGCAGCAGCACGATGCGCTCTTGGCATCCCCTTTGGATATGAAGCGACAGACCAGGGCCACCCTCCATCAGAACGCCTTTCGTTTGTTCCCCTGTTCGTATATTGTAGGGTTAAGGAACGTGTACGATGATAGTAAGAAGAGTGTTGGGGAGCTGGCAAGCGGTTCCGTTCTTGAGGCTATTGATGATGCACAGCCTCGACTGGGGGCCTAGTACGGGGAGCTCAGCCGACGCCACATCCGGCCGCACCAACACGAAGGCAGCGCATGTAGATCCTCGACCGTGGGAAACAAAACAATTCTTAGAACCTCTTGCCTAGCCCCTTTCGCAAGCCCACTCCCCTCCCCCCGGGGAAGAGAGGATGGGCAGGCGGCGAACAAGCCGCATCTGACGGACTAATGCTACGTTGTCGTCGTGGTGTGGTCGCCGCAGGCGACGCAGGCCTCGCAACCATTTTTTGACAGACCCGTACGCAGCAACAATACCTAAGCGGTAGGGCTGGAGGGGGAGACTGACGTGGGAACATTCCAGAGCCATAGGTGGCTAGGGAGCTAAAGGGGTGTGTGGGGGTTTCAGCCTCTCCTGTGCTTTCTCAAAGCTTGGCTTGTTTCTCGCACTATTAGGAGCTTACACCAGGACACGAGCAAGAGGACAGGCGGGAAAGGGAAGAAGAGCACATGCTTGCAATCCTAGCTGACAGGCTTTCTTCACAGCCCGTCCTCTGCAATTCGACGAGCCGGACCTGTTTATGTAAAGGCGACTGCTGGATTTTTTTCTTTGCTGCATGCGGATAGCGTGGGCTTCAACCAAAGACCACATCATGTCACAGGCGATCCCGCATGGCGACGAATAGAGACAAGGGCCAGCCACATGCTTCTCGATGCAAGCTCTTTGCTCGTGAGACTAGAGATGAGCGAGGCGACTGGGTCACTGCAAGCGGGAAGTCGACTACGGACGTGCAGTACACCATGGTTCATGGAGGCAGTAACTGGCATCGCGGGCTCTTCTAGGCTGGTCAATTTTCTCACACAGGGGGAAAGGGGGGGTGAGAACCCACTAGAGAGAACACCTCGATGCAGTCGTTGCGATGCGATGGGCGGTAACCGCATGGCCTATATCATTCCCCAACCCATCCTACCAAGCCCAAGGTACCATGGAATATGGTATCCGCCTTTGGCATCTGACATGAGAACGCTCACTCCATAATGTAAACTTGGGTGAAAGGACTTGACAGGTCACAAGCGTGTGCGTGTCTCGCTTTGAGAAGATCTGGGCTGATGGGATGGAGCGGCTCGATGGGCGGTGGCATTGGAAGATGCTAGATGGTGATTTGCAGGAGAGGCCGACCTAGCAGGGTTCCCTGCTCAATGCCAATTGTTATTTTTGGACAAATTCGTAGTGTAGGTAGTGTACAATACGGAGACGACAGGTGGCCCCCTTTTCTGGGCCCATTCTCGCGATGGTCATTGAGGCTGTACCTTTTTTAGCGCGTCGCTCTATTCTCTTTTTCTCTTCATGCCAGTACGATGTACTTGGGACGAGGCGCTCCACCTGATCCCTGTCTGTACCCACCGTCCATGGATGCAACTAGCAACGGACACAAGCAGCAAGAGTTGGAAACCAGGGGACTCGAGCTTGGGGATTTCCCGACGCCTGCTGTTGCAGTGCCGACGATCCCCACTGGATTCTTTCTAGCGCTTGACAAACAAGGTGTCCGTGGCTCTCTGATTGGCGATTGGAGACGGGGACCAGGCAATACGAAAGGGAAGGGGCCGAGAAAGCTATGATGATGTCGGTGACGGAGGGCATGACGGGGATGACCAAGGCAGGTAGCCGTCCGCAGCGACACGCAAGAAAAAGGGGATGTCTTTGAAGCAACACCAAGAAAGGGTTTGATGACCGAATCGGGGTGACTCGCGACGAAGACGTTGAGCTAGTAGCGGCGGCTTTGCTTTTGTCTCGTTTCTTGTTTCTGCCTGGTTTCGTTGGTCGTGGCACCTGGTTAGGTTGTGGATGGGTAGCGTATACCTAGTACCTACCTAAAAGTAAGGTAGGTTAGGTTGTTAGCTGGTAGGGTGGTGCGTGAACGCCAAGGCAAGGGATCCCGAAGGCTGACCACGATATTGGTGAAGGAGCAAATTGGGATACAGTCAGAGACAGATGAGGTGTGACGCAGAGCTACAAGGCGGCAGTAGTGTGGGAGCTGACTGTAGCTTGGCTGATCAGGCGTCATCTTGCCTGTTGCCGAGTTCCCATCGAGCGCAGCAGTTGTTGTTGTTGTCGTTGTTGGCCTGCTTGGTTTGGGGAACGCAGCGTAAGACGGTAGCAGGTGCAGCAACTTTTTGTTGTCTTGTTTTCCTACCTAGCTGCCGGTTCTAGAATGGAAGGGACGGGAACATAGTTCGATGGATCGTTGGAGTGTAGCAGTATTATTAGCAGCTGGACGGCTCAGCCAGTAAAGGGCACTGCAGCCCACCTGAGAAAGGAGGCTACCTCGAGGGGAGCGACAATAGAAGGCGGCAGGAAGCGAGTGAGTGGGCGGGTCAGAAGAAACAAAGTGAGAGACAGAAGACAGACAGTCTCCGAGTAGGATCCTAGCCAGTCATCAGCCCAGATCAGACAACATGTCAGTTTCTGGACTGTTATTTCCGTCAGGCTAGGGACGAACAGATTTCGCCGGGATGGGCCTACTCGGAGATATGCAGTCAACACAAGGTTCCGAGAGAATCATGGTGCTGTTGCTACAGGCAGGCGGTGCCAGCAGGAACTGCAGCTGCTTTGTTGTTGCTGGTGAAGGGGGGGAGGGGGAAGGGGGGTAGGGAGGAGGGGGGACGGACCCTCAGAGAATCTGCCCCTCGTTGCGTTCCCAGCTTTCCCAGCAGGCCTCCTATCCCTGAACGCAGAAGGCCTTCTTGTTGCGCTTCTCGCTGCTCCGGCCGAACCCAGAATCCACTCCCGTTGCCCTAGCGCCGGCTTCCCGAGTCCTGACATACTGTTACCTACCTACCTGCAGTATCCATATGCCACCCCCCCGGCCACGGTATGCCAGACAACGCTTCACTGAATGGGGTTTTGGGGAGGGAAGCCACTTGGCACCCAGCACGCCCCAAACAACCAATGCAGCTGAAGGCCGTCCGGGCGCTGTACCAGGCATACAAACCAACAAACGATAACGACGACAACACAATGCCGTCTCTTTATCGTGGCAAGACACATCGAACAAGAGATTGCGTCTGCTGCCCGTACCGCTGCACCTCATCCTAAGCAGTTACAAGACTGCCTACGCATTCATAACCTCCCCATCTTCTTTACCAACCAAAAGTTCAAGCCACTTGGGCTCTTGAGTACAGTCTCTTTTTATGTCTACCTACCAAATACGCTCAAGACATCATTCGGAACTCTCAAGACAATCAATATCCATAGGAGGCTCCACCAGTAGCCCGTACAATTGCTTCCGGAATTCTTGGTTTCTTTCTGTTCGGTCTGGGAAAATCTTTTTGTTCTAAAGAATATCTATTTCAACCCAGCATCGTTCACGTAGTAAATACGGGGGGCAGAGCAAGGTACCTGGGGCTTCCTTCATCTTGGCTTCGCCCTTCCTCCTCGTACACTACCTCAACCCGTGCCGCGCCGCGCCCTTTCTCACATCCACCGATACGAGCACGCCCCTGCCACACCCCGCCCACCACCCACCTCCACGCCTCTAGGCGCTACTGCATATTCTCTCCACGTACACAATACGCTCACCTCCTCTCGCTCTCCGGCCGGTCGACCGGCAACACATAAAGCTGCTCAGCTCCCGCCTCCTGAACTTACCTAGCCCTGTTCACTCTCTCTCGACTCAACTATCCATCTCTCTCGCTCTTCTTGATACCCCTCACCGCCTCCTCCACGCCTCCAGTCTTTGACTCGCTCTCCCTATCTCTCTCTCTCTCTCTCCTTGCGAATTGCTCTTTTACGTATCTGCCGGGGTCTTCTATTGCGTTGAATCAATATGTGGTACGTCTACCCCCGATCCTCTCCCCGCCCTCCAGCAATCGCAGCCTGTCCCTCCCCCCTCCCCCTATCTTTTTCACCAGTTGGAAGAGGAACTGTGACGGCAGCCGCAAAGGCAGTCGTCATCACACTAAGCAATAAGCTGACGGGAGCCTCCCAATAGTGGCATTTTCGGTTACGTCAACTACCTGGTGGAGAAGGACAGGAAGTTCATCCTCGACACTCTGGTGAACGGTGAGTACACCGCCTCCCCCTGACAAGCTCCACCCACTCCTGTGAACCATATGGCTGATAAGCCTCTGCCTCTCCTCAGGTCTGTCTCGTCTCGAGTACCGCGGATACGACTCGGCTGGTCTGGCCGTCGATGGCGACAAGAAGAACGAGGTTTTCGCCTTCAAGGAAGTTGGCAAGGTCGCCAAGCTCAAGGAGCTCATCGCCGAGTCCAAGGTCGACCAGACCAAGTACTTCGACTCACATGCCGGTATTGCCCACACTCGCTGGGCTACTCATGGACCCCCGTCTCGTTTGAACTGCCACCCCCACAGGTACGCCTCCCAAAGGACAAGAGCAAACTTCCTCCATGAGCGCTCCCCGCCAATGACTGTGCGGCTAACTTTGCCTCGTTGTGCAGGTCTGACCCTACTTGGGAGTTCACAGTCGTTCACAATGGTATTATTACCAACTACAAGGAGCTCAAGACTCTCCTGAGCGCCAAGGGCTTCAAGTTCGAGACCGAGACCGACACTGAGTGCATTGCCAAGCTCGCCAAGTACCTGTACGACCAACACCCCGAGGTTGGCTTCACAGACCTGGCCAAGGCTGTCATCAACGAGCTTGAGGGCGCCTATGGACTTCTGATCAAGTCCGTTCACTACCCTCACG
Organism: Colletotrichum echinochloae; assembly: GCA_016618095.1. Taxonomy (NCBI): domain Eukaryota; kingdom Fungi; phylum Ascomycota; class Sordariomycetes; order Glomerellales; family Glomerellaceae; genus Colletotrichum; species Colletotrichum echinochloae. The sequence goes on along the minus strand of JADEZT010000003.1, from coordinate 4,997,278 downwards.
AGGTCATTGCCGCCCGCAAGGGTTCTCCCCTCGTCATCGGTGTCAAGACCCAGAAGCGCATGAAGGTTGACTTTGTCGACGTCGAGTACTCTGAGGAGGGTGCTCTCTCCGCCGAGGCTGCCTCGCAGAACGTTGCCCTCAAGAAGCAGGACAACTTCTTGAACCCCAACGCCCTGCTGGGTGCCCCCGACAAGTCTCTGCTGCACCGCTCGCAGTCGCGCGCTTTCATGACGGACGATGGCATGCCCATGCCTACCGAGTTTTTCCTGTCCTCCGACCCCTCCGCCATTGTTGAGCACACTAAGAAGGTCATGTACCTTGAGGACGACGACATTGCCCACATCCACGAGGGTTCGCTGAACATCCACCGTCTTAAGAAGGCCGATGGCAGCTCCAACGTGCGAACCATCCAGACCCTCGAACTCGAGCTCCAGGAGATCATGAAGGGCAAATTTGACCACTTCATGCAGAAGGAGATTTTCGAGCAGCCCGAGTCCGTCGTCAACACGATGAGAGGTCGCCTCGACACTGCTAACACAACCGTCACCCTTGGTGGTCTTCGCTCATACATCTCTACCATTCGTCGCTGCCGTAGGATTATCTTTATTGCATGCGGCACCAGTTACCACTCATGCATGGCTGTTCGCGGCGTGTTTGAGGAGTTGGCCGAGATCCCCATCGCTGTGGAGTTGGCCTCCGACTTCCTCGACAGACAGGCGCCTGTCTTCCGTGACGACACATGTGTCTTTGTTTCCCAGTCCGGCGAGACTGCCGACTCCCTCATGGCCCTGCGCTACTGCTTGGAGCGTGGTGCCCTGACGGTCGGTATCGTCAACGTCGTCGGTTCCTCCATCTCCCTGCTCACCCACTGCGGTGTCCACGTCAACGCCGGCCCCGAAATCGGTGTTGCTTCTACCAAGGCCTACACTTCTCAGTTCATCGCCATGGTCATGTTCGCTCTCTCCCTTAGTGAGGACCGCGCCTCCAAGCAGAAGCGCCGCGAGGAGATCATGGAGGGTCTTGCTAAGATTCCCGAGCAGATCAAGGACATCCTCACCCAGGATCAGGCCATCAAGGAACTTTGTGCCAAAACGTTCCAGAACCAGAAATCCCTCCTTCTGCTCGGCCGTGGTGCCCAGTTCTCCACCGCCCTTGAGGGTGCCCTGAAGATCAAGGAAATTTCCTACCTTCACTGCGAGGCTGTCATGTCTGGCGAGCTGAAGCACGGTGTTCTTGCACTCGTCGACGAGAACCTGCCCATCATTATGATCCTTACCCGTGATGACCTCTTCAAGAAGTCGCTCAACGCCTACCAGCAAGGTAAGCCAACCCACCTGCATGCTATGCATGATCCATTTAACCTAGATACTAACAATGTCGAATAGTTATTGCTCGTGGCGGCAAGCCCATTGTCATTTGCAACCCCGGCGATGAGGAGTTCAAGGCCAATGAGGCCGAAAAGATTGAAATCCCCAAGACCGTTGACGCCCTTCAGGGTATCCTCAACGTCGTTCCACTGCAGTTGATTGCCTACTGGCTGGCTGTCATGGAAGGTCTCAACGTCGACTTCCCTCGCAACCTGGCCAAGTCTGTCACCGTCGAGTAGACTGGCTCGTAAGGGATGATGGAAGTTTGGTTTATTGTCGGCTGCTTCACGCCATAACGGAGTTGGGTTGCCAAAAGGGATTCGGCTGGCCCTTGGCGCTTACAGTGCCATAATGGGCTCCTGGAGAGATAGAGGCGATGTCGGATGCGAAGCCCTCTTTGTGTATTACTCTGGGTATTGTGGAAAATGAGGGAAAGGTCTAGCATGAATAGATTTCAAGGGCCTGTCAAGATAAAGGAGCGTGTTATTTTTTTAAGGGGCGGAGGAGGTTAAATGCCGCAGCAAGGCAACCTGAAGAAGCAATGAAAACAAGCAGTGTCTATTTCATTTAGTGATCCACTTGCATGCCTCGAGTCGTTGTGATGGGTGCAAATATAACTGATGAATGATAAAGCCATCCTCAACCCTCTCGATTTCTTTCGTCTGTGTAGAGACGCCTTTCATTGAGTTCCCACATGGTCAATCGCCAGGGGGCCAATTATCCCAAGTAACCAGTCATTGTCATTTCGTTCCTTTGTCTCTCCATGTCCCGACTTCGCCCCGTAACTCCACTCTAGACAACCTGCGTACCATAGCCGCGGATCCGTTCCGCGAACTTCCAGCTCTGCTTCTCGAGCTTCTCGTTCTCCTTCAAGTCAACGCCGTCCTTTGTCACGACAGCGATGGAGTAGTTGTCGGAGCTGCGGGCGTCGCGGTAGAAGAGCACCTTCATGCACTCTTTGATGACCTCGACGGCTTGCTCCTTGGACAGTTTGGCGGCGGCCTCCTCGTCAGGGACGTAGCGACGCATGATGGGCTGGGCGAGGGCCGAGCCGAAGCCGGTAGCGAGCGAGGGGGAGCTGAAAGTGGTGCCGAGGAGGTCGGCGGCAGCGAGGAAGGGCTTGTTGCTGTCGTCAAGGCCGGCGACGAGGAGGTGGTTCCAGAGGGGGTCGAAGTCGGAGCGGCGCTTGTAGAGGAGCTTAGAGAGGTATTTGTGCAGGTTCGCGGCGTTGAGACGGGCGGGGGTATCAGAAGACAGGTCGTACGACTCTTCGATATCCAGACCAGAGAGGTGGCGGTCGAGGTACTGCATGTCAGAGACGTCGCCGCCGAAGCCGACTACGGTGGAGTTGGCAAAGGTACGGAGACGCTTGACGTCGGTGAAGCGGGCAAGGGAGCCGTAGGATGCTTGAGAGAGTTGTCAGCCGGCGTTATGCTCTTGATTCAAAGGGGAGAAGTGAATGACGGCGGCATGGGAGGACCGGAGGCATACCCAGGTTGTCGGCCGCAATGACGACACCCTCGCTGAACTTGATAGCGATGACTGATGTACCCGTGACGATGGGAGACTGTGTCGCTTGGTTGGGACCGTTATGGTCCATGTAGGAGCCATCGTAGGCACCATATACGTCGTCTCTAGGCTGTGAGGAGGGGTTCAGTCTGTCAAATCCATGATGCGAGATTCAAGAGGATGGAGGGGAGGGGGGACTGCATACACGGCCCCAAGCTTGCGGTCTGTGATCCATTATGGCTGATGTTGTGTGAGTGAGTGTATGAAGCTGTGGAATTGGAGGATTACGGTCGTGGGAAAATAAGGTCGTGGGGACGGTCGTGGGGGTTTGGCGATGGTCGGTCAACACGAGGTTCAATGAAGCTTGGGGTTGCTGTGCTGAGCTTCGCGTCCCTATGGATGCCTCTCCGGCTCCGCTGGCTGTCGCTCCTGCTTGCTGCGTCAGGGTGGTGCCTGACAATTGGGGTTGCAAGTTTGGGGCGGCTTGCCGAAAAGGGTCAGCTTGGAAGCTGATGGGGTGGGAGATGCATGGTCAGTAATCGGTACCTTTTTTCAAGTGCTCTACACAGCGTTCAATCAAGTACCCACTACATCACAGCTCCAGGGGTCAAAGATCAAACAAACAAGGAGGTCAGCGCAGTTCAGGTCGTCGCATGCTCTGGGCCCCGTCATTTCGTCAACACCACGAACGGCATTCGAGGTATCGAAAATCTCCTACTCCTCGACTCCCGTGATCCGTGTTCCTACCTCGCGACTCGATTCGTTCTGGCCCACGCCTTTCGAATCACCTTGTGCTACAACGCCACGCCACTACAACTTGCCTCGACACGAAATATCAACACAACATAACCCTTGTCTACACAAACATTTCCAAGATGTTGACAGCAATTGGCCGAGCAGCCACCCAGCGCCTGTTGCTCCGCGCGGCGCCATCGGCTGGCCCGCGGACCCAGCTCGTTATGCGCGCAACATGCCGCAGCTTCTCGACCTCGCAGTGGGCACGTATGCCTGCCGCCAAGGCTTCTTCGACGATCGTGAAGACGAAGAAGAGCACCGAGGCCAAAGATGGAGTAGCGAAGGAGAAAAATATGAAGGCCACGGCCAAGACCAAGACCAAGGAGGGGGCGACGACGAAGTCAAAGAAGGGGAAGAAGCCCGTGCCTAAGAAGATCCTCACACCCGAGGAGAAGCAGAAGCTCAAAGTGAAGCAGTGGAAGAAGCTCGCGCTGCTGCCGGATCCCAAGAAGCTGCCGACGAACCAGTGGACGGTTCACTTAGTAGAGAAGTTCAAGGGGTCAGGGATCCCAGTAGGGAAGGTGGTCAAGGAACACCGCGAGTCGTACCAAAACTTGTCCTCGTACGAGCTCCAGGTAAGCTCCCCAAGACCCCGCTCCCCCAGCCTGGATGTCTCCCATAAAAGTTGGCAGAGAGCTGACACCAATGCCTCGCCCCGAACCACAGCGCCTCCAGGAAAAGGCTGACGAGAACAAGCTCATCAACAATGCCACCTACAAGGCGTGGGTGGAATCACACACGCCGCAGGCTGTGGCTGAGGCGAACCGCGCGCGCCTGCAACTCCGCAAGGCCAGCGGACGCTTGATCCCCGCGCCTATCCGCGACGACCGCCAGCCCACGCGTCCTTCGCCCCCCTACGCGTTCTTCGTCAAGGCCCGTTGGGCCAGGGGAGATCTTGCCGACCTGTCATTCTCCGAAGCCACCTCCCGTATGAGCGAAGAGTGGAGGGGTCTCTCAGACACCGAGAAGAGCACATACAATGACCTGTCCAGGGCGGACGCACACCGGTACGCGCGCGACTTGCTCAGTGTGACGGGGCCCCACAGGACCTCTGAGTAAATGGTCCGTAGGGTGTGCTCTCCCGAAAGGACGTCAAGTTATTGTAGCTAATCAAAAGCTATGGACGTGAGCGAATTAGACAAGTAACGATCAATTGTGTACGAAGAGGAGATGTAAATGAAGAAGGAGGTGATGGGCTTGTTTCCCCCGTCCCTCTTCCTCTTTCTTATTGTGACCTTGTTCAGTGAGTATAGGGTCACCGGAAAGGATTAGCCGCTTGTTCCAAGGTTATATTTCAAATACCAATTGTAAGACAAAGGCGTCTGCAAACAAGGGGCGGACTGGATAATCCACTTTGTGTGCCAAAGCCCTAGAGCGATCTTGGACCCCATTGTCGATGCTATGCTAACCGTAGTGCTTGCGCCGCCGTGTCCCAAACATCACAAACTTGATGCGACGCTCATGCTCTGTGCGATCCAAACGCCTCGCTAACTCGGAAGACATGCAAAAGATCTGTCTACCTATCATAGCAATCCCTCTATGCCGTGTCACGTCCCGTCATCCGCCCCGTCGTCCATACTGTCCCCGGACTCGGAATTACCATGGCCGTGGGTGATGATGACGACCTCGCCAGCGCCGTCCACCCAACGCGCCGCATCCTTCTTCAGCGCCCTCTCGCTCGCCAGGTACAGAGCCAGGTAAACGTGGCCCGCGATGTGGCCCCAGCAGTAGACCCGCAGCCGGGTCCAGTCCTCGGCGCGCTTGCACCAGACGCCCCAACCGGCAAACCCCTCGAGGATGTAATCCGTAAGGAAGTGCCACGCGCGCTCGCGGAGCGTGGGCCGCCACTTGGTCCAGTCAAGCTGCCAGTGTCCTCGCTCAAAGGGTCGAAGTTCTCGCTTCTGCACGACGGGCGCGTAGCGCTTTGAGATGTTCAGCTGGCGGGCTAGTTCCCGAAGTTTGGGCGTCAGGAGGTCGTCAGGCGTCAAGTCAGTGGTCCCGACGGGGGGACCCACTGGATGAATTTCGAGGCGATCGAGGTAGCTCAGGTGCCGCTCGTTTGGAGGGCGTATAGGGCGGTATAGATCGGTGGGAACGGTTCCGACGTCTGACGAGCTTCTAGTGATGACCGATCTCGACTCGGAGATGGGCACAGATCTCCTGTGCCGCTTCGACGAAAGAGGAGGCTCGGAACCGGCTCGGATCGGGGACGAAGGTAGTCTCCTCTTTCTTGAAGGCTGGCATGGCGTATCCTGTATGACCTGCTCAAAGGGGGAACTGGGTAAAAGTGGCCGCTTGCATGCAGGAAATGGTGTCCTGAGCACCACCTGCTCTGTCGAAGATGCAGGGCTCGTGGCCGCTTCATTGTCGGCCGGAGGCAGAAATCTTGATGTCACGAGGACAACCTGACCTTGGTCTGCATCCTCATCCTCTTCTACCTCTGGGGCTGGGGCTGGTGCCGGCGTTAGAGCTTGTTGATTTCCCGAATCTGGTAATGATGCCCCGGTGGCTTGGCTGTCGAACTGGCAAGCCAGGTGCTCGAATAACCGACTAGGAGACGAGAACTCTGGTAGTCTGACGGTATTCGGAGGTTGGGAGTCGTCAATGGTACTCGGAGGAGCTTGCCAACTGCTCTGGGTCTGTTGCGGCTCTGCCTCTTGTAGGGACGAGGGTACTATGTCTCTGGGTATAAGCGGCTGAGCCAGGCTCGGTGAGTTCCTGTTGTCCAGAACACTCCTGAATGACAGCTCTTGCGAGCGAAAGGACTCAAATGATCCAAATGGTATTGGTGGAGGTGGTGACAGTGACTGCGACCGTGAAGAGGTGGCGGCATGAGTTGCATCACTGCTGGGGTTCGGTGATGGCGCATCAGACCAAGCAGGCAAGGCGGGCAGCGCAGCCTGTGAGCTCGGAATGACCTTTACTGCAGTGCTAGACCAAGTTACAATCTTTGTCTGGCTTTTTAATTCGAAGTCGAGATACGCCTGTACCTGTGCCCGGTAGCGCGCATCATCGGCACCCTTGCATGGTGCTGTTACATGCACCAAGATTTCAACGTGGGCAGTTGTCTCCATGGCGACCTCATAGTCATCCTAAAGAATAGGGTGCATATTAATAAAGAGCAGCAAGTGTGACTTTAATGGGAACAAAACGTTAGAGTCTCAAAGTCGTTATCTCAAAAAGAAAAAGAAAAAAGAGGATTAAGACGCCTGGAACACAGAACCAAGGAATGTCAGCTTGAAAGGTGAATGTAGAGTTCTAAGAACGTGCGACTGAACCGCAGAAGTCAGTGCACTCCAAGGCGGGGCACATGTCTAATCATCATCCCCTGTACTCCGTACTTCTGTACCTACCTAGGTACCACTGAAGGTAGAAAGTACACCGAACCCATCATAGCCAAAAACCGGGTATGTCGGTTTCTAGCCCGCAGCCTAAATCCAATTTAGCGCACTGAAGAGCTCCAATGTAGCTGTACCACCAAAAGAGACACTCTCTAGCCCTGGCGGCCTGTACTCAGTACACTCAGTACTCCAGCTACCAATGGACAAGTGAGGCACAGAAAGATTGGCCCATATGTGTGTGACCTTACCCCAGAATCTCATTGCTCAGGGACCAGATACAAACTCGCTCCTTTCCTTCGTTTCCTCCCTTACTTGTGATACCCCTTCGTCCCCGAACCCCTCCCTCCCGCGCGCCGAATTCTCCCACCGAATTCTCTTGATCGAAGACTTCCGATACAGCAGCCATGTCGGAGAAGAAGCCCGCAACGCTCGCCAACTTGGGCAAGGTTCTCGTCATCGGCGGCAACGGCTTTCTGGGCCATCATGTTGTCAACCAGCTCCTCGCCGGCGACCGTTGGGCCGTCGCGTCCGTTGACGTGATTGACCTCCGCTGCGGCCACAACCGACACCCCCAAGCCAACTATCATGAGGCCGACATCACCGACACCGACAGAATGAAGTCCATCTTCGAGAACACCAAGCCCGACGTCGTCATCCACACCGCCTCCCCTGCCGCCCAGGGAGACGGCGCCGTCGCCAAGGACCTCTTCCGCAAGGTCAATATCGAGGGCACCGCCTCAGTCGTCGCCGCGTGTCAGGCCTCCTCTGTCAAGGCCCTCGTCTACACCTCCTCCGCTAGCATCATCAGCGACAACACGAACGATCTCATCAACGCCGACGAGCGGTGGCCCGTCATCCGCGGCGAGCTGCAGACCGAGTACTACTCCGAGACCAAGGTATGCGGCCGTCAAACACATACACACACCACCCCCCTCCTTTGGTGCCTTTGTGCTCTCTTGCAATCAAGCACGCCAGGCTGACTTGACGTGTTCCTCTCCCAGGCCGCCGCAGAAGAACTGGTCCTCAATGCTAACCGTAAAGATCCCTACCCCCTCGTCACATGCTCCATCCGCCCCGCGGGCATCTTCGGCGAGGGCGACACCATGGTCACCCACCAGATGGTCAAGATTTACCGTCAGGGCAAGACAGGCTTCCAGCTCGGCGACGGCGACAACCTCTTCGACTTCACCTACGTCGGCAACGTCGCCCACGCTCACCTGCTGGCGGCGCGCCTCCTCCTCGCCACCGCCGCCTCCTCCACCGCGCCCCTCGACCACGAAAAGGTTGACGGCGAGGCCTTCCTCGTCACCAACGACAGCCCCATCTACTTTTGGGACTTCACGCGCGCCATCTGGCGCGCCGCGGGATCCGACAAGGGCACGAGCCACGTCTGGACGATCCCCCGCGAGATCGGCGTCGTCTTGGGTTTCTGCTCTGAGGTCTTCTCCAGCATCATCGGCAAGCCCCCCACTTTCAACCGCCAGCGCAACATCTACAGTTGCATGACACGCTACTACAACATCGGCAAGGCCAAGCGCCTGCTCGGCTACCGCCCCATTGTCAGCCTCGACGACGGCATCAAAAGAGGCGTGCAGTGGTTTCTGGACCAGGAGAAGGCCGGCAAGGTCAGTATCAAGGCATGAATGAGATGAACCACGCACGATAAACGAAAGAGGGGGAAAGGGTGTCACGGGGAAAGTTGGCGGTGAGCGGCAGGCATGGCGGCCCAAATAAAAAGTGTGTTGATTTCCGTATATATATATACACACATGTATATTCATACCCTCAATGTAGGAGGGGCACAATAAATGGCCACTGACATGGCCCACGGCCTGGGCAAAAAATCCAGCTACAAAACGCTATCAACTTCACATTGCAATGCTATCTTGATTGGCTAGTGGAACCATAAGACGAGACACACGCACGAGAACGAGGACGGGAAGCACACAGGCTTGGTATGGTATATCTGGAACCCTGTACTGGAGAGGGAAACCTGCAGGCGGCAATCTGCCTGCACAGTTCGCATTTTGCACAGTTACCTGGCTCGTTTGGGGTTTCTTCTGCCACGTCTGTTGCTACTTGAAGAGGAGAAAAGGGCTGTCGCTCACTGCCCCGACTTGCAGTAGTTGAGGCAGGGAATGGGCGGCTTTTCGTTTTCCAATCCTCCCTCCGCCTTCGCAACAACCCCCATCCATATGCGTGCAAATATGGCGCCCTTTCCGGCGCTCTCTCATTCTTCCACTCTCTGAAATCCTCTCACAATGTAATCCAACATCTCCCCATTCCAACAAAGAAGCGAAGCTATAGCGGGTCTCGCGCGCAAGCCAAGAAGATGCAGGGGCTTGCTCTCCAGCTCGAGACCGCCAAGCAATCAAGCAACGCTGCCCATGGACAAGTCGACAAGCCCCTAGGGCCTATACTCCAAGCCAGCCAAACCAAAGCCAAACCAATCCCTCCAACCCTGCCGCCCCTACCCCTTCCTGGGAAATGCCAGGATCATATCGTGTGAAAGAACACCAGCAGACGGCGGAAATCTAGTCCCATGCCGATCCGATACTTTACTCTCAGGGAAACCAAAAAAGTAAAGGGGTTGAAAGGGTCTTTTTCTTTTTCAAAGAAAAAAGAAATAGAGGAAGCTCGAGCTCTCTGAAAGAAAGAAAAAAAAGAAAGAAGAAAATCATTCATGCCGCCTTGTCGTGAGTAGAAGAAGTCGAACAATAAGGAAATCTTGTTGTCCTTTTGAAAAAAAAACGGTCGGAAACGCCGCCAGCAATGCATGGATATGTGACTCTTGAACCCCTATAACGCAGGTTCCGATGGATAGCGCAGTAAGCAATGCAAACAGAGTAACGGGCTACTCTGCAATGCGCATGTGTGTGTGGCGTGGCTGGGCTACAGGTTTCCGCCAACACCGACACCATTGTTCTGTCTTCCCCAGACTCCCCCAGACTGACGCCACTCTCTCTTCTGTGCCTCACTAGGGCCCTCAGTATCGGAATGCTCAAACTGTGCTGCCCCGCCATAGGGAGACGGGTTACCGTTCTCTTCTTGCTGTGGTCGCCACCTCTGGGGTGGTGTGCCAGAATTGGCTGGGTTGAAAGACGGTATAGGCATGGGTGAATCCTGCACAGGGCGAACACTGCTTTCTTGCTGTTGCCATAGAGCGGGGTCTGTCTCAACCCTCCGGGGAGGTGGCCGGGTCGAGTTGTCAGGTCTGTTAAACACCTCGCTGACTTCACCGCCGAGTCCTCTCTGGCCCATGCGGTCTTGGTAACGCTTGAGGATATCCTTGGTGGTGAGGTCGGCGGTATTGCCAAAGACGAATGGATCGTTGACCAAGTCCATGAGCTCATCAGGGACCTGCGAGATAAAGTTAGCCATGTTGGATCACAGATGATATCCCAAAACAATGTGCTTACCAAGCACATCTCTTCAATAGAGGTGATCATGTCGTTCACGGCCACAATGGCAAACATGGGATCGCTGTCCAGCGCAGGTGCTTTGTTGCTGTTATAAAGGATGTTGGGCGCAATGACTGTTGCCAGGTTCTTAATGTCCATCCTGGATCCAGCCTCTTCGTCAATCTGGTGGAAAGATCCGGCCCACTTCAAAAAGCAGAACAAGATCTCCAAGCAGTCCCGGTGCGCTTTGGGCAGCAGGCAGCAGATGAGATGCAGGTATTGTTTGCGCTTGGCGTCATCTTGGATTTTGGCGACGGCGATCCAGAGTTTCTGAAGCTTGAAGGTCATGAGCGGGTCAGGAAGCTCGCGCAAGTATCGCTTCAACAAAGCCGCGACCTGGACAACGGGCTGGTCCATGAAGTTGATGCTGTCGCAACCTTCACGGTCAATCCTCTCACACAACTCGTTCAGCTTCTTGATATTTCCGTTCTTTCGGAACACACCCTCGACCGATAAGTCCATCTTTCTCATCGAGGAGATGAGGTCATCAATGATGGCTGGGATCTTGAGAGTGCCAGGTCCCACGCCATCTGTCGATTCGGCACCATCCTTGTCGATGATGACATCGAGCGGCACACCAAATATGCCCTTCTTCTTGACGTTCTTGGGCCTGTCGTTCTTGAATGCCTTGCCGAGGTTCTTCCAAAAGGTGGGCTGCTTCCTGAGCTCAATGAAACTCAACAACTCATCCAGAGAAAACTCCTGCTCGACAGCAGGTGCCAGAGTCAAGACTGCCAGATGACGCACAATGAAGTATTCCAGTCCTGACAGCTCCGAGAAATACTTCCGGCCCAGTCGCTGAGGCATCGGATCACCCATGCGAATTTCTGCCTCTCGGCCTGCAGACTGCGATCTTTGGTGTCCAGAAGGATCGGTTGCGGCGGATCGGAAGAGTTCCTGCCGGTTGGGCTTATACTGCTGCTCCTTGACCTGTTCGGCGGCGACGATTCGCGGGATGTCATCGAGAGTTAGAGCGTCTTGGTGATTGAACATTTTGTCAGTCGTGCCCTCGTCTTTTGGGCCGCGTCTATCTTCGACAATCTGGAGGTCCCCGTCGGCCGGTCCCAAGTCCTCGCCTGCCGATCCCGGGCGGACGCTGCGCCCCTCGGGGCCGTCCATGATGCGCGAAGTTCTCGCCTTTCTAAAGCTGGACGACAAATGCTTGTCGAGACGGGTACTCCTCAGCCGGCGAACATCATTCAGCGTGTTCTCGTAGGAAGACTCGCGATTGTGCTCCCGCTGATCTCCGGCGTACGACTTGGAGCGATTGTCCGGGTTGAGGTAGGGCGCTTCCCCTGGGGCTAAAGCTCGGGGGCCCTCGCCCGGACCATACCCGTCCATGTTCTGGTCGTCGTTGTGCCGAGGCAAAGCACCGTTGCTTCGGAGGATGTCCAACAGTCTCGCCAGCGCCACCTTGAGCAAGAAAACATATTGCTGCAGCTTAGTGACATGCTCAAAAGGCGGCATGTCCTCGCTGTTGGCGCCGATGCAGTTGTTGCAGTATATCTTCTTGTCGAACGCGTTGTAATGGGCGTCCTCCAGCTTGCGACCGATATCCCTGGTGCATCGCGAACAGCTCACGCAGGCGATATGCCAGCGTCTATCAGAATGCTTGGCACATTCGTCCTCGACGGATTTGTTGCACAGCGCGCAATGGTCCGAGTCTTTTGCCGAAAGTCGTGTGTTGCCGGTAATGGCCTGGAGAGTGTTGTCTTCAGGATTGACGTTGTCCAGCTCGCTGAGATCGTCCAGAAACTGGTAAATGCCGTCGGAGCTCTTAGACTCCTTCTCGAGGCGTAGCGCTCCCTGCAAGCAAATTCTAATGAGAAGTTTGAGGTAGTGAGCAAGACCTGTGACGAGAGACAACAGCTCTTGCGTGACGCCAAGCTTCCGGGCCCCCGTGTCCTGTGTCTTGGACAACAGGGAGAAGAAAGACACTATCTTTTTGCACAGAAGCTTGGCCTCACGTCCGTACGACAATCCTATTTCTGATTTGTTAGCAACGCATGTTTCATGATAGGCGAAACAACTGGCACACACCCTTCAACTTTAGCTGATCCATAGAGTAGTCGAGGCGATCAGCAGATTGGAACAGGATTTCAACGTGCCAGATGAACTTCTTGGCAACAAGTACACCGTCGACGTAGGCGCCATTGCTCACGTGGAGAAGCATGTCGGAAATGCAAGCCGCGGATGACTCCTCAAAGGTCGACAAGACACTCCAGATGCGGTAGACCTTCTCTTCCATGCGCTCCTCCTCCTCTCTGATGATTTCGCGAGTGGCGGGGTCGTCGGTCTCCTGGGGGATCTCGGAGGAATCGCTTGGCTGGGTAAGTCTAACGTTCCAAAACTTGTGTATCATGTAACACTCGGGATGCCAATGTTGATTCTGTCCGTTTCTGTAAATCTCCACGAACTGCTTGAGGATCGCAGTCTGGCAGCCATTACATCGCTGGGCGAATTGCGTGGAGTAGTGGTAGTGGCAGTAGACATGGCCATCGTGCTCGTAGTAACTGTCCTGGGCGCCGAAGACAGTGGGACAAAGGGAACATGTGAAGTGGTCAACATGATACTTTCGGTCAAGGGCAGTGATGTAGGAGCCTCGGAGGGCGCCACCACATTTGTAGCAAAGCAGGCCCAACCGGCGGAAGTAGTCAGTCTCGCAGAGCGGGTACTGTCCCTCGCCACTCTCGTCGTCGACGGGGAAGAACTTGGAAGCTACAATCTGACCGCAATCCTAGAGAAGATTGGATTAGCGTGGCCAAAGGGGAACCAGGGAGCACGCCCAACACATACACGACACTTGAAGCAGTCCAAATGAAAAGTCCCATCCAGGGCGCGCACGAACTGTCCAGTCAGCGGCTCCCCGCACTTTTTGCAGATTCTCTGTTGACCGCTGGCTGACCGCCCACCTCTTCCGTTGGATCTGCTGCGTTCACGGCTCCGCCTCGAGTCGCCGTCTCTGCCAGGTGTTCTGGGGCCCGGCGAGCGCGAGGGCTGCTGTGTGCGATAATTATTGTCGGGGGTTCTCCGTCCTCCATTCTGTTGCTGCTGCTGCTGCTGCTGCCAGCCTCGGTCGCCAGGATAGCCGGGGTCCTGGGTCGGAAGGCGGTCGTCAGGCGCCCCGTGGTCGTAGTCCGACGCCATGTTGCAGTGTTGGTCGTGTCGATGCTCTCTCTACTCGGTAGGGTTCGATTGCAACTCTTGACTGGTAGGGCGAAACGGATTTGAAAAAGCGGCCCGTCAGCCTCGAGTGTCGGACGTGGAAGTTGCGAGGAAATTATCGGCCGGCATCAGCTGGGCGGTGGAAATGCCGGGGTGTGTGTGTTTGTGATGGAATGGGTAGGAAATATGTATGTACTGGGGTCTAGAATTGAAGAAAAGGGTCGTCACACGGCGGCGGTATCGTGCTGCTGGGCGATAGTAAGTAAATAAGTCGGGCAACAGCGGGCATCTACTCGCGTGACTGACGGGAGACGGTTGGCTACGTCGCAGGCGCTGGGCTGAAAAGGATGGCGGATGGTGAAAAGTGGCAGTCGGAGTGGGATTGAGATTGGGAGTCGGTCGAGTACGAATAGTCGGGGTTCAGGGTGAGGGCGAGGGTGAGAAGAGGGTCGGGGGGGAAACTGGGTCGGGGGTCGTCGAGGTTAGGTTGTTGGCTTGTGGCAGTGGAGCGACCAGCAGGGCGATGTTTGGAGCAGGAGCTGGAGCGCTGCCAGCGACCGACAACCGTTTTTTCTTTTTCTCCCCTTTCGTCTCGACCGAGGGAAGACAGGCGGGCGGGATGAACGAGAGAGGGTGATCGACCGGATGACACTCCAAGAGACAGGACAGAGTAGTATGTGATGCAAAACCTAGAATCGTCCTGTTCGCACGAGTGTGCTGCCGCAGTCCAGGCTCAGCACCAACAGCAGCTGAGAAGAGGGGAAAAAAAAAGGGGGCCGGGTCAAGGATGATCAAAGGAGTGCGAGGGAAGGCGCGGTGGTGGTTCTGTCAAGAAGCGCTTACTGCTGGCCGTAGGGAGATTTAGTGTGGGCTCGATCGGCTGCACCCAAACCCCAGGCAAAGCTCCAAAGTTAGGCTGTGCTGTTAGGTACCTACCTAGGTATTGGTGCAAAAGAGAGGAAGGGTAGTTGAGGTAATGGGGTATCCGTGTGAGTAGCTCAGAAAAACCTCTCTGCCGGATTTTGTTTCTCCTTCGTTTTCTTGAGGCCTTCTTCCTGGTTTTTTTTTTTTGTTGCGGTACCTTTCGCCCCGAGTACCGCAAACAAGGTACCTTGGAGGGGGAGAGAAAGTATGAGGTCGAAAAGTGGTGTGTACTCCCAGAGTGCCTTTCGGAACAAGGTCCCTAAAAAAAAGAGCGGGCGAGGCAGTGGAGGTGGGCGGTAAGGTGAGCAGCATGCAAGGCAGAACAGAAGAAAAGTGGGAGGGGGGAGGGGAAGACAGGAGTGAGCTTGGTAGGTGCCCAGGTACCCAAAGGGTAAGGTTCGGCAAGAAAAGGCAGGAAGGAAGGCGCGAGGTACCTTCCGTCGCTTTTACCCTACAGTACCTACCTAACCTACCTAGGTAAGTAGGTAGGTACAGTAGTACTTAGGTAGGTATCTAAGTAGGTATGCTAAGGTACGGGTATCCAGATTCTCCTCACTGCCGCAAGGCGCTAAGACCGATGATCGCTATGGCAGCCTGCAGGGCGCACTAGGTCAAAAGTCAAAACTTACCTATTTAGGTTTCTTATCTATACTAGGGCTACTACCTATATATAGTAAGATATAATAATAAAAATATATAATACTTTATTTAGATAATATTACTAAGCTATATCTATATAACTTTAGTATATAAATTTAATATAAAATAAAATCTTTATATAACTTTATATAAGAAATATATACTTCTATATATATATTAGTAAAATAATTACTAAGTATTTTAAAAGAGATAACCTTAATTATTTCTTAGTAAAGTTACTTTATAAATAATACTTTTACTTATATTACTTTCTTAATTTATTCATTTTTTAAGAATTATTTATAATTAATCTTACTTTTATTGAGAAAAATACTTTTAAACTATTAAAACCTTTTATATTACTTTAATTATAACTATTTAAAAATAATATAAATCTAAGTAAATCTATTTTATATATTCTAGATATAAAGCTTTTATTTAGCTTTTTATTAGTTATTATTAAAGGCTTATAAAAGTATAAAATAAGTATTAAATGGATAAAAAATAAACCAATTTAAAACCTAACTATATAAATTAATATTAGTCTTTAAGTTACTTTATACTATAAAGCTAATATTAATAGTCTTATATTTTATATATATATACTTATATATAATGTTAGAGGCTATGAGGGGTAATGAGGTTAGAGATAAAAGATAAGAGATAAATAAGATATATATTGTTTTAATATAATAGAAGAGCTTTCCGTTTACCTTGCTGTCTAGCTAGATATAAGAGATGTAAGGGGTTTATTTATACTTATTTTCTATATATTCTAAGGATTTCTTAGATATTCTAGGTTGTTATCTAAAACGCCTTGGTTATATAGTTTATAACTATATTCTTATACGTTGTTTTCTAAAACATCTCGGTTATATAGTTTATAACTATATTCTTATACGTTGTTTTCTAAAACATCTCGGTTATATAGTTTATAACTGTATTCTTATTTCCTAGATTTCTCCTTAGATAAATAGTTCTTGCTTAAAGGAACTATTCTTTGTATATAGATATCCTATGTATTTATGATATATAGGCGTTTTCTAAGTAAATATATAGTTATCTAGTATATACAGTATATACAGTACTATTAATACTGTGTTATATAATTCACTTTATTATTATATATACTATCTTTTTTATATAGATATAAGGTATTTAAACCTTAATATCTAACACCCCCCCTTAAGGTGTATATAATTTATTATATATAGCTTATCTATAAAAACCTTCATAGGAAAAATTAAGACAGCCTTTTTTATTAAGTATATATACTTAAATATATACTCTTTACTATACTCTTTAAAACCTATATTTATAGGAAAAAAATAAGAGTTAGTATTTATATATTTCTTATTATTATACTATTACTCTTCTTTATAAGTCACATTGTATATATATATATATATGTATATATTTATTATAGTATTGTTTTATTTTTATTTTCTATATATTTATTTTGTTTATTTATGTTTTCTTTCTGTTTATTATATTCAGGTATAGTATCTTTATCTATTATATTTATAGTATTTATTATATTATTAAATAGTATTTTACCTAGAGGTTTACTTAATATATCAGCTATATTATCTTTAGTATTAATATGATATAGATATATCTGTTTACTTGTTATAGTATCTCTAGTAAAGTGATATTTTATATTTATATGCTTAACTCTTTTGTGAAATTCTGGATTTTCAGCTTACTTCTGAGCTGCTTCATTATCTATTAAAATCTTAGGTTTACTTAATTCTATAAATTCTAGATTTATTCTTATATAGTTATAAGTATTATATAAATATATAGCTTCTTTTATAGCTTCTGTTAAAGCCATATATTCAGCTTCACAGGTACTTAAAGCAACTGTTTTCTGTTTAATAGAATTCCAGCTTATAAGGTTATAATATCCATAAGTAAATATATAACCAGAGGTAGACCTTCTATCATTAAGGTCTCCAGCCCAGTTAGAATCAGTATAGCCTATTATATCAAAATTATCTATATTATTACAATTATAATATATTCCTAAATTGTAGTATTTATTCATATAACCCCATATTCTATTAAGGGCTATAAAGTGTTCTTTAGAAGGATTACTCATAAATCTAGAGCAATTTATAGTAGGGAGAGTTATATCTATTCTTGTTTTTAGTGCTAAATATATCAAAGCACCTATTTCTTGTTGATATTCTAATATTTCTTCCTTAGTAGCTTGCCCTTTATTTTCATATAATTTTATATTATTATCCATAGGCGTATTATAAGGGTATAATTCTCTTTTATTATATTTAGTTAATATCTTATTAGTATTTTTGTTTGATGTATATATATACCTTTATTAGTTTTATCTATATATATTTCATTTCCTAGAAAAATACTAGGTTCTCCTATGGATTTTATTTTTATATATTTTAATAATATGTTATCAAATAGATTATTTATAAATTCTTTATTATTTCTTACTACTAACATATCATCTACATGACATGCTAATATTACTTTATTATTATTTTTATTATATATAAATACAGCCTCATCATAAGGTAGTATTTTAAATTCTAGTTTAAGAAATATATCTTTTAAGTGTTTATACCATAGTCTAGGACTTTGTTTCAGTCCATATAAAGCCTTATTTAGCTTACATATATACTCTTCAGTATTATATAAAGGGTTATTATTATTAAATTCTAATTTATTAGTATTTCTATTATATATATAACCAGTAGGTAATATAGTATATATATCTTTATCAATATATGCGTGGACAAAGGCATTAGTAACATCATATTGCTGCATATACCAGTTATTAGAAACAGCTAAAATTAATATATATCTATAGCTTTCTGGCCTGCAAGTAGTACTAAAGGTTTCTAAATAATCAATACCTAAGTGTTGATTAAACCCTTGAACTACCCACCTAGCCTTATATATATACTCTATATTGTTATTATTTGTTTTTTCTTTTATTTTATATATCCATCTTCCTTTTATAATATTATAGTTATTATTATTTTTTATAATATTCCAGGTATTATTATTTTCTAGTTCTTTAATTTCTTTATTCATACCTTCTATCCAGTTATCTTTATTATTATCTTCTAAAAATTGCTTAAAGGTAGAAGGTTCAGATAAAATATTAGAAGATAATATATAAGAAGCCTTATTTTCACTTCTATTTAAAGGAGCTAGTATATTAATAGAAGGATAGTCTTCTATAGTACTAAAAAGATTATTATCTTCTTTATATTCTTTATATTCTTCTTTATTTATTTTAGGTATTTCTATTATTATATTTTTCTTAGTTATATTATTATTGCTATTATTAGTATTATTATTACTTATAAACGTATTTTCTATAACTAGATTATCTTCTAGATTATCTTCCTTATTATTAGTTATAAAATTATTTTCTAGAATAGTAATATCTCTAGACCATATAGGTCTTTTCTGTATTATATCCCATATTTTATATGCATTATTGCCATAGTTTATTATAACGCCTTTATTAGCTCTTATATCTAGTTTTTTAATATTAGGGTCTTTATTTTTATAGTAACAAATACTCCCCCAGACCCTTATATTAGATATATCAGGTTTTATATTATATCTTTTTTCATAAGGCGTTTTATAGTCTATAGATGAATGTGGGGTTCTATTATATATATATATAGCAGCTAGAAAAGCTTCTCCCCATAAATATTTAGGTAAATTAGAGCTATATAATAAAGTTCTTATTTTATTTACTATATTTCTTATTATTCCTTCTATTATTCCATTAGGTTCATGTGTATAGGGAGGTCTTATATTATGTATTATTCCTTCATTTGCATATATAACTTTTATTCTTTTATTATCAAACTCTTTACCTCCATCAGTATTAAATTCTTTTATTCTTTTATTATTATTATTATTATTTACTAGATTTTTAAAGCTTTCAAATACAGTATATATC
This sequence comes from Colletotrichum echinochloae, assembly GCA_016618095.1. Lineage (NCBI taxonomy): Eukaryota > Fungi > Ascomycota > Sordariomycetes > Glomerellales > Glomerellaceae > Colletotrichum > Colletotrichum echinochloae. The sequence continues at coordinate 4,978,125 of JADEZT010000003.1, read as the reverse complement.
TCTTCAGCATCTTTAGTTTTTAAGAGATATCCCCAAGAAAATCTAGTATATATATCTATAAATATAATAAACCACCTATATTTATCATAAGTTATAGGGGTTATAGGTCCACATAAATCAGAAGCTATAGCCTCTAGATATTCTTTTATAGGCCTATTATTATTAGCTATTTTATTTACCTTAGTTATAAATTTTCCTTTTAAACAAGATTCACAAGTATTCTCTATTTTAGGTATATTTATATTATCTTTATTACTTAGTATAGTAGACTTATTTAAATAAGGTAATAAAGAATAGGCAGAATGACCTAGTCTATTATGCCATAGTATAGCTATATCTTTATTATTACTATTATTTATAGTAGTATTAAGTATAGTATTATCTTTATTATTATTATAGGGTATATAGAAACTAAAGTAATATAAGCTATTTAATTTCTTTCCTATAGTTAATAGTTTATTTTCTTTTATATTATATAGGATAGAAGTATTTTTATAGAATATAGAAGCTATATTTATTTTATCTAATTTATTTTGACTTAGAAGATTTAAACCTAGTTGTGGGATATAATAAATATCTTTTATAGTATAGATAGTATTATTTATTAAGATATCTATATCTCCTTTATAATTAGCAGTTAAAGATTCTGCTTTTCCCCACTTTATATCTTCCTTTATAGATTTAATATTATATAGATATTTAGTATCACTTATAGTATGTATAGTAGCAGCAGTATCAAGGCAAAAGTAACAGTTTTATTATTCCTAGATACATTCTGTTTTATTTCCCCTAGTTTTTCCTTGATTAAATCACCTAGGGTTATATTATTAGTATTATTATTATTATTATTATTATTATAGGTTATACTTACATTTTCAAAAGAAATATCATTATAAGCTAAAGTATTATAAGCAGGAGGAGTATTTCCTCCTTCAGAAGAAGTAAGACTTATATCTAAGTCCATATCTTCAGTATTAGTAGTTATATTAACTACTTTTTCCTCCTTTTTATCCTTATTATTATTCTTATTATTATCCTTATTTCTCCACTATATAGGAGCTTTTTCTGGGTGAAGAAAAGCACAGTTATTTTCCATATGGTTGGTTTTCTTACAGTTACGGCAGAAAAGGCCTTTCTGTTTTTTCCAAGGTTTTTTATTTACTCTAGAATAGGTATTTGCCTTAGTTAAGGCTATAATAGTAGAACCCTTTTTTCTTTTATACTTATCTAAAAGGCTAGAAAATAGCGTTTCTAGATTATAAGAATCAGGGTCTTTTCGAAGGCTTTGGGTTATATTAGTTATAAAACCCTCATAAGTATCGTCTAGGTTATTTAAAACCCAGGCAATAATGACCTTCTTAGGTAATTCTAGCTTATTATTAGCTAGATTATCTGTTAACTCCTTTACTTTAGCAAGATATTCTTCAATAGTATTAAAATCCTCTAAAGAGGTATTGAAGAATTCTTTACAAGTAAGGAATTCATTTGTAAAACCCTTAGGTTCATATAAATCAGCTAGCTTTTTCCAGGCATCTGGGGCTGTTATAGAGTCTTTTATAACTCTTAAGGGCCCATCAGAGCAATATAACTGGATATAAGCTAAAGCTTTATTATTATATTGTTTATTTTCTTTAGAAAGTGGATTCTGAAGATCAATATTGATATCTTTGGATATAAGAAGGGCTTGGATTCTAACTGCTTAAGTGGTATAGTTAGAAGTCCCCTCAAGGCGTGGAAGATTTATCTTTGTATCCATTGGTAAAGGTATTGCCTTTAGTAGAAGGCGTATATCTTAGTTGGGTATATTGTTGTGTTGAAAAAAAGGCCTGAAATGGCAGAGGTTGGGGGTTCAACTCTCGTTAAAGGCGTCTTTTTCCTTTTATTTAACTTTTCTTAGGTCTTAGAGCTGGGCTCATAACCTGTTAGAGGCTATGAGGGGTAATGAGGTTAGAGATAAAAGATAAGAGATAAATAAGATATATATTGTTTTTATATAATAGAAGAGCTTTTCGTTTACCTTTTTTATCTAGCTAGATATAAGGGATATAAGGGGTTTATTTATACTTACTTTCTGTATATTCTAAGGATTTCTTAGATATTCTAGGTTGTTATCTAAAACACCTCGGTTATATAGTTTAGAACTATATTCTTATACGTTGTTTTCTAAAACATCTCGGTTATATAGTTTATAACTTTATTCTTATACGTTGTTTTCTAAAACATCTCGGTTATATAGTTTATAACTGTATTCTTATTTCCTAGATTTCTCCTTAGATAAATAGTTCTTGCTTAAAGGAACTATTCTTTGTATATAGATATCCTATGTATTTATGATATGTAGGCGTTTTCTAAGTAAATATATAGTTATCTAGTATGTACAGTATATACAGTACTATTAATACTGTGTTATATAATTCACTTTATTATTATATATACTATCTTTTTTATATAGATATAAGGTATTTAAACCTTAATATCTAACACTAACTATCTAACAAATAGCCCAATAAGTAATACTCTCTATCACACCGTTACTTTTATAACAAGGTTACATCCTCTAGTTACATAATATAATACAAGCATATACCTAGTTAGTAACTAAATTAGCATATACTATCCTTACCTAACTTTCCCTTAAAATTTGCTATCTCCATACAATAGATATAATTATAGAGGTTAAACAGCTACTCTATAGCATACCTAAGGCAGGCACTTATTAGTAGGCTACATACAATAACTACTATAGAAAGAGCCTCTAGATAGATTTATCTACTTTTAACCCTTACTTGCTTATTTTAGCGCCTAAAAACAACAATTTTATAATAATAAGCATGTAAACAGACAATACTATTAGCCTTATAGATAAATCATTCTCTAACTACAAAAACCGCGTGCTAAAAGAAGCCACTTTCACAGCTAAACCAAAGTAATTTCTCAAAGTTAACAAGCCTATTACTTTTAACAGTAGCGTATTAACCCTCAGTAACAATAGTAAGATAACCCTTTACTAAAAGAATTAAGGTAAGAAGCTATAATTAGTTAACCCTAGTATACCTAATGCAAAGCAATAGTACATTAAGCAGTATACCTGAGGCATGTATATTACCTCTATTTACTAACCTGAGGCATGCTTTAACTATTTAATTACTACTTAGTACTAGTTACCTAGCCTAGCTAAAATCAAGGACCTTAACTAGTAGGTTAAGTAGTAGATAGATAACCTCAACTGCAGGCTGTAATTTTAACTGCTAGATCTTGCTAGTGCTAAACTCTTTGTATTTATTAATAGCTCTTTTATAAACAATAGCGATTTAATATTATAACTTAGCTTTATTATTACGCTTGCTAATAAGTCTAGTAACAATAAAGAGTACCTATCTACTAGCAGAGATACTACTTTTAACCTTATAGGTAATATTATCTATTTTAGCTCTACAAAGTATAAAAGAGTTACCTATAGCGTATTTACCTCTAAGATATATGTAATAGTTACTAGAGCTAATGTAGCCTATGTAATTAGGACTATACTAGCAATAGTCTCTAACTACCTTAAGGTTTCTTAGATCCCTATAACTATATATACTAATTTATACTTATTATATAAGTATTTAATAAAGCTTAGTATTATAAAGGAAAAGTGACTTATAATTAATATTATAGCTCTTTAGTAGTTATATAAATACTATAAGATTTATAAGGTATAATAGATTTATAGTATAGATAACCTAGCTAATAGTTTTACAAAGTTATTACTAAATAAGGTACTAGAGAAGCTTATTAGTACTAAGTAAATAAAGATATAGATAAATAGATAGGTTTTATATATAAGATATATAGATATTATATTAATAATAAGAAGTTAAATACTTTATAATTTAAACTTTTATTATATTTTTAAGCTTTTTAGACTATAAGCTAGCTAGCTATTATTTAGTTAAAATAGAGAGTTACTAGTATTATAATACTAGCCTATTGTTAGGATCTATTGGAGTTACCTGCTAACCCCAATCCCACTGGTTACGTGAGACCGGTCTGAGCTTGTCCGCGGGCCCACCTGGGGGAGCTCCTTTCACCGCTAGCTTGACCTAGCAGCCCTCTTAATAGTTACACTTCTATATATATAATTAATCCTTTTTAAGACCTCTTATTTATTACTAGAAACCTAATACCTTACTTATTAATAAAAAGAAAATTATAATAATTTGAAATAAAATAATCTATATTTAAAGTTTATTTTCTTATATTACTTTAATTCTATCTATAAAAACTTATTAAATATTAACTTTAAGTATAATAAATTATACTTTTATTTATTTAACTTTACTACCTTATTTCTTTAAAAAAGTAACTTCTAAAGATAACTTTAAGATAATATATATCTTTAGATATTATTATAAAAAGTTATATATTTTAATATAGAAGTATTTTAAGCTATAAAAGTTTATAATAAGTAAAACATTTTATATAAAGCTAAGAATATCTTTATAAACCTATATAATCTATATAAATAGGTATAAATTAAGATTTATTTAATTCTAATTTAAAATTAAAAGTATTTCTTACATTTCTAAAAGATTAACTAACTATATAAAATTAGTTATAGATATTAAATTAGGTTAGTAAAAAATAACCAAGGTTAATTAAAAATACTATAAGGTTAGTTTTTTTATATATAAATATAGTAATTATTCTAGAGGTATATCAAGTTAAAGAAATCTTTTTAAAGTAATAATATATAGATAAAAAGTAAGGTAATTTAATTAAAAAGAGAATTTAAAAAGAAAAGATATAAGAATTAAAAATAATAAAAGAATTTCTATATAAACTATTAATAAATACTTTATAGATATATATAAAGAATAATATTTACCTTTTATTATATAGATTAAGCTTAATAGAACTAGTTTTACTAACTTTAAATCTTAATATTATAGATACTTTTATTAAAGATCTAATAAGTATGAAAAGTAATAAGAAGCTTAATATCTAGTTATAATAGTATCTATTTATATACTTCTATAAGAGATATTAGTACTTACTTATAGTAAGTACTAGTTTTATACTATAGTCTAAGTAAATAATAAAAAGTATATACTTCTATTTAAGAATAATAGAAAGATATTAAATAAATATTAATTAGGTAATATATATAGAGAATTCTATATAAAACTATATAATGTATTCAAAGTATATATTAATAGTAGTATATATCTTAAATCTAATTAGAAAAAGCTTATTATAAGTATTAATTAACTAAATAAAGTTTAGCTTTAGTATAGTCTAACCCTTCTATTAATATTTAAGCTTCTTAAGATATTCTTATATATACTTTAAAAAGACTTAATAATATACTTTATAAAGTATATTCTAAATATTTATATAGCTATATTAATATATAAATATATAAAGAAATTTATAGCTTAGATCTTAAATTATATTTACGATACTATCTTCTAAAGAAAGATATTAAACTATATTATTAAATATAGCTTAGAGTTATTTAAGTATTTAATATTACTATAATAAGTAATATCTTTAAATATCTTAAAAACTATAAGTTATAATTTAGAATCTTTTTATATATAAGTAAGTAAGGATATTTTAATTAAAAAGTTAGTTATTAAAAAAAAGCTTAAAAATATATTAAAGTAAAAAAGCTAAAAACTTTATATAGATTTTATAATAATAGTTAATTAAGTATAAGTATTATTAAAATATTAAAAAAGAGATTTAAATTTAATAAAAATCTAAAAGATATATAATAACTATAATATAAAACTATCTATTAATTAGCTTTTTTTTAAATAGATATTATATACTATATAAGATTATATAATAAGTAACTATATTATAGTATTATAACTTAGTAATTAAAGATGTATATAAATAGTTATAGAATAGTAAGAGTATATATAGAAATATTAGATTAGGTATTTAAAAACCTAAAAATATAAGAATCTAAGTAAGCTAAAACCCTTATATAAATATATATAAGAATACCTAAATCTATAAAAACTAAGATTAATCCTTTAAACTCTATACTATATTATAATAAAGTAGTTAAGTATATACTATATTACTTAAATGTATATTCTTTTCTAAAGCTTTATACTATTCTTTTAAAGCTTATATAGATCTATCTAAGCTTATTATTATAACCTAATAAGTTATAAATAAAATAGTTATTAGTAAGTAAGGTAAAAGGGGTCTGGTAATAACTAGCAGGTAATAAATAAGGGGTCTCAAAAAGGGTTAATTATGCGTAAAGAAGTATAACTATTAAGAGGGCTGCTAGGTTGAGCTGGCGGTGAAAGTGGCTGCTGCGGGTGGGCCTGCGGACGAGCTTGGACTGGTCTCATGTGACTGGTGGGATTGGAGTTAGTGGGTAACTCTGATGGATCCTGACGATGGGCTGGCATTGTAACACTGGTAACTCTTTATTGTAGCTAAATAGTCGCCAGCTAGCCCTTGGTCTAAAAAGCTCAAAAACGCAATAAAAATCCAAATCGCAAAGTATTTAACTTCTTGCTGCTAACGTAATATCTATATGTCACGTGTGTGAAACCTATCTATTTATCTGTATCTTTATCTGCTTAGTGCTGATGAGCTCCTCTAGTGCCTTGTTTGGCGATGACTTTGTGAAGCTGTTGGCTAGGTTATCTGTGCTGTGAATCTATTGTACCTTGTGAATCTTGTGGCATTTGTATAACTGTTAAAGAGCTATGATATCTATTATAAGTTGCTTTTTCTTTGTGGTGCTGAGTTTTACTAAATACTTATATAGTAAGTATAAATTAGTATATATAGTTATAGGGATTTAAGGAACCTTAAGGTAGTTAGAGACTATTACTAGCGTAGTCCTGATTACGTGGGCCACGTCAGCTCTAGTGACTATTGTGTATATCTTAGAGGTAAGTATGCTGTGGGTGACTCTTTTATACTTTGTAGAGCTAAAATAGATAATGTTACCTGTGAGGTTAAAAGCAGTATCCCTACTAGTAAATAGGTACTCTTTGTTGTTACTAGACTTGTTAGTAAGTGTAATAATAAAGCTAAGTTATAATGTTAAATTGCTGTTATTTATAAAAGAGCTATTAATAAATATAAAGAGTTTAGTACTAGTAAGATCTAGTAGTTGAAATTACAGCCTGTGGTTAAGGTTATCTATCTACTACTTAACCTACTAGTTAAGGTCCTTGATTTTAGCTAAGCTAGGTAACTAGTACTAGGTAGTGATTATATAGTTAAAGACCACTTTTAGTTAATAAATAGAGGTAATATATATGCTTTAGGTGTACTACTTAATATACTACTGCTTTATATTAGACATGCTGGGGTTAACTAATTATAGCTTCTTACCTTAGTCCTTTTAGTAAAGGGTTATCTTACTATTGTTACTAAGGGTTAACATACTGCTGTTGAAAGTAATAGGCTTGTTAACTTCAAGAAGTTACTTAGGTTTAGCTATAAAAGCAGCTTCTTTTAGCACACAGTTTTTATAGTTAGAGAACGATTTATCTATAAGGCTAATAGTATTATCTGTTTATATACCTATTATTGCAAAGTTATTATTTTTAGGCACTAAAATAAGTAGGCAAGGGTTAAAAGTAGATGAATCTATCTAGAGGCTCTTTCTATAGTAGTTATTATATATAGCCTACTAATAAGTACCTGCCTCTAGTATGCTATAGAGTAGCTATTTAATCTCTATAATTATATCTATTATATAGAGATAGTAAATTTTAAGAAGAAGTTAGGCAAGGATAGTATATACTAATTTAGTTACTAACTAGGTATATGCTTGCGTTATATTGCATAACTAGAGGATATAACCCTGTTATAAAAGTAATAGTATAATAGAGAGTATTACTTACTAGGCTATTTATTAGATAGTTAGTAACTAGGTTAAAATCACAGCTTTACTATTATTTATATAACCTTAGATAACTAGTTATAATTTCTTATAGGGCTACTTATTTTTACTCTTAATCTTATATACTAATTATAACTTAAAAATCTATATCTTACTATACTTTTACTTATTATATTTAATAATAAAAAACATACTACAGTCTATAAGTCCTTAGATTTTACTAGTATCTAATTATTTAAATAGCTTACTAGGCGTAGTTATTATACCCTTCTTGTATAGCTTAATTACTAGTGTGTAGTTAGTATCCTCTTTTATAGTAAAAACGCAGTTAATTATAGGGACTGTGGGTGTGACTTCTGTAGTGAAAATTTGAGCTGGATTCTTCCTTAGTTGGCCTGGGCCTCTTCTTACTGGTAGCGGCTGCGCGGCAACCACGATAGAGTTACGTTTGATTAGAGCATTTACAGGTGCCTCTGCTGCGGTGGTTGCTAGTGGTCTGGGTTGTGCGTGGTTAATGGGGTCCTTTGTCTTGGATAGGTTGTGCTACAGCTTAATAATAGTGATGGGGAATTGGCGTGGTCCCCGCGGGGTCTTAATAGTGCTGCTGTACTATTGTTAGTAGTTAATTAGTAGGGTTCTCTCTAACCTTTGCTTTAGTAGTATACCCTAATAAGTAATTGTAGAGGGAGGGCTATGCTTGTTATAGTATTAGGTCTGTTATGTGTTATAAGTGCCTTATTAACCTACCTTTTTATATAGATGTTATAAATCTTCTCTATTGTCTTTTATATAGCTTCTATGCGCTATAGGGTTAAGGGCAATAGGGCTAAGTTATTGTTGATGTAAGGGTATATACTAAAGACTAACAGTGTAGGGATAAGGCTGTCAGAGCCTGCGGTGTTATTAATTACTTTTATAGTAAGTTATAGGGTAACTTTAGGTTTAGCCTCTAACTCTGTATAGACTATCTTATATACTTAGTATAGTGTTATATAGTACTGTTTAACCTTACTAATACTGTAATAAGCCTTAATAGGGACCTCTTTTACCTTAATAGATAGTATATAAGCGGCGCGCTTAAATTTGGCTGCGTGAAAATTCAGCCTAGTATCTATAATAATCCAGTCTAGAGGGCTAAGATATATATCAATCTAGCACATACGTAGTACTTCCCACATATGCTCCGCGGTAACAAAGCGCAAAAATCGTACTATATTAAAGGAGGTTGCACTATTAATAACGTGGAGTACTGGTTTATTACTATCTAAGTATATCATATTAATAAAGACCTTGTAGTTAAAGTTATAGTTATCCCAGAGGGTAAACTTAAACCTTCTAGAAGCCTTTAAATTTAGCTAGTAATACTAGCAAAATTTATTAATCTCTTTAATATTTAAGATTACTATTATATAGCTAGCTTACTAGAGTACTTTATATAGTTAATAGACTAAGGGGTGACTAAATTAGCAATGTATTTACCATAGCTTTATATCAGTAAGATAGTGTTACACTATACTGCGCTCTAGCTACTCTAAAAGTATCTATAGGTAGCCCTATTTATACACTACTAGTACTATAGTTATACTCTTAATAAGTATATTAGTAAGGTTATTAAATCACACGCTATTAGAGTTTATATCTTTAAGGTATAAAAGAAACAGGGTACTAGAGGTTATCATATAGAAAGTAAGCTTACTAATAGAGGTAGGTATAGTAACAGCTCTAAGAGAGTTAAATGAATTGCTACTACTAAATTTAATACTTGCTTTACTAGTGCAGCTCGTATTTAGTAGTAATTCTGCGCTGAGGTACTTATAAAGGGCTATATATTGTTAGTAGCCTATAGTTAATACTTAGGCTGCCTTAGTATCTAGCATGATGCCCTAAAAGGTTGTAGCGGAGTATTGGTTATTAAGTATAAAGACTTTACCTAACCCTTACTCTTAGCTAGGGTCTTATATAAAAGGGTCTTCTTTTATCAAAGCATGTAAAGTAGCTTGGTTATATAGTTATATATAAACCTTCTAGCTATTAATACTTTCTTTACTAAAAAATGCTATAGATATAAAGAAAGTTATATCCTTAAAGAGCTCTTTATTATTATCTAATATATACTTATTATTAGTTATATTACTAAGAGAGTTAAGCTCTTTGCCCTTATAGTTAAGAAGGTATTGTTTGAATCTTTTGGTAAAGTAGCTCCTTTAGAGCTACTTATAAGAGGCGTCTCTTTCCTCTTTTAAGTATATTATTAACTAATATCCTCCCTTATTATAAATAAAGTACTTTTTTACTTAAAATATACTACTTCACAAGCAGTTACTTTAGGGCCTTGGACCATACCCTTGTTATAGTAGGTAACTGCTATATTAGCTATTGTAGTAGTAGTTAGTAAAGTGCTGCTGGTCTAGCTTGGGCGGTCCTTCCATAAGGTACTGCGCCTTTTGCTTGCATATAGCTGCCGCGTTGCTCACGCTGTTTCTTAACTGCGTACAAAGTGTATTATAAGTCACAGGTGGATTGAGCAGGGCAGCCGCGCACTTAGGTATGCCCTAGTAACAAGCAAGTAGAGTGTTACAATAGTCACTATTAGCAGGCATGCCTTACCATATTGTAGCCCTAACTAGCTTTATAACTTTCTTAATAAGTAAGTCTAGTACTTTAACTCTTATTTTACTAGGTAATTTATAAGTAACTTACTTATAACTAAGCCTTTATAACTCTATATTATATATATAGTAGACTTTATCCCCTTTAAACTATAATTTAATATTTACTATAAGTATATTAAAACTAATAGTATAGTTATAGAGGTTATTAGTATAATACTCCTATATACTGCCTATAAGCATAAACAAGATAGTAAACCTATAGTAGTTACTAGAGATACTAACCCTTACACAGAGGTTATAAAAAATTAGAAGCTTTAAGTTAAGGGTCTTATAGTTATTACTACTGTATTTTAATATTAAATTATCTAAATATAGCTTAATAAGGTTAGTTAATTAATAAGTAGTTAGCCTGTTAGTTAGAGAAGTAGTTATACTTAGTAACTACCTCTTAACTATAGTAGTAGTTATAGGTAAACTTAGTATAAGAGAGGTTTTATTAGTTTACCTTTTAAATAGGGGAGGTTTAAATAAGGGGTTGCTATATAAGGTGCGTTATTAATAATCTAACTTATTATGTAACTTATATAAAAAGTCTATACTTTTATAGCTATTGTATACCTTATTAATTAATAGCAAGAGAGTAGCTTATAAGATTTATTTAATATTTCATATAAAGTCTAGGTTATTAAGGTAGTTATAAAAGACCTTATACTTAGCCTCTATTTTATATATCATCTTATTATCCTACCTTAGAAAGTACTTATTATTAACTAGCTTCTTTAACCTTATACTAATAGTACTTTTAATAAGCTCTTTTATAACCTATATACCATAGCTAATAATAAAGTTACAGAAGGTAGTTATAACTACCCTTGAAGCAGTATTAAAATCCATATCAGACTAATCTTTAAATTTATTATAGACTCATTACTATAAGTCTCTACTGTAGTAGCCTTACTCTTCATACTTAGTTAAGTAGTATAGGATAATTATATCTAGTAATTTAACGCAGTCAGAGAGCAGGCCGCCCTCTAAGATTTTATCTAAGTACTTAATACCCTAAATTAATAGGTTAACAAACTTATAGTATCCCTTAGGTATAGGTTTATAATACCTATACGCTGCGCTAGTTGCGCGCTTGCTTACACACTTACTTGCGTACTCTTTAGTAGCCTTAGAGGCGCACTCTGCAGCAGTTGCTTCTTCTTATGTTATTATAGTTACTCTCTATTAGCCTGATAACCTCTTAAATACAGGCATTTCTTCTAGTAGACCAGAAGGCGTATACGTATATTAGAGGGATTACTACTGGTAGTATAGGTAACTACTTAGTTAATAGAGTCTTACTTACTTTCTTTACTAATAACTTAGTAGTAGTATTGCCTATTAATATAGGCCTTCCTCCTTTACACTAAACTTGCTGCTTATCAAAAAGAGCCTTTTGCGCGGTCTTGTTATAACTCTTGTTGCTTATTAAAAAGAGCCTTCCTTATGTAGCACTTGCTGCTTGTTAAAAAGAGCCTTCTTCGCGCGGGCTTCCTTGGCATTAGTCGCTTAAGGGCAATTAGAGGTATATTTTAAGCAAGAAAAAGAGTATAAAAAGGAGAGTTAGAAAGAGAGAAGGAGTAAAAAAAAATTATAAAAGTTAGAGAAGGGGAAGGGGGGTCTATTATACTCCTGTAGGCCTGTTGGACCATTAGGTTATTTAATAGCCTAGTAGAGTCACTTTTTAAGCAACTATAATAATAGTTATAAGTCTGAAGTTAAAGTAATAAAAAGGTAAAGTTAATAAGGTTATATTAAGGTAGTTAATAGTAGGTTATTAATAGTTGTTTAATATGTAAAGTATAGGACTTTGCGGTCTTATAATCTAATAATTTTTCAGCAAAAAATCAGTATCTTATAGGTTATAGCTTCTCATAACGTAACAAAGTTGACTTGTGCAAATCAAGCTTGCGCACTTATAGTGCCCTTTTTAGGGGTGCTATAAGTCTGCTGTAACAGTATTCTAAGCCGGTTATCTATATAGGAGAAAGCACAGAACTGTCCTACTGCTACTATAGGGTTTAAAGTAGTTCTACCTCTTCTTAACTAGCCTTGCTAATCTGCAGTATTTGCAATAGTGGTTCAACCACTAATTAGTATTAGTAAGTAAGGTAAAAGGGGTCTAGTAATAACTAGCAGGTAACAAATAAGAGGTCTTAAAAAGGGTTAATTATATATGAAGAAGTATAACTATCAAGAGGGCTGCTAGGTTAAGCTAGCGGTGAAAGTAGCTGCTGCGGGTGGGCCCGCGGACGAGCTCAGACCGGTCTCACGTGACCGGTGGGATCGGAGTTAGCAAGTAACTCTAATAGATCTTGACGATAGGCTAGCATCGCAACAATAGTCTTACTAGCTAATAAGAAGTATAAGTAGTATAGCCTTTATATAAATAAAGAAAGTAAATAGATAGATAACTTCTTTAAAATAGAAGAACTATAGTATAAGTTATATAATAAGATTATATAAGGTAATTACTATATAATATTTACTAAATAATTACTAATATTTACTAAGTAATTACTAAGGTATATAAAATAACTAAAACTAATAAGATTAATAGAATTATAATAAAGAATATTAGAATAGACTTATATATAAGCTAGACTTAGATATACTTAAGAATAGATTTTTATAGCTCTTTAGTAATTAACTTATAATATATCTTTAGATACCTTTTACTTTTTTAATATCTATCTATCTTTATAATAACCCTCTTAAGCTATATAAGCTACTAACCTATTAATTACCTAATTAATTACTAAGTAATTAATAGACTAATAAGATAATATAACCTAATAACTACTATTAATTATTATTATAGCCTTAGCTATACTTTAGTAGACTATACTACTATTAGAAATCTAGCTATAATACTTATACCCTTCTATTTAAAACTATATAAACCTAATTAAAAGTATATAAATAGGTTAAATTATATATAGATATATATAAGCTAGATTAAAGCCTTATTATTACTATTTAAATATATTAAAATATTAATTAAATTATTTACTTCTATATAAATATAAGTAAATTAAACTATAAGATAAAAAAGTATATAAAAATATACTATAGTTAGTAAAATTAAGCTTTATTATAATAAAAATAAGTATATTACTAATATAATATATATACTTAAGCTTAAGGTTATAGATTTATATAAGAAAGTCTATCTTTATATAAGTAGCCTTAACTATCTTAAACTTATAAGAAGTAAATAATTTACTTTTAAGTTACTTAGTTCTATTAAAAACTATATAAAAATACAAGTAATTTATAAATCTAACTAAAAGTATATAAAACTTATTAAAACTATACTTACTTATATTAAAGTTATATATATAGTTAGTATAAATAATTATACTTAAAATAACTATATAGGTATCATATAAACTGTTACCTTTTTAGTAATTCTAGTATATATCTATATTAATATATCTATTTCTATATACTTATATAAGAATAGTATCAGTATTTTAAAGGTAATAGTAATTAAGCTTATACTTAGTTTATATACTATTAGCTAATTTTATATAGATATTAAGTATATAAGGCTATATATAAATAAATAAAACTATAAATAAAAATAAACTTATATAGAAATATACTTTTATATCTTTCTTATTAAAAAGCTAATTTAAAAAAGTATTAGAAGTATACTTAGTTATATCTAAATATAATAATTAGTATAAACTTATAGAATATATAAAGATATATATATATATACTTATAGTAAAATATAGTTACTATAATATCTATAGTATTATTAGATAAAGTAATAGAAATATTATTTTCTATAAAAAGGTATATAACTTTAATCTCTTTTAGAATAAGCTTAGATATAGTATATATATATATATATAATAATAATATAAAAAGTGGTATATAATTTATATAAAAGATATAAAAAGAGAGAAAATATAAAGATATATATAAAATTATATAGATTAAAGTAAGTATAATTAGAAGTATATGAATAATATTAAATACTTAAAGAAATATATAAATATATAAAAAACTATACATATTAAATTAATTAATATATTAAAAGAAAAAATAAATTAAAATAAAAAAAATTAAAAGTAAAAAAAGTAAATAATATTATATAGAAATTATATAATTAGAAGTAACTTATATATTCTAAATTAGGTATAAAAAAAGAGAAGTTTAAAAATAAAAGAAAAAGTATTTATACTTTAATAAGAAATTAGGTATATACCTATTAATTAGATAGAGTATATACCTTCTATTAGTATATAATTCTTAGGTAACTAGATACTTAATATTCTAAGATTCTATATAATTACTTTTTAAAATAAATATTTATCTAAAAACTTAATTATATATATATAGCTTAGAATAATAGTATAACCCACTTTTACTAACTTATAGGGTAGGTGTAGTAACTTGTTAACTTTTGACCTTGTGCGCCCTGCAGGCTGCCGTAGATCGCCGCCTCTATGCACTGTTTGGGTTCTTCAGAGACGCTGTCTTGAGGCGTCAAAGAGACTTCGTCTCTTCTGCGGTCCGATGTACGACGGATACGGACGAAGGAGACTGGCTGCACAAGAGCCAAATCGCGGGAGAGACAACAGCGGTGCAGAAAGGGAAAGGGAAAGTGGAAAAGCAAAGAAGCGGGAAAGAAAGAAAGAAAAGAAAAGAAAAGAAAAGAAAAGAAAAGAAAAGAAAAGAAAAGAAAAGAAAAGAAAAGAAAAGAAAAGAAAAGAAAAGAAAAGAAAAGAAAAGAAAAGAAAAGAAAAGAAAAAACAATGCATTTTCCGCAATCGGGTGTGATTAAGGCTGCAACAGCTCTGCCCATTCCATGCCATCGGGATGGAGAATATTGCCATTGCCATACCTGCACCACCATACCTACCTAGCTAGCCAAAGGTGCTGCCGAATGATTACAGCCCACCCGCGTATGTGCTCCGGTCTCTGTCAGGCAATCTCGAACGAGGGGAGATTCGAGCAAAGCGAGGGCACGTCCATCAATGCTTTGTGCTGGGGCCTTCATCGCATCCCCTCTCTCCCCCCGGCGGGGGAACGGAGAGTCCTCCAAAGGCAACCTGTGGTGATGATGGGGATGATACAATGCTACCAGTACCTACCTAGGTACCTACCTACTATGTAGGTACGGACGCTCACACTGGAAGTGCATTGCTCCTGCCAGGACGAAGGAGTGGGCTCAACTCTACCTACACTAACGCTCCAGTCGAGGAGTCAGGTTGACGTCCGTGCACGGCCTCCGGCCAAGACGCCCGTCTAGCGGAGGACAAAGGAAGAAGGGGGAGGAGGCCCTTCACGGCATTCTTGGGCCCTTGGCTCAGGAGCATCAGAGGCTAGGTACCTTCCCTCGAGTGATCTTGCGTCACTCTCCATTTCTTACATAAGACACCCCCTCCTTCAACCCGTCATCCCGTCCCGAGAATGAATCAACAAATGAGGAACGGGATTGTCGGCAAACATCACTGTAAACGGTGAATGAGGTATGGTCCAACCCTCGACTGAAATTAGAAAAGTGAATAGAAATCGAAACCTGACCTTGGATCATTCACTACTTGCATCGTCATGTAGATGGATTCTGTCTGGCCGAGGCTTGAAGATTGGTCCTTGGGATGATCTCGAAACAGCCCCACCTAAATTTTGATATATACGAGTTGACTTTAGATCAACGCCCGATGCAGGCTTCGGGAGCATTTGATCTAGAGTAGCATCGCCGTGCCATGTAATTCTGCTGATCCCCAACCCACGGCCCTTCTCCACTCGCACCCAATGATTCGTCGCGAATTCCCGAGCTCTGTTTGGCAGCAGCTTCTTGCTGCGTCGTCCGTCGCTGTCCTCTGCTGGCTTACACAATCGTGCCCCAATGGTCTGCATTCATGTATTCCGAACTGGTGGTCCCATGCAGTATCGTCCGATGGCTCGGCCGAGGCAAACAGTCCGAACAGGTGCGAACCCCAGCTCCATCGTCCGGTTTTCGGTATGGTCTGATGGTTGAAACGATATGATGGTCTGGATATCTGGGCACTGGCCCAGCATCGTCCGTCGTATCTGCGAACCTGTCATCTTTGAGAGGCATGGAATACCGCGACAGTCGGTTGCATCCATCGGAAGCACAAGTAGCTAACTATATGTTCTTTGCACCAGGGGTCCCCGAGCTGCGTTGAGTTATGTCGGTCTCTCCTCGATGGCAACTCTAGGCCCCTTCCTCATAAACCCCACCCCCGCGTCCCCCGTCAGCCGGGCGCGTCTTCGTTGCCTGGGCGGTATCATCCGGCGTCGAGCCTCGCGATTAAGCAGAATGCATCTGGAGTTCCCAGTTACCCTTTGTTTCGGCAGGGAAGGACTCTCGTCATGGAAAGTTTCGGAAACAATTCCACGAGAAAACTAGTGGGCCTTATCCATGGCTGACCGGATGTGGTTCAAGTAAGCAGAATCCTGCAACGGTTTGTTCTTTTTCCGACAAGAAGTCTGATGAGACTCTCGGATTCCTTTGATGCCGGCGCCGAAGTTCGGTGGCAGGGATGCAACACGCCCGACGCATATCGTAGCCATCTGCTATTTTTTACAAGGGTGTTGGTTGATGTTATCATTGCAAACGGAATCAGAAAACCCACCCAGGTTTCAGATCACCGTACGATAGACATGTGGGTGACAGCCATCTTCCCGTCTTGGCTTTCTTGTGAACACTGTCGAGAGAAGAAGCCAAGAAAGGGCCCCGGCCACGGCTTTGGGGAGGGGGGGCGAGAGCAAGACGACGGGGACGCCTCTCTATTGCCTTTATTATCCGTCAATATCTTGGTCGGTTCATTGACTTGTTCACTGTTCTGCTCTCACTTCCTGCACAGATGGATATTATATTCGGAAGCCTATAGCCAGCCACCCACTTCAATAGGTCTGGCAGTTGAAGCCTGAGGAGTGTCTGCGAGTTGCCGAAAAAAAAGACTGGAAGAAACGGCAACGAGTGAGACATGACTTCTCTAGCATTCCTCCAACAATCTCTGCCGTACCTGTCGCCTTCTCGGTCCCCTGCCGAGTATGTCCAGGAACGGCGAGCTTCTCAAAAAGGGAACAAGCCGGTAACTGTAAAGCGTTCAAAGAGCATCTTCTGCCTTCAATTTAACAGACTTGAGGGTCGTGCAAGAACACCGGTTCCGCGGGCCAAATACGATGCCTACAGTGCTGACTCCAGAGACAAGTGGTCAATTCCCAACGAAGTGAGCCCTTCACAAAGCAAGTGGAGTTCCCGATAAGCATGACTACATATCCTAAGGTCCATACAGTATCGTCTCATACGTCGACTCCTATCTCCGCTGTCCCTCGTGCCTTTTCCGTCCCAGTCTCCATCGTTTCTGATAACACTTTTCAGCAACAAAAAACTAGCACGAAACATCCCCCCCTGTGTTCTCGAAAGCCCCTCGAAACTTCGTTCAACGTGACACTTCCTCCAATAACTGTGCTTTCCCCCCACCTCGCACAGATCTTCAGTGTGACAAAAGATACCATCGTCTCGCAAGCAGCCATGAACGACGCAGAGGGTCTCGCCATCGCAATTGAGGAGGCCAAGGCTGGTGCCTCCGAGGGCGGCGTTCCGGTATGTTTTTTTGCTTCTTCTTCTTCTTCTTCTTCTTCTTCTTCTTCTTTTTTCTTCTTCTTCTTCTTTTTTCTTCTTCTTCTTTTTTCTTGGCCACAGCCAATCCTCGCCAACTCCGCAGAATCCAAAAGTATCCCAAGCTAACGCCGGCTAATCAACCCCTTCCCGTCAGATCGGAGCCGCCCTCGTCTCCGCAGACGGCAAGCTCCTCGGCCGTGGCCACAACCGCCGCGTACAAATGGGCTCCGCCATCCACCATGTAATGAATATACCCTCGCCCTTTTCTTTCTCTTTTTTTTAATTTCCCCCTTTCAATGTTGATGTCATCGGCATCCTCACGAAACCTGATGAAACTTACATGACCCGACAGGGCGAGACTGACGCCCTCTTCAACTCGGGCCGTCTGCCCGGCAAAGCCTACAAAGGCAGCACGATGTACACCACCCTATCTCCCTGTGACATGTGTAAGTCTCCTGACGAACCCCTCCCCCATCCCTTCGGACGAGGACTGCGATGATTCATCTTTTGTCCCCTCTACTAACGACGACAGGCACTGGCGCCTGCCTCCTCTACGGCATTTCCCGCGTCGTCATCGGCGAGAACAAGACCTTCCTCGGCGGCGAGGCGTACCTCAAGCAACGCGGCGTCGAGGTCGTTGTTCTGGATAGCGCCGAGTGCAAGGCCCTCATGGACAAGTTCATCGCCGAAAAGCCAGAAGTCTGGTACGTCCCTTTGGCAATCGAGCCCTCTCGTCCCCTATGACCGAGTTTACTCGACAAGGCAAAGCTAATTTTTCATTGTCGAACAGGAATGAGGATATTGGCGAGGAATAGACGTGTTATTGAAATTGTCGAGGGGCTTCTTGGGGGAGGGGGGGGATGCACCGAAGCAAAGAATAATCGCAAGGTGATCAGAAACTCTGTAAAAGGATTGGTCCGCAGATATCTTGAGTGCCAGCAGCATTGGCAAGCTTCTATTCAATGACATGACTTCTAACTCCCGTGTTTCGCCGGGTGACTTCGCCCCAATTCCTTGTGGTCGATTCTCTCTTGTGGCCGTCCTTTATC
Source organism: Colletotrichum echinochloae (assembly GCA_016618095.1). Lineage (NCBI taxonomy): Eukaryota > Fungi > Ascomycota > Sordariomycetes > Glomerellales > Glomerellaceae > Colletotrichum > Colletotrichum echinochloae. Next base: position 4,958,934 of record JADEZT010000003.1, on the reverse strand, counting down.
TTAATAATCAAGTGTCAGTCGACAAAACCTTTTTCTTCACCCCAATGGAATGAATATTCTACACGAGGCCGGCAAAGTTTTCCTCCACCTTGCAGCCCTGGTACCAAATGACTTATTGGCGACCCTTGCTTCCATCTCCCGAAACTCCTAAAAACAGTAATAATAAAGCAATCCGCCTCGAGGCCCTCAGGAGAGCAGGTTGCGTAGTGACGGGCTAGTACTTGCTCCCGCTGGTCGAGGGGGTTCGTTGGCCGGGCGCATGCTAGGTGTCCTCAGAGGACCTCCAGCATCATGGGCAGGAGGGCTGCCGTATGGCGCTCGTTGAGGCAGAAGTCCTTGCGCAAACGCATCAGGACCTCTCGGCTGGGGACCGCCATTGGGCAATGCATGAGGTGGCCCATGGGGACTTTGCCGATAAGGGTGCATGTACGGCGACCCATGGGAGCCGTGGGATCCGTGGGACATGGGTCCGGCCATGAGGGGCGAAGGCGAAGGCGGTATTCCGTTATGAGAAGGCTGGCCCATATGCCCGGCGGGAACAGCTGTGGGCATCGGGGGATGTGTGGGCACTGCCATCGGCGGAGGACGCAACGTCGATAGCGGCTGAAACGGCGGTGGTCTCTGGGGTGGCGAGCCGTGCCGGGCGGGTGGGCGACTATGCCAGTCTCCGTACCTTGGCGCCGGAGGAGGACCGTAGGGACTGGGAGCCTGATGAGGTACCGTCGGTGGGATTGGGGGAGGCGCCGGGGCAGCCTGGATTGGCGGCGGTGCGACGGGAGCAGCCGGTGGAGGTGGAGCCGCAGGCAGCGAGGCGGGCGGAGGCGGAGGTGGTGCCGGGGCTACCCAGGCGTATGATGAGAGACTACGAGCCCTTGCCTCTGGGCCGGTTGTCGGTGGGCTTCTCAAGGACGGAGGACCCGGAGGGGGTGCGGCCAGTGCGTGGTGCGGCGGAACAACCGGGAGCGGAGGAGGTACGAGTCTTGCGGCTTCGATGACAGGGGACGGGTCCTTGGGCGGATGGGGGTTGGGCTTCCGCTTCAGCTTGCGGCACTTGTGACACTGGAACTTTCTCTGCTCCACAAACTTTTGAGCCTCTGACCCGAGGCTTCCGTAGTGGCCGTTGGTGAGTTCTCTCTCGTCTGAGTTTTCGATGGGCCACCACTTGAGACTGACGTCGATGCCGCAAGTGATGCAAATCTTCTCGCCTGCTTGGTGATCACCTGCCGTTTCGTTATTGTTGTTGTTGTTGTTCCCGCTGTGCGAGACACCATTAGCGGGCATAGTTGTGGTTGATGCCCGTCGAGTACTTGGCGTCACAGGAACACCACCTATCTTGGCAGCATTCGTCATCAGATTAGCCTTTCGGACTGTGCCAGTCAATGTCAGATCTGCCTGCTTGTAGCTTTGCACATAGAGCTGGAGGGCATTGAGACCGTCATCGTTAACAACGTCGTGCATACGGTGTACGACGCTCTTTGTCGGGACGTGCTCTTTGCACCATACTGTAGCTGACATGACACCACTTTCGCCATTGATAGTAACAAGGTTGAACTGATCACGACGAGACCCCTTGACGGGGGTGATATCAAAGCCAAGGAGGTAGCCTTGCTGACGAGCACACTCGACGTGGACTGATGGTCATGGTTAGCACTGAATAAAGAGAGCAAGGGAAAATACACTCACCAGGACTGCGGCAGTGGTGGCAGGCGACGCAGGCGCCACCCTTGTGACTGCAGGCCTTGCAAACTTCGTCATACCTCACTCGAGGAATGGAAGGGATACCTTCAGACGGGCTCAGTGCCTTTGCGTTGCCAAACTTGACTTCAGCCGTCCACACAGCACAGGTGACATGGACCCAGTTGTTGTCCGCAGTCCGCTTCAAAGGCTCCCGAGGGTTGACTGGTCGGTTGTTCTCTTCCTGCTTCTTCTTGTAGTAGTCGGCTGCCTTCTGGGCTTGTTCGCGCTCAATTCGTTCGCGCTCCTTCTCCTTCTCGGACTTCTTCTTGGAAGCAGATATCTTAGGCTGCTCGACAAAGTCATGTTCTGTGTGCTCAATTGGGCACAAGACACACTTGTATTGCTGCAAACATGTCAGCTTCCGGGTTAAACGAAACGGATAGGGGGTATTGAACATACGATTGAAACCTGTGGGCTCTTGTCGTTGGCGCACATGTCACAAATCCATTTACCGGGGTTTCTGTTGTCAACAACTCCGTAGCAGTTGCGGTGCACTGTCAACCGGCACTCTCTGCAAGACAGATGCTGGTCTCCCAAAGGCTCCAACTGGTCGCAGATTGCACAGGGCATGGTCTTGGGCTTCGGAATCTCGGGCACCGGTGGAGGGGCCGGTTTCTCAATCGCCTTCTCCTTCTTTTTGGTAGGAGCGGCAGCCGGAGTAGAGTCCGACGCCAACGGCTCCGAGTCTCTGTCTGGGGCGGAGCCCTTGAGCTTCTTGCGGGGTGGTTCGCTTGAGGGTGCCGCAGGCACTGCAGAAGGCGGCTCAGGAACATTGGGCGGCGGAGGCGTGTTCCAGTAGGTGTGCATCTCCTTGGCGGCCTCGAGTTCCTTGAGGAGCTCCTCATCCTGACGTTTTTTCCAGGCTCGGCCGCCGGCTTGGGCAATCTTCTTGGCCACCTCGTCCACATCTTCCCATTGAATAGCATAGCGCCGCCAGAGCTCGGCACATCTGCGGCAGAGCGCTTGAATGTACTGGTTGTTCTTGTCCTTGCTGGAGTTCTTGCCTCCGCCTTCGCTCACGGGAGTTCCCGATGCGTTGGGAGCTCGTCTCCACTGCCTCGAGTATTTGGTATGGCAGAACTTGCACACAAAGCCTTTCTTCTTGCTGTGCGCTTTGTCACCGTCAAACGCAGAGTCATCAGCATCGTCTGCGATATCGTCCTGCAGCTTGCTCGCGGCGACCTCTGCTTTTTTGGCCTCCTTTTTGCTCTTCCGGTTCTGAAAGTTGCCCCAAATCTGTTTGCCTTGCGCCGTCTTCTTCCAAGTGTAATAATATCGCACGATTGTACCGGGTGGGACAGTCTTGACATGTCGTTTGACGAGATAAAGTTCGGATCCGTACTTCCCGACGCCTTCCTCGAATTTCTTCTGTTCCGTTGCCGTCAGGTCGGGCTCTTTGAAAGCTGTTTTGTCCACTTCGGAGAGAAGCTTCAGAGCGCGGTCTTCGCTGTAACCACTGTGGTAGTAAGTTTCCAGCGCAACATCGTGAAAGTTGGTGGAGTTCTTGGGCAGGTCGAATTTGGGCGCCAGCTCTTCTGCCTTCTTCATGTACCGGTCGACCTTGGACTCCCAATCCTTATTCTTCTCAATCGCAGGAGGCGGGGCCCACAACCGGGTGGCCGTCGCGTTCGGGTCGTCGCTATCGCAATCTTCACCTCTTGCCACGTAACCGGGGGGCTCATCCTGCACCCACTTAGGGCGCTTCTCGCGACGGGACTTCTCAGCCTCCAAAGCCGCCAGCGCTTCCTTCGATAAGCCCTGTCCCTTCTTTCCGTTTCTCTTGAACTCGAGAGGCTTTTGGTACTGCACAGGCTGACCAGGCCAGGGAAGCACAGTGGCCTGATGCTTAGGGCCAATTCGAGTACTAGCACGAGGGTAGATTCGGTCGTCGTAATCCAGGGCGTCCTCGGGCTTGCAGTGCATTCCGAGGTACCGCCAAGGCCAGAGGCTAGCTTGGTAGATCTGCTCCGCAGTGCCCGTGCGGTGAGAGTCGTCGTCGTCGGCGGGGCTTGTCCGCTCGGTATCGACATGCATCTCATCGTCATCGTCATCGTAGAGATCCTCGTCGTCGCCGTCGCCTGCGGGATCCAGTAGATTAGGTGTGTGGCGGGCCTCCAGCTTGCGTTCCTGGGCGCGGCTGCACGCGGCGCAGGACCAAGCGAAGCCTCGGGAGGGCTTCTTCAGTAGCGGCGGCCTGACACAGTTCATGTGGTACGTCTTCTTACACACAGCACAGTCGACCGAGTCATTGCTGACATTTTGTTAGCGACCCCGATTTTCCGTTAGAGCGAGGCGCCGATGGACCAACCTTGCACAGTATCCGCTGCATCGCTTGCAGAGCTTCACTGCGCTAGTGAACTCTTTTCCGCGACCCTGCTCCACAATAACGAATTTCCAGCGCTCGTCCAGTACTTTCTTGACCCTCTCGGGGACGTTCACGATTGTGGACGTTGGAATGAGATCGTAGTTTTTCTGGATGTAGCGGTCGTAGAGTTTCTCATACCAAAAGCAATCCGAAACCTTTCGATACTCGTCCATGTTGGGTATTTCCGCTTTGTGTAGGATTTGGCACTTGCCACGCAAAGCTGTCAGAGGGCTGATATCGGAATGCATCGTCGCAAACACCAAGCGAGTGTCGTTGACTTTTTTGCCGATATCCTTGGGCCTATAGAACCAATTGATGCGAAGTGCATCAACCGGCTTCGTGTTGTCATTCTGCGCGTGGAGAAATTCCATGATGCGGCCCAGGTAGTATGGCTCCCCTGGGGGCTCGCACACAAGATATACATTGTCTGCAATCTGAGATCAGCATGTCATTCCCCCCGACTGAAGAAGAAAAAGGAGAGGAAAAAAAAAAGGACAGTAAAAAGTGAAAGTGAACGGGGGAGCACAGCACAGCACAAGGATGGGCGAGGGCGCGTGTGCTTGTTGCTGTCTTACCATTGGGTGCTAGTACGGTACCGTCATCCGCCACCAACTTTCCGTCTCTGGGGACCGCACCGGAACTCTCGAAACTGAGCATGTTCGTCTCTGCGTATGAGCTAGCGTAAGGGCCCGACGCCGTTTTACGTGAGGCCCCTGTGCCAGTGCCCGACGACGGTGTTGTCGCCGTGGCCTGAACATTAGAAGTGGCAGTCGCGGCGTGCGAAGCTGCCTTGCGCTTTTTCGAGGGTTGCGCCGAGTTTGCTGAGGCTGATGGTTGCGTTGCTGGGGGTAGATTTGCGGGCTGCACGTCCTTTGCTCCGTTCTGAGGAGCTGGCTTGGTGTCGTCGGATGGGAGAGCCTTGCGTGCTGAACCGTTGGTGCGCGCGCCCTCTTGGGCGGACGTAGCCGACACATTGCTGTGACGCGCCGACTTCTTGGACTCTTGGTCCTTCTTCTCGGGGGCGTAGTCATACATGTCGACGTCCAGGTCCTTGTCCTCTGCGTAATTCGGGCGGGACGACCCGTTGCGGTTTCGTGACCGCGTCCCGTAGGGATTCGCGGCCTCGATGCCAGCGTCCTTAGCGGCCAGGTCTGAGCCTGCGGAGGACGACTTGGCCATGGGTTGCGAAGTATTGCGCAGGGCCGCGTCAAGCTCCGTCTGGTGAGACTTCTGGACGGCAGAAGCTGCTTTAGAGGTTGACGCGCCCGAATTGGCGGGCTGCGTGGAATCCGAAGCGTCCTGTGTAGAGGGAGTAGCGCTGGCAGATTGGTCCTCGGAACTACTGGCGGTTTGGGTTTTCTGTGCCATGATGGCGATGGCTAGCTGTGCGTGGATGGGAGGTGAGATGAAAGTGGTCGGGGCCCTTCCCGCGGACGATGAGGTGCAAGAGGGCCGACAGGTTAAAGCTCGTCTGCAGAACGGCAAAGGCTCTGATCCATAGGCTGGGCCAAATGAGATCTAGGGGCTGCTTATGCAGTGAGGCAGGCGGGCGTGGATGAGATGTGGCCCATGAGGTGGCTAGTTAGATATGGATGCGTGAAAGGATCGCGTCCGATGGGAGATTGAACATATGGGATGTGACTGGGCGAAGGCTTTGGAGTCCAGCTGGTGGGCAGGGCGTGACGCTGGGTAGCAGAGTGTGTGGGCGCGAGCGCGGCGGATACTGGATATGGATGTGCGTGGTGTTTGGGATGTGGTGTAGATGGATGAGGATGAGAACAAGTGAGTGAAAGGATGGGAAAGGGAAGGGTGAGTGAGTAAGGGTGTCTGTCGGTTCGGTAGTGGGAAGAACTAGATGGGAGCCGAGAGTCAAGGTTCCGGGCGACCAGGGAGGGCAAGGTAGGAAGCAATGGGGGCAAGGGGGGCCGGAGCCAGAATCGGGCGTGTTTGTGAAGGTGGTGAAGATGGGCAGGGAGGAAGTGATGTGGAAAGGAAGGAAGGAGAAGAGGAAGACGGGTCCAGGTCCAGACAAGTGGAAGGCAAAATGGTAGGAAACGTCAAAGAAGGACGACGGTCGACGGTCGACCTTAAGCAGCGGCACCGGTACCACAGGTCCAGCAACCAAGCACCAGAGGCACCAAGCACCGGCCGATGGATGGGATGGTATGGATGGACGGATGGACCTGCACCTGGACCTGCACCTGGACCTGCACCTGGCCCATCTCTATTGACCTACCTACCCAAGCTTCCCACACCAATTATTACCTGGCCTTGCCTTGCTTCGCCTATGCCTTGTCCATAAATCTGGGCTGCCGATACTACGGGTACGCATATTACTTCCAGTGCCGCACCGAGCAACAAAGTGAAGAAAGTACCTTTCCGTCGACAAATTGGGGGAGGGGGAGGACGTACATGAAATGGGGCCAAGTACCTGATGCACCTGGGGGTGGGAAAGGAGCAGCATGTCTGACGGGACGATACGTACCTGCTTCCTTACCAGCAGAACCAATGACCAATGCTACGTACCTACCTAGGTAGGTAGGCAAGGCAGGCCAGAGCAAGGCCTCTCTCTCCCTATCTGTCCAATTCCTCTGGGCCGGCAGGCGTAGTTAACAGCAGCAGCAGCGACGAGCAGAAAATAGCAGGCCCTCGGTTTTTTTTTTCTTCTTCTCTTGCGGGTGGGACTGGGTGGGAAGTATCGATCTGCTGCAGGTTGGGGAACACTACTTGTGTTTTGCGGTAAATTTGCATCACGAGCGAGTAGCGATACGCCACTACAGCCTGCATGATACCGGACCCATTCTTGTACCTCAGTACCCGCTCCCGCAGTTATCACTTTGGCACCAGACCAAAGGGCCCGTCGACCTCACACCTCAACCCAAGCCTGCCAACGCCGCAGAATCCAACCGCACGCCCCATCCATCTCACCTTTCGTCTTCTTCTATCAGATCGTCTCCATACCTTACCTTGTTTCTCTCGTCGTTCTTCTCTTTGGGGAAAGTCGGAGAGGACTGCCCTGACACATCCATCCATTCACTGCGATTCCTTCCTCTCGACTGACCGTTGGTCCGGTAGGGTACGTAGTGCGTGGGTTTGTGTGTGGTGTGTGTGTGTGGGTGTGGGCAATGGGAGAGAGGGTGAGAGAGAGTGAGAGCATTGCAGCACCGCACCCACTGAACCAACGAAGGGGACCCAGGACCTGAGAAGTAAGGTTGGCAAGAAATATTCCAGAGACGTGTGTGTGTGTGTGGACGATGCCCAAGACCTGCATAAGGCGATGTCTGACCTTTCTCTTTTTTTCCTGTATCTCGCTGGCTCTCGCCTGTTCTTGACGTACCTCCGTGCATACATACCTACACCCACCTTACCTACCTACCAGGTACTGCACCCTGCCTCTATCAGACATCAGACACTTCGCCCCGACCACATCTCTTCCATCCAACTTGCCAAATTAATCCTTGAGAAATCGCATTTGATCGCCCGGGTGACTAGTGCCCTACAGTTCCCTAACTTTCTCGCGACGGTGAGGTGTCAGCGCCCTCAATTAACTTCACTCATATTGGCCATCTAAGTTGACGATGTTGACGTTCAAACTGTCGGCCAGCCGGGTCTGGCTGGCTTGTTGGGTCTGGCCTGTGTAGGGGGTGTCGGGGGTCGGGGTCTACACTCGCAGTATCTGTACGGCACGTTTATCGTTCGCATTTCTTTCGCAGTCTCGGAAACCACTTGTCACCGCCTGCGGCCTGCTGTCCCTCTCCCCCCCGCCGGCGTCTCCCTCCATTCGCCGTCTGCTTTCCCCCGTTTTCCCTTGCAGTTTTGACGTCGCCCCCTCCTTTCTGCCTCCCCATCTCCTACCCGGCCTGCCATCGATATCCATGTCTTCCTGTTACGGTGGCACGAGATCGAGGCTCGTCCCCCCCAATTTGCCCGTCTTGATACGCCCCAGATGTTCATCTCCTATCCATGCTATCTCAATCGCATCGATACTCGGAAGAAAAGAAAAGAAAAAAACCGACTTCCCAAGCAAGCACCCGATCCGTGCCTTTGCCTCGCATTTGACATTCTTAGTGGCCTACCTTTACCAGAAAGAAAAAAAAAAGTAAGAATACGTCGGGTTCAAGTGCAATAACAAATACGCAAGTGCACTCGGGGGAGGCCGACCGTAGATAGACGCCGTCACGTTTTCGCTCCCGCCACATCTGCTCTTCTGATTGCTGGTCATGTTTGACGACCCGCCCACTTCTTCCTTCGATTCCCTTCCCTTCCTTGGTTCGTCGCACCCCGGTTTGCCCAACCCTGTGGAAACGAAGGGCTCCCTACCGCGTAGGGATATGCCCACGACATGTCGTTCACACCCCCGTCATCACCCATGCGCGGCGGTCCCATATCAATCCTACCTCCTGGGTTACCCAGCTACTCTTGGCCACCCACCCCAATATCAACAACAGCACTGCACTTCTTGCTCCTTTTGCCGTTGCGCCTTTTTTTTTTTTCTCCTTAACCCAGCCTTTTCCCGTCCATTTCACACCGACATACATAGCACGCCTGTCTCCGCGGTACTACTGCTAGCTTGATCTATGATATCTCGTCGCTCAATCGTCTGCCTCCGGCTCTGATAGTACATCCGACCACATGCTACATGTCGGTGGCATCCAAGCTCATCCGGCCGATTATCCTCCCGCATTTGCTCTGAGAATATATTTCTTGCTCATGTCAGCATCCATGAGCACGTTGCCCGCTTTCCCCTGGGGGCATTTCTTCCACACAGATTGAGGCGCACACACTACCTACGTATGCACGACATGGGGGGAGGCCATTTCCGGAGGTTATTACTGCACCACGTCGTGTGCCTGCTTGGTATGGAGTATTTGTATACTTTCCCTCTTTCTCATGTTTTTGCCCCCCCGTGCTCCCCCTCTCTCAATCTGAACATCACCTCTTGGCAAAGTTTTCACCTCGCACCAATTGTCTGAGCAGTTGGCTAGGCTACCACCGTTTGGAAGATTAGGAGCTGCAAAATGGCTTGCCTTCCTGTGGTGCATTTTTATTTGCTGGGTCTGGCCAGCATCATCGTTGACAACGTCACTGCCACTCCCCATCCCCCCCCCACAAACATATCGGCGCTAGACAGGCGGATGAGTCGCTGGAACGCCTCGTGAATGAAGGACCGGTCGGATCGATCTATCGCCGCCGTCAGCAAGCTTTACATTGACGTACATGTCCTGCGCTTACCCCGGCTGTGGTAGGCTGCTCTTCAAAAGGATATGGCATTCATTTTCTGCTGCGACGGCAAGGAAACGTCGCAAAGCCTTGCACCTCACCAACTACATATCTCCCCATAGCGTGTACTTTACACGTTTATTGACCGGCACGTTGGGCAGTCCAAGATGAAGCGTAAACATCAGCAGTCAGATGCCGACTGTCCGCCTAGCTGTTCCGAGGCATGGCGCCCACCACCCCGTACCCGAACCTCAGTTGTACAGATGAGATCGAGGTGCCCCTGCAATCCCAGATATTCGAGTTCCTGGCGGCTGCAATTGGTTCTTGACGTTTCTGACGACCGTCCGGTTTGAAGACACTTCAGCGCAAACAATACCACTATGTGTTTCAAAGTTCAAACCACATGTCTACCTTATCCAGTACTTCCTGGTACAGAGGCATCACGCTAAAGTCCGTAAGAGGGTCAAAGTACTTTACAATGTACTTCGACGCCGGGGTGGAGCCGCAAGGAACATTGGCAGACGACCGAACGGGTACGTACCGTCCTTCTGCCATGGCAGAAGCGATGCAGCACTACGCAAATCAGACGTCCCCTGACAAGGAAGACTGGCTGGCTCGGAGCTTTGATCTTAGTTTTCCCCTCTCGACTTCTGAATCGTCTTCTTCCGGACGGGAACCTGTAAGCGCGCGTACTTGAGCACAGAAATTCGATGGCATCCTCCCAAGGTCGCCTTTAACGTCAGTCTCGCCATTCCTGCGTCACGAAGCTTCGGCGGCAGCGACTGGACCGTGACCCACCTCGGCAGGCATGACTAATGAGGTGAAGAGCGGGCCGGGCAATTACAGGCTGGCTTGTACGAGTTCAGCTCCAAGGACAAACGAGCAAGGTTTCTCACACGTATCCTTCGTTGATCACGGTCAATTGCTCACCCTGGCAATCAAGATGAAAGGAGGCCCTACTTGCTGCTGCCACACGCTGTCTATCTCACCCTAAAGTTGCCTTATTCGGCTACCGATAACGACAACTATCCATCCATGAATGGGAATGCCGCCGTCGAAATCAACCGTGATGGACAACTTTCATTTCATTACCATGCGCAAGCATCAGCTTCCTACTCGAAGAATGGCAAGACTGGTAAGAAGGGCAAGACCAGATGCTGAACCGAGAGATATCGCAGTATTTACGATAAGACTTTAAGAAGATCTTCAACGGTAGCGATAGCCACGATTGAACAGCCCCGCCGTTGGGCAAATCCCGCAGTGGCGGCCGGAATTTGGCTTCAGCAGGGATGGGGAACGTCGAAAAAGACAGATGAGGTTGGCCGCATTCGTCGGCTGACACGGTACAAGCGAAAAATAAGAAAAGAAAAGAAAAAAAGAGGAGGGCACACACATGCCGCAGGTTGCCAGGGACCAACCACTAACCAGCGACCAGTGCATTCCATTTCCCATCGCTCTCATAACCCTCCGGCCGCGAAATTATGCACTATCGAACCCCGTCCCGTTTCACCTGGGGGAAGATGGTCCCGTTGGGAGAGCGATATTATGGATGACTATCGAGGTCAAGGTTTCGTACGCGGAAACAGAGCGCCGACCGTCCCTCCTCCCACTTTAGCCATCGGACCCTGCGCCGAGTCATCGACGCCCATGTCCGGCAAAGCCAGTTGCTTGGACCCGACAATAATAGGCCTGTGCCAGCAATAAGGGGGGGACGTCGCGTTGTGTATTTCTGCCTTTTGCAGCCCGAATCTCCCTTGAGGCCGGAGCAGCTTCCTATAATTGTGAGGGATTGTCCGCTAGGTGAGAGATGCGTGATACCGAGGGTTCGATGAATTGACTGAGTCGAGGGCATTGTGCGTGCCTCCCCATCGCCTGCAGCTGCACGCCACCCGACAGAAGAATATAGCGTCCTCCATCGCTATCCGTGCAGGCTCCGAAGGCAACGCGTGTGAAACTAAGGTTTTCCAATATTAGTGGCCAGCCGGGTCGTCAAACGACACACAATTATCGCTGGTCATCGTCGACATCGAGTAAAAGATGGGTGGTAGTCGCTGGTAACAGGCAGCGACAGGGCTAATGAGGAGCGTTGACGAATAGATGGGGCCAGACGGTGATCCCTGTCCGTGAACAGGGTCTTGTGCCTCACCCAGCCTAGGCCCCGGGGAGACACCACATCGATGCGTATCCTTTGGAAAGTTGTCCCTGCTGGCACTGGAACATGGACCACCCTTAGCTCGCACGACTTGGGCTTTTCGGTGCGGTTCAGGTTCCTGATGGCCGGGGTTGGCTACGTGTTCGCTGCAAATGATGTGACCCCGGTTGCCGCTGGCTACCAGTACACAGTATCTACCTACTTTTTCTGCCCTTGCTTTTTGACCTTCTGACAATGTTCGTTTTCTGTGGTCGGTCTGCCGTCACGGTGGGACTCGGCTTCTTCCTCTATCCTCCATCGGATCGAGTCTGGACTCTTTTTCTTACCACGTAGTACATACAGCTCAGACAAGCCCCCCGTGCCAAGGGGGACCCCGTCCCTTCCCCTTCCCCATTCCTCGCCCCCCCCAATCCGACGTGTGGTAGCCTCAGCATCCATTGACCCAGTCTAATTCGATTTACTATGTAAATCCAATTGGCCGCGGCCCCCCAGAACCTTGCAACAACGACTGCGGTCAGTGGCATGTCCAGTCCCTATCCGAAGTACCTACCTAGCTAGACAAATAGTGGTGAGCAAAGCGAGCCACGGGCCGTGTGTCGTGGTGTGTGAAGTCACTGAAGTGTGGCTCGGTCTTGAGTGGGGCCGATCTTGCCAGTGAAGAGTACGTACCGACCGCACGACCCGGGCAGCCCGGCCGAGTCCAGTCGTTGCGTTTCCACTTTCCATTCCAACTCTTCAAGTCCCCTTGGTAGGTACGTACCGCGCCCTTACCAGCTGATGTTGTTATTGCCGCGGATGGTGCTCGCTGAGGTAAGACAAAACCGACCGCCTCTGCTTTCTGCACCTGATTTCGCGTGACCCGGGCAAGGTGGGTCATCCCTGCTGCTGCCTTCACACGTTCTGGGGAAACGCGCTTGCCCGTTTTCTACCAATCAGTGTTGCATCACCAGGTGGAAATAGTTGCCTACCAGTCCAATTCTAGTTATTGCTTGACGTTGAGACCCAGCAGTGTGGCTCGATCTCTCTGCTGCAGCTCCGACTCGTGGCAGTCTGTATTTTCCCGTCTTTCATGAATTGCACTTTAGCCTTGACCAATCCTCCACTTTATTATGGCATCCAGTAACAGTACGTGGCACAAGACCTCCGTTGAGGCTGCTCAGAGCCGAACATATAAAACCGTCTCCACCATTGCTGGACAGAAACGGTTTCGCTCCGAATCCGAACATCCTACAGCGCCGAGACCAACAACACTGCCGAGCCATGCAAGACATGTACAGCGAGCTTCAAGTTTGCCCCCAGGCCCTCCAAAGCTCACGGCAAGCTCGATAGTCTCTCTGGACGTTGTTACCCAGGGCCCCTCTGAATACACTCAACGGCGGAATTTCGAATCCACGCCATCTTCGTCTTCGGACCCATTGCTCGCTCTTGCCCATCCCTTTTACGGGCTTCCTCGACCGTTGGTGCGGAACTTCCACAGCCTTGGTATCAAAACCATGTACCCATGGCAAAAGGCCTGCCTACGCGGCCCAGGGCTCCTTGCTGGGGAGAGAAATCTTGTCTACAGTGCGCCAACTGGAGGCGGAAAGTCGTTGGTGGCGGATGGCGAGTTGGCCTCTCCCATGTCATGACGCTATACTGACAAAATATCAGTATTGATGTTGAAGAGAGTGCTCGAAGACAAAAAATCCAAAGTCCTCCTGGTCTTGCCTTATGTTGCACTCGTACAAGAAAAGGTCCGTTGGCTACGGAACATTGTCCAAGGCGTGGCAAAGCCAAAGGATGAAATTGAGGACGGCAAACGCATCTGGAGACGCCGGGCCGACGAGGACTCCATCAGGGTCATCGGCTTCTTTGGGGGAAGCAAGATCAAACCAACCTGGTCTGACTTTGATATCGGGGTTTGTACTATTGAGAAAGTATGTGCATCGCAGCCGTTGGTCTTGACCCTGCTAATTGTGAGCATCGCAGGCCAATGCACTCATCAATACGGCGATTGGTGATTGTTCAATTAGCTACTTGAAGGCGATCGTCCTGGACGAACTTCACATGATCGACGATGATCATCGCGGATATCTTATGGAATTGATGGGGACCAAATTGCTCACCTTGCCTCAGCCGGTCCAAATCATCGGAATGAGTGCTACAATGTCGGTGAGTGTCGGCCCGCCTGTCAAGTTCCACAGGACTCTTTCCCTGACTGTTGATCCTAGAACATCAACCTCCTGGCTGACTGGCTCGGTGCCCATTCGTACGAGACACGTTATCGCCCAGTGCCGATCGAAGAGCATCTCGTGTATGAAGGGAACGTCTACCCAGCCGCCACAACGAGTGAGCTGCTCCACACAGCCAATCACTTGAGAACAGGAACACAACCAGAACGACAGACTTGCAGAGCGATAAGACGGATTGAGCCCTCCAGCCACAAAGAATTTCAGGACCCCGTGCTGAACGCTGTCGTGTCGCTTGCCAGCGAGACGGCTAGAGCGGAATACGGAGCCCTGGTGTTCGCCAGCAGTCGCTATGGCTGTGAATCCGACGCTCGATGGATAGCCAGAGTGATGCCGACGCAAAACGAGCTCGATCCTGCCCTGGTTGAAAAACGCATCGATCTACTTGCCGAGCTGCGTAGCCTCGGGACGGGCCTTGATCCGATACTTGAGGAGACAGTCCCGATGGGTGTGGCTTTCCATCGTATGTCTTCCTGGGCGAACACTGATACCCTGACTGACGACCTACTAGACGTCCGTTCACGCCACCACATTACATCCCTCCACGTGCTAACTGTCGTAGGCCGGCTTAACCATCGAAGAGCGTGATCTGATTGCCAGTGCATATGACACCGGAGTCATCAAAGTATGCATAGCTACGTGTAGCCTGGCAGCTGGCATTAACCTGTGTGTTTTGCCCCCCCCCCTTGAAGCTATCTGATCGGTCCCACTAACCACATTCAGGCCGGCACGAAGAGTCATTCTCCATAACGCCCGCATGGGGCGAGAGTTCGTCGGGCCCTCGATGCTTCGGCAGATGCGTGGACGAGCCGGCCGAAAGGGGAAGGACGAAGTCGGAGAGACTTACCTGTGCTGCCGAAAGGACGACCTTGAGCAGGTAGTGGACTTGATGCATGCCGAAATGCCCCATATCACAAGCGGTCTAATGACAGACAAGCAACGTATCCAGAGGTCAGGGAGGCGATGTTCACAGTTTCATGCTCTTGCACTGACCAACTGCAGGGCTCTCCTAGAGGTTATCGCCGTGCGGCTAGCAACGAGTAGGGATGGCCTTGATGAGTACATCCGTAAAACGCTGCTGAGCCACTCTGGCTCTTTCGAGGCTCTCCAGAAATGCGCTGAAGGGAGCCTTCAGAATCTGCGGAAGATGAAGTTTGTGACGGTAGATGCCTGCGGTAATTACCAGCCAACTGCGTTAGGCAAGGCAATTGTAGCCTCGGCTCTAGATCCCGACGATGGAGCGTTTATCCACAAGGAATTGGAAAGGGCACTGCAGGCATTCGTCATGGACGGAGAGATGCACATTCTCTACACCTTTACTCCTGTCCAGGACTTCGGCACCAATATCAATTGGCAAGTGTTTCGGAACGAAATGGAGAACCTCGACGACAGCGGCCATCGAGTTCTGGGTTTTCTTGGGCTCAAGCGTGCTGTGATCAACAGGCTGTGAGTAAGCGCCCTTGCTATCTCGTTCCGACGTTGCTAACCGTGTCCAGGGCGCAGGGTAGCACGCTGAAGGAAACGACCGCCGAAGAAAAGGAGACGGTTCGTGTGCACCGTCGGTTCTATATGGCTTTTCAGTTACGAGACCTGTGCAACGAGATGCCCATCCAGGCCGTTGCGCGTAAGTACGACGTGCCCCGGGGCGCTGTCCAGACCCTCTCGCAGACCTGCCACGGGTTTGCGGCTGGGATGATCAAATTCTGCGAGCGTATGGGCTGGGGGTGAGGAGCCAATTTCGTTTCCGGCACAGCAAAATCACTAATTTCTGATTACAGAATGATGGCTGCCGCACTGGATCACTTTTCGGACAGATTGAGGGCAGGCGCCAAATCGGACCTGCTAGCTTTGGCGCAAATTACGTTTGTGAAGAGCAGGACGGCGTAAGTTGCGTGACGACCGAGGCGGCGTCGAAGCTGTGTCTAATTCTGGCGGAACAGGAGGGTTTTCTGGGAGAACGGCTTCCGCAGCGTCGCGGCCATCGCAAATGCAAACCCTAGCGAGCTTCTGCCGATTCTGATGCAGGTAAGCAGACTAGACGCGTGAGCCCGCCATGCAGTGCAGTACAGGCTGACGGTTTGACAGGCCCAACCAAGTAAACTACGCATCAAGGGTCAGGAAAGCGAAAAATACGAGGAGAAACTCATGGCCAAGGCTAGGGTCATCTCAGACTCGGCCAACCGACTGTGGCGTAAGTCTGACCGAAAAAGCATGCCGGCGCTGGCCGTGAAATGAGGATGCACTTAGCACAGCAGCTAACGACGGGCAACAGAGATACAGATGCAACAGGAGGTCTACGAGGAAGAATAACCAGCATGCCGGGATTCGGCGGTGGCGGTTGGAGCAGCCAACGACTCCACCGCCGTCACGCGTTGGCTGCACGGCGGCCGTTGCAAAGTTGGCACATCATACCCGGGCAGTTGGCTATGCTGCTCATAGGCTGTTCCCCATCACTTCCCGCAGCAGATGCGCATGCATACCGCGGCACACCCGTCAATGATTGGTGACGAAGACGTCCAACCTGCATTGCGTCGAACGGGTAACCTCCCTTCCTCGGCACACCCGCAGAGCAAATTTGGCGGGACAATCTCTGCGTGCGTGTGATGGAGCCCTGGCGTCCACCGCCACTCGGAGCTGCTATGTCTGTATGGCTTCTCAGTGGCCTGGCTAGCCGCGACTTTTGGCACGAAACCGGACGTCAACACCTCGAATGACACCAGCACAAAAGAGGTGCAACGGCGCAAGACATCCAAAAGCAATGCAGGCTCGTCACATGGCACCCGCCGCGCGGTGCAGCGATTTCGTACGTCCCGTTCCGGAGCTGCGCATGGGTTCAGCCAGACCACCCACACCGCACACACAGACACACGCGCACAATCTCGGGGGCGAGAGGGGGTAATAGAACGCTGACCGAGGTGGGTAGCAATCCCGGGAATGTTCGCTACGGCATAGGATCGCGACCCAGCGGGAATGAGGACTCGGCGCGAACTCTGGGTGACACCTGACATGCAGTCGATTCTCCCATGCGACGGCGCAACGGTTCATGCACGAGTTGCACAGCAGAGATGCGGAAAAATAGATGAATTCTGCCATGTCCCAAAGTGGCTCTGTCCGGCCGGCTCCTAGCGACCGAGATGCGCCTCGCCATGGTTGGTGGTCGTGAGCCCTTCTGGGCGCGGCCAACAAAGGTCTGACAGCCACCGCCCACCGAGCTAGCTAGCTGCCCACCCTCATCCGTCTTGTTCGACTATTTGCGTATATAGCTAGGGGTGTGGCTGCCTGACCTCGGTCTGGCGCGAGTCTAGCCTATATGAAGCCGACACTTCTCTCTCCCCGTCTCGGGTGTGCACATTTTATCCTTCTGACCCTCTTTGGCCGCAATCTCATACGGCTTACCCGCCTCATACCTGGCCAGCTGCAGTAGTCTGTCGCGTTCTACTGTGACGCTCAACACGACCATACACCATACAAATATTTGTCGACCAAAACGCATCTGCGCCAAGGTCAGAATCAGAATGTCTGTACACGGTCGCGGTCTTAGTGAGGGGAGGGCCGGTGGCAGCGTTGACGGCGCATCTCGGACCCTGGGAGATGTGATGCGGGCAGGCCCTGCCAGTCCTCCCGGCATCGTCGTTATCGATCAAACGTACGAAGAAACGAAGCCGATAGACGATCCCAGCCCCAGCGAGGATCTGTGGCTAAGCTCGGCTGACGGCCGATACAACTCAGCCATCATACCTTTGCGAGTTGGGCGAGCGCCTGGTCAAGAAGTTTTCTATGTTCATAGAGACGTCTTGCTCACGACCGAATACTTTCGGAAAGCTCTCTGCGGGGACTTCAGAGAAGCAGAAGCGCAGTCGATGGAATTTCCCGAGGAGGACCCTGCCATATTTCACTTCCTCGTCGCCTTCTTGTACCAGAGAACTTTTGTGCCCATCCGGCCCGCCGCATCCGCGCTGGATACCAAGGAGCCGCACCAGGGAAAGGCACAAGATGCCGGCCACCACCGGAGCGAATCAGAGTCAGAGATGTCCTCCTCGGAGGCCAGTGATGCAAGCGCCAGGAGTCGGGTACGGGCGCAGCGACGACAACGTCGGCGAGAGCGGCAATGGGAA
Organism: Colletotrichum echinochloae; assembly: GCA_016618095.1. Lineage (NCBI taxonomy): Eukaryota > Fungi > Ascomycota > Sordariomycetes > Glomerellales > Glomerellaceae > Colletotrichum > Colletotrichum echinochloae. Next base: position 4,941,117 of record JADEZT010000003.1, on the reverse strand, counting down.
CGTATGAACCGGAAACACCCAGGCACACACCGCCCTGATTGCCGATGCCCGCGCTGCATCACCACCAGCACCGGGCCGCCATGCTGGAACTGTGGCGTCAGTCGCGCGAGACCGACACCAGGCCACCTCCCGCCACACATGATCACCCCGATACCCCCATTAAGGCCGGCAGCGATGCCGCCACCTCACCGACGCCGCAGCCGGCAGCCCATCCTCACGCCCCCAGGGTCGACCCCTTCGGTCGGCACGTCGACCCCGACCAACGCCGACTACATGGACGGCGACCGCATACGTGGCGAGGACATGCGAACGTGGCTCGCCATCTACGACCTCAGCATTTCCGTGTATACGTGTGCGAACAAATACCTCATGGACGACTTCAAAACTGCCATCCAGCGTCACTGCGTCGACATGCTCGAGTCGGCTGGCTCCGACGCGGCGCAGTCGGCGGTTCTCCAGCTGTGCTCGAAGCTGTATTCCGCAGTGCCCGAGTCCGATCCGTTGTTGAGGATGGTTTTTGCGCGTATTGGCTTTTTGCAGCCGCTGCTGTGGCAGCGGGCGCCGCAGCACACATCCGAGTTCTTGATCGGGCATCCCGAGGTTGCAGCTCTGATGCTTCGCGAGACAGCAATCCGGAGGGAGGAGGATCTGGGCAGTAGGGCGCTGCCATCAATGGAGCGAGCAACGCATTCCCATGCCATGCCCATTTGGCCGGTTGGTCCTCCTATGCACCCTCACATGCGACCGCCTCCGCCCCCTCCGCCGCAGCCACAGTGGCACCCAGCCCCCTTTGGTGTTTGAGTATTCGCGATGGAGAGTGCCAACACTCATTCTGAGTAGGTTGACGAAGGGGAAACATGTGGTTAGCGTTGGGTGATCAAGGCGAACTCTCGTCTGATGGGGCTGTTGCTGTCCTTGGTATCCTCTGTCCTGTGGGGACGGAACCCTTGTTGAAGACAGACTACGGAGCACTAGTTTCATTTTCAGCTGCGCCCAAACAATTAAAGACGGGCTTTTCCGTCCATCCAGTCGAACCAAAATCCATGCCGGCTTCCAATCCATGCACTTATTCTGTAGTGGCAACCAGTCTTGTGCCGCTAGGACCGCGGCGCGAGCGGCACCTAGACGATGTGACAGGAGGTCGATGTGTGTGTGTGTGTGTGTGTTTGGGTCTTGTTAGACATTGGTTGTTGTGAAATAGGGCCTCGTTGGATTACGTGTGATGTCTATGCCACCCATTCCGCCTTTGGGAGCTCTTTCACATTTGGGAGACAGGCAACAGACCAGGTCGGGGCCTGTCACCCAGTCATTGCACTACTCGAAAGCATACCAGGGAGAGACTGTGACCCCGAGGAAGCTAATAGGGTATATCCAGCGCGCACGCCGAAGCGAAACCCATGGATTCCATAGGCAGGAAGATAGACCGCATCCGCAACAACTACCCAATCTGACATTAAAAAGCCATGCATACCAAAGACTGAGCTACCAAGCCAAAGCGCCCACCGATCCTCTTATTCTGAGACGTAAAATAACAACCAAGAGAATGACACCATCACACCAACGTTGACGCCCATAGTCAAACATGTAACCTGATTTCCTCTTGGCCATCACCTGCTCGCTTCTGCGTGTGCACCACCGCCCGTCGCTCTCGAGGACAACGGTCTCTCTGGGAAGAATCGAGAAAGCAGGAAGAAGTCGCTGCAAGCCCGATCAAGTGCCGAGAGGACCCCCTGCGATACACCGCCCGCTTCAACCACCAAGCCCACCAACTCCGGATTACTTCCCAACTCCAAAACATTGAGCAGCAAGTCCACGTCGAGGCGCGAAGGCTCTGCAAATCGGCATTCGGTATCGAGTTGCTCTTCCGTGGGCACACTCTCTGCTGCGAGCGGTTCTACCAAAACACCTCTTTGGATATGTTTCTACCCGGAGTACAGCTTTCGTTTGGCCAACAGAAGCCATATATACCTCTGGAGGTAAGGATACTTCAGAACTCTTTTCCATAAATATGGCATATTTAGAATCATTGCGCTCGAGGTCGGTTTATTACAACGCGGCCCTTGTCTCCAACAGTGCCGTGACGGGCTTGTGAGTGGCGTGAGCAGGATGCCCGCCCTTGAAAGAAGCCCAGTGCCGTTTTTGCGGCTTACAAGAATAGGCCTTTCCCCCAGACCTCTTTTGATCCCATGAAAAGCAACGCGCAGACCGCATGGTCTGGGGCGGAGAAATGGCCTAGCCGGAGTCGTCTGGTCGCCTTCGGGCCATCATTGAGCGGAATCACCGAGTCAGGCTCCTCCCCCCGTCCGACTCCAACCTCCACCCCGGCTTTTCCACATTTCCACGAGGGAAACCCTTGCCCGGACCCCACACCATCGGCACTAGCTACTTATGTACCCCACAGGACAAGACAGTGACGGCTTTCCTCGTCTGACATCTTCCCCCCCAGTGTGCTAGGAGGAGCCCGGGTGCGTTACTGTCTGCGTTGGAAGCACCGGTCTGGGCTGGATGGCGAGTCGGATAGGTGGATGGCAATATAGCCTAGAATGGAGCAAGCAGGTCAAATTGCCCAGCGAACCCGGCGTGCCGGAGGAGACTATATATACCTGCGTGACCGAGGCCGCCGCTCATAATGATGGCCTTTACTGCTGCCGTGCTACTGTGCGGTCCTTTAGACTTTTTCCAAGCTTCTTCACCCGGAAGAAGGTGGCAAGTCGCCCAGCTATGCCGCCAACGACCTCAAGGGCACTCGTTGCCGTGCTCGCCACGCTCGTCGCGACGTACGGCGTATCCGGCGCTGCTGTCCAGGCACGCCAGGAGCAGGAGGCAACGCATCTCGTCGCTGACCTCGACTATGGCAGCTTTCAGGGCGCGTACTCCCAGCAGTACAACGTCTCGTATTGGAAGAAGATCCCGTACGCCGCGCCGCCCGTAGGCGAGAACCGGTTCCGGGGGCCCCAACCCCCGGCAGCCGTGGAGGGCGGCATGTACGACTCCAGTCAATCATTTGATATGTGCCCTCAGCGGACGGTATTGCTCTCCAACCAGTGGCTTGGGTTGCAAGACTTTGACTGACGGGATGTTTGCTCGTGCAGGTGAATGGCTCCGAAGACTGTCTGTACCTCAGCCTCTACTCCCGCCCTTGGACCAGGGACGAGCCTCTGAAGCCTGTCGTTGTCACCTTCTACGGCGGAGGTTATATCCAGGGCTCTGCTTACTTCAATATCCCCCCCTCGGCGTACCCGATTCTCAACGTCTCGAGCTCTTCCGACATGATGTTTGTGTACCCCAATTACCGCACCAACGCCTTCGGGTTCCTGCCCGGCAGAGAGATCGCAGCCGACCCAAAGTCGGACTTGAACCCGGGTCTTTTGGACCAAGAAGCCGTGTTGAAGTGGACCAAGAAGTACATCCGGCAGTTCGGCGGCAACCCGGATGATGTGACGGCATGGGGCCAGTCGGCGGGCGGCGGCAGCGTCCTGGCTCAAGCCCTCGGCAGGGGAGGGAAGCAGAAGCTGTTCCACAAGGCTATGGCGAGTAGCCCGTTCTGGCCCAAGACGTATGCCTACGACAGCCCCGAGGCGCAAGCTCTCTATGACGAGCTCGCCACCCGTACAGGGTGCGCTGGCCCCGACAGCCTGGCTTGTCTAAAGAAGGCCGACGTGCAGACTATCCGAGACGCCAGTCTCTTCATTTCAGGATCCCATGTGACAAATACGTCTTCCTTCACCTGGTCTCCCATAATTGACGGAGACTTCTTGCAGGAGCCGTTGTCCTCGGCCGCTGCTGGCGGCAAGGTGAACATGGAGCTGGCGTTCGCGACGCACAACACGCACGAGGGCGAGAACTTTGTGCCCGCTGGCCTCCAGAACGCGACGAATACGGGAATGCCGCCTTTCAACTCCAGCGAGGCATCGTTCGATGAGTGGCTGAGAGGGTTCCTTCCCGGCTTTGGCGACTGTGAGATTGAAGGCGTGAAAAGGCTGTATCCCAGGGCTGGAACCACAGAGACGATTTCGTATAACACGACCTACGCGAGGGCAGGTCTCATCTACCGGGACGTCATCTTGTCGTGCCCGGCGCTTTGGTTTGCTGGTTCGGCGCCAAAGGGCGGATGGCTCGGCGAATACTCTCTTGATCCGTCTAGGCACGCCAGTGATACCGTTTGGGTGAGTTTGTACTGGTCATGTTGTATGAGACTTCTGCTAAATATGCCAAGTGGAACCAAATCAACGCAGTGCAGAAGTCGGATCCCGCCCGTTACCAAGGGTATGCTGGTAAGTGGCCACGCCTCTCGTCTTGTGCTTCGTCGGCTGTTTCTTTCTGACATCAGTGCTTTTCAGGCGTTTTCGCCTCCTTCTTCCAGACCGGTGATCCCAATACTCTCAAGCTATCTCCTTCAGCGGCAGCGGATGTTCCGTCCCTCGAGAACAACAAGGAATGGGTGGTAGGCGCGGCAGGTTTCTTGACTGCCGATCTAGATCAGTTGGGGAGGAGATGCGAGTTCTGGAAGAAGACAGCAGCGAAGATACCCCTGTGAGGGGGCTTAGTACATCGAGTGCGTGGTAGAAAAAGGACACGTTTGGGACAACGCCGATGTTTCTCAATGACGGCTCTTGTTGATCTCGACTCCTTCAATCCTGCTGTCCGTCGTTTTCCCGGCAACATCGCGATAATCAGTTAACAGAGCGGGATGGAAACAAGCGAAAAGGGGTACGAAAGAAGCCGTGGACGAGATGATGTGTTCGGTATTATCTGTCAACCATATATGATCATGGAATAATGAATCGAGATGCAGACTAATCGATGGGGTCGTCCCTCAGCCTGAAAAGCTCCCGCATAACGTCCCCCGTCCTGCCACGCAGCGCCGAGTGATACAGTTGGTTCGTCTCGTAAACCTTGGTCCCTTTCACAAGGGCCGCGGTTTCCTTGGCGAATCCGTAGTCGACGTACATATCATCTATATAGCCAGCGGCGTACACTGGGACCGTGTTCTTTCGCAGCTGCTCATGGTCATACAACTCTGGCCACTCGTCGAACTTGGCGAGGATCTCGGCAGCTTCGCGCAGTTTAATTAGCTCTGGATATGTCTCGAAGTGAAGCGGGAAGATCATCTCGCCCGAAAAATAGAGAGGAGCAGCCGTGGATTCGGAGAGCGTGGGCTCCTTCTCTAACCAAGAGAATTCCTCTAGGGCCTTGCCGACCCGGTAAGCAGCCCAGTCGGATGCAATGCCCGGCTTTTCGGTATATATTGCCTCGTGTAAAATGGCGTAGATGATGTTGCTGTCAAACGCCGTGGCTTGCTCAAAGTCGGCGAGAGAAGCACGCGTAAAAAAGCCAAACTGATCGAGGTCCGTTTTTAACTTGAAAATTGTCAAGTGGACAGAGTCGAGACCACCGTGAGCACCAAAGGCAATCCCCAGAGTGAGAAGCCTTGGGATGGTCATGTATCCGCCGCCAGGAAGGTCTATTCGTTTATTCTCCTGAATGAAACGGGCCACCTGATGGACGGACTCGATGTCCTCGGGGTATTTCTCGTAGTAGGCCTTGTTTCTCTCCATGACCTTCTTGAATGTTGCCTCGTACACTTGCTCGGGACTTTTACCAACAGGTGCAAGACCGCCCGTGAGGAAGACCTCTCGCAGGCGTTGGGGAAATTTGGAGAGGTAAGTCAGGGAGACAAAGCCCCCAAAGGACTGGCCGAAAAGAGACCACTTCTTTTTTTCTTCCGGAAATTCGCTGGTAAGACATTCTCTGACAGCTTCGAGGTCATTGACAATGTTGTCCTGGCGGAGCAACTTGAGGTGATCAGCCTGTTTTTGAGCGCTGCCTTGGAGAGCCAACGTAGCAGCGGAGACGGGCGAACTAAGCCCAACCCCTCGATAATCGAGAAAGAGAACCTGGTAGCCGCGCTCCAAGGCTGTGTGAGTGACAGGACTATCCTGAGGCTCGGGATTGCCAAAGCCAGGACCTCCTTGTAGGAACACCAGCCATGGCTTCTGCTCAGCCTGGGTCTTCTCGGTCTCGCTGGGAGGGACGATTGGCCTCTCGTGCTTAGTGACGCTTTTGCCAAATAACTGAAGAACACCTGAAGACTGATTGTCGTAGTCCTTAGGGACCTCAAAAAATAGCTCCGAGACTAGGAATTGACCTGTGCATCATGTCAATGCCGTTTTGGGCTTTGTCGAGTCTATGGTGAAGCCTATGGGAATGTTACCTGGAATAACGTGTGATCTCTTGCTGAGCAGCTTCGCTGCGCTGATTATCCTAGAGGCCATGGTTTCCACGGCACGAAATTGAAGTCCGAATGAGTCGAATGGCCAGCAGAAGAGGTGTGAGTAAGACGATCCGGATGTTCGTATGTTGTCAATTCAGAGGGCCTTGAGGACCCCGCCCAGGCGATAGCACAAGATAAAGTGCAGTGAGATGTCGCACCTTCTCAATTGGGTGCCTAGGCCCTGTACACACAGTGTCTATATCCTTTGGATAGACACTGTCTTCAAACCACGTAAGCCTGCATTTCACATCCTCGTCCGGACTTAGATACTGAGGCTTCTTCTAGCTCCTTACCCCATATCTCAAGCTCCTTTACACTCCAAAGTAGGTATGCCATCGTTGTCTCGAACGTCTCATGCCGGTAGTTTCATGTGCAGCTTTGACTTGTCAATGAATACGGCAAGTAAGGAAGCATACGCAATGGAGAAATCATCCCACCTGCACGTATTGGTAGAAGTAACGGGGGGACGAGAACAAATCATTTAGCGCAGTCGTTGTTCGTAAGTTTAGTAAAGCAATTCTGACTGTCAGCGGCAACTCGAGCCTCGGGGCTTCGGGAACAAATTCCCTATCGTTGCCATTACTGCCACCACCATGACCCCTGGCCATGAAAGGTCTTGATATGCATGACACAAGTTCGAGGCAGAACGTAGTACATAAGGGGTGGAAACAAACCTGGTGCACTATGGTACAGCAGCCCTACAGACCCTTTTGATTGTATACTGAATTTGCATTTGTGCCTTACTTTATTGAGTTTGCCAAACAAGAGGAATGTTGCTGGACATCAGTCTAAGCACACGATCACACAATATATGCTGGCGTGGCTGTTCTTCTTTCTGCCTCTCTTTGGCTCGGTACTCGAGGTGACGGTCGTTCTAGACTCCTTACGTAAGCTTACCGCCGATTACGGATATAAGTCCACCAATGACATCAACCCCCACGAGCGATCCGAATGTTCTCGGCTCGGCAAAAGGCTAGGTCGGACTCTACGGACACCTAGCGAACCTTCCAACCCAACTTGGGGAAGCGTTCGGCGGCAAGATGGGCTGGCAAAGAAAAGTATCCCCATCACCCCAAACACCAAACACCGCCTCCTCCCGCCACTCGATGCCCCATCCCACATGTTCTGAGCGCGAAGGCACCAACACCAACAGTGGGATGAATTACATACGTCTCACCCAAACGCTCGTCGAATCGTTCACCGCCCTTGCCGACGAAGTCCAAATTCTGACCGACAGGAAGACGATCCTAGAGCACAAACTCAGGTTCGCCCACGAGCAGGTAGGTACATTTGAAACGAAACGCGCAAGGGTTTGTCAGCATAGCTTCTGGGCTTGCGACATATCACTACCCCTCCTTCCACATGATGAACAACCTTAGCTCTAGATCAAGAGCCCCTCACACGAGGAGCGAAGACCGATCCTCTTACCATTTCCTGACCGTGGATCCATCACTCCAATCTCCCCCGTCCGACCGATTACGCTGATAAGTCTCGCTGACCCGACAACTTGACAGTACCAGTATATCGCAGATAAATATGCACCGGCTGCTCCTGAAATCTCCGAAGTCCTGGCAAAGTTACAGCTTCCACCCGAGCTCGCAAATCCATCTTTAGAAGACGCGAATCCCGTACCTCTACCCAGGCGCAACAAACTGGACACCAGGAACCAGATTGCTCTCATCATCCGAGACGGCCGGCGCGTGGCCCAGCAACTCACGTCCATTGGCGAAACGAGCAAGACGAGCGATTCTAGCAGAGAGACCTCTTCCCGCGAAGCCCGCACCGGAACTTCCATGTCGACCGTTCTCGAGCAAGATTTCACCATCGAGGGAAAGAAGGGGTCTTTAGAATGCCCCTTCTCCTCGCCAAAAGCAGGAGGTCACGGCGTTGGCGACGCACATAATGCGGAGGGAGAGCCACAGGATCCCACCCCTCACCACTCTGCAGACCCCATCTGTGCCGCCATGTTCGAGGAGTCAACATCTCAACCGGCTCCTGGAGCTGCCGACTCGCCCGCGAAATGCCCGATACGCTACTTAGACCAGCACTCTCCCGAGGAGATTGCACACTACGTCGAGACACACAAGCACGAACTGCCTCGCAGCCATGAGGTCTGCGTACGAAGGTACCAGAAGAACGAGGTACAGATCAAGAAGCTGGATGCCAAATACGGCAACTTGGTCAACATGATTCAGGGGCTTAGTGCGCTGCATCAACCCATGTTGCCGGAGTCACAACAGGAGCAGGAAGAGATTGACCGAGCCTCGAATGAGAGGGTGCACAACTGGGCGAAGGCTGTCACGGTATCCGAGACGGAGGATGCTGAGAAATCCCTCCCCGAACCCATGGATGCCGACGAAATTCGGCAGAGCCATTTCGATCGTCCTCTCAAGGAGGTCCGAGTGGGCGAGTCCCCCAGCCGGCCATGGGGCATTTCTGTTCCAATCTACGAATCTCACGGTCTTAGCGGCGAAGAGCGCCCTCTCTCGCCACCACCGGCCCCGGTTTTTATGCCATCAGGCTCGGAGGGCGAGGAGACCCCGGCACCCAAGACTGGCAAATGCCCTTTTGATCACACAAAGATGGCTGCGATGGCCGCGACCCTCGGGGAGGTGCAGCCGCCCTCTCCTACGCCCGCGCCCATGTTCATGTCAAATGGGATGAGCGACAATGTATCTTCACCAAAAGCTGCAGGCAAATGCCCGTTTGACCACGCCCAACTGACTGCAATGGGCTTTGCATCACCGACGGCGAATACCGGCGAACAGACCTTCGTCCACGGGGATCCGGATCCCGTCGAGCTGCCATCAACTCCTGTCAAGCCGCAGCCTTCTCAGAGCGCACCTGCTCAAGTACAACTACCACAACAACAGCAGCAGCAGCAGCAGCAGCAGCAGCCGACATTTATCAACCCGCCGCTGGACGCGAACAAGCAATTCACCCCCAATGGGGTGCCGCAGATGGTCTTCACCGGCCCAGTTTTCATTGGCTATCCCATCGAGCAGGCAATCCAGTTCATGCAACACTTCCAGGGGACGTAACAGGGATATGAGCTCTTGCCCCCTGCCTTCTTGTCTTTTTTCGTCTACTTCACCAAAATGACTAATATTTGGGGCAAAGGCGTGTGTGTATTTTTCTTTAAAAAGCGAAGGCGTTGGGTTGGTACTCTTCTTCGAATTCGGCGTCGAGACCTTTTTAGTTTTAAGCCTCTCTAATCGAGGCTCACTCCTTGATGCGCTGCACGAACTGTCGTGTATAATCAACGAGGACGAAGACAATGGAACGAACAGATGCAGGAAGGAATAGCAGACATAACTCGTCCGTATGATACCACAAGACTGGGAATGAGACCGCTGATACCATAAACCGCTCGTGCTGTCTGCCCCCGAAGCATTCCGAAATTATGGTGAAATTGGTCCAGAGCCTCCATTGTCCCACGTTACGCAGGCATATGATGTGTTGAGCCACGGTCTATTTTCGACGCCGGCTTTCTCAGGTCTACACTCGCCCATCGAATCAATTCTGGCAAATAAATAAAACACGCCTAGGGAGAAGAACCCTTGACCCCGCTCTCCTTCCCGCCGTGCTCGTCGTGAAACGGTTCCGCGGTCGCCTTTTGCTTTATCGTCCTGACACCATCGGCCTCGTTTTCGTCGTCATCGTCGTCGTCGCGATACCCATTCTCCTCGTCCGCCTCGCGCGTCCACATTGAAATGTCGTCGTCATCCATGAGCGCCGCCACGTCCTCTGGGTCAACGAGGCCGGTCTCGACGTCCGAGTAGTCAGGCGCATCATCGAGACCAGTGCCGAAGTCGCCCGTCTCGGCTGCCTCGATGGCCAGCTCGGCGGCGCGGGCCATGGTGCGCTGGTAGATGAGCCAGCCTACGACCAGGCCAACGGCACCGCCAAGAACCATGGAGATGTAGTTGATGGCCTTGCCGCTGGCTGTCATCTCGTCGCCTTTCTCGGCGATGAGAGCAAGGCGGCTGCCGATGAAGACATGGACGAGCAGTTTAGGGCTTTTGCGGCGTGTTAGCTACACGGACGGCTCGGAAGTCAAGTGGGAGCTCGGGGAGGGAGGTGTGCGTGCGTACCTGGCGAGGGCCGTCGAGGCCGCAAACGCCCATGGCTTAATGGACGGGATCGTGGACAGGAACCCATTCGACAAGCTGTATGGCAGTGGGCAAAAGCGCACCGCCGTCAGCATTCCCAGCCCATCCTTCCTCAACACCTGCCCCAACGCAATGAACCGGTGGTCCTGACCCACCAGCCGGTGCACGTATCCGCTAAAGATGCCCCTACTTGTGTAAAATGCCGTCAAGCTCCCGGCCACCGTGGCCGTCGCGACTATGGGGTACCCCAGCGGAAACCCGTACACGAAACCCGAGATGGAAATGGCAGTGCTGTAGCCGATCATGGGTGGGAAGGCCGCCAGGAACGTAAAGGCCCAGATGATGAGCCAGCCGCCCGGCAGCGAACGCCACTTCTGCGCGACCGGGCCGAGCCACTTGAAGATGGCGTGCGAGTAGACGAGCATCAAGATACCGAGGACGTTGACGACCAGGAGGAAGGCGGCAACGGCGACGCGCTGGGCGGGGCTGAGGCCGAGATACATGTCCCAGAGGCGGTTGCCGGTCTTGACCGCGTGACGCAGAGTGCGGTTCATACTCGCCAGAGCTGTTTCCCGTCGCGATGACGGCCTTTGGCGGCCGAAGCGGGTGGAAGACGTGCGGCGGCCAGAGGTAATTGTAGTGGTCGAGATGCCGCCGATGTTGCGGATCCATGGCGGGCGGACATCGGCATAGGTCTGGGAGGGGGAGGAGGGAGGGTTAGGGGAGAGGGACAGCGCCCGCGCTGCGGATTCAAAGTCGGCCGGCATCGTAAGGGGGGTTTTGGTCGGCGTTCGCGGCGATTGAGAAGAATGAAGGGGTCGACTTTGGAACCGGAAGCTCCGGGGCTGGAAGCTGCTCGTGGGGTCGACAAGTCGATGTCGAAGGAGCTGGCTGGCCTAATTGCGTTCACCTCCCGCGATGAGGTAAGCTGGGCCACAGCGAGATCAAAGGTCGAGCCAAGCAGTCTACTTTTAGATCGTCGCGAGGTCCGTCAGTGCGGGCTTTCGGGGAACCCGAACGGGGCTCTTTTTGAAGCTTCTCGGCTCCAGTCTATCTGGATGATCAATGTTGCTTCTCCGTTTTCTATTGCAATCAAAACACTTCCATAATTATCAAGTGAAGCCAGGAGTGTAATAAGACAGAAGAGGGACTCCCCCCTTCTAAGGTTAGGTCTAAGTAGGTAGAAGCTGATAAGATCACGTTTCGTTAAAACCACAATCAGCTTGTCTCATATTCCTGCGAACAGTTTCAATCGCCGTCATAGGTACCTACCTACCTAAGCTGCTAAGTGTCAAAGTGGGTGCAATATGCCGGCGAATGGCACGGACCTCCAGGCCCATTGGGCTGGATTGGGAAAGGTCTGCGGCGAAATGTCGGTTGACATCTATGGGACGGATTTTTCCAGCCAAAATATCCAGAATCTGATGACTACGTATATTTAGATCCTGAGGCAACACAACAGCTATAAATATATAGAAAATCCTATAGAAAATAGTAACATAGTTATATATATATATATATACTAGTAATTAACTAAGGATTATTACTATAAATATTTATATACTTTAATAATTAATAGTTTAATTTATAAGTATTAATTAATATTACTTAAAGTATTATATATAATATATATAATATATACTATAGTTATTATTATAACTAAAAATAAAATAGTTATAATATTAGTAACTTTAAGTAACTTAGTTAATTAAAATAATTAGTATATCTAGTTATAGTAATAGGTAGTAACCTTAAATCTATAAAAGCTTTATAACTTAAACATTAATAATATATAATATATTATTATAAAATAACTAATAAAGCTGTTATAATACTAGCTATTGTGGGACTGATTAGTGTTATTAGGCTTAACCCTGATAACGCGGCGGCGGGTTAACCGTAATTCCGCTGCAACCCCACCAGGCTAATAACTAGCAATTTGCTAAAAAGTACTTTATACCTGGTAGGGAGTATTTACTGCCCTTTTTAACTAGGTAGCCTATAATAGTTATACCTTAAATAATACATAATAGAGATCTAGTATTTATCTCTATTATTAGTATTACTTACCTATTAATATATATAGTTAACTATATTATAACTTCTATAATTTTTATATTAATTAGTAATTAACTTTATAGTTGCTATTACTATAAAAAACTATAGATTAGTAAGGGTTTTTAAAAGAGGCTATAGATTGCTTTAACTAGGCTTGTACCTTCTATTTAAAGTAACAGTCTATAGTACTACTTATTATTAACTTTAGGTTATAATACCTTTTACTAGGTAAAAAGCCTTCTATTAACTAGGTTGTTACCTAACTATTACTAATTGTTTCTAGCTTAACCTTATGATATATCCCCTTAATAACTTATGGTATGCTAGAATACATAGCTATTCTATAGATCTAATAACTTATAATATAAGAAGTTGATTCTTAACTATAAAAAATACCTTACTTTACATACTACTATTTAAGTAGGCTTTTATAGCTGTTGCTACTACTGTAATAGTAAAGAAAACTAATACTAGAGAGTGCTTAGATAATTATATAGATTTTTTACCTTTTTATAATAACCTGCCTTTTTATAATAACAAGCTAAAGAAGTACCTAGCTACTTATATAATTACCTTTAAATACTTATTTTTAAATACTAAAGCATACTTAATTAATTATATTACTTTACTAAGAATACCTAAAGAGTACTTAGTTAATTATATATATACTCCTTTCTCTATTAGACTATTTATACTATTAGTAGTAATCCCTCTAATAAATATATATACCCTTTAGTTTACTAGAGGAAATACCTATGTTTAAGAGGTTGTTAGGCTAATAGAGGGTAGTTATAATAGCTTTACCTAAGGTAAGTAGTAGTAATACTATAGATACTATAAGTTATAATCTAACTACCCTAAGTAATATATAAGAGATATAAGGACTACCTAAAATACTTATATAATATAGACTATATATAATACTAGGTATATAGAGATTCTTATACCTTAAGTATATACTACCTAAGGTACTATATAAGGTAACTCTCTAGGTAATAATAGTATATTATATAATAGAGGATATATAAGATAGTATGTATACCTAAGGACTTTAGGAGAGGTTAATTACTAACTTTAATAAATAGACTAAAGATAACTTTAATACTATTAACTATACTCTCTATCATACCTTTTATATCTTTATTATTAACTATGGTGTATAGGTAAAATAGAGCTATTACTTTAAGGTATCTATATAGGTATACTAGGTAATTACTAGAGAAGAGTATAAGCCCTAGGATAATAAGGGTATTACTACTGTTAGTAAAGGAAATCTAGAGTTTATATGGTACCTTAATAATCTATACTTTATCTCTAGTATTAAGGATAATAGTAATAATATATAGGAGCTACTAATAAGGGCTACTTCTAAGTATAGCTTAAGAACTACTATGCTATATAAAACCCTATAAAGGAAGAATTAGCTTATAAGCTAGCCTCTATAGTAGATATCTATTAATAACTTAAATTTTAGATTATTATTAGTAGAGAAAAGTTACTAATATAATGTATTATATTAACCTATAGTTAAGGTATCTATTACCTAGTACTAAACTATATACTTATTAGACTTACTAACAGGTAATAGCTTTACCTTATAGTAAGTAATAGACCTTATAAAGCTATACTTTAATAATACCTCTATAAAGTATAGTTGTAGCTAGTATAAGATAATTAATACTAAGTTACCTACCTTCTTTAACTTATATATAATAGTAAGTATTTATAGTAACTAGTATTCTACTACTATTAAGGTTATGCTTATAGCTAAACTATAGGAGTATTATAACTCTATTCTTTATAAGTTTAAGGGTAATTTTAATATATTAATTATAGAACTTAAGGTATACTTTAAAGGTAAAGAGGTTTATTATACTTATGTTATAGAACTTTATTAGTTAAGCTTTATATTAGTTATTAGTAAAAACTATAGTAAGAGTAAGCTAAAGGTTCTTAACTTACTTATTAATAAAGTTATATTACTTATTAAGGTAATAAAGTAGTAGGGACTCTCTAGTAATAAGGAGTATTATAATACCTTTATTATATATTACTAGGGTATTACTAAGTATATATTAGCTCTTATTAACCTACTAGTAAGCTATAATGCCTTTTATATATAGTTATGTAATATAGTAGGTAATACTATAGTAATCTATAAATCCAAGGCTTAGTTTCCTACTAAAAATTTCTAGTAAGACTATAAGTAATACTAGGTTAATTAGAAGTATAATAGCTATAATAACTATTACTAGTAGTAATAACTATATAATAATTTGTATGCGCGCCTGCTCTATAGTAGAAGTAACTTTATAAGTAAGAAGTACTTTATCTATAGTAAGCCTAGCTATTAGTTAATAAAATATAGTAATAATAACTATAGGTAGTTATTTAAATACTTTAAGTCCTAGTATCTTATAAAAATACTATAGACTTTTACTTAGTTTCTTACTAATTATAAAGAGAATAAGCTTAATAAGGCTAATAAAAGTAATAATAAGTACTAACTAAATAATAAAGATAGTCCTTTTAATAATATTATATTCTTTATATTAATAGCCTTTTATAGTAAAAAGATAGTAAATAGCCTAGAACTTTATACTTACTTATATAACTAAGCTACTCTCTATATATTTACCTATAAAAACCTTACTACTTTTAAACCTAATAAAAGTAATAGCAAGAGTAATAATATCTTTACTTTTAAAGACTAATACTCTACTACTACCTTTTAGAGTATTATACTTAATACTAGAGTTACTTATATATTAACTACTAACTAGTAGTAATATAAGGCTTTTTATAGGTATCTTATTATAGATTTACTAATAGGTATATTATATATTAGTAAAGTAAGTATCTATTTTAGTAGTAGTAATAGCTTTAAATCTCTTAAAATAGTTATAGTACCTACCCTACTAGGTAACTTTATATTTTATATAATAACCTTGGATATACTATTCCTTCTCTATCTAAAGAATATAGATACCTATAGTATATACTTTAATAACCTTACTAACTAACTTATTAAGGGTAATACTGTTATACCTATTATTTATAAATAGGGTTATATATAAATACTATTAGAACTACTAGAGTAAAGCCTAGTAAATTACTATTTAACTAATATAGAGTTATAGTAGATATATTAATAATTTAGCTACCTATCTATTAAAAGGCTTTATAAGGTACTTAATTATACTAGCTATAAAGTAGTAATTTTATTACTTAAAGAGATTAATAAGTTTTACTATTACTATTAGCTAAATTTAAAAGCTTTTAAAAGATTTTAGTTTACTCTCTATAATAACTATAAATTTAATCATAAGGTCTTTATTAATATTATCTACCTTGATAGTAATAAGCTAGCCTTTTATATTATTAATAGTACTACTATATTTAATATAGCCTGTTTTCTATAGTCTATTACTACTAAGTATATATAAGAAGCTCTTTATATATACTGAATTGATATATACCTTAGATTATTAGACTGGATTATTACTAATGCTAGCCTTAACTTTTATATAGCAAACTTTAAACGCACTACGCGCGCGTTATCTATCAAAGTTAAGAAGGTTCCTATTAAGGCTTATAATAGTATTAATAAGGTTAAATAATACTACATAGTGCTATAGTATATATATACTATTATGTAAGCTAAAATAAATATTAACCCTAAAGTTATACTATAATATATAATAAAAGTACTTAATAATATTACTAGCCTAGATAGTCTTATTTTTAATACTTACCTATAGATTTCTAATACTTTATTACTTCTAATAACTACCTAGTAATATACTAAGGCTATTTATAAGGTAATAGAGAAAATATAGTAACTCTATACTAAAAGATAGGTAAATAAGGTACTTGTAGCTTGTAATAGCTTAAATACTACTTCTGTTATATTATTATTGCTATAGTTACTTATCTAAGTATAGTAGGAGAAGAGTAGCTAGTAGAGCTTATACTACCTTATTACTATAGATAGTATTACTTATACTATAGAGATAGCTTATAGACTATATAACTTTTATATTACTACTATTAAACCCTTTTATATATTAATTAATAATAGGCTTATAGAGAGGCCTACCCTATAAGTATAAGATAATATAATAATAGTACTATAACTATTAAGCTAGGAAGAAGTATATAGTACTATTATTACTAGCAATAACCTATTAAATAAGTAGCCTGTATATAGGCTATGTAGCTATCCCTATAAGGATTAAATTTAAATGCTTTTTATAGAGGCTTTCTTATAAGCTTAGTTTCTAGTAAATACCTTCATAACTACTAAGAAGGAGTCTAACTATATGCTTGCTATTAACCTATATAAGAAAAGTATTATTACTATACTTAGTAAGCTCTTAAAAGTATCTAATAAGGCTAAAATTAATAGCTTTGCTACTTGTAGTATTTTTTATATTATCCCTTTTAATAAATAAAAGTATAGTGGGATATAGATCTTTAAGTTATAATTAGTCTATAAAGTAAAGGGTAAGACTGAGTAACCCTATAAGAAGAGCTACTTTATTATCTAAGGATATACTAATAAAAGTAAAAGTACTATTCTTATATAGTTACTAATAATTTAATATATATTATAATAGATTATTCTTACTATTATTCTATTACTACTGTACTAGGGATTATAACTATAGCTTTAAGATATTACTTAAGCTTATACTTAGTCTATTACTAACCTTAACTATATAGTTCTTATATATTCACCTATAGAAATATACTATTATTACCCTATAAATACTATTATAGTTATTATAAAACTATTATATAGTATCTCTAAGCTAGGTACCTATTAGTAGGTAATATATAGTAACTACTATAGAGAGAATCTCTAGATAGATATATTAACCTTTAACTCTTACTTACTAGTATCTACCTAAGATAATACTAATTTTAAAACAATTAGTATATAGACTAATAATACTATTAGACTGTTAGATTAAGCCTTTACTAACTATAAGAAAGTTAAACTTATAAAGGCTATTTTTATAGTAAAACCTAAGTAATAACTTACTATTAATAATCCTATTACCTTTAATAGTAGTAATATATTACTTACTACTATCAGTAAGATCTAGCTCTATTAAAAGGGCTAAGGTAAGAAGCTATAGCCTGTTAACTACTTATTACTAGAAGTCTAGTAAAAGTATATTAAGTAATAGGCTTGTAAAGTATATATTACTTTAATTTACTAGCCTAAGGCTTGCTTTAATTACTCTATTACTATATAATACTAATTACCTATAGTAGATAAGATTAGAGACCTTAACTATTAAATTAAATAGTAGATAAGTAACCTTAAATATAAACTATAGTTTCTACCTATTAACTTAATAACTATAAAACTCTTTATCTTTATTAATAGATTCTTTACTAATAATGGTAATTTAATATTATAATTAGACTTTATTATTATTATTACTGATAAATAAGATATTAGTAAAATAATAGTATAACTACTAACTAATAGTAATTATTTTTAAGTTTATAGTAATGTTATCTACTTTAGTTTAATAAAGTATAAGAGAGTTACCTATAGTATACTTACCTCTAAGATATATGTAATAGTTACTAGTACTAATATTACTTATGTGATTAGAATAATACTTGTAATAGTGATTAATTAGCTAAAAATACTACAGATCTCTACTGTTATCTATACTAACTTATACTTACTCTATAAGTACCTTATAAAGCTTAGTACTATAAAGGAGAAGCGCTTTATAATTAATATTATAGTTCTTTAGTAATTATATAAATATTATAAGGTTTATAAGATATAATAGATTTATGGTAGTAATAATCTAGTTAATAAATTTATAAAGTTATTACTAAATACTATACTAACTAGCCTTATTAGTAATAGATTAGTAGATATATAGATAAATAGATAGGTATTATATATATAATAGGTTATATAGTAATAAGTTATTAGATACTTTTATTTCTCTTATTTTAATTATGTTTTTAAGCTTTTTAGACTATTATTATTTATTAGGTACTTTTACTACTAGAGAAAGTTACTAGTATTATAATACTAGCTATTGTAGGACTGATTAGCGTTATTAGGCTTAACTCTAATAACGTAGTGGTAGATTAACTGTGATTCTACTACAACCCTACTAGGCTAATAACTAGCGATTCACCAAAAAGCACTTCATACTTGGTGGGGAGTATTTACTACCCTTTTTAACTAGGCAGCCTACAATAGTTATACCTTAAATAATATATAATAGAGATCTAGTATTTACCTCTATTATTAGTATTACTTACTTATTAATATATATGGTTAACTATATTATAACCCCTATAATTTCTATAAAAGCTTTTAATAGCTTTAGATATTATAGACTACCTAATAATACTATCTATAATAATTAAATAAGTAATAAGTAATATAATAAATAGCTAATAACTACTAAATCTAAAAGATATATAAGCTTTAAAGCTATTCTAACTATTAACTAAAAGCTAAAAGTAACTTAAATATAATAATAAAATATATGTATAAAAATAATAGTAATATAAGTAAGATTGTAAAGTAATTAGTAACTTAATTACCTAGATCTATATAATAGTAGATCTAATAGTAGTTATAAAATACTACTTTATAAGTAAGTTAATATATATATAAATATATAATATTAAAGTATATATGAGTTTATTTTTATGTAAGAAAAAGGAAATTACTATAGTTAAGTATAAGAAAGTTATAAAAAGAGCTATAGATTATAAGGTAATAGATATAAAAGAGATAGAGAAATAGATATCTAACTAAGAGAAAGTACTCTCTTATAATATATAAGTCTAGTAGTATTTAACTATAAAGATTAATAAATAATTCTTACTACTAATAAAGGTATTAAGGTATATACTACTAGTAATATAAGTAGAGATATATAAAAATACTAAATATATAAGAGTTATTAATAACTAGTTCTTATATTATAAAGTAATATTATTAATATAGGCTTATATTACTATAGAGCTAGAGTATCCTTAGGTAAAAGCTACTTATAATACCTTTAGCCTAGTTACTATAGTAATAGTTATTAATAATATTATAAAGAATTATATATAAAAGAAGCTAATAAAGAAAAAATAGTGGAATAATTATTATAATAACTATAAAAATAAAAATAATAACTATAGTAGTAAAAAATACTTACTATATAATATTTCTAAGTACTTATTAATAAGGAATTACTTTATAAGTAAAATATACTTAAGGTTTCTATAGTACCTATATAAAGTAATTATTAACTATATAAAGTAGGTTTTAATATAGTAATATATAAAAGATAAGCTAAAAAAGAAAGATATATTACTAGTCTTTATATATACCTATGAAGATAAATTTACTATAGTAGTAATAGTAATACCTCTAGCAAAATAATAATTAGAAGGTAGTAAAGGTAAAGTATAGTTAAAAAGTAAAGAAGCCTTATTTATATAGTTAGCTACCTTTATAATATTTAATTATTTATTTAAAGACTTTATTATCTTAGATTTAAAGGTAACTGTTTATATCTTTTATTCTTATTATTACTTCTTAGAGATAACTCTAGTAAAGTTAGATAACTTTATTTAAGTAGGTAATACTACTATCTTAATTAAGAGATAGAGTAATATACTTATCTATATAAAATAGAGTAATTATTAAGTATAATTTATACTTAAAAGAGTTATCTATTACCTGTTACTATTATATAACTTAGCATTATATATAATACTTAAAATAAGAAATAATAAGTAATAAGATAATAATCTAACTAAAAATTATATATATATAATAAAAAACTACTTTATAGTATTTAATATAAATAAAATTACTAATTAATAAGTTATTAAAGCTAGTAGGAACTATAATAGTCTTTATATTATATTAGTAGTATACCTAGTAATAGTAAATATAGATATAGTTATAATAGCCTTAGTACTAATAGATTACTACTAATGAAGTAAGCTAGTTAAAGCTAACTACTAGTATAACTATCTTAGCTACTTAAGTAGCTATATACTTTATAAAATAACTACCTAAGCTTATAGTATATAAATAAAAGAAGATATACTAAAGATATCTATTATATTATATAAAATATATATAATAAGTAAGATATAATAGTAAATATTATATTAACTATAAGAGTTAATTAAATATATAGAGGTAGGTAATTATATTATACTAGATTTTTACTTATTTAAATAAAGCTATAGTAAATATAAGTTAGCCTTATTACTTAGTAATTAAAAATCTAGCTTTATATAGGACTATTACCTATAATAGTATACTTCTAAAGCTATTAAAATAGCTTTAATAAACTTTGTATAATTAATTAAAATATATAAATTAATAAAAATATAAGTAATTAAGTATAATAATAAGATTATAACTACCTATTTATAGGTAAAAAAGGCTATAGAAAGTATAGAAATCCTATTTAAAGCCTTAGTACCTAATATATAAGTATAAAATAGTAATATAGAGAGAATTACTATAATAATTAAACAGAAAGCTTATATAATAAAACTAAAATTAAAATTATTAGTATTATTATCACTAAAGATTCTAAAAGTAATAATGTACTTATATAACTATATACTAGCTAAATCTTATAGCTAGAGATCTCTATATTAGATCTAGTATATAATAAAAGAGTAACTATTATCTATACTATACCTTAGTATTAGTAAGTAAGGTATTAGGTTTCTAGTGATAAATAAGGGGTCTTAAAAAGGATTAATTATATATATAGAAGTATAACTATTAAGAGGGCTGCTAGGTCAAGCTAGCGGTGAAAGGAGCTCCCACAGGTGGGCCTGCGGACAAGCTCGGACCGGTCTCACGTAACCAGTGGGATCAGAGTTAGTAGGTAACTCCAATAGATCCTAACAATAGGCTGGTATTGTAACACTAGCAACTCTCTATTTTAGCTAAATAGCAGCTAGCTAGCCCATAATCCAAAAAGCTTAAAAACGTAATAAAAGCCTAAATTACAAAGTATTTAACTTCTTACTACTAATATAATATCTATATATCCCCTATACAAAACCTATCTATTTATCTATATCTTTATCTACCTAGTACTAATAAGCTCCTCTAGTACCTTATTTAGTAATAACTTTATAAAACTATTAGCTAGGTTATCTATACTATAGATCTATAATACTTTATAAATCTTATAGTATTTATATAACTACTAAAGAGCTATAATATTAATCATAAGTTACTTTTCCTTTATAGTACTAAGCTTTACTAAATACTCATATAGTAAGTATAAATCAGTATATATAGTTATAGGGATCTAAGAAACCTTAAGGTAGTTAGAGACTATTACTAGTATAGTCCTAATTACATAGGCTACATTAGCTCTAGTAACTATTACATATATCTTAGAGGTAAATACGCTATAGGTAACTCTTTTATACTTTGTAGAGCTAAAATAGATAATATTACCTATAAGGTTAAAAGTAGTATCTCTGCTAGTAGATAGGTACTCTTTATCGTTACTAGACTTATTAGCAAGCGTAATAATAAAGCTAAGTTATAATATTAAATCGCTATTGTTTATAAAAGAGCTATTAATAAATATAAAGAGTTTAGCACTAGCAAGATCTAGCAGTTAAAATTACAGCCTGCAGTTGAGGTTATCTATCTACTACTTAACCTACTAGTTAAGGTCCTTAATTTCAGCTAAGCTAGGTAACTAATACTAAGTAGTAATTAAATAGTTAAAGCATGCCTTAGGTTAGTAAATAGAGGTAATATACATGCCTCAGATATACTACTTGACATACTACTGCTTTATATTAGGCATACTAGGGTTAACCAATCATAGCTTCTTGCCTTAGTCCTTTTAATAAAAGGTTATCTTACCATTATTACTAAGGGTTAACACACTACTATTAAAAGTAATAGGCTTATTAACTTTAAGAAATTACTTCAGTTTAGCTATAAAAGTAGCTTCTTTCAGCACGCGGTTTTTATAGTTAGAGAACGATTTATCTATAAGGCTAATAGTATTATCTATTTATATGCCTATTATTATAAAATCATTATTTTTAAGCACTAAAATAAGCAAGCAAGGGTCAAAAGTAGATAAATCTATCTAAAAGCTCTTTCTATAATAGTTATTATACATAGCCTACTAATAAGTACCTACCTCAGGTATACTATAGAGTAGCTATTTAACCTCCATAATCATATCTATTATATAGAGGTAGCAAATTTTAAAGAGAAGTTAGGTAAGGATAGTATATACTAATTTAGTTACTAACTAAATATACACTTATATTATATTGCATAACTAGAAAACATAATCTTATTACAAAAGTAACAGTATAATAAAGAGTATTACTTGTTAAGCTATTTATTAGATAGTTAGTAACTAGGTTAAAATTATAGCTTTACTATCATCTACATAACCTTACACAACTAGTTACAATTTTTTATAAGGTTACTTATTTTTACCCTTAACCTTATATACTAACTATAACTCAAAGATCTATATACCGCTATGCTTTTTCTTATTATATTTAATAATAAAAAACATACTGCGGTTTACAAGTCCTTAGATTTCACCAGTATCTAACTATTTAAATAGCCTACTAAGTGTAGTTATTATACCCTTCTTATATAGCTTAATTACCAGTACATAGTTAGCATCCTCTTTCATAGTAAATACACAGTTAATTATAGAGACTACAAGTATAACTTCTATAGTAAAAATTCAAGCTAGATTCTTCCTTAGTTAGCCTAGGCCTCTTCTTACTAGTAGCAGTTATATAGTAACTACAATAGAGTTATATTTAATTAAAGCATTTATAGGTGTCTCTACTATAGTAGTTACTAGCAGTCTAAGTTATATGGGATTAATAAGGTCCTCTACTCTAAAGGGGTTATACTATAGCTTAATAGTAGTAATAGGGAATTAACGCAGTCCCTATAAGGTCTTAATAGTACTACTAATACTATTATTAATAGTTAATTAATAAGATTCTTTCTAGCCTTTACCCTAATAGTATATTCTAATAAGTAATTATAGAGAAAGGGCTATGCTTGTTATAGTATTAGCTCTATTATATGCTGTAAGTGCCTTATTAACCTATCTTTTTATATAGATACTGCAAATCTCCTCTATCACCTTTTATACAGCTTCTATATGCTGCAGGGTTAAGGGCAATAGGGCTAAGTTGTTATTAATATAAGGGTATGTACTAAAGACTAATAGTATAGAGATGAGGCTATTAGAGCCTGTGGTATTATTAATTACTTTTATAGTAAGTTATAAGGTAACTTTAGGTTTAGCCTCTAATTCTATATAGACTATCTTATATACTTAGTATAGTGTTATATAGTACTATTTAACCTTACTAATACTATAATAGGCCTTAATAGGGACCTCTTTTACCTTAATAAATAGTATATAAGTAGTGTACTTAAATTTAGTTATATAAAAATTCAGCTTAGTATCTATAATAATCCAGCCTAGAGGGCTAAGATATATATCAATCTAGTATATCTATAGTACTTCCTATATATACTTTATAGTAATAGAGTATAAAAATTGCACTGCATTAAAAGAAGTTATACTATTAATAATATAGAGTACTAGTTTATTACTATCTAAGTATATTATATCAATAAAAACCTTATAGTTAAAGTTATAGTTATTATAGAGAGTAAACTTAAACCTTTCTAGAGCTTTTAAATTTAGCTAGTAGTACTAGTAAAATTTATTAATTTCTTTGATATTTAAGATTACTATTATATAGCTAGCTTGCTAGAGTACTTTATATAGCTCATAGACTAAGAGGTAAATAAATTAGTAATATATTTACTATAGCTCTATATTAGTAATATAGTATTATACTATGCTATACTCTAGCTACTCCAAAAGCATCTATAGGTAGCCCTATTTGTATACCACTAGTACTATAGTTAAACCCTTAATAAGTACATTAACAAGGCTATTAAATTATATACTATTAGAGTCCATGTCTTTTAAGTATAAAAGAAATAAAGTACTAGAGGTTATTATATAAAAAGGAAGCTTACTAATAGAAGTAGGTATAGCAACAGCTCTAAGTAAATTAAATAAATTACTACTACTAAATTTAATACTTGCTTTACTAGCACAGCTCATATCTAGTAGTAACTCTACTCTAAGGTACTTATAGAGAGCTATATACTATTAGTAGCTTGTAGTTAATACTTAGGCTACCCCAGTATCTAGTATAATACCCTGGAAAGTTATAGCAAAGTATTAATTATTAAGTATAAAGACTTCATCTAACCCTCATTCTTAGCTAAGGTCTTATATAAAAGGGTCTTCTTTTATTAAAGCATACAAAGTAGCCTAGTTATACAGTTATATATAAACCTTCTAGCTATTAATACTCTCTTTACTAAAAAATACTATAGATATAAAAAAAGTTATATCCTTAAAGAGCTCTTTACTATCATCTAGTATATACTTATTATTAGTTATATAGCTAAGAGAGTTAGGCTCTTTACTCTTATAATTAAAAAAGTATTATTTAAATCTTTTAGCAAAGTAACTCCTTTAGAGCTACTTACAAGAGGCGTCTCTTTTCTTCTTTAAGTATATTATTAACTAATATCCTTTCTTATTACAGATAAAGCACTTTTTTACTTAAAATATACTACTTTGTAAGCAGTTACTTTAGGGCCTTAGACTATACCCTTATTATAGTAAGTAACTACTATATTAGCTATTATAGTAGTAGTTAGTAAAGTACTACTGGTCTAGCTTAAGCAATCCTTCTATAAGGTACTACGCCTTTTGCTTACATATTACTACTACATTACTTACGCTATTTCTTAACTATACACAAAGTATATTATAAGTTATAAGTAGATCAAGTAAGGTGGCCACATACTTAGGTATGCCTTAGTAATAAGTAAGTAGAGTGTTATAGTAGTTACTATTAGTAGGTATACCTTACTATGTTATAACTCTAACTAGTTTTATAACTTTCTTAATAAGCAAGTCTAGTACTTTAACTCTTGTTTTACTAGGTAATTTATAGGTAACTTACTTATAGCTAAGCTTTTATAACTCTATATTATATGTGTAGTAGACTTTATCCCCTTTAAATTATAATTTAATATTTACTATAAGTATATTAAAACTAATTAAATAGTTATAGAGGTTACTAGTATAATACTCTTGTATATTACCTATAAGTATAAATAAGATAGTAAACCTATAGTAGTTACTAGAGATACTAACCCTTACGCAGAGGTTATAAAAAATTAAAAGCTTTAGGTTAAGGGTCTTATAGTTGCTACTACTATACTTTAATATCAAATTATCTAAATATAACTTAATAAGGTTAGTTAATTAATAAGTAGTTAGCCTGTTAGTTAGAGAAGTAGTTATACTTAGTAACTACCTCTTAACTATTATAGCAGTCATAAGTAAACTTAGTATAAGGGAGGCTTCATTAGTTTACCTTTCAAATAGAAGAGGTTTAAATAATAGGTTATTATATAAGATACATTATTAATAATCCAACTCATTACATAACTTCTATAAAAAATCCATACTTTTGTAGCTATTACATACCTTATTAATTAACAGTAGGGGAGTAGCCCATAGTATCTATTTAATATTTCTTACAAAGTCTAGGTTATTAAGGTAGTTACAAAAGACCTTATACTTAGCCTCTATTTTACTTATTATCTTATTATCCTACCTTAAGAAATACTTATTATTAACTAGCTTCTTTAACCTTATACTAATAGTACTTTTAATAAGTTCTTTTATTACCTATATACTATAGCTAATAATAAAGTTATAGAATGTAGTTATAACCACCCTTAAGGCAGTATTAAAGTCTGTATTAGACTAATCTTTAAATTTATTATAGACTTATTACCATAAATCTCTATTATAGTAGCCTTACTCCTTATAGGTAGTTAAGTAATATAGAATAATTATATCTAATAACTTAATACAGTTAGAGGGTAAACTACCTTCTAAAATTTAATCTAAGTACTTAATACCTTAAATTAATAGGTTAATATACTTATAGTATCTATTAGGTATAGATTTATAATATTTATATACTATACTAACTATGCGCTTACTTATAGTCTCTTTAGTAGCCTTAGGGGCACGCTCTGTAGCAGTTGCTTCTTCTTATGTTATTGCAGTTACCCTCTATTAGCCTAACAACCTCTCAAACACAGGCGTTTCTTCTAGCAGGCCAGAAGGTATATATATACATTAGAGGGATTACTACCAGTAGTATAAGTAACTACTTAATTAACAAAGTCTTACTTGCTTTCTTTACCAAGGGCTTAGTAGTAATATTACCTATTAATATAAGCCTTCCTCCTTCATACTAAACTTATTGCTTATTAAAAAGAGCCTTTTACGCGCTCTCATAACTCTCATTACTTATTAAAAAGAGCCTTTCTTATAAAGCACTTGCTACTCATCAAAAAGAGCCTTCTTCGCGCAAGCTTCCTTAGCGTTGGTCGCTTAAGGGTAATTAGAAGTATGTTTTAAGTAAGAAAAGAGTATAAAAGAAGGTTAGAAAAAGAGAAGAAATAAAAAAATTATAGAAGTTAGAGGAGGGGAAGGGGGTCTATTATACTCCTATAAGCCTATTAGACTATCTAGTTATTTAATAGCCAGTAGAGTTACTTTTTAAGTAACTATAATAATAGTTATAAGTCTAAAGTTAAAGTAATAAAAAGGTAAAGTTAGTAAGGTTATATTAAGTTAGTTAATAGTAGGTTATTAATAGTTGTTTTAGTATATAAAGTATAGGACTTTGTAGTCTTATAGTCTAATAATTTTTAGTAAAAATTATTGTCTTATAGGTTATAGCTTCTTATAATATAACAAAGTTAACTTATGTAAATTAAGCTTGTATACTTATAGTACCCTCTATAGAGGTACTATAAGTCTACTATAATAGTATTCTAAGCTAGTTATCTATATAAGAGAAAGTACAGAACTATCCTACTACTACTATAGGGTTTAGAGTAGTTCTATCTCTTCTTAAAAAACCTTACTAATCTATAGTATTTTTTAGTAAGTAATTACTATATTTAACCACTAATTAGTATTAGTAAGTAAGGTATTAGGTTTCTAGTGATAAATAAGAGGTCTTAAAAAGGATTAATTATATATATAGAAGTATAACTATTAAGAGGGCTACTAGGTTAAGCTGGTGGTAAAAGGGGCTCCCGCAGGTAGGCCCACAGACAAGCTCAGACTGGTCTCACGTAACCAGTGGGATCGGAGTTAGCAGGTAACTCCAATAGATCCTAACAATAGGCTAGCATCACAATACTTAGCTATTTATAAGTATTTAGCTACTATATATATATAATAACTTTAAATACTTAACGTAGCTATAATTATATCTAGTACTTTAAAGTAAAGGTATATATTAGCTATCTAATTAGATACATATTAATTAATTAGTACTATATATATATCCTTTTAAAAAATAAAGTTATTATATCTTATAATATAATATTTAATAAAGATAGATACTTTTTTAAAAAAGAAAATAAATAAGTAAATAAGTTAAGTAATATGAATAAAGCTATAATTAATAAATAGATTTATAAAGTAATTAAAAAGAACTTTATAAATATTACTAATAGTAAGAATATTATAAAAAAAGATATAATAGAAATTCTAAATTAAACTACGAGTAAAATACTAAAATAAGTCTATGAATATATAAAGTTATACTTTATATTAATAATACTACTAAAATCTTTAAATACTTTATTTATTATATTACTATGAGATATACTTAATATAAGAAAATAAGAAAACTATAAATATTATAATAAAGTCTAATATATTAACTATATTATATATCAAAATTAAATATATTTATAAGAATCTTAAAAAGCTATATTTATAGCTAGAACTATTAATAGTTCTTACTATAGTCTCTAGAAAATCTTAAAGTAAGACCTCTTACTTAGTAAAAGTATAAGCTAGCCCTCTAATATTAAGAAGGATAATATAATAGAAGAGGATCTATCTAACTCTAGTAATAAGATAATAGTACTTTAAAATATAACTATAAGGCTAATTATAAATATTAGATATTAAGGTTTAAATACCTTATATCTATATATAAAAGATAGTATATATAATAATAAAGTGAATTATATAACACAGTATTAATAGTACTGTATATACTGTACATACTAGATAACTATATATTTACTTAGAAAACGCCTATATATTATAAATACATAGGATATCTATATACAAAGAATAGTTCCTTTAAGCAAGAACTATCTATCTAAGGAGAAATCTAGGAAATAAGAATACAGTTATAAACTATATAACTGAGATGTTTTAGAAAACAACGTATAAGAATATAGTTATAAACTATATAAGCGAGATGTTTTAGAAAACAGCGTATAAGAATATAGTTATAAATTATATAACCGAGATGTTTTAGAAAACAACCGATAAGAATATAGTTATAAACTATATAACCAAGGTGTTTTAGATAATAACCTAGAATATCTAAGAAATCCTTAGAATATATAGAAAATAAGTATAAATAAACCTCTTATATCCCTTATATCTAGCTAGACAGTAAGGTAAATAAAAAGCTCTTCTATTATATTAAAACAATATATATCTTATTTTATCTCTTATCTCTTATCTCTAACGTTATTACCCCTAATAGCCTCTAACAATAAAGCTATATTAGAAGGATTTACCTACGTTATTTAAGGTATATACTAACTTAAAAAACTACTTATTTATAAAGGATTTTTAAGAAACTAAAAAAGCTTATTTATAGAGCTATAATACTATAAATAGCTAGGTTAAAGTTAGTATAGAGAAAGCTAGTAATAATTAAATACTTAATTACTAATAGGTATATGCTTATAAGCTAAATAAATATAAATTTTTTATTAAGTTTAAAGTATACTTTATTATTTCTAATAATTAGTAGTTAAAAGATATAATCTATAATATTATATAGTAATACTAATAGAACTTTTATTTTAATTACTTATTATAATTATAGTTAAGTTAGACCTAGAATTACTTTAATTTAATATCATAAATATATTTATATATACTAATATAAATAAGATAGTATTTATAAGACTTCTCTTTGGATATCTAAGCTATAGGAGTAATAAGATTATCTACCTATAAAAAGCCCTTTATAGGTTATAATAATTACTATTACTATAATAAAAGTACCTAGAAAAGGGACTTTAAGAACTTAGATTTATATCATTTACTAGAGAGCTATACTACTAGTAAAAGAGAGCTATTATATTCTTCTTTTATATTAATAATTATATTTCTATATTTTCTAAGTTATTATAATAAAAAGCTAATAAGGTAATTAATAGTATAAAAAAAGATACTACTTAAAGGGTAATAATAAAACATAATAGTTTCTTAGTATAGAAATTCTCTATAATAGATAATAATAAAAAATATAGCTATTATAGTTAGTATATATTAAAAAGATAGTAAAGCTAATTAATAATAAAACCTAGCTATTACTAGATAATACCTTAATAGGTAATAAAAAACTTCTACTCTTATAGTAAATAGTAATAAATTATAAAGTTATAAGATATTAATAAAAAGTTAGATTAATCTTATATATAGTAGTAATAATAAGACCTAATATTATATTTATAGTAAGTTAGCTAGTAAGATTTAATTATAACTCATTAGTAGCTTATTAGAGAGTAGTAAACTAGGTATTATAATACCTTAGGTATATAGCTAGCCTTTACCTTAAATTTAAACCTAATAAAGAGCTTATTATTATATTAGATATAAGCTTTCGAAATAACTTAATTAACTATAAGAGCTTATAAGCTTCTACTATTAAGCTATATAGTAGACTTATTAACTAGAGAGTAAATAAGTAATAAATAGTAACTACTTTAATAACTAAAGTAGAGTTACTAGCCTTATTATAAGCTACAAAAGAATCAATATTTATAAGCTAATTAATTACTAACCTTATTACTAGTAATAATACTTTAAATATATTACTAAAGATTATAATATAATATAATAATTAATAGATAATTAGCCTTATAACTAAGAAGTTAGTTTAATTATAAATATATCTTTACTATATAGATATACATTACTACTAGCTATATTAAAAGATTATAGATAGTTATATTAAGGTTATATATACTTTATTAGTAAAGCTAATAGTAGATAGTTTAATAAAGGCCTTACTAAAGTAAAAATAGCTTATATTTCTCTAGTAATTAAATCTTAGTAACTAAATTATATAGTTAATATAAAACTATAAGAAAGAATTAGCTAAGAATAAATTATTAATATAATTAAAATAATAAGTACTATAGTAATAGATAGTTAGCTAGTATAACTCTGACTAAGAGAGTTAAATTATATAGTTATATTAGTTAGTAAAAGTAAATTATTATAGAAATATAACTAATAAACCTTAATATTATAACTAATTATTAATATAACTAGTAAAACTTTAATTATAAATTTCTTAATAACTAAGTAATATATATAATTAGTAATTTTATTATTATAATTACCTTAATTAGAACTAAAAGTTAATATAAAATCTAATTATAAAAGATTACTATTTTAAGTTAGAAAGTTATAATAAAAGATAAAAGTATAGTTAAAACTATACTTTAAGGATAATTATATATATAAATCTATAAAGGCTATATTAAATATAATAATAAGTATATAAGGCCTAAGATTTCTATAACTATAATATAGCTTTACTAAGTAAAAAGACCTTAGTTATTATATACTTATATTATTAAGCTTAGACTTATATAAGAGAGCTAGTAAGCTTTATAAATATAACTACTATTAAATCTTTTTACCTCTACCTAGAATTAAACCCTAGAGCTTTAGTATAAGTTACTATCTTATACTATAATTATCTAATAAAAGGTAATACTACTAAATTATATATACTTTAGTTTTAGTTATTATTAATTAGTTAATTATCACTTTTTATAGTAAGTAATTAATAGTTATAAGAGATCTATAGAAATATAAAAGGAAAGAGTAAAAAAGTAGTAATTACTTTATCTATTAATTAATTAGATTAAACCTATAAATAGCTTTAATCTAAGAGGGAATATTAAAGTAGGTATAATATATTAGTAAATAGTATAGACCTCTAGGCCTATTAGGCTGGATTAGGAAAGGTCTGTAGTAAAATGTCAGTTGACATCTATGGGATGGATTTTGCTAGCCAAAATATCCAGAATCCGATGACCATGTGCATTTGGATCCTAAGGCAACACAATAGCCATAAATGTGCGGGGAATCCCATGGAAAATAGCAACATAGTTACACATACACCAGCAATTAACCAGGGATTATCGCCGTAATTATCCACGTACTTCAACAGCCACAGGCACAGGCAGGGTTCATGCACGCACGCCCTAAAATGGAAACTGGCGGTGCATCCCGTCCTGCCTGCCCGCCAACCGACTGACGCCCGGCCCATCTGGTGCGGTCTCTGTGGGGACTCCACACGAGCTGGAAGCTTTAAGTGATGCTTCCCTGCATAAACTCTACCTGATAGTAGGCACACCAGGATCTTTCAGCTTCCCCTCAAACTTGGAAAGTTTCTTTGCTATACCCATCATTTTGTGGTCGCGCTCTCAATGTGGTTTGGTAGAGGAGTTTGCTCCTGAGAGCGTTAGGTTGACATTTTCTATTTTGGTTCTTTCTACTTTGTTATGATTTCTATCCATCTAGTAGCTGTCATCGGCGCCCGCTGGGTCCTTTCGGAGGATCTCTCACAAGAAGCCTAACCTTGCCATCCCCAATTTCCACGCCCTGACTCAGGATGTCTACTTCCTCCTTGCTATCGTCCGCACTCGATGTTCCATCGCGAGCTAGACCTTTGTCGTAACTGCGAGCATCGATGCCCAGGATCCCGCCCATGTTATTACGGTCTCCGGGAACAGAGAATTCGCGGTAGGCGTATCTCCATTCGTTCAGAAAGTTGCGGATAGCCTTGCCGACCTTGTCCTTGCCATTCTTACTGTGGTGACCTGTGCCTGTTATGGCGTAGATCGGCCGGCTTTCCTTGACATTCTCCATCAAAACCCGCTCCAAGTACTCCACAGCTTCCTCGGGGTGAAGCCCATGCAGGTCTACGTAGATCTCGACGCTGTTTGCGTTGGCCTTGTTGCGCTCTTCGTATAGTTCGCGAGCTGCTTCTCGGTGCGCCTTCCGCATGAGATCGTTCTCACTCTGACCACGCAAGCTCAGGGCCTTGGCAGCCCTCGCATCGTTGCGATTCCAGGCTTGCGCGGCGCTGACAGATAGGTTAGCTCGACTCGTCACGAATCTCTGCCTTCAACCAACTTACCTCTGGAGGAACTTGTTCCTCAGGCCACCGTGCTTGATGGCTTCTTGTCGAGCTTTAAGGTAAGATTTGTTCGCTCTCTCGCCGGTTTCCAGCCATGGGATATGTTTCGGGTTCGGAATTGCTTGTGCTGCCGCACTGTTCTCTCCGTGTCGGATACTCGTTGAGCTGCCGTTCCGCCCAATCTTTTTGAGGTCCTGGCGAAGCGAAGCTGGGCCTGGGGACGGGGACATCTTGACAATCTCGGCAAGAGAACTTGGTGTAAAGTTCTCCTTGTGGTTGTGGCTGTGACCGCCTCGTTTCCCATGGTGCTTCTTGCTCTGCTTGGCAGCAGCAGAGCCCAAAGTGGGAAATGCGTCTGCGTCGTCTAACGAGGGGGCTACGGGTTCCCGAGCTTGCTGGTGTCGGCTGCCCGGACGAGATCTAGACCGAGGGCTCTCTCCGCCAAAGAATGGCTTCAGACCAGGCGGCGGGGTGAGTCCAATGGTAATATTTGAGCTTCCACCGTAGCTGCCGACATGTTCCGGGGTGCCCGGTGGAAGTGCTGGGAATAAGTTGAAATCGGTCAAGTTAGCCTGTTTGGTTGGTGGCGTGCTGGCCCCGTCCAGGGCTAGCTTGTTCATGAGATGTGCAGGGTCGTGGGAGAATATGCATGTATCGCCTGCCAAACAGTTGCCCATAACCCAGTACCTTGGAACCTTGTGTCAGTTACAGCTTCACGCGAAGAAAAGATGACCACATGTACTTACTTGCAAAGGTGATTGCTCAAGTCATGGCTGAACCTGCAGTCTGCCCTAAGACATTGTCCAGTGGACATATAAAACTTGCAGATGACGCCCGATCGCTGCCCTTGGGCTGGTGTAGTAGGGCGGCCCTCCGCAGCCAGCGCTTTTCCAATGAGAGAGACCTTGTTTGCCTCGGGCTGTGGACTACTATAACCATTCTCTTGCGCCTGGCTCTCCATGATGGACACGATTGTCGCGCTGAGATCGTATCCATGGACCGCAAGAGCGGTCTCAATTTCTTCATCAGTCCGAGTCTGGCCGAGGATTGAGCGGAGCATGTCATAGGGAGACATGTCAGCTTGTTGTGACGACATGGATGAGAACTCCGGGGCGGCGGCGTTCAAGCCGCTCGAGGTCCCTAGGGACGATGTGACACTGATGGCGTCATCCGCTACTAGCCACTCTACGTTCTCCGTCTGGTAATCGCCAAAGGTTTCATGGGAAGGCGATTTATCGCTGGCGAACTCGTACGCGTTGAGGTTCGGGCTGTGAGGTATAGCGGGCGTTGCAAAGGCGAGTCTCGGGGAAGGTCTTGGCGAGGAGAAGGGAGAGGCGGCCGATGACTTGGTTCTAGTGAAGGACGGGGTGAAGGACGGGACAAAGCCGGGGGGGGCCAGGGGACTAACTCCAAGACGTGGAGATCCTGAGAGGGGAGTAGCATTACCGCGCCAGGACGCAGGTGATGGTCGTCGCAGGATGGTCTGGCGGATGGGGGGCGGAGAGGCGGCAGCTCCGCCTCCATCACGATATCGCCATAACACATCGAGGATCGCATTATCTAATGAGGAGCCGTTCAGGGTTGTCTGGCTTCGCAAGAGGTCCTCGAGCTTGTCCGTCTTGTCTTCGTCCTCGAGGGTGACATCCTGGAGAATAGGGAGGCAGATCTCGTAGTGCTCGTCGGAAACCATGATTGCGCGGTACGGGGGCGAAGCGCAGCCCTTGGAGGATAGCAACAAGCAGCAAAGATGCGTCAAGGGTATGTATTGTATGCGTATGTAAAGTTTGAAGCCGAGATCGAAGCGGCGCGTCTATGTATGGTGTCCGGTCCTGGGCGAAGCAACTACTACGTAAGGCAGGCGGCGGGAAGGCAGCGGCTATTAGGCAGGCCTGAGTTGAGTTGATGTCGGAATGTCAGCCTGTGCGGACCGCTGTCGGGGATGAGTCTTGAGCAAAGGGTCGTCCGGTTGAGCAACCTCGACAATACGGGTCAACCGGTTGAGGTAGAGCTAGCTGGGGGTGTGCTTCGAGGGGTGGAGTGTTCGAAAAGCGAGCGAAATCTGGCGATGGGAGCGAAGTTGGTGGGCGGGACTCGATGGTTCCGTCACATGGTTTCGAAGCCAGGGGCAGAAGGGGGGGATCGTTTCTAGGTTCTTGTTTGGATGAGGTGGTCGATTTTCCTGACACAAACGCAAAGACGGGATATGCCTCGTTCGTTCGTGCCTCGTTGTCTCGCGAGCTTTGTAGTCAGCCGTTGAAAGGCAAGGGGAGCGAAGCGAAACGGAAGGGCTGGAGACGATGGTTTGGGTATTGGAAAGAAACGCGGCCGGGTACACGTCGTTCCCCTTCGGCTGATGACTGGGACCAGGAACTGGGACGGGGACGGGGGAGGGGGGCCACCAGAGAGCGGCGGGAGGTTAGGTGAGTTGCGGGTGCTTGGGGTGCGTGCGTGCTTCCTGCACACTGCTCGTACTGGTACACTACTGCACTAGGTAGTGAAGTGAAGACGGGGTCGCTGCTAATTAGATGTGGGTGCGGTTGGATGTGAACCCGGGTGTAGGAAGGGATGAGGCACACCACTGACCAGCTGGCGACCAACAGCTCCTCTGGAGACGGGAGTGTCAAACAGCCAGCTGTGATGGTAATAATAAGGGGTACGTACCGCAATACGCAGTCTCAATTTCAGAGCGGGAGGGATCCAACAGGTCGCTCCTCTATAGGTACTGCTATCTACTTACCTAGGGTACCTACCTCGGTGTACCTAGGTAGGTAATAGGTATCCAAGAGACTGTCGATGGTGGTGCCGTCGACCCACCTCTCACTTCCCATTTCCCGAACTTCCTACACATCACATCTACAGCCTGGTCTCGGCAGAGAGCAACAGAAGTTGTTGATTCACTCCGGTACATCATGATGAGTCGGACACGACTCGGGCACCTTGGCACGAGATCATGCATGGTCTGCCGTTGGAAGGAAAAAAAAAAAAAGGAAGGAAGGATCGAAGCAAACTACCTGCAACCTTGAGGTGTTATTTGTTATTGGACGTAGTCGCCTGATTACATCTGTCCTCAATAGGAACGATGGCATCCTCCATTCAGTGAAAAGACCCGGGGATTGCGCGAACCCCTTCCCCCAAAGAAAAGAAAGCAAGTAGGCTGTACGTATGTGCCAAGACAGTATCGTCTGACGGAAGACAACATTCTTTTTTAGCTCTACTACATCGGATCTACCCTTCCTGTTTCACGTACCTCACCTCTACAAACTGAGATATATGACAATCGGCCATGTGTGCTCAACTGGCGCCTTGTTACTCCTATTCAACATCAGTGTCGGCATTATCAAAGCGTCCCGTCACCCAGTTTGTGGCTTTCAACAATACATGTTTTAACTGAAGATTCGTCCAACTCGTTGCGAGAAAGAGGGCCGTATCGGAGTTGACCTGTGTCTTCCGGAGCCCGCTATTCACATATTGAGGTCTGTCGT
Organism: Colletotrichum echinochloae; assembly: GCA_016618095.1. Lineage (NCBI taxonomy): Eukaryota > Fungi > Ascomycota > Sordariomycetes > Glomerellales > Glomerellaceae > Colletotrichum > Colletotrichum echinochloae. Next base: position 4,904,764 of record JADEZT010000003.1, on the reverse strand, counting down.
AGATCCTCAGCACTTAGTCGCCGCAGTGTCAGCTGCAGACCTAGGGTACCTCGTCGTCCTCCAGATCATCCCCGAATCCAAAACTGAAGCCTCCCCCGTTGGCCTCGGTATCACCCCCGCCCACCGCTTCCTCCCACTTTCTCTTCTTTTGGGCATTCTTCTTCTCTATCGTTTGGAGCGCTTCTTCCAGGAGACCCGGCTGCTCCTGCCGTAGGCGCTCAACAAACAGTCCGTATGGGTCTTTCACCTCTTGCTTGAAACCCGTGACCTGGTCTGGCCTTTCTCTGAGGAAGGACACTACCTCAGAGAGCTGGCTCTTGGGGACAAAGTTCTGCGTCAGAGCGATGCCGCTCTCGATGTTGACCACCAGATGCCACCATCCGCTGGGCACATGCAGAATCTCCCCCTCGTTGCAGATGCCCTCGATGCACTCGGGCAACTGACGGGCTTCCGCATGAAACTCGAGGAGCCACTCTGCGATGCTCAGGGGGCTCGTCACCTCACTACTGTCCTGCGAAACATAGACTCCCGGCACCGAGGCCGTAGGCGGGAACATGATCCAGTACTTGGCACCCTGAATCACGGCGTTCCATGCGCTCGTGCCGTTTGGGTCCTTGTGGAATGTCGATCCGCTCCTCTCTGGGCCAACGATGAGCCAACGATGGGCTGGCCGTTCTCTGCCCAAAAGTTCAAACAGGTCAGGACCGAAGCAATCTGGCTTCCAGTACGCCGCCCCTTCCTCGCGCCCGACGCTGATCCCCATCTTCTCCGCGAACTTCTTGTCAAAAAGATACAGAGGACTCTCGTCATCGTTTTTCTCCATGTAGCCGCGATATGTTGAAAAGGGCCAGTCCACAGCCTCTGCACGAAACTCGACGTCGCCATAGCGTTTCGACATGGCATCGATGTTCCACTCATGACAGACTGGCCACGTCTGGATATAGTTGGTTAAGATGAAGGGCGTCTCTGTCCATTTCTCAGAGAACTCATCATACGTGAGGGTTTGCATGCGCTGGATGAGGTTGCTCTTTGGGATTCTCGAGGTGAATTGCGTCAAGTCCACATGGCTGCAGACGAATGGCCTATGCAGGACGTCGGAGAAGACGTTACTACAGTCGGCCCTCGACTGCTGCTCAGGAGACAGCCGCAGCTGAGTGGCCCTCCATGTCCCTTGCCAAGCGCCATCAAATCTGCCCGAACTGTGGGACCTACAGTCTAGTCAGCAGTTGACTCTCACTTATATGACAAGATGTGATAAGCGAGTGTGTTGTTTAGAATCGTGTCGACAAGCCAGTCACACTGCAGAGCCATAGAAGCCTCGGCCCATGGAAACCGCTGACGAGTGTCACAGTGTAACTCACAGCGCTTTCTGATGAACATCATAGCCCCCAGGTTATGGGAAGTTGCCCTGTATGTAAAGCGTATGACTTACTCTAGAAACAACGACTTCCACAAGTCATCGGACCGGCAGAATGCATAGAGAAACTTGCAACTCGAACCCAGGTTTATCAGATGTTCCTGATCAAGATAGTCCAAGAGGATCATCAAGGCCTCGTCGGGCAAAATCTTGAAATATCCGATATGCTTCCGAGCGTTCGGACGATCCGAGAGATACTGGTTGCCCAGCGGTTTCACACCCAGAGGATGAGTAGGGATTGACTCATGGAAAGTGACTGGAGTTTTTACAGGTTTTGAGTCATAGTCGAGGCCGTTGGTGTTGTCATCTTGCGCATTGGTTCTCCTATTGGACAGAGTGCCATGAGGTGGCACAGGATCATCGTTCGCCATGTATCAGTAGGTCATGCGTTACTGGCAGAACAATGACATGTGCCTGCTGCTTTGGGCAAGTATGGCTGTGGCGGAGAAAGGGGGGTTAGTAGACAGGCGTTGGAGAACCAAGGCTAGAAGAGAGAGAGAGAGAGAGAGAGAGTGAAGAAAAATACAGTCGTCAGAAAACAAAGGAGGAAAGAGGGCCAGGAAAACCTGCACAAGAAATCATGTCACTGGGCTGGCATCGCAGGTGTGCGGATGCAGGTGGTACAAGCGGTAGGGACATCAGTGGTGGGTGGCGGGCGCATGCTTCGATAAACTCGTTCTGCGACTCAATTAGTGCATGAAAATGTCTAGATGAAATTCTTGCAGGTATTCCGCCACCAGATGGCCTGGGGTGCGTGGCCTGGCAGCAGGACGGACTAGTGAGAGAGGAAGGCAAAAAGCGACGTAGAAAACTCAGAAGGCAAGCGCGACTATGGTGCCTCTCGCTGCGCCTGGCGCCCCTGCCATCTCTGGCCCTCTGTCCGTCCCACTGAGGCCGCTGAGCCTGTTGGCTGTCTGCTGCACTGGCAGGCACGGTGGGTGTGCCCTAATCACTATTCCTGCCTTTTCCGTTTAGCGCCACCTCGCTTACCGCATAAATCGAGGGGCCGCCCGCCGCCTGCGAAATTTTTTTACATGGTCAAGAATTCCTGCGGTTGCCGATAAAAACTTCACCTCCCACCACCGGACAAACTACGTGCACCATCACCCCACGAACAACCCCAATACCAAACGCACCCTTTATTCCTAGATTCAGTTTTGCTCTTGCGATTCGCCAAGAGCATCGGATCTGGTTGAGACTTTAATTCTTAGAATTCGATTCTTTGACCTTTTTTTTCGCAAGACTCTCACCGAGACGTTTGCGAATTTTCAACCCCTCGCCAAACCCCACCTTCGCGACGATATTTCTAGATCTCAAGCTGTGCTTGTGATCTAGATTACTTCCACAACACAACCGCAATCATGGCTGACAAGGGTCTTGAGGATGTGCCTGAGGGTAAGTCTTGCGACAACATCATGGTGTTTGTTCCGGGAGCTTTCGACGGCGTCGCCTTTCATTCACTGGGTTGCCGACCGATCACCTTGTCCCCTCCTCCCATCTTTGTTTATTTGATCTCCCGCCCGGCGCATTCCAAAATGGCTTCAAGTTGCTGACAATATATCTTCCAGGCCAGATCGAGTCGAACTACGATGAGACCGTCGACTCCTTCGATGACATGAACCTGAAGTCGGAGCTCCTCCGCGGTATGTCTTCCTGTGCTCAAAATTTTCAGGTGGAATCGCCCACACCGTGGGTTGTGTCGCTGACATGGCTCTTGCAGGTGTCTACGCCTACGGTTTCGAGCGTCCCTCCGCCATCCAGCAGCGTGCCATCATGCCCGTTATCAAGGGTATGTTCAGACCAGTTGATCCTCTGCGCGATAACCCCCGCTCACCGTCCAACCAGGCCACGATGTCATTGCCCAGGCTCAGTCCGGTACTGGCAAGACCGCCACGTTCTCCATCTCTGTCCTCCAGAAGATCGACACCAACGTCAAGGCCTGCCAGGCTCTCATCCTCGCCCCCACCCGTGAGCTTGCTCAGCAGATTCAGAAGGTCGTCGTCGCCATCGGTGACTTCATGAACATTGAGTGCCATGCCTGCATCGGTGGTACCAGCGTCCGCGATGACATGAAGGCCCTGCAAGACGGTCCCCAGGTCGTCGTCGGCACCCCTGGTCGTGTCCACGACATGATCCAGCGCCGCTTCCTGAAGACCGACAGCATGAAGATGTTCGTCCTTGACGAGGCCGACGAGATGCTTTCTGTAAGTTGTGGCGCGCCATCCTAGTTGACACCCACCATGCTAACAACATCTCCCTCCAGCGTGGTTTCACCGAGCAGATCTACGACATCTTCCAGCTGCTTCCCCAGAGCACTCAGGTCGTCCTTCTGTCCGCCACCATGCCCCAGGACGTCCTCGAGGTCACCACCAAGTTCATGCGCGACCCCGTCCGCATTCTCGTCAAGAAGGACGAGCTTACCCTCGAGGGTATCAAGCAGTTCTACATCGCCGTTGAGAAGGAAGAGTGGAAGCTCGACACTCTCTCCGACCTGTACGAGACTGTCACCATCACCCAGGCCGTTATCTTCTGCAACACCCGCAGAAAGGTTGACTGGCTCACTGACAAGCTCACTGCCCGTGATTTCACCGTCTCCGCCATGCACGGTGACATGGACCAGGCTCAGCGTGACCTGATTATGAAGGAGTTCCGTTCCGGATCTTCCCGTGTCCTGATCGCCACCGACCTTCTGGCCCGTGGTATCGACGTTCAGCAGGTTTCCCTGGTCATCAACTACGACCTCCCCGCCAACCGCGAGAACTACATCCACCGCATCGGTCGTGGTGGTCGTTTCGGTCGTAAGGGTGTTGCCATCAACTTCGTTACCGCCGAGGATGTCCGCATGATGAGAGAGATTGAGCAGTTCTACAGCACCCAGATCGAGGAGATGCCCATGAACGTTGCCGACCTCATCTAAGTAACGCTTTCTCACGGATACACGCATTCTCCCTCTCCCTTTTAGCACGGAACAAGCCCCTTTGGTCTGCTGAGGTCGATCACGTACCGGACCTGGCAAGACGCTTGGGGGGTGTTTTTTACTCGAGATTCATCAGGACTTTTTATTGATAGATCGCGGGAAGGCTACCTGGCGAGCCACTGGGCGCGGCCGGCCTCACCATCTTCTTGGTTGACTGCTAGACGCGCCCCGGCTCATGGGTGGAATTGAAAAACTGGCTTGCATGCGGAAAGGGCTTACGAGTCTTTTGACACCTTAATACCAACGAAGGTGTGGCGGACTGGTACCTAAAAGAATCATTGGCAAGGGTTCTAGTTTTTGACTTTCGGTTTCCTAGTCACTCTGTACGTAGGGGCCACGTCACGATGAATCAATCTGCTTTTTTAAAAAAAAAATCATAAACTCGCTGTTCCCAACGCCTGATGAGTGAAGGTGAACGCCGGCGTGTCTACGTTCTTGGGGCCGCGGTTGGGCGGGTACACGCTATTTCGGCCTGATGTGATTGTGCCGTGGATTACCAACCACGCTACCCTCTTTCGCCCACTTCTCGCTCTTCTTCTGGTCAACCGTCAGACGCTTCAGTAGCGGAAGCGGGGGCGAAGATGCAGAGGGCTGGATACTCGGGAACGAGCAGGGCGAATTGTCGGAGTCGCAGCCCAGTCGAGATGGAGAATCGTCCTCATCAGTCCCACCGTACAGGCTTGCAAGTGGCCGGCGCTTGTCGACACTAAGACACCGTGCATCAAGGAAACATGGGATGCTAGCAGGGCTTGGATCCCCTTATCGCAAGACTTGGGAGGCCATCCATCCCACGAAGGGGACAGCGGCAGGACACCTGGCATGGAGGCCAGCACAAAACGAGAGACCGGAGATGGGGGAGGTTGGGCTGCGGCGAAAGCGCCACGTGGGTGGGCCATTCGAACCCGAGTGCCAGTTGTTGACATCCATGGCAGAATGATGGATGCGTTGTTGAAGTACATACGATACAGTCAGCTAGTAGTAGTGTACATGTGAGAGGAAGCTTGCTTGATGAGAGACCCCTTGGCTATTTTCACTCCGGATGAGTGTGGGGGACACCCGGTCAGCAGTATTCTTTCCGCACCAGTGGCAACGGGACCCAGGCGTTTCCCGATTCGCCGAGCTTCTGTTATCAAGCCTTTGATCTCCGACTACGGCTGATGGTATTATCTGTTGGAGAGATTATCACAATGCTCAGAGAAAAAATCCTTGGTGGGATCTCTCGACTTGAGAGCATATCCAGTGCAGGGGCCTCGCTCATCTTCACTTCGACTCCTCCAAGGGACTGATCCTGGTCCGAGGTTCCGGGCTTGCTGCTTCCGGATTTCAGTTTGTAGTTCGTGTTGTTGTTGTGCTTATGAAATCTCTTATTCCCTCTGCTGCAGTCGCTTTCACCTTTGTGTCTAACCCTCCAGTAGGAGAAAATAAATAAAAGAGCAGGATCTGCTGTCTGTGTGAGGCTCACACATGAGAAGATGCTTAGATAGGTAGGTAGGTAGGTGCGCACACTACTATTAGTACGAGCGCCGGATAAAGTGGGTGTGTAGTGGCTCCCTTATCCCCAACATGAACAAGGTGTCTTTTAGTGCTGTCAAAATTCCTAGGCAGTAGGGGTCGCTGTTGGACGTCGGTTTTTACCCCGCGAAATTCGCCGGAGAAGGTCCTCTCCAGCAGCAGACAAACCACAGAATGCGTTCCGCTCACCAGATGCCACGGGGTTCTACCAGAGGTTTTTTGTAAAAGAACAGAGTACTGTGACTGCACAGACGATTGCCAACCAAAACTTTTGTGGTTCCGCAGATCAGGGTTTCGCATTGTGTGCGGGATGAACCTAGGGTGGGCTCCGGAAAGGGTGAGGCCCTTTTTTTTCTTTTTCTTTTTCTTTTTTCTTCTGCCAACGTTCTGTCTTCCTTCTCTTCGTTGTCATGCTTACCCTTACCCCTCCCTGCCCCCCTTTCTGTTTCGTTTCGTTTGGGGCGGTTCTTTTTAGGGTTGCAGGGGAGAGGAATTGAAACCTGAATTGAAACTACGGGGCAGTATATTCAATTAACCGACAGAGGCTACAATCCCTACCCACAGCGATTGACAAGGGGGTAGGGGGGCCAAGAATTGTAGCCACTTGACTTACACCAAAAACGCGTGGCTACATGTCAAGGCCAATACAGATCACGGCCTTCTGTAATGATACGACAAGGCTTATTCGACTTGACCATGTTCATCTAGTGGACTGTAATTCTCAGACACTTAGAAATACGCTTCTGGAATAATGCTAGACCATGGTAAGAATACCTTGTGCTCGGGGTTCTATTTGCCCTAGGGTGAGTAATTCAATGCTTGAGGTTGATAGTCTCTGGGGGGTTCTCGAAACGGAAAGTACTATATCTTTGAAATAATTCTAGGTAGATCACGATGCTTCTGGTGCTCTGAATGATAGACAAGCCATAGTTTCCGTTGTTTAGGCAGTGTTGCAAGCGCAGTCATCCGGCACTCCTTTTACCGCCAGGAGAGTTTCCGAAGTACTCTCCATGTCGGCCCGTGATGGATGGCAATGGAAGAGATGCCGAGATGCTTTAATCGGACCTTGTGGTATTCTCGAATCGAAAGGGTGGCTCGATATAGACTGCTCACTGAGGAAATGAGAAAGTCACTTCGCACAGGATGGAGATGTGACTGTTCACGGCTTGTACCACTTGGCTTTCCCTTCCTGGGTTTCGGCTTACATGGACAAGTGATATTGGCTACTCTGGCTCATTTGGGCTTCACTGGTTCTCCTTCATGTAACACTCCCCTCCGACCCGGCGTTGGTTTTGTACTTCCAGTACTGAACGCATGCAAGTACGCAATGCCAGCATCCCTGACCCAGGCCTGGGTAACTTCAGGTATACCGACCCTGCTACCATCTGTTGGGATGTTCATCTTCCCCTACAAGGATTATCTGCTCAACAAAGAACCTGGGGTTGGGAGTTCGGCTGCTCCATGAACTATATGAGCCAGACTCACATATCAACCTAGGTCGATGGTGCAGAGACCGAAGTGAATACAGCGCGGGTTCAAGTCCTGAACGGACTATTCAATGCCTGGCCATCGCAGCAACGCATATAATAGGTTAGAAGAGTGTGGAGGAGCGGGTTGGCTTTGTTTCAATTGTAGCGCATACGATGAAGTTTGGGAACATAACTTCTTGTTCTGAGGTGATCTGACGGAATATTGTAAATGGCATGTTTCCTGGGATTCAACCGTCTAACCCACACTCATCTCTCCATAATGCAGCCCGATGAAATCATCCTTCATACCTTAACCCAATACCACAGCACCATTGCCACTGCATTCTACGACAAATCCAATTCATTACAAGAAGATAGACCCTAGTAGCCCCCTGCGACCAGGTACTCTGTCTTTGGGTGGGACCGTAGAACCCACCGTTGAAGCCAGTTCTGTTCTTTTCATATGGCAAACGCCAATAAGCACATACATACGCATGTACAGAACGGACCGTTTCAACAGAGGGCAGATTTAAAAGCCGCTCATACTCCACCAGCGCGGCTCTTTTGGAGGACATCCGGAGGTGGGAGGTACTCGGGGCCAAATGAGAGCGGGAGAAGCTGTCCAAGGCACTCAGCATCACGGTTTTTATCGTGACTATTTTCTGGTATCAGACTTACCGCTTCCAGTCTCATCACAACGTACTTTCCATCCTTGTTGAACATGAGGATAGGCGTCTCCAGGTCCACAAACTCCCGGATGCTGTTGAGGCATGCTGTCAGCCTGCGATTGTCCCACAGCTCAACCCGGCTCGGAGGAACTAAACGATAGTCGACGTGGGATTTTGAAGAATGAGACTCACAACTGTCGGCACATGCCACATGGGCTGCAGGGAGCCTCGATGTCTGTGGCGACGGCAACGGCCTTGAACCCCCGGATACCCTCCGTGATGGCCTTGCCGAAGGCTACCCTCTCAGCACAGGTACCAACAGGGTATGAGGCGTTCTCAACATTGGCTCCGGCGGTGTACTGGCCATCTTTGGAAAGAAGCGTTGAGCCGACGCGGAACTGGCTGTATGGGCAATAGGCCGTCGCCTTTGCCGCCGTCGCCCTCTGGTGAAGCTCCTTCACCTCGGCGGGCGTGAGCCCGTACTTCTTGGCCGTTTCAGTTGTCTGAGACTCATTTGCAATGTCAAAAATCTCTGGAGTGAAGGCCATATTTGAAAAACTGTATGAGAGGAGGTGAAAACGAGGTTGAGTGGAAAGGTGGGGTTAGGACCAGATTCTAATATTGGGGCGGGAGATGGTCACAATGCTGTTGTTGTGGATGATCTAAGATGGCGGGCGGTGCTTGCCTGTATGTAGGTACCTATCTGCTTGGCTGATGATAGCTCTGTGAGTTGGTGAACTTGGTGTGTTCCCGCTCTCTGAAGCTGCCACTGGCGTGTTCCATTTATGGGGGGTCCTAGTGCCATCTGCTAACCTACCTACCCCCGGCCGTCTCCGACTTCCGTTTGCGTTTCCCAAAGGTACCTAGCTGCCTAGGTAGGTAGGCAATCTTTCTTTGCTATCAATATTGGAGCCGAAACCTGCAAAGGCCATCGTTTGCCTTTCGCCAACCATTGCATATGTTTCGTTTCCACCCCGAAACGTCCTGCCTATCTGGGTAGCTCACATTCCTGGGAAATGACGCCGGATTGGACGGACGTTTCCCGTATGACCTGCCATCCATCCTGCTACGCACTCCCCGCGCCGTGCCCTGCAACCGTAACCCCGCAGCCGCGCCCATTCCTAGCTACCTTTTCGCCCTGAAACTACGCCTTGCCGAGAGGTACCGTGAGCGGGTTTAAGGCACTAATCGACGTCAATGAGCTAATCTCCTGGTCACGAGCTGCATCTGGGCGAGAAACACTTACGACGAGCCGCCGTCGACGACCATGTTCGCCCCCGTGATATAGGAGCTGAAGCCCGATGCGAGGAAACCAGCCACGCGGGCTACCTCTTGGGGACTTCCCGGTCGCCCGAGGCCGATGATGGCATTGGCCGACTTTTGCGACAAGTGTCAGTTCAACCGGAAATGCGGATGGGCTCTCGATGAGAACCTACTTCACTCTCTGGCGATCCTGCAGGGGGGAGCTGGGAGTTCACACCCTTTATATCGGCCTGGGCCTCTTGTTAGCTTACTCCCTCTCCTCAACTTGATCATCGCTAGGTGTCACTCTCACCCCGATCAAATTGAGGCCAACATCGATTTGCCCCGGCGAGATGCAGTTGATCCTCACCCCGGTGCCCTTTAGTACCGCGACGCCCGCCTTCACGACACCGAGGGCCGCGTACGCGGACATGGTGTAACTCGGCCCCCACGATGCCACACTACTGATGACGATGATGCTGCCATACTTTTGCGTTTTGGGCGCCGCGTTCGGGTACGACTGTTTCTCCGTCAGCTTGGCCATGGCCGGGGGCGCGTACTTCAGTGCGAAGAAGGGCGCCATCGAATGCCCCTCGAAGCACCGCTGCAGGTCCGCCGGCGTCGTCTCGGCAATGGATGGTGGGCCAAGCAGGCCGGTTGATGACACCCAAATGTCGAGGCGCCCGAAGGCGTTGAGCACCTCGTCAATAAGGACCAGCGTCTCGTCTTCCTTGGCCACGTTGAAAGGGTAAGGGATGACTTTAGTGTTGGGGTGGTCCCGGTGCACTTTGGCGACGAGAGTATGGAATGTCTCGTCGCTGGTCGTCTTGTCGCATGCTGGAGCGTGTCAGTCCTCCCCGGAAGCCCATTTCTTGTCAAAAGTCCACGTCTGGGAAAGCCTTACCATATATAGAGGCGGCACCGTGGGCTGTTTTCTTGTTAGATCTATGCTTCGATGAGTGCCGGTGTTGGAGCTCATACCTGCCAGCTCTTCGACAATGGCCCGACCAAGGGGATGAGCAGCGCCGGTCACGACACAGACGAAGCCATACTTGCAACAAAATCAGCTCTCATAAAGCCGAACAGCCAGCGGCGTCGTGTCAACTTACAAGCTTGCCGTCGATGCGGTAAGGACTAAAGTCAGGAGTCGAGTCCATCTTGTTCAATGGTTATCAAACAAACACAAGGCCTTGGGAGTTTTCAAAGTTGTTAGAGAATTGTAAATTCTTTCGGAGTTGTCTGTGGTGCGGTAGGAGCAACGAGATTGTCTGATCTCTCGATGCACAGAAGGCAGCGGGATATAGAGTAAAGCAAGTCGAGACACGCATGGGCCCAGACTCCCGGCGGCTCAAACCTGCATGCCTAATCGTGCCTATGCCGTCACATTCGCGCGAGCTGAGGATGGTGCTTCTCCGAGGGAGGACTGGCCGACGAGTAGGCAACCTCGAATCATCCCAACGCCTATTTGACCTCTGATAAGAGATAAGCTACCGTCCGGGCGCTCGCTGAACCCGGAGTTTTTTTTGTCATTAATCCACAAGCTGTAGATGCCACTCTCACTCACGGTGATGTGTTGAAGATGAAGAATCGATCCCAGGAGAGACGAAACATATTGCACGACGATCGGGGTCCGTTCGAGCTCTGGGAAGTTAGGAATCAGTCTGCGACCCGCGTGGGGTGGGTGTTGGTTGAGCTTCGCCTGCTGATACCTAGGTATCGATGACATTCAAATCGCTGTTGTCCGATTGGGCGGATTCGGAGTCGAGAGCCAGGCGACGGAGATGCTCGAATTTCCCCACACTTCTGGTTCTTGACCTACCCGACTGTTTTTATAAGCGGCTTTGGGTCTGCTTATAATATGTATGAGTGAAGTCCTCGTGCTCTTTCATCATGTGTGTTACGAGTTTGTGCTGCGCATCCCCAGTCATATCGCGGTCAGCATGGGAACAATAGCAAACAAAGCTGACTGGCTGCGTGCAGTAGATTTCGCTTGAGAACGCAGAGGTATTCCTGCTAAGTCCTGTGGGACTGAGGACAGAGAAGACATCGTGTTTCAAGGATAGCCACGCTCAAGAATGCTGAAGGTTTTGGTGAGGTCCCAGAGCCAAATACAGTAGGTACCTAGAGTAACAGCAGCCATGTTCCCTCAAGCCGGTCCTCGGCCCCGTTCCGGAGCCTGTGGGGCCTTCTCTAGACCCCCAAAATAGAGCAAAGGCCCGAGGCATATTTGTGCCTGCGACGCGTAGCCGATGTGCAAAGAAATGTAACATGAGGAACAGTCCAGAAGTTAGTCGAAGCTTCGGCTGTCGTGGTTGAAAGTCTATGTACTTTGCCAAAATGCCAGGCCTTGTTTGATTCTATGGGAGGGGGCATTGGTTCCAGCCACAGGCACGGCTCTGACCTGGGGCACCGATGATTCTCGAACTTTTCCGGCGCCCATCGACCACCCAGCAGCAGCTGGGGTACCGGTCTTGCTGAAAACCCTCCCTTCGGTTACGGCAGACTCGGCGCGCTTCTCTACGGTGAGTTCCCGGCCTTTATTGACGTCAGTGAGGCCATTCCCGTCCAGCAAACGGACTTGTGCTAGCCAATTTTCCCACACTGGCCGCACCCTAGTCGGCCGTCCATGATCTGATTTATACCATATGTACTTTGTTGTTTCGGTAATAACACTTATCACGTTTCCTCTAGATCGCGCACACATACATAGGATCGGCCGTTCCGATGATGGCGCTTGGTACTATAGTATCCATCCCACACAACTAAACGGTTTTCAGAACCCTGGCTTCCTGACAACCGCACTGAACCCGCAGGCCCGGAGAAGACTCCTTATCAATTCAATATCATACGTTTAAAAGCATAATGATGCGAATTGGCAACAACAGGGGATCGCTCCTTGGACCACAGAGTCGATCTCGTGGGGGTGATATGACCCGCAGTCTCGAGCTGTCCCTTCAGGCCTTTCAAGAGTCGCGCGAAACAAACGTAAGCAAACACGTGTCTATCTAACGGGCCGAGAAAGGCATTGCAAAACTACAGGAGCGCAGGATTGCGGAAGATTAGGAACCGAAGAACCGATTGAGTAATGAGTTTCTCTTTGGTGGAAAAAGAAAAGAGAACGAGACGCATTGTCTTGCAAAAGATTTCGTTTGCTCAAAGTCGTTGAGCGTCTTACATGTGCTATCGCTTCAAGTCCGTGGGCGGAGGCCACTGTGGGTACCTATGTAGGTGCACTCCGGCAGGATGACGATGACGGATGAGCAATCCACTTCTAGGCCCCGCTTACATGAGATTCTCTTGAGATGGTGGGGCACAGATTGTGGGAAATTGTTAAGATGCTACTTGTGCAGGATCATGGTTGCATAGGATAAGGATGGGCTTTGGGTAGCCTAGGACAAGGCGATTAGGCTGTAAATGGGCGAATTGCAGGGCGAATTTTGGTGAGAGACCCCTGAAACCTTGGGACAAAGAGCCAGGGAGGGTCAGGGTCCATGGACCCCTCGGACTAGATCTGGGAGGACACCATAGGTATTGCATCATCAGCACCGCCACAGTGGCTGAAAAGAATTCCATCTTCTTCCATCGACTTCAACTTGGGGCCATTTTGGTACAGGCAACGGACAAGGCGACCCGCCTTTGGAGCCTGGTTTGCCTGCCTTTTCCCTTATTTTGAAAAATCCAGCAATCCCAATGTCCCGTCACTAGCGCCGTCGGTCCCATTCAGTCCAAGGTACATTTGCACCGTACTTCTCCCCGCCAGGAACCTTAGCCGTCAATAACTTCCTTCGCCAACCCGGCTCATTCCCCTCGACTCTTTCCCACCCTTACCCTCCTACGTCTTTTTCCAGTTTACATACACCAGATACCCAGTTGCGCAAATCGTCTCTGTCGACCTCTTTTCTTGAAAGAGTAAGTAAAACCCTTTGTTCTCGTCTTGCGGCGCAAACGAAACTCAGCAGCAGTCACGCTGCCTTGCCAGTTTTATCATGCCTTGCATTCTTGCACTGGTGTTGAGTTGGTGCGCTCAGCCTCGAGGCTCAAAAGCCCATCTCTTCTTGCTCCCCCAGCCACTCTTTGTGCGCTCAACAACGTCCGGGTGCGAATAAGAAGTCGAATTGTACTTCGGACTTTTCTCGACTCCCTTGGCTGACTGATCTTCGGCTCTGCAGACCCCTCTTATAGACCCTCACCTCCAACTCGGACTCCGGAGCGCCAAGGCTCTAGATAAGGATCACTGTACCTACCGGCATCATGGTCAAGGAAACCAAGCTCTACGACACCCTCGGCGTACGTCGCATAGCGATTCAGTAGGAAGTGCAATGTTCGAGTATTAACACAGCACACAGGTCGCGCCGACGGCTACTGAGCAGGAATTGAAGAAGGCATACAAGACAAATGCCCTCAAGTACCACCCGGGTATGTACCTACAGGCCTGTCGCCTCAACACACACCTGCTGACGGGACCCCAATAGACAAGAACGCCCACAACCCCGATGCGGAAGAGAAGTTCAAGGAGGTTTCCCACGCCTACGAAATCCTCTCCGATTCCCAGAAGCGCGCCATCTATGATCAATATGGCGAAGCCGGCCTTGAGGGTGGTGCCGGCGGCGGTGGTGGCATGGCTGCCGAGGACCTGTTTGCTCAGTTCTTCGGCTCCGGCAGTTTCGGCGGTGGTCTCGGCGGAATGTTCGGCGGCGGCGGCGGCGGCGGCATGCCCAACCGTGGCCCTCCCAAGGCCCGCACAATTCACCACACCCACAAAGTCTCGCTGGAGGATGTCTACCGCGGAAAGATCTCTAAGCTGGCCCTTCAGCGCTCCATCATCTGCCCCAAGTGCGAGGGTCGCGGTGGTAAGGAAGGCGCGGTTAAGCGATGCGCTGGCTGCGACGGTCACGGCATGAAGACCATGATGAGACAAATGGGCCCGATGATCCAGCGGTTCCAGACTGTCTGCCCCGACTGCAACGGAGAGGGTGAGACGATCAAGGACAAGGACCGTTGCAAGCAGTGCAACGGCAAGAAGACCATTGTCGACCGCAAGGTTCTCCACGTCCACGTCGACCGTGGTGTCAGAAGCGGTACCAAGGTCGAGTTCCGCGGCGAGGGTGACCAGGCCCCTGGTATACAGGCCGGTGACGTCGTTTTCGAGATCGAGCAGAAGCCCCACCCCCGCTTCACCCGCAAGGAGGACGACCTTCTGTACCAGTGCGAGATCGAGCTGGTGACCGCGCTGGCTGGCGGAACCATCTACATTGAGCACCTCGACGAGAGGTGGCTTTGCATCGAGATCCAGCCCGGTGAAGCCATCGCACCAGGTACGTTCCACCCCCCCTAAACTATCAGGTGTGCATGTCGATTGACTTTATTGCCCCAGACGCCGTCAAGATGGTTCGTGGCCAGGGTATGCCGTCTCCCAGGCACCACGACTTGGGAAACCTCTACATCCAGTTCAGCGTCAAGTTCCCCGAGAAGGGCTGGACGGAGGACCCCGCGGCCTTCGAGGCTCTTCAGAAGCTGCTTCCTGCTCCCTCTCTGCAGACTGTGCCCCCCCCTGAGGCTATGACCGAACCTGCCGACCTCGAGGATCTGGACAACTCTTCCCAGGCTAGAGTCTTTGGCGGTGGCGGCTCCATGGATGAGGACGACGAGGATGGCCACCCCGGTGCCGAGCGCGTTCAGTGCGCCTCTCAGTAAACAACATGTTTCGATGGAATTGACATTACGAGCATCTTTGGCGTGGTTTGGGGGGGTGAGGCGTGGGCCGAGATACTTCTTTTCACACCTGTTCCTCTGAACAGAGATGCATATTTCCCAGTCACGAATGGATGGAAACGGTTGCATGGAAATGGTTTAAGGAATCTGGCTTTTCGGGGGCCGCTCGCATGACGGTGGCAACCGACTGGCCGCGATGCCTCGGCTAGACGTGCCGAGTCGGGTTCGTCGAGAATGGAGGCTGGTTACAATCGGACCAGCAGAATAAACAGGGAAATCTGGTCCCAGCGGTTGCGTTCTTAAAAAAACATCACTTGGCTTCTTTCGCTCGACGGACATTCGAGACTTGGTAGGAAGGCGTTCACGGTCATAGAAGAGAGGATAATCCGTTGAATCGATTTGATGGCGATTGCGCTTTTCTTCTCCGTTTACAATCGGATTTTATGTTGCGGTTTCGTTATTAAATGCCACCCGCTTGCATATCACGATGCTTCAGCTGCCTCTCCCTGTTCTTCCCGCGGCGGCTGTTCTTCCTGCTCTGCCTCGTCGCCTTGCTCATCCTCGCCCCGCTTGCGCAGGTCCTCAGTATTGTACAACAACTTCCGTACCTGTTCCTGCGAAATGTCGAACTCGCCTTCGCCGACGGCTGCATCTTGAATCCCAAGGTCCTGCGATGAGAAGGCGGCGCCGGTCCATCTGAATGACATGATCCCGTTGAGCGCGTCGTCGTTCGCTGCCGGGTCGATGGCCGCCAGGATGCTCGTGAGGGAGCTGTCGCTGGCGATCGGCGCCACGTGCAGGGGTTTGCCGGGAGTTGAAATGGTCTGGACGTGGGTCAGAGTGTTCCCTTCCGAGAGACGAAGGACGAAGATGGCAGATATGCTGAGATCCGAGGTTAGCCACCGTCGACACGATCGAACAAAATAGGAACCGGGCATACCTTTCGCACACTGCCAGGACCACAGGCACCTGCAGGCCGTTGGCTGTAACCGTGGCGGAGAGGAGGTGAGAGACGGCAACCTTGGACACCTCTTTGTCCACCTGTTGGGCCTGCTCCAGGAGGTCAAACTTGGACAAGAGCTTGCCAGCCTCCCAGTCCCAGACGAACAGCTCGCTGTCTCCGCCTCCCGAGACCAGGACATCCTGGCTGGGGAGCGTGAGGGCGCTGACGAAGTTTGCGTGGCCGAGGCAGAAGCCCTCGATTACGTGCGCGTGCGGCATGAAGCGCGAGACGCGGATGTGCTCGTCGCGGTCCGCCGTGATGATGTACCGACGGCTGCCCTTGGAGGCGAGCGTTAGGGCCGTGAGCATGGAGACGTGGCCGATCTGGAGCGTGTGCTCGAACGTCGGCTGGTCCTTGGGGCTGTCGCGTTTAGACTTCTGCTGCTCGCGTAGCTGGCTCTGGAGGGCGCGGAGGTTGCTCTTGGAGTGCACCGTCAGGGGGTTGGCCTCGGGTTTGAAGGGCCTGGGGGCGGCCTTCGGCGCCGGAGATGCCGTCTCAGAGACCGCGGAGTCCGCTGCGGCGGCCTCCGAGACGATCAGAGGCAGGGAGTAGACGTCACCGAACTTGTCCGCACTGAGGACAGTCTGGTCGTCTGGGCAGATGAGGACGGAGCAGGGCCGTTTGGGCATTTGTCTATTACGAGGCGCGTCAGTCAGGGGCTAGTCTACTTGATGGTGTAAGTCGGACAGCGTACCTCTGGCTCAGCTCTTTCAGAGTCCCCTTGCCGTCGTGCTCAAACACCCACAGAGACTTGTCGTGTCCTGAAACGGCCAGCAAGTGGCTCCCGTCACTGGTCGTCGTCATGATGGTGATGACGGGATAGTCCGGAACCCTCGCGAACGCGCCGCCGCGGTTGTTCTGCTGCTGTTGGCCATCTCGGTTGCCCCGTCTCACTTGCTTGCTGCCCTTTCTCCTGTCTCCTTTTTGGTGTTCGGGCTTCACGGGCTCGCTATCGACAACCATGGCGTCGCCGTCCTTGGCTTCCTCACCATCCTTACCCGCCTTCTCCTCTTCGGTGCTCTCGACTCTTTGACGCTTGGCCGGGGGCCCATCCTCGTCGTTGACCGGCGATGGAGGCGTAGGTGCACCGTAGCTCACTTCAATTTCAACCTTTGAGGCGGCGGCGGCTTTTACCTTTTCCACGTCGGGGTGTTTCCACGTTGAGAGATGAGAACCGTCCTCCAGACTGAAGGAGTGGATCTTTCCACCCCGGGCCGCAAATACGACGTTGCCAGACGGCTTCAGACAGTTGTAGGGAACCTTCATTGTGAGATGAAGGGTTCTATCGAGTTGTCCCAGCTCGGTTGGACTGAGTTGCGGTTGCCTGTACGCTCGGCACGAGGTCAAGTAGAACTTTCACCCCAGGACACATCCGCAGACTGCCCCACCATTTACGGGTTGACAGAAAAAGAAAAAAAAAAGATACATGCAGCATGTATCGTTCCCGTAGTACGCTCGGGCCATACCGTTCTCCCTGCGAGCTGCCCCGCGCTTGTCCGCTTTCGGCCATAGACCCAATCGGTTGCCCTAACGGGACGGCGCCTGGGTCTGCCCGGAGCACACAGTCGCAGGCGAGAGAGTAATTTTCGGCTGGTGAAGCAAAAAGCTCAATTTTGGGAGAGACGGTCTTTTTTCTCTCTTACAACATATCAACTTTTGATACCCAAATCCCATCAACCACCACCAAAAAAATTCATTTGCCCTTAAACAACCTGCCTTCATAAATAAGAAGATATGGGGGGCAAATCTGCGAACAAGGCCGGCTACTTCGACAAGCTCAAGGGCTTGCTCGAGGAGTACAAGTCCATCTTCATCGTCACCGTCGACAATGTCAGCTCTCAGCAGATGCACGAGATCAGACAGTCCCTCCGCGGACAGGGTGTCGTCTTGATGGGTAAGAACACCATGGTATGTCGCAATTCCTCAACCATCGTGCGGCCGTTCGCTCGGCGCGGCGCGCTTGAAACTCACGCGCCTTGCTAATTCCCCTCCAGGTTCGCCGTGCCCTCAAGACCTTCATCCCCGACTCCCCCGAGTACGAGCGCCTTCTGCCCTTCGTCAAGGGCAACGTTGGTTTCGTCTTCACCAACAGTGACCTGAAGGACATCCGTGACAAGATCCTGGCCAACAAGGTCGCTGCCCCTGCCCGTGCCGGTGCCGTCGCTCCCTCCGACGTCTGGATCCCCGCTGGCAACACCGGCATGGAGCCCGGCAAGACCTCTTTCTTCCAGGCCCTCGGTGTCCCCACCAAGATTGCCCGTGGTACCATTGAAATCGTTTCGGACCTGAAGCTCGTCGAGGCCAACAACAAGGTCGGCCCCTCCGAGGCCACCCTCCTTAACATGCTCAACATCTCCCCCTTCACCTACGGCATGGGTATCGCTCAGGTCTACGACCAGGGCAACACCTTCCCCGCCGACGTTCTCGACATCGGTGAGGAGCAGCTCCTGAAGGCCTTCACCAGCGCCGTTACCACCATCGCCGCTGTCTCCCTGGCCATCAACTTCCCCACCCTGCCCTCCGTCATGCACTCCTTCTTTAACGGCTACAAGAAGGTTCTGGCCGTCGCTATCGAGACCGAGATCTCGTGGCCCGAGATCGAGGAGCTCAAGGACCGCATCGCCAACCCCGACGCCTACGCCTCCGCTGCCCCCGCTGCCGCTGCCGGCGGTGCCGCTGAGACCAAGGAGGAGGCCAAGGAGGAGGAGAAGGAGGACGAGGAGTCTGACGAGGATGGCGGCTTCGGCGGTCTCTTGTACGCGTCCCTAACCCCCTCGAATGTGTTGCCCTTGCTAACGTTGTGTCCAGCGACTAAATATGACGGGAAATCGATGATGGTACGGCTACGAACAGGTTTACGACGATGCGTGGATCTTGAAGGCTTTATAGATGGGTTGCCGGTCAATCAAGCACATCGCATTTGACGGCAAAAACAAACCAACTCGGTTCCCGAAATCCCTGGGTGACGTGTGACATGCTGATGATGAGCATTCACTCTCCACAATGGCCAAAGGTTAGTTACCTCCCAAATTCTTCGCTTCCGTCTCCCCCTCTCCCCGCTTCCGATGATTATATAAATGTTCAGAGCTTTTTAACCCTGATCTACTTGATGACAAACACACAACCGTATGAGGGAGCATTCATACCCGTCTTTTTTTTCCCCCTCCATCTACACACTATCATACAAGTTATTTTGTGCTGGGTATCATGGCTAACATACCAAAGTGTACAGACTTCTCCCCATCTCTATGTATCCGTATCGTACAGTGAATCCGTGCCCGCCGCCTCTTTTGATCGTCCGTATGCTGCATGTGATGTCTAGTTAGAGCTTCATATGAATACCAAGAACTTTTTGCGCCACACTTATTGCTCCCCCTGGCATGTTCGCCAATTTCGCGACTTTGAGTGCGTGACTCTGCCGGTTGACCCCCTTGCGCAGCTTGTGGACGTAGACGAACCCTCCATCGGCGTCTTCGTCCACGTCCGTACAATACATCTCCACACCCCCTTTTCCTTCGTCCGCGAGCCCCTCGGCGACGGCAAGGTCCGCCACCTTGTGGAAGTGCGTCGCGAACAGCGTCCGGCACTGGTTGACCGTGACCAGGTGGTGCAGGCACGCGTAAGCCACGGCCGTGCCGTCCTCGGGCGTCGTGCCCCTGCCGATCTCGTCCATGATGACAAACGACCGCGGCGTGGCGGCGCGCAGGATCTGCGCCGTCTCCATCATCTCGACCATAAAGGTGCTCTGGTCGCGGTACAGGTTGTCGGCGGAGCCGACGCGGCTGAAGATGGCGTCGACCACGCCCAGCTCGGCGTAGTCGGCGGGCACGTAGCACCCGACCTGCGCGAGGATCGTGATGAGCGCGTTCTGCCGCAGGAACGTGCTCTTGCCCGCCATGTTGGGCCCCGTGATGAGCCACAGTCTGCCGGCGCAGCTCCCGCCGCCGCCGACGAGACAGTCGTTGCGGACAAAGTTGCGCCCTTGCTCGTGGAGCCCTCCCTCGACGGTCGGATGCCGGCCGCCGATGATGGTATGGGCCGTCGAGTTGTTCAGGATGGGCCTGGTGAGCCCTTGCTCGACGGCGAGCTTGGCGAAGGAGGTGGCCACGTCGAGCTCATCGAGCACGGCGGCGTTACGGCGCAACTTGACGAGGTTCAGCACGACGGCGGCGCGGAGGGCGTGGAAGACGCGCTGCTCCTCGGTGCGGATGCTGTGCCGGGCGTGCTCGAGCTGTTGGCCGAGGCGCGTCCACTCAGGAGCGTGAAAGGAGCTCGTCGACTTGCTGGAGCTCAGGGCTCTGACGCTGGAGGAGATGGAGCGTGCGTCTTTACCCTTGATGTGGCAGAAGTGGCCGAGGGCGGGGCTCCAGCGGAGTGTGAGAGAGGTTGCGCCATGCTCGCTGCGGAGGATCCCCGTGAGCGCTTCCTTCTGGGCGTGTAGGGCGGCAAGATCAGCGTGTACTTGCCGGAGGACGGGGCTGGCCTTGGGCTTCATGATCCAGGCTTCGTTGTCGTCGGCGTATGCCTCTCGAACCGAGTTTGGGCGCTTCTTCTTGGCGGCGCCCTTAGGGAGGACAGCGGCGTCTTCCTGCGTACCTTGGGTGCTGACGATCTCCTGGGCGAGTGCCATCATCTGTCCTGCCTGGCTCTCCTCGATCTCGTGCTGGTGGACGATGCCCTCCTCGTCGATGGCTTCCTTAATCCGGCGCGCGAGCCTCAGAGGACCATCGAGGTCCAGCCGCGCCGTCATACGCGCGAGGCAGCTGGACTCATCAGTGGCTTCTGTCAGCAGCTGTCTGATGCTGTCAGTGGCATAGATGGTGTTGGCAAGGGCCACTAGGTCGTCTGGATCTCCTCTTCCTAGAGCGAACTTCTGAACCAGTCGCTGGGAGTCATGGCTGCGGCGAAGTAGCAGGACAACGGCGTCACGCAGATCAGGCTCCTCTATGAAGCGCGCAACGATGTCCTGTCTGAGCCTGATAACATCGAGCGATGTTGATGGGGCGCTGAGCCAATCGTTAAGGAGCCTGGCGCCGCTCTTGGTGACTGTCCGTCTAATCGCATGCAAGAGGCTACCCCTGAAGTTTCCATCCCGAATCGTCTGCTTGATCTCCAGTGAGCGCATGCTATTCTTGTCTATGCTCATTATCTGCATGTTCTCGTGTCGCATCGGCGGCTGCAGCTTCATGCTTAGGCCCAGCAGCTGCTCCTTGACGTAGTGCAGCAGCAAGCTGCCGGCCATCACCTCACCCTCAGTGAAGGCATCACGCGTCGCCTGGGAGACGTCGCTCTCGAGCATGGGGGCCCAATCAGAAAGACACCTGATATCGCCAAAAGAACTATAAGTGACCAGATGGCGGTCCTCGGAGAGGATAGATAACAGGCCATGATCGGCCAGCCCCTGGGTCCCACTCTCGATCACGACTTCCTTGGGGCATATCCTTGAGAGAATCGACGACAGCGCCGAGACATCAGTGGTCTGCGTGTAGAACTGGCCGGTGGATAAGTCCAGCCATGCAAGGCCCAGGGGCAGTGGCGGTGCGGCCGGACTAGCAGTTACCGGCGTCATGTTCCAGTCAGCGGCCGAATGGAACGACGAGCCTTGGGGGCCTCTTCCTCCTTCTCCTTCTCCTTCTTCCACTGCTGCCGCCGCATCTACCCCTCCAGGTGGGGTTACCATTGCGTGGATGGCTAGGACGTAGTTGTTGGCATAGGGATCCATAAAGTTCTCGTCAATCAGGGTTCCTGGCGTGATGATACGAGCAACTCTGCGGTCGTGCATCAGCCCACCAGACTTGACCTTGTCCGGCGCGTTGTTTGGGAACTCCTCAGCAACAGCGACGTATCGATTCAGATCCTGGACCAGGATCTTGAGGAACCGATCTAGCTGGAAGAAAGGAAAACCGGCCTAGTGACAAGAATTTGTATATCAGACCCAGAGAACACGAAAGAGACCAGAACGATGTGCGTGTGGTCCTAGCAGACATGGCGCCGAAATCGAGAAGAGACATAATTTACCATGGAAACCGGGCCAGCATTTGTCTTTTTCTGGGCGACTTTGAGATTCAGCAGTGGACCGTATTCCTCGGCTTGTTCAAAATACAGCTCGTAGAAACCGCCGACGCGCGTTAGAAGCACACAGTTGTCGAACTTTTGCATGTTGCGGCGCGCCTGCAGCACGACTGTTGGATAAGCCGGGCTCTCATCTTGCGCGGGCAGGGGATCCAAAGGCAGAGCCCCTTGGGGTAGATCATCAAGCTTCACTGTTGACTTGGTCTTCTTGCCCCTGGCAGGGACTGAGACGTGCCAACTGGTCCTCACCCTGCCGCGCGGCAGCCCGGCAACCCTAGCTTCTCGGGCGAAGCTGAAGCTGGAGCCGCGTCTCGCTCCATGGGCGCGACGCAGGCGGGGGTGAAGTGCAGAGACAGGACACAGTGGGGCAGCGGTCAGTGACGAGGGAGCCAGATTGTGACTGGCGATTGTGAGGAGTGGTCGTACCAACATGGGAGCGTATCATGAAGTGAGCTGTTGAGACGCGATGTCGATATGATTCCCTTCAATGGCCGACTTAGTGACTCTGGTATGACAGTGCAGCGAGAAACGCGGCGATGCAACGGCAGGGAGGGGGAATTCAATGATGGGATGATGAGCTGTGGGGTTCAGCAACGACTGGGATTGGCATAGGATAGATGGGAATGATGCGAGCGGCAGCGTGGACGTGGGATATCGCGAGATTTTCCGGGACGATGATCGAATCCGCCCGAGTCGATCGGGACCAATTGGGGGGATTTCATTGCTACCTCCCTAGCTACCCCAGCAGTCCTAGGTGCCTGACATTGCGACGTACCTACCTAATTACGGCGGGGGGAAATATCGCATTGTGCTGCCAGCTGCCCTATGGGGCGATGGTCCAGGAGCCTGGGTTTGGTCCCGATCGCTGGACGAACGGCCGATTACTGTACCTAGGCAACTAGGTAGGTGCGTGCGTACGAATGGAACAAACAAGGTTGGGTGGGCAGGTTACTACCTAGTATCACGAGAAGAACAGGTAACATGTTGAGACGATAGGATTAGGCGAGGGTCCCGTACGGGTCGCGTGGGAAATGCAACGGTTCCAATATAGCGCAGACAGCTACCTACCCACGCGGCAAGCATACTACCTACCTAGGTATGCAAGTAGCAAGCTACCTAATTAAGGGCGGTAACCGAATCATCAACGAAGCTTCGCCAGCCGAATGTAGGACCAAACAGCTATGCAGGCGGATAAGCAAATAGGACTTCAAAGTATTGAGCAAGAACAAGCTCAGAGTAGAGTCGGCCAGTGACGTTTTTTTTTTTAAACAGACACCTGCCTGGTGTGCATCATGCACTTTAGCCGGCCAGTAAAAGACGATCGAATGTCCCAACTGTCAGCGAGGCTGTTGCCGCAATACATTGCCATGCGGGCGAGGGTCGAATGATAAATCCGTCATGTCGAGAGATTGACAGGGCGGTGGTTGCATCATAAACAATGTTCATGGCCGCATCGTCGCTCTCGCCGGCGGTAGGGATCAACAGGACAACCGCATTTCTCCCTTTCCGAAGGACGACGGTCGAGTGCTTGCACGAAAGCGGACGAGGATGGGCTCGGGGCAATTAAAGATGGGCAGACGGCACAGGATGCCGCCACCCCAGACCATTCTATCTTCAGTGGGGGGGTGGCAGCACCTTGCATATTTTGCCTTGTTTCTATCTATGCACAAGGCCATGGCACTGGGTCAGCTGCGGGGGGCCGCCGCGGCTTCGTGCGGTCATGGGTGGAAGTATGTGAACTGTCTCTCTTGTGTAGATGACAGACCGATAATGGAATCGTGTGTCACTGCCGAGACGGCATCATTCTACCCGGGGTACTTGTTTTGTCAGTTGCTGCTGAGGATCTCATCCCTACATGTGGACATGGACGCAAGAGGGAGGTTATTGACACCGGACTACGCGGAAACAACGGGTGGTTAGGTTACCCGCCCCCCTTCCTCTTGTTGGTAATCTTCCCGCGACCGGCACTGAAGAAGGAAACCAAATCAGCAGGAGGGAGTGACGTCGAATCTCACGTTATAGCTGTCGTAAACGGAGTTAGGAATTAATACCTGGATACCTAATTACCTCTTAGGAATCGAGAAGTCGGTGAAAGTATATGGTCCGCCCCCATCCTGTAATATCGAGGTACGTGGGCGCTGGATACGTACCGGGCCTAGGCCCCCAGAGCCACGGCACGGTTGCCATTCGGTATCGGCCGATTTCGACGACTCCTCAGCCCATTCCGGCTGACTCTACAAATTTATCGCCAGACGTTTGGCCCAAACATGGCAGCATACGCCGTCATTTCGCCCTGCCGGTTTGAAATGTCGCCCTGTAGGCATAAGTATGTTTTTCCATGTCTCCATCTCTCACCCCTCCCTTCCTGGCCAACACTGTATTTGATACGTCCGTTCGCGCTTGCCTCCCAGTCTGCAGCAGATCCCTATTCGCACCCCCCCTCCTACTGCCTACTATTACTGCCGCCGAGTCCCAACACACTCCAACAGCAAGAGTCTGATTTATATCAATCTACTTCTACTGCCGTGTCCCCTGAGACTGTCAACGTCTCGACACCGCCAGATTTCTTTCTTTGGCGAGCGTGTACCCAGAGCCAGTAAGGATCACTCAACATACCTACCATAGGTATCCACGACATCAAACGCGCCGCACAAAAACGTCCAACCTACATTAAGACCCTCACCACCCAGAAAAAAAGTTGCTTCATAACGAACCACACTCTATGGCGGCTCATCTACCTACCCTCAATTTTAACCCTTTGGCTCCCGTCACGCCCCCGCCCGAGCATCTCTCATTCCGAAAGCCTCCGCTTCCTCTGTCGGCTCAACTTAAACGCAAGGCCGCCGAGGCCAACATCACCAACGACCATGTCACAGACACGATGAAGAAGGAATCGCCAAGAATTGTTCCGCCCATGGGTGCCCCGCCCAAGCCGACCAACACGAGTGCGGCAGACCCAAACCTGCCGCTCATGGATCCCCGATATGCGGCCATGGTCTCACACATCGCTGCCTACTATCAACAAAGATGTCAAGCCATCTCCAACGCGCAGCAGCAGAAATGTCAGGCGTGGGCAAACATGCACAGGCAAAAGTGTCAAGATATGATGCAGGCGGCCATATTGGTGGTGGCGTGGTATGTCCGCGATCGGGTCCAGCGGAGACGCCGAAAGCAAAAACGGCAATTTCGGACGGGGTTAAGAGCGCGGAGCACCCGGTCTCGCGTTACCAAGGGCGCAGGGGTCCAGCGTTGGGTCATGAACGTACCCGCGGGTCTGTCAGCGCCGCCCGCTCTCGAGCCCAACGACCTCGCTGACCAAGACGAGGCCAACTTCTCCATGGATAGAGAGGTGCCGCCAGACAAGGACGCTAAGCTGTTTGAGATGGCCGACAGCATGATCAGGAGCCAGTACCGCAAGGTCGAGGTGCCCATTCTCGGCGTGCTCAACTTCGAGGAGGACAGTGGGAGCGAGAGCGATGCAGATGACTGCGACCAGCCCATGAACGACGAATTTGAGGACGGCGAGGTCGAAGAATATGAATATGATGATGACGAAGACGATTTGGGCCTGGATGACGAAGATGAAGAGGAAGAGGCCGGGTCCGAGGTTGTCCACCGCGGTACGAGAACGGGTACGGGAAGCCGGGGCAAGGACTCTGGCTTGTCGTCTTGACGGCATCGGGGCGCGCTCTTGCTTTCTTTGGTCGGGAGTTTCACCTCTTTGCTCTTTTCCCACCTTATTCTACGGCGTTCAGCAGCGGGACATACAATGATATGACGATTGGGTGGTTATTTACCCCAGGGCGATCTACATACCTCACTTCCTGGCTATTTTTGCACGTACTATATATGGAAATATCTGGCACCACGTCGCTACGAAACAACATGAACATGAATACGTTTTTATTTTTTTCATTTTGCGAACACTTGATTTCGTCCTATTTCCCAAACCCAGCAGAAAGGGAGCGAATGTGAACGCCATCCCAAGCCCAGATGGCTCAAGTGAAATGAGGATGAACGCCAGTCAGATAGTAAGTGATTCTCGTACGTTCGGTGCTCGAAAACATGAGACTTTTTTTTTTTTTTTTAGCTTTCTGGGGAAGGGGTAGCGGGAGCGAACAATTACTTTTCTTGGCTTGATTACTGAGGTACGTAGTCCAGGCGGTCCCTCTTAAGGTCGCACAGGTACACAATAATACTCTAACACAGTTGGAAAAACACAGTAAAAGTATCATGCCCAATACTTCAACACGATAATAGAGTTTCTAGATAGAAACACAATACCATGGAATCTCATAACTAACCCTCCCAATACCCCACATCCGACCAGACTGGCTCTCATGCATGCACTTCTTCGTCTGATGACCTTTCCGATGCCGTTCAGGGCAAGAGAGTCTACGACCGCTGAGGACGATAGCTGTTTATTATTCACTGCCTTGAACGATTACCTAGGTGGTTTTTCGACTTGCATCAGGCTTCACTACTGTCTTGACCAACGAAGTAGCCAGACTGAGGATGGTCGTGGCTCCCGATATAATTGGAATTAATCAAAGGCAGCTACTAGTATCGAGTCTGTCGGCAAGCTCCTTACACCACAGATACTCTGTCTGGTAAGCCGAACCCTGATTGCATATTCATCCTCAGGCGACATCTCGCAGTACCTGAGCTTTGCTCCCTTGTTAACCTTCCAGTGTGCCAGTGTCGGTTCGCCCAAGTTTCATCCGTGTTCCTTTCTGGTCACAACTCGGATATCACTTCTATCATTAACTGTCTCCTATGCCATTTATTATCCATACTGGCAAGCCTCGTCCTCAGTCCTTTACCATCACCACCTTCCTGTCTCAGTACCCCGGTCCACAATCACCAAGTCAACAAGATGAGGTAAGACAGGCGTTCCTAGTGCTGAGGACGTAGGTAAGCTGACCATCGGGGGGGGTTACCTGACCAAAGCCCCACAAAAAATTTCAGAAGTGGGGCAGGCAGGAGGTTATATGACCATGGTCAGGTAACCTCATGGTCATCTAAACTTTCCCTTCTACATATCCACATGGGAGTGGTTCGGAATCGGTTCCGAACCTATTCCGAATGGATGATAACGATGTGTTCCCTCCCCTTGAGGAAGGGATACCACTTTTTCGCCGGGCACAACTAGATAGTACCGCAAGAGATACCTTGCATGCCTTTGATCTTGTCCGAGCTCCCCGAGCCCCTCAACCGGTAAGTTACTCTGGGGAAAGCATTCTGAACCGATTGGGAATGCATTCGGAACTGACTTAGCACTAGGATGAACCCCATTCAGAGCCTACACCAAGTCCAATACTAGTATCAGCAGAAGTATCACGAAGTGGGCATCATAGCCTCCATGATACACATACTCTTATCCAAAAGACAATTCATATACCTTGTATTATTGAGTATCCTGAAACAAGTGAAGAAGGTGTTCTATATATTATAGATACCCGAACAATTAAGGAAGATGATATCAAAGCTCCTTGGAATATGGTAGGGAACTAAGTCTAGATTGATTCAAGAGGGATTCTAAACCGATTTGGAACTAATACTTAATAGGTTCAATATAACCATGCACGTGCTTTCCCAGCTAAGCGTACTACATCAGCCTTCCTCCAAAATGCTATTTATTTACGTTTAACATATAACTATACTAGAGGAAAAGCTTGCTCTTATTTTAACCAAAATCTACCTTTTTAGAAGCATCAAAAAGTTACTCCTGAAATAGTTTAGGATATTGCAGAGCTTTAGAGGAAGGCATATGAGCCTAACCTTGAAAAGAAAGCAATAGCGTAAGTGGTTCTAAATCCATTCTTGATGGATTCAGAATGGGTTCTCTTACTAACTCTACCTTTAAGATAGGCAAGAGCACAACAACAGCGGTTTAAAAGACAGACTACCTGTATACCTTTTCACCCTGATTGCTCCCTTTAGGTACTTAAGTTAGACTATGGGGTAAGTAAATAGAACTATGATAAGATAGATTTGGAACGGGTTTAGAATTGATCCTGAACTAATTCTTAATAGTTTGTTGCTAGAACTTCCTAGCTTATAGCCTCATGTAAGCACTGGGGTAAATCTGGCTTTGAGAATGAGACCTATTATATAGGATTTCCTCCTATTGAGTTTTAATCTTATTTAGCTCTTATAGAGACTGTTCTCTAAGGAGAGGATATATTAGAGATATATCATAAGGAGTACTATCTCTTTGCAAGTAACCGCTGGAAGCTAAAGCGATGTGGTATGAGAACTAATCCTAAACTAATTCTGAATACCTACTAAATTAGTTCTTTATAGATGCAAATTATATTATTCCTGAATCAATTCTCCAGATATCCTGCTCAGTTAAATTTAACTTCTGGATCTTACTTAACCTCTCTTTAACTCTAGTTATTCTATTAATATTACATGGAGTTTATTATCATCCACCACCCCCTCCAATAAAGCCACCAATAAGTATTATACATAGGCTTCAGAGTGTGATTCAAAAGATTAACCGGCCTAAGACTGGCTTAAGTAAGGAATCCTTTTATACTGCTTCTAAACCGATTCAGGACTGATTTTAAATCGATTCTAGATGCTTTCCTCCAGTCTCCAGAGCTCCAGGAATTCTGTAATACCTATAGTGGGAAGAGTATTATCAATATCCATACAAGTCTCTCAAATATAGACTTTCTCAGAGCTCTTATTCAGAAGCAAGAAGCTATAAGCTTTCCTGCTGGTTGTGATTGGCTAGCAGTCTGGTATGAGTATCAATATGCCCAAAGTAGGCGCCAAATCCAGGTAGGAATGCGTTAAGAATCGGTTCCTAACCGGTTTAGAAGGCTTTTATATAAGATTCCAAACTAATTATCTCTAGTATATCCAGTACTTTAAGGATAATGGGGGTGACTACATATGTGTTACCTTCTATAAAGAGCAAGCTAAGCTATGGAAAAAGGTAGCCTTTAAGACCTTTTAGTTAGATACTAACTTTAAGTATCTTACTAGCTAGCGTGAGGTTGAAGTGATTTAGAGCTTTTATAGTACCTTTTCTTCAAAAGGTATGTTAAGAATTACTTCTGAATTGATTCTAAATAGGCTTTATACTAATTCTAGACTGGATCTTAGCAATCCCACTTGTACAGGTATATACAAACTATGAGAGTATAGATATATATAAACTGATGTATACTGTTGTATTCCAAGTTCTTAAGGAGCGATATAGATATACAGTTCGCTAGAAGTACCTCTATAATAAGGGCTTAGTGGGTATTACTATTGACTAAGATCATAAGAATTTGATTGGTAAGTAGTTTTAAACTGCTTCTAGACTGGTTCTGAACTGATTCTAGAAGGGTTTAGCCAATACCTCTCTCAAAGGAATGCGACCCTGAACACCGGCCATGGGACTGGCAGGTTAAGCGCTGTATACGCTTCTGTACAGTCCACTTTATTCGTGGTATTGAGCAGTATTGCTCAGAAGATCGGGATCCAAACTCATTATTTAACCGGATGCGAAGCCTCTTACTCTGCCAGTCAGAGGAAGACTATCAGCTACTTTGTAGTCTCCTAGCTGGTAAGTGGTTCTGAAGGCGTTCTGAGTTTGTTCTGAATCGATTAGGAATCGATTTAAGGCTAATATCTTCTTAAGGTGAACCCAGAGTAACTGCATGGGCTCAGCATAAGGCTCGAGCAATAATTGCTGCTGGTCTGAATCAGAAGTGTTCTAAAATGACTTTAGATAATTAGAATGAACTTATACCTCATACAAATACTGTTGAGGTATTACATGAGGCTTCATATATATGGAGTAGTCAATATGTTCCTCTTCTTGTCTGTATTCACCGGTATGTCAGAATCTATTTAGAACTAATTCTAAACTGCTTAAGAATCTATTCCTAATTACTTTAGATGTGCTGAATATGATCGACATATTATGGAATAAGATACAGTCTTTACAACACTTGGGATACCTCTTACATGGCGGGATACCTCTTTGATTGGGCGTTATAATACTGCTGCTGGCCGCTCTAGTAAGAAGTCTAAAGTCTATTTTAATTAGTTCTAAACTGATTTAGAATTAATTAGGGGCAAAACGTATACGCCAACGGGAGCACCAACAGTAACAGGATAACGAACGTATTGAACGCATGCTTCTAGAACACCGAACCCAACAGCAGTTAAATGAAGGGTCTGTTATAGAGTCAACAGAATCAGTTCGGACTCCCTCCCAAACCCCTTCTGAGTCACTTCCACTATCACGAAATACGTCCCAAAGGCTATCCTGAAGTACGTCAAGAAGTCAATCTCGTACTCCTTCTGAAGCTACCGGGAGCCTATCACAAAGGCGTTCAGAACACATTCAGAATCGATCCCCAAGTCTAAGTCAAGCTACTTCCTCTGGAGTTATTAGAAATACTCAGAGCAATAGTCTACAAAGGGCTTCAGTAGTTAATCAGCGGAATAAAGTACAGAGAAATAAAGAAGAAAGCTTAGTATGAGAGAGGGAGTTACTTAAATTAGAGGAAAAAAGGCTGGAGTTAGAGGAAAAGAAGCTTGCATTAGAGGAAAGGAGGTTAGAAATTAAGGAACGGCGACAAAGGTTATAAGGGAATTAGTTTTAAAGTAGTTCTAAGTTAGTTCTAAATCAGATTAGGTTGAATTTAAAAGGAATTATTACTTAATAAAAGGTTTCTATAAATACTTCTTAATAGTATAATAAGTTATTTACTTTTCTTACTTTTTACTTTTTTTATTTTTATATAAATATTTCTTTATAGTTATATAAATATATAATCTATATTAATTAAAAGTTATATTATCTTTACTTTTTAAATTGTTAAAAAGAATTTAAAAATATCTAAATAAAAAATAATTTTTACTTTTAAAGTTTTTTAAGTAATACTATAATTAAAGAATAAAATATAAAATTATAATATTTATAATTATAATAAAACTAGCTTTTTAATAGAAATATTATTATATATAAAAGTTATTATAACTTCTAATTATAAGAGAAAGCTTCTTATAAAGTAACTTAATAATTATAAATAGGTTTTTATTATTTAAGATATATATATAAATAATTAAATATTACTTTTATATAGTTATTATTATAAAATATAAATATTATCTTTTCTCTTAGTATATTAATAACTAATTTCTAACTAGTTATATAATATATTTATTTAAATAAAAATAAATACATAATATATAATATTAGTTTAAATTAGTTAGTTAAAGTATTTTAACTAATATATATATATTTATATAAAAGATTTTTATTATCTTTTAATTCTTAATAATTATAATAATTATAAACTAACTAACTTTAATAAATATTATAAAACATTAAATATTATTACTTTTTATATATTATCTATTTATTATATAAATCTTAATTTTCTAATATCAAATAATATATATATATAATAAGTAAGCTAATATAGTAAGTAAGCTACTTCCTTATTATATCTTAAAGGCTACTTTTTAGCTATTTTTTAAAAATCAAAATTAAGCCTAAAGAAGGTCTAGTTTTCTATATTAAGCTTTAATAAGGGTTATATTATAAGAAATAATACTATAGAAAATACTTACTTACCCTAACCCTTATATACCTAGCTAACTACTTATCTAGAGGTTTAGATAAGAGATATAAGAGTTAGGGTAAGTAGGTATTTTCTATAGTATTATTTCTAATAATATAACCCTTATTAAAGCCTAATATAGAAAACTAGACCTTTTTTAAGCTTAATTTTAATTTTTAAAAAATAGCTAAAAAAGTAGCCTTTAAAGTATAATAAGAAAGTAGCCTACTTACTATATTAGCCTACTATATATATATATATATATATATATATTAGTTTAGCTCATTAAAATACTTATAAAATAAAATTAAAGCTTTTATAATAAATAAAAAATATATAAAAAGTAATAATATTTTATTTTTAAAATAATATTCTTAATCTTAATAAGTAAAAATAATATATAAACTAGTTTTAAATAAATAAACCTTATACCTTTTAATTTTAAAGTTATTATTTTTATTTAGATTTTAAATTAAGAATACTAATATTATTAAAGTTATATTTATATAGTTAAAGCTTTTAAGATCTAAAGATACTATTTATAATAAAAAATAGTATATAAAATACTAATTCTATTAAAAAGAAAATCTAAATATTTAAAAAATATTATATTAATAATAATATATAACCTTATTAACTTTTAAACTAAAGAACTTATTAAGTTATTATATAAGCTTACTATTTTTAAGACTAAGACTTATATGCTTCATATAGAAATATAGATATTAAATAAGTATTAAAAAGTAAAAAATTCTAATTATATTTCAAAAGGTTACTTAATATTACTAAAATAAAAATATTATAAATAAGAAAAATTAATATTAAGAACTACTAGAAAAAGAAATAACTTTTAAAAAGAGATTTATATAAAAAGTATTAAACTATAACTATAAATAATAATATAATAAGTTAATTATAAAAATAATAAATATAATATATAAATTTATAAAATAACTTAAAAAAAAGTAATAAGTAATTTTAATTAATTTAATATATTATAATTAAATTAACTTATATAAAAGATAAAAAGATAGAAAAAGATAGATAACTTATTATATAAGTATATTATATTAAGTTTAGTTATATTTATATATATTATTTAATTATAAGTACTTATAAAACATATTATATTATATTAAACTATAAGAAATAAATTTATATTACTTAATAATAAGGAAGAACTTTTAAAAAACCGATTCTGAAATGATTCTAAGAACTTAGGAACTAACTACTGCTGAACCGATTCTAAAGTGATTCTGGATCAGAAGATTCCCTTTTTAACTCCGCTGAATGCCCTAGGTATCACCTTGCTGAAGCGATTCTAAATGCATGCCAAACCGATTCATAAGCGACTTCTACCAAATTCAGATCTCATCCTCATACTCAAAGCGGGCCCAGACCTCACAATCGGGGTCGCGCTTAGTAGCAGGGCAGGACTCTAAATCAATTCAAAATCAGTAATGAATCAGCTATAAATCAGTTAGAAACTTACTCTTCTTAGTAGCAGTGCAATGAGCACACTTGCTGGTGAAGCCAGTGTCCTTGCGCATCTGAGCCATGTTAGGCTAGAATTAATTCAGAATCAGTCATGAATCAGTATTGAATTAGTTACAGATCACTTACCAGAGAGACTTCACCACGCTTGCGCATAGGGACGCGCAGGAGGGGGGGCGGGGTCTGGGCCTTGCGCTTCTTAGAGGGGGTCAGGATGTCTCCCTCATCAAGGGCGCCGGCAGCAAAACCAATGATGCGATCGTAGAATTCTAAAGAGAATCAGTTCTAAATCACTTCTGAATCACTTACCCACAGCCTCATCATTATTCTCAACAGAATTGGCGCCAGACTTACGGCCCTTAACCACAACCGGTACACCATTCAGCTTGTGCTTCTTGATGTGGTTCTTGAGGTTGGACTCAGAGCTGAAGCGAATGTTCTATAGAATCAGGTCAGAATCGATTATGAATCGCTTGTGAATCAGTTAGACATACCTTGATGCAAGTGATAGGGCCGGACTTGCCACCGAAGCGGCAGTAGACCTCTCCTGGGGCGAGCATGATTTCGTTGTCCTGAATCAATTAGAAACTAGTTTGAAAGTGAGAAAGAATCAATTGTGAATCACTTACCTTGTTGAACTCGAAGGGTGGGAGGTCGGCCAGACGTTTGTTGAGGTGGCCGTCGACCTCACCGACAAAGTACTGCTGGTACTCAGGCTGAATCGATTCAGAAGGGGTTCTGAATCGGTAGGGAAAGGGACAGAACTTATAGTGTCCTTGTAGGAAGGCATGGTGGGAGAATTTGCTGAACTGATTCAAAATCAGTTAGGGAAGGGAAGGGAATGGGGGTAGGAAGGGGAGGGGGATAGGGGCCTTACTGTTGTTGTTGAAGGGGTTGAGGAAGGGAAGAGGAAGAGTTGTGAATAGGTTATACCCTTATATAGGATAGGGTCTGGAGGGATTGTGGGCACAATCAGTAACTGGCACTAACCCGATCGGGTAACTTTCTTTTTCAGCTAATCATAAAAATAGGGCAGTGGGTCACCTGACCATGGTCAGGTTATCTCTTGGGCGGACCCACCTGGCACTCTTTTATGGGGCTTTGGTCAGGTAACCCCCGATGGTCAGCTTACCTGCTACCACGTGGTGGACGAAGCCTCCAAGCAGTTCCCCCGGCGTCTCGGCTAATCGAGGGGATCGCCTGATGGCTGCGTCACCCAACCTCCCCGCACTTCTATTGCACCGATATGCCCCCGCACGCTCCTACTGGCTGTGTTTCAGCGCCCGCCTATCACTACCGCAGGGGTGTTCCCGTGCTCTACCTTAGCTCCCTTCAGAGAGCTTCGAGTCCGTCTCTGCTTTCGGACAATAACGAGGTCAAAGCTAACGAGAACACCTCTCTTTCGTAGTGATCACGACCCCAAAATCATTAATCAACATCTCCACGACGCCCTCAAAGCTGCTCAAGCTGCCGAGAAAGTCGACAACCCATCTCCCAATCCCCCGCGACCACATCACCATCATTTATCGGAGCTCCATCGCAATCGTCGGCTAAACAATCGATCAGCTCCACCCGACCCTCTCAACCGATCGAAACAATCTGAAAGACAACTGCTCGATAGCTTGACAGGACAGCCCATTATGGGTGGCGGAAGAGAAGTCAAGAGCAAGAGCTCGTACCCAGCCCTCGCTTCCCGCCCTGTGGGACAATGGATCTCCAACCTCTACAAGGACAGAATTAACCAATTCTACTCGGGCGGACAATGGGAGAAGCACAACCTTCTGGCGTGCGTGGCCCCCCACTGACGCCCCGTAGTAAACATGGGGAACGTCCCGCTAACTTACACCATAGAATGATGACGGAGGGCACCGCATCGGGCGAGCCCCATGTTAAGCTGTCCGTTTGGGACGCACCCGACACTACCCGCCCGACCTTTGAGGATGCTGTCTCGCACGAATTCAAAAAAACCGAGGTCGGTGCCTGGTTTGGTCCCTCATGGTCCACCCATTGGTTCAAGGTTATCTTGGCCGTTCCGAAAGAGCTGCGTGACAAGGACCTTCTTGAACTTCACTGGGATGCCAACAATGAGGGCCTCATCTGGACCGAGGACGGCAAGCCGCTACAGGGCCTCACTGGTGGCGGCGAGCGCACCGAATGGATTTTGCCAAAGGAGTTCAGGGACGGAAAACAGCATACCATTTACATCGAGATGGCCTGCAATGGCATGTTTGGCAACGCCCCCGGCGGAGACTCGATCCAGCCGCCGGACCCCAACAAGTATTTCCGCCTTGGCAAAGCTGAAATTGTTGCCATCAACCCGGAGGCACGAGCACTCTACTTTGACATCTGGATCATTGGCGATGCTGCGCGTGAGTTTCCTCAGGACTCCTGGGAACAACACAAGGCGCTCAAGGTTGCAACCGATGTAATCGATGCTTTTGAGCTTGGCAACAAGGACTCCATTCTGAAGTGCCGAAAGATCGCACAAGAGTACCTGGGCTCCAATGTTGACTCTCACAAGGTCTACAGCACCGACAAGGAGCCTCAAGTCTACGGTATCGGCCATTGCCACATCGACAGCTGCTGGCTCTGGCCTTGGGCCGAGACAAAGCGCAAGGTCGTCAGATCCTGGTCTAACCAGTGCGACTTGATGGACCGCTACCCCGAGTTGAACTTTGCTTGTTCGCAAGCCCAGCAGTACAAGTGGTTGAAGGAAATTTACCCCTATGCTTTTGACCGCGTCAAGACGAAGGTCAAGGAGGGCAGGTTCCACCCCATCGGTGGTAGCTGGGTCGAACACGACACCAATATGCCCAGTGGTGAATCTCTTGTTCGACAGTTCTTGTACGGCCAGCGGTTTTTCGAAAGCAACTTCGGCGAGCGTTGCCAGACTTTCTGGCTTCCAGACACGTTTGGGTACTCGGCCCAGCTTCCCCAGCTTTGTCGCCTTGCTGGCATGAACCGCTTCCTCACACAAAAGCTCAGCTGGAACAACATCAATAAGTTCCCGCACACGACCTTCAATTGGGTCGCGCTTGACGGAAGCCAAGTCATCTGTCACATGCCGCCCTCAGAAACTTACACCGCCGAAGCCCACTTTGGCGACGTGAAGAGAAGTGTCAGCCAGCACAAGTCAATGGACCAAGACCACACGTCTTTGCTTGTATTCGGCAAGGGTGATGGTGGCGGAGGCCCAACCTGGCAACACCTCGAAAAGCTGCGCAGATGCCGCGGCATATCCGATAAAGTCGGTATGTTGCCTAGAGTGCACATGGGCAACAGTGTCGACGACTTCTTCGACAAGCTTGAGCCTAAGGCCACAGAGTTCGTCACCTGGTACGGCGAGCTCTACTTTGAGCTTCACCGTGGTACCTACACTACGCAGGCGAACAACAAGCTCAACAACCGTAGGTCCGAGACTCTTCTGAGAGACGTTGAATGGCTTGCCACTATCGCGACACTCAGCGACGCTGGCAAGAACTACAAATACCCAAAGAAGGAAATTGACGACATGTGGGAGGCCGTTCTGCTTTGCCAATTCCACGATTGCCTGCCTGGTAGCTCTATCGAGATGTGCTATGATGATTCGGATGAGGCAAGTCACAGAGTGCAAACACAAGATTACTAATGCTGACCTCAACAGCTCTACGACATGGTCTTTAAGACCGGTAAGAAGATCCTTGAGGATATTCATGATGTGCTGGGAGTGTGCGCTACCACCAATGGCTGCATTGACGAGACCGTGGCCTTGAACACTCTGCCCTGGCACCGCAAGGAGGTTGTTGAGCTTTCCGCGACAGAAGCTGGCGTTGCCTGTGGTGAGGGTCAGCTGCTGGCCATCCGTCCATTCAAGGTTTCCAAGGAGGAGCCGGCAGTCACAGTCGAGGAAGTCGACTCTGGCGTATTCGTGTTGCAGAACGATCAGCTCCGCGTCAAGGTCGAGGAGGGAACCATAACTTCCCTCTACGACCGCGTTGCCAACCGTGAGGTCATTGAGAAGGGTGGAAAGGCTAACCAGTATGTCATTTTTGACGACAAGCCGCTCTACTGGCAAGCCTGGGATGTCGAAGTCTACCACCTCGACACCAGGAAGGAGCTTCGCTGTGGCAAGACATCAATTTCCGAGCAGAAAGCGCATCGCGTCAGCTTGACCACCGAGATCAGAGTTAGCGAAGAAAGCTCAATCAAGTCCACAATCACGCTTTCGGCCGCCTTGAAGGGGGTTCAATCTTGGGTCGAGTGCCATGCCGAAGTCGACTGGCACGAGTCTATGAAGTTCCTGAAGGTCGAGTTCCCTGTTGACGTCAGAAACACCGAGGCGTCTTACGAGACGGCATACGGTCTTGTGAAGCGGCCCACTCACTACAACACAAGGTGCGTTTTCACATTGGATACCCCAGACCCAACCTCTAACGTATCACAGCTGGGACATGGCCAAATTTGAAGTCTGCTGTCACCGTTTCGCTGATCTTTCCGAGCACAACTACGGTGTCTCCATTCTGAACGACAGCAAGTACGGTTTCGCAACCGTCGGTAACTTGCAGCGTCTGTCTCTTCTGCGGTCACCCAAGGCCCCTGATGCCCATGCTGATATGGGAACCCATCAAATCCGCTGGGCGATCTTTCCTCACCAGGGATCTCTGGGTTCTTCGACTGTACGGGCAGCGTACGCCTTCAACAGCCCTTTGAGACTCCTGTCGGCGCCCGGCACTGTGCAGGCATCCTTCAACAAGAGCCCCGTCAAGCTTACTGGGGACGGCTCTCTCGTCCTAGACACAGTGAAGCGGGGCGAAGACGACGAGGACGTCACTCGCGGGGAGCTTCCGAAGCGCAAGGGGCGCAACGTCATCTTGCGTGTGTATGACAGTCTCGGCGGCCAGAGCCGGGGTGTTATTGAGACTACCTGGGACGTCAAGCGCGTCTTCAAGAGCAACCTGCTGGAAGACGACATTGAGGAAATCAAGATTGAGAGTGGAAAGTTTCCGATTACTCTGCGCCCCTTCGAAATTGCAACCTACCGCCTGGAGCTATAGGATGCGAACCTGGGCGATTGCGGTCTTGATTATGACTGTACTACGGACGAAGACGAGGTTGAAGAACCAGCTACGTATGAGGATGAGGAGGCAGATTTCGGGTTTTGAGGCCGGAAATGCAACATGATGGAAACAAAGCGAAGGATCAAATACGCCTGCCTCATCATGGCCGTTTGGAACCTGTGAATACCTATGTAAAAAACAATTATGAAATGGAAAGCCCCCCAGAATGGCTCTCTAGTTCCTTTCCATACATGCGCCGCCCCCCGAACGCCATTACCTGAAGACTTGCAGATTCCCGGGAACAGCGGGGAGAGATCAACGTCATTATACAATACATGAACCCACAAGCAAACTCATAATAATCAAGTCCCCCCCTCTTCTCCTCTCTGTGCTCTCACAGAGACTCATCTAGAGGCAACTCCTCGATGACTCCTTCGACCATGTCAATGAGCTCGTTGATGTCCGGCCGCTCGGCCGGCTCGACTTTGAGACACTTTCGGACGACGTCGCGGATGGGCTCGCTGATCTTAACCTCACCGGCACCCGAGGCGCCCGGGTCGGCGGCGGCGGCCTGGCCCCTCATGCCGCCGTTGGTGCCCGTGCGCTTGATACCCTCGTCGGGGAAGCGCCAGTCGCCGCCGAGGACGCACATACTGAGGGAGCCGCCTGTCTCGTCGGAGCGGGCCTCGAAGGGGGACTTACCGACGAGGCAGGCGTAAAGGGTGCAGCCGAGGGACCAGATGTCGACCTTTGTGTCGATGACGGTGCCGGTTTGTACGTCGAAGAGCTCCGGGGCGCGGTATGGCATAGTGCTGTGCTCGGCGGCCGTGTCCTGTGTCGCGATGGCGAGGGAGTGCGAGGTAATGGGGATCGGGGACGGCGCGATGGAGCCAAGGTCCATGAGGATTGGGTTCGAGCCCGAGTCGTCGATCATGATGTTTCCTTAGGAAGGGCACGTTAGTCCGGTCCGTTTGGCATTTGGTGAGAAGGGTTTGAGGAAGGGTGACCTACCAGGCTTGATGTCCCGATGCGCGTACGACTTGACATCACCGGACCCGGGCGTCTCGCCCTCCATCAGCGGCCTCTGCTGCTCGTTCTCATCCTCGTCGTCGGCGCCCGTTGCGGCAGCCATGCTCGCGACACGCTTTCCGCCCTTGTTCTTCTTTCCGCTCTTCTTCCTCTTGGGGCCCTTGCCCTGGTCCTCCTCATCGCCGTTGCCCATTTCCATCCTCTCGATGCCGGGTTGCCTGTGCCCACCACCGCCGCCGCCGGTGTAATGGTGCATCTCCCTGAGCGCCTTACAGACGCCCAGGAACAGGAGCATGAGCCTGCGCTCGGGGAAGGCGGTGTGGTTGACGAGGTTGGCGTTGATGAGGTCCTGGAGGTTGCCGCGGCGGTAGTAGGGCAGCAGGACGTAGACAGTCTTGGAGCCGGGTTCGCCGCCGCGCTCGGTGGCGATGGCGTGGTCGATGCTGTGGATGATACCTGGCGACCTGGCGAAGAGGCGATAGGCGTCAACCTCCTTCATGGCCTGGGCCACGGACTCGGCACCGAAGGGGCAGCGGATCTTCTTGAGGGCGAGCTCTTCCGAGGTCTGGGTATCCTGGACGAGGTACACGTAGGAGAAGCCGCCCTGCGCGATGGCGCCGTTAGTTCACATTGTTTGTCCCAGACCCCGGTTCCGGCATGGGAGACGGGGCCACGCATTGGGGCGGAACGTAGAAGAAGAACAAGAGGGCTTACCTCGCCCAGGAGACGGAGGATCTTGAAGTTGCGGCTGTTGATCTTGAGCGTCGGCGAGCCGGGGAAGCAGTTCATGCAGTTCCCGAAGGAGTAGAGTACGTCGAGGAGCATTTGCGCCATGGCAGCCAATCAGGATGCGACGGAAAAGTCGATACGTGTGTGCTTGTGTTTGCGTGTGAGTTCCGCGACTTTTAACGCCGTGGCTGGTGGTGCTGTAGAGAGCTCGCCAGGCGCCGCCGTATGCTGTCCGTCAGTTGGGCGCGGTTGAGACAATTCACTTTCTGTGCCGTTGAATTGCTGACAATCGACAAGCGACTACCGAGTTGCAGATTCCTATCTCGGTCGTAAGTATCGCAGTGAAAACCTTGGTCTTGCCTGTTTGCGATTCGAAGTTGCGGTTGCAGCTGCGCGAGCTGTCGGAGACGGAGATACAGGACAGTTAGCTCTCCCACTCTGTTTCTCTGCCACCCCGGTAACCAAGTGGGCACGAAGAAGCTGAAGCAGGTCCTCCGCGCTGCAGCAAGTCAGAAGTGGGCGTGTGGCAGGTGGGTACCCTGGAAAACAAGGATGCGTGCGATTCCCGGAACGGGGCGGGATTGCCGTTCGTCGTATCCGAGGGGCCGCTGTGAACGATTGGAGATGAAAGGTAGAAGTCAAGGAGAACGAGCCGTCGTCTGCGATTGCGAGAAAGTGAGTGTGGTACGGAAAGCTTTTCCCAAGGCAATGAATGATAAAAACAACCCGAAGGGGAGGAAACATCGGATCACTGCCCCCTGCCTCGAGTCGGCTGTGCTTTGCTGAGCTAAGGATCCACGCTGGTAGAGACCGTGAAACGCCAACGGGTGCCTCTAGGGGTGGGGAACCACGACCAGCTCCAGCGCCAGAACACCAATGTGCCCCAGCCGGCAGCGATGAGAAGACCCTTCCTTGTCGTCCAAATGCAGCCCGTTCCATGGCTCCGGGGACCTGACCGCACTTATAAAAATAAAAATAAAAATAAAGGCATGGTTCCCTTAGCGAACCCCCAATCACATGTAATGCTCTCCCGCCGTACACAGTTATTCATGTGTTCGGTTCTTTTGCGACTATGTTTGTAACCCACGATTTAGGTCTACTATTAATATTTTATAGAAGCTCCTTGATATGATACCAAGGAACCGAAAAGGCCGCTGTACCACACCCGGACTGACTAGGAGCTGAGTCCAGCGCGCGAAATCAACGCTGAGAAACAAGCTTCTCCTCGAACTGTGGTATCATCGCTACAAATGCTATGACGAACGAAAAACTTCCATCGCTCTGATCACCCAGGAATCCAATACAAAACTGACCATCCTAGAGTTTGGATTTCACAGTAATTCGACAGGAACCCAGGTCGACGACGTGAAAACGTCTTGTCCCTTGTCCAAGCCCCTTGTTGTTGTTGTTGTGACTCAAAGTCGATCCTCCTAGAATGCGTCTTCAAACGGACAATCGTAGCTTTCGTGACCGTCTCTTTCGCATACAGCACACCACTTTGAGTTGTCTACCACGCCTGTCTCCTTGCCAGCCACAGGGCCGGTCTCCATAGGGTTCGGGAGCATCTGGATGTTGGACGGAGGAACTGTCGTCTTAGGCTTGACCGGTGACAGGGGAGCAGGCTTATCCTCGGCAGGAATAGGCTGCGTGTTCTCTTTAGTGACATCCTTGGTCGTCTTGACGGCGTCGCCGTTGGTCTTGGCAGAATCGGTGCCAAACATGTTGGTGCAGGTCAGGATATCGTGACCGCCAGTCTCGCAGATCTCGCACCAGAGAGTACTATTGTCGGTGACGGACGAGTAGGCATCACTCTCTGGCATGGTGTCCAATGTGCGGACGCGTTTGTGCGTCGCTGTGGGGGGTTGAGGCTCGCTGTTGCGCGTCAGGACAATGGTGTCCCGCGAATCGCGAAGTGACGAGCGTTGGGCACCGCTGCTAGTGGCGGAGTCGGCTTGCAGGGTCGAGGCGCCCCCCCTACGGAGCATCTCTAGCTCCCGCTCGAGCTCCTCTTCGCGCTGGGTCTTTTCCTTGACAATGGCATGGAGCTCTGCTAGATCACGCTCCAGCTTGTCTCGAGCCAGGGCGTTCTCGCGGACTGAAGGGTCTTCCGGTTTATCGGCGCCTCCACCGGGAACGGAATCCCGACTGAGGGAGTGGATGATAGCCTTCAGCCCTCGAATCTCATCTTCCTTCTGTTCAAGCTCCTTGGATCCAGAGAGGCGATCACCACCTGATGACCCTCTGGACCCGTTCGCCGCAGCCGAAGCCTTTTCGCGTTCGCGGCGCAACTCGGTCCGCGTGCGCTCAACTTCGCCTCGGAGGAACTCAACCTCTCCTCTGGCTTCGGCTTCCCCACGCCGGGCATCTTCGAGGCCCTCCTCGAGTTCTTGAACCAGCTCCTCGAGCTGCTTCAACTGTCGAGCGACAGAGTCCACGTCATCAGTTCGGGTCTCGAGTTCTCTGATTTCGTGCATGAGCTCGTCGATTCGTTTTTCGTAGACTCTTTCGGTCTCAGCACTGGCCATTTCCAAGGTGTCGATGGTGCTTCGGAAGTCTGCCCGATGCGCATCGAACTCGACTGTGAGCATCGCAATCTTCTCGTTTTTCTCTTTGACTAATGCTCGAAGCTGCGCCGTATC
This sequence comes from Colletotrichum echinochloae, assembly GCA_016618095.1. Lineage (NCBI taxonomy): Eukaryota > Fungi > Ascomycota > Sordariomycetes > Glomerellales > Glomerellaceae > Colletotrichum > Colletotrichum echinochloae. The sequence goes on along the minus strand of JADEZT010000003.1, from coordinate 4,862,187 downwards.
TTTATCGTCGAAGCTATTTCGTTTCGGTGCTCCCAAATCAGAATTCTCCATAAGGCTCTGCAGCTCGGTCAGACTGCTTTCCATCTCTGCCAGGGTGGCTGCCTGGTCTCTCAACTGTCTGTCGCGATCTTCCAAGTTTGCCCTCAGGCGCTCGATCTCGTCATCGTTTTGGGCTCGCGAGGCAGCTCTCGACCCAGCTCCAGCCCGAGAGGGAGCTCTGAATTTGGAGCTGTATGAAGATATTGAGTTCGTGCTTCCGTTCGTTTGTGTTCGCTGCAAAGTATTCGGCGGCATGGGCTCCTCATCAAACATTGACGTTGAACCAAGGGCGGATGCACTGCGAGGTCCGACACTTGGTTTCCTGTCCAGTCTTGGAGTCTTGCTAGGATCTCCAGCCGTTCCACGTACACTCTGAGCGAAGCGGTTGACGGAAGGTGAGCTGTATTTGGAGGGCACTTTGCCGGGTGTCGCCAAAGACGGTCTCGGGCCGGGCGTCATCTGTAGTTTTCGCACAGGCGACTCTGGCCGGACGGAGGGCCTGCTGATTGACTTCTTTAGGGCAGGACTAGAAGCCCGACCTGGCCCGGCAGACTTGCTGAACATCGGTACCGAGGGGGTAGGAGGTGTGTAATTCGTCGAGTTCTGCGTCCCGGGCTTGAGACCACCCGTCCCACTCGCCGTGGGGGTATGAGGAAATGGGCTGTAGGACGAGCCCGAAGGCGAATCCTTCCTGACGGCTTTATTGAGGGGGAGAAAGATGCCGGCTCCAGGGACGGTCGTGGAGAAGTAAGAGACACTATGCACAGTCAGGGATCTGTTCTTGTCATCGATTAGATATTGGCAAAAAACTTACCCTTCCACCTCACCAGAGTTCTTTCCCCTCTGCGAGAACTCGGGGTGCAACTCAACGCCAGCAAAAGTGCCCTTCTTCCCATCCACCGACCCAATGAAGCGAACGGTGCCGAACATGTTCCCGGGAACTTCGACGACATCGCCAACGACGAAGTCGTTCCCGACCTTGCCGGGCGTGGCGGGTGGCATTTTGCGATCGGGTGACGACTCAGCTAGCACACTGTTGTAGGCGTAAGACTCGCTTACATCGGGAATGGAGGCGAGCGATTTGGGAGTCAAAGCGGCCAGGGAGGACTTGCGAGGCAGGGTATGGTGGGACGGCGCGAGGCGCGAATGGTTGTTGTAGAGCGCGTTGAGACCAGGGGAGGAAGCGGTTGTAGAGGAGGCTAAGTTGCTGGTGTAGCTTGTGGCTTTGCGGAGAGTTCGCGGTGGGTGGGCGAGACTTCTATGGGTCGGCGTGTGAGCGGCGGTCGCTGTTGTTGTGGTGACGGACATGATGAACGGTCGGGTCGGGTTGAGTATTGGATAATTAGTGGGTGTCGCGGCTCGTGTACAGGGACGCGGGCAGCAATGTGACCGCTGGGTTGAGCGCTGGACGGCAACTTTACTGGAGCTTAGCTCTTTGGTAGGCGGCCACGCGGCATAGGGTCAGGCCGGGTTATTGCGGTTGCACCTATTGTTTCCCCAAGGCCCCACTGGTCGGTCGCCCGCAGCACAAAGGTACCTAGGTACCCTGATAGGTAGCGTAACGGGAGCTTAGCTCGCTTGCCTTGGTCGCTGTAGGAGCCGCGCAGCAAATGAGATGCGCAACGAAGACCCAGTTTGGTGATGGGACAGGATGGTCTTTGCGAGGACCTCAGTACTCCGTTTGGGGGGTAAGCAAGACAGAGGTGTGGCGGGACAGGGGGAATGTCGGTCGATTGGGTGAGAAGGCGAGACAGTATTCGTACGCTATACCGAAAGAGCGCTAAGATCCAAAGCACCGTGAGGTGTGATCGTCTGGGTCCTTGACCTTTTGGTGAGGTCGAGGATGGTTGTCTCTGAGTTTGACAGCCGCTGTAAGTCCACGTCTGCTAGTGACCTTGACAGACCTAGGAGCTCCGAGCAGCTTGGATGGTTGATTGGGAATTGACCTGTGCCACGAAAACGGGTCGTTTGGATATGGCGCCTACGATGGGGAGGGAGGACAAAAGAGTCCTGGGCGAGGGACGTAGGAAAGAAGAAGAGGAAAAAAAAAACCCCCGAAGGTCGCCAGAGGAGGAGGGGCTTTTTGTGACGATGTGAGCGCTACTTTCCCCTTGCTCGGTACGACCGCTCTCGATGGGTTCTCCGACGTTGGCCACTTTATGGCTCAGCCTTTTGGGTAAGGATCCGTGGACTGATTCCTAGGTATGCAGGGGCGGAGGCTGTCAAGGAGGGCTGAAAATGGGTTGGTGATCCGTCGGTTTGTGTAGCGTTGTAGTGTGACCTTTGTGGGAGGCACGAGGTAATGGGGAAGGATTAGTTTTTTTGGTAGCGCAGCGCGGCGCGAGGTACCGGTAATCTGGGGTGAAATGGGATGAGGGGTGAACGGATACCTAGATTGGTGTAGGGAAAGACAAGACCAAGCAAGACATGTCCAGAACAAGGAGGCGGACAACAGAAGCTTCGATTAAAGTAGTAGATAGAAGCTGGGTGACGGGTAGGAGAGAAACGGAAGACAGACGTTGGCTCTGGAATGTCCTTGGTACTTGTCGCATTCCATGGACCGACCACTCTTTGTATCGTACCGCAATCGCTGCTGTCAATGTTTACATGAATCCAGATTTAGTAAGAGCAGTGTTGCAGCCGCGGCTGCTTCGTCACGGATATTCAAGACTCGCGTTGCAATTGGACCATTCGATTCGACATGACATTGGGGTCTGCCAATCCTTCCATTATTGACCTTAGTACCCTTGGTGACAGCAGCAGATCGAAGGAGGCAACCTCGAACGTCAAGAGGAAGCCTCCTCCTCCGATTGCTCCTCCCTGACTTCGTACCCTCGCGGTTGCCATGACGCTGTCGTCGCTTTGCATCCTCCCCGATTACCGCTGCATGCAGATAGCGGGTCTATACAGGCGGCCCGCCCAATCCCCAGACAAAAGCCAGGAGGGACGGTGGGGTAGCGGTTGACCGCCTGCATGCGACGTGCGCGTTGTCTGATGTTTGCATCGGCCGCATACTTGTACTGCGTAGAAGCGTGGCAAAACGACCATCTTAGTACCTGCAAATCCCCCTCATTTGGAATGAGCACCAGACCAGAAAGTCTTTTTTGAACAATTGCTAATTGACTCCAAGGTACCTAGACAGTGGCGTAGCATCTAAAGCAAAAGACCAGTCACGGTCCAATACCCATTCAGAGGAAGGGGGCAGCAATCTTAAATACCTACCTCTGGCTTCCTTTTCCCAGCCGCCCGTCGGCGCCGCCCAGATTCAGATAACGCCCTTGGATAGGTAGGTGTTGATGCATTGGTTCGAACCAGACCGGATCAGGTGCTAGCCGACCAACGTAAGAAAGCGCACTTATTTCCCCACAATGCGTCCTCAATAAACAAAGATTGTCAGGCGATCAATCATGATATGCTGACATTTCCCTGGAAGAAGCTGTAGAAGGTATCGATAACTCAATAGCCACATTCTAAGTGGCAAGGGCAGTATGACCTATCTATTAGGATGCTTCTACCAGTAGCGCTTGAACAACTCGTCATAGTTGCGTCTGCTTCCGTGGGTTGGAGAAGCTGGTCGTAGCATCAACTGGACCTTTGCCCATCCGTACCTAGGTATTTACCGCTGGAGAAACAAATGACGAGGCAACCCCCAAGGAACGAAAAAAACATCTCCATAGGCCTCAATGACATAATTAACCTTGCTATTTTCGGTGCCTGGCGGGCTAGCCGGGTGGAGTGTGACCGACATGGTGAATGCTGGTTCGGCAAAGGTGAGCTTATAATCGGACGGAATTCGTCTCGCCAAACTGCCAAACTACAGGAAACCATTCGACCTCTCATCCATCACAGACAAGACCTTTCTTTTTTTTCTTTTTTCTTTTTTGCTCGAATAAATGTGTAGCAAGTCGCGCAGTGACTGGCGATGCTAGCGGTACTAGAAGCAATGTGGTTACCTTCTCTCCCTACCACATATCTTCGTTACATGGACTTGTCAGGAACGACAATGTTCTGCCTGCTTTCCTCCCGCGCAGGGCCGACCTGTCTCCATGGAGTTAGGTAATCTTTAGGACACCACCGGGCAAACTTCCTACCTCTAGAGGCAGTGCTATGCTTACATAGGACTTGGGAGTAAACCCAGGGTCCTATGTATCAACCTTTGTCTTTCCACTAGCCTTGAACCCGCAACACCCAGCCGGCTCCAACCCGCCGGATGACGTTAACCTACATAGTAGTTGTGGGATGTTCCCTGCTGCGCTTCCACGGATCATGCCAGATTAATCCAAGGCTTTCTCATCTCTGTGCTGTACGAGTGCATCCGTGTTTATCAGACTCTCAATGTGAAGCACAGGCAGTCCATACTATGGATCAACCAATCTGCTGCTCAATTAATCTGTTGTCAAGGCCAATGGTCCGTCAGCTTGGCGAGTCATGGCTCCTCTCGATGATATCGTCCCTTCCAATGGGTCGTGTGCCGTCGTTGAACACCATCGCCTCGCGGTGTTGGCGCCTGAGACGTTGTTCCTCGGCCGAGTGCTCCCGCGTACGAGGCATTTGCTCCGCCGCCTGTGGCCCTTCATCTTCGCCATCCACGTTGCACAGTGTGGAATGCAACACAACGCTGAAACCAGACAGATTTGGATCTGGGTTCAAGCTGGGCCTGGCTTTGGTGGAAACGAGATTGCAGGCGAGGATTGCTTTTGCTCCCTGCGTGGTGTGCGCAATCCTTGTGACAATGTCAACGATGCGGTTATTCTTGTGTTCCATGTAGTAGGTGAAGTTCTCCTGCCGCTCGGTGGCATCGTCCCCCCAGTGTTGCTTAGCTAGCCATTTCTCCACGAACTTGGCCTTCACCAACATATCTGCGCCGTACTTGGTGATGAGCTCAAGGACGAACATGAGGCAAAATCGTTCGGCCATATCGCGGAGATAGTATTCGTCCCAATATTTGTCATTCAACTTCGTTTGTTCCACGTCGGCTAGGCTCAACTCAAGTGACCTAACGAGGGCGGTGTATGCTCTCCAAGTGTGCAACTTCGAGAGACCCTCTGCGAAGTCTAGACGTCAGTCAGCTCATCCGCCCCAGAAGTTGAACGCCATTGCCTACCATTGGTTTGCCCCGTCAATGTCGCCAGAGCACGGAGGTTCTTCATACGAGTGTCGTAATCTGGCCGCGTGATACCATAGAGCAAATGTCGGACAGTGTCGGGATCGTTGACGGCGCGATCGCAGAGTATCTTTATAGCGACGTCACGAATGGAGAAGTTTGGATGACATAGCAGCTTGTCGAGAGTCTCGAGACCGAGCGCATCCTCTGTTTCCTGGGTGATGTATTGCGTTTTCGGCGGCGTGATCTTGACCTCGTTGTCGTCGCGGATATACGTTAGCATCTGGGTCATCATAGTGATCATGCCAAACGTAGCAACGCCAATGCCCGCAAGGATGACGCGCTCATCGCGAAGAAATGACACCAGAGTCATGTTGTCTGGAGATAATTCGAAGGATGTTGAACCATGATCAAATGCTGGGTTTTGAGCATTGAATGGAGTAAGTAAGGCCAAGGAAAGTCTTGAGACGGGCACCAGAAAGTGTAGGCAGCTATTAGCTCACACGGACTAGCAGGAGCCATGATGGCCGACCGATTTTGCCTTGCGCCACCGCCCTTTCATCCCCACCACAATGATAAGATAAGAAACTTTGTGCTTCGTTCCGCTCAAAAAATTTGGGCAGGCGAGTGCACTGTTTCCTATCAGCAGCGTCCACAACACTGAGTCCTAGGCACACACGACAAGATGGCCGGCTCACAGCTCAAGCGACTTAAATCCTCCCTTAGGGAACAGGGGATTGTAGGGCCACAGAAGTCCAAGAAGCAGAAACGCCAGTTCGCGCAAGATGAAAAGGCCAAAACCGACAAGCGCCTGCAGAGAAGTGCGGCCCTCGGCCAGATCAGGGAACAGTTCAACCCCTTCGACCTCAAGCACAACCCTCGAGGCCCCAAGTTTGAGGTCACGACCAACAGGCCTCAGACTGGGGCCGCGGCAAAAGGCATCCATGGCCGTCCGACCGAGGCCAAGTCATTGGGCGAGCAGAGGGTAAGGATGCCTGGCTGTGTATTTGCAGAACATGATGCTAACGAGTGCACCAGCGCCGAGAGACTTTGCTAGTCGAGATGCAGAAGCGGAACAAGGTCGGTGGAATTCTTGATCGTCGATTCGGTGAAAATGATCCGTCTTTGGCCGAGGAGGAAAAAATGCTCGAGCGTTTCGCCCGTGAGAAGCAGAGATCTCACAAGAAAACGTCACTCTTCGATCTTGAAGAGACCGAGCCGCTCGGCGAATTGACACATATGGGCCAAACTCTCAATTTCGAACACCACGCCGACATGGCAGACGATTTTGACGAAGACGACCTCGGAGAAGACGACGACAGCGACTCCTCTCTGTCCGAGAAGAAGAGGCTCAAGCGCCTCCGCAACGCTGGACTCGGCGATGATGACGAAGCAGCTGCTGATGAGCCTGATCGGAAAAAGTCCAAAAAGGAGGTCATGGAGGAGGTCATTGCGAAATCGAAGATGCACAAATACGAACGCCAAGTTGCGAAGGACGAGGACGAGGACCTGCGGATGGAACTGGACAAGGAGCTGCCGAATCTCCACGCTCTCTTGATGTCTCACGGCAAATCCGATGCGCAGAAGAAAGAAGAGGCAAGCCAGTTGATTGCCGGAGTCGACAAGGCTACTTTCGACAAGGAATTCGACTTGCGTCTCAAGAAGCTTGTACAGGATCGCCGAGCAGCCCCCACCGAGCGCACAAAGACTGACGAGGAGGTGGCGGCGGAAGAATCGAAGAGGCTGAAGGAGCTGGAGGAGAAGCGTTTGAAGAGAATGAGAGGCGAGCCTGTCTCTGACGATGAATCCTCGGATGAGGAGATGGAGGATCAGGCTCTCGAAGAGCCCGCTTTCCAGTTTATCCCCGAAGAGGAGGACGAAGATTTTGGTCTCGGAAAAGGTATCAAAACCAAGACCCGTCCCACCGCGACTGAACTGGGTTTCGATGACGAGGACGACTTCCTTATCGAGGACGACCTGATTGCCAGTGGCTCGGACCTGGAGCCCATCGAGAGTGAAGAGGAGGAGTCAGACGAGGAGGAAGAGTACCAGGGCGACGATTCCGAGGACGACGAGTTCACAAAGGGACTGCTTAATGAGGAGGAGACGAAGAGCTCTTTGTTTGCGAATGCGGGCGCAAAAGGAGGGCAAGAGGTCGATAGCTCCGATCTGCCTTACACATTTCCATGTCCGCAAAGTTACGAGGAGCTGCTGGCACTGTCGCAAAATTACCCTAGCGAAAAGCTGCCAACCATCGTTCAACGCATTCGAGCTTTGTACCACCCGAAACTTGACAGCAGGAACAAGGAGAAGCTCGGCAACTTTGCTCGGGCACTTGTGGACATGGTCGGTAGCGGGCCTCGCGACGAGAGCAGCCCATCTTTCCAAGTATTGGAGAGCCTGATTCGACACATCCACTCTTTGGCCAAGATGTTCCCAATCGATATTGCAAACCAGTATCGGTCTCACTTGGAGCAGATCAGCCAGCAACGGCCTCTGGCTGTCCACATGGGAGACCTGACGCTGCTGACTGCGATCGGATCGACATTCCCGACATCGGATCATTTCCACCAAGTCGCGACTCCCGCAATGCTTACCATCGGCCGTTATCTCGGCGGCAAGATCCCGCAAACGCTCAGCGATTACGCCATCGGCATCTACCTTTCCACTCTGGCGGTTCAGTACCAGCAGTTCTCGAAGCGATACGTACCCGAGGTCATGAGCTTCGCCCTCAACACCCTGTGTGCGATAGCTCCCTCGGCGGTTTCGAAGGTATTCGGTAGCTTCCCTATCCACGAACCCGCACCTGGGATCCGTGTTTCGAATGCGCGGAAGATGGAACTTCGACGGCTTTCGCCGGCTGACTGTGCCATCGCGGAGGTATCTGGCGCTGAAGCCGAGTCCAAGAAGGCCGCTCTGCTGGGCACGACTCTTCAACTCCTCGGCGCTGCAGCTGACACCTGGGCCGGAAAGCCATCTTTCCACGAAACCTTCCAGCCCGCGCTCGACATCGTTGCGCACTTGAGCAGCAAAACAAGCCGCTCCAAGCTGCCCGAGGCGCTAGGCGAGCAGCTCGACAAATCCAAGCTCAAGTTGGAACGGATGCTCAAGATTGCACAGCTCTCGCGACGACCGCTCGAGCTGCACCACCACCGTCCGTTGGCCATCAAGACGTACATCCCCAAATTCGAAGACTCGTACGACCCGAACAAGCACTACGACCCAGACCGCGAGCGTGCCGAGATGGCCAAGCTAAAGAAGGAGCACAAGAAGGAGCGCAAGGGTGCCATGAGAGAATTGAGGAAGGACGCACAGTTCATGGCCCGCGAGAATCTGCGCGTGAAGAAGGCGAAGGACGAGGCGTACGAGAAGAAGTACAAGCGGCTCGTGGCGGAGATTCAGAACGAGGAGGGCAGGGAGGCAAACGCGTACGAGAGGGAAAAGGAGGGCAGGAAGAAGGCCAGACATCGCTAGACGGCTTGCGCTTGCAGTCTTTATGGTACGGTATCAAAAAGTTCGTCGATGCTTTTCGGCATAGTAATTTCCCTTTTGTATTCAATACCAACACATATGAGGGCGGACGAGTTTAGAGCCCATTTGAGAATACTCAATCAGAAGATTATAAAGAGATACGCTCGGTGGATTTGTCACATTATTGATCGTGCAACATAACTAACTTGATTGCGCCCTTAGGTGACTGACCTCTCTCATGGAGGGGTGGTGTGTATCGAGCGTGGACCCGTAGATTCAGACAGTGTTCCTCGCAGCCAACGGCAGCCGACGTGGGGCTCCACTAATTACGACTCGTCCCCAGAGCTCAGGCACCATACGCCAACAAGTTCTGTCTACATTAATTAGCCTTTACTTTCGTAATCACTCGACCGGTTGGCAATGCTCCGAGATAGCAGCTAATACACATGTACAAAGAGATTGAATCTCAGGTTGCGAGTCCAACTCTCTTCAGACGAGCGCAAATAGCAGTCTTCTGAGACTCATCTTCGTATATTCACATCAGTCGGGGGTTTTGGTTTTCCAACGCCAATTCCGATACGCTTATACGGACTTACCCATTTCGTGGTTTACAAAACCAATTAAAAGCTGCCAATCTTCCCATCTCCGAATAACCCTGAGCTTGGCACAATACTCAAGCAGCCGTCGTAAACCATCAAATACACAAGCAAACACTCGCCAGCCATGGATCCGAAACAATTAGCGGCCTCGGACGAGGAGGACGACTACATGAACATGACCTTTGAAGAGCCCCCGGCCGCCAAAATGACCAAGCCGGAGACCTCTCTCCAGCGGCGCCAACGTCTCAAGCGCGAGGGCGAGATCCGTGGGCGCGTCAAGTCCAAGGAGGAGCTCGCAGCCGAGGAGGCGGAGGCGCGCGAGAAGGCCCTCTCGCGATCGCTCCTCGAGGATGCGGCCGCCAAGAAGAGCAAGGGCCTCGCGATGATGGCCAAGATGGGCTTCAAGGGCGGCGCGCTCGGCGCCGCGGGCGAGGGCGCGCGTACGGAGCCGATCGCGGTGGAGATCAAGGAGGACAGGGGTGGCATCGGGATGGAGAGCGAGAGGAAGCGCAAGATGCGGGAGGCGGCGGAGCGGATCGAAGAGGAGGTCAGGGAGGGCAAGCGGGTCAAGGTCGACCCGCTCGAGTACCGGGAACGAGTAAGGCAGGAGAGGGAGGCGGCGAGGGTGCAGGCGCAGGTCTTTGCGGCGCAGAGGGTCGCGGAGAGGATGGCGGACGAGAAGGATACCGGGAGCGGGTCGCAGTCCGCCGCCGTCGGCGGCGGGGGCGGGGGCGAGGAGGTAGGCGTCAAGAAGGAAAGTGGAAATAAACCTGCTCCTGGCGCCGCGGCGAGACCGCTCAAGTCCATCAACATCCTCTGGCGGGGTCTGGCGCGGCACCGGGAGGAGAAGGAACGGGATCGGCGGATGCGGTACGACCTGGAGCAGAGCCTCTCGCGGCTGCCGACGTACGAGGACGAACAGGAGGATGAGGACGACCGCACGGCGCTGGGTAAGAAGCAGACGGTCTACGTCACGGCGGAGGACCTGGACGAGGAGGATCCCGAGCTGGACGAGTTCAACGAGCTCGAGGACACCGAGAAGCTGACGCGGCTCGTGGAGTACCTGAGAAAGGAGCATCGGTATTGCTTCTGGTGCAAGTTTACCTATCCAGACGACGAGATGGAGGGATGCCCCGGCGTCACAGAGGAAGACCACGATTAGTTGGCGACGGATGGCATGGTGATTCAAGTAGCAGTAGACCGGCCGGTCACATAGTCAAGACGGAGAACAAGATGCTTCTTAGTCGTGATCGGGTGTCATTATAGGTGTACAAAATCTAGATCTATTTGATACAGAGGGGGTAAACTTGCGGCTTCTAGGCCTTCCCCGCCAAAACATCGTACACGCCCATTTCTTTGGCCACCTCTGCCATGTGGCTTTCTGGGACAGGGCCGACCTCGTCCATGTACACCGTCTGCATGTAATGCGAGAGCTCGTCGCCGCGCTGCTTGGGAGTCATCTCGTCGAGCGTCGTCGACCGACCGAGCAGTTTCTGCCGGTTCTCGACGTGCACGTCGATCTTGCGCTTCACAAGACGGAGCTTCTGTCTCGCGTGGGCCGTCTCCCACGCGAGGTTGGTGGTCTCGAGCAGCATCTCGAGGGCCAGCACCTCGGGCGGCGTGAACTTGAAGACGTCCTTGAAGGCCTGCAGCGCGGTGACGATGCCCAGATTGTCCTTGAGCCGGCGGAACGTATGCAGGATCTTCCGCGCGAGCTGGCCGTCGAGGCCGTCGCCCTCGAAGACGGATGAAAAACGGACCATCTCCGCAAAGGTCTCGCGCGCGTGCCTAACTTCGCTGGCGAGCCCCTCGCCGGCAATATTGTGCAGCCTGTTCGCGCCCAGCATCTTCCACAACGCCATGAACGTGTACGGGTCCGGCTTTACCTGGCGCTCGTATACCAGCGTTCGGTAGAGCTCTCGTGCCTCGGAGACGTTGCCGTTCTGAGATTGCGCCTCCAGCAACTGGTTCATCATGAACGCGTCTGCGCTGATCTCTGCTTCTCTAAAGGCGTCCCAAAGCTTCTCCATCTCGCCCTGTAAGCCTCGAACGCGGTAGTTTTGGGCGAGCAAAGAAAACGTCTCGAGCGTGGCCTTCGGCATGGCGGCGAGCCCGCTATTCTTGGAGACCTCGACGATGCGAACCGGCCCTTCCACGGAGGACAACCGACGTCGGTTGCGGACAAACTCGATGCGGGCGTTGATCATGTTCCATGCAAGCTTATCCGCCTTTTCCACATCATTGGCGCCGCCGGACCTGTGCCAAGCGCCGACAAGTCCATTCACCTGGATGGTGGCCGCCTCGATGCCCTTGGAGCGCATGAAATTGAACACGCGGTACGCTCCATCTAGGTCGCCGGCACCAATGAGTCGTTTCAGCCACTTGCCGAAGAAGAACTTATTGCCGATCTGGGATGGTAAGCGTAGGCGTCCCTTCAAGTCCACCGTTCCGGAGCTCATCATGTCGACAAAGGCTTGAAGTGCCGGCTCCGTTTGGTTTGTCGTCAGGAAGTAGGAAATGACCTGGTCGTAGTCCTCGAGCCCCATGGATGTGCCGAGGAGGTCTCTCATGCGCCGGTACGCGTCCCATGCCTTCGTTCTCGATTCGTCCGTGGGATTTGCTGCGCAGCTCCTGATGTAAGGCATCAATATGCGTGGGTCAAGTTGACGCTCCAGCAATTTGTTGACCGCACGCTCTGCTTGAGCCAGATCTCCCTGTTGGCAAAACATACGTACTCCAAGCTCCCAGAATTCCTGGAACGTCTCGGCACCGCTGTCGCCGAGGTTCGAAATACATCGCTTCCAGCTCTCGATGGCCTTGGCCTCCCACCCGTCCACAAACATGGCTTCCACAGTCACCAGCTGCTGTAGTGGGCTCAGGGCGACCTTCGCCTCACTCATGTCCCTTGCCAGCAGCGAGACATGAGTGAGCCGGCTAGGATTATGTACCTCGTTCACTGACAGAATCTCCCAGAGAAGGTTCCACACCTCTTGAGGAACATGCGCCCACGCCTTTGCGAGCGATTGCCGCGCTGCACTGTACGCCTTCCACACTGACTGAATATTTTTCGCAGCGACACCCTCACCTCTTCGTATTTCCTTGGTCGTTCGTGAGAGGAGGGCGTTCAGTCGTGTGATGCGCTTTCGCTGGTTGAAGCTCCATACGTTCTCGGGGATCTGCGGAATCGGGGGGTGCTTCTTTCGTTTCGAGGGGTCCTGGCGAGCCGTGGCCTCGATGACACCCAAGGTCGCTACAGGGTTTGAATCGTCGAAGTCGTTGACATCAAACCCTGCAGCCTCGAGCTGCCTTTCCAGGTCTTTTATATAATCGTCCAGTTTCTCCATCATCTCCTCAGGGTTACTGGCCCCTTCCAGCTTTCCCTCAAAGTCCTTGGCGATCGACTCGACGTCGCTGATTCCGAATGTTCCCAAAGCACCCTCTTGCTGAAGCCGGGATAGCATGCGCCGCATTTCAGACGCCAGTTCCACCTTGAGATCCTTCTCTATCTCAGCCACTCCGCTCATGGAGTCTGTGAACGCATCCTCGGTCCCAAGCTGCTCAATCTTGCCTGTTTGGCTCTTTTCGAAGAATTTCAAGATCGGTTCACCAGTTCGTTTTTGTGTCAGTTTCTTCAGCAGTGCAGAAGACGCTTTATTTGGATCGGGATCGGCTCGAGGTGATTGCGTAGAAGAGCCGGTGTTTTCTGGTTTTTGAGGACCGGGTCGAGGACGAGCTCCAAGCCGGGCCACCCGGGAGCTATGCCGTATAGCCCATGACTGCGGGGCCGAGGTCCCAACATTCGACCGACAAGACTGGCAAATGAATGTGTTTCGACATGTTAAGTCACGGAATAAATATCTGCAAGACATAAGGAGAGGTGTAGTTGGCCAACACGAAGAATGAACCAGCAGAATGTGGCTTCAGGCGCAATAGAAGAAGATCCTAGTAGACACCGAGTTAGATTTTTTGATGGCCCCTGGACCCAGATGCGCGTGTCGCGCGGGCTGCAGCACCCATTCATGTGGCTTATCTTATCTTGGTCCCATATTTATCATATACCGCCTGTCAACTGCAGCAGAGCCGGCCGCCACACAGTGGCAGAAACAGATAATTTTCTAGATCCCACCATCGGCTTCACTCTTTGGTCTCAGACATCGGCAGTACCCCAAAACGACGGCACGATGGCCTCCGCTCCCGATTACCTGCGGTTCACAGGACATAGATCCTTCGCCCAGCGATTGATCATTTCAACCCTCACCGGCCGACCTGTACACATCTCCAAAATTCGCAGCTCTTCGCCGACAAATCCAGGTCTCGCCCCGCATGAGATCTCATTCCTCCGCTTGCTTGAAGCCGTTACCAATGGCAGCTCCATGCAGATTTCGTATACAGGTACGACGATAACGTACCATCCTGGTCTGATCACTGGTACCATGGCTGGCTTCGGCGCATCCGACGGCGACGTCATCGAACACAGCTTGCCGCCGAACAACACCCGCGGCGTCACCTACTTCCTCCTTCCAATCTGCCTCCTCGCCCCGTTCTCGAAGGCCCATGTCAATATCCGATTCACAGGCCCAGGTGTTATTACTTCGGCGACTGAGACGGGCGACATTTCCGTCGACTCGTTCCGCACAGCCATCCTGCCTCTCTTTGGTCTTTTCGGCATTCCGCCGGCACGAATCGAGCTGAGAGTGCTCTCGCGATCTTGTCCCGGGAAGGGTGGCAGAGGAGGCGGTGGTGTCGTGGAACTTAGATTCGCAAGTCAAGTTCGACTTCCGAAGACGCTTCACCTCAACCGCAACCCCGGAAAGATAAGGAGGATACGCGGAGTCGCATACTGCACCGGCGTCTCGGCGTCTAACAATAGCCGAATGATCCATTCAGCTAGGGAGGTACTGAATGCGCTGGTTTCGGACATACATATCGCGGCGCAATACGACACCGCACCGCTGATCACGGCTGCCGACAAGTCGAAGACGCGGGTAGGCATCGGTTTTGGTCTTAGCTTGGTCGCCGAGTCAAGCTCTGTCGGTGTGCTCTACTCTGCGGACGTCGTTGCTCCCCCGGTGGGTGGTGTCGTTCCCGAAGACATTGGCAAAAACTGCGCATACCAGCTGCTGGAGACCATCGCGCAAGGAGGCTGCGTCACCAAAACATCTGCCAGTACAGTGTTGACACTCATGGCAATGGGGTCCGAAGACGTGGGACGATTGAGAATAGGCAGGGATATCATAGGCACAGAGGAAATGATAGGGCTCGCGCGGGACCTGCGGACGTTCGGCGCGAGCAGTTGGGGTTTGAGAGATGTGGAAGACGACGACTCAGGCGACATACTTATTACGGTAAAGGGAAGCGGTGTTGGTAATGTTGGTCGCAAGATTGCTTAAGATACCAGGGTGCGCAATGAAACTAGGAGAGGATGGCCGCATGGATACCGTGTCACCGTTCGCGCTACCTCTGATTCCTCTGATTCCGTTCTAACTGGGGCATCCTCCTCATCGCTGAAAGTCTCGTCAATGCCGCTGTATAACCTAGCGTCTGGAGCGAATGACCTGCTGCTCCCCAATAATCTGTTGTGGCATGTCTGATAGTATGGGATATGTGAAACTCTCCCACAATACCGTTTCCCGAACTAAGCACATCAAATAGATGCATTCCACTGGCTGCGTGGAGGGACGAGCGACGTCGTGACGATCGGCTTTGTTCAGCATTTTGCTCATGTTCGCCTTGGCCGTTAGGCCGCAGAGGCTGCAGCTCCACACCGTCGAGGTCTTCCAATTCCAGACCAGGAGCATCCCTCAGCTCGCCTCGTTCCTCAGCATCGTGGTCTTGGGTCGAGATCATTCTAATTGTGTCTTGTAGCGCTGGTGGCAACCGAAAAAGTATGGGCCGCACAATAGGGCGTAGTTTCTCTCGCTCGGAATGAATGGCCAGCATCAAACACTGGATAGCCAGGATGATGCAATCGAGCGCAAGAAACGTAAGCCTTGAGGTCGGTGGTTTTTGCCCAATAAAGTCCACAATCACGCCTCCATGAAGATATCCGCGAGCGGCTTCACCAGCTGTGGGTAGGGATGTAAAGATGTGCAATACGATGCAGATGAGGTTTGGGACGAACACCGAAATAACCTGTGACCGTGCCGCCTCCATAGTCAGCGGATAGTCGTCAGGCTTAGGTGTAAGCCAATGATGTTGACCATAGACGCGGACGGCAAAGCGGAGAATGGAACATCTGAGCCAATTATCAGCGTATCTCCGTCAATAACTGGTAACAGAGAAGACCTACTCCATGTAGTATAGAGTGCAAAGTTCCGCATACACCAGGGCGTCCAGGTTCCGTAGCAATTGGGTCATAAAGTCGAATTTCCTTGCGAGGCCCGAATTGGTTTTCCGATGCTTCCATCGTCGCCTCCTCCTATTGCTCCTGGTGTCTCCATCATCGGCTTGCTGCAACGACTCCGATATTCCTCTGCCATCCTGTTGTTCATCCTCAAGAGGGTGCGATCGGCCTGGCAGGGTTTCTGTCGCGGCATCATCGACCATAGCTCGTTGGCCTCATTGGCGTCGATGGACAATCCTGCAGCGTGGCGGTGAGCGACGCTTCATACTCCAGAAAATTGGGATGCGTAAGCTCAAGCAGAATACTAGCGTTCAGGGTGAAGACATGTGTGAGGATGTTCTTGACGCGGACAGTTGTGGATAAGCGACGCCGAATCCAGCTGCAGGGATGCCGAGAGTGACGCCACTATGAACAAGCCGCTATTGGGAGAAGCCGCACGGACAGTGTAGCAAGCCACGTTAACTGCAGCTTCCTTCTGACAGGCTCAATAAGCGCAAGCCGTACCTTTTCTTCCTCGGAAGGAGGATAATCATTGATACGAGGACCCCTCCTCTCATCCCGCGCCAGGGTCCACAGTCCCCTCCGGTTTGACAGCCCAGCCAAATTTCTGCCAGGAGTTCCCGCCTAATTCCCAATTGCCCCTCTGACTCAACGAGCCGAACACTGACAACCCGACGTGCAAGTCACATTCTCAAGACACCAGCGCACGCAACCATGGCGACGGCAAGCAACGGTCCTTCTGGGGACCTCACGTCCCAGATCCTTCTTGCTTTGTCCAAGAAGGATCCCATTCTGTCAGCCGAGCATTTCCCTGAGTTCCAGTTCGTCGACATCAAGGCGGCGCTGGACCGACTCGCCAGTCGTTCCATGGTGACGTACGAGTCGATTGACCGAGAGGAAGCAGTTCTCGAAGCAGAGGGCGAGCAAATTGCGGAGCATGGCAGTCACGAAGCTCGTGTCTTCGAGGCTGTCCGCAAGGCAATGGAAGGGTTGACAGTGCAGGAGCTTGAGGCTGCCGTGGGCGACAAGAACGTAACGAAGGTCGGTCAGGGCAAGGCCTTCAAGGAGAAGTGGATCAAGAAGGGCAGCGATGGCAAGCTTGTTGCATCTGTGAGTGCGAGCCTCGCAATAGCTGCTTTGACAAACCCTGACTAGTTGAACGCAGACCGAGTCGATACAAGACGTTACCCAAGCCCAGCTCCAGCAGATCCGGGAGACGGGAACTCACGACCCCAAGATCATCACCGAATTGAAGAAGCGCAAGCTCATCAAGACACAGAAGGTCATCACCTTCAAGATCCAAAAGGGACCCGAGTTCGCTCTGAAAATCAAGAAGGAAGAGACCGACCTTACCGCCGACATGATCACATCTGGTTCATGGAAGACAGCCAACTTCAAGCCATACAACTTCAAGGCTCTCGGCGCTGACCAGAACGCCGGCGCGCTGCATCCCCTCAACAAGGTCCGTCATGAGTTCCGCCAAATCTTTTTTGAGATGGGTTTCGAGGAGATGCCCACCAGCAAGTTCGTTGAGTCTGGTTTCTGGAACTTCGACGCCTTGTTCGTTCCCCAACAGCACCCGGCAAGAGACCTTCAGGACACCTTTTACATCTCAGATCCCAAGGTCGCGGACAAGCCTGGCCCCGAGTCGGCGGATGACAAGAAGGACTACGAGACATACTGGGAGAACGTCAAGCAGGTCCACCAGGACGGCAAGTTTGGCTCAATCGGTTACCGTTACCCCTGGGCTGCGGAAGAAGCTCAGAGACTTGTCCTTCGCACACATACCACAGCCATCTCAACGGCAATCCTCCACCAACTGGCGTCCAAGAAGGGTCCGGACGGCAGACCTCCCCCGGCTCGGTACTTTTCTATCGATAGGGTGTTCCGTAACGAGAGTGTCGATGCTACACATTTGGCCGAGTTCCACCAGGTGGAGGGTGTTATTGCTGACTATGGCCTAACTCTGGGCGGCTTGATGGAGTTCATGGAGATCTTTTTCAACAAGATGGGCATCACGGACATCAAGTTTAAGCCGGCTTACAACCCCTATACGGAGCCGAGTATGGAGATTTTCAGCTTCCACAAGGGCTTGAACAAGCTCGTCGAGATCGGCAACAGTGGGATGTTCAGACCAGAGATGCTGGAGGCCATGGGCTTGCCCAAGGACATGAGAGTATATGGTTGGGGTTTGAGCTTGGAGAGACCGACCATGATCAAGTACGGCATCTCCAACATTCGCGAGCTGCTGGGACACAAGGTGGATTTGAACTTTATCGAGAGAAACCCTGCGGTGAGATTAGAGAAGAACTAGACGCAGTGGTATGGACAGTAGAAGAAGAAGAAGAAGAAGAAGAAACCAAAAAAAAAAGACAGGGACACGACTTACATGAGATGAGCTTGGGCTGGCATAGTGTTGGCGAATGGAATACCAATCACGTTTTGAAAGGTCATACTGCATAGATGCATTCGCTTTTTTCTCCTTCCTTTCTTTTCTTTTTTTTTCTTCGCGAATAAATTACACTAGTGAAATGCTGATAGATAGGTGGTCCGGACGCCCCGTCCTCGGCTCTAGTAGGGGGTTTTCGAAATGAGTTGTCATTGCCTAGCAAGGGTTACCCAATGATCCTCATGATAGGCTTGCGCTTCCCTCATCGGTGTCATCGGCGCCATCACCGATTCGGTTTCACCGGAGTCCTCCAGCGGCATTCCCTAAGTCTGGTTTCGTGGCATTGGCCAATGGGCGAGGAATGTCCACGACTGCCCACCCCGGCATTTAGTGGCGCCAATGGCGGGGCATATATGCTAACAGGTAGCGGGGCATGGCTCAAACGTCAGATCGCACCCCAGAGAGAGAAAAAAAAGAAGAAGAAGCTCGGACCTACAGTACCTGTTGGAGAACGTGGAGAGAAAAGACGCACACCGACGACCGTGAGGTCACTTGATCGTCCTAACAGGGGGACATGAGTTGAAGGAGTCACAGCACGGGGAACAGCCCCCTACAGCCCCAACTTATCATTTATGTAACATATCCAACCCCCTCCAAACAAAATGAGCAAAAGGGGCCGTGACTCAGTGCCTTGCGCGTAGCGTCCAAGCTCATAGCAAACTGGGCATCCCGAGCCCTGGTCTGGGCACAACAGCTCGGGGCACCGTTACACAGTTCAGAAGGAATGCAGTGCTGAGAGTTTTGCAATCCTGTTCTGACCCCTCGTTGAACTCTGTTCCGATGGCATTGTAAGAATTTTTCAGCTGGAGGTTGGATGGTTGGGGTCTCGTGTGCCAGAGTACCCGTCTGTGTGTGCGTGTGTGTCACTGCGGCGACATGGAACCTTGCGATAACGGCGTTGAAGTGGTCCCTAGACCGCAAACGGGTCTCCTGCGAGAGAGAGAGAGAGAGAGAGTTAGCGTCGCGAGTCGTTGTTGGGCCCCCCCGATCGGCCGGCCTATTCAACAACGAAAAATTTCCTTATCTTATCACGCTTTACTTTTGTCGCTGAAGACGAGAACATTTACCTCTTCCCTACCCACAATCTTAGCAAAGCGTAGGAAAAGAGTCACAACCCTCCAGACCCTGCGGCCCTCATAACGCTCTTTTCTCCTGGTCTCAAAACCATTCAATTGGCCCTGACCTTGAGCATTCCCTTTGTCTCTCCCAGGTTTTAGTTGCATTGGCACCTTGAGACCATCATAATGCCGTCGGCCATGTCAAGTTCTTTGGCAGGTCGAGCTCCGGCCGTCCTCCGACATGGTCGACGAGTCCCGACAGCTCTGACCGGCCGCAACTTCACCCTCGCCGCCTCCAACGGTCTGGCCAGGGCCCAACTTCAGAGCAGCAGCGCAAAACTGCTTCAGAAGCGCCTCTTCTCCGCGAGTGCGCTTCGTCCCAGCGCCGTGCAGTCCGCGCCGAACCCCAAGGCTTATCTGGAGAGCGGCGTGATCAAGTCTTCTATCGGCGTCGACGTCAAGAAGGTCCTTGTCATTGGCAGTGGTGGTCTTGCCATTGGTCAGGCTGGAGAGTTTGACTACTCAGGTTTGTTTGACTCCTTAGCTCCCTACTCTCTACGCATTTGTGCGCAGAGAGAAATGAGTCATAGGCATCAAGGAGCTCCTGGCTAACAAGACTGGCCATGAAGGATCCCAAGCTCTGAAGGCTCTGAAGGAGGAGGGCGTCAAGTCCGTCCTCATCAACCCGAACATTGCCACCATCCAGACCAACCACTCGCTCGCCGACGAGGTTTACTACCTGCCCGTCACCCCGGAATACGTGACGTACGTTATCGAGAAGGAGAAGCCTGATGGCATCTTTCTCTCCTTTGGTGGCCAGACCGCCCTGAATCTCGGTGTCCAGATGCAGCGCCTGGGTCTCTTCGAGAAGTACGGCGTCAAGGTCCTCGGAACCAGTGTCAAGACCCTTGAGACGAGTGAGGACCGCGACCTTTTTGCTCGCGCCCTCGACGAGATTGACATCCCCATCGCCAAGTCGATTGCTGTTGGAACCGTCGAGGAGGCTCTCGACGCCGCCGAGAAGGTCGGATATCCCATCATCGTCCGTGCCGCTTACGCGCTCGGTGGTTTGGGTTCCGGTTTCGCAAACAACGAGGAGGAGCTCCGCAACATGGCTGCTCGCTCCCTCACCCTCTCTCCCCAAATCTTGGTTGAGAAGTCGCTGAAGGGCTGGAAGGAGCTCGAATACGAGGTCGTCCGCGACGCGAACAATAACTGTATTACTGTTTGCAACATGGAGAACTTCGACCCCTTGGGCATCCACACCGGAGACAGTATCGTCGTTGCTCCTAGTCAAACCCTGAGCGATGAGGAGTATCACATGCTGCGATCCGCCGCCATCAAGATCGTTCGCCATCTTGGTGTTGTGGGAGAGTGCAACGTTCAGTACGCGCTCCAGCCTGACGGTCTCGACTACCGTGTCATTGAGGTCAACGCCCGTCTTTCTCGTTCTTCTGCTTTGGCCTCCAAGGCCACCGGGTACCCTCTTGCGTACACCGCCGCCAAGATCGGCCTTGGTTACAGCCTCCCCGAGCTCCCCAACGCTGTCACCAAGACCACCACTGCAAACTTCGAGCCTTCCCTGGACTACATCGTCACCAAGATTCCCCGTTGGGATCTATCCAAGTTCCAGCACGTCAAGCGCGACATCGGCAGTGCCATGAAGTCTGTTGGTGAGGTTATGGCCATTGGACGTACCTTTGAAGAGTCCTTCCAGAAGGCTATTCGCCAGGTTGACCCTAAGTTTGTCGGCTTCCAGGGCGACAAGTTTGAGGACTTGGACTACGAGCTTCAAAACCCTACTGACCGCCGTTGGCTCGCCGTTGGACAGGCTATGCTCCACGAGAACTACTCTGTGGACAAGGTCCACGAGCTGACCAAGATCGACAAGTGGTTCCTGCACAAGCTGCAGAACCTGGTAGACTGCACCCGCGAGCTCGAGCAGGCTGGTGGCCTCGAGGCCCTGAAGAAGGACCAGGTTCTCAAGGCCAAGAAGCTTGGTTTCTCTGACCGCCAGATCGCCAATGCAGTTGGTAGCACCGAAGACAAGGTCCGCGAAGTTCGCCTTGGCTTCGGCATCCGCCCCTGGGTTAAGAAGATCGATACTCTCGCGGCCGAGTTCCCCGCTGACACCAACTACCTTTACACCACTTACAATGCCTCGTCCCACGACGTCACGTTCGAGGATAAGGGAATTCTCGTTCTTGGAAGTGGTGTCTACCGCATTGGAAGCTCTGTCGAGTTCGATTGGTGCGCTACCGGTGCCACTCAGGCCCTCCGTAAAATGGGAAACAAGACTGTCGTCATCAACGTAAGTACAGAAGATCTAGTCCAAGGAGAATCTCATCGCCTACGACGATCAGAGCTATCTGAAAAGCTGGCTTCTTTCCTCAACCTCCCTACCCTCCCCAGCTATGTCTTGTGATGCATTCATCCAGGCATCATTCGGGGATACTGTCATCCCTTTGTTCAAACGGCGTCAGATAATCCCCTACAACTGTTTGCTAACTCATCAAACAAAACTGCAGACGAATCCCGAGACTATGAGCACCGATTATGACATGGCGGATAAGCTCTACTTTGATGAGTTGACTTACGAGCGTGTGATGGATATTTACGAGCTGGAGACCGCCTCTGGCGTCGTCATCTCTGTCGGCGGTCAATTGCCCCAGAATATGGCCAGGAAACTACAGGAGACGGGCGGCGCCAAGGTTCTGGGAACCGATCCCATTGATATCGACAAGGCCGAGGACAGGCAAAAGTTCTCCGAGATCCTCGACAGCATCGGTATTGATCAGCCCGCGTGGAAGGAGCTCACCTCCGTCCAGGAGGCTGAGGCCTTTGCTGACCAGGTCGGATACCCCGTTCTTGTTCGGCCCAGTTATGTCCTTTCCGGCGCTGCCATGACTGTCATTCGCGGACAGGAGGACCTGAAGGAGAAGCTCGAGGCAGCCGCCAATGTGTCTCCTGACCATCCTGTCGTCATCAGCAAGTTCATTGAGGGCGCTCAGGAGATCGATGTCGATGCTGTGGCTTCCAAGGGCAAGCTGATTCTTCACGCTGTCAGTGAGCACGTCGAGCAGGCTGGTGTCCACTCCGGCGATGCTACTCTCGTCCTCCCTCCCGTGAACCTTGACCAGACCACCATGGACCGCTGCAAGGATATCGCCGAGAGGGTCGCCAAGGCCTGGAACATCACCGGTCCGTTCAACATGCAGATCATCAAGGCCGACAACCCTGAGGGCGGCGAGCCTGCTTTGAAGGTCATCGAGTGCAACCTCCGTGCCTCCCGTTCATTCCCCTTCGTCAGCAAGGTCCTCGGCACCAACTTTATTGACGTTGCCACCAAGGCCCTCGTCGGCCAGGAGGTGCCCGAGCCTGTCGACCTGATGGCCGTCAAGCGTGACTACCTCGCCACCAAGGTTCCTCAGTTCTCCTGGACCCGTCTCGCCGGCGCCGACCCCTTCCTCGGCGTGGAAATGGCCTCTACTGGTGAGATTGCCTGCTTCGGCAAGGACCTCGTTGAGGCCTACTGGACTTCCCTGCAGTCGACCATGAACTTCCGTATGCCTGAGCCAGGCGAAGGTCTCCTCTTCGGTGGCCAGTTGAACAAGGAATGGCTCCCCACCGTTGTCAACTACCTCGCCCCCATGGGTTACAAGCTGTACGCCGCCGACAAGGAGGTCAAGGACTTCCTTGAGTCGAACGTCAAGGGTATCAACATTGACGTAATCGAGTTCCCCAAGGAGGACAAGCGTGCTCTTCGCGAGGTCTTCCAGAAGTACGACATCCGCGGTGTCTTCAACCTGGCCCAGGCCCGCGGCAAGACCATTATGGACGTTGACTACGTCATGCGCCGCAACGCCGTCGATTTTGGCGTTCCCCTGTTTATGGAACCCAAGGTAAGCCGATTTCTGCCCCTGGTCTCCGTTTTTACCACCTCCCTTGCGCCTAGTCCCTACTGTCGCCCTAGCCTCTGATCTCTATCGTCTTCACTGCTGTCCCATGCATGCTTGACTACTAGAGAGAAACGGGTGAGGGGGCAAAAGCATGCTTCGTCTAATCTCACATGAACGATCACTAACAATTCTGCAGACTGCCATGCTCTTTGCTCAGTGCATGAGCGAGAAGCTGCCCCGCAAGGAGGGCATTCCGTCTGAAGTCCGCCGCTGGTCCGACTTCCTCGGCGGCAAGCCGTTGTAAATACCATATAAACCACCTTGTTTCAGTTTCCATGGAGTTTTAGGCTAGCCGGAAATCTTGTTCTAGAAAAAAAAGTCCTCAGAATTGGCGGTAGGCAGTAGCATCACATCGGGAGGGGGAAGTAAAAAAATTCCAGTTCTTTTCAAAACATCACCTCGCTCTCGGTCGTGTTTGGCCACTCAACGATAGAGGACTGGCTTGTAAACGCACATACGAGACACCGGAGCGAATACGGTTGTTGGACAGTTCGATTCCTCAAAAAAGAAACCTTTCGTGAAGTGACTTGTCTACTGCAGGGGCCCTTGCACCACACCCTATGAAAAGACGACGTGTGCCTTACATGCCAATATGCTTCCCAACTCACCCAACACCAGACCGGTAAAGCCATTTTGACCGATTGACCGAGTAGACATTCCCCAACCCTTTCCCGCCGACGAGTAGAAATGAACGAAGCCCGCGAGAGTCTCGTGTGACGCTTCATGTCATCGCTCATGTATATCGTTTGCATACAACCGCATGGAGTAACAGAGCAGACCTTACGATTACCGCTCTGCTTACCGAGGTGGGCGGCGCTCGTTCAGCCTGAAGGCAGCAAATCGTTTAGCAAGTGGTTCCGTGGTGCCGGACTGGCGGCGAGAAGGATCATGCAATTCATTGGAAGCGGGATGGCCCTCGGACTGCCGTGGGCGCTTGGGGATTCGCTCACCGGTCGATTGCAGGATGGCCTGCAAAGTCTGCCAGCCTTCAGTAGATCGCAGCTGATAGGTATCAGCGAGGTCGTGCTGCGATGCAACACGGCACAACAGCGACTCCTCGTCCTGCACATGATATTAGCGCGAAAGATGTGGAGCAATGTGGATTACACACCTTGGAGAGGATGCCCATCTGGTGGATGAAACACAGCAGATGAAAGTTGGACATTTCCAAACCGCCTTCCGCTGGCTTCTGGCCTCCCGAGAACTTGAGAATCCTAGATGCAGCAGAGTGCTCCTGGCTTTCGCCCATGTATTCGCGGTTCTCGATGGGGAAACCTAGTTGCGTGAAGGTGGGCTTCGACTCGTCCGGGAACCCGTGTGTCAAAGTCACGAAAAGATACTCAATGGGAAACGAGGGCTTGGCGTTCTCTTGAACGTTGGCACCGTACTCGTTGATCCTGCGGTAGAAAACCTCGGGAATGTATCTGGTTCGGCTGGTAGATCCATCGTCTTCCTCTTCTTCCCGGACGAGCATGGCGTTGGGATCGGCCGAGGGCTCGACGATGTCCGCACGCACCATCTCGACGGCGTCATTGGATGCTTGGTATGACGAGATTGAGATCCCTCCCGACTCATTGCCTGAAATGATGCACGTGACAAAGTTGGAGCCAAACTTTCCGGTATCGCTCCACTTGGTGGGCTTCGGGTGCTGAGCTTGCAAACGTGAGATGAAACAGATCTCTTGAGAGGACAAAAAGTACGAATCCGCGTGTCGCTTGCACACAACTGATCCGTCACCAGCCCCGGCGTCGAGAAGATCGGTAAAGATGACGCCAACCTGCTGCAACCCGCACAACCGCGCGACTTCGTCGATATCGTTCTGGTTCTCCCAGGCGTTCAGCGAGATGCCATCCATCTCGTCAACCTGAGGTGGCTCATAGATGGCTTCCACCACCGCTTTGATACCAAGAGGCACGACGTCGTATTCAGTGTACCGTCCGTACATGATGCCCAGTCTTTGGCCACCCGTCTTCCTCCATGCGTCGATGAAGGTGTCGATGATCGCTGGCGACGAGAACTCTACGTGGTCGACCATCCGGAATGACTGAGGCTGCAGCGTGATGGCGCTGGGCTGGCACTTGGTGCAAATACCTTCGGGCCACTGAGGGTGTCCGGCAGGGCAGTCGCGCTTGACTCTGAAGTAGGGTTCGGCCAGGGGTGGGATGAAGGAGCTTCCGAGCTCGGGCTTGTTGGTGGCGGAATTGATTTTACGCAAATATGAGTGGAATGACAAATATTTGATCTTCTTTTCGTCGAGGTACTTGGCGTTGAACGGGTCCAAAGGCATACAGTAGTCGCACATGCCCTTCGGGCCATGGCGGCACATTTTGTCGCGTCCTCTAGGGATCTTGCCATCCTTCTTATCTAGGCGATCGTCCAATGGGTGCTGCTTGACCACTTCCCAGGGGTTCTTGATTTTCTCGGAAGGCGATGTCACAGGCAGGGGATCGATCGGCAGGTCTTCGGTGGGGAGGATAGGCTTGCCGTTGAGGCGGTTCGACGATGAGAGGGGGGGTTTGGTGCCATTGGTATCCCCATTCGCCTTGCTGTCCTGGTGCTGGTAGCCGATGAAAATGAGGTCGCCATGTCTGCGACTGTCAGCTCGCAACTTGATTTTAGAACTAACAGCATCATCTTACTTCAGTCCGATTTGTCCGACCTTGAAAGACGCAATCTCGGCCAGGTTCTTGGCGTCGCCGCCTGTCGGGGCATTGGAAAGGGTGATGGTTTTCGGGTCAACAGTTTTTGGAAGGGTCGGAAGCAGCTAGAAAGGGTTAGAAGGGATGTCGATGACTTGTACATCGTCACTTACCAAGCTACCAAGTTCACCAAATGAGGCGTCCTTGTCGATGGTCAGACGGCTCATACCGTCGGGCCCTCTCAGTCTTAGAAGCATCTTGGGCGACGAAGACGAAGCTGTGTGAAGGTAAATTCAGGTAGAAGGAACGGGGGTATAGTAATTAAATAAGAAAACTCTATAATGGTGTCGTCACGAGCCCATATCCTTTTCCCCCTTTCGTTTTGGTGGTAGGAGGCGCAAAAAGGACGTGTGGTCGAAGAAGGTGGTGGAAAGAAAGCTCGGGTTTGTAGTAGCTGTTGCTGTTGCTGTTGCTTAGTGGGACGGGTAGGAGCTCCAGGACTTGACAACTGAGTGAATCGTCGTAGAACAGCGTCATCAAAGGTGGTGCCTTGGTGTGGGGCCGGCAAAACGACGGAGGGGGGAGGGGGTGCACGTTCCTTCAGCGGCCTCTGACATGTTGTAGCTTATTCACCGCCCAGCAGGGGGGGGCAGGGAGAAATGTAATGGCCTCGCTAGGGTGGCTGGAATGGGAAAGCACGATTGAGCACTGAGCAGCCACACTTGCGCTTACTTAGTTGCTGTTGTACCCTTGTACCCCCCTCCCCTGCTAAGGAGATGCTGCTTTACCAGGCGCTCTCATCAATCTGGACCAAGTGTGAGAACAAGACTTATGAAATCTGAAGAAAGCGCAATCGCTGTGGTGAGTTTCACTCATCAGAAGTACTGAGACTTTAGACAAAGAATCAGATGGAGTATGACAAAATAAAATACATTAGGTGTTGTAGAAGCGTGGCAAGACCCTGATACTGAATCAGGTAAAGCAGCGGGCCCTCTTTAGGTGGACAGCCAAAAAAAAAGTGTCCGTTCCCATCCAATGCGACCAGCAAGCTGTCCTGTCATACAGTACTGGACACGCTTCATCTGCAACATCCATCGACTGACTGGACGTCCGCGACACCACAAATTTCCCTGTCCCTCGTTCATCTTCTCTCTTCCCTTTTCTCCCCCACCACGATCCTTACGAGAGTGCCAAAACAACACCAGCCATGTTCGACGTCGACTGGATGAGCCTTGTGCTCCCATTTGCCTACCTAACTGTTCTTGGTGGCGTTTTCATGACCTTTTCCACCATCTACAGAAAGCGCAAAGCCAGTACGTTCTGTGCCCGCCTCCACCCTTCCACCTGTTTTTAACGGGCAAAGCCCGCAATGCCAAACCCTGGAGGGCGCACAACAGTGCAGTATTAATGACCATCCCTCTGTCTTTTAGCTCAAAGCGCCAATCTCGCTCCCTGGTTCGGCCCTCATCTCCAGCGCAACATCTACCTTTCCCTGTTGCACCTCGAATCCCCCGAGGAGGGCCAGGAGAAGGCCCCCAAGATCCCTTCCACTGTCATCAAGGCCGCTCTCCTCCGCCGCGCCGTCGAGGACATACACCGCCTCGTCCAGATCCGGTCCGCCAAGCAGGCGTGCAGCACGTTACTGCAGAGGGGAAGCGTCGGCGATGACCTGTGGCAGCGCTTCCAGCGGGCCGAGAAGGAGATGGAGGATGAGCTGCGTGACGTCGTGATGGAGGTCGGTACACCCCTCCCGAACCCGGGTGGATGATTCAAACGATAGACATGCTGACTTTTGACCAGGCCAACGCTCTCGCACCCAACTGGGGCCAGTCCATCTTCCAGTCCGCCAACGAGATCGCCGCCAACACCATCGCGCGCAACCGCCTCGAAGAGGTTGCCAGCACCGTCGAGCAGGAGAAGGCATGGTGGGAGAAGCGCAGGGCAACGATCCAGACCGAGTTCATGAAGGAGCTCGACGATTCCGAGAAGAACTCGACCGCTCCGCCTAGTGTCGACGGCGACGCCGTTCTCGTCGATTCCGGCACCACCAGCACGCCCTCCAAGAAGAAGAAGGGGAAGAAATAGACAGGACTTGCATTGCCTTTTCCCCTCGTACAGCAAAAAATCATATATCCCCTTGTCGTCAACCATTCATGCACTCCTGCCTCTTTCAAAGCCTCCCAAATATGGGCTTGGTACTCCACGTCATCCCTCAATCGTCTTTTGATACCTCATCCTCCCTGGTGTATGATACGGCAAAGTCGCAAAGAATCAAGAGCATTCAACGGCTGCCCGGTTGCGTTAGGCGTTCACGGTCATAGGCAGGGAACTTTTAGCATCATGAATGAAGAGTCTAAATACGTTAGGATGTCTCCCTTGCGCTCGCTCGCTCTGGACCCAAAAGGGGGTCGGTCTATCGCCATGTCGTGAACCCCGCCGCCAACGCCTTGAAAGTGTCGGAATATCAACGCAGTGCTATGCAAGAAAGCAGGAACGTCGAGAAAAGAAAACAAAAGCAACTGCCATGCATGTGCATCCGCTGAATAAGCCCCTCCCCCCGAATCCGAACTTTTCGTACTCAATCCTTACAAGTACCAGGGCATCTTCCTTCGCAGGGCCGCCTCGTCCTCCGCTAGCCTCGCCTGCCGCGCCTCCTCCATGATCTGCTCCTCGGTCTTGATGCGTATCCGGATAGGTGTATCGCAACCTCTGGGATTCAGTTAGTCAAGAGATTCTCGAAAAGAAAGAAAAAAAGGGATAGGGGGGGTGTTGGTTGAACGGCGCCTAGTGCCACCCCTCTCGTCCGCCACGTACCTGAGACCGATAAACTTCCCAATCTTCCTGCGCTTCTCCTCGAGGCTGAGGCCCGATTGCCAGGTGATGGGGCAAGGGTACTGCCCGGACCAGGGTGAGGGGCTGCGCTGGTGGTAGAAGCGGGCGAGGTCGTCGAGCTGGTCCTCGGTGAGGAGCCAGAAGTTGAGCAGCGTCGCAGGGAAGGCCGGATGGACGGCGCCTGTCGACATCTGCACAAGCGGGGCGAGGGGCAGACGCATCTGCCGTATCTTGTCCTGGAACGCCGCGTTGCGGGCCGCCCGGCGGTTGCTGATGCCGCCGTTGGATGTGTGGTGATGCCTGGTCGCCATCTTTTTGTCTTATTCTTTTCCCCTCGTCTTATTGCCGATAGTCCTCTTCTGGTCTTATCCTTCTCGTCTTCCTCGGTCTATGTCCTCTTGTTGGTCTAGACCTCGAGGGAGAGACCCGGGATAGTGTTTGGTTCTCAAGAAGCTTGCAGGTATGGTGTGTTGGGTGAAGAACTACGAGGTTGTCAAGGTGCTCGGCAGGCGAAGAATGAGCAGGAGGCTCGGGCTGGGAGCGTAAGGGATTCAGTGACGAAAAAGGTATTCAGTAGAAATGAGCTTTTAAAGAGCGTGCAATCCCAATATGTGTAGAAAATAACGATCTCCGAGGGAACAGGCTGGCGTCTTTCAGCTTTGATGGTCGCTCTCTTTTCTCGCCTCTGACCTTTTCGATGAAATAAAGGCGCTCGGTGCTTTCACAGTAAGTCTATGCCTGCACAGATCAAGAGCGAATGGAATGTGTGTGAACAGATGTCTATAGGTCTGGAGATAGGAAATGGGTGCCGAAGGTGTGAGGTGCGAGAAGTTATCGAGTCTAATCCTTCCTACCACTCCGAGTGGAAAACTCGCATTCTTGTATGCAGATTCGCAGTAAAGAAGACGGACGGGCCTCGGCCACTAGCCGGCTGAAATCCTCACCCCATACCGTTCCCCCCTTGTCTTCCTTTGACGGCCGGAACGGCAACACCATCCCATCAAGAGACAAACAAACAACGCCAAGGAGTAACACAGAGAGAGAGAGAAGTACATTGCGACCCTAAAGGCAGGTCTACAAAAACCGGTAGCAGAGAAAGGGTAAACCGTCAGGTCCAGGCTCTTGCCCGAACAAACGACCCAAACAGCTGGGACCCCAGGAAAAGAGAGGGCTGCGGCAGGGGGATGAAGACTAACATGCCGGGCGAGACACAACTGCTTTGTCCGCTGATGGCTAGAGTTTGCTAATCTTGGGTAAGGTCAGCGAACGCAACTACCTAGCTCGTCACCTTTCGCTAAGCAGCCCCCTTTCCAGACTGCCGGTTCTGCTGGGAGCGCAGTGTGCCCCCCCTTTCCCCATGATATTCTTTATGTCCCCTCGACGCGTCCAAGAATACGAGACATGGCGGAAAGCGGGGAGGGGAAAAGGTAGATGGTGGTGGGCTGCCATCCCGTTGCGTATGGGTGTCTGAGCGTCCCAAAAGGTTGGTTGACCGGCCTAGAAACGAATCTCCCGCCGGCCGCAACAAGAAACAGCTCCGCCCCGACCATGGGGGTTCCGAGACAGCACTCGCCCCTTTCCTTTCCCACTCTTTTCCTCCACCCACGATGGCCGGCAGTTTCCTGAGTCGTACTATCGGCCGCCCACGGGCGGAGCAAAGACTTGAGGACGGAGGCTGGGTACGCAGTTCCGTGGTAGTCTAGACAACGAGACAAAGGTGGCATGAAAACACAATTGCCTAGTTGAAGAAAAAAGCTCCGCTGGAATGTTGTTTTCGACTCAACACCCCCGAGTCAGTGATAAACTCTGCAGAAGAAAGACATCGGCATGCTCCCCAGCCATGCACAGACATGTCGCCTTGCATATCTCAAGCGTGGACAAAATAATGATATTCGCCGGCCAAACAACACAATTTGCCTCCTTGTTCTCGAAAAAAGTGTTTCCCCCTTCACCCCCAAAGAAAGGAAGAAAAAAAATGGGTAGGTCGCAACATTTGCTCCCCCCCGTACCCTTTCCCCTGGAATCGCGCAATGTTGACGTGCGCTCTCACCCCATGGTCCTGTTTCGCAACTCCAAGGCGTCGCCGTCGGCTCTTTCAGTTTCTCAAAGCCACTTGAGCTTGGCAATGTGGTCCGTCTTTTTTCTGCTCGCCTTGACAAAGCCGAGAGCCTTTAGCTCGGCCAGGCCCCGATAGAAGAGGACCAGCGCCGCCCGCTCATCGGCGTTTCCTTCGCTTCCTGAGCCGTCGTCATCACCGCCGCCGCCGGCCACCATGGCGTAGAACGCAGACCACAGGTCCGCGACGTTGATGAGGTTCCCCGTCTCCAAATACAAATGATACAATAGTGAAGTAACGGGCAATGTGGTGGAGATGCCCTCTTCTGTGCTGCAACACGCGCACGCCAGGTAATCCTGCGGTCGCTTCAGGCTCCGCTCAAAGACGTCCTGGGGACGGGGGACGAAAACGTCGCGGTAGGGTGTCTTGGAATCGTAGAGCCATGTCTCGTGCAGGAAAACACTTGCGGCCGGCTCGCAGGATATGACGTCTTGCAAAAGCTCCACAACACGGTCCACGATTTCGGTAAAGGCTTTGTCGTCTTCGGAAAGCGCAGCGGAATCGTGGCTGAGTTGCACCTTTTGCGCAACAACGGTGGTGCGAAGGACTCTGCTGTGGCCACTGTATGCGCTCCTTAGGGCGGAACCATCCTCTTGCGCCCTGCCTACTAACTCTTTTGAGTTATCGAGAAGGGTCTGTACAAGAGATGGCGTATCTCCGGCCTCGGACTCCCATCCGGCGAGACATAGCTGGTCGTCTCCACAGGTTATGGTCTCATGGACGTGTCGGAGCATCGAGACAAATTCACCCGGTTGCATCCGCTTGATGCTTTCAACCATGTCCCACCCGTCAGTCGCAAGACTGATGCCCTCGGCCACTGCTTTCACGTATATTGAGGGGAAGTCTTCTTGAACAACACCCGTTGCCTGAATAAGCTTAAGCGAGCGCAAGAGACGAGTGTCCCATTCCCGTTTTTGCTTTGGAACGTCGAAAACCTTTTCGCGTAGTAGGTCATCATCCTCCAATAAAGATCTCGCCAACCTCAAATCTTTGCCCTCAACGGCGCTTTCAACCTCTTGCTGAAACGAAGGGAGCGACCGGAGTGCCTCGAGGTGTTCGTCCTGCACAAGTTCGCTGTTCATCTCGTCGTCCTCCATCGAAAACAGGCTCAACGGGTTAGCATAAAAGTGGCACATGTATGCATACTAAGACTGGTCAACACGAGTTCCCTGTAATGCGGTGCTCGATCTCACCTTGATTGATGCCACAAAAGATTGGATGCTTGAAACTTGGTCCTGTTGTCGGACAACCAGGCTTTGCAACAAGTTTGGGCCAAGGGTAAGAGTGGCATCCATTCCCGCAATAGCCGCTTTGAAAATCTGCTCCAATATCACCCCGGTTTGCACCACGTCGAATTGAGCGCCGTAGAGGTGCTGGCATGCAGATTTGAGTAGACGCGCTTGAAGTAGCTCCACTGATGTCGCAATGCCGAACAAGAGCGTAAACGGGATCTTGGGTCGCCAAGAACTAGGGAGGGAGCCAAAGCCGTCAATTC
The DNA here is from genome assembly GCA_016618095.1 of Colletotrichum echinochloae. Classification (NCBI taxonomy): domain Eukaryota; kingdom Fungi; phylum Ascomycota; class Sordariomycetes; order Glomerellales; family Glomerellaceae; genus Colletotrichum; species Colletotrichum echinochloae. Next base: position 4,830,083 of record JADEZT010000003.1, on the reverse strand, counting down.
GGATTCGAGAACGCTTGTGAAGCCGACTTACTCGAAGAGCGTGATCAAGTCAGACAGGAGAGCGCTATCGAAACCTTCGCTGTCTTGGAATGCGACAAAGATGTGATCGCACTGCTGTGCCTTTGAAAAGGCGTAAAGCCCTTCAAGGTCATAATTCAGATACTTTCGTCCCTGAAATACGTAAGCTTTCCTCGGGCTCTCACTGACCATGGATCAACGTACATCTTGACCGAGTGAGATCTCAACATCCTCGTCATCTAGAGAGCCCCGCGATGTGGCGTCTTCGATGATCTTTTTGAGAGCAGCCTTTAGGTTGGTCGCCTCGGACGACTTCAGCCGTACAAATTTGCTCCGCGTGTTTTTCTCCAGAGTTTCCGATAGCTGTTCAAACAACATCTCCTGAGAAGAGATATTGGGTCCAGTGATGATGAAGGCCGAGGGAATCTTGTTTCTGCGGCGGGTTATCAGCTGTGGACTTTGTGAAAAGTTGGATATACGCACTGCGGGCAAATCTGACCCCGGAAAAAGGCCGTCACCTGGTCCAGCGTGGCCGAGTTGGCGTCGCGCAAGATTTTCTGCAACATCTTGCAGTCAGTTGGTGCCCCTACCGAACTTTGGGGTGTGGAGATCTGCCGACCTGGACTTTAGATTCGAGAAGGCTCCAACTGGTCCGGAATAGCTTCTCGCGTAACTTTACGCACTCGGCCAGCTCGCCTCCATTGAGCAAGGGTGCAAAAGTCGAAGTATCGGCGACATTGGCCGCTTCAGTCACCGCCTTCTTAGATACACGCCGACGTTTGGCGGGTCGATCTGCAAGCGCTTCTTCGCCCTTGGGACGGAAGATGTAGGCTGCCTATGGAGAAGAGTCAGCAAACAGACCCTTTTACGTCTTGAGTGAAAATCACCAACCTGATGATCTTCTTGTTTGAATTGAGACTCTTTGTTGTCTTCGTCGCTCATTCTGCCGGTTGTCTCTTCAGTCTGCTGTGATACGGAATGTCGTTCCAGCAGGAGTCGCGCTTTTCCGACTGGCACGCGTCGCTTGCATATGAGAGCACAGACACATACAGTGTTGACACTGATGTAAACTGTGCAAAGGTGCCTTGTGTCTCATCTCTGCACAGTGTTGTAAACTCATTGGCGTCCACCAGAGAGATGCCTACCTACCTAGATCAGGCAGACAACATCCAGATAACATCCACGAAGTACTGACATGGTTGCCGAGTAGTAGTTTCTTGTTGCAGAATAATATTAGAACCAATTCTCCGAGGCCGTGTTAAACTAGTGACTACCAGTCTTGTCCGCTCCCGCCTTCGCAAACCATGAACCTGAGGCGATCTCCATTTTACCCCCAAAACCTGAGGCCAATGACATCCTACCTCGGCTTCATCATAACCTGAAGAAGAGCCCACACGCAGACAATGCAAGACTATGCTCCCCCGGCCTGGGTTCCTCTCTCTTGGGGAAGCCTCTGCCCCTTTATACACTGAACCCGCTGCGCTGGACGAAGACGCACGTCGTCTGAAATCGGGGATCGCCGCAGTTCGCCCGCCATCTTACGTTTCCCAGCTGCACTCCTTAGAAAGACGGGGGGCGAGTAATTTTACACCAAAACTAAGTCGAGATCGCTTTTGCGATTAAGAAACCGTATACGCCAGGAAACGCAAAAGGTTAGGCCCCAGTGGCCTACGGCGCTCACATACGTCTGGCCCATATCTTCACTCCCGATAACTTCTGCGACGCAAGGGCCTGGTCTAAGCCTTGGCCTCGACAGGTTCCGGAACCGCAGGTGCCGACTACAATACAGATTAGCTCCCGTCGCCAGGTTCATGAGAAACTCCCATTTACCTCTTCAGCGGTCTTCTCGGCAGGCTCATCAGCCTTTTTAGGCACCTCTTCTGCCGCCCCGGGCTCCGCAGACTTCTTGTCATCCTTGTCGGCGGGCTTGTCCGCCTCATTGGACTTCTCCGCAACCTTACTCGCCTCGTTGGAGCCTTCGGGGGCAACAGACGTGTCTTTCTTCTCCTCACTCTTGGTGCCATTGACAGCGCTGGCGGGTGCAGGGGTCACAGACGCTGCCGCAGCGTTGCCCCCTGCTAATATCTCGGTCCACTTGTCCAGTAGCGTCTGCGACCGGCTCTTGAAGTGGAACTCTTCCTCCTTCGGAATCGAGTCGAGCTTCAAGATGGCCTTCAGGACCTTGTTGATCTTGGTTGCCCGGATGATGGAACCCTCAAGGTTTGCAAAGTTCTCGAGCTTAACAATGTATTCCGACATCAACTTCATTTCTTCCTCTTTGGGCTCTTGGTCTCTCGTCAGGAGACCCTTCTGGAGCTTGTGGCGCAGGAAAAGGACCTCTTTCTGTGGTAGCTGTCAGCATTGAACAAAGAGCCTTAGGGGATTTCGTCTTGCCTCTTTGCGTTGATGCTTCTCTTCGGGAGTTAGCTCAGGCTCCTTGGGGGCCTCCTTTTCTGCCTTCTTCTCGACGCCGTCCTTCTTTGCTGATTTGGACTTTGGCGGCTTTGCGGCCGACTCCTTGCCAGACTTTGGTGTTGCTGTGCCGTTTGTTGTCTTGGGAGTGGAGGATGTGTTGAGCTTGATCTTCGGCTTCTTAGCAGAGTCAGTCCGTGCTGGAGTCTGAAAAGGGTATCAGCAGTTGTTCAAGTTTGTCCGGGGCTTGCACACTAACGCTGATAGCCTCGTCATCAGCCTTGCGCTTCTTGGTCTTGGTCTTCTCCTTAGGCTCATCGACCTCTTCATCAGCAGCATCAGCCATGTCAACATCCTCGTCCTCAATGATCGCAGGGGCCTTCTTCTTGTTCTTCTTCGCAGCTTCTCTAGCATCCTTGGCAGCCTGCTTTTGAGCAAGTTCATCTTGGTACTTCTGCAATTCGTCCTTGTAATGGTCAAGCGGGTGCTGTTCGATGGCAAGTTCAAAGGCGTCGCGCAGTTCAACCTTCTTCACCTTGTCGGTAAGAAGCTCAGTGGCCTTTTCGGAGGACAGCTCCTGAAGCGCAGAGTTCGGTACCCAGCCGCTAGAGAGTGACAGGTCAGCTATTAATCCCGGCAGACATACAAATGCTGGCTGGGGCAGTTTAACATACAATTCGTTCGTACGAAGGTACATAACAGGGAACGTGCGGTCGTTCTGTCGCTTACCACCATCGGCATAGTCCTCACGATACGTGCCGTCGGCACGCTTTGCCGTGACCGGGCGACTCTTGAGCAAGGTCTCAGGAAGCATCTCCTCGTCGCAGACAATGACAGGCCATTGAGGATATCCCTTGAGCTTGACCAGGAAGTGATCTCCAGGCTGCGCATTGGTGTGGAAGAGCTTGGCCTTGGAGGCCTTCTTGTTGAGCTTCTTTCCCTTTTGCTCTGAAATACCGGATGACCTGCGACGGGACTTGGACTTGTCAGCTGTCGCATCGGTGGTGCCAGCGTCAGCTGCAGCAACATTCTCGGAAGCGTCCTTTGCCTCGGATGCATCCGTAGTATCCTTCATATCGACATCCGCGTCTTCGTCCTTGGATGCCTCGTCCGTCTTGCCGGATGATTCCGCTTCTTTGGTGCCAGCTGTTATTCAACAATGTGTCAATAAACAAAAAAAAACCAATTGCGCGATGGTAGTGTTGATGACGAGATAAAGACGACGCGTAGGGATTGCTTACAGTTCGTCTTTTTGGCGCCCTCCTTCTGCGCCTCGGTGTTGCCCTTGGCAGCTGTGTCGGACTCGGATGTTTTCGCGTCGTCGGCGGCGGGTGCAGCGGAAGCTTCGGCGGTAGGCGACTTTCCCTCAACCTTCTTCTCGACCTCTTCCTTGGTGGCAGGCGCGGATTGACCGCTGGTGGTCGGCTCGTCAGACATGGTAGGCGATGGAGCAATAGCTCGGTAGGAGCTGATAGGGAGCAAGGGTATGGATGGGGTAAATAGGCAAGTCGCGACGCCAAAGACTTGATGCGATGAGCGAAAGGGAGATTGACGCGTTCTGATACGCGCGGTTCGTGATTTTTGTTGTCGCAACGATGGTGGGAGATGTTCAGGCTGAACGGAGGATGATGGGCGCAATTGGGAGCACCCCGTGTTGTGTTTGGCAGGAAAAGACGACGCAATGAACGCAGAAGAAAGTCTTGGATGGACGCGGCGGCTGGAACACGTGACCGTGTGGGACGAGCTACAGTCTCAGTTGCACTTTGCGGTCATGCCCAGCCCACCGAGCCGAACATCCTCTCTTAGTATTGCTTGCTCAACACAGCCACCTTTCCTCCTACGCGTCCTCACATCGGCCCACCCCCTGTTCGGTTCCCCTGGAACCTCGCCTTAACATTTTTTATCTTCAAGAATGTCAAGACTTACTGGTCGTACCCTACCTTCTCAAAGACCGTTGTACAACAACCGTGCCCTCCCCGCTCTGGACCCTCATGTCATCTTTGGCCACTCAAGCGCCACCCTCGGAAACTACTGTGGCACCGTATACAGTCTGCACAACCGGACTTCAGGCTACTCAACCCTCTTGACAGAGAAGAAGAGTCGCCGGTATGTGTCTGGCAACGGGAAGAAGAACTAACTCTGACCAATTGTTTGTCTATTATCCTCCAACTCCTCTCTCGATCGATATAGTACACATTGAGATATCGTACGGACGGGATGGCTCTGGTATCTCTCGAGCCGTCTATTACTCGTCTTCTTCTTCTTCGTCGCTGTCGTCCACGTCCATGCCCTCTGCGGCAGTGATGGAAAACTCGCGTTCTTGGTCTACTCCGACGTAGCTGTCGCTCATTAGGAACAGCTTCAGATTGTGCTTACCAGCCGTCGGTACTGTGAATTCCAGCTTGACCTTGAGCTCGCGCCCGATTGTGACGCGCTTGATGGCGAGCAAGTTCTTCGTCGTCTCCTCGCCGACCACAAGCCACCAGTTCTCCAGTTTCTTGACGGGGTAGAACGGCGCGTGCACAGTCGGGTCAAATTCGTCGTCCTCGTCCACCTGCCGTTGAATCTGAACACTGAGATATGCCGGTTCGTTGGCCCGAATCTCCTCCTCGTCGAGAATGCTGTGCTCGAGCTCAATATCGGGGTATTTGTCGTTGGTAAAGGCGGCGGCCTCGGCCAGTTGCTTTTGTGAGAAACCAAGGCGTTTGACAAGCTTGGCGTAGTCTGGATTCTCATCGGGGTTCATGGCCTCCATGAAGTCGAAAACATCCTTGACACTACGAAAGGAATCGAGGTTAGCTCCATGTGGAATCAGTGATGACGACGGCACATACCCGAACTCATTCGCCACCTTCACGACCTCAGGCGTAAAGTGAGGGATTTGCTTCAGGGGGCTGTCGCGGTCCCACATCGCCTGTACAACCATCTGTGACATTTCCATCGCGTTCATGGCATTGAGGTGACCGTCGGAAGAGAGGATGTCGACCGTGGCGCTCAGGAGGCTGAGAACCTTGGAGATGATCACCTCTTGGTCCTTGGCCAGGTCAATTGGCAGCTGCATCCTGGAGAAGTGTGCTTGGAGAAGAACAAAGGCCTTGAAATGCGCCGAGTCGTATACGGGCTCAGCCATCTTGACAGGAATGCGGTCGTAGATGCGGCGGAGGATACCCTCCTCGTGCCTCCTGATCTGTATGGCCTCGAATTCGGTGGCCGATGTGATGATTTCAAGGACACCCTTGAGCTTTGTCTTGGCACTGAGCGACAAAAGGAAAGTCTGCATCGTGATGTATGAGATGTTGTAGTAGGCAGCGATCATCGCCGCGTTCTGCGGCGCGACTGAGCCGTCATCCTCGTCAAGCTCGATAATCTTTGAGTCGCTCAGCTCCTGTAGGGTCGTCTGGATCAAATCGGACATGTAATCGCTGAGGCCATCTTGTGTGGTGCTGGTGAGACTGTAGAAGCTGGGGTTCGCGAGGAGACGTCTGTAGAAGTAGGTGAAAGTCGTCCAGTTGATGGCATCGTCTCCCGACTCGATCATCTTGGTGCTGATCTCAGTCACAAAGGCATCGTGGAGGTAGTTGTGTAGATGGGACTCGACGGGGAGGGCCTCGTTCAGGAACTTCTTGTAGAAATCTCTCTTTGCTGCTGGGAGCATGAGAACACCTCTGCCTCTGCCATCCTTCGAGGCGCGAAGGGCCTTGCCGAACATGTGCAAGATCTCGCTCAAAGAATAATCGATGTAACGGTGCTCTCGGCCTTCGAAGTACTGCGTACCCATGACAACAACAAGATGGGCGGTGCTGTTCAGTTCCCAGCAAACATCACGAGAAGCGACCAGAACTTGGATGGCACCGTGCTCGTACAAGTGTTTGACGATGCGCTTGTCACTCTGGCTCAGAGCCTCATGGTAGTATCCGACGCCGTGAGAAAGGGCCTCGGCCAGAGCTTCCTCGCTGATGCGGTCGAGGAGAGGGCGCATCTGCTCAACCTCGGCGTGCAGGAAGCGATCTTCGTCGTCGTCCATAAAGGCGGCTGTCAGGAGGTCGCGTGTGGTGGCCCGGGTTTGCTTTCGACTCGGCACGAACACAATAGCTGGCTTGTCTGCAGACATTTGGGTGATGGCCAGGTAGGTGGGCTTCGCCATGGCAAGCATCAGTGAAGGGAAGTGAGGGTTGGTGTATGACTGGATATGAAGTTCGAGCGGGACGGGGCGAACGTGGGGGCTGAAGTTGTAGATGTCATGCTTCTTCGCATCGATCCACTCTCCAAGGTCGCGAGCGTTCGCAAGCGAAACGCCGAGGGCAATGATTCTCATCGGGAGTTCGGTTTGAGTCCTGATGTAGTGCATCCTCGAAACGATGATTTCATAGACGTAACCCATCTGGTTGCCCAGAAGATGAACCTCGTCCGCGATAAAAAGCTCCACGGTCGAGACGTTCTTGCGGCGCTTCCACTGGCGGGAAAGCACATCCCACTGGATGGGCGTCGCAAGGACTAAGTCGCTGCGCTCCAGAATCTTCAAATCCGTCGTGGTCTCTCCTGTGAGCTTCTCGATCGTCTTGCCGCCCCGTAGACCACCGAGTCTCTTCTTCCAATCATCCAGCCTAAGGTCAACGAGCTCTTGGAATGGGGCAATGTAAACAGCGCGGCCGGCGTCTGCCTTGGACCAATGGCGCAGAAGAGCGAACTCTGCGCACACAGTCTTGCCACTGCCGGTCGGTGCACCCACGAACACGTTTTGGTCGGTATTGTACAGGGAATTGAAAGTCTGTGTCTGGATACGGTTGAAGTGCTCCCAGTCAGGGTACAGCTTCGCGTATTCCTTGGCCTTCAAAGCAGCAACGGGGAGCGGCTGAAGCTCAAGGAGTTCGGTGTGAGGCGGAAACCTCTCGGGCAGTATAAGCTTGTGGAAGGACACCGGCAACCTCGTTTCGGAATGCATCCAGCGGTCCGAGATGACAGAGATGAAGTAGTTGGGGGGCATCGGCTCCGTGATTGGCACGGTGAAGTCGACAATGTGCTCATTTGACTCGGACTCGGCGTACTCCTTGCGCAGCAGGAACTGGTCACTGAAAAGGATGTCCTCCCCGTCGCAGTCCTCGACCAAGATCCAGAAACTCTCCGCGGGGCCGTGGACCTCAACGTCCCACTCGAAATTAGGGGAGATGCTTAGCTCAACCCGAAGCATTGACCTGGTCAACGGCTGCACTTGAGCCTGAACCTCGACTCTGGGAAACTTAGCCACCAGATTGCAGACAGTCCTGCCGGCCTTGGGCATACCAAGTAGCTCTCCCATGCGAGGAGGATCCAGATCGAAGTAATTGGACCAGGATACTTCGATCCTCTCCGACTTCTGCACAATGTCTCTGGGGCAGCCGGGGAACTGACGGAGTGGTGTCATGGTCGGCCACATGCGCTTCTCAGCCATCTTACAAAGATCAAGAGCAGTCTTGGCCACGGATGCCCAGCCCTTCTTCATGGTAATTTCGAAGATGGCGCGGAGGATGCGGCCAGCGGACTGCGTGACGTACACCATATCAGCCATAAGAGCGAGGCCATCCAACTTGAGTCGGGAGATATAAGCCTGCAGGAGTACGTTGATCTTGGCGTGTGGTTCTTCGATACTCTCCTTGACTGGGATGGGAACCCTGCCCAACAACTTTGCGAGCTCGAGTTTCTCGTCCTGGCGCACAGGGATGTACTTGAACTCTGCGCTGAGAGAGAATACTCTGAAAAGCTCAATGGTGGTGATTGAGGGCTGGATGAGGTTGTTGTAGGTCTCCATAGAACCGTGGGTGATGTAGTAGTGTGACGCGATACGGCCGAGCTCCGTTGATTGAAGCTTACCAGTCTTCTCGTCATACTTGACGAGATTTGATTTTCTAAGCACTGATGCAGCGGCGTGAATAAGATCGACCCGCTTCTGTTCAAGAGCTTCATCGTCTTCGTAGTCTGCCCCGACCTGGTAAAGCCCAGGGGACCGTAGCATGCGCACGAACAAGTACGTGTAGCCAAGCCATTCCACACCCTCGTCTCTGCTTCTGACGTTGCCGAGCACAATCTCAGCGTTCAAATTATCAACAAGCCGACTGACAAACTGACTTTCAATTGGCAGCTGTTGGTTTAGAAGAGAGAGGTAATACTGGATCTCGTTTTGGGTTGTGATGATGATGCCCTCGCCGTATGTGTCAAATTGCGGTCGGCCAGCACGACCAAGCATTTGCAACACGTCTTGCGGGCTAAGCTCGACCCAGCTACCCTTCTCCGGAGAGTAAACTGAAGTGCCCTTGATGATGACTGTGTGAGCAGGCAAGTTGACACCCCAGGCAAGAGTGGCCGTGCACACAAGAACCTGAATGGCGCCACGGGCGAACAGATCCTCCACGTCAGTACGGTCAATGCGGTTCATACCAGCATGATGGATACCAAAACCGTAAGGCAGGATATCCTTGAGGTCCTTGTCGGTAGCTTGACTGGCTGCTTCGTTAAGGACCTCACGGCTTCCAGCATCGTGGCGAAGGATTTGGTTGATTGTGTCCATCTCCAGCGCCTTGTCCCTGATGTATCGCGCTGTCTTGGCCGTCTCCTTTCGGGAGTGGACGAAGATGAGCATTTGGTTCCGGTTCGCTCCGACATGCTCAATGACTTTGTTGTACGTGACGTCGTTCATGGTCTTCAATTGCTTGATGGCCTTGCGATCCGTGACACCAATGAATTCCTGTCGCAGAGGGCAAGGACGGAAACTGCCATCGAAGTGGAAAAGGCCAGTGTTGATATCCACGCGCAAAAAGCTAGCAACGTCCTTGTAGTTAGGCAACGTGGCAGATAGGCCAACCAGACGAACGGGTTCGCCGGTCTGCTCCGTCTTCCTGATTGTCCTGCTCACAATGCTCTCTAGGACGGGGCCGCGGTCATCGTGAAGCAAATGGATCTCGTCGATGATGACAAGGCGGACGAGATTGGTGTATGTGAGATCAGTAGCCTTTCGCGTGATGACGTCCCACTTCTCAGGTGTGGTAACGATGATTTGTGTTTCGGCGATTTGTTGCTTGGTGAGCTGCCGGTCACCCGTCAACTCAGAGACCTTCACACCGTAGGGCTCAAGTCGCTTGCCAAAGTTGCCAACCTGCTCCTGTACCAACGCTTTCAAGGGCGCGATGTACACGATCTTGAAGGCATCCAAATCGATGTCACCAGTCTCGGGGTTGCGGTTCTTGCCGATTTCCCGAAGGATGGTGAGCATCGCCACATTGGTCTTTCCACTACCAGTTGGGGCGCAAATAAGCATGTTGCCATCATCTCCAAATGCTGTCGGGTAGCACTTGGACTGGATCTTGTTTAGGGATTTGGTGGTCCCGAATGGCAAGCGTGACCATTCAGGCATCTCGGTAATAGGAACGAGTGTGTCACTGGGGTCATTGCGCTTCTTGGGTGCGGGAACGTGGATTTCCTCATAACCCTTGAAAGTGCGCTTCGTTGAACCCTCCGGGAGCCTGACCTTGGGGTTGCTCATCAAGTGGTTGCCCTGGTCAAAAACCAAGTTCTCCAGGTTGATAAGTTTTCGCGGTTGCAGACCACCCACAAGCCCTTGGGGGCGCTCGGATTCCGCAGGAGGTGCGTTTGCGAGGGACGGCGGTATGTCAAGGTCCATCTTGATCTCCATCTTGCGACCCTTCTGATCGTCCGTCTTCTTCCCAAACTTCTCATTCAGGATCCATTGAAGGCCTTCGGAAGCCATCTCGCGCTCGATGACAGCCCGCTGCTCGTCTGTCTCAGCTCTTGAATGACGAGTAAGCCAGACCACCTTCTCTCTGTTTTCGATGAGGAGTTGCACCAATTCATGGTGTTCGTAGTCAAACAGCTCCATAAGATCGTTTTCAATCTCTCGAAGAGACTTCTCGTCGCCGCCCTGCTCATCAGGCTCGCCAGAGAGAAGTCGCAGCGCATCTGTTGTCTTATCGTGTTGCTCGTGAGAATCAGTGTAGAGCTTTCCGATTTGTCGCTGCAACCAAAATGCATCTATATCCCTAGCAGGCACTGTCTTTGACTGCTTCGCATCCTGCGGTTGCTTCTTCGGGGCCGAATCGATGACCATGGCGTCATCGTCCAGTTCCTCCGCCTCTTGAGCATCGGCGGCAGGCTGGTCCTCGTCGTCGTCCGCATCTTCGTCTTCGGAAGATTCTTCCCTAACCTCATTCACAATGCCTCCCTCTTCGTCCTCTGAATCTTCAAAAACGACGGCAACACCTTGTCTCTCATCAAGCTCGTCTCCGTCGGCGTCGGCCGCATTATCGTCCATATCTTCATCCTCGTCCTGCGCGTCGTAATCTGTAATCTTCTTCCCAAGGTTTATAAGCTCGTTGAACTCCTTTGCGCTCATTGAGACGCCCAAGAGGTCATCAATCTCCCTCTTCTTCTCGGTATCCTTCAAGTCGTCATCTTTGAGGAACTCTAGGGTCACGTCGGCGGCGCTAATCACGGCGGTTTGAGGGACGTCGCCAAGGTTGTCGGAAACGATCTTCAAGATCAGCTCGAAGGTTGCTCGTGTTGCGGGCGTGCGGGGGCGATATCGAATGCCTTCGACAAGCAAGTCTCCAGTTCCCAGGACACCAGCACCTCTCGGTTGCGCCGTCTCGCCCTTTTTCTTCCGCTGCTCGCGCGCGAGCACGTCCTCTCCCTCTTGCAACTTCCCACGTTCGACGTCGGGAAGACCCGTTGGTTTTTTCTGTTTCGGTGCCGATTCACGAGCGACGCGTGCTCCCATGTCGCGGATGCTCAGCTTGCCGGCGAGAGACTCCGGATCACCCGTGGCCTCATCGTTTCGTCTCGACACGAATCGGCGGTCCGCCTGGAGAACCAGGTTGGACATAGCCGAGTACTTGTACTGGGAAACATCGCGGTGTTGATCCTGATTCGACATCTTGGCTGTGTGTTTGGGGGTATCCTATAGTGTCGTTTGCGCTCGAACCTCGAATTGGTGTAGGAGCTTGTCAAGCGACAGCAACGAGCGGCTTGCGCCGAGTCTTTATCCTGTTGGAAACGCCGTGTTCGCCTCGGAGCCTAGCTCATCCGTCCAGAAATTAAGGCAATGAATGTTGTTTGGTGGTCAGTGAAGGTTGTCGCAGAATGGCTAACGTAGGCGGAGGCGTGTATTGATGTCTTCGACGCCTCCAACGCGGAACAAATTTCGTCTGCTGCTTGCGATGGCAAAACCGGAGAAGATGGCGCTAAGCGTCAAACGCGCTAGCGGGTGGATAATAGCTAATCGTGTTACGTAAGCTAGCGGGGCGGACCAGTGATGCCGATTCAATCCACACCTCCTCTGGACCCATCGAGCTGTAAATCACGAGTCTGCCGGATGTCAACACGTGAATGACGATAGTAGTCCCCGCGCTATACTCGAAGGACTGTGGTCCAGATCATCCGAATGAAACGGAAATGCGTTCTATGGCTTGAAAACTGGCAGCAAATAACATGGATCCAGTGCCCAAATCAATACAGAAGGTTCAGGCATCACTTGAGCCTTACATCAAACCACGGGAGCAAGTGGCCTACATTCGCCGCGCCTTAGCTCTTCACCTTCAAGCTTGTGGCCAGCCCAGTCCGATCCAGAAGCCACTTTCACTCATTGATTCCTCGCGCAGGGTTACACCAACGCAAGAGGTTAGAGGCCTACAAAAGGAATATCTCAGAGCACTCGACGCCAATCTCAAGGCTCGCAATGAGTATGAGAACACGAGGGATGAAACGATGACAGCCCCTCCTTCCCGGCCCAACAATTCCGATACCAAAGATCACATTGAGGAGCACATTACCCTCGTCAAACTGCGACAGAAGCGCCAACGCCTACAGACGGTACACAAATATCTGGATCTGTTGGTACGCCAACCTGCAGCATCTCCAGACTTTCTCGACCTGGATGACATATTTAAAAACTCGCCCTCTCTTCCAAATGTACCCAAAGAAGTTTTAAGCGGCTTTGCAGTCAGTGCGAGCACTACCAAGACGGATCTGGGTGGGCTGGCTGGTCAGTTGGAAAAGGTCGTGCTCAGAGCCAAGTTGCTTCTGCAACGTGAGGAACAGCTCTTGGCGGACGTTCGACAGATTACGGGGCCCTTAGCGGGTCAGGTCAGTGAAGAGGCAAAGGTGCATGCTCTGGACACGACACGAACGGAGCTGATCAACTGGATCGAGGCTGAGCTCAGTAAAGCATCGGGAGAGTCGGATGATAATGCGGCGGCTCAGACAAACGGCTTCAACTCTCGTACTGAACAAGAGACCATCGAGCAAAATCTCGCCGAGGTCAAGGACAAATACAACAGATACACGGCAGCGAGAAAAGCAGTACTCAACCTTATTACAGAACAGATACAGCCGATCCTAAAACCCGGGGGCGAGGGCACAACCGGCTCTAGCCAAAGCCAGAGTGTACCAACGGCACCCACCGCCCACCTCCTCATCCCTTACCTCGACAAGCTTCTCTCCCTATCGCGGGAACAAAAAGGCATGATAGCACAAAAATCACACACTCATGCAGTTGTGGCCAAGCAGGCCAAAGAAACTCGGCAGGCACTTGACCATCTCGCCGAAGAAAGCCAGCTTCTCCCGGGGCACCCCATGCCTGGCGCGGGCAGGCCAAAGTCTGGCTTCGGAGAGGACTTCTCCGCCGCCATGTCCGAGAACCCGACGTCTTCGGACCGCGTCAAGCCCTGGGTGTTCGCGGCGGACTCGGCAAAAATTGCTACACTAGAAGCAGTTGCCGAAAAGATTGAGGAAGGCCAGGTCGCGCTGGAAAGGTCCATGACGGCGCTTCAGGAAATCGATAAACTGCTGGGCCAGGGACCCGAGGAGCCTGAGAAGGAAGCGGTGGGGGATACGACAGAGGAAGACATTTGGCTGACACAAGGTTCGGCCGACAAGACGGGTGCAAGGAAGCATGCAACCCATAGAAAGGAGCCAACAATTAAGTCTGACGATATCTGGTCTGCCATTGATGGGAAACTTGGTCTCATTGGTTAAGCAGATCATACTTGGAAAATAGCCCGGATGTGGTATATACCCTGTACAGTTTACTTCTTTTTTTTTCTTTTTCTTGCGCACATCATTATCAACACCTCAACTGTCCAAACCCGGACGCCATTCATTGTTCGTCAAATCCATTCAAGGCAACTTCGGCTGATTAGTTGTTGCCTCGTCCACTCATAACCCCTGATATCCTCAAAGCAAGGTCAAGGATGGTCAGGTGCTCGTCCGCACCGTCGACAAGTCTCTTATCAACCTCGGAGAAGATAAGAACGATCTTGTTCTTCTGAACATCTGGGATTGTCTCGTCGAAAACGATGGATTGGTAGAGCTGCACACTGGTGAATGGGTGGGTTTCGATTTCGTAGAAATGAGCGACTTACCTGCGTGACGACTTGCCCGGCGCTCCAGCCATCGGCAACCATATCTTCGACCACCTTTGCCACGGTCTGGTATGTGTCTATGACACCCTGCGGACGTATGGCACTGACAAGCTTGTCAATTGTGTTTTCGGGGATAACTCCAGCAATATCCTCAATGATCTTAACGGTGACGGGTTTCTTGTCGACATCCATGGCATCATCCCCGGAGGCGTCCTTATCGCCAGCACCCACCAAGCGCGCTGCACTCTGTAGGTATGTGATGGCCTTTCGCAAATCACCCTCGCTGCACTTGATGAGCGCATCCACAGCGCCGTCCTCCAGCTGCACCCTTTCGTTCTCGGCAATATCCTGAAGTCGCTTCTTGGCGTTACCCTGGTCTAAGCTTTTGAAGCGAAACTTGCTGCAACGACTAGCAAGAGGGTCAATGATGCGTGTGACGTAGTTGCAGATGAGGCAGAATCGCGTGATCTTGCTGTATGTCTCCATGGTCCGACGAAGGGCGCTCTGCGCGTCCTGTGTCATCGAATCGGCCTCGTCGAGGATGATGATTTTGAAGGGTGGACAAGGGTATCTCTTCTTGTATTCGTTCGTCGGGTTCGTCAACTGCATGCGAGCAAAGTCCTTCACCTTCTCTCGGACGATGGAGATTCCACGCTCGTCGGAAGCATTCAGTTCGAGCACTCGCGACTTGATCATCTCAGGACCGTAGAGCTCCTTAGCTAGGGCCAGTACTGTCGATGTTTTTCCCGTGCCAGGTGGGCCATAGAAAAGCATGTGAGGGAGCTGCATATACAAGTCAGCTTCTTCCAGTGCCCAAATGCCGGATCGCACAGGGCGGTTATACGTTGGAGGCTTGCAGCGTTCTCTGCAAAACAGTAACGGTGTGGTCCTGTGCCGTGACATCGCTGAGAGTTTTTGGACGGCTTTCGCAGAATGTCAGCATGCGAGAACAGAGCGAGGCATTTTGAGGGTTATGACCGGGGAGTCGAACTATTTTTCAACCCACGGCTGTGCCCTCGGTGGCTGCGCAGATTTCTCTTGTTTCTGGGCCGACGTCCCGTTCGCTGCGGCCGCCTTTCTGGCCTTGAGGTCGAAGAAACTCGCCATGAGGGAATAAAATTGACTGATTGCTGTGAGTTCTTGTCTGGTCGTGGTCCAATCAATCGTGGGTGTCTCCGCGTGGTGGTGCACTGGTGCAGCAACGACGATCGAGTAAATTCAATTAAAGTGCCAGACGCGGTACAGAGTTGACGCGTCTTGGAGCTTTCTCAGTTGACAGGGATGGGGGGTATGGACCCACCCATATCTCTACGTAGGTACCTACTATGTAGGCAGGCACGGTTAGTACGGAACCCCATGACGATTTCCCCACTCCAACTGGTCACTCAAGGGTGCGAGCCTTTGCCTACCTACGTAGTACATGCAAACGGGCATACCATATGGGGCATCATATCAAAACTGCGGCCTTTGCGATATCCCTCTAGTTGGTCTTGGATGGTTTTGTGACTGAGCTGGCATGGTATCCTTCAGTTTGGCTAAATTGGCAGTGTAGGCTTTGAATGGCTACTCATGTAAGGGCCTTCAACTGCCTAGAAGGTAGCTCAGAAGGCCTAGGGATCTTGAGACAGGTTTTGTGCTGATGATCCATACCTAGATTATTGCCCGTCTTCCCGTATGTAATGTCTAAGACAAAGGGCGACGGCACGATCATTGGCAGATACAAGCTATGAAACCCACGGACGGCCAATAGCGGTAGAGGAATAATTGACAAAGGCTCGCCGAAGGAAGTATAACCCTTGGGCACGACAGCGGAAGGCAGCAGCCTGTCTGGTTCTCAAGTTAATGAGGGGAGAACAGAAGATCGGCCGTTGTGGGGCTTCCCAGTTCAGCACTGGGAGGAAAGGGAGGGGAGGGTGAGGTTCAAAGCGGCCCAGCTCGTTGCCACACAGCACCGATTCACCTGCATCAATGCACACTGAAATTACCCCTCCTGCCCCGCCAAACTGCTGATTTACCTCTGGTGCAGCTGCTTCTTCCTAGTGTCCCAGCGTCCGTCCCAATTGACGGGCACCCTTCCTACCCGGAGTACTTCTACCAGCAAGGCAGCCACCAAGCAGCCGAGCTGACTGACCAACCAACAGAAGTCGCATTTGGCCATTTGCTAAACTCTTTTGACTGTCCTGACTTCATCTTCGTCAGGCTCTCAGGCCGCGCCCACTTGATCGGCTCAACATCCAAAATATCCAAGAAGGCAAACGACTGCCCTCTCGTCTACCGATAGCTTTTCCGAACCAGAAGGACCGCCGCGCGACCGCCCGCCAAGGGAGCCACACAGCGCTCGATCCATTCGCCATGGCGGATCAATCCATCATTCGCATCACCAAGGTAGCCCCTTCCTGTCCCCCCTTCCCCGCCCAATCTCTCTAGGTGTCTCGGAATGAGGAGTTGGAATCTCAAGGCTGACGCTGTTTTTTCCCTTCTTTTTTGCGAAATAGGAGCTGAGTGACATCCAGCGAACATCAGATCTCTGTACTATTCCCCCATTCTCTGAGCAAAGACCTGCGCTAACGTACCTACCAGCTCTGGCTGTCGCTTGCCGGGACGTCGATGTTCGCAACGTCAAGGCCTTGATCATCGGACCCCACGACACCCCCTACGAGTTCGGGTTTTTCGAGGTAATGGATCATCTTTGGCGTTGTACAGTATGGACTGCATGCTGACTTATAGCCAGTTTGCGATCCGGTTCAACAAGGGTACGCCTACCGTACTTGCCTCTGTCGTTTTGTTCTTGGCCTGATGTGGAATTAGAGTATCCTCGCAAGTCACCAAGTGTGAACGGAATCACAACGAATGGAGGTCGATGCCGATTCAACCCGAACATATATTCGTCCGGCAAAGTTTGCTTGTGGGTCCACATCAACGACGCATGCTGGACTGGGTGGTTGCTAACGCTGCTGCAGGTCAATTCTTGGGTACAACAAGGCGTATGAGGTTTGCCGTGGAACATTTGACTAACAGCATGTAGCACCTGGCGTGGGGAGCGTGGTGAAGAATGGTCCGCGGCACAGGGTCTTGAGTCTATCCTCATCTCTATTCAGAGCCTGATGTCAGGCAATCCTTACGAAAATGAGCCCGGTTTCGAGGAGGCAAATGATGCGTCGGACAAGAAGAATCAGAAGGATTATGTCCAGAAAGTGGGCAAGCTCCGTGACACAAGTTGGTGAGAAACGACCGGAACTAACTGATACCCAGATCCGCCACGAGACTCTCCGAATTTCCGTCATTCAACGTATGGAGGAGTATTTGGGCTTGACTCCCGATGGCAACGCAATTTCCCAACAGTCTGCGGCAGACGGAGAACAGCTGGATATGGACACCGAGGACATGGATGACACCAGTGTTCCCTTCGAGCCCTTTAAGGATCTGTGCAAGCGAAGGTTCCTCTGGTACTACGATAACTATCTGCTCGCTATCCAGAAGGCCAAGGCCGAAGTCAAGGACCATCAAGCTTTCGTGCGTATGCCATTCGAAGGCGCTAGCAACTCCATGGACGGCAAGTTCAACTACACGGAACTGGAAAGACGCCTCCGCAACGTTAAGGCTGCCCTGGACAACGAGCTTCTCAAATGGGCCAAGGAAGGCCAGGCCTCAAGCGAGAAGGAGATGACGGTCTCGGTAAACCTACGACACCAATACGAGCAAGTGGTGCAAACATTCAAACGCCAGGACATTCCTCATGATGTTCAGCTGGAGGACAACAACCCTTTCGTGTGGGTAATTACCTACTTTGGACGGCCTATGACGAACCTTGACGGCGGCCTCTTCCGTATCAAAATCCACTTCAGCCCGAGATTCCCCGAGGAGCAGCCCCGCGTCAAGTTCCACACTCGCATCTTTCATCATCGCATCTCGGAGGATGGAACGACTTGCTACTTCCCAAACTCTCTCAGAAAGGACGATGTGCGTTCCCACATTGAGGCTGTCTTTACGGCACTGGAAGAAGAGGATCCGGCCTACGACCCTCGAACCCTGGTCAATCCTGAGGCGCACAAGCTCTATTGGGGAGGCGCTGATGGGCGTAAAACCTACAACCGTCAACTTCGCAGATCAGTACAGTTAAGCATGGAGTAAACAACAGTCTGCCATCTCATCAATTGCTTTCGGCTAACCTCTTTTTTCTTTTTCTATTTAGCGACTTTTGATGTCTGCGTCGCATGTCATGTTGTGCGCCTGAAGTGTCAGAGCATGCAACGGCCGCACAAGCATGCAACCGTATGTGTTTGGCACAACTTCGGTACATAGGCCGGCTTGAACTCTTCAGTCGGAACGATGGGGGGGTTAATTACGGTCAGCTTTGGGCTTACCCGGTTTCATCATCGCTTCTAAGGAACTGGTTGGCGTTTACGGCATCGGAATCATGCATACCAGGAACGGGTTAGGGGGCTGCACCCTTTAGACTCCAGTAGATACC
This sequence comes from Colletotrichum echinochloae, assembly GCA_016618095.1. Classification (NCBI taxonomy): domain Eukaryota; kingdom Fungi; phylum Ascomycota; class Sordariomycetes; order Glomerellales; family Glomerellaceae; genus Colletotrichum; species Colletotrichum echinochloae. The sequence goes on along the minus strand of JADEZT010000003.1, from coordinate 4,811,777 downwards.
TCAACTAATGACGCAACGAAATGAGCTTTTTTTCCCCTCCTCGTTTCGGTGCAAAACATACACCCAATTCGTTTACCTCCATCAAAAAGTGACTTCAGAACGTAACCCGAAAATGACGATTCCTTTTGTGGCCCGGGCCCTATGCTCACCGTGACGCCACCCTATGCCTAAGCAAACATATGCGTATCGAACTCATAATCTCATGATTTTCCATAACACAGCACCAATCGTACATCCATCAGTAGGATGTTGTCCCTTCCTTCATATATCGTGATTAGAAAACACTTCTGACCACAAATGTGGTGTCCTTCACCGCTTGCCCCCTTTCGACTTCTTGTCGATTCTATCCTTCCCAGGAGTGTAAGGTGCCGCAACGCCTATGAAGGGCCTCTGGTTACCCCCAGACTCTCCTTTGAACTCATATGTCCCATTCGGTCCCAACGTCGCCGGTGCACCTTGACTTGGTCGTGCTATTTGGTCCGAATGGATCTTATCGAGAGACTCGCCGACAACAGCGTATTGCGACCAGTTGATGGGTGGACAGCGCACCACATTCTGGGGTTTGGGCAAAGACTCCCAAGGCTGCGGGTCTGCCTTTGACTTTCCTTGTCCGGCACCATCCTCTGCAGCACCACGCCTGGCTGTTTCGCCCTCCGTCTCATCATCCGAGTCGGAGTCAGACTCCAGGAACAGCCTGTCACCCTGCGTATGTACCTTGCCTGCTCCAAGATCAGCGAGGAAGGCAGAGGGGTTCTCTACAGCGGCATTCTTCGCGGCGTTGAGCGTCCGAATGTCGACGGCGGCCTTCTTCGACTGCATCTGGAGGATGGAGATGGCCGACTTGAGGGCCAAGACGTCGGGATTGGATTCAAAGTCGATGGGCTCCGGTCGCGGAGGGGGGACGGCGGTAGCGGCCGGCGGCTGGGAGACGTGGGTAAGGACCGGGCGGTCGGCGGCGAAGGGGGCCACGGGGTCGGGAAGCCGGGCGGGGGGCAGAGTCGGGGTTATGGGGCTGATGGGGGGCCGGGCGGGGATGAGGAGCGAGAGGAGCGCGGAGGGGTCTGGTGCGCTATGGCATTTGTTGCTTCCGTTGTCGATGTGGTGGCAGGTGTCGCGGCGCCAGCCGCAGACGCAGATGGCGCCGTCACCGGAGCGTTCGAAGTGCGCGGGGAGACCGGATCTGTTGATATCGTGAGGCCGGGCATGGTGGGCGAGGCTGGCGGCTTCCTCATGAACGGGGGATTGCGTTGGTTTGTTTTCTTCGTGGTAGGTTTGTAAGCGGAAGAAGCGAGTATCAGATGGAATGCCCTTCTCTGGGTGGGGTGAGGGGAAGGCCAAGTGGGGGGTGGGGCGGAGTTGGAGTGGCACCGTGCGTTCCTCAAGCCGCCGCGTTTGGCGTGGACATGATTGGGCAACTTTGTCAGGGGCTGCTGCTTTTGGATTAAGTTGCGACGAAGCCTGTGGAATATTTCCAGAGTCTGAAAACACGTTACGACACCTACCTAGTTCAGACAAACGAAAGCGGATACTTCAGGCCAATGCACGTAACAGTCTGACAGAGTGAAAATAGGCATTTGAAACGGAGGTCCTTTGATTGTTGTTGCTTGTCGTTAGGCTCACCTGGCTCGATATATGAAACCGATGCCAGTTGAAAGGCCTCCCGAGCTTGACGTCCAAATAAATGCACGCCTGCCACTAGCTAGGACTATTCGAGTAAGGTGTCTCGCCTGCAATTGGTTCTCGGCTCGAGATGTCTTTTCCGGCACATACAACACCTCCTGCAAATACGCGATGCCGGAGCAGCTCCGGAAAGGGCCAGCTTGGAGTTCAGGTCCGAGGAAGAAGGTATGTGCCATAGTAAAAAGTTTCGTTAGAGGCCTGCTGATGCAATTTCGGACTTCTTTATCGGCTCATAACCCTCGAAAAAAAAAACACCGTTCGGCCGTACGTCCGCGACCCTCTCTTCACCCCCACTCGTCGCACTCACGGTTGGCTCATCTCAAAGGCATACGTCCGAGTACGACAGTTCTATCGATCGGGGATGGTTGGGAGTGCGGCTAACGAATATCGGATAACGCGACTCGCAGCCTAGGATCTAGGTCTCAGAAAACTTCGGCTTTGCGTCTGTAGTCAGGAAACTTTGCATCGGCGTTGCTTTTTCTTGCCCCTTTTTGTTTTCCTTTTCCTCCTTAGCTGCCAAACCACGCGCCTAGCCAACTGCTCACTATTGGTTTTTGTCCAGCATCCATGCGCAAGCTAGGATATTGTTTCCATAAAAGGCCTGTTCACCACTTCTAGCCCCATCACCAACAGGGCTCGGGGCTGGGGTATCGTGAAGATGTGCCGTGTTCTCTGGATCTTTAGCGAGTGCCGGGTCTCCTTCCACCATTGAGATTTACAACTGCCGTTCAAAGCGGATTGTGTCCTGACAAAGGACGCAGCGCCTCAATGTGAAAGCCTAGGCGTCTGGAGTGGATCTTCATCTTGACCCAAAAGCCTGGGAGAGCCGGCGTCCAACTCGACGATTTTGGGGCACATCGACAAAGGACGCAACCCCAAAGCCGTCAGCCGGCTAGCAGCGTTAGATGGGCTCCCGAACACCACAAGGCATCTCAAAAGAAGCAATAGTCGTTTTAATAGATCGCTCCTATTCTTCTCTATCCCTTACAGGACACGGACCTTGGAGCATATTGGGTAAAGTGCCGTTCAAGATCCATGACTCCTTTGCAATAGCGCGACGGGAAACATGTCAGCCCCCAGGTGATCGAGCTAGCCGTCATCCCTGTGGCAGAGTCTTTGCCAACATTGGCGTCGACGCGTGTATTTTATATGTACACAGGGTAGTCCCGCGGTGGCGTCCACTCACGATGTAAAGCCGAGCGAAGCTGATAGACTACGCAGCATCGGGAAGGTGTTCGTCGGTCTGTCTTTCTCTCGCCGGGAGCATGGTCAAGGCATGTCAACCCACCAATGAAACCAGGGGAAGAACAGCCAAGTCGCTCTGCCCTGCTCTTTCCTGGAATAGTCCCGACAGGTGGTCACTGAGGAGGGCATGGCTTCAAGACCTTCGCTTGCTTTTCCTACGGCGCTAGTTTCGCACGTTAATGCCACGAGGTCGCTCGATTCCGCCCGGTAAATTTCGTCTACTTCTAGTTCTTGGACTTGTTTCCTTCGCCTTCTCCTTTTACCCCTACTTTCCCCAGCAGCTAATCCAATATACAATCCCACAATTTCCGCTCTCTTCAACCCATATCCTCCCAGACCTCTTTGACCTCGAATCTCAACCAACTGTATCATTCCTTACATTCACCCTTTACGATATATCTTCCTCCGCTCGCAACCGCCTTCTGCTCCTCAGCAGCGCCGGCCGCACTTATCAACCAAGGCAGTAGCTTTGACTACAACTACTGCAAGCAAGCTGCTTCAACATAGCGGTGCTTGAATACAAGGCAACTTTCCTTCACTGCTCGAAGCGAACGATGCGTCTATTCCAGCGACACCGAAATAAGCAGAAACACCCACCACCTCCTCTTGTTGACCACAAGGCCCACCAAATACCACCCGCCTCGTTGACACCCTTGCCACCCATTCCCAACTTTTCCTGTCCGGCTGCCGCTCTGCAGACGCCCTCAAGCATATTTCCACAGTCAGTCGCTCCATCGACCAGTCGCACCGCCGTGAACGACACTTCCCCAAATCCCAGTACAAAGACGCAACCTCACCAAAAAGGTGGGGGCATTGAAACGCCATTCTACTGGGCCTCTTCATATACTCCCCTACGAGGTGAAGACAATTCCACCTCCTCAGATTTGGAAACATCGACTTCACTCAGCGGACCAGAGGTGTTTGCCTACGGCTAGGGGCCGATCCCTGAAAAGAAGAAGAAGCGAAGAAGCCTCCTTGGACGGCCAACGGCCCCCAAAGTCAAAAGTGCGCCCCGAGGCAGACAGCTTACAGAGAACGCAAGTGGATCAAGCGAAGGCCAACGGCTTTGTATAGAATCACACTCCTGGGGCTCCCGATCGTCGTCCAAGAAAGCGTCTCCTATAAAGCGCCTTCGGATCCGACACAGAATCGCCAAGTCTATCGATTTGTCGTCTGCCCGTCTACGCTTGCCGGACCCGCCACGACCTGCATCTAGTTCAGGCGTGGCAGCTGTAGACACAAGAACAGCTCCGCACTACATTGGGTTAGCCATTGACGAAGAAGACAATCATCCGGGCACCTTGCTCGAACTCGACGACGACGACGAAATGGGTCTCAGACGCAGAGTCTCGGAAATGGACTTGAGAATGTCCCGCTCGAGACGTATCATATCCGACCAAGCGCAACAGCCCGACCCTATTGCATTCGCTGCTGCCCGGTCCTCTCTTACCCTAGCTCCAACGAAGCTGGGGCCTGAGGACAGGCTCAAGGCCAAGGATGGCAAATCGCGCTGGGTCAACCAACTCAAGGATTGGTTCAGCGTTGGCGAGCCATCCTCTCAGGACTGGAAAGAGCTGCGGAAGAAGGAGTTCCACAGACATGGAATCGCCATGAACGACCCGGAAGCAAATGCAAAATTGCATGCTCCCATTGGAGCCATTCCCGAAGAGGCCATCAAGCCATCAAGCGGGCCTGACCCTGAGGTCGTTGCCAAGAAGCGAGCCAGGAATCGTAAGCAATTTCCTCGAGCATATGATGACTCCGTGAGGGCTTTGAGTAGCATTTCTTCCGAGTCTTCTACGGGCAGCAGGGGGGTCAACCCTATTGCACCTTGGGCGTAGGCGTGCGGGGATCTGGTCTCGTGGGGGAGGAAACAGTTCCCCGGGCTTCATCAGGTGGAGACTAGGGATCGTGGAGGGAGTTGACGATAGAAAACGAAGTTATGAAGGAGTTGATGAATTGCTTGTATCACTTTTGCAGTATACCCGCTTGGGCACGCAGCAAACCTGCCAGCCCGTCGCACAAGCCGCGTTGGAATTTCAGATCTTGCTCGAAGAGCACCATGGAACAGGGGGCTCGAAATGCTGTCCTGTATGAGTACAATAGTTCGATGAAAATTGAAGAGAGTCTTACACCATTCCATCCATGAGCGACGGTTCAGATGCTATCGCGAAGTTCCCCACGCCTTGATAGGTGAAGACTGATCGGGTTCGATGTTGGTTCGGAATGGACAAGCATGACGTTTGCGGAGATTGCTGACCAATATTACCCGCAGATCCGGAACCGATTGTAAACACAAGATTGGCGAGGGACAAACCAAACCCTGCGGGGTTGTTCTATTTATTTTTTCTACGTACGGTATTTTTCTCGTCCTCCGAAATCATCTGAACGCGACAAAAGTTGGGACCAGTCATGTCCAGCTCCAAAGACGTCTCATTCCATAGGTCTTCAGACCAACGTTTCTTCAGTTCAATCTGACACCCTTTACCTCCCGCTTGTTGGAAAATGCATGTCTCACCATGGAGCAGGCAACTTCGGTCGCCGGCATTGTGGTTTCCTGCTGGATCGCGATCGGGCTTGGCCTGGCTTTGTGGCGGGGGCCAGACTCTCTTCTTGTATGTGCGCACACCGGATGCGAACAATACAATGAAGTGGTTGGTCAGGTCAGTAGGTCCCGGGCATCAAGGCGGGCAAAGAAGGACACGAGCTCTGCAGCTGGAATCTCGTTGGCAAAGTGTGGCCGGCCCAACGCGCAGCATCTTGGTTGCGGTCCAAGACTTGGCACTACAAATAAGAGACACCATTAGTGAACGTTCCCTGATTTTTCGACAGAACCTAGGCGCTTTCGCTCAGATGCGCTCGCGCGTTAGTCCAGTCGCCATCCGTCTCGTCGTGCTATCTGTCCCCCACGCGCTAGTCCGGAGCTTAGCTCCGGATCAGTGGACATTGCAATCGGGAGGGAATCGCCGCAGACAGCCCCGCTGGCCCAATCGGCGTATGTCGTAGTTCCAGCGCGGCCGTCCCACCTTTCCGCTTTTGGCATTACTACATCGCGTCGAATGACGTACATGATAACACATTGATGCATGAAGCTCTGGCCTCTCTGTCCCCGTCTGTGGGTGGCATGGTTGTTTCTGAACACCCCTGCCGTCATTGAGACGTCTTTTTAGGTGGTATGGCTTTCGGCGACAGTCGCCGGTCTTCGACTGTTATAGTATCGATCGAGATCTAGGGGGGATTCTGCTTCTTCGTCCTCTTCTCCCATGTGCATTCTTCCTCCAAACTTTGTAGCGTATTTGTCAAAGTCGTCAAGCCAGCAACACTCTTCGATACCCTATTTGTTGACTCAAGTTTCACCCACTTAACGATATCAAGCCTGCGACGACGACGACGACGACGACGCCCACTGCAAAGACATCATCATGTCTTCGCTTTGGGGCACGAGCAACAAGAAGGACGATGACAATGTCCCAGAGGGGCCTCCCGAGGAGAGGGGCTCGAATGAGTATACAGCTCGGGAACCCGATGAGCATACTCGCCTGCTTCCGAACCGACTCGACAGCGACAACAGGCAATACCTGACACCCGATGACCCAGCAGTATCGCCGTACAACCTGTGGACGGTACGGGTGATGCGATGGGTCACGGTGCTCTTCACGGCCCTTACCTTTACATGGTGGACTCTCACATTGGTTTCCGTCTTCGTCACGCCGCCAGGGATGCACACTCGCGGCTCCGGCTTCTTCGCATTCAGTTATTCGAGTCTGGCATTCTTCACCCTGCTATTCACCCTTGTGTTCTTTGGCGCGCCATCCAAGGCCGTTCGGGTCCTGTCCATTTTCATGGCTGTTATGTTGTTCGTCGACATGCTTCTCATTGTTGCTGTGCAGAAGAACCGCTATGAAGAGGCGGGCGTCGGGGTTGCAAGTGTTGTTTGTAAGTCACACACCGTATCGGATACAATGGCGTTACTGACAAGCCAATTCTAGGGGCTCTCCTCATGAGCTTGTGGACTTTGGCCTGCGACCGAACTGTGAAATGGGGCAAGGCCGAAGAAGAGGAGCGCTTGACCGGCCGCGTCGAGACAAGGCGCACAGTCTGGGAATGGACCGAGGTGCTCATCTCGACCATTGCCTATGTGATCCTTTCCGTGGTCATCATTCTGATCACGGCCACTCTTATCCTCCGATCTCTGGATGCTGGATATGGCCCCCCGGGTGAGCAATACTGGGTGGATGGCGATCAGTACCGTATCCACGTTTACTGCGACGGCAACGGCACTGATCCTGCAGACACCAAGCTGCCTACCGTCCTCTTCGAGGGCGGCGATCTACCGGTCGAGAACGGACTTTGGCAATTCGCGCAGAACGCTCTGAAGAACGGATCCATTTCGAGATATTGCTTTGCCGACCGCCCAGGTTATGCATGGAGCGACACTGCCCCTAGCCCGCTCTCCGCGGGCATGGCTACTGATGCGCTGAGTGAGGCTCTGGCTCGAGCGGGCGAACACGGTCCTTGGGTCCTGGCAAGCGCCGGCATTGGCTCTGTATACTCCCAAATCTTCTCTTCTCGACACGGCCGGGAGGTCAATGGTCTCCTTCTGATCGACCCTCTTCACGAAGACCTCCTCGGGCGTGTCTCGGACCCTGGCAGGGGATTCATGTACTGGGTACGCGGCGTCCTTTCGCCCCTGGGTCTTGAGCGCCTTCCGGGCGCCATCTTCAAAGGACGTACCAGCGCAGACCGAATCTGTGGCCGTTCTGCCAGACAGAGTGGTAAATACCTGTTTGCGAAGTTGCAAGAAAACCTGGTGGCCGACACGCTCACCAAGCGAGAGGTCATCAGCAGCAAGGCAATTCAATACCCGGACGCGCCCCTGGTGCTGATCAGTTCCGGCGAGATGATTCGAAAGGACAGTGAATGGGAGGGCAAGCAGAGGGACCTCAGCCATTTGACAAGGAACCTCAAGCATTGGGATATCGTGGACAAAGCACCTCACAATGTGTGGGAAACGCTTGACGGGCGCCAGAAGATCGAGAAGAGACTTCGCCAGATGGTCCATGCGTGAAGCGAGTAGCCGTTGGGAACACTCGAAGCGTTGCCAGAATCTCAATCATCTTTGTCTTGGCTGTTTTACATATTGTCGGTTGTCCATGTGGGTGGGTTGCATATGCGTAGGAGGCTACGGATGAGTTTCGGAATAGTTTAATTGCGCCTTGCCAATAGTTAATTTGCAGACGAAATGACGAAAGCAACATGACTTGATCAACCTTTCAGCTAGTGGAGATGTAGGTGATTCCTCGGATCACACCGCCGGAGAGGCATGACGGAATGACTCGTAGCGGAATCAAAGAAGCAATGCGTCGCGGAGTGAGTGCTTTCGCGGGTGGCTTCCATGACTGTGACAGCTGTCTCCTGGAGCGCGCCACGATAACACCGAATAGGTCGTCTCCTAGCAACGACTCGAACTAGAGGGGAGAACAATGAGAAACGCGAGAGAGGCGAAGCTCTTTGGGGAGGGGGCTGATCAGTTTACCGGTGGAAGCCAGGCGTCGCTGGGAGTACCTAATGTGGATTGTGCCACATGTTGGAGGATGAAGAGAAGAAGAACAAGAAGAAGAAGAAGAAGAAGAAGAAGAAGAAGGGGGAAAATAAAGGAATAGACAAAGAAAAAAAAACCCACTACTAAAAAACTTGATGGAACGAGCCCACGCGCATCGTGGCTTCGATGAGATCCTGCATGTTTGCTTATTCGTTGCAGAAGCTTGGGCAGGGAACAGCTTTTGGTCGACTGTATTCGTACAGAACTCACGCGATACGCCGGCGTGCTATGGTGGCGGTTGTCCTAAACCCCTGGGAACGTACCTACTGTGGTACCGCCATGTTGGCATGCCGCCGGGGCGGGTCAGGTTCAGACAGTCGGTAAAGTCGTCCCATGTATGAAACTCAAGGGCTGCGCATCATCATGTTGATGGCGTCTGAACTCTGAACCTTAAGTAACGGCTCGAATGCCGATCTGACCACTGCGTCGTCCGTAATGCGATGGCCCGACGCGATGGAAGGGATCACCGCACACTGCTTCGGACGATGGGAGTAAAAAAGACATCGCGTCATTGGTCCCTGACGAAGATAGCATGGCGCCCTGTCAGCCCGTATTGCACGGCCTGGTGCAGAATGGATACGAAAGATGGCATGGGGGGGGGGGGAGTGAGAAAAAAAAAGGTGAATACGAAGGCGAGACTACACTAAAAAGTAATAGGATGAGTCCAGAATATTTGGAGGAGAATGGGCAACCGAGTACGATTTGTGTCGCGACCCGGTTCCAAAACGTTACTTCTGGCCCCAATAGTCAGACTCAAGACTGAAGCAGAGCCCAAACCCGGTGCACCCCTGGTGCTGAAGAAATGGGACCCCAAAAATAGCTTGGACATCAGTATCCGTACCCAGTACGTCGTACGCAATATGTGTCTCCAGACGGCGCCCAAGAAACCCAAGGGGGGAATCAAAGTCAGGGACAAGGTCCCTTGTGGTCCCGTGCTTGGGGATTGGGACGTCATTCCTCCCCGGTCACTCAACGCGGGATGGCCGCCCTACGGCCTAGCGAGGCGAGGTCAAGCCTCGAAGGCATGCTGAGCCTTGCCGCGGCCGTGCCAATGACAGCGTCTGGGTGGGAGATGCAGTGTGAGCGATGAGAGTGACAGTGAGATGCGCACGACCTACGTACCCAGCAAGAAGGTCGAGAGGCGCGTTGCTTGTCTTCTCTGTGCAGGTGTACCGGTAGGTATAACATGTTGTAGATAGTTAGGCATGATCCTACAAAGTACTATATCTTGGGCTTCCCCCCATCAAACGGGCTTTGGCCAACACGTCCGCAAGGTTTGAGTCAACAAGACTCACATCGGTTGGCATGTGGCCTTTACACCCTCTGTCTACTGTGCACTACCTCCCTTGTACTTTGTATACCTAGTCTTATTGCACGTAAAGTGAGGGCCGCGATGACTCGGTAAGCAAGTCTGTTGGGCGGGAAACACCACCTTCTCTACGACAATCAGTGGAGAAGAAGATACTGCACGACAACTCAACTGGACAGCGCCGTTGCCCTTGAAATATCGCGATAACACACACACATACACACACACGCGGGGTACGTACCTTTTTCTGCGCCTGCCTGCGGTAACGCCGGTACAGAGTACCTGCTTTGCTTTGAGGTGACACTGCCAAAGTGGGGATAGTCAAGGGGGTTGTTCCGACATCCCTGGCCGATGATAGGGCAGACGTTAGTCTTCAAGGGTCCACGCCCGACGTACTTACCAAAGTAAAGTAAGGCATGCTGTACACCATACTCCCTACCCACCTACGTACCTACCTACCTATTCAAGCCAAAACTCACGTATCCGCACTCGTCTACCCACTTTCACCTCCTTCTCCTCTTCGTTACTGCCCTCACACTTCCATTGCTGCTGCTGATGCCGGTGCCTAAGCAGTATGTGTGTTGCTGGAGCCGCTGGAATTTAATTAGCTCGCTACCCTCAACGTGGTACATGTGTCGTTCCTCGCCCGGTCGTCTCGTCCCGTCCCTGAGCTCCTCACTTGTACCCGTACCCGCACCGGACGGGAGGTAGTGTTGCTGAGTGGTGCGTACGAAGTGTACCTGCGATCCCCGAAACTGAAACCCCTTGCTGCTCTCGAATAACCCAACACGACGAATCTTACCCCCATTCGGGCTGAGGCCACCGATCGCCATTCAGTCACGGTCACAGTCCTCCGTTTGTCGACGGCAAGAACCACCCTCTGCAGGGTAATAGTCCCGATTCGCCTTGCCTCGTCAAATCCGGCTTTTGTTGGCAACTACGCATCTTTACAACTGGCTGTGCCTGCCTACCTGTCCCGACCGACGGCGGCCTG